>OX451736.1:59117875-60407442 GCA_948472305.1 Vicia faba | reverse complement strand
TAACTAAGCATTTTTAATAATAATAATAATAATAATAATAATAATAATAATAATAATAATAATAATAATAATAATAATAATAATAATAATAATGACATAGTATTGGAACATGAAATTATAACTATAGCACAAGAATTTTTCAAAGAAACATCAACAATAGTTAATTAAAACACTATTCGAAATGAAATGGATAGAGTCAAAACTCAATATGGTCTGAGAAATTATTCAATCACATTAAAACTATAACAATTCAGAGAAGAAAAGAACAAAAATGAACAATAAAACTAAGTGAACCTCTAACAAAAAAATTGTGGTTTGATGTGTAGTAACGATGTGCTTTATGTTGGATCGAAGAGGTGAATTGAAATAATAACCTTGGAGAGAAGACAATCTAGACACAAATGGATTTATATTAAGAGTTAAAATGACAGGTTAAAACATAAAAAATGACATAATTTGAGTCAATCGCTAGGATATGAAAGTGGTATACGTAGATAATGTAACTTACTCGTAAAAAATACCCGTTTGTAAGGTGAGGATATGTCATAAGATTTAAAATTTCTAATTATAGTATCTTTAACATGTACTCTTAAGGCACATGTTAGAGTGACTCATTTTTAAAATACAACAAAAATTATTACTGCCCCTAAAAAAACATACTGCAATTACACGTCCAAAACATATTTCTGACTGAACCACCATTAACATAAACCTTTCCAATAATAAAACTTAGTGAAAAATATTCTACATTTTTAAATTCCTAATAAATTAAAATATTTGAGTTGATAGTGACATTCATACATAAAAGATGGAGGTTCTATGAAAAAAACTAAATCATGTAGTGACATGGCAATCACTGCAAGCACAACATCATCCTCACAACTATATTATAAAACTACAATCTCAACAATGACATTGCACCCATACATTCAACATCATTCTCTTATATTTTGATGTAAATTATAAAAATTTCCAACCTTTGAAATTTAAAACCATACTTGAAGCATTACAATTATTCTATATAAAACTATACATAATATTCAAAGTATTCAAATTCAAATATTATGAAGATAACAATAAAACTGCAAAAGAAACACAACATTATTTCGAAGAACAAGAACAACTACAATCCTTAGCCATTAAAGAGTCTAGAAAGCTTAACAAATTGTATGCAACTAACAAGTAACAAACTGAATACAACACACTTCAATAATCAACCACGATTTGTTCTTATAGGTTGCATGGGAAGTACCCCAAATATTCCAGAAGGAGACGAAGATATAACATTGTTGTTGCAGTTCAAATAATTTCCTTTACTATTTGCGCTCCCAACTATCTCATTCTCATTTTCCACAACAACCTCACCATCATCATTAACAAGAACATTCTTTTGAGTGTTGCCCACACTTTCTTCTTCCAAATCATCATCCATAGTAACATTGTTAATCTCTTCTTCTTCTTCTTCTTCTTCTTCGTCTTGCTCATCTGCTTCTATGAAATAGTCGTCGTCATCATCGTGACCAAGTGGAACAAGCTGCAAGGTGAGTCTACCATTCTCTCTGTGTGCATGAAAATACTCATGATGTTTCACTCTCTGTTCCTTGATGATCAACCTTCCCTCGTCAGTGTAGTATCTTATCAACACATATGACATGTGAGAAGCAAGGTTTTGAGTTTGAGCTAGGCAAGGTATAGGAGGAGGAAACTCTCTCTTCTTCTCCCTATTTCTAATAGGGCTTCTCATCTTCTTTTTATTGGAAGAAGCTAGAGACTTATGATTAATGTTAGAGAGGAAATTGTCGTCGGTTTGAAGGTCAATGCAACTTTCATTACCAATGTATTTGTAGTCATTTGAAGGGTATAATATAGAGCTTAAAGAATGAAAACTCATTGTTAAGGTTAAGGTAGGTTGATAAAATGAAAAATAGATTGATTTGTGTAATGAGAATGGAACCAATGGATAATATATAAAGAGAGGGTAATGAGTAATAATGAAGGGTTGTGTTTTGGTTAAAGAGATATAAAAGAGATAGAAAGTGAAGTAGTGGCTAGGTTTTCATGAAGTTGTGGCAATTAATAGATAATCCAAAAGATGACAAAGAGACAACTAAGATGAGTTATGAGGATGAATAACATTCATGTCACCAAGCTCCTGCGCATATTACAAATTTCAAAATCAAAAAAATAATAAACACATACATACGAATTAGAATGAATGAATAAATTTAATGAAATAATATTTAAAAATTAATTCAAGAAAATATATGAAAATATGATTAATTACATGTGGATATGAAATTAATCTAAATAAATCCCTAACTAATACTAAAAAAGTGTCATAAAATATGAAAATTAAATATAACTAAATATTTACATAGAAGATATTTTATAATAAGAGTAAAAAATATTTAGACTACTAGTAATAATTAAGGTTACACTCTTTATTAACTTTAACTTATAAAAACACTCTAATAAATACAGTTAATTTAATTTTATTAAAAAATTATATATAAAAATAAAATATACAAATAGACCCTAAAAATACACAATAACTTAATGTTAATTTTTATGCTATTTTTTATTTTAGTTTAGTATTTACAACAAAACTAATTTAGTTTTATTATTTGAGTTTTGCTAACTCTTTAAGAATTCTGAATAAATAAAAAAAAACTTCTATGAAAAAATAACCATTTTAATTCTAAATACATTAAATACGCATATTTTTAGACAAAATTTAATTTTCTTAAGGCTTTAAAAGTGTCTTAGAACACTCATTAGCATTTTAGTTATTATTTTTGTTTTTTTAGTTCCAATAAAATTGATTTTTAATAAAATTGATGTTGGCAAAAATTAATACATAAAATTATACAGAAAAAAAAAGTTTATGATAATTAAAATAAAATAAAAAATTACATAACTAAAATAGAAAGAAAAAAAAACTTACATATTTAAACTTAAAACTAATTCAAATAACTATTTATTTAACACAACACAACAGAACACGCCATTTAAATATGATAAACAAAAAATTGAAGTGTCGATCACTTGTTTTTAAATGTACTGATTTTTAAAATTAGTGACTTAATTTTGAATTAATTCAAGATTGATACATCAAATATATATTATATACATATCTTCCATCAGTCCTCCTTTGTACTAAAAAGAATAAATAGACCTCTTTAATTATTTTGAAAAATAGAGATAATTTCAAATCTTCACAGCAGTTTTAAGGGAAGTCTTTCTACTACTATAGTATCATGAGTTAACACAAAACTTATTTTTTATGGTTAGAATAATTCCATTTAATTGTAATTGGAAATAATTAAAAAATTGCTATATTCATTAACAAAAATAGTTTTAGAAATAAAAGATTATAAAATAATAATACTTGCAACTTTAACAAAAAAATAAATTTAAAAGGGCAAAAATAACAAAACATGATTTGAAAAATGAAATGGATTTAAAAATTACTAATTACACTTTATATCCAATATCTTTTCATTACTAATTATAATCCTTAAATCGATTGTTTATATATATATATATATATATATATATATATATATATATATATATATATATATATATATATATATATATATATATATATATATATATATATATATATATATATATATATATATATATATATATATATATATATATATATATATATATATATATATATATATATATATATATATATATATATATATATAAACCAGAACAAATACATATCATGATAAAGAGTTTGACCACACACGTTGGCATGGGGGTTAAACCAAGTGTTAGTTCCTATTTCATGCATTGATTAATTGTAGTTGGTTGTAATTTCTAGCTGTAATAATACAAATTATCATTTGTGTAAACATGAATTAATTTAATTAAAAAGAAATATAGTAAAATCAATTTAACTATTCATTGAATTTTTAAAGAAGGGAAAATACGAGTGAAGGAAAACGAGTCACTTTCAACAAAGAAAATATCACAAATCGATGTCATCGCTTTGTAATTAAGCATTTTTAATAATAATAATGACATAGTATTGGACATGAAATGATAGCTATAGCAAAAGAAATTTTCAAAGAAACATCAACAATAAATAATTAAAACATTATTCGAAATGAAATGGATAGAGTCGGAACTCAATATGATATGAGAAATTATTCAATCACATTGAAACTATAACAACTCAGAGAAGAAAAAAACAAAAATGAACAATGAAATTAAGTGTACCTGTAAACAAAAAATCGTGGTTTGATGTGTAGTAACGATGCGCCTATGTTGGATCGAAGAGGTGAATTGAAAGGATAACCATGGAGAGAAGACAATCTAGACACAGATGAATTTATATTAAGATTTAAAATGACAGATCAAACATTAAAAATGGCACAATTTGAGTCAATCTCTAGAATATGACAGATTTAAAATTTCTAATTATAGTATCTTTAACATGTATTTTTAAGATACATTTTAGCGTGACCCACTTTTTAAATACAACAAATATTATTACTGCCCCTAAAAAAGCACACTGCAATTGCACGTCCAAAACTTATTTCTGACTGAACCAACATTAACAAAAACTTTCTCCATAATAAATTTAAGTGAAAAATATTATACATTATTAAATTGCTAATTAATTAAAATATTTAAGTTGATAGTGACATTTATACATGAAAAATGGAGGTTATGTTGAGAGAGAGCAAATCATGTAGTGACACGGCAATCACTACAGGCACAACATCATCCTCACAACTATATTATAAAACTACAATCTCAACAATGATATTGCACCCATACATTCAACATCATTCTCTTGTATTTTGCTGTAAATTATAAAAATTTCAGCCTAAGAGAAATCTAAATTTGGAATTTAAAACCATACTTGAAGTATTGCAATTATTGTATATAAAACTATAAATAATATTCAAAGTATTCAAATTCAAATGTTATGAAGATAGCAACAAAATTGTAAAAGAAACACAATATTATTTCGAAGAATAAGAACAACTACAATCCTTAGCCATTAAAGAGTCTAGAAAGCTTAAATAATTGCATGCAACTAACAAGTAATAGACTGAACACATCACACTTTAATAATTAACCACGAAATGTTCTTATAGGTTGCATAGCAATTACCCCAAATATTCCAGAAAGAGGCGAAGATAGAACATTGTGGCTGCAGTTCAAATAATTTCCTTTACCATTTACACCCCTAACTATCTCATTCTCATTTTTCACAACAACCTCATCATCATCATCATTAACAACAACATTCTTTTGAGTGTTTGCCATATTTTCTTCTTCGAAATCATCATCCATAGTAACATTGTTAATCTCTTCTTCTTTTTCTTCTTCTTCTACTTCTTCACCTTGCTCTTCTGCGTCCATGAAATAGTCGTCGTCATCATTGTGACCAAGTGGAACAAGCTGCAAGGTGAATCTTCCATTCTCTCTGTGTGCATGAAAATACTCATGATGTTTCACTTTCTCTTCCTTGATGATCAACCTTCCCTCGTCAGTGTAGTATCTTTTCATAACATACGATATGTGAGAAACAAGATTTTGAGTTTGAGCTAGGCAAGGTATAGGAGGAGGAAACTCTCTCTTCTTCTACCTATTTTTAATAGGGCTTCTCATCTTCTTTTTATTGGAAGAAGCTAGAGACTTATGATTAATGTTAGAGAGGAAATTATCGTCGGTTTTAAGTTCAATGCAACTTTCATTACCAATGTAGTTATAGTCGTTTGAAGGGTATAATATAGAGCTGAGAGAGTGGAAACTCATTGTTAAGGATAAGGTAGGTTCAAAAAATGAAAAATAGGTTGGTTTGTGTAATGAGAATGAAATCAATGGATAGTATAAAAAGAGAAAGTAATGAATAATAATGAAGGATTTTGTTTTGGTTAAAGAGATATAGAAGAGATAGAAAGTGAAGAAGTGGCTAGGTTTTCGTGAAGGTGTGGCAATTAATAGAGAATCAAAAAGATGACAAAGAGACAACTAATATGAATTATGAGGATGAATAACATTCATGTCATCAGGCTCCATGTGCACATTACAAATTCCAATATCATAAAAAATAATAGACACATACATACGAGGTAGAATGAATGAATAAATTTAATAAAATAATATTTAAAAATTAATTCAAGAAAATATATTAAAATGTGATTAATTACATGTGGATATGAAATAAATTTAAATAAATCCCTAACTAATACTAAAAAAGTGTCATAAAATATGAAAATTAAAGATAACTAAATATTTATATAGAAGATATTTTAAATTAACAGTAATAAATATTTAGACTAACATTAATAGTTTAGTTCACACTCTTTATTAACTTTAACTTTTTAAAAACACTCTAATAAATAAATACTTTTAATTTAATTTTATTAAAAAATTATAAATAAAAATAAAATATACAATTAGACCCTAAAAATACACAATAATTTATTTTAATTTTTATGCTCTTTTTTTTTTTATTTTACTTTAATATTTACAATGAAACTAATTTATTTTTAATATTTGAGTTTTGCTAACTCTTTAAGAATTCTAAATAAAAAAAACTTCTACGAAAAAATTACAATTTTAATTCTAAATATATTAATTAAGCATGTTTTTTAGAAAAAAAATTAATTTTTTAGGGCTTTAAAAGTGTCTTAGAATACTCATTATCACTTCAATTATTATTTTTGTTTGTTTTAGTTCCAATAAAATTAATTTTTAATAAAATTGAAGTTGGCAAAAATTAATACATAAGATTATACAGAAAAATGAAATAATAAATAATAAATATTTATGATAATTAAAATAAAATAAAAAATGACATATTTAAAATAGAAAAGAAACTTACATATTTAAACATTAAACTAATTCAACTAATTATTTGTTTAACACAACAAAAGACACATTTTAAATATGATAAATAAAAAATTGAAGTGTCGATCACTTGTTTTTAAATGTACTGATTTTTAAAATTAGTGACTTAATTGAATTAATTTAAGTTTGATACATCAAATATATATTATGTACATATCTTCGATAGTCCTCCTTTGTACTAAAAAGAATAAATAGACCTCTTTAATTATTTTGAAAAATTGAGATAATTTCAAATCTTCACAGAAGTTTTAAGCAATAGTTTACTAATTACATTTTATATCTAATATTTTTTCATTAGTAATTTTGATCCTTAAGTAGATTGTTTAAATAACCAATAGTTATTCAACATGTTTTTAGAGATAAATCCCACTACTCATGCTACCACGTGATTTTTTCAGTACTAAATTATTTGAATTTAACATATATATATATATATATATATATATATATATATATATATATATATATATATATATATATATATATATATATATATATATATATATATATATATATATATATATATATATATATATATATATATATATATATATATATATATATATATATATATATATATATATATATATATATATATATATATAAACCAAGAGAAATACAATTTATCAAATCATTTCCGATAAACAGGAGACTTCATAGTTATCATGATAAATAGTTTGGTCACGTTGACAAGGGGGTTAAACCAAGTGTTCGTTCTTAATTCATGCATTGCTTAATTCCAGTTGGTTGTAATTTCTAGCTGTAATAATACAAATCATCATTTGTGTAAACAGGAATGAATTTAATTTAAAATAAATATAGTAAAATCAATTTAATTATTCATTGTATTTTTTTAAAGAAGGAAAAATACGAGTGAAGAAAAATAAGTCACTTTCAACAAAGAAAATATTACAAATCGATGTCATCACTTTGTAAGTAAACATTTTTAATAATAAAAATAATAATGACAAAGTATTAGAACATTAAATTATAACTATAGCACAAGAAATTTTCAAAGAAACATCAACAATAATTAATTAAAATACTATTCAAAATGAAATGGATAGAGTCAAAACTCAATATGATCTGAGAAATTATTCAATCACATTGAAACTATAACAGTTCAGAGCAGAAAAAAACAAAAATGAACAATGAAACTAAGTGTACCTCTAACAAAAAAACGGTGGTTTGATGTGTAGTAACAATGCGCCTATGTTGGATCGAAGAGGTGAATTAAAATAATAACCATGGAGAGAAAACAATCTAGACACAGATGAATTTATATTAAGAGTTAAAATGACTGATAAAACATTAAAAATGACATAATTTGAGTCAATCTCTAGAATATGACAGCGGTATACGTAGATAATGTAACTTACTCGTAAAAAATACTCGTTTTCAAGGTGAGGATATGTCATAGGATTTAAAATTTTTAATTATAGTATCTTTAACATGTATTCTTAAGGCACGTGTTAGCGTGACATATTTTTTAAATACAACAAAAATTATTACTGCCCCTAAATAAACATACTGCAATTGCATATCAAAAATATATTTCTGACTGAACCACCATTAACATAAACCTTCCCCAAAATAAAACTAACCGAAAACCATTGTACATTTTTAAATTGCTAATTAATTAAAATATTTGAGTTTATAGTGACATTAATACATAGAAAATGGAGGTTCTGTTAAGAGAGAGTAAATCAAGTAGTGACACGGCAATCACTACAAACACAACATCATCCTAACAACTATATTATAAAACTACAATCTCATAAATGACATTGCACCCATACATTCAACATCATTCTCTTGTATTTTGCTGCAAATTATAAAAATTTCCAGCCTAAGAGAATTCTAAATTTTAAATTTAAAACCATACTTGAAGCATCGCAATTATTGTATATAAAATTATACATAATATTCAAAGTATTCAAATTCAAATGTTATGAAGATGACAACAAAACTGCAAAAGAAACACAACATTATTTCGAAGAACAAGAACAAGTACAATCCTTAGTATTAAAGAGTCTAGAAAGCTTAACAAATTGCATGCAATTAACAAGTACCAAACTGAATATAGCACACTTCAATAATCAACCACGAAATGTTCTTATAGGTTGCACAGGAAGTACCCCAAATATTTCAGAAAGAGACGAAGATAGAAAACAGTTGTTGCATTTCAAATAATTTCCTTAACTATTTGCACCCCCAGCTATCTCATTCTCATTTTCCACAACAACATCATCATCATCATCATTAACAACAACATTCTTTTGAGTGTTGCCCATATTTTCTTCTTCGAAATCATTATCTATAGTAATATTGTTAATCTCTTCTTCTTCTTCTTCTTCTTTTTCTACTTCTTCGTCTTGCTCATCTACTTCCATGAAATAGTCGTCGACATCATCGTGACTAAGTGGAACAAGATGCAAGGTGAGTCTACCATTCTCTCTGCTGGCATGAAAATACTCATGATGTTTCACTTTCTCTTCCTTGATGATCAACCTTCCCTCGTCAGTGTAGTATTTTTTCAACACATACGATATGTGAGAAGCAAGATTTTGAGTTTGAGCTAGGCAAGGTATAGGAGGAGGAAACTCTCTCTTCTTCTCCCTATTTCTAATAGGGGTTCTCATCTTCTTTTTATTGGAAGAAGCTAGAGACTTATGATTAATGTTAGAGAGGAAATTATCATCGGTTTCAAGATCAATGCAACTTTCATTACCAATATAGTTGTAGTCGTTTGAAGGGTATAATATAGAGCTGAAAGAGTGGAAACTCATTGTTAAGGTTAAGGTAGGTTCAAAAAAATGAAAAATGGGTTGGTTTGTGTAATGAGAATTGAATCAATGGATAGTATATAAAGAGAGGGTAATGAGTAATAATGAAGGGTTGTGTTTTGGTTAAAGAGATATAGAAGAGATAGAAAGTGAAGTAGTGGCTAGGTTTCCGTGAAGGTGTGACAATTAATAGAGAATCAAAAAGATGACAAAGAGACAACTAAGATGAGTTATGAGGATAAATAACATTCATGTCATTAGACTCCTATGCACATTACAAATTCCAAAATAAAAAATAATAATAGACATATACATCCGAGGTATAATGAATGAATAAATTTAATGAAATAATATTTAATAATTAATTCAAGAAAATATATTAAAATGTGATTAATTATATTGTAATATGAAATAAATTTAAATAAATCCCTAACTAATACTAAAAAAGTGTCATAAAATATAAAAATTAAATATAACTAAATATTTATATAGAAGATATTTTATAATAAGAGTTAAAAATATTTAGACTACTAGTAATAATTAAGGTCACACTCTTTATTAACTTTAACTTATAAAAACACTCTAATAAATACAGTTAATTTAATTTTATTAAAAATTGTAAATAAAAATAAAATATACAATTAGACCATAGAAATACACAATAATTTAATTTTAGTTTTTATGCTATTTTTTATTTTACTTTAGTATTTACAACAAAACTAATTTATTTTTATTAATTTGAGTTTTTCTATAACTCTTTAAGAATTCTAAATAAAAAAAACTTCTATGAAAAAATTACCATTTTAGTTCTAAATACATTAAATATGCATATTTTTAAACAAAATTTAATTTTTTTAAGGCTTTAAAAGTGTCTTAGAACACTCATTAGTTTTTCAGTTATTGTTTTCGTTTGTTTTAGTTCCAATAAAATTGATTTTCAATAAAATTGATGTTGGCAAAAATTAATACATAAGATTATACAAAAAAATAAAATAATAAATAATAAATGTTTATGATAAGTAAAATAAAATAAAAAATTACATAACTAAAATAGAAAAAAAAACTAACATATTTAAACTTCAAACTAATTCAACTAATTATTTATTTAACACAACACAACACGCATTTTAAATATGATAATAAAAAAATTGAAGTGTCGATCACTTGTTTTTAAATGTACTGATTTTTAAAATTAGTGACTTAATTTAATTAATTTAAGATTGATACATCAAATAAAATTAGTGACTTAATTTAATTAATTCAAGATTGATACATCAAATATATATTTTATACATATCTTCGATCAGTCCTCCTTTGTAATAAAAATAATAAATAGGCCTCTTTAATTATTTTGAAAAATAGTGATAATTTCAAATCTTCACAGCGGTTTTAAGGGTCGTCTTTCTACTACTATAGTATCATGAATTAACACAAGACTTATTTTTTATGGTTAGAATAATTCCATTTAATTGTAATAGGAAATAATTTAAAAAAATTATATTCATTAACAAAAATAGTTTTAGAAATAAAAGATTATAAAATAATAATACTTGCAACTTAAACAAAAAATAAATTTGAGCTTGAACTAGGTAAGATATTGGAGGAGGAAACTCTCTCTTTTTCTCTCTATTTTTAATAAGACTTCTCATCTTTTTTTTATTGAAAGAAGCTAGAGACTTATGATTAATGTTAGAGAAGAAATTATCGTCGGTTTGAAGGTCAATGCAACTTTTATTACCAATGTATTTATAGTCGTTTGACGGGTATAATATAGAGCTGAAAGAGTGGAAACTCATTGTTAAGGTTAAGGCATGCTCAAAAAAATGAAAAATAGGTTGGTTTGTGTAATGAGAAAGGAATCAATGGATAGTATATAAAGGGAGGGTAATGAGGAATAATAAACGGTTGTGTTTTGTTTAAAGAGATATAGAAGAGATAGAAAGTGAGGCAGTGGCTAGGTTTTCGTGAAGGTGTGACAATTAATAAAGAATCAAAAAATGACAAAAAGACAACTAAGATGAGTTATGAGGATGAGTAACATTTATGTCATTGACTCATGTGCATATTACAAATTCCAAAATCAAAAAAGTAGTAGACACATACATACTAGATAAAATGAATAAATAAATTTAATGAAATAATATTTAAAATTTAATACAAAAAATATATTAAAATATGATTAATTACACGTGGATATTAAATAAATTTAAAGAAATCCCTAACTAATAATAAAAAGTGTCATAAAATATGAAAATTAAAGATAACTAAATATTTATATAGAAAATATTTTATAATAAGAGTAAAATATATTTAGACTACCAATAATAGTTAAGATCACACTCTTTATTAACTTTAACTTATAGAAACACTCTAATAAATACAGTTAATTTAATTTTATTAAAAAATTATAAATAAAATAAAATATACAATTATACCCTAAAAATACACAATAATTTAATGTTAGTTTTTATGCTATTTTTTATTTTATTTTAGTATTTACAACAAAACTAATTTATTTTTATAATTTTTGAGTTTTGCTAACTCTTTAAGAATTCTAAATAAAAAAACTTCTATGAAAAAATTACCACTTTAATCCTAAATACATTAAATGTTGCCTTATTTTAAATATATTTTTTTAAGGCTTTAAAAGTTTTTTTTTAAATTTTAGTTTTGTAATTTTTTATTTTATTTTAATTATCATAAACATTTTAAATACATTTCATTTATTATTTTTGTTTGTTTTAGTTCCATTAAAATTTATTTTTAACAAAACTGATGTTGGCAAAAATTAATACATATGATTATACAGTAAAATAAAATAATAAATAATAAATGTTTATGATAATTAAAATAAAATAAAAAATTACATAACTAAAATTAAAAAAAAAAACTTTATATCAAGACATGATTTGAAAAATGAAATCGATTAAAAAATTACTAATTACACTTTATATCCAATATCTTTTCATTAATAATATTGATCCTTAAGTCGACTGTTTAAATAATCAATAGTTATTTAGTGTGCTTTTAGAGATAAATTCCACTACTCATGCTACAATGTGAGTTTTTTTCCGTAAAAACAATATTAAATTATTTGAATTTAACATGATAAAAAAGTTTGACCACACACGTTGGCAGGAGAGTTGAACCAAGTGTTTCGTTCCTATTTCACGCATTGGTTAATTTCAGTCGGTTGTAATTTCTAGCTGTAATAATACAAATTATCATTTGTGTAAACATGAATGAATTTAATTTAAAAGAAAAATAGTAAAATCAATTTTATTATTCATTGTATTTTCTTAAAGAAGGAAAAAGAAGAGTGAAGGAAAACAAGTCACTTTCAACGAAGAAAATATCACAAATTGATCTCATCGCTCTGTCACTAAGCATTTTTTATAATAATAATAATGGTATAGTATTGAAACATAAAATTATAACTATAGCACAAGAAATTTTCCAAGAAACATCAACAATAATTAATTAAAACACTATTCAAAATGAAATGGATAGAGTCGAAACTCAATATGATCTAAGAAATTATTCAATCACATTGAACTATAACAATTCAGAGCAGAAAAGAACAAAAATGAACAATGAAACTAAGTGTATCTCTGACTAAAAAATCGTGGTTTGATGTGTAGTAACGATGTGCCTATGTTGGATCGAAGAGGTGAATTAAAATAATAACTATGGAGAGAGGACAATCAAGACACAAATGGATTTATATTAAGAGTTAAAATGATAGATAAAACATTTAAAATTGTACAATTCTAGTCATTCTCTAGGATATGACAGCAATATACGTAGATAATGTAACTTGTAAAAAATACCCATTTTTAAGGTGAGGATATGTCATAGGATATAAATTAATAATTATATTTAACAACAATAAAATGACTTAATTGCACTTTCATATCAAATATCAAGATTGTACACTATTTTAGGTCTTATTATTAGGGTCGAACAAATTGACTTAAATTAAAATTGTGAATTGTTATAAAATAATTAAAAGTTGCACAAAATTAATGTGTGTAAAATATACTTTTGTGATATCGTTTGGATCAAATTAGATTTTAAATATATTTTCAAAACCAAATCAAATCGAATAAATCAAACACATACATTTTTGTTTTAAATGAATTTATTGTCTCTCTATTTTAAAGTTTTTTTAAATTTTACTCTTCATTTTAAAAATCAACATTTTTATTTCTAAATTTTATCTAACTTGCAATCTTTATAGTCGTCCCCTTTATTTGAGTGCCTCATTAATGACGGACGTGTGAACAGTTCAGTCACCTCAGATTTTTTATAGATATTTTAATAATTTTTAATTATATTTGAATTTAGAAAATATTATAACTTATATTTTAATACATTTAATTTATTTAAAACATTTTAAATTAAGATTAAGTGGAATATAAACTCAGGCATGTCATCAATGTTTGAACCCTAGCTTCGTCTTCATCCCTATTCCTTCTAAAGAATTCAAAATTCTAGAAACACTTCTTATTCGTCTTTGTCATTCCACAAATTCAAAATGTCTCAAATATTTGTTTTTAATTGTAGCTACAGAAATCTTCGTTGAGGAAGGAATGTTATTGTGGTCTCGATGCTCCATTGATGACGACGTGAACTGATTCAAATCCGGGATGTCGTTCTATGGTTGTGAGATGTACAAGGTATAATTTTGCTTTGTTTATTTTGGTGTTGATGCACAAATGTCTCAGTTGATGTATTTTATTTCTACTCCATTGATGTCTGCAGCTTCAAGGTTATAAGAAGTCTAGCAACCACTACTATGAAAACCCCATTTACCAACGGTTAGAAGGGATACCATCACGCGTGTCTTACTATTGTGAAGTAGCATGTGATTGTAAGTCTGCGGTTTCTACCACGATCATAAGACCGTGGTAGTAAGGTATGAAAAATGTTGTATATCACAACGGTTATGATAACCAACCGTTGTGATATATACACTTATGTATTAGATTCAAAACTCATCAGCAGCAAATTATTTGGAACATAAATTCCTTTTGATCACGGTTATAATAGATAATTGTTGTTGAAAGTACCCAGATTTTATTATATAATTTGTAGATTGCTTGTTTTTCCATACACCTCACGAAAGAAATACAATCATTCAAATTGATGAAGAAGTATATAATTTGAAAATTAAATTATTCTTGAAAATCAACTTAAATAAACCATTTTTTCCTGAATTGCATGCAACTCATCATTCATTTCTCACTCTTTAACATATAGAATGTGGTTTAATAGTCTAACTTCTCCATGACATTAATTCCTTTGATTCTAGTTTAATTTTAATACAATAATTTGTTGACAAAGTTTACCTAGTCATCATCACTTATCATCGTGATTGTTACAATGACCTATCATCATAACAATTACGATGATAAGTGATGATGATGATGGGGAAGAATTTTCCAATAAATTATTGTTATTGAAATTTAACTATAAGATAAGATATCGATGTAATGAAGGAGTCAGGTCATTAAACAATACTCTATATGTTAAAGAACATGAAATGAATGATGAGAGCATGTAATTTGGAAAATATTGATTTATATAAATTGGTTTTAAAATACAACATAATTTTCATACTATAAGTTTCTATGTCAATTTAAATTAATATATTTTAATTGAGGGTTAGTGAAACAAACAATCTACATAGAATATAATAAACTCAACCTAATCTTCTTTAATCTTCTGTCAATATGCATAATAATTTTAAGAACAAAATGTTGCTAAGTCATAAGAAGTCTTTTTCTTGTGACTTAGCAATATTTTGTTCTTACTCTGAGAATACTAATCAACAACAACAATATACAAAATCATTTATCAAAAAAACAACATCATACAACAAAATCAGATATTATAAAATGTTTCCAGAACACACCTTTTATTGAAACTAATGGTGGAACAAGAATCAATTATGGGGTTCATCTAGTTTGTGCAGCAATGAAAAAGAAATATAAGGTGGAAGAAGTTTACACAACAGCTTCATAATTATTATATTTCTTCTCATTGTAGGTCAAACTAGATAAAGTTTGTTGATGATGTTGTTTCTTGAGTTACTTTTCTTGTGACTTACCAATATTTTGTTCTTGTTTTGAGTCCTACAAACACCATGAAAGTTGTCAACACATGATACCTCAAACTTATTTGTCAAGAAAAATACATGCAACAAAAAAAATACATTTTAGAAACAAAACACTAACAACTTACAACATCACAAAATATAATAAAATGTTTCAAGAACGTGTTTTTTATTGAAAATAATCATGGAACTGTAACAAAATATGAAGCTATGAAGAATAAGTACTAGGTGGATGAATTTTCCAATATGGCTTCATGCTTCTTGTACTTTTTCCATAGTTACGCAAACAATATGTACCATAGCCAAAGTATTATATTTGTTAAGGTCGTGAAGAAAAATCTAAAAAAATGAGAACATTCAACAAAAACAATATGAAACAAACGAGATAATCAGAAACCATCTAACAAGAAGATTAAAGAAGGAAGAAGAAGAATACCTTAATATATAAAGAATAAGATTCATAGCTAATGACGAAGAAGAAGAAAAAAATGGGTGCTAGGGTTTACCTATGAAGGATACGATGCTACTATCAAGAAGTGAGATTTAGTTCACTTATATATGGGTAAACTATCACAACGGTTAAAGGAATAAAAATAAAAATAAAATAAAAGGAACACCTTAATATTAAAGGAATAAAATATTTAAGGATGCTGAGGTTTGAATCCGTGAAAGCTTCATTGTATCACCACGGTTAGACCATCCACCGTTATTATATGCTAAAACATTTTAATTAAAAAATAAAAAAAATGTTAGATTCTCAATTTAGATATGTCACCACGGTTTATTGAAGAACCGTGGTGACTTTGGCGTTGTTGTATGCACGTTTTGTAGTAGTGGACTTTATCTTGTTGGATTGAGGAAATGAACTCAAGGGTAAAGAAAGTGATTTCTTCATTACTACAGAATTTGAATGATGAGAAGCAGAGAGTTAAAGATGTTATCACGAAAGAAGAAGAATTGAGGTTGAAGATGGAATTATTGAAGAAGCAATTAAATTTTAGTTGGTCGATTACCATATTGGTGTTAATTGCATTAGTTATTGAAAAAAATAATGAAATGAAGTTCAACTGCTTAAAGTTCAACTGCATTTGTTGTATCAGTTTTGGTTCAAGGGTTGTTTAGGTTCAAGTAGTTTTTAGGTTCAAATGTTTATGTATGTAGTTGTTTAGTTTATTTTCAAGTGTTGTATCAGTTTAGGCTCAAGTGTTGCTTAGTTGTAACATTTTAGTTCAAATGTTTTGTTATGTTGAAAGATCCATTATGTTGTGTACTTTGAACCTTGATTTTGGAATGAATGTTATGTTGATTTCACAGTGAATTCAATTTAATGATTTTGACAAGTTTTTAAGGTTATAGCTTATATCACTTGACATTACTAAACATAACATAAAATTTGATATAACATTTGACAGTTCAAATCATTTAACATTTACAGCTTATACCATTTACATTTATATGTGTACTTTAACACTTGATGTAACATAACATATGTAATTTAACATAACATATGTTATTTAATATAAATTGTTAAATACATACTTGTTCATTTCACTAACAATATAATACATCAAAACATAATGGTTCATGATTGACCAAAGTGGTCATAACATACCATATTACAATAAAAAAAGTCAGAAATACTTAGTGCATCATTACAGACAAAGTGCTTCATAATAGACCATGTTACAAAAAAAATGTCAAAACTACTAATTGCACCTAATTTTGGGTAGCTTGAGACTCCTGTACAATTTTAGCCTGAGTTTTATTTGCCTTATTTTCCTTATTTGTAGTCTTTGTCTTCTTTTCCTTCCTTGCCTTCTTAGCCTTGTTACCTCCTTTTGGTTACTACGTAAACATGTCATCATTTATGTTGGAATTCCATTAATTTGTTCTCCACCATACATGAACATTGTGAAATTGGGTATATACGTCCTAGAAGCACTTGCCCTAGTCGGTTTCAGAATCATAAGCTGAATCTGGGAGATTATCGGCTCACTTTGTGCATTTGAAAACACATCCATAGTACTTGACATAAATATGCTAACAACATATGAATGTGGAGAAACTATATTCCTCCATGAGGGTTCTTCCCCATTTAGATTAGTGTTTTTAGGATCTACCATTTTCCTACCACTTTTAAATTTCATGCACACTTGATGTTGGGAAGTTATACATGAATAACATGCAAAAACTATGAAAATATGTAAACTTAACACAACGTGTCCCACCAGGTGTGCCAATTTGTTTACATAAGTTTCTGGTAAATAATCTATAGCCTCTTACTATAGTTAAATTGCAGGATCGACTATAAAATCCTATAACATAATGCTAAGTTTCAAATGGTTTTAGTATTTTGATTGGATGTAAGACTAGATAATGGTTGATAAAATGCAGATAAAGTGGATAAAAGTAAAGACAATATAAAAGGTAGAATGAAATTACTGAAAAAATGAAAAGGTAAATTTCTTTGAATTTAAATTGGGACGCATGCATATATTTTTAAAACTACTCAAGGATTGATCAGACAAACCCCTTCCTAAGCAATGGCCTACAACTAGGGTTTTGGTATTCTCAAGGAAAATGGGACTTCTAATGCCTCAAGTGAGTTTCATGATTCCTCATATGCTTCAAATAATGCTCATGTCAAGTTTCAAGCCTCACATCACAATTTTGCTCAGTCAATTGCTCAAATAAGTGAAAATTAATTATATTGGGTAAAAAGTCAATTGTGGTCAAAATACAGTCAAACTTCAAGATTTTTGGTCAATATCAAGATTTTGAGGTCACATTCATCGTTTGATCAAGGGTTGATCATGATTCATCAAGAAAACTCAAAGATTCATCAAAAGTCAAAAGTTGCTAAATTAGAGTTTTCTTTAGGAGAAGTCAACTGAACTTTGACCAAGTATAACTTTCACATACTTCCTCAAATTTTTCTCAAGAGAAGCCCATTTTAATAGAAATTCAATTCTCTACAATTTTGTCTCTCTAAGCTCAAGGAAAAAATGCTTCATTTGAGAGATATGAGCCAAAACATTACAGGTCATTTTAAAAGTCAATAAAAAGACACTTTTTGTCAAAACACTTTACATAAAGATAAAGGATCCAAATGAAACAATGACCAACATGAAGGTTGTAGGGGATATCTTAAGCTTTCCAAAGAGTCTGAGATCACCTTCAGATGATAAAAATTGAGTGAGTTATGATTGGTGCAAGTTGGGAAATATTGAGAAAAAGCACGAAGTCCAAATTGAGCAAATTTGAATTTTTGGGCTAATGAGCCTATCTTTTAAGGCTCAAATGTGTTCCTGACCTCATAATAGACTCATAAATCCATTAATTCCTTTTTGTGGTTTTTTTATTTCTTTTTATTTTAATTTTATTCAATTAAAAGCAAAATAAATCAAATAAAATATCAAATAACTTATATAAGGCATGTAGATCTATTTTTTGAATCAAATCGTAAGTCTAAAAAGCTGGTGAGAACTTGAAAAACATGATTGGTATGAGATTGGCCTAAAAAAGAAAGATTTCATGCAAAACTTCTATCAAATATTTGATCATGAAATTCAAATCTTTTGTAATTTCATCAATAATCATGAAATATTTGATCATGAAATTCAAATCATAAAATATTATACCATGATTGCACAAGATTTGATTCAATATTGTTGACCTAATATTTTCCATTATAAATAGACAACATATTCATACATTCAAGGACACGAAAATTTCCTCAAGAACACACTCTCAAAAATCTCAATTTTCTCAAAACTAGGGTAAACTAAAAACCTTGTGTGCAACAACTTTCAATCCATTCCAAGCATTCTATCGTGTTCCTGAAGTTCTCAGGAGTTCACCCCGTCCATCTTTGAAGCTTGAAGCACGCTAGATCATCATATCTTAACATCACCGATTGGGTAATACTCTTGAAATTCAAACACATAATTCATACGTTGTTATATATATATATATATATATATATATATATATATATATATATATATATATATATATATATATATATATATATATATATATATATATATATATATATATATATATATATATATATATATATATATATATATATATATATATATATATATATATATATATATATATATATATATATAATGATGTTTAGACTTGTTTAGAATTATTGTTTGCAAGCTTTGACGCAGGAATAAGGATCTGTCATTGCTAGGGCAGTTTGAGTTATTTTCATCGAATCTCACGATACAAGTGTTTTGAGGTCAAACTAACACCCACCCTAGACAATTGATTTTTTTTTCTTTTTTTTACTAACCCTAATTTATTTTCACTATATTTTCTTAATTTCCTTTATAAATAACAATTAATTAACCTAATTTTTTTAACACTTTAACAAATTAGGATTAGGGTTTTTTAATTAGTAATTAAATTATTGATGTATTTTTATTAATTAATTAATTAACCTTTTTCTTAATATTAAAAATTAATTAGAAATAATTAGGTTTTAATTAATTATTAACACTTAAATTTTAGGTCCTTAAATTTTTTTTCTAATATTCTTTTGTTTATTTTTTGCTATTTAAAGTCATAGAAAATTGTATAGGTTACATTCTTTAATTGTAATAGTGTAGATTTTCTTTTCTCGCATTTTTTCCAATTATGTAACTGCTCATAGGATGTAATAGTGTAGATTTACTTTCTCCCGAATTTTTATACTTATGTATATCTCCCAAAGCCATGTAATAGCTTAGTTCTTTACATTCCACACTTTATTTTTATGTACATATTTAATTGCTAGTAACTAGGGTTTGTATGGCAAGATTTAAAACAAATATAGAAAACCCTAAATTCTCAAGATAAAATAACTGAATCAATACACTCTTCACACTTGCACCTCTAGGGTATCCTCTCTTGTTGCCTTACGATATTAGTCATATTCCTCAAAAGTGGGGATAATTTAGCAAACAACCCTCGATCAAATCATGATGTCCCTTTCGAATAAAGATCATAGTCCCTCGATGACCCTTTGAGCTTCCTACAAAATAATCTAGTCCCTTCGATGACCCTACGAGCAAAATGATGATAGTCTATTCGATACAATTGCTAAAGTATCCTTATATGTTGCCTTCGATGACTATACCATGAACCTATGTTTGTCCCTTCACATCTAATGGATAGGGCTACCTACCAACTAATGGTATGGATAACACTATCTCTAAAAGAGAAGGAAAATAATAAGAAAGACTTTAGTGGGTAAGAAACTCCTAATTGCTTGCTCAAAAATTTTCTCACAAACAAAACATTTCTTACACTACACTTTTAAACAAATATTTTTAAAAAAAAATTGTACGCATTCTTAAGGACTAATAAAAGAATCATTACAAAATTAGCCTTACATTGGCATTTCAAAAATATTTTCATACAAAGCAAGTTTTTCAAAAGTGAGCTAAGCAATTAAGATCCGGAAGATAACAATGGATGAAAAGCGTATCTACACCTTACCTTTTCATAACTTACCCCCCGAACTCAAAATCTATCAAAAGTATTTCCTGTTCTTTTCACCTTTCCTAAATATTGGATAAAATAAAAGTCGGTGGCGACTCTTGCTATCCGCACATTTGGGTAAAACCAAAAAAGTTAGTTCTCCCACCGTATTACACTACTACATGTCATTTGACTCCTCACGGCTTGCCACATATTATTTCAATGAAAACTTCTCATTGACAACTTCCCCACGTATTTGAAAACCGCTTGCAGAAAACTGTCTAGTTTCAATTGCCAGGTCCTCATAGTCTAACTTAGATAATTTGATATAAAATTTGGTTAAGTCCCCACATCGCTTTCCTAAATATTTCAATTAGCCCTAGTATGATCGTTTTAGACCAATAATCTTTGACACTTATAATTTTGACTAACATTCCTTTTCTCAACTTTTTGACTTCAAAACTCTTATAACTTTATTCATGCTTTAGTCGAAAAAATTAATTGGTATCAGAGAAGGTATCATGTTCTATCTTTGGATGAGATCTGAGGGGGATATTTTCTGGTTCATGGTCAAGGTATAAGGTTCTACTAAAAAAAATTTTGAACTTAAATAGTTCATATTGTTTTTGAATGGTCCCTTGAAGTGGAGGATGGACTGTTCATGACAGGGTAGGTATTGGACTTGTCTGTTGTTATCATGCGTCTAGCTTTGATGGTGAGATTTTGTGTTAGGTTTGATTTATTTTCAAACCTAGGATATTTTTTATTGCACCTAGGTTGTGGTGATTGTGTGCAATATGTTGTGCCTAAATACTGTTGAGGAGGTTTTGTTGTTGAGTATTCCTCTACATGGTATCTAATGTAACCCAGGTTGTTTCTTGTTTCGTAAGTAAAGAATGGGCATTAGGGTTTGGTCTCCTCAGCATATTTGGTGTGTGATGATATATTTTATGTAATATAATCTCAACTAACTCTGTGAAGTTGCCAACGATACTTGAGTTTTATCTCCCAAGTCCACTCACTAAGGCATTTTTAATGACTTAGTTGATGAAAGATTAGAGCCATTTATTTTGGCATCTAGTAAAGTGTTCCTAATACTTGACCTAATTAGGAAAGTGACACTGAGTCTTGTTGTTGTTTGGTATTGCTGGAGCTTGGAAAAAATTTTGAGGACCTTGAAGGTGATCAAGGGTTATTTGTTTTCTGGAAGCAGTGTTAGGCTTCAGAACCAAGATTTGTTTTGTATGTTCGAGAAGAATGGAACTAATGCCCTACAAGATGTTGGGACATTGTGTCGGCAGGTGTGCAGATTCCTGTTGCATAACAGATGCTCTGGTTTCCAGATAAATATGTGGTGATAACATATGTTTGGAACATACTCCTGATTTGGAAGAGCAGGAATCTGGGATTGTATCTAAGATGTTTTATCTATAAAAAATATTTTAGATTAGTGGGTTGATGGAGCCTCAAACGCGTTGGGTAATGGTATTGGCGCTGTGATCATATCTCCTGAGGGCTGTCATACTCCGTTCACCACCCGATTATGTTTTAACTGCACCAACAAATATGACGGAGTATGAAGCGTGCTTCCTTGGCCTTTGAGCAACTATTGACCTGAGGATTAAGTTCTTGAGTGTATTCGGAGATTCCTCTCTAGTGATCAGTCATATCAAAGGCGAGTGGGATACGAAGCACCCAAATCTTATTCCTTACAAAGAGTATGTATTAATGTTGCTTCCTCACTTTGAGGAGATAACCTTTGAACACTTCCCGAGAGAAGAGAATCAGTTAGTGGACGCGCTAGCCACCATGTCTTCTATGTTCAAGGTCACGTGGGACAATAAAGCTCCTCAGATTACCATTGAGAGGTTGGACGAACCCGTACATTGCTGTGATATTGAGACTGAAGAAGTGGCAGATAAACCATGGTTTCATGAGGTAAATAGGTATCTTGAGGCTCAAGAGTACCCCGAGGGTGCATCTGTTAATGATAAGAAGTTTCTGAGGAGATTCGCTGCAAAGTTCTTCATCAGTAATGGTATCCTCTACAAGCGTAACCATGATTCGACCTTACGGCGATGTGTGGACAAGAGCGAGGTTGAAAAGATCATGGCAGAGTTACATGAAGGTACTTTCGGAACTCATTCCAGTGGACATACCATGGCAAAGAAAACCTACGGGCTGGATATTATTGCTCCACTATAGAAGCCGATTATTATCAGCACTCCCGGACGTGTCATAAGTGCCAAGTCTATGCTGATAAGGTGCATGTACCTCCGGTCCCTCTGAATGTTTTGACAGCTCCTTGGCCCTTTGCAATGTGGGGCATCGATATGATAGGCGAGATCAGACCTACTGCATCTAACGAGCATCGTTTCATTCTGGTAGCAATTGATTACTTTACAAAGTGGGTTGAGGCAGCTTCCTTTGCTATAGTAACCAAGAACGTCGTGGCGCGGTTCATCCGACACAACTTGATCTGTCGATATGGGGTACCAGAGAGGATCATTACGGATAATGATACAAATCTCAATAATACATTGATCACGAGCTCTGCAAACAGTTTAAGATACAGCATCACAATTCTTCTCCTTACCGGCCGAAGATGAATGGGGTTGTTCAAGAAGCAAATAAGAATATCAAGAAGATTGTGCAGAAGATGACGGTGACGTACAAAGACTGGCATGAGATGTTACCATTCGCTCTTCATGGGTACCGTACCTCAGCGCGGACTTCGACAGGGGCAACACCCTACTCTTTGGTGTATGGCATGGAGGCGGTCCTGCCTATTGAAGTCCAAATACCCTCTCTTCGGATTATGAAGGATGCAGGTTTGAGCGAGGACAATTGGATCCAGACTCGGCTTGATCAATTGAACTTAATCGATGAAAAGAGACTTACTGCTATTTGTCATGGTCAGACGTATCAAAAGCGAATGATCAAGGCATTTAACAAGAAAGTTAGACGACTGGAGTATCAAGTCGGGGATCTGGTGATCAAACGCATCATACTGCCACAAGGTGATCCCAGGGGCAAATGGACTCCCACGTACAAAGGGCCATTTGTGGTTAAGAAAATTTTCTCAGGAGGAGCTATGATTCTAACCCACCATGGATGGTGACGACCTCCCTCACCCCGTCAATGCAGACATAGTGAAAAAATACTACGCATAATCAAAGACCCGCTAGGTTGACTGACCTAGGCAAAAATAAGGGCTTCCCGGCGAACCAAAAGGGTTCGGGCAAAAATAAGGGATGAAAATGGAAAAAATATGTACACCCGGCAAGTCGAAAACCTGAAAAGGCGGCTTGGGCAAAAAAGGGTATCCCGGTGGATCGAAAACCCGAAAGGGAAGTTCAGGAAAAAATTATGGATTAAAGCGTAACACTATGTCTCATTGGATCATCTTGCAACCAAACTTCGGTATCAACTATCAAGCTCGGACGGTGCTGATCAATCTGATCTACCTTCAACCAAGTAGCAAAGTGATGAGACGCTCGAAGATATAAAGGAAATAGCAGAGTTAGAACCCAATGGGATTGTTCACATAGCTATTTTTCTTTGTTTTTTACAAATTGTATAAATTCCATCTTTCGGCGGCGCTCTCTTACTAGGACGTCAGTCTCTTGTACAAAATGCCTATTACAGGCCAACTTCAAAATCAATACAATTCATTTTACAATAAATTTTAAAAATTGTTTTTATTTTTTTGTTTTGTTTTGCAAGAATGTCCAATGATTCATTTTTGATATATGCATTTGGGAATAATTGTTACCTATAAATATTTACATGCGAAACAAAAGACGATTACTGGTAATTTCAGGAATATGGGCAAACAGAAGTGCCCAAACCTGATAGTTGCTATACCCACCAGGTACAGGGACAGAGCTAGCCTGAGAATGTGACTAAAAGTACATACACTCCCTGCAGAGTAAGAGGTACCCGAATACAGTGGTGTTAATTCTCCCCAAGCAGAGTTCATCTATCACAAACAATGGAAGACTATCCCAAGTGAAGTTTATTTCTTCCACAGGCAGAAATTCAATCCCCGACAGAGTTCATCATCACCAGCAACAGTAATTCATCCCCGGTTGAGGATGTTTCTCCAAATCAGCAGATCATCTGGCAGAGTATCTCTCTTCCCCACAGAGTCATTCTCTCGCCATTTTATTCTCCAGCAGAGTCATTCTCTCGCCAGCTTAATCCCCAGCTAATCATCTCTGGTCACTATCCCCAGCGGAAACGAAGAACTCAACTCCTTATACTCTCCAGCAGCAATCCAGGGTTTACTTTCCCCAGTTAGAAAACATCACAAGAACATTTCATATCCATACATCATGGCATGCACATACGCATCATACAACACAATCTCCTTTATTTTGAGAACATCATTGCTCAATACATTTCATACATCATGACATTACATACGAATAACTCTTTACCTTTCAGGGAAAGATACAATCAAAATTCTCACAAGTTTCTCTGGTTCAGTCAAATCGGTGTCAAGATTTCTATTCCAGTTCAAGTTATGAATCCCGGATCCGACCGGATAATATCTTGATTCCTCCATCATACTGTGAAGCCCGGAGAACGACCGGATAATAGTACCAAAATACTGTGAAGCCTAGATTCGACCAGATAATGGTATAAGACATCGTGAAGCCTAGATTACGACCAGATAGCGGTATAAGACACTGTGAAGCCTGGGACTACGACCAGATAACAATAAGGGACACTACGAAGCTTGGATTTCGACTAAATAGCAGTCTACCCGGCCAATTACTAAGAAGCCCGGAATCGACCGGATATTAGTAGGCCTTAAAATCAAATGGAAGCCCGGATGCGACTAGATAACCACTTGATTTCTTCTGAAGCCTGGAACACGACCAGATAAGAAGTAAGAAGTTGCGAAGCCTGGATTACAACCAGATAAAGGTAAAATACTGAAGCCTGGAATCGACCAGATAACAGTATGGGACACTATGAAGCTTGGGTTTTGACCAAATAACAGTTTACCTGGATAATTACTAAGAAGCCTAGAATTGACCGGATATTAGTGTTCCCTAAATTCAAGTTGAAGCCCGGATGTGACCGGATAACAATTTAATTCCTTCTGAAGCCTGGAGTACGACTAGATAAGAATTGAGAAATTGCGAAGCCTGGAAGACGACCAGATAGCAAGTCTAATCTCATCTCCCCGTTAAGTCACTGTAAAGCCTGGAGCACGACCGAATAGCAGTCAATCTTATCACTATAAAGCCTGGATCACGACCAGATAGTAGTTCATTTTCACCTCTTCGACCAAGAGACGATTCCGCAGTAGAATAACAGATGACCGAAACTCCTAAAATTCAACTTTTCTCAAGACAAAGAACAATATTCCCCAGCAAAATCTTCCTCAACAATAGGTATACGGGCTCTCGCTAAGGAATATCTTATGCGATCGACACTCCTTCGGATGGCATCTTTAAGCCCATCATCCGTCATCAATCTCCAAATGGCATCCATAAGCCCATTCCCGACATCACAAGACAAATGCCACTTCATGCGAGTGCAAATTTCTGGGCACTTTAGTGTTCAATCATCTTCCACCTTCGGATCACGAAAGGCAAGCAAGCCAATCTATATCCTCAAGTTTAAGAAGATTGAACAGGGGCAGCTGTTGTACCCCAAAATTTTCCCTCCCATATTTCTAAAAAAAAACATTTCAAGTGAGGTCCTCAAGTTGCTCAAGGAAGTCCAAGAGTTGATCATACAAATCTCTCTCCTAAGGCAGTCTACCTCAAATTAGGGTTTCATGTTGCATCAAGGTACTTGAGTCCAAGGGGTCCTAAATGCTCACTATGATACGGTGGGAGAACTAACTTGAGGTTTTACGTTTGTGTTTGCAAATGTTTCGGTTTAACAAGAGTCACCACCGACTTTTTATTTTATCCAAAGGAAAGGTCAAAAAGCACCGGAAAGACCTTTGAGATGTTTTCTTGGGTTCGGGGGTAGATTATGAAAAGGGAAGGTTCTAGCACCCTTTTCATCCATGGTTTTCCATGGGCTCTTATTTACTTGTGTAGATCACTTGCTTTTGCTTTTCAATTGTTTGAAATGGTGCTTTGTGTGTGGTTTTGAAAATGTTTTGAAAAGAGGCCTTGTCTTAGGCAACCTTTGTAACAATTCTTGTTTGAATGTTTTACAAAGGTGTTTATCTTTTGAAAAATGTTTCAATGTTTGAAAGTTTGTTTTGGGAAATTGTTTTGAAATTGTGTGTGTGTTTGAAAATAGCAAGGATGCTTGGCAAGTTTTGATCAAGTAACTAGGAGTTGTCTACCCTAACTCAAAGATCTTTCCTACACATTTTTAACCCTTTGATATTGTTGTTTTACCATTGTATTTGGTAAACAACCTTGTGTTTGGATGTTAAACGGGACGGGCGTGGGTCAATTTTACAATCATTGAAGGCAACTTGTGAGACGCTCTAGCAATTTTGTAAGGGACGAGATCGTTTTATCGAAGGCAACATTGAGGGTCATCGAGGGACTACAATCTTTGTTTATCAAAGGGACATTTGCTAGAGTGTCTCATATTCGAGGGACATGATTGTATTTCTGAGGCAACAAGTGAGGTTACCCTAGAGGTGCGCGTGTGAGAAGTGTGTTGATTTCAAGTTATTGATTCTCGTATTAGGTCATCTAGCGATTGATTTCTGAATCTTGCCATACATGCCTAATTACTACATAGTATATAGAAAGCAATAAATTGCAGGAATTAGAAGTCTAAGCTATTACAAAAGTATCCGGGAATGGGGGTACAATTATTACAAATGAGGATGAATCATATAAGAATAGCAATGTACAAATATTACAACCAAATCGAATTGCTGTGCGATTTAATACAAAGATATGATAATTTATGAAATAAAGAAATCAATAAAGTATGAAATGCAATGTATTTACTTGAAAAGAGAGAAATAAAATCTATTCTAAAAAGAAAGATTAAAATTTTTATTATTATTATACTTTGTATTTTTATTAATTATGAGCTATCATTAAAGAAAGAAACTAAATTAAATTAAATGTTTTTTAGTGTTTTTATTAAGTGTAATAAAATTAATAAAAAGAAAATAATAAAAGAAAACTAATTTAAAAAAATCAAATTAATTTTACAAGATGAAGTTTTAAAAAAAACATTAGTATATTATTAACTAAAAGAAAAGAAAAGAAAAGAAATTAAATTAAACATGAATGAAAAATGGGCTTAAGATTTTAAATGAAGTCAGGCCCAAATAGAAAAGAGCTTTGCTTGCTGCAAATAAAAAGGAAACAAGGCCAGAATGAGGGGGGGGGGTGCGAGCTAGTGCGTTATGGGCTTAAGGGTTAGTGCAACAGGAATGGCCCAATTGCTTTAAGCTTTTCAATTGTTTGATTAGGGTAAATGTAAATTAGGGTTTGTGAACCCGTTTCCCAGCGGCGCCGTCGTCCCTTTCTAGTTCATCTCTCTCACTCGGTTACTCACAACATCTTAAGCTTATGGCCGAAACAAATTAATCTCTCCTCATCTCACCACAATTCGCGTTTTCTATGAAAATCTAAAGTCAAAATCATGCTCGAAGGGCTCTCTCTGATCTTCCCTTCCCCGTTTACGTTGCCGGCGCATCTCCGACTCTCAACCCTTTAAACGATTCTCAATGTTTTTCGTGAAAAGGTACGGTTCTACTTTGGCTTAACAGTTTCGTTGATTTTTTTGTATGTTTCGTTCATGTTTTGCTTGTTAATCAATTTCATTACTTACTGAGGTGCAGGAAATGGTTTGAAAGGAAACGTACCTTTGGGACTTTTGCGAAATGGAAATGGATATTGAGATTGGGATGAGGATGCACCTTGGTAGCTGGACACGAGGGGAGGGAAGAAATGATGATGGATATGTGAGCTCTGGTAATCTTTTCTTTCCCTTGAACTTTTGACTGAATGATGGTGATGATGATATTGTACTTCTGACTGTGATGATGTTATTGTGCCTTTGTTGGTTTGAATACTGATTTTTTGATATTTTTGTTTAGACTGTTTGATAATTGTTGGTATTGCTGAAGGTTGTTTGAAAATTGTTATGTCTTGTTGTTGAAATGGTTTTGCAGCTTTGATGCTTTTGAAAATGTTGCAGGCTGTTGGAAGGGTTTTAAATGTTTTGCAGTTTGGTTCTGTAGGTCTTTGGATCTTTGTGTATGTTTTTATGGTTTTAAAACTGGCTTTGGTAGTTTGGTGTTTCTTTGACAGTTTGGCCAAATGTTATGAGTTGTGCATGTTTGGGTGTTTTTGAAATGGGTTACAAGTTTTGCAATGTTTTGCAGCTTGGCTGTTTGGTCTTGATAACAGGGCTTTTTACAGTTTTTGGAAGTTTGAAAATGTTTTGATGGTTTTGGGGAGTTGTTCTTGCAGTTTGGTTCTGCAAGTTTGAAATGTTTTGGTTGTTGTTCTTGCAGTTTGGTTCTGCAAGCTTTGAAATGTTTTTGTGAGTTTGTTATTTGGTCTTGTTAACAAGTTTGGCTGTTTGTGAGAGTTGGTTCACAGGTTTGGGAGTTTTTTGTGCCTTTGACAGTTTTTGAAGTTCAAACTGTTGCAGGCTTGAGAGTTTTGTAGTTATGCAGTTTTGTTTTCTCAGTTTTGACAAAATGCTCTCTTTTTTCTCCTTGCAGTTTTTCCTACTGTTATATCCTAGTTGCTTTTGCTGTTATATTTGCTTTTCCCTTTGACAGCCTGTGGGAAGGATGACCAATCTGTACCTTTCCAATAATTTAGGTGATATCTCTCCTCTCTCTCCTCTCTTAATGATAAAAGCAAATTGCTTTTTCTCTGTTTTTCTGAAAAGTTTTCCCAAAATTTGGAAAATGATGAAAAGCTACATGAAATAAGCCCCTTGCTTGTTATTTTGGTTTACCATACTGCTTTCTTTCTTCTTGCCTGCTGTTGCTTGTACTTTTTTTCTGCTATTTGTATGCTACTTTGCCATGCTATTATGCTTGTTCTAGCTATTGCTGCTGTCTAGTTTGCTTGTTCTAGCTGCATCCAGTTTGTATTTGGCTTTGTTTAGTTTGCCTTGTTTGTGCTGTTTGGACAGCATGCTGCAGTTTGACGCCTTGTTTGCATTGTTTGGCCTTGTTTAGTTTGCCTTGTTGCATTGTTATTTACTTGGACAACTTGCATTTTTATTTTTATTTTTGTGAACCAAGAAGAGTGATCTTTTTGTGATTTGCAAAGAGAAAAATAAAAACGTGATGAATTGAAAATAGCCCTCTAATTCCAAACGACAAACTTTAATGATGAACATATTGTTTCTTTTTTTTTTTGAAATTTTTATTTATGTTCAATTAACTGTACTAATCTTTTTCCTGTCTTTCTTTCATGTGAGCGCAAATTGGATGGTGGAAAAGCAGAGAAAGCAAGAGACTTTATAGCAAGCATGAAAGCAATGGAAGCTTAGTCATCCTTAGGCTTAGATTCAATTTGTAATTTAGAGAGATTTTCAATCAGTTGTATTAATTTATTTTTCAAGTATGATAAGTTGTAAAACCTAAAGCATTTGAATAATAAATTGTTTTTGTAACAACATCTGAAATAAATGAAGAAAGTCTTTATGAGATAATCTGATATCCAATAAAATCCATTACTGTTAGTAACTTGTAATTCTCTCTTTATGTCTTCACTGATTCTTTAAGATTCCTGATTAAAATAACTGAATCTGCATTCCAATAATTCCAATCTAGATAACTTAAACTCCAAGTAATCCAATAACTCTGTAATCTTGCAACTGTATTCCCGTCAAAACACACATTGTCTATTCCATAAACAAGCAAATGTTTATTCCATAAACAAACGAATGTTTTAAAAAATTGCAATTTATCTGGTTAACTTGGATAAAAAAACACTGCCTTTTTCCAGTAAATTTGAGAGAGCATGAAAATATGTGACAGCCAATTGACTTTCTGAGAATTCAGTTTCTTCTGAGAAATGCGAGAAAAACCCTAATTCCTGATTTACTTCCATAGGAGAAAATCTGTCTGATCGATTCTTGAGCCATTCTTGAATACTTGAGAAACCCTAGGGTTGTGATTTTCTGTGAAAAATGGGAGGGAAAATTTTGGGGTACAACACTCACCATTACCCCAATATGTTCTCAAGATCATCATGTCAAGTTTCAAGCCCTACAGAGGAAGTTTGCTCAGTCAATTGCTCAAAGGCTTGAAAATTGACTGTGCTAGGGCAAAAGTCAACTGTGGTCCACATACAGTCAAACTTCAATATTTTTGGTCAACATTCTCTTTTTGAACTATTATTCATCATTTTATCAAGGGTTGATCATGATTCCTTAAGGATTGCTCACAATTCATCAAAACCCAAAAGTTGCTAAATTACGGTTTTACAAGAAAAGTCAACTCAACTTTGACCAATCATAACTTTCTCATACTTTATCAGGAATGACCCATCCAAAGATAATTTTGAATAGGATGAAATTCCCTACAATTCATCTTCAGCTCCCAAGTTCAAAATATGCACTCACAAGAAGAAACAAATTTGGACATTATACGTCATTTTGAAAAGTCAACAAAAACACCTTTTTTATCAAAGCTTCATACATGAACATGGAAGACTAAATTGAGATGAGACCAAAAGGGTTGCTTAGATGACATCTTGAGCTTTCTAAAAAGTCCAAGAACACATCTCTAGGGTCAAAGTTGAAGGATTTATGCATTGATGAAGTTGACCGTTTTTGCAAAATTGGCAAAAGTCAAAAGTGGCCAAATTGCAATTTTTGTCAAATGGGACCAACTATTTGTGTTTGTATTGAGTTGATAACATGGTCTACGACCCTGAGCCTCGCCACTTGTCATTCTTTTATTTTTATCATTTATCTTGATTTTATTTCATTTAAATCAAATAAAATCAATAATAAATAATGAAAATATCAAAAATCATTTAAACCTTGAGATTTTGTGCATATTTCAGGTCCATGAATAGCTGGCAATGAGATCAAATCGTGAAAGGCTTGTTTGGATAGAAAAAGATTGGAATTTTCTTATTTTGGAAATATTTGATCCAAGAGTAAATCAATGACCAAATCTTCATAAATGGCCAAGATTTGATGCAAGTTTTCACCCTAATTGATTTTATGATATATATTGAACAAATCCAAAGCAAAAGCATAAGGATTGGAGGCGTGAGAAGCTGAGAGAAAACTTGAAAAAATTCAACAAAAGTGGCAATCTGATTTCATAGTTCCAGGCTCTTTCAAGCCAGTCCAAGCATACGATTCACTTGATGGACATCCAAGGACTCTATCCCAATCATTAGCCAGCGTTTTCATGCCCAAAAATGCACTGCACATGTGCATACAAGGTGACTACCATACGCCTCAATGTTGAGCCAACCAGATGTCCAACAAGCTGGATTCAAAGGCCATTCTTTGAAGGTTCATGATGCACCCTAGTCAAGCCAATGCATGAGATCTGAGAAATCAAACGTGTATCAAGGCTTATTGGGCTCAGAATATTAGTTTAATTTAATTTTAGGGCAATTTTAACCTTTTTGTAAATAAATTAAAATCAATTTAGAAAATTAGGATTTGTTTGATTTAATTTTATTTTTTCTTAAAAATAACAAAAATATAGAAATAGGCCAAATTAAATACCTTTCTTAATTTAAATTAATTAGTAATTAGGTTTGTATTTATTTAATTAAAACCTTATTTTCTCAAATAATCAAAAACAACAAAAATGATTTTTCTTTTAATTAGGTTTAGACGGGGTCAAAACCCTAATTTTTCTCGTTCTTAATTTATCGCGCGCGTTTATTATTTTTGCAAATATTAATGTAACTGCTCAGGGGATGTAATAGTTTAATTAGGATTTTTCTTTTATTTATAGTTTTACGGTTTTTGGCTATGTAATTAATCCCCCTCCTCGAAGCCTTGTAATAGCGTAGTTTTATTTCTCGCATTTTAATTTTTCACAAATATTAACTGTTAGATGTATGATAATAGGGTTGCATGACAAGACTGTATGTTAATTTTAAAATGGTTAGCAAACCCTAAATATGCAAAGGTAATAACTTGAAATCAAATCACTCGCACATGCGCACTCCTAGGGTATACTCTAACTTTGGTTGCCTTTGGTAAACGATCATTAAGTATAGAGTGTTTTAGTGGTCGCTCTCTTGTCTAAACAAATATCAAATGTCCCGTTCGGAAACGTTGCCTCGGAAAGGTTTCCTCGGAAATGTTGCCTCAAATATGATCTTAAGACACTAGGGTTATTACTAAGACGTCCTAACATTGCTTTAATGATCGTACGTCCCTTTCGAATTGACCCTTACAACTCCAACGACGGTGCTACCTACTCACTAATAGTAGGATAGCGCTGTCTAAAGGAAACAAGAACAGAAATATTCTTTTTTCGAGTAGGTAGATGCTAGTAGGTACTTGCTCAAAACAAACTTTTCCACACTTACACTCTTTTCAAACAAAGTTTCAAAACACTTCGTAACACCTTTGAAGACAGAAGCAAGGGTTAAAACGAAGTAAAACAAAACTTTTCAAAACACACAAACACGGAAGAAACTTTTTAAAATGATGAGCAAGTACCTAAGAGCCCGTAGAAAACTACGGATATAAAGGGTGCTAATACCTTCCCTTTCTATAATCTACCCCCCGTACTCAAAATCTCGAAAAAGGAATTTTTCTGTGCTTTTTTTCCTTTCCAGTTGGATAAAATAAAAGTCGGTGACGACTCTTGCTTACCGCGACATTTTGCAAACACAAACGCAAAATGTAAACCAGCATTTTCCTAAAACAGTCCGGTTCTGCCACCGTATCACAGAACTGGCGACTCTGCTGGGGAGTTAAATAAGTGAGGTATACCTTAGGATTAGTTCATCATAAATTTCTTCTCTTGTTTGATTTGATTGCTTTAATTTTTGAGGGTTTTGTATTGGGAGTTACTATAGATCCTAACCCGGATCTGGGGAACACCTTTTAGGTAAGTAGCAATAAACTGTGAGGGAACTGTACGGCGTAGACCGATACGGTTGAAGAAGTAGCTATGTTGATGTGGCACATTGGTTGGTACCGGTATCCCTTATGGAGAAACGAGGAGAATATGGGGCTGCTATGTGTGTCGTTAAGCATCAACTGACCTTAAAACCCATAATTGACCAACTTGGCCATTAGGAAGTAGTGAGATAGCCGGCCTCGGTGTAAAGCTGAGAACTGGTTGATACTCGATGCTACACTCATTGAGACCATACTCTCGAGATAGTTCCGGCCGCAAGAAAAGATTGCGTGAGCTGAAACCATGACCGATGGAGGATGGTCAGTGATATTGAGAACCTCTAGAACCCGGTAGCTATTATTAGGACAGGTTGAAACCAACTGAACTTCAAGAGGGTAGTACCTAGACCCCATGCAAGCCTGAAACTTAAGGGCTTTTGTGTGACTTGTTTGCCTTTACCCTATCTGTTATCTGCTATACCTGTTGTGTGTTTTATCATGACATCATGCATCATAACATAGCATGCATACTTCATTATACTAACCATTTCAAAGACCAAGGGGATTTATCTTTGTTCTATTTTGCAGATTATGGCTTCCGTGCACAAAAACACCATTCGAGTTAACTTTGTGCAAATACCTGCTCAACTCAAAGATTTGGCCTCGAGAGTTTCTGATACTTCCTCATTCATTAGGAGACATGGTCAGCTTCTTAGCTTGGTTACCTCAATGTTTGATGAGCAGCTGATGAGTGTGCTTTTCCAATTCTTCGATCCGGTGCATCATTGCTTCACTTTCCCGGATTATCAGCTAGTTCCCACTATGGAAGATTTTTCTCACTTATTGGGCATATCCATCCTTGAGCAGATGTCCTTCACCGGTTTGGAAGAGACTCCTAGACCAGAAGACATTGCTTCAGCTCTACATTTGAAACGGGCTGATGTGGTATCTAATTAGGAAACACGAAGCGGGGTTGAAGGTTTCTTAGCCAAGTTTATGATAGATCAAGCTCAACTATTCTGGGATAACTTAGATTTTCAGGCTTTTGAAGACATCTTGGCACTCCTTATCTACAGTTTGGTTCTCTTCCCGAATCCAGATTCCTTCATAGATGTGAATGCGGTTAAGATCTTCCTGTCTCATAATCCTGTGCCTACTCTTCTGGGAGATATCTTGCATGCCCTCTATACTCATATTGTGCGTAGAATAGGGACTCTCATGTGTTGTATGCCGCTACTGGAGAGGTGGTTTATTTCGCACCTCCCCAAGTCTGTTTTGAAGAATGAGGAAGGTGTAGGATGGTCTTACAGGATAATGTCCCTTGCCCATACACACATTCTTTGGAGTTCCAAGGCTATGGAAAGCATTGTTGTCATTGATCGATGTGGGGGATACCCTAATGTCCCGTTTCTTGGAATCAGATGGGGAATAACCTATAATCCTTGTTTAGCTTTGCGATAATTCGGTCGGGCTCGGAGAGACGGTCCTCATGAGCTACTTCTTACAGATATTGCATTTGACTACAAGGAGGATGTTGACGAGCATCGCTGGAGGTTTGTACGAGCTTGGGGAATGGTGAACAGATCTGATCCTCAAGAGCTAGGACAAATGACTTCTCTCCCTATGCAGCCTTACCTCCAGTGGGTCCGAGCTCGAGCCCAAAAGCTTGAGATGCCTTATGAAGCTGTGTTGCCAGTGATTGTGGAGCCTACCAACGAAGAGGGCATTCCTTATACAGTTCTTTATCCCTACATGCCCACTGATCTTGGGGCATTAAAGAGATCCTGGATTCAGCTGAAAAAGGAGAGAGATACCTACAGAGAGAAGTACCATGAGCAAGAAAGGAAGATCTTGAAGCTCACCAGGAAACTCGAGAATGAAAGAACGATCAATGACTACGTCAGCACGAAGGGGAAGCGTCCATGGGATTTCTGATTTTCGCTTTTTGCTAGTTTAGATTTGTTTTCAGTTTATTTCTTTGTAACGCCTCAAAGGCACTGTTGAACCTTTTTTCACAAGTTTAATCTAATAAAGTTTGTTTTATTTTTTTGGTTTGCAAATTTAAATCTCCCAAAGTCTTTGAATAATTACATACGCATCCTATTATCATGCACACCATTACAGGTACCATTACAGGTTTCTCATCTTCTTCGCTGTTTATTTTAGCAGAAATGTCTTCCGATCGAGCAATCAAAGATCTTCAGGCACAAAATGCCTAATTCCAAGAGTTGTTCTTAAGTTTGGCTAAAGGGCAAGAGGATTTGAAAGCTCTCATCCTGAAAGAGAAAGAGAAGGAGAAGAAGAAGAAGAAGAAGAAGGTTGTTCTTTTGAGTATGGGTAAAAGGTTTGGGGATAGGTTGAAACAACAAGTTGATCTGTCTCTTTCATCCAAAGGAGAGGAGGACCAAGAAGAAGAAAAGGGCCCCAGTCCTGCGGTTTTCGATAATGATACAGATTATGATGAGGAACAGTATTCTCCTGTTGAGGATAGGTACAAACAACTTGAAGACCGGCTGAGTGCTATGGAGATTCAATAGATCCCTTGTTTGGATTTCGAAGATTTGGGACTGGCGTATGGGGTAGTGATCCCTCATAAGTTTAAAACTCCGGTTTTTTCTAAGTACGATGGAGTATCCTATCCAAAACTCCATCTCCGCTCGTACGTCAGAAAGATCCAACCTTACACTGCTGATAGAAATTTGTGGGTGCATTTCTTTCAAGATAGTTTTTCAGGGACTCAGCTTGAATGGTTTTATCAATTGGAAGGAGCTAATGTCCGAAACTGGGAGGACCTTGCTGCTGCTTTCTACAGGCAGTACCAATATAACGCCGACCTTGCTCCCACTCATACTCAGCTTCAGGGTATGTCTATGGGTGCAAGTGAAGGTTTTAAGGACTATGGTCAAAAGTGGAGAGATTTAGCTGGAAGAGTCCAACCCCATTTGTCAGATAGGGAGTAGGTGGACATGTTTCTAGGGACGTTGTCTGGTCCATTTTTCAATCATCTGATCGGCAGTTCGTCATCTGGGTTTACTGAATTGATTTTGACTGGGGAGAGAGTAGAAGCTGGTATCAGAAGTGGTAAGATACAGAAGGATACGTCGTCAAGTGCAGTAAAGAAGCCTTTCACCAGTAAGAAAGAAGCTAGTGCAGTTTATGGCTCGAGGAGCCAAAGCAGACCTGAACACCATCAAGTAGTGAATGCGGTGGTAATATCAAGACCCACGGTTGCTCCACAATGCAACAATCAGCAAAGAATGGAGAGACCGCAGAGACAGTACACTCAGCTTAATATGACCTTGTCTCAAATTCTACCATAATTGTTGAAGACCAACCTGGTAACTCTGAGGGAAGCCTCGAAGAATCCCAGCACCACATCTCCGCTATATAACCCGAATGCCCGCTGCGCCTATCACTCTGATAGCTCAGGTCATGATACAAACAATTGTTGGGCCTTGAAGAATAAGGTGCAAGATTTGATTGAAGCTAAAGAGATTGAGTTTGATGCTCCGGAGAAACCCAACGTCATAACTGCTCCGATGCCCAAACACGGTCATGGAGTAAATATTGTGGACGATGATTTATTTGTGACCTCCGTGGAAGAAATTTCTACTCCTTTGATGACAGTTAAGAAGAATCTATTGATAGCGGGTTTATTTTTGGGCTGTGGTGAGGGTTTCCGCATGTGTTCAGTTCTGCCTGCTGGTTGTCACTTATTAAAATCAGGTGTTCAACGCCTGATGGATAACAAAGAAATCCTGTTCGAGAAGACTTTGATTCCGTTGGTTCTAATTCAAGATGTTGCCATCATAACCATCTCCGTCAATCCTTCCAAGGCTTCCTCGAGAAAGCCTGTTAGGATTACGCCCGTTCAAAGAATCGCTCGTTAATCATTTCCGTCCCTGGACCTATTCCATACACTTCAGATAAAGCTGTCCTTTGACACTATGGGGCCGATGTGTATTACTATGGAGTTAAGCAAGACTTAAAGATTGAAGAAGCTGATGCTGATGTCAGCAATATTGTCGGGGCTAGCAAGGTCACCAGAAGTGGAAGGATCTTCTCTTCTGAGATTTCCCCTCCAACTATTCACAAACCTATTGTTACTCTATCTGCTAGTACATCAGCTACTTTCCCAGTTTCTACTCCAGTTATCACCCCTGTCGCCGAGCCATCTGGCACTCAGGGCAAAGAAATCACAGGTGAGCCTGACCGGACGGAGGCACATAAGAAGATCATTGTAGAAACCTCTAAGCAGGAGATAGAGGAAATTCTGAAGATTATCAAGAAGAGTGACTACAACATAGTCGAGCAGTTGGGGCAGACCCCGTCAAAAATCTCCATGTTGTCCTTGTTATTGTGTTCTGAAGCCCATGCAAAGTCTTTAATTGCTTTCCTCAAAACTGCACATGTGCCACAGGAAACCTCTACCGATCAATTCAAAGACTGCATAGCTAGTTTGACTTCCGACAATGGGTTGGGTTTCTCAGACGCAGATCTGACTGCTAAAGGAAGAAATCATAATGATGCTCAGCACGTCTCAATCGAGTGCAGGGGAACTACTATGGCCCATGTACTGTTGGATACTGGGTCCTCATTGAATGTTTTGCCAAAGAAAGCACTAGACCGTCTGGACTATGAAGGGTTGATTCTGAAATCGAGCAATATTGTGGTTAAGGCTTTCGACAGGTCAAAAAGGATGGTGCACGGGGAAGTGGACGTCCCTGTTAAAGTTGGCTCTTAGACTTTTGCATCTACGTTCTACGTGATGGATATCCGACCATCATATTCTTGCTTGTTGGGTCGCCCTTGGATTCATAAGGCTGGGGCAGTGACTTCTACGCTCCATCAGATGTTGAAATATCCAGTGAAAGGGAAGATTGTTACGGTGCGAGGAGAAGAGGAGTACATGGTGAGTCATCTCAATTCCTTTCTCTATATGGAGATGGATGGGGAGTTCATCGAAACCCCGTGTCAGAACTTTGAAGAGGTCCCCCAGACTCTGGCGTCGACTGAAGTTGCTGCTGACAAACCTCCGATGAAGATGGCTTCCCTCAAAGATGTCAGGGTTGTAATTGAAAAAGGTGGGTGTGCAAATTGGGGTCAGCTCCCTGACTTTGCACACAAAACTGACAAGTTTGGTTTGGGCTTTACTGCAGAGGCTCAAAGGGCTGTTCGACGCGCGCGGATCAGAAGACCTCCTCTGCATATCAGTAATAAGGGAGTGAACGCAATTGAGTATGATGAAGAAGAGTCAGATATCGACAGCTGGATTTACCCGACTACCAACGGTGGATTGAACAACTGGACGACAAAGGACTTCGTACCCGTTTCTTTTATTACACAGTAATTGACTTTTGTTTTGAGATTTGTAATAAACAGTTTGAAACTTTACAGCCCAGTGCCTTGCCCGAGGCACCTTGGCTTTGTTAGTGAGGGCTTATTATTTGTCATTTTCATATATCATCAATAAAGCATTGGACGTTTTCTTGCATTACAAATTTTGCGCTCCTTGTTTTTCCTTTCTATCTCGCACTTTATCAAAACAGCTATTATCTTACACACACTCACATATCATAATGCAGAACCACATCCACTCTGGATCCCATTGATAACGACTCTACTACTGCAAGTTATGACTTCCAAAATCTGATCAACCAAGCCGAGAACGAAGGTGAGGATGATTGTGAGGGGCCTGGGGAGCTTGCTAGACTGTTACTACAAGAATAGAGGGCCATACAGCCAAATGAATAGTCATTGGAATCAGTGAATTTGGGTACAGAGGAAGACAAGAAAGAGGTCAAGATAGGTGCGAATCTGGAACCTAGTGTCAAGCAGCGGTTGATACAGATGCTACGCGACTATGTTAAGATCTTCGCTTGGTCTTATGAATATATGCCCGGTTTAGACACTGACATTGTGGTTCACCGCCTACCAACTAAAGAAGACTGCCCTTTGGTAAAGCAGAAAGTTCGCCGTATGCGCCTTGAGATGTCTGAGAAAATCAAAGCTGAGGTCATGAAACAGTTTGACCCCGGATTTCTAGCTGTTACTTCTTATCCGCAGTGGGTTTCCAACATTGTTCTGGTGCCAAAGAAGGATGGTAAGGTACGAATGTGTGTGGACTATGAAGATCTGAATAGGGTGAGCCCTAAGGATGATTTACCACTTCCTCACATCGATGTTCTGGTCGACAACACTTCGCAACATAAGATCTTCTCCTTTATGGATGGTTTTTCTGGTTACAATCAGATTAAGATGGCTCCCGAGGACATGGAGAAGACAACCTTCGTTACGCAGTGGGGCACTTTCTGTTACAAGGTAATGCCTTTCGGGTTGAAGAATGCTGGTGCAACTTATTAGCGTGCCATGGTCGCTTTATTCCACGACATGATTCACCATGAGATAGAGGTTTACGTTGATGACATGGTTGCATGGTCCCAAACTGAAGAAGAACACCTCGACCATCTCCAAAAACTGTTCGACAGGCTGAAGATGTACAAGCTGAGGTTAAACCCGATCAAGTGCACCTTCGGGGTAAGGTCTGGTAAGCTGCTGGGCTTCGTTGTTAGTGATAAAGGTATTCAAGTGGATCCTGCAAAGATGAAGGCTATACAGGAGATTCCAGCTCCCCGAACGGAAAAGGAAGTTAGAGGCTTTTTGGGATGTCTAAATTACATTGCAAGATTCATTTCACATCTGACTGCTACTTGTGAGCCGATCTTCAAGCTGCTGAAGATAGATCAAGTGGTAAAATGGAATGATAAATGTCAAACCGCTTTCGGAAGAATCAAATAATATCTTAAAGAGCCACCTATTCTGATGCCTCCAGTTGAAAGAATACCTTTGATTTTATACTTGATAGTACTGGATAATTCAATGGGGTGCGTGTTGGGGCAGCATGACGAGTCTGGCCGAAAAGAGCACGCTCTTTACTACCTTAGCAAAAAGTTTACCGACTGTGAGACCCGATACTCACTGCTCGAGAAAACTTGTTGCGCTTTGACATGGGATGCTCGCCGGCTGAGACAGTATATGCTGACTCACACTACCCTATTGATATCAAAGATGGACCAAATCAAGTATATCTTCGAAAAGCCTGCCTTGTCCGAAAGAATAGCAAGATGGCAGATGATCTTAATTGAGTATGATATCCAATACATGACCCAAAAAGCAATCAAGGGGAGTGTGTTGGCGGATCATTTGGCGCATCAGGCCGTGGATAATTACCAATCCATGAGTTTCGAGTTCCCGGATGAGAACATCATGTTGGTGACCGACTGTGAAGAACCTGGACCGGATGAAGGACCTGAGGAAGGATCCCGATGGTCCATGTATTTTGATGGAGCCTCAAACGCGTTGGGTAATGGTATTGGCGCTGTGATCATATCTCCTGAGGGCTGTCATACTCTGTTTACCGCCCGATTATGTTTTAACTACACCAACAATATGGCGGAGTATGAAGCGTGCATCCTGGGCCTTCGAGCAGCTATTGACCTTAGGATTAAGTTCTTGAGTGTATTCAGAGATTCCGCTCTAGTGATCAGTCATATCAAAGGCGAGTGGGATACGAAGCACCCAAATCTTATTCCTTACAAAGAGTATGTATTAACGTTACTTCCGCACTTTGAGGAGATAACCTTTGAACACTTCACGAGAGAGGAGAATCAGTTAGCGGACGTGCTAGCCACCATGTCTTCTATGTTCAAGGTCAGGTGGGACAATGAAGCTCCTCAGATTACCATTGAGAGGTTGGACGAACCCGCACATTGCTGTGATATTGAGACTGAAGAAGTGGCAGATAAACCCTGGTTTCACGAGTTAAAGAGGTAGCTTGAGGCTCAAGAGTACCCCGAGGGTGCATCTGTTAATGATAAGAAGTTTCTGAGGAGATTCACTGCGAAGTTCTTCATCATTAATGGTATCCTCTACAAGCGTAACCATGATTCGACCTTACTGCGATGTGTGGACAAGAGCGAGGCAGAAAAGATCATGGCAGAGTTACATGAAGGTACTTTCGGAACTCATTCCAGTGGACATACCATGGCAAAGAAAATCCTACGGTCTGGATATTATTGGTCCACTATGGAAGTCGATTGTTATCAGCACTCCCATAATTGTCATAAGTGCCAAGTCTATGTTGATAAGGTGCATGTACCTCTGGTCCCTCTGAATGTTTTGATAGCTCCTTATCCCTTTGCAATGTGGGGCATCAATATGATAGGCGAGATCATACCTACTGCATCTAACGGGCATCGTTTCATTCTGGTAGCAATTGATTACTTTACAAAGTGGGTTGAGGTAGCTTCCTTTACTACAGTAACGAAGAACGTCGTGGCGCGGTTCATCCGACACAACTTGATCTGTCGATACGGGGTACCAGAGAGGATCATTACAAATAATGGTACAAATCTCAACAATACATTGATCACTGAGCTCTGCAAACAGTTTAAGATACATCAACATAATTCTTCTCCTTAGCGGCCGAAGATGAATGTGGCTGTTGAAGCAGCAAATAAGAATATCAAGAAGATTATGCAGAAGATGACGGTGACGTACAAAGACTGGAATGAGATGTTACCATTCACTATTCATGGGTACTGTTATACCCCAAAATTTTCCCTCCCATATTTCTCAATACATTTCAAGTGAGGTCTTCAAATTGCTCAAGGAAGCCCAAGGGTTGACCAGACAAACTCTCTCCTAAGGCAGTCTACCTCAAATAAGGGTTTCATGTTGCATCAAGATACTTGAGTACAAGGGATACCAAATTCTAACCATTGTACTAATATGTTCTCAAGATCATCCATGTCAAGTTTCAGGCCTTGCAGAGGAAGTTTGCTCAGTCAATTGCTCAAAGGCCTGAAAATCGACTGTGCTAGGGCAAAAGTCATCTGTGGCCCACATACAGTAAAACTTCAAGATTTTTTGTCAACATCCTCATTTTGAAGTATAATTCATCATTTAATCAAGGGTTTATCATGATTCATCAAGAATTGCTCACAATTCATCAAAACCCAATAGTTGCTAAATTTAGGGTTTTGTAGGAAAAGTCAACTCAACTTTGACCAAGCATAAATTTCTCATACTTTATATGAAATGAACCATACAAAGCTCATTTTTAAGAGGATGCAATTCCCTACAATTCATCTTCATCTCCCAAGTTCAAAATATGCACTCACAATAAGTTATGAATTTGGACATTATAGGTCATTTTGAAAAGTCAACAAAAACCCCTTTATTGTCAAAGCTTCATACATAAACATGGAAGACTAAATTGAGATGAGACCAAAAGGGTTGCTTAGAGGAAATCTCAAGCTTTTTAAAAAGTCAAAGAACACCTTAAAAGATTCAAAATTGAGGAAGTTATGCATTGGAGAAGTTGACCCTTTTTGCAAAATTGTCAAAAGTCAATTATGCCTCAAATTGCAATTTTTGTTAAATGGGCCCAGTCTTTTGCACTTGTTCTGAGTTGGTAGCATGGTCCACGCGCCCTAGCTCTTTCCACTTGTATTTATCTTATTTTTATTATTTATTTTGATTTTTATTGCAATTAAATCAATTTTAATCAAAACAAATCATGAAAAATCCAAATCATTGAAACCTCAAGATCTTGTGCATATATCAGGTCCTATATCCAGCTGGAAAGTGAATCAATTCGTGCAAGGCCATTGTGTGCATGAAAAGATTGGTTTTGGCCTATTTTTGGAAAGATTTTCAAGTGAATCAAATCAAGATCAAAAGCCATAATGGATAAAGATTGAGAGCATAATTTCAACCCTAATTCAATCCTTGGTATATAGTGAACATTTGTAGACCTAAAACACAAGGTTTTGAGGCACACAAAGGAAGAATGAAACTTAAAATTTTAACCAAAAAGTGCTGACTTGAATTCCCACTTCCAAACGTTTTCAAGGTCCCCTAGCCATCTCATTCGATTCCTGGGATTGCAAGGAAGCTGTACCAATCAAGAACAAGCACTTTCCAGCAGCTAGAACTCACTGTAAGTCAGCCACGACCATGGTTTCTTCTTGAAATCGAATTGCATGATTTTGGCATCTATAGCATGAAATACTTATATATTCTTGCTCCTTGAACATTTTCAAGCTATCTATATCATTTAATTGCATTTTTGGAAGTTGTATTAGAATCCACCATTGCTAGGGTTCTTGGTCTCGATTTGGGATCTTTTTACACATGTAAAATTGGCCCTCAAGAAGGACACCATCATGCTCAGCAGGCCAAGCCGAGTTTATTCATGGCATTAGATCTTGTTTATCACGCATGTGTTTGATTTTAATATATGCAGGGGTTATAGCTATGAACATTTGTCCGTAGGTAAAAGTCATTGCATCTTTTAGCCACGAAGAAAGGACAGGGATGAAGGCGTGGCATCACCCAATTCGCCCATTTGAATTTAAGCGCGGTTAACTTCGGATTTTTGCATGTTTTTTATATATTGATTTAATGTTGTTTCATATACAAAGCGCGCATGTAGCTCAGTTGGTGTGGATGCAGGTGGAAAAGGCTTTGGGGCCTGGGTTTGAATCCCGGGTCTCCCCATTATTTCATATTGTTTTTCATTGTTTGATCAGGCGCATGCATAGATAAGAAGTCTACCATGTAACCTCAAAGTTCCTCCATTGGATCTCCAGATGGCCAGATCTAAAGGCCATCAGATGAGGGAGCATCATAGGCCTTGGTCAACATGCAACAGGGAATCTGGGAAGTCAAACGTGGACCTCTAATCTTGGGCCAAGAATTGCTAGCAACACACCCCTCCAATTGCTGTCCACAGACCCATTTTCTATTTTTCTTTTCTTTTCATATTTTCCTTATTTAATTTATTTAATTATTTTTATTAACACCAAATTAATTCTTTTTTTCATAAAAAAACATAAAATCAATTTTCATCCAATTAGATTTAGAATTTATTTTTTATATACAAATATTAATTTAATTAGTTTATTTAATTTTAGGGTAACTTTAATTTCTTTTGTAAGTAAATTTAAAAACAATTAGAAAATTAGGGTTTTAGCTTAATTTAATTTCTATTTTCTTTTTTATTTCTTAAAAAAACAACAAAATATAAAAATAGGCCATGTAAATTATTTTCTCTAAATTATTAATTTAATTACTAATTAATTTTGTATTTAATTTAAAAACCTTATTCTTTTTTCTTAAAAATTCACAAAAACAACAAAAATAATTGTTTCTTTCGATTAGGTTAGACGGGGTCAAAACCCTATTTCTCTCTCATTCTCGATTCACGCGTTTATTTATTCTTTACCATATTGATATAATTGCTCACAAGTTGTAATAGATTAATTAGGATTTTTTTCTCCTTTTCATTTATAGTTTTTTTACGGGTTGTTTTTTGGCTATGTAATTAATACCCGAAGCCTTGTAATAGCTTAGCTTTACTTTCCGCACTTTAAATTCCGCAAATATTAATTGTTAGATGTATGAATAATATGGATGCATGACAAGAATGTATGTAAACTTTAAAACGGTTGGCAAACCCTAAATGTGCGAAGATAATAAACTTGAAATTGAATCACACGCACATGTGCGCTCCTAGGGTATACTCCCACTTCGGTTGCCTTCGGTAAACGATCATTGAGTATGGGGTATTTTTGTGGTCGCTCTTTTGTCTCAAAGATAAAAGTTTCCTCGGAAAAGTTGCCTCGGAATTGTTGCCTCGATTATTGATCTTAAGACATTAGGGTTATTACTAAGACGTCCTAACATTGCTTTAGTGATTGTACGTCCATTTCGAATTGACCCTTAAAACTCCAACGATGGTGCTACCTACTCACTAATAGTAGGATAGCGTTGTCTAAAGGAAACGAACATAGAACAATTTCTTTTTCAAGTAGGTAGATGCTAGTAGGTACTTGCTCAATACAAACAAACTTTTTCACACTTACACTCTTTTTCAAACAAAGTTTTCAAAAACACTTCGTAACACTCTTGAAGACAGAAGCAAGGGTTAAAACGAAGTAAAACAAAACTTTTCAAAACAAACACACACAAGTAATTTTAAAATGATGAGCAAGTACCTAAGAGCCCATAGAAAACTACGGATAGAAAGGGTGCTAATACCTTCCCTTTCTATAATCTACCCCCCGTACTCAGAAATATCTCGAAAAAGGAATTTTTCTGTGCTTTTTTCCTTTCCAGTTGGATAAAATGAAAGTCGGTGGCGACTCTTGCTTACCGCGATATTTTGCGAATACAAACACAAAACACAAACAAGCATCCAAAACAGTTCCGGTTCTGCCACCGTATCACAGAACTGGCGACTCTGCTGGGGACTTAATAAGTGAGGTATACCTTAGGATTAGTTCATCATATTGCTTCTATTAATTGATTTGATGCTTTATTTTGTGGGATTTGTATCGGAGTTACTATAGATCCTAACTCGGATCTGGGGAACACCTGTTAGGTAAGTAGTAATAAATTGTGAGGGAACTGTACGGCGTAGACCGATACGGTTGAAGCAGTAACTACGTTGATGTGGCACATTGGTCGGTACCGATATCCCTTGTGGGGAAACAAGGAGAATACGGGGCTGCTATATGGGTCGTTAAGAATCAACTGACCTTAGAACCTATAATTGACCAACTTGGCCATAGGAAGTAGTGAGGTAACTGGCCTCGGTATAGAGCTGAGAACTGGTTGATACTCGATACTACACTCATTGAGACCGTACTCTCGAGATAGTTCCGGCTGCAAGAAAAGATTGCGTGAGCTGAAACCATGACCGATGGAGGATGGTCAGTGATATTGAGAACCTCTAGAACCCGGTTACTATTATTAGGACAGGTTGAACCAACTGAACTTCAAGAAGGTAGTACCTAGACCCCATGCAAGCCTGAAACTTAAGGGCTCTTGTGTGACTTGCGTGCCTTTACCATGTTTTTTACCTGCTATACCTGTTGTGTGTTTTATCATGACATCATGCATTATGACATAGCATGCATACTTCATTGTACTAACCTTTTCAAATACCAAGGGGATTTATCTTTGTTCTGTTTTACAGATCATGGCTTCCATGCGCAGAAATACCATTCGAGTTAACTTCGTGCAAATCCCTGCTCAGCTCAGAGAGTTAGTCTCAAAAGTTCCTGATACTTCTTAGTTTGGTCACTTCAAAGATGGATGAGCAGATGATGAGCGTGTTGTTCCAGTTCTTTGATCCGGTGCATCATTGTTTTACCTTCCCGGATTATCAGCTGGTTCCCACTTTGGAGGAGTTTTCAGACTTACTGGGCATATCCATCCTCGAGAAGACACCCTTCACAGGTTTAGAAGAGGCTCCTAGGCCAGAGGATATTGCTTCAGCCCTACATCTAAAAAGGATTGATGTAGTATCCAACTGGGAGACACGGAGCGGGGTTAAAAGTTTCTTGGCCAAGTTTCTAATGGATCAAGCTCAACTATTTTGGGATAACTTGGATTCTCAAGCATTTGAATACATCTTGGCTCTCCTCATCTACGACTTGGTTCTTTTCCCGAATCCAGATTCCTTCATAGATGTGAACGCAGTTAAGATCTTCCTGTCCCGCAATCCAGTGCCTACTCTTCTGGGTGATATCCTACATGCTTTTTACACTCGTACTGTGCAAAGAAGGGGGTCTCTCATGTGTTGCACGCCACTGCTGGCGAGGTGGTTTGTTTTGCACCTCCCCAAGTCTGTATTGAAGAATGAAGAAGGGTTAAGTTGGGCTTATAAAATCATGTCCCTTGCTCATATGGACATTCTTTGGAGTTCTAAGGATATGGAAATAGTAGCCGTCATTGATTGATGTGAGGAATACCCTAATGTCCCATTGCTTGGAATTAGAGGGGGAATAACCTACAATCCTTTCTTGGCTCTACGATAGTTTGGTCGCGCTTGGAGAGACGGTCTTCATGAGCTACTTCTTACAGATATTGTCTTTGACTACAAGGGGGACGTTAATGAACATCGCCGAAGGTTTATACGAGCTTGGGGCAGGGTGAATAGGTCCTACCCTCACGAGCTAGGACCAAAGACTTACCTCCCTATGCAACCCTATCTCCAGTGGGTTCGAGCTCGTGCTCAGAAGCTTGGGATGCTCTATGAAGCTGTTTTGCCAATGGTTGTGGAGCATACCAATGAAGAAGGCATTCCTTATACAGTCCTTTATCCCTACATGCCTACTGATCTTGGGGCATTAAAGAGATCCTGGATCCAGTTGAAGGAGGAAAGGGATGCCTACCGAGAGAAGTATCATGAGTAGGAAAGGAATATCTTGAAGCTCACAAGGCATCTTGAGAATGAAAGGACAATCAATGATTATGTCAGCACGAAGGGGAAACAGCCATGGGATTTCTGATTTTTCTTTTTTCTAGTTTAGATTTGTTTTCAGTTTATTTCTTTTGCAACGCCTTGAAGGCATTGTTAAACATTTTTACAAGTTAATCTAATAAAGTTTGTTTATTTCTTGGTTTGCAAATTTAAATCTCCCTAAGTCTTTGAAATCATTTCATACGCATTCCATTACCATGCACCTCATTACAGGTACCATTACATGTTTCTTATCTTCTTCGCTGTTTATTTCAGCATAAAATGTCTTCTGAAATACCTACAGATCAGGCTATCAAAGCTCTTCAGGCACAAAATGCCCAATTCCAAGAGATTTTCTTGAACTTGGCTAAAGGGCAAGAGGATTTGAAGACTCTCATCCTGAAGGAGAAGAAGAAGAAGAAGGTGGTTCTTCTGAATATGGGTCACAGATTTAGGAATAGGTTGCGAAAGAAAGCTGATCTGTCTCATTCATCCAAAGGAGGAAAGAATCAAGAGGAAGAAAAGGGTCCTAATCTTGTAGTCTCTGATAATGACACTGATTTATTCGTGACCTCCGTGAAAGCCATTTCTACTCTGTTAATGACAGTTAAGAAGAATCTATTGTTGGCCGGTTTATTTTCGGGCTGTGGCGAAGGTTGCCACCTATGTTCCATCATGCCTGCTGGTTGCTATTTACTGAAATCAGGTGTTCAGCGCCTGATGGATAACAAAGAGATCTTGTTCGAAAAAACTTTGATCCCGTTGATTCCTGTTGAAGATGTTTCCATCATAACCATTTCCGCCAATCCTTCCAAGGCTTCCTCGAGAAAGCCTGTTAAGATTACATTCGTTCTAAGAGTTGCTCCATTAATCATTACTATTCCTGGTCCTATCGCATACACTTCGGATAAGGCTGTCCCGTGGCACTATGGGGCTGATGTGTATTATCATAGGATCAAACAAGACTTGAAGATTGAAGAGGCTGATGCTGATGTCAGCAATATTGTCGGGTCTAGCAAGGTCACCAGAAGTGGAAGACTCTTCTCTCCTATGATTTCCCCTCCAAATATTCAAAATCCTATTGCCATTCCATCTTCCAGTACATCAGCTACTGTTCCAATTCTTATTCCAGTTATCACCCCTGCCGCCGAGTCATCTGAAACTCAGGGCAAAGAAGTTACAAGTGGGCCTGCCTGGATGGAGGCGCCTAAGAAGATCATTGTAGAAACCTTTAAGTAGGAGATACAGGAAATTCTGAAGATTATCAAGAAGAGCGACTACGACGTAGTCGAGCACCTGGGGCAGACCCTGTCGAAAATCTCCATGTTATCCTTGTTGTTGTGTTCGGAAGCCCATGCAAAGGCTTTAATTGCTTTCCTTAAAATTGCGCATGTGCCGCAGGAAACCTTTGTCGATCAATTGAAAGACTGCATAGCTAGTTTGACCGCTGACAACGGGTTAGGTTTCTCCGACGCAGATCTGACTACTAAAGGAAGAAATCACAATGATGCTCTGCATGTCTCGATCGAGTGCAGGGGCACTACGCTGGCCCACGTACTGGTGGATACTGGGTCCTCATTGAATGTTTTGCCAAAGAAAGCACTATACCGTCTGGACTGTGAAGGGTTGATTCTGAAGCCGAGCAATATTGTGGTTAGGGCTTTCGACAGGTCAAAAAGGATGGTGCACGGGGAAGTGGACGTCCCTGTTAAAGTTGGCTCTCAGACTTTTGCATCTATGTTCTATGTGATGGATATCCTACCATCTTATTCTTGCTTGTTGGGTCGCCCTTGGATTCATAAGGCTGGGGCAGTGACTTCTACGCTCCATCAGATGTTGAAATATCCAGTAAAAGGGAAGATTGTTACGGTACAAGGTGAAGAGGAGTACATGGTGAGTCATCTTAACTCCTTCCGGTATGTGGAGATGGATGGAGAGTTCATCGAGACCCCGTGTCATAACTTTGAAGAGGTCCCCCAGACTTTGGCGTCGACTGAAATTGTTGCTGACAAACCTCTGATGAAAATGGCTTCCCTCAAGGATGCCAGGGGTGTGAATGAAAAAGGTGGGTGTACAAATTGGGGTCAGCTCCCTGACTTTGCACACAAAACTGACAAGTTTGATTTGGGCTTTACTGCATAGGCTCAAAGGGTTGTTCGGCGCACGCGGATTGGAAGACCTCCTCTGCACATCAGTAATCCGGGAGTGAATGCAATTGAAGATGGTGAAGAAGAGTCAGATATCGACAGCTGGATTTACCCGACTACCAACGGTGGCTTGAACAACTGGACGGCGAAGGACATCATGCCCGTTTCTTTTATTACACAGTAATAGACTTTTGTTTTGAGACTTGTAACAGACAATTTGAAACTTTACGGCCCGGTGCCTTTCCTGAGGCACCTGGGCTTTGTTTGTGAGGGCTTATTATTTGTCATTTTCATATATCATCAATAAAGCATTGGACGTTTTCTTGCATTACAAATTTTGCGCTCCTTGTTTTTCCTTTCTATCTCGCACTTTATAAAATAGCTATTTGTCTTACACACACTTACATATCATAATGCAGATCCACATCCACTTTGGATCCCATTGATAACAACTCTGCTACTTCCAGTTATGACTTCGAAAGTCCGATCAACCAAGCCAAGGACGAAGGTAAGGATGATTGTGAGGTGCCTGGGGAACTTGCTAGACTGTTACTACAGGAAGAAAGGGCCATACAGCCTCATGAAGAGCCAATGGAATCAGTGAATTTGGGTACAGAGGAAGACAAGAAAGAGGTCAAATAAGTGCCAAGTCTATGCTGATAAGGTGCATATACCTCCAGTTCCCCTGAACGTCTTGACAGCTCCTTGGCCCTTTACAATGTGGGGAATCGATATGATTGGCGAGATCAGACCTATGGTGTCTAACGGGCATCGTTTCATTCTGGTAGCTATTGATTACTTTCAAGAAGTGGGTTGAGGCAGCTTCCTTTGCTACAGTATCCAAGAACGTCGTGGCGCGGTTCATCCGACACAACTTGATATGTCGATACGGTGTACCAGAGAGGATCATTACAGACAATGGTACAAATATCAACAACACAATGATCACCGAGCTCTGCAAACAGTTCAAGATACAACATCACAACTCTTCTCCCTACCGGCCGAAGATGAATGGGGCTGTTGAAGCGGCTAATAAGAAAATCAAGAAGATTGTGAAGAAGATGACGGTGACATGCAAATACTGGCATGAGATGTTACCATTCGCTCTTCATGGGTACCGTACCTCAGCACGGACATTAATAGGGGTAACACCCTATTCCTTGGTGTATGGCATGGAGGCAATCTTACCCATTGAAGTTCAGATACCCTCTCTTCAGATTATGAAAGATGCAGGTTTGAGCGAAGACGATTGGATTCAGACCCGACTTGATCAGCTGAACTTAATCAGAAAAAAGAGACTTACTGCTATTTGTCATGGTCAAACGTATCAAAAGTGGATGATCAAGGCATTTAACAAGAAAGTCAGACGACAAGAGTATCAAGTCAGGGATCTGGTGATCAAATGCGTCATATTACCTCAAGGTGATCCCAGGGGAAAATGGACCCCTACGTACGAAGGGCCATTTATGGTTAAGAACATTTTCTCAGGGGGAGCTATGATTCTAACCACCATGGATGGTGACGACCTTCCTCACCCCGTCAATGCAGACATAGTGAAAAAATACTACGCATAATCAAAGACTCGCTAGGTCGTATGGACTTGGCAAAAATAAGGGCTTCCTGGCGAACCAAAAGGGTTCGAGCAAAAATAAGAGATAAAAATTTAAAATTGTACACCCGGCAAGTCGAAAACCTGAAAAGGCAGCTTGGGCAAAAAAGGGTATCCCGGTGGACTGAAAACCCGAAAGGGCGGTCCAGGAAAAAATTAGGGATCAAAGCGTAACACTATGTTTCATTGGATCATCTTGCAACCATACTTCGGTATTGACTATCAAGCTCAGATGGCGCTAATCAATCTGATCTACCTTCAACCAAGTAGCAAAGTGATGAGATGCTCGAAGACATAAAGGCAATAGCAGAGTTGGAACCCAGTGGGATTGTTCACATAGCTGTTTTTCTTTGTTTTTCACAAATTGTATAAATTCTATCATTCGGCGGTGTTCTCTTACTAGGACGTCAGCCTCTTGTACAAAAATGCCTATTTACAGGATAAACTTCAAAATCAATACAATTCATTTTCGCAAATAAATTTCAAGTTATTTTCCTTTTTCTGTTTTGTTTTGCAAGAACATCCAATGGTTCATTTTGATATATGCATTTGACAATAATTACTGCTCATAAATATTTACATGCGAAACAATACGATTACTCATAATTTTAGAAACAGGGGCAAACAAGAAATGTCTTAGCCTTACAATTGCTCTGTTCACCAGGTACAAGGATAGACCCATTTCGAGAAAAAGGCTAAGAATGCATACACTCCCCGCAGAGTAGGAAGTACCAGAACACAGTATTATCAATTCTCCCCAGCTGAGGTTCACAATCGCGAATGAGTCGGTAAGATTCTTCCCAAGCAGAGTTCATCTTTCACCAACAATGGAAGACCATCCCTAGTGGAGTTTAGTTCTCCCACAAACAGAAACTTTATCCCCGACAGAGTTCATCATTGCCAGCAAAGGTAATTCATCCACAGCCGAGGTTATTTCTCCAAATCAGCTGATCTTCTGACAGAATATCACTTCCCCACAAAGTCATTCTCTCGCTAGTTTATCCTCCAGCAAAATTATTCTCCTGCCAAGTTATTCTCGAATCATCTTCGGTCGTCATCCCCAATGAGCGAAACTCTTTATATTCTCCATTCAGCAGTTCGGGATTTATTTTCCCCAACTAGAGAACATAATAAAAACATCACATTCCCATATATCATGACATATGCATACGCACCATACAACACGATCTCATTTATTTTGAGAACATCATTACTCGTTACATGTCATGCATCATGATATTACATACGACTAACCCTTTACTTTTCAGGAAAAAAATCAAATTCTCACAAAGTTCAAGTTATGAAGCCCGGGTACGACCGGATAGTATCTTGATTACTCCATCATATTATGAAGCCCAGAGAACGAACGAATAAAAGTATCAGAACACTGCGAAGCCTGGATTACGACAAAATAGTGGTATCTCTTAGAAACAAGCTATGAAGCCCGGATTCAACCGGATAGTAGTTTAATCCCCAGCAAGTTACTATGAAGCCTGGATTACGACCAGATAGAAGTACGAGACGTCATGAAGCCTGGATTCGACCAGATAGTGGCATATGATAAACACAAGCCGTGAAGCCCGGATTCGACCGGATAACAGCTCATCAAATTATTGTGAAGCCTGGATTATGACCAGATAGCAATACAAGACACCATAAAGCCTGGATTACGACCAGATAATGGTAGAAGACATTGTGAAGCCTGGATTACAACCAGATAGCAGCCAAGAATACTATGAAGCCTGGATTACGACCAGATAGTGGTATATCTTTAATATAAGTTATGAAGCCCGGATTTGACCGGATAATATCTTGATTTCCCCGAATGCCATGAAGTCTGGATTCGACCGGATAATGGTAGAAGACATCGTGAAGCCTGGATTACGACCAGATAGCGGTATGATACATCGTGAAGCCTGGATTACGACCAGATAGCGGTAAATAACACTGAAGCCTGGGACTACGACCAGATAACAGTGAGGGACACTGTGAAGCTTAGATTTCGACCAAATAACAGTTTTACCTGGCTAATTACTATGAAGCTCGAAGTTGACCGGATATTAGTAGGCCTTAAAATTAAATGGAAGCCCGGATGCGACTGGATAACCACTTGATTTCTTCTGAAGCCTGGATTTTGACCTGATAAGAAGTAAGCTATTGTGAAGCCTGGAATTGACCAGATAGCAGTACAAGACACCATGAAGACTGGATTCGACCAGATAATGGTATGAAACATTGTGAAGCCTGGATTGCGACCAGATAGCGGTACAAGACATTGCAAAGCTCGTATTTCGACCAAATAGCAATTTTACCTGGACAATTACTAAGAAGCCCGGAGTCAATCGGATATTAGTTTGCCCTAAATTTAAGTTAAAGCCAGGATGCGACCGGATAACAACTGAATTCATTCTGAAACCTGGATTACGACCGGATAAGAATTGAGAAATTGCAAATCCTGGATTACGACCGGATAGCAAGATTGATCTCATCTCCCCAGTAAGTCACTGTAAAGCCTGGATTACGACCAGATAACAGCTGATCTTATCACTATGAAGCCTGGATCACGACCAGATAGTAGTTCATTTTCTCCTCTTCGACCAAGAGATGATTCCCCAGTAGAATAACGGACGACTGAAGCTCCTAAAATTCAACTTTCTCTCAAGACAGAGACCAGCATTCCCTAGTGGAATCTTCCTCAACAACAGGTATACAAGCTCTCGCTAAGGAATATCTTATGTGATCGACACTTCTTCCGATGGCAACTTTAAGCCCATCTCCCAACATCAATATCCAAATGACATCTATAAGCCCATTCCCGACATCACAAGGCCAGTACCACTTCATGCGAGTGCAAATTTCTGGGCACTCTAGTGTTCAATCATTTTCCACCTTCAGATCATGAAAGGCAAGCAAGCCAATCTACATCCTAAGGTTTAAGAAGATTGAACAGGGGCAGCTGTTATACCCCAAAAATGTCCCTCCCATATTTCTCAATACATTTCAAGTGAGGTCTTCAAATTGCTCAAGGAAGCCCAAGGGTTGACCAGACAAACTCTCACCATTGTACTAATATGTTCTCAAGATCATCCATGTCAAGTTTCAAGCCTTGCATAGGAAGTTTGCTCAGTCAATTGCTCAAAGGCCTGAAAATCGACTATGCTAGGGCAAAAGTCAACTATGGCCCACATACACTCAAACTTCAAGATTTTTGGTCAACATCCTCATTTTGAATTATAATTCATCATTTTATAAAGGGTTGATCATGATTCATCAAGAATTGCTCATAATTCATCAAAACCCAAAAGTTGCTAAATTAGGGTTTTGCAGGAAAAGTCAACTCAACTTTGACCAAGCATAACTTTCTCATACTTCATGAGAAATTACCCATCCAAAGCTCATTTTGAAGAGGATGCAAGTCCATACAATTCATCTTCAGCTCCCAAGTTCAAAATATGCACTCACAAGAAGTTATGAATTTGGATATTATAGGTCATTTTGAAAAGTCAACAAAAACACATTTTTTGTCAAAGCTTCATACATGAACGTGGAAGATTCAATTGAGATGAGACCAAAAGGGTTGCTTTGAGGACATCTCAAGATTTCTAAAAAGTCCAAGAAAACATTCAAATAGTCAAAATTGAGGAAGTTATGCATTGGTGAAGTTGACCCTTTTTGCAAAATTGTCAAAAGTCAACTATGTCTCAAATTGCAATTTTTGTTAAATGGGCCCAATATTTTGCACTTGTTTTGAGTTGGTAGCATGGTCCACGAGCCCTAGCTCTTTCCACTTGTCTTTATATTATTTTTATTATTTATTTTGATTTTTATTGCAATTAAATCAATTTAAATCAAAACAAATCATGAAAAATCCAAATCATTGAAACCTCAAGATCTTGTGCATATTTCAGGTCCTATATCCAGCTGGCAAGTGAATCAATTCGTGCAAGGCCTTTGTGAGCATGAAAGGATTGGTTTTAGCATATTTTTAGAAATATTTTCAAGTGAATCAAATCAAGATCAAAAGCCATAATGGATAAAGATTTAGAGCATAATTTCAACCCTAATTCAATCCTTGGTATATAGTGAACATTTGCAGACCTAAAACACAAGGTTTTGAAGCGCACAAAGGTAGAACGAAACTTGAAATTTTGACCAAAAAGTGATGACTTGAATTCCCACTTCCAGACGTTTTCAAGGTCCCCTAGCCATCTCATTCGATTCTTGGGATTGCAAGGAAGTTGTACCAATCAAGAACAAGCACTTTCCAGCACTAGAACTCACTGTAAGTCAGCCACGACCATGGTTTCTTCTTGAAATCGAATTTCATGATTCTGGCATCTATAGCATGAAATACTTATATATTCTTGCTCCTTGAAACATTTTCAAGCTATCTATATCATTTAATTGCATTTTTGGAAGTTGTATTAGAATCCACCATTGCTAGGGTTCTTGGTCTCGATTTTGGATCTTTTCACACAGGTAAAATTGGCCCTCAAGAAGGGCACCATCATGCTCAGCAGGCCAAGATGAGTTGATTCATGGAATTAGATCTTGTTTATCATGCTTGTGTTTGATTTTAAGATATGCAGGGGTTATAGCTATGGACATTTGTCCGTAGGTAAAAGTCATTGCATCTTTTAGCCATGGAGAAAGGACAGGGATGAAGGCGTGGCATCACCCAATTTGCCCATTTGAATTTACACGCGATTAACTTTGGATTTTTGCATGTTTTTTATATATTGATTTATTGTTGTTTCATATACAAAGCGCGCATGTAGCTCAGTTGGTGTGGATGCAGGTGGAAAAGGCTTTGGGGCCTGGGTTCGAATCCCAGGTCCCCCCATTATTTCATATTCTTTTTCATTGTTTGATCAGGCGCATGCATAGATAAGAAGTCTACCATGTAACCTCAAGGTTCCTCCATTGGATCTCCAGATGGCTAGATCTAAAGGCCATTAGATGAGGGAGCATCATAGGCCTTGGTCAACATGCAACAGGGAATCTAGGAAGTCAAACGTGGACCTCTGATCTTGGGCCAAGAATTGCTAGCAACACACCCCTCCAATTGCTGTCCACAGGCCCATTTTCTATTTTTCTTTTCTTTTCATATTTTCCTTATTTAATTTATTTAATTATTTTTATTAACACCAAATTAATTCTTTTTTTCATAAAAAAACATAAAATCAATTTTCATCCAATTAGATTTAGAATTTATTTTTTATATACAAATATTAATTTAATTAGTTTATTTAATTTTAGGGTAACTTTAATTTCTTTTGTAAGTAAATTTAAAAACAATTAGAAAATTAGGGTTTTAGCTTAATTTAATTTCTATTTTCTTTTTTTTCTAAAAAAAACAACAAAATATAAAAATAGGCCATGTAAATTATTTTCTCTAAATTACTAATTTAATTACTAATTAATTTTGTATTTAATTTAAAAACCTTATTCTTTTTTCTTAAAAATTCACAAAAACAACAAAAATAATTGTTTCTTTGGATTAGGTTAGACGGGGTCAAAACCCTATTTCTCTCTCGTTCTCGATTCACCGCTTTTATTTATTCTTTACCATATTGATGTAATTTCTCACAAGTTGTAATAGATTAATTAGGATTTTTTCTCCTTTTCATTTATCATTTTTTTACGGGTTGTTTTTTGGCTATGTAATTAATACCCGAAGCCTTGTAATAGCTTAGCTTTACTTTCCGCACTTTAAATTCCGCAAATATTAATTGTTAGATGTATGAATAATAGGGATGCATGACAAGAATGTATGTAAACTTTAAAACGTTTAGCAAACCCTAAATGTGCGAAGATAATAAACTTGAAAATGAATCACTCGCACATGCGCACTCCTAGGGTATACTCCCACTTTGGTTGCCTTCGGTAAATGATCATTGAGTATAGGGTATTTTAGTGGTCGCTCTTTTGTCTCAAAGATCAAAGTTGCCTCGGAAAAGTTGCCTCGGAATTGTTGCCTCGATTATTGATCTTAAGACATTAGGGTTATTACTAAGACGTCCTAACATTGCTTTAGTGATCGTACGTCCCTTTCGAATTGACCCTTAAAACTCCAACGACGGTGCTACCTACTCACTAATAGTAGGATAACGTTGTCTAAACGAAACGAACATAGAATAATTTCTTTTTCGAGTAGGTAGATGCTAGTAGGTACTTGCTCAATACAAACAAAGTTTTCAAAAACACTTCGTAACACTCTTGAAGACAGAAGCAAGGGTTAAAACGAAGTAAAATAAAACTTTTCAAAACAAACACACACAAGCAATTTTAAAATGATGAGCAAGTACCTAAGAGTCCGTAGAAAACTATGGATAGAAAGGGTGTTAATACCTTTCCTTTCTATAATCTACCCCCCGTACTCAAAAATATCTCGAAAAAGGAATTTTTCTGTGCTTTTTTCCTTTCCAGTTGGATAAATTAAAAGTCGATGGCGACTCTTTCTTACCGCGACGTTTTGCGAATACAAACGTAAAACGCAAACCAGCATCCAAAACAGTTCCGGTTCTGCCACCGTATCACAGGTACCGTACCTCAGCGCGGACTTCGACAGGGGAAACACCCTACTCTTTGGTGTATGGCATGGAGGAGGTTCTGCCTATCGACGTCCAAATACCCTCTCTTCGGATTATGAAGGATGCACGTTTGAGCGAGGACGATTGGATCTAGACCCGACATGATTAGCTGAACTTAATCGATGAAAAGAGACTTATTGATATTTGTCATGGTCAGACGTATCAAAAGTGAATGATCAAGGAATTTAACAAGAAAGTTAGACGACATGAGTATCAAGTCGGGGATCTGGTGATCAAACGCATCATACTGCCACAAGGTGATCCCAGGGGCAAATGGACTCCCACGTACGAAGGGCCATTTGTGGTTAAGAACATTTTCTCAGAAGGATCTATGATTTTAACCACCATGGATGGTGATAACCTTCCTCACCCCGTCAATGCAGACATGGTGAAAAACTACTACGCATAATCAAAGACCCGCTAGGTTGACTGGCTAAGGAAAAAATAAGGGCTTCCCGGCGAACTAAAAGGGTTCGGGCAAAAATAAGGGATGAAAATGGAAAAAATCTGTACACCCGGCAAGTCGAAAACCTGAAAAGGCGGCTTGGGCAAAAAAGGGTATCCCGGTGGATCGAAAACCCGAAAGGGCGGTTCAGGAAAAAATTAGGGATTAAAGCGTAACACTATGTCTCATTGGATCATGTGATACGGTGGGAGAACTGACTTGAGGGTTCTGCATTTGTGTTAGCAAAATGTTGCGGTTTAGCAAGAGTCGCCACCGAATTTTCTTTTATCCAATAAGGAAAGGTGAAAAAGCACAGGAAAGACCTTTCGAGATGTTTTCATGAGTTCGGGGGGTAGATAATGAAAAGGGAAGGTATTAGCACCCTTTCCATCCATGGTTTTCCATGGGCTCTTAGTTACTTGTTAGATCACTTGCTTTTGTTTGAAAGTCGTGCTTTTATGTGGTTTTAAAAGTATTTTGAAAAGGTGCCATCGTTTAGGCAAACTTTGCAATGATTCTCGTTCGTAAGAATGTATGCAAATTGTTGAGCTTTTAAAAATATTTCATGTTTGGAAAGTGTTTTTTGAAAGTGTATGTGATTGTTTTGAAAATAGCAAGGATGTCTGTTTTGAAATTGAGCAAGTAACTAAAAGTAATCTACCTACTCAAAAGGTTTTAGATGTGTTTTTCCTCCTCTTTTAGATGTTGCTACCTTACCATTGATTTGATAAGAAGCCCCATCGTTGGATGTGAAGGACAGACATTGGGTCATCGTATGACCATGATAGCAATGTTGTGAAATGACTTAGCACTTTTTCTGTTGGGACTAAGATCATTTTGAAAGGCAAATTTTGATAGCGTCATCGAGGAACTATGATCTTTTTCGATTTGTTTGTGCTAAGACATCCCACATGCATAACATGGCCATTTTTGTAAGGCAACAAGTGGAATTTCCTAAAGGGTGTAAGTGTGCGAGTGTGTTTGATTGCATGCATTTTGTCTTTGATTCTTGGGTTGTCTAATTTTTGATTTTTATATCTTGTCATATACCCTAATTACTAGCATATACTGAAAGCAATAACAGTGCGGAAATGTAAAGTCCTATGCTATTACAACATTTAAGGGGATGGGGGTACATATTTATGAGTGGGGGTTGCAAGTTAAAATTCTAGGTTACTTATTAAAACCATATTGAAATAGACAAGAATGTACAAGAAATGTAAAATGTTTATCTGTTCAAAAAAAAACTTTTGTTTAAGAAAATATTTTTTGTCTTTTTTTTATATTATATATCATGCAAATGTAAAATATTTTTTGTGTTTTTGTTTTTGATTAGAAATAAAATATAATATAATGGCAAAGATAAAAGAGAATAAAACATAACCAACACAAAGTACAAGAGGTCAGAAGTTCTGACGTTAACTTGCTGCACAAACAGAAACATGTTAGCAAAATATGGAAGTTCAAAAGTTCTGGACCTTCGCAACTGTCATAACTTTGCCTCTCTCCTGGCCAGTCAGAACATCTGCAGCTTAGTCATTTACAGAACAAAAGTTGCATGCATAATAATTATGACAATATTTCATGAAATATCAGAAGCAAGAATCAGAGGCAACATGTATTTGCTAGTTCTAATTCTGAGTCCTATTTTCTTTATGAAACTCTGATCTGGGATTTCTTTTACTCAGGCAAGCAAATGCATGAACTTTCAGAATATGTACATCCTCAAGATCAGAATATCTACATTATGCTGAATATGCAATAATCTGACAATGCTTAATCAGTTATGTAGAGAGTCAACAAAACTTACCTTGCAGCTTGAAAGGATTATGTAAACTGGAGGTTGTTCTTGAATTCTGGTGATGTTCTGAGTAGCTTCTTCACGTACTCAGCAGGATGGAAGTTTGCAACTTCTGAAGCAGGCAAAGGGGTGATATTCTGACTCCTTTGTGGTGAAATTGAATAGAGAATGTGTTAATGTTTGATTATAGAATCTGGGATGGCTTAAATCAAGAACACTTGAGAAAAAAATGGAGTTTGAATATAATGAATCAATGCTAAGATTTTGGTATTTTGTGCTTATAGTTTCATGGGTTCTTGGCAATTTTGCAGTGGTTTAAAGCTTTCTTTCTCAATTATTTCGTCTCTTTCACAAATTTTCTGGTAAAAGGGGAGAGAGAGAGAGAGAGAGGTGGGGGCGGCTTTCAGTGTACAAATGATGTTCTATTTATAGAGAAATTTTTGCAGTTGGGGCGGTCAAGTGGCACCAACATCACCTGCTTGATGCTGACTTACTCTTGAAGTAAGCTTAAATAAGTGGTGGTTCATTGCATTCAAGTTAGATGGTTAACAACACTTCAGCTGGATTTGGCAGCATGAATTAATGAAAAGCAGAGACAACGTATGGGTCTAGCATACTTTTGCACAGAAATTTGCCTTCCTAAGATAGTAGGGGTACACGTGGGAAAAATCCCTTGAATACAAACTCAGAGGCGGTTATGAGCATTAAATGAGTTCCCATGTGATATTCTGGATCCTTGCTTGACTCTGGATTTAGAAGTTATGCTTCAGCGTGGCATCTCATCTTCTGGTCCTCTTATCTTCTGATTTCAGCATGTTCTAAGGGATCCTTCAAAACTTCCAGTATACTTTCAACACGCTTTGTTACTTTCTTTGACTTAAACTCTGACTGGACCGTTATGAACACTGGCTCAGAAGTTCTGACTAAACTCTGTCTTGAGAACATCCAGAATTTGCTGACTGTGAACAATGGCTCAGAAGTTATGAAATTGTCATATTTCTTAAATACTTAGAAAAATTTCTAAGTCTTTAAAATTTGATTCTTCCAAAGTAAGATTTGACTGTTGAAACTCTTGATGAAGCAGACTTCATATTCCAACACGTCTTGATGAAATATGATTTTTGATTTGATTTTGATCCAGAAGTCAAAGTCATACTTCTTTAGCATGCATATGACCATTTTGCCCTTGTGAATGGTTTTCTTGGAAAAATTGTTAATTCATGGCCTAGGGACTCGATGAAAGCGAACCTAAGGATCCAGTGCGATCCATTGAGAAATGAGAGGTCAAATTTTAGGGTGCAACAACTGCCCCTGTTCAAACTTTTTGAACCTGAAGAGTTAGATTGGCGGATCCGGCATTTGTGACTTGATGGTGAAAGATGTTTGAACACTAGAGTGCCCAGAAATTTGCACTCAAAGATGGATGGTGAATGGGCTTATAAATTCCATTTGGAGGAATATTGGTAAACTCTGGAAGAAGTATCAGCACAAATCTCTTGTGGATCCATACTAGACATGCTATTTTACCTGTGAGAAAGGGGTTAGAAAAATGTAGATGCTTGCACGATGCTCACCAGATGTGGTATCATGCTAAATGCATTGTTATGTACATGCTATGATGTATGAATGCGAAATGTGTTTTTATCCGGGAAAATAAATCCCTTGCTACTGCTGAGGAAATCTTTGGAGGTTGAATCCTTGATTGCCGTTGGAAATGAAGAATATGCATATCTTCAAATTCTATTGAAGAGATGCTTTTGCTGGGGAGCATCACTCAAAGACCAGTTGTTATCTGGTCGGATCCAGGCTTCACAATTGTTGAGGATGAAGTAGTCGGTTGCTATCTGGTCGGGTCCAGGTTTCATGGAAACTTACTTGGGGAAGGGATGAATTAACTGTTATCTGGTCGGATCCAGGCTTTGCAGAGAATTCCTTGAAATTGAATAGTCATCTGGTCGGATTCAGGCTTTGCAGAGAATTCCTTGAAATTGAATAGTCATCTGGTCGGGTCCAGGTTTCATAACAACTTGTTGGGGATGTGGAGGTTAACTGTTATCTGGTTGGATCCAGGCTTCACAGTAACTTGTTGGAGGTAAGGGTGAATTAACTGTTATCTGGTCGGATCCAGGCTTCACAGTAACTTCTCGAAGACTGTTATCTGGTCGGGTCCAGGCTTTATGGTGTTTTGGAAAGTTGTACTATTATCTGGTCGAGTCCAGGTTTCATATTGTCTTTATGGGGATCAGGGTCAATTGTTATCTGGTTGGGTCCAGGTTTCACAATATACAATTCAAAGATTGTTATCTGGTCGGGTCTAGGCTACACCATAAACTGGTTGAAAACTGTCATCTGGTCGGATCCAGGCTTTGCAGATTTCTGAGGTTTGATGAGGTTAATTGTTATCTGGTCGGGTCCAGGCTTCACAATGAACTGGTTGAAAAACTGGTATCTGGTCGGGTCCAGGCTTTGCATATTTCTGATGAAGTTAATTGTTATCTGGTCGGGTCCAGGCTTCACACTGAACTGGTTGGAGATTTAGTTGTTATCTGGTCGGTTTCCAGGTTTCACAACAAATCTATGAGGATGATTACTATCTGGTCGGATCCAGGATTCGCAATGACTTTCTTGAAAAGATGGAAATGAGGAATGATATCTGCTCGGATCCAGGTTTCTCAGTCCTTTGCCGGGGAATAAAGAGGCAACTCTACTGGCGACAAGTGGTCAAAACCTTGGTTGGATTAAGTTTAGGTTCTTCTATATCTTTGAAGAGTTGGGATGGTCGTGTCCAGGTTTCATAGCTTTTTGAGAAATGAGATCAACTGTTATCTGGCCGGATCCAGACTTCAGTAACTCAAGAAGTCAAATTGTTATCTGGTCGGGTCCAGGCTTCAATATAACTTGAAAATTATGCTAATATCTGGTCGGATCCAGGCTTCATAGCATTTCTTGGTAATAATAAAGGTTTTGTTGAAGACTTTACTAGGATTAGGGGTTGTGCCCTGTGATTTGCAGTTATTTGAAGGGAAAATTCTAATTGGAGAGTATAGACTCAGGCAGGCGAGGCCGACTTATCTTGGGGAGGATATACTCAGCTGGGGATGACGGACTCATCCGGGGAGGTTAGATTCTATTTTGGAGAAAATAACCTTGGTGGGAAAAGATGTACTCAGCTGGACGATTCAGACTCAAATGGGGAATTTGGGTTCCGTTGAGGGATTTGTACTCCGCTGGAGGAATAGAATCTTGGTTGGAAGATATACTCCACTGGGGAAGATGGACTAAGTGGGGAGTGTTTATTCAGCTGGACTTAGCTTGGAGAATAAAATCTCGGTTGGAAGATACACTCTACTGGGGATAAAAACTCCTGGTTGGGAGATATACTCCACTGGGGATAGAAAACCCTGTTTGGGAGATATACTCCACTGGGGATGATGGGATTATCTAGGCAATTTTGGAATCAACGGGAAGTGCTTACTCGACTGGGGAAATCGGGGTGTCTTGTACGTTGAGGAATTTGCACTTTGCCCGGGGAAATAACTCTGTTGGGGAAATAAACCCTGCTGAGGAGATGAATTTCTTTTAGACAGAGACCTCTAAGCTTCAAATTTTTAGAAGTTGTCGAGAGATTGAGGCTCTGGCAGAGGGTTTATACTTTGTGAAGAAATTTTGTAGGCAATTCTGCTGGGGAAAGGTTGCATTGGGGTTGTTCCGGTAGGGATAATGGTGACGAGATAACTCTGTGGGGAATAAAATCTGATGAGGAAGTGGATTAACTTTAGGAAGAGATCTCCTAGGCTTTAGCTAGGAAAAAAGCTGTCAAGAGATTGAGACTCTGGCCAAGGATCGTCCCGTGCAAGGATATTTTGCGGGCAACTCCGTTGGGGAAAGGTTTATTGCCAACGCCCTGGTGGGGATAATGATGGTGAGATAACTCTGTGGGTCTACTTCACATTCATTAAAGGGATGCTTACTGGAGTTGTGCATTGATGCCCTGTTGAGGCTGCTGCTTGGCAGGACACATGTGCCAAATAGCCTTAATTATGTTCATATGCATATATTCATTCAATTTTAGTCATTAGACAAATTTGCATTCAAAACAGAGACAGACAATTTTGCACTTCAAAGTGTATTTGTATTGATATTTTGCCCATGAACAAGCGTTTTTGTACATAGAGACGGAAATCCTAGTAAGAGGAAATCGTCGAAAAGAAAACAAAATTGAGAATGAAAAACAAATAGCCATGTGAAATGATCTCATTGCCTTTCAGCTCTACTATTTCCCCAATGTCTTTGAACGTACCTTGCCGTTGATTGAAGTTTATTGGATTGATCCTGGACCATTTGAACTTGGACCTTGGTGATAGTATTGACCGTGTTGATTTTACGGGACATAGTCGTACGCTTTTAATCCTTAATTTTTTCCTGAACCGCCCTTTCGGGTTTTCGGTCCACTAGGATACCCTTTTTTGCCCAAGTCGCCCTTTCGGGTTTTCAACTTGTCGGGTGTATAATCTTTTGTATATATCCCTAATTTTTGCCCAAACCTTTTGGTTTGCCGGGATGCCCCTTTTTGCCCCAACCTTTTGGTTTGCCGGGATGCCCCTTTTTGCTTAGGTGTGTCAACCTAACGGGTCTCTTATGCGTAGTATTTTTTAACTATGTCCGCGTTTATAGGATGTGGGAAGTCTTCACCATCCATGGTGGTTAGTATCATGGCACTGCCAGAGAAAACTCATTTGACGACAAACGGCCCTTCATAGGTGGGAGTCCATTTTCCTCTCGGGTAACTTTGTGGTAAAATGATGCATTTTATCACCAGGTCACCAACTTGATATACTCGAGGCTTGACCTTTTTGTTAAAAGTTTTGATCATCCGTTTTTGATATGTCTGACCATGGCAGATAGCAGCTAATCGTTTTTCATCGACCAGGTTCAGCTAATCCAATCTCGTTTGAATCCATTCTTCTTTACTCAGGCCTGCCTCAATCATAATCCTCAGCGAGGGGATTTGAACTTCCACTGGCAAAACGACTTCCATGCCATAGACTAGAGAGAAGGGAGTTGCCCAAGTTGATGTTCTAGCTGAAGTATGGTAACCATGTAGAGCAAATGGTAGCATCTCATGCCAATCTTTATAGGTCACTACCATTTTCTGCACAATCTTCTTGATATTTTTGTTGGCTGCTTCAACTGCGCCATTCATTTTCGGTCTATACGGAGAAGAATTGTGATGCTTGATCTTAAATTGAGTGCACAATTCCCTGATCATGGCATTGTTGAGGTTAGTCCCATTATCTGTGATAATTCTTTCGGGGATACCATAACGACATATGATATTGTGTCTGATGAATCTAGCTACCACGTTCTTGGTGACTGAGGCAAATGAGGCAGCTTCAACCCATTGGTGAAATAGTCGATAGCAACAAGAATGAATCGGTGTTCGTTGGAAGCTTTGGGCTTGATCTCTCTGATCATGTCGATACCCCATATTTCAAATGGCCATGGAGAGGTCATGACATTCAGAGGGATTAGAGGTACATGGACCTTGTCAGCGTAAATTTGGCATTTATGGCAAGTTCTTGAATGTTGATGGCAATCTGTCTCCATCGTTGACCAATAGTAGCCAGCTCTTAAGATTTTCTTAGCCATTGTATGCCCACTTGAGTGAGTACCGAAAAGGCCATCGTGCATGTCTTCCATGATTTCCTCTTCCTCCCTCTTATCCACACATCGGAGTAGAGTTGAATCGTGGTTGCGCTTGTACAATATCCTATTACTTAGGAAGAATTTGGCTGCAAATCTTCGTAAGAACTTTCTGTCATTGATAGATGCTTCCTATAGATACTCTTGCGCTTCAAGGTATCTCATTACCTCATGGTACCACGAATTTTCTGTATCGGTGTCAAGCTCATAGAAATGTGCAGGTTTATCAAATCTTTCAATTGTAATCATAGGGGATTCGTTGTCCCATCTGACTTTGAACATTGAGGACATGGTTGCCAGAGCGTCAGCCAACTGGTTTTCTTCCCTAGGGAAATGTTCAAAAGTGATCTCTTCAGAGTGAGGAATTAGGGATAGCACAAGTTCCTTGTAAGGGATAAGATTAATGTGTTGTGTCCCAATCTCCTTTTACTTGGCTGATCACCAAAGCAGAATCTCTAAACACATCCAAATGCTTGATCCTTAAGTCAATAGCAGCTCTTAGACCTAAGATGCATGCTTCATACTCGGCCATATTATTTGTACAATCGAAGCATAGTCTGGCGGTAAAAGGAGTGTGGCATCCTTCAGGAGAGATGATCACAACACCAATTCCGTTACCTAAGACGTTGGAAGCCCCATCGAATACCATAGTCCATCGGGATCCTTGTTCAGGTCCGTCATACGGTCTAGGTTTTGCACAGTCGGTTACCAGCATAATATTCTTGTCAGGGAAGTCGAAGTTCATTGACTGATAATCATCCACAGCTTGATGGGCCAAATGATCTCCTAGTACACTTCCTTTGATGGATTTTTAATTTGTGTATTGAATGTCGTACTCAGTCAAGATCATTTTCCATCTGGCTATTCGTCTGGAAAGGGCAGGTTTTTTGAAGATGTACTTAATCGGATTCATCTTAGAAATCAACAAAGTGGTATGAGTCAACATGTACTGCCTTAGCCGGTGAGCAGCCCATGCTAAAGCACAGCAAGTTTTCTCGAGCAGTGAATATCTGGTTTCACAGTCGGTAAACTTTTTGCTTAGGTAGTAAATTGCATGCTCTTTTCAGACAGACTTGTCATGTTGGCCCAAAACACACCCCATAGAATTCTCTAGTACTGTCAAGTACATGATCAACAGTCTTCCTTCAACCTGAGGCATGAGAATAGGAGGTTCTTGCAGGTATTCCTTGATTTTGTCAAAGGCAATATGGAATTCATCGTTCCATTTGACTACCTGATCTTTCTTCAAGAGTTTGAAGAGTGGCTCACAGGTAGTAGTTAAGTGTGATTTGAAACAGGAAATGTAATTGAGACGACCCAAGAATCCTCTGATTTCTTTTTCAGAATGAGGGGATGGCATTTCTTGGATGGCTTTTATCTTGGCGGGATCAACTTCAATCCTTTTATTGCTGACAACAAATCCTAGAAGTTTTCCAGAGCGTACTCCGAATGTGCACTTGTTAGGGTTTAACCTCAGTTTATATTTCTTCAGTCTCTCAAATAGTTGGTGCAGGTGACCGAGATGTTCTTCTTCGGTTTGTGATCTGGCGATCATATCATCCACATATACCTCTATTTCATGATGAATCATGTCATGAAATAAATCCACCATAGCCCTTTGATATGTTGCCCCTGCATTCTTTAATCCGAACGGCATGACCTTGTAGCAGAAAGTGCCCCATTGTGTAACGAAAGTAATTTTTTCCATATCTTCGGGAGCCATTTTTATTTGATTATAGCCCGAGAAGCCGTCCATGAATGAGAAGACTTTATGCTGAGCGGTATTATCGACTAAGACGTCAATGTATGGTAGAGGGAAATCATCCTTGGGGCTTGCCCTATTCAGATCCCTATAGTCTACGCACATGCGAACTTTCCCATCTTTCTTTGGCACCGGCACTATATTAGCCACCCATTGAGGATAGGATGTTACAGCTAGGAATCCTACATCAAACTGTTTCATTACTTCAACTTTGATCTTTTCAGACATGTCAGTCCTCATGCGACGAACTTTTTGTTTAACAGGAGGGCAGTCTTTTTTAGTTGGCAGACGATGAACCACAATGTCGCTATCCAACCCATGCATATCTTCATACGACCAAGAAAATACTTCCACATAATCGCGCAACATCTGAACCAAATGACTTTTGACACTGCTTTCCAAATTAGCACCGATCCTGATTTCCTTCTTATCTGACTCAGTACCCAGGTTGATAACCTCAATTGACTCTTCATGTGGTTGAATAGCCTTTTCCTCTTGTAACAGAAGTCTGGCTAGTTCTCCTGGTATGTCACAATCTTCCTCGCTTTCGTCTTTGGCTAAGTTGATGGGACATTCAAAGTCATAGTTGGCAATAATAGAGTTGTTGGCAATAGGATCCAGAGTGGATGTAGACCTGCAAGAGTGTGTGTGTGTGTGTGCATGTAAGATACATGGCTATCTCTTGGAAATGTATTTGAAAGAAAAGAAAGACAATGAACGCAAATATTTGAATGCAAAAGAGTCCAATGTATTGAATGATCATATGATTAGATGAACAAAATATAAAACCATTGATAAAAGAAACAAAGTGCCCCATGCTAGGCACATGGCTTAAAAGTAAATATCAAAATATTACAAACAAAGAGTTCTTGAATTGATTAAAAGCAAAAACAAGTAGATTACTCCTCAATGAATGAGATGGGCACAAAGTCCTTTGCATGCCAATTGTTGGGCTTCCCCTCGGTTGTTGGGTAGATCCATTCTTCAAAGGCACACTCATCATCGAAATCCTCTGCGGCGTTTACTTCATGACTCTTGAGGTGGAGAGATGGCTTTCCATTACTAGCATCTCTAATTTCTTTCTGAGCTTTGGAGGTGAAACCTATCCCAAACTTATCTGCCTTGAACGGGATGTCGGGGAGCTGGCCCCACATCTCATTGTTTCCTTCTTCTACTACCGCACGGGCATCCTTAAGAGAAACCATCTTGGGAATAACTTTATCGGCCTTTGGAGTGTTGGAGGAGATTTTGGTGGTGGCCACAACTTCAAATGTCTAGCAAGGAGTCTTTATGAATTCGCCCTCCATTTCTACGTACTTGAAAGAGGTGCGGTGGCTTACCATAAATTCTTCTTCACCATAAACAATGACAACCTTCCCCTGAACTGATTATTTTAACTTCTGGTGGAGAGTATAAGTGACCGCACCTGCCCCATGGATCCATGGGCACCCAAGCAAACAAGAATACGCAGGCCGTATGTCCATTATGTAGAATGTGGAGTTGAAAATTTGTGAACCAACCTTAATTGGGAGATCCACTTCTCCATGAACCATCCATTTCGACCCATCGAATGCCCTTACAATAATGTCACTTGGCTTCAAAACCAAACCTTCAAAATCTAGTCGATCTAAAGCGCCTTTGGGTAACACATTTAAAGATGAGCATGTGTCCACCAAAACATGTGCCAGAGTGGTCCTCTTACATTCAACAGAAACATGCAAGGCTTTATTATGATTCTTTCCCATGGGAGTTAAATCTGCATCGGAGAACCCTAGACCATTGTCAGCTGTCAGACTTGCTACGCAGTTCTCAAACTGGTCGGTTGTGGTTTCTTGAGGCACGTGAGCCTTTTTCAAGAACTTAATCAGAGCTTGTGCATGGGCGTCGGAACATAGCAATAGGGACAACACTGGTATTTTAGAATGGGTTTGTCCCAACTGCTCTACTATTTTGAAGTTGCTTTTCTTGATGACTTTCAGAATCTCCTCCATCTCTTGAGTGGATGGTTCTTCCATAACAGTCTTTTTAGCAAGTGCCTCTTCCCTGGAAGGCTCACTTTCTTTCTCTTTCCCTTTATTACTGGCACCAGCATTGCCTTTGGTTATGCGGATTGGAACTGCGGTAGTGGTTGGTGGTGAGATATCAGGGGAAAAGACTCTTCCTGTTCTTGTGACTTTACTAGAACCAGTGATATTAGTAACACCTGCTTCATTATCATCAATCCAAGAATCTTGTTTTACCCCATGATATTAAACACCGACACCATAATTCCATGGAACTGCTTTATCAGAGGTGTATGGAACGGGTCTGGAGGCACTGATTATGAGAGGAACAATGATTGGTTCGTTTGAAATCCTGATAGGACCTTTGGATGAGATCCTAAGAGGTTTGTTTGAAATTTTTATGATGGCCAAGTCTTCAGCTTTGTCGACTGGATTTTTGATGGCAGGATTCTTTTCGAATAGAATTTCGCGGCTATCCATTAGGCGTTGTATACCTTTCCTCAGTTTTTCACACCCATCAGATTGTCTCATACAGCCCACACAGTCTTTTTCACAGCCGGGGAAAGTCCTAACTTTCAACAAATTGCTCTTGATTACATTTAATGGAGTAGTTAACCCTTTGATAGAGGTAATGAAAGTTGTATCTTCGACGACATTAATACCTTTGTCGTGCTTCGGCATTGGGGCGGTAATTACATTTGGCGTTGGAGGAGGATCAAATTCAATAGTCTTGTTGTCAATTAAATCTTGGATTTTGTTCTTCAAAGCCCAACACTGATCAGTCTCATGCCCTGGGATATTTGAATGATAAGCACATTTTGCATTTGGATTATATCTCGGTGACAAGGTGTCAGGATTGGTAGGAGGATCCCGCAATGTCACTAAATTGATCCTGAGCAGATGCTGAAGGGCTTGAGATAATGACATGCCTAAACTTGTGAACTGTCTTCTTGGAGCTTCAATCCGTTGAGGATTGGTAGATGGTCTTTGAGTAGCAGTCGGATTGGAGATTCAGACATCATTGATAGACGAATGATTATTCATTTTGGTACGGGCCTTTTCTCTATACACAACATTAACTTCTTTCTTCGCGGCAAAAGGTTTCTTGACAGGATTGGGAGTGGAAGTAGATGCCATATAGATCTTTCCACTCTTAATGCCACTTTCTAATCTCTCATGGTTAGGATTAATTCGGTGAAACCAGAAGAAGAGCAGCCAACCAACAAATTAAAGAAAGGACCAGATAATGTGCTCATGAACATGTCAATGTGTTCCCTATCAGTCAAGGAAGGTTGGACCCTACTTGGAAGGTCTCTCCACTTCTGCGCATACTCCTTAAATCCTTCATCCTTCCCCATGGTTATACCTTGCAATTGAACCCTCGTTGGTGCAAAGTCAGCGTTGTACTGATATTGATGGTAGAAGGTAATAGCTAGTCCCTCCCAAATATTGATGCGAGAGCCATCCAACTGGTAAAACCATTCAAGTTATGTTCCAGCCATACTCTCTTGAAAAAAGTGAATCCATAGTTTTTTATCAGCAGTGTGCGGTTGTATCTTGCGCACATAGGACTTCAAATGGAGCTTTGGGCAAGAAACCCCATCGTATTTTGCAAAGGTTGGTATTTTGAACTTGTGGGGAATGACTACCCCAGAGATTAAGCCCAAATTGTCAAAATTCAAACTGGGAATAGCTTGGATTTCAATTGCTTTCAATCGGTCTTCTAGCTGCTGGTATTTGATATCTGCGGGTGGATATTGTTCATTGAAATAATCATCATCAGATTCTTGGTCATTGATACAGTCGGCTTGAGTACTCTTGACTTCGCCAATTTGGTTCTCTTCCTCTTCGGATGAATCTTCCTCTATTAGAATTTGACGGATTGTCTCCTTGAACCTTTTACCCATGTTGAGTAGAGCTTTCTTCCTTGGCATCTTTTTAGCGGCCAACAAGGCCATTATATCCTGCTGCCCCTTGGCCAGGGCGAGTAAAGCTTCCTGAAATTGAGAGTTCTGAGCCTGGAGTTCCGTCACAGTTTTCTCTAGATCCATCTTGCTGAAATAAACAGCGGAGAGATAAGGAAACCTGTTATGCGGATGCCTGTCATGTCATGATGCATGAATATGCAGTATGTAAATGATTTCAAGGATTTAAATAATTTAAATTTGTATAGACAAAGAGTGAACAAACGTTAAATTGCATTAAAGAAATCTTTATTTGAATACAAACATGCCTCTTGGGCTTACAACCACAGAAATAAGCATAAAGTAAACTCCTAAGACAGAAAAGTTATGCGCATCTTCTTTGGCGCAATGTAGGTGTTTAAGCTCATTTCTTCATGAAGTTCCCTTGTAAGCTCCAATATCTTCTTCTCGCTTTAATAGAACTTCGATTTGAAGGTGTCTCGCTCTCCTTTTAACTGAATCCAAGCGTTTTTCAAATCTTCAAGAGAAGTAGGCATATCAGGATAGAGGATCGTATGTGGAATGTCTCCCTCGACTACTGGCTCCATGATAACAAGTAAGACGGCTTCATAACGCATCTTGAGACTTTGAGCGCGAGCCCTTACCCATTTAAGATAAGGTTCCAAAGGAATGGAATTATTACGCCCCAATGTCTTGCTATAAACTTTTTTAACCATACCCCAAGCTCGTATAAATCTTTGACGGTAACCTTGGCTATCGCTTTCGTAGTCAAATGCAACTCCTTGGATGAGTACCTCATGAGGGCCATCTCTTCTAGCATATCCAAATTGTCGCAAAGCTAAACACGGGTTATAAGTAATGCCTCCCCTAATGCCAATTAGAGGGACATTAGGGAATTCCCCACAGCGGTCAATGATGGTAATGTCTTCTAAAGAGCGATAATACCAACGGATATCAGCATGTGAAAGTGACATCAATCTTTTAGACCATCTCATACCTTGTTCATTCTTCACCACTGATCGAGGTAGGTGCGAAATAAACCACCTAGCCAATAGAGGAGTGCAACACATCAAAGCCCCCTTTTCTTCAAAGTGCGAGAGTGAAGAGAATGCAATATGTCTCCAAGCAACGTAGGCACCAGATTACGAGATATGAAAACCTTAATCGCATTCACATCTATAAATTGATCAGGATTTGGTAATAGTACCAATCCATAGATGAGAAGAGCCAGAACTTCCTCAAAGGCTTGTAGATCCAAAATATTCCAACACTCTTGAGCCTTCTCCAACAAAAACTTTACTAGTAACCCTTTAACACCACTCCTTGTTACCCAATTTACTAATATGTCAGATGGTTGCAAATGTAGAGCTCGAGCAATTTCCTCAGGTTTGGGGTCTCTTTCGATATCGTTGAAAGGTAACTGATTGAGAATAGGGATCCCTATGACTTGAGAAAATTCCTCCAAAGTGGGCACAAGTTGGTAATCAGGAAAAGTGAAGCAATGACGCAAAGGGTCGAAGAATTGGACAAGCACCTTTATCATCACTTCTTCAATACTTGAGGTAACCAAACTAAGGAGTCTTCCATGTCTTTTGGTGAACGGGGAATCTTCAGGGACCCTTGATACTAAATCCTTGAGTTGTGGAGGTACCCTCACAAGACTGACTTAGATAGTATTCCTACGAGCGGAGGCCATGTCCTACAAAACAGAATAAAAATAAATCCAAAAAATCCTTGAAATGGTTAGTGACGTTTATGATGTTTATGATGTTATGATGTTTATGTACAAGTGCATATACAAAGCAAACAAGTCTTCGGTTTAGGCTTGCATGGGGTTTCAGGTAAGTACCCTTTTGAAGTTTTAGTTGGCTCAACCTGTCCTAGTTAAAAGTAACCGGGTTCTAAGGGATCTCAATATCACTGATCTTTCCCCAATGTTTCGTTCGATAAGCGATTGAATCGCAACCAAACAAAACTAAAGAGTCAAACCTCAATGAGTGTAGCATCGAGTATCAACCAACTTCGGACTACACCAAAGTCGGTCATCTCGCTACGTCTTAATGGCCAAGTTGGTCAAGTAAGGTTCTAAGGTCAGTTGATGCTTTATGACACCACGCGGAGGCCCCGTACTCTCCTTGATTGACTCAAGGGTTACCGGTACCAACAAAAGTGACACATCAACGTAGCTACTACTTCAACCGTGTCGGTATACCCCGCACAGTTCCCTCACAGTTTATTGCTACTTACCTAAAAGGTGTCCCCAAATCCGGGTGTAGGATTTTTTAACAGTAACCCAAACAAGGAACCAAAATATAAAGCAAGCAAATCAAACAATATAAGCAAGTAAATATGATCTAACCCTAAGGTAACCCCACTTTAGATAAAATTCCCCAGCAGAGTCGCCAGTTCTGTGATACGGTGGGAGAACTGACTTGAGGGTTCTGTGTTTATGTTCGCAAAATGTTGCCGTTTAGCAAGGGTCGCCACCAATTTTCTTTTATCCAATAAGGAAAGGTAAAAAGCACAGGAAAGACCTTTCGAGATGTTTTCATGAGTTCAGGGGGTAGATTATGAAAAGGGAAGGTATTAGCACCCTTTCCATCCATGGTTTTTCATGGGCTCTTAGTTGCTTGTTAGATCACTTGTTTTTGTTTGAAAGTCATGCTTTTGTGTGGTTTTTAAAGTATTTTGAAAATGTGCCATCATTTAGGCAAACTTTGCAATGATTCCCGTTCGTAAGAATGTATGCAAAGTGTTGAGCTTTTGAAAATATTTCATGTTTGAAAAGTGTTTTTTGAAAGTGTATGTGATTATTTTGAAAACAACAAGGATGTTTTTTTTGAAATTGAGCAAGTAACTAAAAGTAATCTACCTACTCAAAAGGTTTTAGATGTGTTTTTCCTCCTCTTTTAGATGTTGCTACCTTACCATTGATTTGATAAGAATCCCCATCGTTGAATGTGAAGGACAGACATTGTGTCATCGTATGACCATGATAACAATGTTATGAAATGACTTAGCACTTTTTCTGTAAGGACTAAGATCATTTTTAAAGGAAACTTTTGATAGCTTCATCGAGGGACTATGATCATTTTCGATTTGTTTGTGCTAAGGCATCCCACATGCATAACATGGCCATTTTTGTAAGGCAACAAGTGGAATTTCCTTAAGGGTGTAATTGTGCGAGTGTGTTTGATTGCATGCATTTTGTCTTTGATTCTTGGGATGTCTACTTGTTGATTTTTATATCTTGTCATATACCCTAATTACTAGCATATATTGAAAGCAATAACAGTGAGAAAATGTAAAGTCCTATGCTATTACAACATTTAAGGGGATGGGGGTACATATTTATGAGTGGGGGTTGCAAGTTAAAATTCTAGGTTACTTATTACAACCATATTGAAATAGACAAGAATGTACAGGAAATGTAAAATGTTTGTCTGTTCAAAAAAAAAAGAAAATAACTTTTGTTTAAGAAAATATTTTTTGTCTTTTTTTTTATATTAAAAGAAAATATATCATGCAAATGCAAAATATTTTTGGTGTTTTTATTTTTTATTAGAAATAAAATATAATATAATGGCAAAGATAAAAGAGAAGAAAACATAACCAACGCAAAGTAGAAGAGGTCAGAAGTTATGACGTTAACTTGCTGCACAAACAGAAACATGTTAGCAAAATATGGAAGTTCAGAAGTTCTGGACCTTCGCAACTGTCATAACTTTGCCTCTCTCCTGGCCAGTCAGAACATCTGCAGCTTAGTCATTTACAGAACAAAAGTTGCATGCATAATAGTTATGATAATATTTCATGAAATATCAGAAGCAAGAATCAGAGGCAACATGTATTTGCTGTTCTAATTCTGAGTTCTATTTTCTTTATGAAACTCTAAACTGGGATTTCTTTTACTCAGACAAGAAAATGCATGAACTTTCAGAATATGTACATCCTCAGGATCAGAATATCTACATTGTGCTGAATATAAAAAAATCTGACAATGCTTAATCAGTTATGTATAGAGTCAGCAAAACTTACCTTGCAGCTTGAAAGGATTCTGTAAACTGGAGGTTGTTCTTGAATTCTGGTGATGTTCTGAGTAGCTTCTTCACGTACTCAGCAGGATGGAAGTTTGCAACTTCTAAAGCAGGGAAAGGGGTGATATTCTGACTCCTTTGTGGTGAAAGTGAATGGGGAATGTGTTACTGTTTGATTACAGAATCTGGGATGGCTTAAATCAAGAACACTTGAGAAAAAATGGAGTTTGAATATAATGAATCAATGTTAAGATTTTGGTATTTTGTGCTTATACTTTCCTGGGTTCTTGGCAATTTTGCAGTGGTTAAAGCTTTCTTTCTCAATTCTTTCGTCTCTTTCACAAATTTTCTGGTAAAAGGGGAGAGAGAGAGGTCAAGAGAGAGGTGAAGGAGGCTTTCAGTGTGCAAATGATGTTCTATTTATAGGGAAATTTTTGCAGTTGGGGCGGTCAAGTGGCACCAGCTTGATGCTGACTTACTCTTGAAGTAAGCTTAAACAAGTGGTGGTTCATTGCATTCAAGTTGGATGGTTAACATCGCTTCAACTGGATTTGGCAGCGTGAATTAATGAAAAGCAGAGACTGCGTGTGGGTCTAACATACTTTTGCATAGAAATTTGCCTTCCCAAGACAGTAGGGGTACACGTGGGAAAAATCCCTTGAATACAAACTCAGAGGCGGTTGTGAGCATTAAATGAGTTCCCATGTGATATTCTGGATCCTTGCTTGACTCTGGATTTAGAAGTTCTGCTTCAGCGTGGCATCTCATCTTCTGATCCTCTTATCTTCTGATTTCAGCACGTTCTAAGGGATCCTTCAGAACTTCCAGTATACTTTCAACATGCTTTATTACCTTATTTGACTAAAACTCTGACTGGACCGTTATGAACATTGGCTCAGAAGTTTTGACTAAACTCTGTCTTGAGAACATCCAGAATTTGCTAACTATGAACAATGACTCAGAAGTTCTGAAATTGTCATATTTCTTAAATACTTAGAAAAATTTCTAAGTCTTTAAAATTTGATTCTTCCAAAGTAAGATTTGACTTTTGAAACTCTTGATGAAGCAGACTTCACATTCCAACATGTCTTGATGAAATATGATTTTTGATTTGATTTTGATCTAGAAGTCAAAGTCAAACTTCTTTAGCGTGCAAATGACCATTTTACCCTTATGAATGGCTTACTTGGAAAAATTGTTAATTCATGGCCTGGGAACTTGATGAAAGCGAACCTGAGGATCCAGGGTGATCCATTGAGAAATGAGAGGGAAAATTTTGGGGTGCAACACATCATCTTGAAACCAGACTTAGGTATCAACTATCAAGCTCGGACGGCGCTGATCAATCTGACCTACCTTCAACCAAGTAGCAAAGTGATGAGACACTTGAAGATATAAAGGCAATAACAGAGTTAGAACCCAGTGGGATTGTTCACATAGATGTTTTTCTTTGTTTTTCACAAATTGTATAAATTCTATCTTTCGGCGGCGCTCTCTTACTAGGACGTCAGCCTCTTGTACAAAACGCCTATTATAGGCCAACTTTAAAATCAATACAATTCATTTTACAATAAATTTTAAAAATTGTTTTTCTTTTTTCATTTTGTTTTGCAAGAACGTCCAATGATTCATTTTTGATATATGCATTTGGAAATAATTGTTGCCTATAAATATTTACATGCGAAACAAAAGACGATTACTGGTAATTTCAGAAATAGGGGCAAACAGAAGTGCCCAAACCTGATAGTTGCTCTACCCACCAGGTACAGGGACAGAGCCAGTCTGAGAATGTGACTAAAAGTACATACACTCCCCGCAGAGTAAGAGGTACCCGAATACAGTGGTGTTAATTCTCCCCAAGCAGAGTTCATCTATCACCAACAATGGAAGACTATCCCCAGTGGAGTTTATTTCTTCCACAGGAAGAAATTCAATCCCCGACAGAGTTCATCATCACCAGCAACAGAAATTCATCCCCGACTGAGGATGTTTCTCCAAATCAGCAGATCATCTGGCAGAGTATCTCTCTTCCCCATAGAGTCATTCTCTCGCCAGTTTATTCTCCAGCAGAGTCATTCTCTCGCCAGCTTAATCCCCATCTAATCATCTCCGGTCACTATCCCCAGCGGAAACGAAGAACTCAACTCCTTATACTCTCCAGCAGCAGTCCAGGGTTTATTTCCCCAATTATAAAACATCACAAGAACATTGCGTATCCATACATCATGGCATGCACATATGCATCATACAGCACAATCTCATTTATTTTAAGAACATCATTGCTCAACACATTTCATACATCATGACATTACATACAATCAAAATTCTCACAAGTTTCTCTGGTTCAGTCAAATCGGTGTCAAGATTTCCATTGCAGTTCAAGTTATGAAGCCCTGATCTGACCGGATAATATCTTGATTCCTCCATCATACTGTGAAGCCCGGAGAATGACCGGATAATAGTACCAAAATATCGTGAAGCCTGGAATCGACCAGATAGTGGTTTATCTTAAATTCAAGCTATGAAGCCCGGATTCTACCGGATAATAGTTTAATCCCCAGCAAGTTATTGTGAAGCCTGGAGAACGACCAGATAGCAATGCAAGTTACTATGAAGCCTGGATTACAACCAGATAGCAGTACATGAACACCATGAAGCCTGGAATCGCCTAGATAGTGGTATATCATAAACACAAGCCGTGAAGCCCGGAAATGACCGGAAAACAGCTTAACAAAGTATTGTGAAGCCTGGATTACAACAAGATAGCAGTTCGTTTTAACCTCTTCGACCAAGAGACGATTCCCCAGTAGAATAACGGACGATCGAAACTCCTAAAATTCAACTTTTCTCAAGACAAAGAACAATATTCCCCAGCAAAATCTTCCTCAACAACCGGTATACGGGCTCTCGCTAAGGAATCTCTTATACGATCGACACTCCTTCAGATGGCATCTTTAAGCCCATCATTCGTCATCAATCTCCAAATGGCATCCATAAGCCCATTCCCGACATCACAAGACAAATATCACTTCATGCGAGTGCAAATTTCTGGTCACATTAATGTTCAATCATCTTCCACCTTCGGATCACGAAAGGAAAGCAAGCTAATCTATATCCTCAGGTTTAAGAAGATTGAACAGGGGCAACTGTTGTACCCCAAAATTTTCCCTCTAATATCTCTCAAAAAAAACATTTCCAGTGAGGTCCTCAAGTTGCTCAAGGAAGTCCAAGAGTTGATCATACAAATCTCTCTCTTAAGGCAATCTACCTCAAATTAGGGTTTCATGTTGCATCAAGGTACTTGAGTCCAAGGGGTGCCAAATTCTCACAATTACCCCAATATGTTCTCAAGATCATCCATGTCAAGTTTCAAGCCCTACAGAGGAAGTTTGCTCAGTCAATTGCTCAAAGGCTTGAATATCGACTGTGTTAGGGCTAAGGTCAACTGTGGCCCACATACAGTCAAACTTCAATATTTTTGGTCAACATTATCATTTTGAATTATTATTCATCATTTGATCAAGGGTTGATCATGATTCCTCATGGATTGCTCACAATTCATCAAAACCCAAAAGTTGATAAATTAGGGTTTTATAGGAAAAGTCAACTCAACTTTGACCAAGCATAACTTTCTCATACTTTATCAGGAAAGACCCATCCAAAGCTCATTTTGAACAGGATGAAATTCCATAAAATTCATATTCAACTCCAAAGTTCAAAATATGCACTCACAAGAAGATACAAATTTGGACATTATAGGTCATTTTGAAAAGTCAACAAAAACACCTTTTTTGTCAAAGCTTCATACATGAACATGGAAGACTAAATTGAGATGAGACCAAAAGGGTTGCTTAGAGGGCATCTTCATATTTATAAAAGGTCCAAGAACACATATCTAGGGTCAAAATTGAAAAGGTTATGCATTGATGAAGTTGACCCTTTTTGCAAAATTACCAAAAGTCAAAAGTGGCCAAATTGCAATTTTTGTCAAATGGGCCATACTTTTTGTGTTTGTATTGAGTTGATAACATGGTCCACGACCCATGAGCCTTGCCACTTGTCATTCTTTTATTTTTATCATTTATCTTGATTTTATTTCATTTAAATCAAATAAAATCAATAATAAATAATGAAAATATCAAAAATCATTTAAACCTTGAGATTTTGTGCATATTTCAGGTCCATGAATAGCTAGAAATGAGATCAAATCGTGCAAGGCTTGTTTGGACAGAAAAAGATTGGAATTTTCTTATTTTGGAAAGATTTGATGCAAGAGTAAATCAATAATCAAATCTTCATAAATGGCCAAGATTTGATGTATGTTTTCACCCTAATTGATTCTATGATATATATTGAACAAATCCAAAGCAAAAGCATAAGGATTGGAGGCGTGAGAAGCTGAGAGAAAACTTGAAAAAATTCAACAAAAGTGGTAATCTGATTTCATAGTTCCAGGCTCTTTCAAGCCAGTCCAAGCATACCATTCACTTGATGGACATCCAAGGACTCTATCCCAATAATTAGCCAGCGTTTTCATGCCCAAAAACACACTGCACATGTGCATACAAGGTAACTACCATACTCCTCAATGTTCAACCAACCAGATGTCCAACAAGCTGGATTCAAAGGCCATACTTTGGAGGTTCATGATGCACCCTAGTCAAGCCAATGCATGAGATCTGAGAAGTCAAACGTGGATCAAGGCTTATTGGGCTCAGAAAATGCTATGGACACCCCCTCTATTACTAGCATAACCAGGCCCATTCCAATTTCTTTTATTTTCTAAAACACAAAATTTAATTCTTTGTTACAAAAAAAACTCATAAAATCAATTTCATCAAATTTAGGTTTTTTTTATATATTTTGGAAAAATTAATTTAATATTAGTTTAATTTAATTTTAGGGCAATTTTAACCTTTTTGTAAATAAATTAAAATCAATTTTGAAAATTAAGATTTGTTTGATTTTATTTTTATTTTTCTTAAAAATAACAAAAATATAGAAATAGGCCAAATTAATTACCTTTCTTAATTTAAATTAATTAGTAATTAGGTTTGTATTTATTTAATTAAAACCTTATTTTCTCAAATAATCAAAAACAACAAAAATGATTTTTCTTTTAATTAGGTTTAGACGGGGTCAAAACCCTAATTTTTCTCGTTCTTAACTTATCGCGGGCGTTTATTATTTTTGCAAATATTAATGTAACTACTCATGGGATGTAATAGTTTAATTAGGATTTTTCTTTTATTTATCATTTTACGGGTTTTTGGCTATGTAATTAATCCCCCTCTCCGAAGCCTTGTAATAGCGTAGTTTTATTTCTCGCATTTTAATTTTTCACAAATATTAACTGTTAGATGTATGATAATAGGGTTGCATGACAAGACTATATGTTAATTTTAAAATGGTTAGCAAACCCTAAATGTTCAAAGATAATAACTTGAAATCAAATCACTCGCACATGCGCACTCCTAGGGTATACTCTCACTTAGGTTGCCTTCGGTAAACGATCATTAAGTATAGGGGGTTTTAGTGGTCGCTCTCTTGTCTAAACAAAGATCAAATGTCCCGTTCGGAAAGGTTGCCTCGGAAATGTTGCCTCGAATATGATCTTAAGACACTAGGGTTATTACTAAGACGTCCTAATGTTGCTTTAGTGATCGTACGTCCCTTTCGAATTGACCCTTACAACTCCAACGACGGTGCTACCTACTCACTAATAGTAGGATAGCGTTGTCTAAAGGAAACAAGAACAAAAACATTCTTTTTTCGAGTAGGTAGATGCTAGTAGGTACTTGCTCAAAACAAACTTTTCCACACTTACACTCTTTTCAAACAAAGTTTCAAAACACTTCGTAAGACCTTCGAAGACAGAAGCAAGGGTTAAAACGAAGTAAAACAAAACTTTTCAAAACACACAAACACGGAAGAAACTTTTTTAATGATGAGCAAGTACCTAAGAGCCCGTAGAAAACTACAGATTGAAAGGGTGCTAATACCTTCCCTTTCTATAATCTACCCCCCGTACTCAAAATCTCGAAAAAGGAATTTTTCTATGCTTTTTTTCCTTTCAGTTGGATAAAATAAAAGTCGGTGGCGACTCTTGCTTACCGCAACATTTTGCAAACACAAACGCAAAACGCAAACCAGCATTTTCCTAAAATAGTCCGGTTCTGCCACCGTATCACAGAACTGGAGACTATGCAGGGGAGTTAAATAAGTGGGGTATACCTTAGGATTAGTTCATCATAAATTGCTTCTCTTGTTTGATTTGATAGCTTTACTTTTTGAGGGTTTTGTATTGGGAGTTACTATAGATCCTAACCCAGATCTGGGGAAAACCTTTCAGGTAAGTAGCAATAAACTGTGAGGGAACTGTACAGCATAGACCGATACGGTTGAAGCAGTAGCTACGTTGATGTGGCACATTGGTTGGTACTGGTATCCCTTGTGGAGAAACGAGGAGAATACGGGACTGCTATGTGTGTCGTTAAGCATCAACTGACCTTAAAACCCATAATTTACCAACTTGGCCATTAGGAAGTAGTGAGATAGCCGACCTCGGTGTAAAGCTGAGAACTGGTTGATACTCGATGCTATACTCATTGAGACCATACTCTCGAGATAGTTTCGGCCGCAAGAAAAGATTGCGTAAGCTGAAACCATGACCGATGGAGGATGGTCAGTGATATTGAGAACCTCTAGAACCCGGTTACTATTATTAGGACAAGTTGAAACCAACTGAACTTCAAGAGGGTAGTACCTAGACCCCATGCAAGCTTGAAACTTAAGGGCTTTTGTGTGACTTATTTTCCTTTACCATGTCTATTATCTGCTATACATGTTGTGTGTTTTATCATGACATCATGCATCATAACATAACATGCATACTTCATTATAATAACCATTTCAAAGACCGATGGGATTTATCTTTGTTCTGTTTTGCAGATTATGGCTTCCGTGCGCAAAAACACCATTCGAGTTAACTTTGGGCAAATACCTGCTCAACTCAAAGATTTAGTCTCGAGAGTTTCTGATACTTCCTCATTCACTAGGAGACATGGTCACCTTCTTAGCTTGGTTACCTCAAAGTTTGATGAGCAGATGATGAGTGTGCTTTTCCAGTTCTTCGATCCGGTGCATCATTGCTTCACTTTCCCGGATTATCAGCTAGTTCCCACTATGGAAGATTTTTCTCACTTATTGGGAAGATCCATCCTTGAGCAGATGCCTTTCACCGGTTTGGAAGAGACTCCTAGACCAGAAAACATTGCTTCAACTCTACATTTGAAACGGGCTGATGTGGTATCTAATTAGGAAACACGAAGCGGGGTTGAAGGTTTCTTAGCCAAGTTTATGATAGATCAAGCTCAACTTTTCTGGGATAACTTGTATTTTCAGGCTTTTGAAGACATCTTGGCACTCCTTATCTACGGTTTGGTTCTCTTCCCGAATCCAGATTCCTTCATAGATGTGAATGCGATTAAGATCTTCCTGTCTCGCAATCCTGTGCCTACTCTTCTAGGAGATATCTTGCATGCCCTTCATACTCGTACTGTGTGTAGAAGAGGGACTCTCATGTGTTGCATGCCGCTACTGGTGAGGTGGTTTATTTCGCACCTCCCCAAGTCTGTTTTGAAGAATGAGGAAGGTGTAGGATGGTCTTACAGGATAATGTCCCTTGCCCATACAGACATTCTTTAGAGTTCCAAGGCTATGGAAAGCATTGTTGTCATTGATGGATGTGGGGGATACCCTAATGCCCCGTTGCTTGGAATCAGATGGGGAATAACCTATAATCATTGTTTAGCTTTGCGATAATTCGGTCGGGCTCCGAGAGATGGTCCTCATGAGCTACTTCTTAGAGATATTGCATTTGACTACATGGAGGACGTTGACGAGCATTGTCAAAGGTTTGTACGAGCTTGGGGAATGGCGAACAGATCTGATCCTCAAGAGCTAGGACTAAGGACTTCTCTCCCTATGCAGCCTTACCTCCAGTGGGTCCGAGCTCGAGCCCAAAAGCTTGAGATGCCTTATGAAGCTGTGTTGCCAGTGATTGTGGAGCCTACCAACGAAGAGGGCATTCCTTATACAGTTCTTTATCCCTACATGCCCACTGATCTTGGGGCATTAAAGAGATCCTGGATTCAGCTGAAAGAGGAGAGGGATACCTACCGGGAGAAGTACCATGAGCAAGAAAGGAAGATCTTGAAGTTCACCAGGAAACTCGAGAATGAAAGAACGATCAATGACTCAGCACGAAGGGGAAGCGTCCATGGGATTTCTGATTTTCTCTTTTTTCTAGTTTAGATTTGTTTTCAGTTTATTTATTTGTAACGCCTCAAAGGCACTATTAAACCTTTTTTTGCAAGTTTAATCTAATAAAGTTTGTTTTATTTTTTTAGTTTGCAAATTTAAATCTCCCAAAGTCTTTGAAATCATTACATATGCATCCCATTATTATGCACACCATTACAGGTACCATTACAGGTTTCTCATCTTCTTCGCTATTTATTTTAGCAGAAATGTCTTCCGATCAAGCAATCAAAGATCTTCAGGCACAAAATGCCCAATTCCAAGAGTTGTTCTTAAGTTTGGCTAAAGGGAAAGAGGATTTGAAAGATCTCATCCTGAAAGAGAAAGAGAAGGAGAAGAAGAAGAAGAAGAAGAAGAAGAAGAAGGTTGTTCTTTTGAGTATGGGTAAAAGGTTTGGGGATAGGTTGAAACAACAAGTTGATCTGTCTCTTTCATCCAAAGGAGAGGAGGACCAAGAAGAAGAAAAGGGCCCCAGTCATGCGGTTTCCGATAATGATACAGATTATGACGAGGAACAGTATCCTCCTGCTGAGGATAGGTACAAACAACTTGAAGACCGGCTGAGTGCTATGGAGATTCAAAAGATCCCTGGTTTGGATTTCGAAGATTTGGGACTAGCATACGGGGTAGTGATCCCTCATAAGTTTAAAGCTCCGGTTTTTGCTAAGTACGGTGGAGGATCCTATCCAAAACTCCATCTCCGCTCGTACGTCAGAAAGATCCAATCTTACACTGCTGATAGAAATTTGTGGGTGCATTTCTTTCAATATATTCTCTCAGGGACTCAACTTGAATGGTTTTATCAATTGGAAGGAGCTAATGTCCGAAACTGGGAGGACCTTGCTGCTGCTTTCTACAGGCAGTACCAATATAACGCCGACCTTGCTCCCACTCATACTCAGCTTCAGGGTATGTCTATGGGTGCAAGTGAAGGTTTTAAGGACTATGATCAGAAGTGGAGAGATTTAGCTGGAAGAGTCCAACCCCCTTTGTCGGACAGGGAGTTGGTGGACATGTTTCTAGGGACGTTGTCTGGTCCATTTTTTAATCATCTGATCGGCAATTCGTCATCTGGGTTTAATGAATTGATTTTGACTGGGGAGAGAGTTGAAGTTGGTATCAGAAGTGGTAAGATACATAAGGATATATGTTCAAGTGCATTAAAGAAGCCTTTCACCGGTAAGAAAGAAGCTAGTGCAGTTTATGGCTTGAGGAGCCAAAGCAGACTTGAACACCGTCAAGCGGTGAATGCGGTGGTAATATCAAGCCCCACGGTTTCTCCACAATGCAACAATCAGCAAAGAATGGAGAGACCGCAGAGACAGTACACTCAGCTTAATATGACCTTGTCTCAAATTCTACCACAATTGTTGAAGACCAACCTGGTAACTCTGAGGGAAGCCCTGAAGAATCCCAACACCATATCTCCACTATATAACCCGAACGCCCGCTGCGCCTATCACTCCGATAGCCCAGGTCATGATACAAACAACTGTTGGGCCTTGAAGAATAAGGTGCAAGATTTGATTGAAGCTAAAGAGATTGAGTTTTATGCTCCAGAGAAACCCAACGTCATAACTGCTCCGATGCCCAAACACGGTCATGGAGTAAATGCTGTGGACGATGATTTATTTGTGACCTCCGTGGAAGAAATTTTTACTCCTATAATGATAGTTAAGAAGAATCCATTATTGGCCGGTTTATTTTTGGGTTGTGGCGAGGGTTGCCGCATGTGTTCAGTTCTGCTTGCTGGTTGTCACTTATTGAAATCAGGTGTTCAACGTCTGATGGATAACAAAGAAATTCTGTTCGATAAGACTTTGATTCAGTTGGTTCCAATTCAAGATGTTGACATCATAACCATCTCTGCCAATCCTTCCAAGGCTTCCTCGAGAAATCCTGTTAGGATTATGCCCATTCCAAGAATTGCTCCGTTAATCATTACCGTCCCTGGGCCTATTCCATACACTTCGGATAAAGCTGTCCCTTGGCACTATAGGGCCGATGTGTATTACCATGGAGTTAAGCAAGACTTAAAGATTGAAGAAGCTGATGCTGATGTCAGCAATATTGTCGGGGCTAGCAAGGTCACCAGAAATGGAAGGATCTTCTCTCCTGAGATTTCCCCTCCGACTGTTCACAAACCTATTGTTACTCCATCTACTAGTACATCAACTAATGTCCCAGTTTCTACTCCAGTTATCACCTCTGTCGCCGAGCCATCTGGCACTCGGGTCAAAGAAATCACAAGTCAGCCTGCCCGGACGGAGGCACCTAAGAAGATCATTGTAGAAACCTCTAAGCATGAGATAGAGGAAATTCTGAAGATTATCAAGAAGAGTGACTACAACATAGTCGAGCAGTTGGGGCAGACTCGTCAAAAATCTCCATGTTGTCCTTGTTATTGTGTTCCTAAGCCCATGCAAAGGCTTTAATTGCTTTCCTCAAAACTGCGCATGTGCCACATGAAACCTCTGCCGATCAATTCAAAGACCGTGTAGCTAGTTTGACTACCGACAACGGGTTGGGTTTCTCAGACGCATATCTGACTGCTAAAGGAAGAAATCATAATGATGCTCTGCACGTCTCAATCGAGTGCAGGGGCACTACTATGGCCCATGTACTGGTGGATATTGGGTCCTCATTGAATGTTTTGCCAAAGAAAGCATTAGACTGTCTGGACTGTGAAGGGTTGACTCTGAAGCTGAGAAATATTGTGGTTAGGGCTTTCAACGGGTCAAAAAAGGATGGTGCACGGGGAAGTGGACATCCCTGTTAAAGTTGGCTCTCAGACTTTTGCATCTATGTTCTACGTGATGGATATCCGACCATCATATTCTTACTTGGTGGGTCACCCTTGGATTCATAAGGCTGGGGCAGTGACTTCTACGCTCCATCAGATGTTGAAATATCCAGTGAAAGGGAAGATTGTTACGGTGCGAGGAGAAGAGGAGTACATGGTGAGTCATCTCAATTCCTTTCTCTATGTGGAGATAGATGGGGAGTTCATTGAAACCCCGTGTCAGGACTTCGAAGAGGTCCCCCAGACTCTGGCGTCGACTGAAGTTGCTGCTGAAAAACCTCCGATGAAGATGGCTTCCCTCAAGGATGTCAGGGCTGTAATTGAAAAAGGTGGGTGTGCAAATTGGGTCAGCTCCCTGACTTTGCACACAAAACTGACAAGTTTGGTTTGGGCTTTACTGCAGAGGCTCAAAGGGTTGTTCAGCGCACGCGGATCGGAAGACCTCCTCTGCACATCAGTAATCAGGGAGTGAACACAATTCAGGATGATGAAGAAGAGTCAGCTATCGACAGCTGGATTTACCCAACTACCAACGGTGGATTGAACAATTGGACAGCGAAAGACTTCATACCTGTTTCTTTTATTACACAGTAATTGACTTTTTTTTAAAGATTTGTAACAAACAGTTTGAAACTTTACGGCCCGGTGCCTTGCCCGAGGCACCTTGGCTTTGTTTGTGAGGGCTTATTATTTGTCATTTTCATATATCATCAATAAAGCATTGGACGTTTTCTTGCATTACAAATTTTGCGCTCCTTGTTTTTCCTTTCTATCTCGCACTTTATCAAAATAGCTATTGTCTTACACACACTCACATATCATAATGCAGATCCACATCCACTCTGGATCCCATTGATAACGACTCTGCTACTGCCAGTTATGACTTTGAAAATACGATCAACCAAGCTGAGGATGATGGTGAGGATGATTGTGAGGTGCCTGGGGAGCTTTCTAGACTGTTACTACAAGAAGAGAGGGCCATACAGCCGCATGAAGAGCCGTTGGAATCAGTGAATTTGGGTATAGAGGAAGACAAGAAAGAGGTCAAGATAGGTGCGAATCTGGAACCTAGTGTCAAGCAGTGGTTGATATAGATGCTACGCGACTATGTTGAGATCTTCGCTTGGTCTTATGAAGATATGCCCGGTTTAGACACTGACATTGTTGTTCACCGCCTGCTAACTAAAGAAGACTGCCCTCCGGTAAAGCAGAAAGTTCGCCGTATGCGCCCTGAGATGTCTGAGAAAATCAAAGAAGAGGTCATGAAATAGTTTGACGCCGGATTTCTAGATGTTACTTCTTATCCGCAGTGGGTTGCCAACATTGTTCCGGTGCCAAAGAAGGATGGTAAGGTACGAATGTGTGTGGACTATAGAGATCTGAACAGGGCGAGCCCCAAGGATGATTTCCCACTTCCTCACATCGATGTTCTGGTCGACAACACCGCGCAACATAAGATCTTCTCCTTTATGGATGTTTTTTCTGGTTACAATCAGATTAAGATGGCTCCCGAGGACATGGAGAAGACAACCTTCGTTATGCAGTGGGGCACTTTCTGTTACAAGGTAATGCCTTTCGGGTTGAAGAATGCTGGGGAAACTTATCAGCGTGCCATGGTCGCTTTGTTCCACGACATGATTCACCATGAGATAGAGGTTTACGTTGATGACATGATTGCAAGGTCCCAAACTGAAGAAGAACACCTCGACCATCTCCATAAACTGTTCGACAGGCTGAAGATGTACAAGCTGAGGTTAAACCCGAACAAGTGCACCTTCCGAGTAAGGTCTGGTAAGCTGCTGGGCTTCATCGTTAGTGATAAAGGTATTCAAGTGGATCCTGCAAAGGTGAAGGCTATACAGGAGATGCCAGCTCCCCAAACGGAAAAGGAAGTTAGAGGCTTTTTGGGACGTCTAAATTACATTGCAAGATTCATTTCACATCTGACTACTACTTGTAAGCCGATCTTCAAGCTGCTGAAGAAAGATCAAGTGGTAAATTGGAATGATGAATGTCAAACCGCTTTCGAAAGAATCAAAGAATAACTTCAAGAGCCACCTATTCTGATGCCTCCAGTTGAAGGAAGACCTTTGATTTTATACTTGATAGTACTGGATAATTCAATGGGGTGCGTGCTGCGGCAGCATGACGAGTCTGGACAAAAAGAGCACGCTATTTACTACCTTAGCAAAAAGTTTACCGATTGTGACACCCGATACTCACTGCTTGAGAAAACTTGTTGCGCTTTGGCATGGACTGCTCGCCGGCTGAGACAATATATGTTGGCTCACACTACCCTATTAATATCAAAGATGGACCCAATCAAGTATATCTTCGAAAAGTCTTCCTTGTCCGGAAGAATAACAAGATGGCAAATGATCTTAACTGAGTATGATATCCAATACACTACCCAAAAAGAAATCAAGGGGAGTGTGTTGGTGGATCATTTGGCGCATCAGGCCGTGGATGATTACCAATCCATGAGTTTCGAGTTCCAGGATGAGAACATCATGTTGGTGACCGACTGTGAAGAACCTGGACCGAATGAAGGACCTGAGGAAGGATCCCGATGGTCCATGTATTTTTATGGAGCCTCAAACGCGTTGGGTAATGGTATTGGCGCTATGATCGTATATGCTGAGGGCTGTCATACTCCGTTCACCGCCCGATTATGTTTTAACTGCACCAACAATATGGCGGAGAATGAAGTGTGCATCCTGGGCCTTCAAGCAGCTATTGACATGAGGATTAAGTTCTTGAGTGTATTCGGAGATTCCACTCTAGTGATCAGTCAGATAAAAGGCGAGTGGGATACGAAGCACCCAAATCTTATTCCTTACAAAGAGTATGTATTAACGTTGCTTCCTCACTTTGAGGAGATAACCTTTGAACACTTCCCGAGAGAGGAGAATCAGTTAGCAGACGCACTAGCCACCATGTCTTCTATGTTCAAGGTCAGGTGGGACAATGAAGCTCCTCAGATTACCATTGAGAGGTTGGATGAACCCGCACATTGCTGTGATATTGAGACTGAAGAAGTGGCAGATAAACCATGGTTTCACGAGGTAAAGAGGTATCTTAAGGCTCAAGAGTACCCCGAGGGTGCATCTGTTAATGATAAGAAGTTTCTGAGGAGATTCGCTGCAAAGTTCTTCATCAGTAGTGGTATCCTCTACAAGCGTAACCATGATTCGACCTTACTGTGATGTGTTGACAAGAGCGAGGCAGAAAAGATCATAGCAGAGTTACATGAAGGTACTTTAGGAACTCATTCCAGTGGACATACCATGGCTAAGAAAATCCTACGGGCTGGATATTATTGGTCCACTATGGAAGCCGATTATTATCGGCACTCTCGGACCTGTCATAAGTGCCAAGTCTATGCTGATAAGGTGCATGTACCTCCGGTCCCTCTGAATGTTTTGACAGCTCCTTGGCCCTTTGCAATGTGGGGCATCGATATGATAGGTGAGATCAGACCTACTGCATCTAACAGGTATCATTTCATTCTGTTAGCAATTGATTACTTTACAAAGTGGGTTGAGGCAGCTTCCTTTGCTACAGTAACCAAGAACGCTGTGGTGCGGTTCATCCAACACAACTTGATCTGTCGATACGGGGTACCAGAGAGGATCATTATAGACAATGGTACAAATCTCAACAATACATTGATCACCGAGCTCTGCAAACAGTTTAAGATACAACATCACAATTCTTCTCCTTACCGGCCAAAGATGAATGGGGTTGTTGAAGCAACATATAAGAATATCAAGAAGATTGTGCAGAAGATGACGGTGACGTACAAAGACTGGCATGAGATGTTACCATTCTCTCTTCATGGGTACCGTACCTCAGCGCGGACTTCGACAGGGGAAACACCCTACTCTTTGGTGTATGGCATGGAGGCGGTCCTGCCTATCAAAGTCCAAATACCCTCTCTTCGGATTATGAAGGATGCAGGTTTGAGCGAAGACGATTGGATCCAGACCCGGCTTGATCAATTGAACTTAATCGATGAAAAGAGACTTACTGCTATTTGTCATGGTCTGACGTATCAAAAGTGAATAATCAAGGCATTTAACAAGAAAGTTAGACGGCAGGAGTATCAAGTCGGGGATCTGGTGATCAAACGCATCATACTGCCATAAGGTGATCCCAGGGGAAAATGGACTCCCACATATGAAGGGTCATTTGTGGTTAAGAACATTTTCTCAGGAGGAGCTATGATTCTAACCACCATGGATGGTGACGACCTTCCTCACCCCGTCAATGCAGATATAGTGAAAAAATACTACGCATAATCAAAGACCCGCTAGGTTGACTGGCCTAGGAAAAAATAAGGGCTTCCCGACGAACCAAAAGGGTTCGGGCAAAAATAAGGGATGAAAATGGAAAAAATATGTACACCCGGAAAGTCGAAAACTTGAAAAGGCGGCTTGGGCAAAAAAGGGTATCCCGGTGGATCGAAAACCCGAAAGGGAGGTTCAGGAAAAAATTAGGGATTAAAGCGTAACACTATGTCTCGTTGGATCATTTTGCAACCAGACTTCGGTATCAACTATCAAGCTCGGACGACGCTGATCAATCTGATCTACCTTCAACCAAGTAGCAAAGTGATGAGATGCTCAAAGATATAAAGGCAATAGCAGAGTTAGAACCCAATGGGATTGTTCACATAGCTGTTTTTCTTTGTTTTTCACAAATTGTATAAATTCCATCTTTTGGCGGCGCTCTCTTACTAGGACGTCAGCCTCTAGTACAAAACGCCTATTACAGGCCAACTCCAAAATCAATACAATTCATTTTACAACAAATTTTAAAAATTGTTTTTCTTTTTTCGTTTTGTTTTGCAAGAACGTCCAATGATTCATTTTTGATATATGCATTTGGAAATAATTGTTGCCTATAAATATTTTCATGCGAAACAAAAGACGATTACTAGTAATTTCAGGAATAGGGGAAAACAGAAGTGCCCAAACCTGATAGTTGCTCTACCCACCAGGTACAGGGACAAAGCAAGCCTGAGAATGTGACTAAAAGTACATACACTCCCCACATAGTAAGAGGTACCCAAATACAATGGTGTTAATTCTCCCCAAGCAGAGTTCATTTATCACAAACAATGGAAGACTATTCCTAGTGGAGTTTATTTCTTCCACAAGCGGAAATTCAATCCCCGATAGAGTTCATCATCACCAGCAACAGTAATTCATCCCCGACTGAGGATGTTTCTCCAAATCAGCAGATCATCTGAAAGAGTATCTCTCTTCCCCATAGAGTCATTCTCTCGCCAGTTTTTTCTCCAGCAGAGTTATTCTCTCGCCAGCTTAATCCCCATCTAATCATCTCCGGTCACTATCCCCAGCGGAAACAAAGAACTCAACTCCTTATACTCTCCAGCAGCAGTCCAGGGTTTATTTTCCCCAGTTAGAAAACATCACAAGAACATTGCATATCCATACATCATGGCATGCACATACGCATCATACAACACAGTCTCATTTATTTTGAGAACATCATTGTTCAATACATTTCATACATCATGACATTACATACGAATAACTCTTTACCTTTCAGGGAAAGATACAATCAAAATTCTCACAAGTTTCTCTGGTTCAGTCAAATCGGTGTCAAGATTTCTATTTCAGTTCAAGTTATGAAGCCCGAATTCGACCGGATAATATCTTGATTCCTCCATCATACTGTGAAGCCCAGAGAACGACCGGATAATAGTACCAAAATACCGTGAAGCCTGGAATCGACCAGATAGTGGTTTATCTTAAATTCAAGCTATGAAGCCCGGATTCGACCAAATAATAGTTTAATCCACAACAAGTTATTATGAAGCCTGGAGAACAACCAGATAGAAATGTAAGTTACTGTGAAGCCTGGATTACAACCAGATAGCAGTATAAAAACAACATGAAGCCTGGAATCGACCAGATAGTGGTATATAATAAACACAAGCCGTGAAGCCCGAAAATCGACTGGAAAACAGCTTAACAAAGTAATGTGAAGCCTGGATTACGACCAGATAGCAGTACAAGGACACCATGAAGCCTGGATTCGACCAGATAATGGTATAAGATATCATGAAGCCTGGATTATGACCAGATAGCGGTATAAGACACTATGAAGCCTGGGACTACAACCAGATAACAGTAAGGGACACTGCGAAGCTTGGATTTCGACCAAATAGCAGTCTACCCAGCCAATTACTAAGAAGCCCGAAATCGACCGGATATTAGTAGGCCTTAAAATCAAATGGAAGCCCGGATGCGACTGGATAACCACTTGATTTCTTCTGAAGCCTGGAACACAACCAGATAAGAAGTAAGAAGTTGCGAAGCCTAGATTACGACCAGATAGCGGCAAAAGACTGAAGCCTGGAATCGACCAGATAATAGTATGGGACACTACAAAGCTTGGGTTTCGACCAAATAGAAATTTTCCTGGACAATTACTAAGAAGCCCGGAATTGACGGGATATTAATGTGCCCTAAATTCAAGTTGAAGCCCAGATGCGACCGGATACCAATTTAATTCCTTCTGAAGCCTGGAGTACGACCAGATAAGAATTGAGAAATTGCGAAGCCGGGAAGACAACCAGATAGCAAGTCTAATCTCATCTCCCTGTTAAGTCACTGTAAAGCCTGGAGCACGACCGGATAGCAGTCGATCTTATCACTATGAAGCCTGGATCACGACCAGATAGTAGTTCATTTTCACCTCTTCGACCAAGAGACGATTCCCCAATAGAATAACGGACGACCGAAACTCCTAAAATTCAACTTTTCTCAAGATAAAGAACATCATTCCCCAGCAAAGTCTTCCTCAACAACAGGTATACGGGCTCTCACTAAGGAATCTCTTATGCGATCGAAACTCCTTCGGATGGCAACTTTAAGCCCATCACCCGTCATCAATCTCCAAATGGCATCCATAATCCCATTCCCGACATCACAAGACAAATACCATTTCATGCGAGTGCAAATTTCTGGGCACTTTAGTGTTCAATCATCTTCCACCTTCGGATCACGAAAGGCAAGCAAGCCAATCTATATCCTCATGTTTAAGAAGATTGAACAGGGGAAGCTGTTGTACCCCAAAATTTTCCCTCCCATGTTTCTAAAAAAAAAACATTTCAAGTGAGGTCCTCAAGTTGCTCAAGGAAGTCCAAGAGTTGGTCAGACAAATCTCTCTCCTAAAGCAGTCTACCTCAAATTAGGGTTTCATGTTGCATCAAGGTACTTGAGTCCAAGGGGTACCAAATGCTCACCATTACCCTAATATGTTCTCAAGATCATCCATGTCAGGTTTCAAGCCCTACAGAGGAAGTTTGCTCCGTCAATTGCTCAAAGGCTTGAAAATCGACTGTGCTAGGGCAAAAGTCAACTGTGGCCCACATACAGTTAAACTTCAAGATTTTTGGTCAAAATTCTCATTTTGAACTATAATTCATCATTTGATCAAGGGTTGATCATGATTCCTTAAGGATTGCTCACAATTCATCAAAACCCAAAAGTTGCTAAATTAGGGTTTTACAGGAAAAGTCAACTCAACTTTGACCAAGCATAACATTCTCATACTTTATCAGGAATGACCCATCCAAAGATCATTTTGAAGAGGATGCAATTCCCTACAATTCATCTTCATCTCCCAAGTTCAAAATATGCATTCACAAGAAGATACAAATTTGGACATTATAGGTCATTTTGAAAAGTCAACAAAAACAACTTTTTTGTCAAAGCTTCATACATGAACATGGAAGACTCAATTGAGATGAGACCAAAAGGGTTTCTTATAGGACATCTTGAGCTTTCTAAAAAGTCCAAGAAAACATCTCTAGGGTCAAAATTGAAGGAGTTATGCATTGATGAAATTGACCCTTTTTGCAAAATTGCCAAAAGTCAAAAGTGGCCAAATTGCAATTTTTGTCAAATGGGCCAAACTTTTTGTGTTTGTATTGAGTTGATAACATGGTACACGACCCATGAGCCTTACCACTTGTCATTCTTTTATTTTTATCATTTATCTTGATTTTATTTCATTTAAATCAAATAAAATCAATAATATATAATAAAAATATCAAAAATCATTTAAACCTTGAGATTTTGTGCATATTTCAGGTCCATGAATAGCTGGAAATGAGATCAAATCGTGCAAGGTTTGTCTGGACAGAAAAAGATTGGAATTTGCTTGTTTTGGAAAGATTTGATGCAAGAGTAAATCAATGATCAAATCTTCATAACTGGCAAAGATTTGATGCAAGTTTTCACCCTAATTGATTCTATGATATATATTGAACAAATCCAAAGCAAAAGCATAAGGATTTGAGGCGTGAGAAGCTGAGAGAAAACTTGAAAACTTCAACAAAAGTGGCAATCTGATTTCATAGTTCTAGACTCTTTCAAGCCAGTCCAAGCATACCATTCACTTGCTGGATATCCAAGGACTCTATCCCAATCATTAGCCAGCGTTTTCATGCCCAAAAACACATTGCACATGTGCATACAAGGTGACTACCATACGCCTCAATGTTCAGCCAACTAGATGTCCAACAAGTTGGATCCAAAGGCCATTCTTTGAAGGTTCATGAGGCACCCTAGTCAAGCCAATGCATGGGATCTGAGAAGTCAAACGTGGATCAAGGCTTATTGGTCTCAGAAAATGCTATGGACACCCCTTCTATTGCTAGCATAACCAGGCCCATTCCAATTTCTTTTCTTTTCTATTCTTTAATTTATTTTTGTTTAAATTTATTTTATAAATCACAAAAATTAATTCTTTGTTACAAAAATAACTCATAAAATCAATTTCATCAAATTTAGGTTTTTTATATATTTTGGAAAAATTAATTTAATATTAGTTTAATTTAATTTTAGGGCAATTTTAACCTTTTTAAATAAATTAAAATCAATTTAGAAAATTAGGATTTGTTTGATTTAATTTTTATTTTTCTTAAAAATAACAAAAATATAGAAATAGGCCAAATTAATTACCTTTCTTAATTTAAATTAATTAGTAATTAGGTTTGTATTTATTTAATTAAAACCTTATTTTCTCAAATAATCAAAAATAACAAAAATGATTTTTCTTTTAATTAGGTTTAGACGGGGTCAAAACCCTAATTTTTCTCGTTCTTAATTTATCGTGCGCGTTTTTTATTTTTGCAAATATTAAAGTAACTGCTCATGGGATGTAATAGTTTAATTAGGATTTTTCTTTTATTTATCGTTTTACGGGTTTTTGGCTATGTAATTAATCCCCCTCCGCGAAGCCTTGTAATAGCGTAGTTTTATTTCTCGCATTTTAATTTTTCACAAATATTAACTGTTAGATGTATGATAATAGGGTTGCATGACAAGACTGTATGTTAATTTTAAAATGGTTAGCAAACCTTAAATGTGCAAAGATAATGAAATCAAATCACTCGCACATGCGCACTCCTAGGGTATACTCTCACTTCGATTGTCTTTGGTAAACAATCATTAAGTATAGTGTGTTTTAGTGGTCGCTCTCTTGTCTAAACAAAGATCAAATGTCCCGTTCAGAAACATTGCCTCAGAAAGGTTGCCTAGGAAATGTTGCCTCGAATATGATCTTAAGACACCAGGATTATTACTAAGACATCCTAACATTGCTTTAGTGATCGTACGTCCCTTTCGAATTGAACCTTACAACTCCAACGACGGTGCTACCTACTCACTAATAGTACGATAACGCTGTCTAAAGGAAACAAGAACAGAAACATTCTTTTTTCGAGTAGGTAGATGCTAGTAGGTACTTGCTCAAAACAAACTTTTCCACACTTACACTATTTTCAAACAAAGTTTCAAAACACTTCGTAACACCTTTGAAGACAGAAGCAAGGGTTAAAACGAAGTAAAACAAAACTTTTCAAAACACACAAACACGGAAGCAACTTTTTAAAATGATGAGCAAGTACCTAAGAGCCCGTAGAAAACTACAGATAGAAAGGGTACTAATACCTTCCCTTTCTATAATCTACCCCCGTACTCAAAATATCGAAAAAGGAAATTTTTTGTGCTTTTTTTCCTTTCCAGTTGGATAAAATAAAAGTCGGTGGCGACTCTTGCTTACCGCGACATTTTGCAAACACAAACGCAAAACGCAAACCATCATTTTCCTAAAACAGTCCGGTTCTGCCACCGTTTCACAGTGTTCATGTCTCTATGATTACCTGAATAAGCTGCATAAGGTGTATGCTTTTGAGATCTTCTTGTATGAAGGGATTATCAAGTATAAGGAGCTCTTTGAATGATAAATCAAGAACCACTTGATTAGGTTCTGTGAAGAAAATCTGATGTCTTAAATGATGTTGTAATATCATTTTATTATCCCTGAAGGAGGTATGGGACTATGATTATGGAGGATTCAGGATCAACCTTGATGTCAGAAAATGAAGTCTGACTCTGTGGATTAGAATGTGCAGATTCCGATCCTGTCTTCAGGAACATGCTTGGAGAATACATGACTACTATATTGAAGACTTCACTAGTATCAGCAATTACTAGTAAATGTAAGGGAACAAGACTATGATTAGATGGGGTGATCTGATCAGGAAGAGTGTGAAGAAGGTGGTTTTTCCTCTGTTGCAAGTATGTCGGCCTGGTATGTTTAAAACCAAGCTTTATGATTTCTTGTGTCTGTGTGATGTCTAAGAATGTGTGCAAGATATCTTGGTTATCTAAAAGAGGTATGACAACTTGTGTGGTTCTGTAAGGCTGTGTATCAGACTTGTGTGCTAAAGTGTTTTAAATTCAACAGGAGCATTGTTTATCCTCGACAGAGGGAGTAAAGTGAGTGTTTATGGATTGTTGCTGCAATGGTGCAAATATTATGAAGCCTTTATGTTTTTCAAGCTTGTGAATGTGACTTATGAGGTAATAATGTCAGTTAACATGTTGTGACATTAGATTGTTGGATGTCATTATGATGTTACCAGGACATGTATGGTTCTAGCTAGGTGAAGCTAGTTGTTTGAATCATGTGCACACATGCTTCTTAAGAGGAGTCTGAAGGGAAGTTTTGGTTATGTCTTAGGAGAATTAGATTGTTGGATGTGCATACATTTGACCATTGAATAGTCTAGTGGATGAGAGAAAATGGATTATGTTGAATTCTAAGAAGCTTATAATTTTGGGAAGTTAAAAGGCCTTGAACATTTTTCAATATACATACTAGTATTCTTTAATTATAAATTATTTGTAGAAATATTTTTTTGAAACGCGTATACTGAAGGATTTGAAATTTTAAATATGACTTTATTATATTTAATCATATTTAAAATTTTCTAATTATAGTATCTTTAACATTTACTCTTAAGGCACATGTTAGCGTGACCTAATTTTTAAATACAACAAAAATTATTAATGCCCCTAAAAAAAACACACTACAATTGCACGTCTAAAACATGTTTCTGACTGAACCACCATTAACATAAATCTTCCCATAATAAAACTAAGTGAAAAATCTTGTACATTTTTAAATTGCTAATTAATTAAAATATTTGAGTCGATAGTGTCATTTATACAAAGAAAATGAAGGTTCTGTTGAGAGAGAGTAAATCATATAGTGACACAGCAATCACCACAAGCACAACATCATCTTCACAACTACATTATAAAACTAAGATCTCAACAATGACGTTGCACCCATACATTCAACATCATTCTCTTGTATTTTGCTGCAAATTGTAAAAAATTTCAACCTAAGATAAATCTAAATTTGGAATTTAAAACCATACTTGAAGCATTGCTATTATTGTATATAAAACCATACATAATATTTAAAACATTCAAACTCAAATGTTACGAAGATAACAACAAAACTGTAAAAGAAACACAACATTATTGCGAAGAACAAGAACAACTACAATCCTTAGCCATTAAAGAGTCTAGAAAGCTTAACAAATTGCATGAAACTAACAAGTAACAAACTAAACACAACACACTTCAAAAATCAACCACGAACTATTCTTATAAGTTGCAGAGGAAGTACTCCAAATATTCTAGAAGGAGATGAAGATAAAACACTGTTGTTGCACTTCAAATAAATTCCTTTACTATTTGCACCCTTAACTATCTCATTCTCATTTTCTATAACAACCTCATCATCATCATCATCATCACTAACAACAACATTCTTTTGAGTGTTGTCCATATTTTCTTCTTCAAATTCATCATCCATAGTAACATTGTTAATCTCTTCCTCTTCTTCTTCTTTTTCTTCTTCTTCTTCTTCTTCTTCTTCTTCTTCTTCTTCTTCTTCGTCTTGCTCATTTGCGTCTATGAAATAGTCATCGTCATCATCGTGACCAAGTGGAAGAAGCTGCAAGGTGAGTCTACCATTCTCTTTGTGTGCATGAAAATACTCATGATATTTCTCTTTCTCTTCCTTGATGATCAACCTTCCCTCGTCAGTGTAGTATCTTTCCAACACATACGACATGTGAGAAGCAAGGTTTTGAATTTGAGCTTGACAAGGTATAGAAGGAGGAAATTCTCTCTTCTTCTTCCTATTTATAATAGGGCTTCTCATCTTCTTTTTATTGGGAAGAAGCTAGAGACTTATGATTAATGTTAGAGAGGAAATTATCTTCGATTTGAAGGTCGATGCAACTTTTATTGTCAATATAGTTGTAGTTGTTTGAAGGGTATAATATAAAGTTGAAAGAGTGAAAACTCAATGTTAAGGTTAAGGTAGGTTGAAAAAAATGAAAAAGAGATTGGTTTGTGTATTGAGAAGGAATCAATGGATAGTATATAAATAGAGAAAAAAAAAGGTTAATGAGTAATAATGAAGGGTATTTTTTTGGTTAAAGAGATATAGTAGAGATAGAAAGTGAAGTAATGACTAGATTTTCGTGAAGGTGTGGCAATGAATAGAGAATCAAAAAGATGATGCAGAGACAACTAAGATGAATTATAAGTATGAATAATATTCATGTCATCATGCTCCTATGCACATTACAAATTTTAAATTCAGAAAAAAAATAGACACATGAGATAGAATGAATAAATAAATTTAATAAAAAAATATTTAAAAATTAATTCAAAAAAATATAATAAAATGTGAAAAGTGTCGTAGAATATGAAAATTACAGGATATTTTATAACCAGAATGAAAAATATTAGACTACTAGTAATAGTTAAGGTCACACTCTTTATTAACTTTACTTTATAAAAACACTCTAATAAATATAGTTAATCTAATTTTATTAAAAAAATATAAATATAAACAAAATATACAATTAGAGCCTAAAAAATAGACAATATTTTAAGGTTAGTTTTTATGCTATTTTTTTTTACTTTAGTATTTACAATAAAATTAATTTATTTTTATTATTTGGATCTTGCTAACTCTTTAAAAATTTCAAATAAAGAAAATATACTATAAAAGTATTACAATTTTAATTCTAAATATATTAAATATACATATTTTCGAAAAAAAAAATTACTTTTTAAAGGTTTTAAAAGTGTCTTGGGACACTCATTAGCATTTCTGTTATTATTTTTGTTTGTTTTAGTTCCAATAAAATTGACGTTGGCAAAAATTAATACATAAGATTAGAGAAAAATAAAACAATCAATAAAAGTAAATGTTTATGATAATTAAAATAAAATAAAAAATTACATAACTAAAATAGAAAGAAAAAAAATTGTATTATCAATTACATATTTAAACTTAAAACTAATTCAACTAATTATATGCTTAACACAACACGCATTTTAAATATGATAAACAAAAAATTGAAGTGTCGCATGACTTGTTTTTAAATGTACTAATTTTTAAAATTAGTGACTTAATTGAATTAATTCAAGATTGATACATCAAATATATATAATACTACTTAAGTCAATTGTTTAGTTATTCAATGTGTTTTTAGAGATAAATCTCACTACTCATATTTCAGTAAAAACAATACTACTTATATATTTGAATGTATCATGAAATATATATAATATATATAAACTAAAACAAATACAGTACATCACATCATTTCAGATGAATAGGGGACTTTATAATTATCATGATAAATAGTTTGACCATACACGATTTTTTTTGACAGGAAAAATGAGTTTGACCACACACATTGGCAGGAGAGTTTAACCAAGTGTCCGTACCTATTTCATGCATTGGTTAATTCCAGTTGGTTTTCATGCAATGATTTCATGATAAAATGTACTTTATTCTGTACTTTAAACTAGAGTAATTTCTAGCTATAATAATATAAATCATCATTTGTGTAAACATGAAATATCGCAAATCAATACTATCACTTTGTAACTAAACATTTTAAATATTAATAATGGCATAGTATTGAAACATGAAATTATAATTATATCACAAGAAATTTTTAAAAAACATCAACAATAATTAATTAAAATACTATTCAAAATGAAATGGATAGGGTCGAAATTCAATATATTCTAAAGAATTATTCAATCACATTATTGAAACTATAAAATTCAAAATAAAGAAGAACAAAAATAAACAATAAAATTAAGGTTAAAATTGAAAATGGAGTTAAACAGGTTTGTATAAAATGAAAGGTAATTAATTAAGTGTACCTCTAACCATAAAACGGTAGTTTGATTGATAAGAACCATGTGCCTAGGTTGGATTGAAGAGATGGATTGAAACAATAACTATGGAGAGAAGATGATCTCACCCTTACAAGTTCTTTTATTGTTACCCATTTGTCCATATTTCTTACAAGTTACTATTGCAAGTTTCCTTGATAGTACATGAGAGTTCTTTGGCTCATCAGCTGCCTTGTTTATCAGCTTTTTTGGATGTTCAATTTCTCATCTCATAATAGGAGGAAAAATTGGCACATGATCAACAATAGGCCATAATTGTGGTCCATTTGTGGAAAACACAATATTTGAATATGTCTTCTCAAATGTTGACTTCCTGCGATAATAGAAAGGATATGTTACATACTCATAATATACCATATATTACATCCAAATATTAGAATATACCATAATGTATTATACCTATAATAATGAGACACATAATTTTTAGGTTGTTTTTTGATGTTCCAAGTGCAAGAGATGACATGACAACAAGGGATTCTTGGTAAATCCAACTTTGTGTAGCTAGATGTTTCATTTTTAAGATTGACACAATATGTCTCAATCCCATTAGTCACCTCAAATATCAAGAGATCATCATCACCATGTCATGTTGTAGTCCACCCTTGTGCATGTATTTTATTCTTCTTAATAAGCAGTTGGATTCTAGGATAGATACTTCCTTCATAACCTTGAAATAACTCTTTTTATTTTGTTATCCTCTATGTTATATAATGTTTCATTGCATCCAATAAGGTGGTGATATGCTTGTTTCCATCCTCTAATATTTCCATGTTAAATTCCTTGTACATGTTCTTAACTTGCGTATCACATTTTGGGTAAATCTTGAAGTGTGATTTGTCTAGAATTTTGTTGGGTTGTTCATCATGTTCTTCCATGCACCTTCATTTAACAATTTAATTTTCCCCATTGATATTTCCCATAATGGAATTATAGTTGTTATAGATGCATCCCACATCACCTCCTTTAGCTCCAAACTTGAGTATTTCTTCTTTCAATTACCATAAATATGTTTAACACAAAGTCTCTGCTCCACATGGGTACTTAGACCTTGAATAGAAGGAACTAACCCTTGGAACATGTAATGTAAGACAATATTAATTGAATTCACTTAGTTAAGATTCAGAAACTATAACATCAAGAAGTACACAAGATATAATAAATAAACTCATATACCTTATGTTGTTCAGAAATAAAGTCATAAGATTTTTGATTAATAGAACTTAAATCTTCTAGAAGTAGATTTAAGAACCATTCCCATGAATCTTTGGTCCCATCTTCAACCACTGCATATGCAATTGGATATATTTGGTTATTACCATATCTGCCTACAGCTGACACTAATTTCCCACCATATTCTCCCTTCAAAAAGCAAGCATCCAAGCCAATAACTGACCTACATGTGTTGGCAAATCCTGACATGTAAGCCTCTCTCTCTCTCTCTTTCTCTCTCTCTCTCTCTCTCTCTCTCTCTCTCTCTCTCTCTCTCTCTCTCTCTATATATATATATATATATATATATATATATATATATATATATATATATATATATATATATATATATATATATATATATATATATATATATATATATATATATATATATATATATATATATATATATATATATATATATATATATATATACACACACATGAGTTCCATTGCTTTCTGTACATTGTATAACCATAAATACTCTTGGGATTTGACTTCAGTAATTCCTCTGGATAACTTCTCAAATGATTAAATTGGTCAAAATTAGTACCTTGAATAAGATCCATAGCTTTCCTTTTTTCCATGTATGCTTGATTTGATGATATCTTCACTCCCCACCTCTGAAGTGCTTCAGCCATGAAACCAAATGGCTTAATATAAGGATTGTGCCTTAGCATATTTGTAAATCTTTTAGCAAGCCAAAGTGTATTTACATTCCTATTATCAAATATTCTATAGCATGTATGTGAAGCAAAATCGCGGTACAATATGTAGCAGAAATTAAAATTTTCCTTTACTAATCCTTACAAATGGGCATGGTCAGTGATAGAAATCATCACTTCTTGTGGAGATTCAGACCTTTGATGTTGTGATCATGAGCGTTGATGAAAAATAATGTATCTACTCAGTCCACACAAACATATCAATTTCGGTCATAGTGCTAGCTGCTTACGAACGAAAACTTTGAGCGAAAGAGTGAGAGAAAATATAGCTAGAGTTTCAAGAATGGATTTTCATCAAGTCCAATTGTAAAATAGTGGGAGATCTAACTTGTTTTGCGTTTTATCACAAATGTTGTAGATAAAAAGAGTCGCCACCGACTTTTCTTTTATCCAATAAGGAAAGGGTGAAAAGAACAGGAAAGACCTTGAAGATTTTGAGTTCGGGGGTAAGTTATATAAAGGGAAGGTGTTAGCACCCTTTTCAGCCGTAGTTATCTACGAGCTCTTAATTGCTAGCTCAATTATTGAAAATTACTTGTGTATAAGTGTTTTGAAAATATTTTTGAAAAGACAAAGTACGACAACCTTTGTAATAGTTCTTGTATCAGTCCTCAAGAACGCGTACCAAGTGTTTGAAAATATTTTGTTTGAAAAGTGTGATGTGAGAAAATGTTTTTTTTAGGAAATATTGTGAGCGAGTGATTAAAATTTCTTACCCACTCAAGGTAGTTCTTATTCTTTTCCTTCTCCTTTAGAGGTAGTGCTACCCATACCATTAATTGGTAGGTAGCCCATCTATTGGACGCGAGAGGGACAGAAGAAGGGACATCGTATGGTCATTGAAGGAAACTGATAAGGGTACTTTTGCAATTATTAGAGGGACTAGATCATTTGTTCATAGGCAAGATCAAAGGGTCATCGAGGGACTATGATCTTTTATTCCGAGGGACTTTGGTAAAGTATCCCTATTTCGAGGGACATGACCGTTATTCCGTAAGGCAACAAAGGAAGGTTACCCTAAAGGTGTAAGTGTGCAAGTGTGTTTGATTCAATTATGTTTATCTTGAAATTAGGGTTTTGCTATCGGTTGATTTTATCTTGCCATACAAACCCTAATTACTAACAGTTGCATAGAAATATAATAGCAGAAGGTAAATGAGGAAACGTAAACCTAAAATTATTACAGAGCTTTGGGGCAGTTACATAAAAATAAAGAGTGTGAGAAATAAAACCCTAAACTATTACATCCCGAAAGCAATTACATGATATTAAAAAAAAGAAAGCGGGAAATGAAGATCTAAGCTATTACATAGGAAGCACATGACCTATACAACTTGATCTAAAAATAAGAAAAAGAAAAATAGAAAAAGAATGTGAAAAAGATTTTTATGAAGAAAATAGTTTTAATGATAATTAATTAAATAAAACCCAAAAAATATAATTAATTTTAGTATTAAAAAAAGTTTAATTAATTTAATTAAAAAATAAATTTTTTAATTGTTATAAAAAAACTTAATCCTAATTTAATTAGGGATAGAAAAATATTAGTTTAATTAAATACTAATTGGAGTTAGTTAACTATTAGGGTTAGAAAATAATTAAAAAGAAATAAGAAAAAAGGGTTAGTAAAAGAGAAACAAAAAATGCCAGGGGTGGGTGTTAAACCCACACCCTATTACTTTACAGGCGTGCCCCCTTGCCACTAAGCCAGCGCGTTGTTGGTTTCAAGAAAAAAAAACACGCTGCAATACATATGAAACCTGCAAAAATAGGAAAAATAAATAAATTTTGCAAAAGGCAAGGATCAAACCCACGCCCTAGTGCAGTAATGCCTTAACACGTGCGCTTCTACCACTGGGGTGGCCATACATATTCAAACTAACATATATATAATATAACTTTGATCAGGATGACCGGAGAAGCGCCGAAGCCCTAGCTCCGATCGTCTTCTTAGGCTAGGTGTTTTTCAAAACCTGCAAAATAAAGAGTGTTAGTGATCCAAAGGGACCCTACCCCCCTAAATCAACCCTCCTGAATCCAATGGTGGCCTTGGTTTTCACTAATTCTTCCTGTAAAAAGAGATACAAAGCAAATATGGTCAAACGTTGCAAACATGGCAACACATGTTTCTGGCATCATGGGGGCCATGCGATGTCCAAACCTGTATATTGACATCTCCGAAGAACATTAGTGATGTTAATTTTTATTAAAGCATGATATAAATTGAAATACAAATATCATGCAAGAATGAGAAACGGTGATGCACGGTTATGCATTTCAGGCCTCTTGGACCATCACAATCGATCCATTCTTACCATATAATGTACCTGAAGTTGAATGGGATGGTCATTTGTCTTGGAGAGAGGCTGCAAATAAGGTTTGAATTTTGCCCTAGTTTTGATAATTTTTGAAGTTTTTGGGAAGTGATATCTTGCAAGGTTTCGTGACCTTTGTCTTGTCTGAATAATGAGAATATATAGAGAAACATTAGGTCAAGAAAGTGGGCTTGGACCATTCACAACGTGGGGTATTCAAATGATCGGAGAAATCAAGCTCACACCATCTAACAGACACCGCTTCATCCTCGTCGCCATTGACTACTTTACAAAATGGGTTGAAGCAGCCTCATTTGCCTCTGTTACTAAGAATATGGTCACTTGGTTCATCAAACATAACCTGATTTGTCGGTCTGGCGTCCCCAAAAGGATTATCACAAACAACGTTACCAATCTCAACAATACGATGATTACTGAGCTCTGCATGCAGTTCAAGATCCAGTATCACAACTCTTCTCCGTATTGACCTAAGATGAATGGCACAGTGGAATCCGCCAATAAGAATATAAAGAAGATCATACAAAAAATGGTTATGATATACAAATATTGGCACGAGATGTTATCGTTTTCTCTTTACAGCTACCACACTTCGGCTAGAACTTCAACCGGGGAAACCCCTTTCTCTCTAGTCTATGGTATGGAAGTTGTCCTACCTGTCAAAGTTCAAATTCCTTCCCTGAGAATCATGAAAGATGCATACTTGAGCATAAACGAGTGGGTTCAGACCAGGTTGGATCATTTAAATCTAATTGACGAGAAGAGGCTTGCAGCTATCTGTCATGGTCAGATGTACCAGAAATGCGTGATCAAGGCATTTAATAAGAAGATCAAGCATCAGGTATATCAGGCTGGTGACTTGGTAATAAAGCGCATTATCCTCCCGCAAGGTGATCCCAGGGGTAAATAGACTCCTACCTATGAAGGACCATTTGTAATCAAGAAGATATTTTCTGGTGGAGCTATGAACTGACCACCATGGACGGTGAAGATTTCTCGCATCCTGTGAATACGAACATAGTCAAAAGATACTATGCCTAAAAATGACCCACTAGGTTGACTGGCCTAGGAAAAAATAAGGGCATCCTGGCGAACCAAAAGGGTTCTGGAAAAAATTAGGGATATATATGAAAAGACTATACACCCGACAAGTCGGAAACCTAGAAAGGCGGCTTGGGAAAAAAAAGGTATCCTGGTGGACTGAAAACCTAAAAGGGCGGTCCAGGAAAAAAATTAGGGATTAAAGCGTATGACTATGTCCTTGTTGGATCACCTACAATGAGCTTTATTACCAAAATCGAAGTTCAAACGGTACATATCAATTTAGTCAACTTCTTCTGACAGCAAGGGATGAGATGTTCGAAGACATAGGGGCAATAGCAAAGTTGGAACCCGAAGTGATTTCTCCCACATAGCTATATGTTTTCACTTTGTAAATATTTTCTTTGACGACTTCCTTTTACTAGGATTTCCGTCTCTTTGTACAAAAAAACCGCATGTTACTGGAAAACTATTAATGAAATATAATTTCAAAGCCAATTTCTATTTTACTTTTTCTATTTTGTTTGCAAAATGTCCAATTTCTAAACTTGAATGAGCATATGCATATGAATATAATTGATTGTTAACAAATGCATAAAAACAGGAATAAGCGTTTACTCAAAACTCTAGAAGTTGGGACAATGTTCGAGCCATCCGCAAATCCCCACAGATCCACTTCCATAAGATTATCCCTATAGAGTAATCTTCACAAGTCCATACATTCCCCACAATTTCCCTGACAAATCATTCTGGCGGATAAAGGAGTATGATCTTCTTCCCGGCAATGTCCCCAACCTACAGAGTTCTGACAAGTATAATTCATGGAAGTTCTCTTCCCCAACTGAGTTTATTCCTCCAAGATTAAAAACCCCCTGCAGGTCTCTACTCTCCAGCAGAGTTCATTTCCTCAACAAGGGTGTTTCCTCAGCAGAGTATTGCTCCGTCAACAGGGTTTATTTCCCCAATATGGATAATTTCCCCAACAAATTATCATCTCCCCAACTTGAGTCTGTTACTCAGATGGCCATGAGTCGCAGGCAAAACTCCTCTCCCTAGTGAAATTGCCACTATCCCCAGAGAATTGATATTGAATCTAAAATTGGGCCAAATATTAGTCAACTTTATCCTCCCCAGACAAGCCGAAAGGTTATCCATATCTTCTATCCCTAGTTAGGGTATAAACTCCTCAGTAGAGCAATGAAAAACCAACGTTCTTAAACTCTTCTCCCCAAGAAGCAATTAACACTTTCCAACAGAGTTTCCTCAAGCAAAAAGCAGAAGTCAATGTTCCCTAGTGGAATTTCCTCAAAGCAGGGGTCTCCAACAGAAATAATCACCAGAAGATTGAAGATTATACATACTCTTCATCCCCAACGACATTCAAGGATTTAGTTTCCCCAGACAAAAATGTTGTCCGAGTTTACAAAAGCACTTCAATAACATTTCATATTTATACATCATTTGCGAACATCATAGCATATGCATACAAGACGCATATTACCTAGTCTCATTTATTTTGAGAACATTGTTACGTAATGCATTTCATACATCATGACATTGCATACAACTAACTCTTTACCTTTTCAGGAAAGATCAATCAAACAGACAAACATCATTAACTACTTATATGACATGACAGTCTTCTCAAAGGCTACATCTGACGAAGGGCTATTTCAGTATTTTCCTCAAAAGGCCATTCTCAAAGAGACATCTGCTGGTTCAGTTTAAATCAATAAATTATTTATCCTGATTCTTTTCCGGTAGACACTTTTTCCGGTTCAGTTTAAATCGCCCAAAGATTTATTCTGATTCTTATCCAGTTAAAGACAATCAAGATCTTTCTCTGGTTCAGTTTAAATCATTAAGAAGATTTATTATGATTCTTATCCAGTTAAAGATAATTATAAGACCTCTGCTGGTTCAGTTTAAATCGACCAATGATTTATCTTGATTCTTTTCCAGTAGGTACTTTCTCTGTTTTAGTTTAAATCTCCCAAATATTTATTCTGATTCTTATCCAGTTAAAGACAAACAAATACATCTAGTGGTTTAGTTTAAATAGACCAATGATTTATCTTGATTCTTTTCCAGTAGGAACTTTCTCTGGTTCAGTTTAAATCTCCCAAATATTTATTCTGATTCTTATCCAGTTAAAGATAATTATAGACCTCTGTCGGTTCAGTTTAAATCGACCAATGATTTATCCTGATTCTTTTCCAGTAGACACTTATCTGCTGGTTCAGTTTAAGTTGCCCAAAGACTTATTCTGATTCTTATCCAGTTAAAGACACTCAAGACCTCTGCTGGTTCTATTTAAATCGACCAATGATTTATCTTGATTCTTTTTCCAATAGACACCTTTCTCTGGTTCAGTTTAAGTTTCCCGAAGACTTATTATGATTCTTATCCAGTTAAAGACAATCAAGACCTCTACTAGTTCAGTTTAAATCGACCAATAATTTATCCTGATTCTTTTCCAGTAGAAACTTATCTGCAGGTTCAGTTTAAATCGTCCGAAGGTTTATTCTGATTCTTATCCAGTTAAAGACAATCAAGACCTCAGCTGGTTCAGTTTAAATCGACCATTGATTTATCCTGATTCTTTTCCGGTAGACACTTTCTATGGTTCAGTTTAAATCGTCCGAAGATTTATTCTGATTCTTATCCAGTTAAAGACAAATCAAGACCTCAGTTGGTTTAGTTTAAATCGACCAATGATTTATCCTGATGCTTTTCCAGTAGACCTTTTTCTGGTTCAGTTAAAATCACCCAAATATTTATTCTGATTCTTATCCAGTTAAAGACAAAAACAAACATCTGTTGGTTCAGTTTAAATCAACCAATGATTTACCCTGATGCTTTTCTAGTAGGAACTTTCTCTGGTTCAGTTTAAATCGACCAAAGATTTATTTTGATACTTCTTCCAGTTTGAAATCAACAGTTACTTTGGATGGCATACATAAGCCCATCTCTGATGACTCTCCGTTAACTCTCTAAATGGCATCTATAAGCCCATTCCCGGTACATTTAATTAACATCATTACTTCTGGCACAATCGAGTGCAAATTTATGGGAACTTATGTGTTTAATCCTCTTCTACCTTTAAGTCATGAAAGGGGAACATGCCAATCTAACTCTTCAGGTTTAAGAAGATTGAACAAGGGCAGTTGTTGCACCCCAAAATTTTCCCTCCCTTCTTTCTCAAGACATTCTTTTAAAGCTTCTCAAACACTCAAGACACTCAAGGGTTGACTAGTCAATATGCTCCTCATAAGCCAAAGACCTACAACTAGGGTTTGGAATTTCTCAAGGAAATTTGGTTTACAAAGGTCTCAAGTGGCTTCCATGGTTCTCCATAGGTCCTCAATAAAGTTTATGTCAAGTTTTAAGTCCTACATCACAAGTTAGCTCAGTCAATGGCTCAGATGATTGAAAATTAACTATATTGATAAAAAAAGTCAATTGTGGTCAACATACAGTCAAACTTTAAGATATTTAGTCAACATCAACATTTTGAAGTGATATTCATCATTTGATCAAGGGTTGATCATGATTCCCCAAGGAAAGCTCTAAAATCATCAAAAGTCATGAATTGTCAAATTAGGGTTTCCTTAAGAGAAGTCAACTGAACTTTGACCAAGTATAACTTTCACATAATTCATCAAATTTCCCCCAACCAAATCCCATTTTAAATTAAATTCAATTCTCTACACCTTTTCGTTTTATTATAAAGTCCAAAAAATGCTTCATTTGGAAGATATGATCTAATACATTATAGATCATTTTCAAAAGTCAACAAAAGACACTTTTTGTCAAGGAAACTTACACCAAGATAAAATCTTTAAAATAAAAAACGATCAATGTAGAGATTGTAGAGGACATCTTGAGCTTCCCAAAAAGTCAAATATCATCTTTAAAAGCTGAAAATTGAGCAAGTTATGAGGTGCACAAGTTGGACAATTTTCAAGAAATGCATGAAAACTCAATTGAGTAAAATTGTGATTCTAGGTTATGGGGCCAAACTTTTTGGAATTCAAACATACTCATGACATATCCAAGAGCCTCTAAACCTATTCATGCATTATTTTGATTTTTATTTTTATTTATTTGAATATTTTCATTTAAATACAAGTTAAATCAAATTAAATATAAGATAATGGGCTAGGTATGCAAGACCTCATTTAGATCAGTCAAGAGGCCCAAGATTGCATGTACAGCCTGCCCAAATTCGTGCAAAAAAGGAATGGTAAGGGAAAATACAAATTTGGAAGTATTTCAAATTTTTGATTTTGGTTTGATGAGAGCTTTCATGAGTTGATTCTTTACCATATTGATCAAGCCTCATACTCCTCTATAGAAAGAAAACAAAGTCAGAAGCAAAATAACACACATGAAGCTGCCCTACACACTCTAAAAATCTCATAAAATATCAAAACTAGGGCATCCTGAAACTCAGATCTCCAGCATTTCTAAAGCAAAACAAAATATCCATTCATCTCCCTGAAGCTACCAGGAAGCTTCTCACATCTGGAAATAAGACCTATCACGTCTAAAAGTCATCCATACATATTCACCGGTGAGGTAAAAAATCATGAACAAATTTTAATTTTCATGCGTTTCTAACGTGTTTTCTCTTCCCATATTTGTTTGCTAGATCATTTAGAGCAGGTTGATGTGATTATATATAAAGACGAATGTCCCAGGAGCCAGATACCATCACTAGGGCAGCTTGCGACATTTTGGTCATATCTCCCTGTACATGATGATACAGGCCAAACCAAGGCAATGGTTGAATTCACAGCATATGATTTAGGGGGGGGGGGGGGGGTATCTTGAAGCTTGCCTTTCATCTTTTTTGCTTTGAAGATTTTCATTTCTAGCCAACCGGAGAAGACAACCGGAAAGTTGACTTCGGTGGGCTTACTATGGTGGCAGGCGTGTCATCCTCTCAATGGCCCATTCAAATCTTCCAGCGTTTGTTTTAATATAAAATGACTGTGTTTCATTATATATATGTATTTGTTTGTATCTGGATTAACGAATGAGAATATTAGACCAGTGGCAACGCGCGCGTCTTAAAAGCATACCTTCCCCCATGTCCTGGGTTTGATCCAGGCGTGAGGGAGTTTTATTTTTCTTACATTCTTCATGATATATTCAGCACAAGCATAGCCCACCGTGCATACCGTGCAACTCCAACTATCCCCCACAAGATCTCGTCAAGCTAGATCTGAAGGCCTCAGACGCGCGTTCCATCTTGGGCTTCCTAGGACCAGCCACGCAGGATCTAGTACAAGCTCTTGGGTTCAGTTATTTTGGGCCTAACGTTTACTGTTTCTCACCCCCCTTTTTTGTTTTGCAGCGTGGCCCATTATTCTTTTTTTATTTACTTTTTTTAATTAACATTTTTAATCTTTTCTTTTTAATAAACAAAAAAATCAGAAAAAACCATTAAAAAAAGGATTAGGTTTAGGTTTTTCTTAATTAAATTTAATTTTCACAATAAATAAATTAATTTAATCACTTGACTTTTATTTTACTAATTAAAATTTAATTAGCACTAGGTTTTAATTATAAAAAAAATTGTTTTCTTTTTCTAAACAAGAAAATACCAAAAATACTTTCTCACTTAGAAATTATTTTTCCCTCTTCCATCTTCGCGCATTTATTTATTTTCACATTACCATTTTCCATATTATTGTAGTTGTACAAAGGATGTAATAGTTTAACTTATGACATTTACATATTTCCCCATTTTGGTTTGTATTCCCCCCATCCCGAAGCAATGTAATTGTGTAGTTTAATTCACCCATCTTTATTTTTCTCTCTCTCTCTCTCTCTCTCTCTCTCTCTATATATATATATATATATATATATATATATATATATATATATATATATATATATATATATATATATATATATATATATATATATATATATATATATATATATATATATATATATATATATATATATATTTAACTGTTAGATGTATGCTAATAGGTTTGCTTGACAAGATTTAAAAGCAAACGATAGAAAACCTAATATCCAAGATAACATAACTGAAACAAAACACACTTTTCACACTAGCACCTCTAAGGTACTTCCACTTGTTCCTTCGGAAAATAAACAATCACGTCTCTCGAACGTGAGAAGTTTTAGCAAAGGCCCTTTGGGCAAGATCATAGCCCCTCGATGACCCCTCGATGTTACCTCGATAAATGATCTTGATACCTTAGAGTAATTGCTATAATATCTTACGAGTTGCTTTTGTAACTGTACGATGACCCTCACCTGTCCCTCGAAACATCCAATGATAGGGATACCTACTAACTAATGGTAGGATGGCACCATCTAAAGGAAAAGAGGAAAATAATAAAGACATTTCGAGTAGGTAGACAACTTGTAGTTGCTTACTCACCAAACAAAATAATTTCTCTCACATACACTCTATTTTCTAAATATTTTCAAAGACAAAAAACACTTTATATGTATTCTCAACGATATGAGAATCATTACAAATTTCCCCGTGCTAATGCGTCTTTTCAAAAATATTTTAAAATTCACTTACACCAAAAAGCAGTTTCAAAGTGAGCTAGCAACTAAAAGCCCGTAGATAACTACGAATGGAAAGGGTGTTTGTACCTTCCCTTTCTATAACCTACCTCCCAAACTCAAAATCTTTAAAAAGGTCTTTCCTATTCTTTTCACCCTTTCCTTTGTTGGATAAAATAAAATTCGACGGCGACTCTTGCTAACTGCAACATTTGCAATGAAACGCAAAACCAGTAATTCCAGTTCTCCCACCGTATTACAAAAGTGATCTAAGACTCTAAGGCAACCCCTTTTTAAGTATCTTCCTCAACAGAGTCGTCAGTTCTGTAATACGGTGGGGGAATTGACTTGTTTTGCATTTTATCGCAAATGTTGCAGATAGGAAGAGTCGCCACATAATTTTCTTTTATCCAATAAGTAAAGGGTGAAAAGAACAGGAAATACCTTGAAGATTTTGAGTTCGGGGGGTAAGTTATGAAAAGGGAAGGTGTTAGCACCCTTTTCATCCATAGTTATCTACGGGCTCTTAATCACTAGCTCACTTTTTGAAAATTGCTTTGTGTGTAAGTCTTTTGAAAATATTTTTAAAATTCCAAATTACAATAAATTTATAATGGTTCTTGTACCAGTCCTCAAGAATGCGTACCAAGTGTTTGAAAAGTGTGATGTGAGAAAATGTTTTTTTAGGAAATGTTATGAGCGAGCGATTAAAAGTTCTTACCCACTCAAGGTCGTTGTTATTCTTTTCCTTCTCCTTTAGAGGTAGTGCTACCCATACCATTAATTGGTAGGTATCCCATCTGTTGAACGTGAGAGGGATAAAAGAAGGGACATCGTATGGTCATCGAAGGAAAATAATAAGTGTAGTTTTGCAATTATCAGAAGGATTAGATCATTTGTTCATAGGCAACATCGAAGGGTCATCGAGGGACTATGATCTTTTATTCTGAGGGGCTTTTCTAAAGTATCCCTATTTTCGAGGGACATGACCGTTATTCCGAAAGGCAACGAAGGAAGGTTACCCTAAAGGTGTAATTGCGCAAGTGTGTTTAATTCAGTTATCACAAATGAATTAAACGCTCTCAATGATTTTGCCTAGGAGCAGTGATTACATGATGAGTCTTTAGAGGGTCGAATTAAATCTCTTTGGCGTCAATCATATCCTGAGTTTTGTTCTTCAGTGCCTAGTAACTATTCGTATCATGTCCAAGACTATCAGAATGGTATGCACACCTTTCTTTGGGGTGGTAGCTAGGAGTAGAGGTATTAGGATTCAGTAGAGGAGCCTTTAACGTGATCAATCCTACTTTCAACATGTGTTGTAATGCTTGAGCTAGTGACATGTTGGTTTTGGTGAATTGTCTCTTAGGCGCGACCTCCTTACACTGATTCCCTTGTTGATGTTGTTGCATATGCGTAGGATTAAAGACTAGTACTTCCCCCACATGTGGGTTGTGGTTACCTCTAGCACGTCCCTCCTGGCCATATACAACATTAGCCTCCTTCTGGCCACCGAATGGCTTCTTATCAGCATTAGAAGGTATAACCATTGGAATCTTCCCACTCTTAATACCGCTTTAGACTCTTTCAACTATCAGTATCAGCTCAGTGAACCCAACCGAAGAACTTCCAATCAAGTGGTTGAAGAATGGACCAGAAAAGTGCCCAAGAACATGTCTACCAGCTCCCTATCAGACAGAGGAGGCTGGACTCACCCTGCAAGATCCCTCAATTTCTGGGCGTAGTCTTTGAAACCCTCTCTGAAACCCACATACATACTTTGCAATTGTGTACGGGTTGGAGCGAGGTCAGCATTTTATTGGTACTTCCTGTAGAAAGCAGCAGCCAAGTCTTCCCAAGTATGAATGTTGGTTCTCTCCAGTTGATAGAACCATTCCAGCTGAGTCCATTCCAAATTTCCTAGAAGAAATGGACCCACAGATTCCTGTCAGTAGTGTGGGGTTGAATCTTCCTGACATACGACCTTAAATGAAGCTTCGGACATGAGACACCGTCGTACTTAGGAAATGTAGGGACTTTAAATTTTTGCGGGATGACCACCCCTGAGATCAGTCCTAATTCCTCAAAATCCAGCCCAGGTATCCTCTGGATCTCCATAACATTGAGCCGATCCCCTAGCTATTTGTATTTATCATCAACAGGAGGATACTGCTCCTCAGAATAGTTAGGTTCATCTTCCTTAGACCCTGGGTTGTTATCTTCTTCATGATTATCCCCCTCATTTGATGGAGTTATGAGATCCAGAACTCGCTTGACTGGTCCTCTAAGTCTTCTTCCGATATTCAGGATGTTAGCCGACTTCTTTGCTTTCTTCTTCTTCTCTTTGATGACGAGAGATTTCAGGTCTTCCTATCCCTTAGCCAGAGCCAAGAACATTTGTTGGAACTGAGCATTCTGAGCTTGAAGATCTTTACCTGTTTGTTCAAGAGCCATTTCTTCTTGCTGAAATAAAGAGCTAAGGGATAAGATGCTTGTCCTTAGAATACCTATTATGCAGTGACATGTATGATATGCTTATGCGATGTTTTCAAGGATCTCGTGTGGTAAACACAAGAAGATGTTAGGAGTTGACTGTAGCTTTGATTGAAGAACTTCATATTGTTGAATGTCCTTCTACGAGAATCAAGATCACCATATCGAGTGGGTCATAGCCCCTGACTCAATTTATTGTGTTTTGATCTTTTGGCGACATTGGCTAGAGGAAAATAAATCCCATTTCCCCTTGCTAGACGTCTGGTTCATCATAACCTGTATCACATGCCCTTGAGATCCTTGAAATGGTTAAGGAAATGTTATGGTATGGTGATATGATGTGTATGCCATGCATCAAGCAAAATACAGGGTGATGAAGACAAGTATGTCTCGCAGGAAATCCGATTTATTCGATAATGACTACAAACAAGTCCTGTAAGGAGTATAAATAAAGCCCTGTAATGAGTTCAAGTTGTTAGGCAATGAAAGCAAACAAGTCACACAAGTAGCCTTAGGTTTAGACTTGCATGGATTCCATAGGTAAGTACCCTCTTGAAGTATAGTTGGTTCAAACTGTCTTATTAATAGTAACCGGGTTATAGGGAATCTCAATATCACTGATCTTTCTTCACCGGGCATTGTTTCAATGCAAGCCTCTTTATTGGCGACCGAAATATCCCGGAAGTCAGATCTCAATGAGTGTAGTATCGAGTATCAACCAACTTCGGACTACACCAATGCTGGTTATCTCACTACTTCCTAATGGCCAAGTTGGTTCAATTAAAGGTTCTAAGGCCAGTTGATACTTCATGACACCACACATCGGCCCTGTATTCTCCTTGACTACTCAAGGGGTACCGGTTTAGCGGTAGAAATATTCAAGACTAAGCCATTGGATTGACTAGACTTTATACAAATCAAAATAAAAATCTCCACCGCGCTTTATTGTTTCCAGAAGAATGGGAAAAGAGCGAATAACCCAAAAAGAGGGGGAAAGATTCAAGGTAAGGGGGTTGGTTATACAAAGGGATGGTATTAGCACCCTAAACATCTACGGTACTCCGCAGGAACCTCTTTGTAAAATATGTATATTTTGGCTATAAAAAATGTTGTATATATAAAAAAATAGATGGTGGAGGTGAGGAAAGATATATATTATTTTTAAATATTTTTGCACCCGCCGCGGTTGCGAAGCTTTAGTTCCTACGTACCACCTTTTCGTGCAATAGGGGATCAGGGTACGCGTAGTTCCTCTTTTAAAAATTTAAAACACAAATGCGTTAGTTAATTTTATGAGATGAAACATTATTGTCATTATCCGTATGGAAAATATACCTACTACCCACAATCATGAGAAAGGAGAATTGCATCATCTCAAAGTAGAGGATATGACTTGGATTTTAAAAATCAACAATGCCTCACTCAACACCCAAGTGGAAAATATCTCTCTTTACTACATATTGTAGAAGTATAGTTGTTTGCATCACTACAAGGATTGACAAGAGTTCAACCTTTTTTGAGAAAAGTTTAAAGATAAAAGCCAAAGTGGGAAAATGGTTTGAAATAAGATTGATTTACTTTTAGTCTTCTCACAAAAATTTCAAGGCATTATTAAGTTGATTGGAGTTTATTTATAAAAAATGTTTTGAAAATGCATGGACATAAGTCCAAGTTTATTATGAAAGTGGTTCAAGTTCAAAAACAAGAAGAGTTTTCAAAAAGGGAAAGAAGATTTTTGAAATTAAAGAAGATGGGAGGAGAAGAAGGGACTATCCTAAAGCATGAGGTAAAAGCTAGGGATAAGAACCATCTAACCAACAAAAAACCAATACTTGACATTATGAGCCAAGATAGAATTCCCATTCCTTTGATTGAGACCAATAAAGCAAAGAAATACTAGACCTCTTGAGAGAACCAAACTTCAAGTGTATTAAGTCTTCACAAAAAATTGGGCAGAGTAACGACTGTATATGGGTGAATTCCAGATTACAAACAAAGGGTGTAATCACAAAAACCTGCACACAAAAACAAATAAGAAACCCAATGTCTTGAGGTAAACCTCAAGAACTCCAGATAAAATAATCAGATAAGATCTCCAAGATAGGTCAAGGTTTCTAATCTTAAGTCCAAGAAAAGTTCCATGCTCCATAATGCCAAGGATAGTAACCAAATAGTCTAAATATTATTAAATATTATTTTACATTGCATATTTTAGGGTTTTATTTCGCTCTTTTCCCTTTTCCCTTGGAAATAATAAAGCGCGGTGGCGACTCTTGCTTTTGTAGACGAGTTAATTAATAGCTCGATCTCCGATTTACCCCGCTACATTTTTTATCGCTACACAAACAAGGGGTGTAATCACAAAAACCTGCACACAAAAACAAACAAGAAATCCAATTTCTTGAGGTAAACCTCAAGAACTCCAGACAAAATAATCAGATAAGATCTCCAAGATAGGTCAAGGTTTCTAATCCTAAGTCCAAGAAAAGTCCCATGCTCCATAATGCCAAGGATAGTAACCAAATAGTCTAAGCACCATTAAAGATTTTTTACGGTTTATGTTGATTATTAAGTGTCTTAAGAAAGGAAAAGAAAATCTCAAGTGAGCAAAGTAAAAATGGAAAGAAAATAAATGCTCAAATGAGCAAAGATGAAAATGGCATGAAATGTAAATGCTAAAAGTAAATAGTACATAAAGCATAAAAAAAATAAAAGTATATGGTAAACAAGTCAATAATTAGTGGTTAGTTGGATGACAATCTTGAAGCTTGCATTTGGAACTCATTAGAGGATTGGTAGAACCAAAGCCTCCATACAACAAGTTGTATTTGCTTTTTGTCAAGCATATCATCCATTTGGAATTCTCATAAGTACCATTTAATGATCAACTATGTTTAAGTGATATGCATTGACTAAAGGTGTTGTAGATCCATTAGAGGATTGTTAGAACAAAGCCTCCACACAATGAATCTCAAGGTTATTGGATCAAAGAGATCAAATTAACATACTTGAGCTTGCAATCATATGTTTGGGCCACGAATGATCATTTATTCGAATTGGGACAAAATTTAGCACTATGTTAAGCAATCATAAGTGGACTTATATAGAAGTCACACCTATTTTGAGGCCGATCAATATTAATCTATGCACCATTTGTTTTGAGACATGATATAGAGATCATACTCCAACAACATCTAATGCAATAAAAAAGGGATGAGATAAAGAGGGATGAGAAAAATATACAAACCACATTTAAATTAAATTTTAACAAACTATTATTAAAATCATTCATACATTTTTGTGGAGTTAAACTCAACACCATGGATCTAATGATGTTATTAAAGTTCATGATCCAAAATCTAACCCAAGATCAGCCAGAAAATAATCACAAAATAATATCACATTTAATATACACAAAAAAGGATTTTAAAAATGTTTTAAAAATAGAAAATAATGAGAAAAATATCAACTATATTCAAATTAATCAAGAAATGAAAAGTAAGACCATAGAAAAATCAGAAAAAGGCCCAAGTAATTTTACAATTTTTTTTTGGTAATTTTTTAAAGTCAGAAACTATTTTTAAAATTAAAATAAATGGGTAAAATAAACAAAAAATGGTAAAAATAAGTAATGTCAGAAACAAAAATAAGATAACATCACCAATATTTGTCACAATATCATTGGATCATTCCATAATTTTTTCAGAATTTAAAAATGTATAAAAGTATTTTTAAACATTTAAAACAAATCAAATAAGTGTAAAATTTGTAAAAAATACCGAATAACAAAATTAAATTGTGAAAAAAATAAAACTCAGAAAGAGAATACTCAAAAATATTTTTCATAATTCTTCTAGATTTTTTGGACTAAAAATGAATTTTCTATGATTTTTTTAAAATTTAAAACAATTAAAATATAAAAATTAGAAAAAGAAAATAAAAGTAAAATATGTGGACCATTGGATGAAAGTCAAAACACATTAGTAATCAAATCCAAGGGATATGGCGCGCTGTGCATATCATGGTCATTAGTGAATATTGTACAGAATCATTAATTAAATCAGAATTTGAAAAATACAGATGGCGCGCCTTCATTGGTTAGAAGATGACACATTGTTCACCTTCAACCTCCAGCCATCACGAATTGCAGGTCTCTCAAATTGTAAAATCAGAAGCTCAGACCTATGCCATTCGCTTTGTCTCTTCAAGACGAAGACAACCACACCCTCGCGCCAAATTTATATAAACTGAAGCTCAAGATATTTGGAAGGAAAGTTTTGAAAAGGGATTTGAAATTTCATGGTCAAAACGTGTTTCCAGTAAAAGGTAAGTGTTGCAACTAGAACCGGGGCAATGAGAGCAAGACAATGATATCAGAGTTTTGAAGAATTGATGAAGGAATCTACCTATTAAAGTTGAGTTGCAGAGCTCTGAAATTGGACTTCTATGGAGTAGTATAGGGCATGATTCTTGAATGTAATTATATGGTTAGCTTCAGGGAAGATCAAGGAAGGTGAATTGATGGAAAAATTGGATTGAAAAAGGGTCGAGAATGGATTTTGAAGTTACAGAAAATTGAGTTATGGAGCAAGTTTGGCAGGGTGATTCTGGCTATTCAAGCTTGGGAAATTGAATGGGATAGTTCATGTATTTATAGGAGAAGCGAATGGGATCAAAAGGAAGACGAAATGATTCATTTTGCAGGGAAATCGTGCACACCTGATGCACGAGTGAAGTGTGATACAAACTTCATCAAAACTCATCCAATTCTTGCGTTTTGATGCACTAAACAAATATGGAACTTAACTAAACATGTTTAGAGGCAAAAACGTGTGGAAAACTTGTGATTAGAGGCCACATTATGGATTTCAAAATTCTGACTTGGTGAAAAATTCAATTTCAAAGTGCCAACTTCTGACCAATGGCATTTTCAACTCAAGGGGTCTTAGTGCTTGATTCTTGATGCTTTAGAAAGATGAGGTTACAAGATTTGCAATGGAAAAATAATGGAGTTAAATGGATGCTTGAGATGAAAGTTGTATTGAGTCAAAGTTGAAGAAAAAGGGTTGACTTTCCATACTTAGAAATATTTCACATTCTTCTTCAAAAATGACCTATAATGTCTTGCATCTAAACATGGCCTTCCACTTGGAATTTTCTCTTGAACAAAAAATATGGCATGAAGTAGACCTCTTGAATGACAGTTTGAAACTTGAATCATTCAAAATCTCCAAAATTTGAGCATGTTATGACTTGTTGAAGTTGGAAAAAAAATCATGAAATGACCTATAATCTTTTGCATCTTTAAGGCAACTTCCATCCATTTTCCCACTTTGCACATAAAAGAAGGAATAAAGTTCACATGTTCAAGATCATTATGGAAAAATAATGGACTCAAGGTGATAAAAATTGACCAACTTAGGACCATTTGAAGTCACTCATGTAAAATTGTGGATTCATCTGGATGACTTGTAATCTTTCTTCTTCACCAAGTTCCTTCCACATGAAAACTCCTTGGAACTTTTGAAGTGATTTGTTGATAACCCTTTGAAGAAGAGGATATATTTGGAATCACTCAAAAATACAAAAAGGTGAGCAATATTTACTCCTTTGAAGTTCAAAACTCTAGCTCCTAGACCAAGAAAATGCTTTGAGGAACTTTGACAAGTTTGAACAAACTTCTTGTACCAATATTCTTGCTTTGTGAATAGAAGTTGTTGAGGATGATAATGAGGACTCATAGCCACCAAAACCACTTTTATATCTTGAAATTTGATAGAAATATTCTCTTGTGACCAATAGGAACAAGGCCTTGTCCAAACATGACAACTTCTCTAATCAACCCCTTGTACTTTTGAGTCAAATCTAATAACCTTGAAATGTGATGAACCAAAGCAACCTTGCCATGCCAATTCTCCAAAAACCAATCCAATGGTGTGGTTTGAACTTCTCAATATATATTGACTAGGGCATGGAAATAAACTCATGAACCCATGGGGTAGCTTGGTAAATCTCAATGCCTTCACCTACATGGATAACAAGAAAGACAAACCAACATTGCATTTTATTAGTTAAATGAAGAAAACAAACCAATATTCATGATCATAAAAGGAACATAAGTCAAGGTGTTTGGTAATCCCTCAAAAATGGTAAAACTAAATGTAGGGAGGGGAACCAAGAATCCTGGTGTGATCTTGTTGTGAGTGAATCAACATGGTATGATGAAGGGATCTTAGGGGCAAAAATTGGGGTATAACAGCTGCCCTTATTTAAGTTTCTTCTATCCGGAGATACGAAGGTTAAAAATCTTCATGTCGACGCGATCGAAGATACTTAAATATAAAACAAACCCTATTTTTGGCCCTAAGATACCATGCAAATGCTTATGATCATGAATGCATATGAACATGACTAAAGAGACGCAAAAATAACACTGGGGATGTAACAATAATAAAGAAACAAAGGAGCACCCCCCGACCAGGAAAATAAATCACTGGTGGACCCAAAGAACTGAATCAGAGAGGATGGTAGGATGGTCAAAGGATACACCAACTTCTACTGAAGACGAAGCTACCGATGTTTACTGAAGGTAGAGAGAAAGATAACAAACATCTATGTTCACTACCAATGTCCTACCAACTTTCACTGAAGGTAGAAAGAGAATATATCATATCACTGCCGTTCACTGACGATGAACTACCAACGTTCACTGAGGGTAGCAAAAAGATAACAAACATCGACGTTCATTGCCGATGGTCTACCAACTTTCACTGAAGGTAGAAACAGAAAATATCATAGCATTATCGTTCACTGACGATGAACTACCAACGTTTACTGAGGGTAGCAAAAAGATAACAAACACCAACATTCATTGCCGATGGTCTACCAACTTTCACTGAAGGTAGAAAGAGAAAATATCATAGCATCACCGTTCACTGATGATGAACTACCAACATTCATTGAGGGTAGCAAAAAGATAAAAAACACCGACGTTCACTGCCGATGGTCTACCAACTTTCACTGAAGGTAGAAATAGAAAATATCATAGCATCGCCGTTCACTGATGATGAACTACCAACATTAACCGAGGGTAGCAAAAAGATAACAAACACCGATGTTCACTGCCGATGGTCTACCAACTTTCACTGAAGGTAGAAAGAGAATATATCATATCACCACCGTTCACTGATGCTGAACTACCAACATTCACAGAGGGTAGCAAAAAGATAACAAACATCGGCATTCACTGCCGATGGTCTACCATCTTTCACTAAAGGTAGAAAGAGAATATATCATATCACCTTCGTTCACTGACGATGAACTACCGACATTCATATAGGGTAGCAAAAAGATAACAAACATTGACGTTCACTGCCGATGGTCTACCAACTTTCACTTAAGGTATAAAGAGAATATATCATATCACCGCCGTTCACTGACAATGAACTACTAACATTCACTGAGGGTAACAAAAAGATAACAAACATCGACGTTAACTGCCGATGGTCTACTAACTTTCACTAAAGGTAGAAAGAGAATATATCATATCATCACCGTTCACTGACGATGAACTACCAACGTTCACTGAGGGTAGAAAAAAGATAACAAGTTTCCCCAAGATTCTGGTGTTTCACCTAGAACGGGATTTCAACTTCTTATTTAACCAAGGCACTCGGCATGGAAAGGATAATATATAAGCTATCTCAAATAAAGAGACTTGCTACTTGTTGTCATGGAGGGTTGTAAAAAGAGATGAATTTTTGGGAAGGAGGTATGACTTCCTGGGGAGATGCATGATACCCTTGATGAGGGGATAAAGTCTTCTTGTGCAAAATAAATGCACTAACCAAAACTTGGGGTTTTCAGCAATCCAAAGTGAATAGCATTGCCGGGGAACCACAGATCCAAACCAGAAATAAATTGGAATTAAACAGTCAACCAGAATTCATCCTTTGTGAAATAAACTCAATAAGAAAAACCAAATTTCTCCAAACAAGGAGCTGTACCAGAAAGCTTAAAGAAAAAATCTTCTATGAGGGACAACTCAGTAGGGAAATTGAAAGAATATACGTTTTCTGTTTAAGTCCAACACTCTATTGAAAAGAGGGCAACGTAACTCTGCAAAACAGGGTAATATTTCAACAAAAATATTATTAAATGTAAATGAACAATGCTATGCTAATTTTAGCTATGCATGATGTATGTATGAATGTATGAGTGCTATCGTGCGTATGCTGACAAAACAGATACACAATCATTGGGAACAAACAAGCAAAACCGCCTCAGGAACTAACAACACTCGACTAAACTTCATCCAAGATGATCATTCCAAGAAAGGTAAAGGCCAACTGCGGAAACAAAACCTACTGCCATCTTTAACTTTACTAGGGAGAAACATAATCCGGAGGTAGACAAATCAAAGTGATGAAATAAACAGACACCGAGATAGGACATCCTTCTTCAGGCTTCATCGGGGAAACCAATGTTTTTTTAAAAGTAACATGCCTACTAGAGATTGCAATACCAATCTCAACTAAAGCAGACTGACACCGAAACATCCAAACTTCGCTGGGGAATTCAAGCCTACTTCACTGGAGAAAAATTCAGATTGAAACTTCACATCATGAAAACTCAGAAAAGAGGAGAAATGAATCCAAACTTGACCGATGATACCGGAATCATGAACCCAATATGGTGAAAACAACCCGAGGGGAACAAAAGCTTCTCAAAACAACTGGAGTTTGTCCATTCTTGGGATCACCATTTTTGTTGTCATTGCTTCATCACAACTCTCAAAGTAAAAGCAAATTGTAAACATCTTTTTTTTTGAAAAATAAATTTTGTTTTTTAATCTATTTGCTTTGAAAGTTATTATCAGTAATAAATGGAGTCTTTGTAAGCTAAATAAAATAAGAAACACAAAGAATTGGGTAAAAGCTCGAATTTCATTAATAGAATGGTAGTCTGCGAATGGCGAGACTCCATAGATGATTACAAAGTCTGAGAAATGGTAATTCATAATGGAAAAGATACATTGAGATACAATGACCACTATCCCCCCTAACAACTTTTGAAATCCTGAGCAGCAGCTTTTGTTGAAGTATGGTGAGGATCCGAGAAGATTGTTGCTTCAATGATCAAGTCTTGTCTGACGTAGTTACTTGCTAAGAAAATCCCTAACTTTTGGCGAAGCTGCCCTTGCGGGTTTTCAACTTAGCGGGAAGTTTATTGTTTTTATGCCTCTAATTTTTGCCTAGGATGCCCTTTCGGGTTTTCGGCCTACCGAAACGCTCCTTTTTTTCCTAAGCCGCCCTTTCGGGTTTTCAACTTAGCAAGCTATTCTTTTATTTCTTTAGGCGAAGTATTTCTTGACTAAGTCAGCGTTCATGGGACGTGGGAACTCCTCGCCATCCATAGTTTCAAGAATTAATGCACCGCCAGAGAAGGCTTTCTTGACAACATACATGCCTTCGAAATTGGGAGTCTACTTGCCCCTAGAATCAATGTTGAAAGACATGATCTTCCTGAGCACAAGGTCTCCTTCTCTGAATTCATGAGGTTTGACCTTTTTATCAAAAACTTTCTTCATTCTTCTTTGATATAACTTGCCATGACACAAGGCTGTCATTCTCTTCTCCTCAATCAAATTCAATTGGAAAAACCTGTTCTGGACCCATTCAGCCTCCGCTAACTTGGTTTCCATTATCACACGCAACGAGGGAATCTCTACCTCGACTGGGAGTACATCTTCCATTCCATACATTAAGGAGAATGGGGTTACTCATGTTGAAGTGTGGACAGATGTTCGATATCCATGCAGAGCAAAAGGGAGCATTTCATGCCAATCCTTATAAGTAATAACCATTTTCTAGATAATTCTCTTGATATTCTTATTAGCAGCTTCAACAGCCCCATTCATCTTTGGCTTGTATGGAGATGAATTGTGATGGACAATCTTGAATTCTTCACACAGTTCTATCATCATCTTGATGTTCAAATTCGAGCCATTGTTAGTGATGATTCTGCTCGGCATACCATACCGACATATAAGATTATTCTTGATGAAACGTACAACCACCTGTTTAGTAACATTGGCATATGAAGCAACCTCCACCCATTTGGTGAAGTAATCAATTTCTACCAAGATAAAACTGTGCCAATTCAAAGCTTTGGGTTCTATCATCCCAATCATGTCAATTCCCCACATAGAGAAAGGACGGGGAGGAAATCACATTGAGGAGTGTCGGAGGCACATGAACCTTGTCTGCGTAAATCTGACATTTATGGCACTTCTTTGCAAATTTGTAACAGTCAGATTCCATTGTCATCCAATAATAACATTCCCTTAGCATCTTTTTAACCATCGAATGTCCATTGGCATGAGTGCCAAATGAACCTTCATGAATCTCATGCATCAACATGTCTGCTTCGTGTCTATCCACGCATCTGAGCAAGACCATGTCATAATTTCTCTTGTATAACACATTTTCACTGAGGAAGAAACTGCCTGCCAATCTTCTCAATGTTTTTCTATCTTTCTTCGACGCATCAATCAGGTATTCCTGAGTCTGAAGAAAATGCTTGATATCATAATACCAAGGTTTTTCATCTGCTACCTCCTCTGTTGTAAACACATGAGCGGGCCTATCCAGCCGTCAAACCATAATTTGGGGTATATCATTCCAAGTATTCACTAGGTACATAGAAGCCAAAGTTGCCAGAGCATCCGCCATTTGATTTTCATCTCTAGGGATGTGATGGAATTCAACTTTATTGAAGAATGGTAATAATCTTCTAGCATAATATTTGTAAGGGATCAAGCCAGGGTGACGAGTATCCCATTATCCTTTAATATGATTTATTACCAAAGCTGAATCACCATACACATCTAGAATTTTGATTATGAGATCAATAGCTTCCTCGAGACCCATGATGCAAGCCTCATATTCTGCCATATTATTAGTGCAATCAAATGTTAACCTTGCAGTAAAAGGAATGTGCGATCCATGAGGAGTGACAATCACAACACCAATTCCTTTACCATAAGCATTCATAGCTCCATAAAATATCATACTCCAACGAGATTCAGGGTCAGGACCTTCCTCAGGTAATGGTTCATCACAATCCTTCAGTTTCAGGAACATCACATCCTCATCGGGAATTCATATTCTGTAGACTGGTGATCCTCCACTGGTTGGTGAGCAAGATAATCTGCCAACACACTACTTTTAATAGCTTTTTGAGTGTGGTATTTGATATCATATTCAGATAACAACATCTTCCAGCGGGCAATTCTCCTAGTAAGAGCAGGTTTTTCAAAAGTGTACTTGATTGGATCCATTTTGGAGATCAACCAAGTGGTGTGATTCAACATATACTTCCGCAAACGCTTTGCCGCCCAGGCCAAAGCACAACATGTTTTTTCCAGCATGGAATACCGCGACTCACAATCAGTGAATTTTTTACTGAGATAATAAATGGCGAACTCCTTCTTCCCTGTTTCATCCTGTTGTCCCAGAATACAACCCATGGATTTATCTAACACTGTCAGATACATAATCAACGGTCTTCCTTCTACGGGAGGGAGCAAGATAGGAGGTTCAAGCAGATATTATTTAATACTTTCAAATGCCCTTTTGCATTCATCCGTCCATACACAACCTTGATCGTTCTTTAACAACTTAAAGATCGGTTCACATGTTGCAGTCATATGGGAAATGACTATGGAAATATAATTCAAACGCCCGAGGAAAGCTCTGACTTGCTTTTCAGTTCTTGGTGCTGGCATTTCTTGAATTGCTTTGACTTTATCAGGGTCAACTTCAATTCCTTTCTGGCTAACAATGAAACCCAACAACTTATCTGATCGAACATCGAAGGTGCATTTATTTGGATTCAAGCGGAGTCGATACTTCCTCAAACGCTGAAACAACTTCAACAAATCTTCTATATGCCCTTCTTCAGTCTGGGATTTGGAAATCATATAATCAACATATACTTAAATTAACTTATGCATCAGATCATTGAATAGGGTTGTCATAGACCTCTGGTAGGTTGAACCAGCATTCTTCAACTTGAAAGGAATCACTCTGTAACAGAATGTTCCCCAAGGTGTGATAAATGTTGTTTTTTCCATGTCCTCTGGAGCCATTATTATTTGATTATACCCGGAAAATCCATCCATGAACGAGAATACTTTGAATTTTGCTGTGCTATCCACTAACATGTCGATATGCGGCAATGGAAAATCATCTTTTGGACTAGCATTATTTAGATCTCTGTAATCTACGCACATGCGGACTTTTCCGTCTTTTTTCGGTACTGGGACAATATTGGAAATCCATTGAGGATACACTGATGTCACGAGAAAACCAACATTAATCTTCTTTAGAACCTCCTCTTTGATCTTTACTTCCATATCTGGGTGAGTTCTTCTCAACTTTTGTTTAATTGACGGACACTTTGGCTTTAACGAAAAATGGTGCTCGATAATATCTGTATCTAGACCAGGAATATCTTTGTAATACCAAGCAAAGATATCCACATACTCCTTCAACAACTCAATCAACTTTCTCTTTACATCGGGATGCAGCGATGCTCCAATCTTGACTTCCTTTGGATATTTTTTTGAACCCAAATTGATCACTTCCAAAGGCTCTTTATATGGCTGAATGGTATTTTCCTCGTGCTCAAGAAACCGTGAGACCTCTTCTAGAATCTCATCATAATCTTCTTCTTCAGCCCCAAACACAGGACATTCAAAGTTGGGAGAGGGTGCAGGGTCATTGTATTCAACGGGTTTTTTAGTTAATCTGTACATATGATTTATGATTGCTTTTAGAAACTGACACATATAACAAGTGATTATGCAGATTGAATTTCAATTATTATTTATTTTGAAAGGGTTTTTTTTATTACCATTTTCCAAGAAAAAACAGAAAATTAAGACATAATTTGGGAAGCAAAGACAACTTTTATTAATGATCTTAAAAGTCACAACAAACAGATAAGCCCTACAACATTAATACTTCCACCTTGGGCAGAGTGAAAGCTTTTCAAGAAAAAAAGATTAACAAATCAAATTACTTTGAAACATGTATGCAAGAGGGAACATCAATGGTGACCCAGTTCTGAACCCTGCACTACTAAAAAAAAGATATTTGAGAAAAGGTTTTAAATCGGGTATCAAAATATATGATGTAAAAAATACAATTAACAAACTTTTTACATCAGGTATTTATTTGCAATGATATAAAAAATATGAAAAAACATATATTTCGCTACCTATTACATCGGGCAAACGCATCCACCGATGTAAAAAGTTTTCAGAAAAAAATACAGTGGCATTTTTGTAAATAAGAAACAAGGTAGTAGAAATATTAATAAAAAACATGCAACATATTACATCGGTTGACTAAAAACCGATGTAATATCTTCACAACAGATATTAATATAAAAAATAAATTAATTTTTTTGCAACTTATTACATCGGGTATTACAATGCACCGATGTAATAGGTGCATTGTAAAAAAAAAGTCAGAAAAAAAGCTTCAGGAACCGGTTCCTACCTAACAGGGAACCGGGTTCCAAACTTGTTCAAAAATCACTTCCCTAGAATTTGTACCAGGAACCGGGTTGTACCTATAGGGGAACCGGTTCCTGCGTGTTATTTTTGAATTCTGGGTTGTAAAAATAAAAAAAAGCTTTCCAACCCTTACATCGGGTATTACAATGCACCGATGTAATAGGTGCCAAACCCTTATTTCCCAAACATTTCCCAAACATTTCCCAAACAGTAGAAAAATTACAACTCCATTTTCCCCTGTTTGTGTTTCCGATTCTGGTCGCTTCCGATTCCGATTCCGTCTTCCTCAACCACGCTCGATTCTGATTGCCACCGCGACTGCCTTATGCCCGCCCGATTCCAATTCGGTAATATTCTTTGACCGCCGTTTCCGGTCTTCCTCTTCGACCGCCGTTTCCGGTCGTCCTCTTCGCGCCGTTCACGACTTTTCACCGGCCGATTCACGCCCTTCCTCGCTCGCCGTTTCAACTGTAAGTCACATTCTTCACTTATTTGAAATAATACTGTTTGAGATCTGTTTCAGGAAAAAAAAGTCAGAAAAAAAGCTTCAGGAACCGATTCCTACCTAACAGGGAACCAGGTTCCAAACTTGTTCAAAAATCACTTCCCTGGAATTTGTACTAGGAACCGGGTTGTACCTATAGGGGAACCGGTTCCTGCGTGTTATTTTTGAATTCTGGGTTGTACCTATAGGGGAACCGGGTTTCTACTGTAATGAAAAAAGAAAGGACCAAAATAAATTATTTCAACATCACAATATTTATATGTTGCGTCCTTTTAGTATTATAATAATAATTTACAGCCAAATCCTAATGCCTTGATTCTAACTACAAATATCACAAAACTTGACATAATGATTTTAAAAATATAACTTGACAATTTGATGATGTTTGAAATAGTTCAAAATCACCCTTACATATTGCATATGAATGTTGTATGTTGCACTCCTCAATATTTCCATCAACTTGATAAGTAGCACCTTTTTTCTCAATAAAAAGTTTTGTAGACTTGAGTTTCAAGTTTTGAAATCTTAATAGAGTTATCTCCTTGCCATTGAAATTTGATTATATTTTGCTTTCTCCGCAAAGCAGCGCAACTTGCAATCTCGGAATCTCCGTGAAGTAGCGCAGCCGCGGGCACACCGTTCGTCAGACCTTCCTCCGTGTGAACATAGTTATGGATCGTAGTTGGATGAGAGCTAATCGATTAAGTGATGAGTACGAACATGAAGTGATGGAATTTCTACAATTTGCTGACAGTAATGCTGACAAAAGTCTTCCTACGCTTTTTCTTTGTCCATGTGTTCGTTGTGCAAATAAAGAACCAAAACGTAGTAAGAAAGAAATCATGGATCATCTAATTTGTGTAGGGATTTGTCAAAGTTATACAAAATGGATATGGCACGGTGAAGTAGTAGCAAAGTCAAACGTGTCTCAAATAGATGATGTTAGTGTAGAAATGGATGATCGTCTAGAAGACATGTTGCGTGATATTGGACAAGATTCATTTAAGAGGGCACATGCGTATGATACTTTATGCAATGACAAAGATAAACCATTGTACACGGGATGCAAAAAATTTACACGTCTGTCAGCCATGTTAAAATTATTTAATCTGAAGGCAAAGAATGGGTGGACTGACAAAAGTTTTACCGAGTTGCTTGAATTGTTGACCAAAATGCTTCCAGAAGGTAATGTAATGCCAAGTCGTTATTACGAGGCAAAGAAAATATTGTGTCCGATGGGTTTGGAGTATGAAAAGATACATGCATGCCCTAATGATTGCATATTATACAGAAAAGAGTATGAAAAGTATAATCATTGTCCAAAATGCAAGGCTTCACGCTACAAAAAGAAAGATGGTGAATCAATTGATGATGAGGTGGTCAAAAAGGGTCCTCCTGCGAAAGTCGTATGGTACCTACCAATAATTTCAAGGTTCAAGAGATTATTCGCCAATGCAGATGATGAAAAGAATCTTAGATGGCATGCAGAAGAAAGAAAATATGATGGACAAATTCGTCATGTAGCCAATTCTTTGAAATGGAAGAAAATAGATTCTTTGTTTCCAAATTTTGGTAAAGAGTCGAGAAACCTTAGACTTGGACTTGCTACTGATGGAATGAATCTGTTTGGTAATCTGAGTACTAACCATAGTTCTTGGCCTGTTCTCTTGATGATTTACAACCTATCTCCTAGGCTGTGCATGAAGCGTAAATATATTATGTTATCGATGATGATATCGGGCCCAAAACAACCAGGAAATGACATAGACGTTTATCTAAGTCCACTGATTGATGATTTAAGAGTGTTGTGGGAGGAAGGGGTGGATGTTTTTGATGCGTATTCTGGTGAACAGTTCAATATGCGTGCCATGTTGTTTTGCACCATCAACGAAGAAACAAGTGAGACAAGTGTTTTATGTCACAGATCCTTCTAATAAAAAGTGGTCAGTGGTCTTACAAGGAAAGGTCCATGATAGTGATGAAAATCATGATGAGAATCTTGATATTTCTGAAACTCATCCTTTCTCAACAAATGTGACTACATTCATTGAAGAAAATGAAGGGGATGATGTGCATGCTATTCGCATAGACCATGAAGAAGGGATATGGGAGGACTAGTAAGATTTTTTGTATAAGTTAATTCTGTAAAGACATAGTTTTTCTTATTGTTAAAAATGTGGGATATGTATATGATTATGAATGCATATTTGTGAACATCTATATTCAAGTTTAAGAATTATTTATACCTTTTGACATTTGTTGCTTCAGATACATGGGTGATTCAAACGACAATCCTTCTTCATCTAGTAATCCCAATAAAGGAAGAGTTAGAGGTCCCACTTTAATGACACAAATTGACAAAGTTCATCAAACAGGTGAAAAGATAAAGGTCGAGTTTAATGCAAGAACCTATGAATGTATTGGTGTTGGTAAAAATGCTACACATTTCAAGAGTTATATAGCATCTCTTGCTCTACAGTATTGTAGTATTGTGAAAAATGATTGGAAAGAAGTAGATGAAGGCGTAAAAGATGTTATTTGGACTGATATTCAGGTATTTTAAATAGAATAGTTTATTATATTTTACAATCATATACTAATTAACAACATATGACATATACTATATTTGTAGGCTCATTTTACTATTCCAGAATGTAAAGATCCAAAGAAGGATAGGTTGAAGAAAGAATGGATTAAATATGCGGGAGAGCGATGGAGAGGTTTTAAGACACAACTCACAGATAGATATGTTCATCATCCTATAGAAAATGATCCTCCTCCATATGTCAAGTATAACTTTATTACGGAAGACGCATGGAAAGAGTTTCTCAAGATTCGAGATACCCCTGAATTTAAGGTTAGTATGAGTTATATTTTTTTTTGTGCATAACATTTTTATTATATTTAGTGATTAATTACTTGTTTGAGTTTATAATAGGAAAAAAGTCAGAAGGGTAAGGATAATGTGGCCAAGAATGTATACCCACACGTATTGTCTCGTGGAGGGTATCGCTTACTTGAGGAGAAAATTATGAAAGAAAAGTCATCATCGAGAGATAATTCCACATTAGATGATAATGATAGTCCATCTCCACCATCACGCCATGAGTTATGGAAGAGAGCATGACAAAAGAAAGGAGGATAATACACATCAAAATCTACACAAGAGGTTACTGAAAAAATTGTAAGTAAACAACAAAAAAATATTCAAGTATCATTGTATTTGTGATTGACTAATTGATGTTTTTGCATTTTGTAGGATTCTCTAGTTCAAGAAGCTGAAAAAGGTGCAATTGTTCCGGATGGACGTAACGATATCTTATCATTAGCCATTGGAACATATGAGCATGGAGGTCGTGTTCGTGGTGTTGGAAAACACCATAAACAAAGCACTTACTTTGGAAGATCACGTCAACATATCGACGTAAATGAACAACTTGTAATATTGGAAACAAAACTTAGAGATGAACTTGAAGAAAAGTTGGTTGAAGAGCGTAAGATGTTTCAACAATCATTAATGGAGACACTTAAGTCCATGGGTTTATCACAAAGCACAAGTGATACTAAATGCATTGAAAAATTGGAAATTATCGATGGAAGCAGAAAAGGAAGTTGTTCAGCTGCAAAGGGAAGCACAAAAGAGAGCACAAAAGACGTGGAAGTTGATGATGTTCAGAGATTGTTACTCATGGTTTTGAAAATGGATGATAACCATTTGGCAATACAATTAAGTCATTGTGCGAGTGTCTCTAATTTCTATGTTTCAGCTAAATGTATCAGAGAGTTATTGGTGGATTTAGGTCATTGGCTTGACGTGTGTATTCTACAAATTTGGTGCACGTAAGTACATTTTATTGTTTTATTAAAGTCAATTTATATTAATATGTCATATCTCTCATCACTTTGATTGTAATGTTTATTTAAAATTATTCAGGTATATTCATCGTGTTTGTCTTAAGAATTCCATTTCAAAATTATATGGATTTATGGACCCTGCTAGGTGTATTTATAATGATAGTGTAGCGAAATCTCAAGAAGATGTTAAAAATTACGTACTACAAAAGTTACGTGATGAAAACAGAGTGTGCCACTTACTACCCTTAATTCATGGGTAAGTATTTATATATAATTGTGTTTTATATTATTTAATTTTGATAACATATATATTTTATGTGACTTTTCTGTTTCCACACACACGTACAGGAGACATTGGCAATTAATAGTCATGTGTCCAAGAGACAATTTAGTTTTCATATTTTGTTCACTTTATCGAGAAATTGACCATCACACGAAGAAAATTATTACAAAGTAAGTTTATCTTTCATGTGACTTTCATTGACAACTAATAGTTATGTCATTTTTCATCGGCGAGTAAATTTAGCTATGTGATGTTTATCTTTCTGTATTAGTTCTTTTGGGATTCATCAAATGGCAAATGGAAATAGAAAAAAGGTTACATGGCTTCATCCCAATGTAAGTGTCATGTAAATTGTAATTATATAGTTAAATTTATGATAAGTATTCACTAATTATGTCATTCAATTGTAGACAAGGCAACAACATAACTCTAATGATTGTGGATACTATGTGATGAAAAATATGTTGGATATTGTCTCTGCTAATATAACCGAGAATTGGATGCAGGTACTAAAAATAACTTTACTTTGTTATTTACTTTTTATTTTTCGACTTAATATGAATTTTTAAAAATTAACTCTATATTGTTATATTTATGTATTATAGGTATTTGATGACCCAACAGAATTAACACAAGATTATTTGTATGATTTGCGACTTCGTTGGGCAAAATGTTTCTTTGAGTTACATGAATAATATGTAATTGTAAGTTTTGAAAAAAGACTTATAAATAGTTGAATATTGTTGTATATTTTGTGAAGAATTTGTAATTGTAAGTTTGTTTGTTGTAATACAATACAAGTTTGCAATACAATTGTTCAATTTGTAAGTTTGTTGTAAAAAATATAAAAACATCGACCTAGATGTGATATATGTGATGTTGGAAAGCTATGAAATCTATATAGCGACATAAATATAGTCTGTGTGATATTGGAAAAATATGAAAAAATGGGTACAAATTATATTTGTACAGGGAAACATCCAGAAAATAAATAATCTATTCCAAAAAAATTTCATACATTTTACATCGGTTATTAGTAAAAACTGATGTAAAAACTTTTAAAAAGGGACTTTTTACATCGGTTGGGGATAATAACCGATGTAAAAAGTCGCGTCACTGGGGACTTTTTACATCGGGTATTACTTCCAACCGATGTAAAAAACTGGATCAATTTTTTTAAAAAATGTGCATAATAATTGTTTCTTACATCGGTTCATATATTATAACCGATGTAAAAAATGGACTTTTTACATCGGGTATTACTTCCAACCGATGTAAAAAACTGGATCAATTTTTTAAAAAATATGCATAATAACAGGTTATTACATCGGTTCTGATATTATAACCGATGTAAAAAAGGGACTTTTTACATCGGTCCCAGAACCGATGTAAAAAGTCCCTGATTTACTATATCGCCTGACTTTACATCGGACCCAAAACCGATGTAAAAAGTCAATTCACCCGATGTAAAAAGTCATTTCTGCACTAGTGCTGACTCCGTGCGTCACATAATTCGGCATTTCCTGCTCTGCTTCATCCTCCTCAACAACATTAACTCCAGAATCAGTTGGATGGAGGTAACCTCCGTTACGGAAAACATTATGATAGCTGCTCATAGTAGACTTTGACTTTAAGCTTTTGCCTTTGCTATTCTTCGAAGAGAACCCCAATCCAGTTCTGTTCTTGTTCAAGGGTGGATCCATAATTCGTCCCCATACTTCATTATGACCCTTACGCACAACCTGCTGCGCATCCTTCAACGAGACCATGGAATTCTTATTTCTCCTTATGTTGTCAAAGAATAAGGCTTGGAATTGGGTTCCAACAACAGCTTCCTCCGCTTCTACAATGTTTAAAGAGGGCAAATGAGATATCAACAATGCCTGCTCCCCATTTATGATCACTACCTTCCCTTCACGCCCAAACTTTAGCTTTTGATGTAAAGTTGAAGTGACAGCCCCTGCTTCATGTGTCCACGGCCGTCCTAGCAGACAAATATAAGCGGGAATGATGTCCATGACCTGGAAGGTTATCTGGAGCAAATGTGGTCCTATATGGATAGGTAAGTCCACTTCACCGATGATAGATTTCCTTGACCCATCAAACACCTACACAATGATGCCACTCGGGCACATATGCGTTCCTTGATATTTCAACTTCATGAGAGTACTCCTTGGTATAACATTCAACACGAATCTATTATCAATTAGCACATTGGATAGTGAATCATTCTTGCAGTTCATAGAGATGTGGAGGGCTAGGTTATGATTCCTCCCTTCATCTAGAAATTCATCATCCCAGAAACTCAAGTTATTACATGACATAATGTTTCCTATTACGCTGCTGAATTGATCTATTGGCATATCACTCTCCACAAAAGCTTGGTCCCGTACCCTCATCAAGGATTCTCTATGAGCAGAGGAGTTCATCAATAAAGCTAAGATAAGTATTTCTGAAGGAGTCTGCAGTAGCTGATCTACAATTCTGTGGTCGCTCATCTTAATTATCTTCAAAATATCATCCACTTCTTTCTCTAACTTAGCTCCACTAGTCTCTCCTGTAGCCTTCTTAGTTTCATCATTCTCAGCAATTTTCTTTCCAGTAGCAACATATCTCCGAGCAACCGGTGCAAACACACGACCGCTATGGGTCACCCTGCTATTTTCATCTATATTCCCAATATTAGGCATTGGCTGGATGGGAACTTCCACTCCATCTTCTAAGATTGTAGCATTGTATTTGTAAGGAAAATCCTTATCTGATTTGTAGGGGATAGGACCTGGTAAACTAATCACCAATGGGGTAACAACTGGCTTGCTATGATACTCCACTTCAAAATGGGCGGGTGCATCAAAACAAGGCACGATGATGTTTACCCCTTCTTCAACATAATCAGTCATCAATAAGTTATTTCTGGAAAACAAATCTTTGTCTGAAGAGAAATACTCATATGCGGAGGCATACTCTTCATCTGACTCTTCTTCCGTTAAACAAACCTCAACCATATCAACCTTATGATAATCATCCCTCTGACCTATAATCTTGATAGTTCCATTGTCTAACAACAACTGAACACCCTTCTTCACGATTGAACATCCTCGGGGATCTCGACAGCAAACTAGGCAAGATCCATATTGGTGTCCCACCTGACCAGCCGTATGGCAGAAGGTAGCATGCAACTGCACGAGATCCTCATTCATATCCTCCACATCAAAAATTCTGAATTCACCAGGACATCCAGAAACCATGTTCACTTCCTCTTCATACTCTGCCCTATTCCTGATTATATGGATGAGGCCCTCATCCATCATCTCCTATAAATCAGCCTTTATCTTCTCGCAACCCTGTATGTTTGTACTGCAAATAGCACAAACAGAATGGTCATGCATATATTAGCTAAATTCACAGAGGTATGCATGCATTTTCACCAAATCTCCTCTAACCTGATTAATATCAAAAATCCGTGATACGGTGGTAGAACCGACTGTTTGACGCTGGTTTGCGTTTTGCGTTTTTTGTTTGCAAAATGTCGCGGTAAGCAAGAGTCGCCACCGACTTTTATTTCATCCAACCGGAAAGGAAAAAAGTACAGAAAAAAAAATCCTTTTTAGAGATTTTGAGTACGGGGGGTAGATTATAGAAAGGGAAGGTGTTAGCACCCTTTCTATCCATGGTTTTCCATGGGCTCTTAGGTACTTGCTCATTTTTTAAATTTCTTATGCATGTGCTTTATTTTGAAAAAGAGTTTTAACTTCGTGATAACCCTTATATCAGTCCTCAAGGGTGTGACGAAGTTTATTTTGAAAATTGTTTTGAAAAGTGTAAGTGTGAAAAGTTTTGATTTGAGCAAGTACCTACTAGCATCTACCTACTCGAAAAAAGATCGTTTCTATTCTTGTTTCCTTTAGACAACACTATCCTACTATTGAGAAATAGGTAGCACCGTCGTTGGAATTTGTAAGGGTCAATTCGAAAGGGACGTACGATCACTAAAGCAACGTTAGGATACCTTAGTAATAACCCTAGACTCTTAAGATCATATTCGAGGCAACATTTCTGAGGCGACATTTTCGAGGCAACATTTGAATGGGACGTTTGATATTTTTTAGACAGGAGGGCAACCACTAAGACACCCTATACCTAATGATCATTTACCGAAGGCAACCGAAGTGAGAGTATACCCTAAGAGTGACATGTGCGAGTGATCTGTTTTCAGTTATTTAATCCTTGAATATTAGGGTTCTCTAACTGGATTAATTTGTCATACATTCTTATCATGCGATCCTGTTAGCATACATCTAAACAGTCAAATATATGCGAAAATTAAAATGCGAGAAAGTAAATCTACGTTATTACAAGGCTTCGGGGAGGGGGATTAATTAAAAAAAACGGGAAGAAGCGATAAATAAAAGCCCTAGATTAAACTATTACAAACCAGTGAGTAGTTACAACAATATTGTCAAAATAAATAATAAACGTGGGGCGAATCAAATGCGAGATGATTAGGGTTTTGACCCTTGACTAAACCTATTGACGATTTGATTAACAAAATGATATTTTTGTTATTTTAAGAAAATAAGGAAACCATTGAATTTTAAAAGGAAAATCCTAATTCTACTTAATTTTAAAGAAAGAAAAAAAAGATTAATTTATCTAAAAGCCTATTTTTATATTTTTATTTTATTTGAGAAATAAAGAAAAATTAAATCAAGAATCAACTTAATTTTCTAATTTAATTTTAATTGTGAAAGAAATTAAAATTGCCCTAAATTAACTAAACTAATTAATTTGGAAAAAAACATTTATTAACAAAATAAATCTTCTTTTTTTTGTGATTTTTGATTGGTTAATTTTAGAAAATAATTTTGGTATTGATAAAAAAAATAGAATAATTAAAGAAAAGAAATTAAAGAAAAAATAATAGAAATAACCCAAGGGTCTGCTGTTAGCGGATATGATTGGAGATGGATCTAGAAGATCATGGCCCAGAGGATGAGGTGCGTTGGATCTGATTCTGGCTGATGGATCCAGAAGGTCGCGGTCCTCAGAAGGTGCACGTGCCCTGGATCTGATTCTGGCTGATGGTTCCAGAAGGATGATGCGTTGGATCTGATTCTGGCTGATGGATCCAGAAGGTGACGGTCCTCAGAAGGTGCACGTGCACTGGATCTGATTCTGGATGATGGATCTAGAAGGTGATGGTTCTCAGAAGGTGCACGTGCTGGATCTGGTGAAAACAAAGGAGAAAAAAATACCAAAAGCTCACGCCTGGGATCAAACCCAGAACAAGGAGCATCTGACTTCCTTCTTCTGACCAACTGCACTGGATGTTAATTTATTAATACAATAAAAACAAACAATACATATCAGAAAATAGGTTTCTGGCCAGAATAACGCGCCAAAATTTGAATCAGCCAATCAGGTTGTGACACATTGTTTTCTTCTTCCCTGGAACCATCGTTTTAGGTGGCAAACTTTTACCTACAGACACTTACTATAGGTATATCCCTGTGTAATTCCAAAATTGTGTGTGTTCAAGATAAATTGCCATGGCTGGTACCAATCAACTCGTTTCATCCTCACGAGTCTCATGGTACCCAATTCAACGCCCAATTTTGCTTATCCTGCAAAGCCCTAATCAAGAACACAAAACCCTAACTATGGCAACTTCATGTACAGGCGTTAGAAATACAATTAAATGGTACCAAAAGTTTGCAAACTAAATGACAAACACAAATATATCATTAAAATAGGAAATGGATGAGTGAATCAATGAAATTGAATTTGAATTTTAAATCAGGTCGTGATACCTATATCTTACAGTTTCAGGCGTGGAAAGGCTTGAATCTGATTGGAATATGCTCCTGGAACGTCCAACAACCTCTTGGCAATGTGAAAAAGGCATGATCTGGTCTCTAATATGGAAACTGGATTAACACTTTTCTTGAGATTTTTTTGAGTTTTGTTTTCTCTTTGCACGGCTGCCTCTAACCCCCTTATGCCTTGTATTGCTTCTCTATATGTACTACAAGCTATTAGGTCAACAAAATCGACCTCAATCTTGCTCATCATGGAGATTTGATTTGATCTTTCAATGCATATGATTCCTTTCCTATTTTGCTCAAATCCAATCTTTTTCCAGCCAAATTGACCTTGCACGAGTTGGTCTTCAATTGACAGCATATAATATCTTCTTTCAATGCAAAAAATCATCCCTAAAATGCAAGATATGATTTATTAGGATTTATTTGATTTTATTTGAATTTTAAATGAATAAAAATCAAAATAAATTGAATAAATGAATAAATAAAGCATGGAGGTTCCCATTGGTCATGGACTATATAGGAATAAGATGCAAGCATAAAAATTTGGGCCCATTTAGCAAAAGATGCAAATTTGAGCATATTTGACTTTTGGCAATTTTGCAAAAAAGGTCAACTTGGTCAATGCATAACTCTCTCAATTTTGACCCTAGAGAGGTGTTCTTGGACTTTTTAGAAAGCTTAGGATGTCCTCTAAGTAACCCTTTTTGTATCATCTCAATTGAGCCCTCCATGTTCATGTATGAAGCTTTGACCCAAAAGATGTTTTTGTTGACTTTTCAAAATGACCTATAATGTCAAAATTCATATCTTTTTGTGAGTTCATATTTTGAACTTGGGATATGAAGATGAATTGTAGGGAATTACATCCTCTTCAAAATGAGATTTGTATGGGTCATTTCTGATAAAGTATGAGAAAGTTATGCTTGGTCAAAGTTGAGTTGACTTTTCCTACAAAACCCTAATTTAACAACTTTTGGGTTTTGATGAATTGTGAGAAATCCTTGGTGAATCATGATAAACCCTTGACCAAATGATGAAAGATACTTAAAAATGAGTATGTTGACCAAAAATCTTGAAGTTTGACTGTATGTGGGCCACAATTGACTTTTGACCTAGCATAGTCAATTTCTAGGTACTTGAGCAATTGACTGAGCAAACTTCTTCTGCAAGGCTTGAAACTTGACATGTATGATATTGAGAACATATTAGGACAATGTTGATCATTTTATTCCTTTCTGGTTCACACATCTTAATGAAAATAGAAACCCTCATTAGAGATAAACTGCCTTAGGAGAGAGTTTGTCTAGACAATTCTTGGACTTCCTTGAGCAATTTGAGGACCTCACTTGACATGTATTGAGAAATATGGGAGGGAAAATTTTGGGGTACAATAATCCGGAAGTCGCCTGGACAACCGGCCACCATATTTACAACATTTACTCCCCCGTTCTTGGGTAGAGGGTTATCTTTCACATTAGGTCCCACGTCCTTGAAAGATAGAACACCAGACTTTACCAATTTCTGCACCTCAGTCTTCAAAGGATAACAATTCTCAACATTATGCCCTGGTGCTCCTTGATGAAAAGTACATGTTTGGTCTGCCTTGTAATACCAAGGCAATGGTGATGGTACGACGGGAGGTGGTCATTTCTGGACCAACTTCTTCTGAATCAATGCTGGTAATAACTCTGTATAGCTCTTGGGAATAGGGTCATAACTCTCCCTTCTCTGATTATACCCTTTATTCCCCTGCTGGGAAGATCTCTTATAAGCAACGGTAGTTGGAGCGATATTCATAACAGGAGCAACTGAGGCAACTTGCTGATGACACTGATAATTATTTCTAGGAGAGTTTACCCTCCTCTCTTGTATAACAGCATTTGCATCTCCTTCTTTCTTCTTGGTAAACCCATAAGATGACTTATTTACACCTCCGGATCCTTCACTCTTCGTCAAACGGCCTTCTCTTACAACCTCTTCTAAACGGATACCCATTCCTACCATCTCAGTAAAGTCACTTGGCGCCTTGCTACCATCCTCTCGTAGTAGAAAGCACCCAGCATTTTCAAGAAAATCTTAGTCATCTCCTTCTCTTCCATGGGAGGAATCACTTGGGCGGCTACCTCACGCCATCTTTGTGCATACTCTTTGAACGATTCCCTGTCTTTCTGAACCATGGCCCTAAGTTGGTCACGGTGAGGCGCCATGTCCATGTTGTACTTATATTGTTTGATGAATGCTTCTCCCAAATCATTAAAAGTATGGATATTGGCGCTGTCCAAACTCATATACCACTTCAACACAGCACCAGTCAAACTATCCTAAAAAAAGTGAATCAGCAGACGCTGATCATCAGTATGGGTAGACATCCTCCTTACGTATATCACCAGATGAGCACGAGGGCAAGTGTTTCCCTTATACATCTCAAATTACGGGACCTTGAACTTAGCAGGTATCTTAACGTTCGGGACCAAACATAGCTCATTCACATTCTTCCCAAATAGCTCTTTTCCCCTAAGGGCCTTCATCTCTCTTTGCATCTTGTCAAACTGCTCTTGAAAATCATCCATTCTATCATAAATACCCAAGTCTTCACTCAGTGGAGGGAAAGGACGACACAAATCATCATTAACAAACGGAACCATATTCACCGAAGGAGGTGCACCAAGCACATCATGCACCACCAGAGGTGCTGAAGTAACAATAGTATGAACCACTGGAGTATCTTGAGGACCAAGTGTTGTACCCCAAAATTTGCCCTCCCATATTCTTCAAGGATTTGCCAAGTCAATGCTTCAAAATTCCCCAAGGGTTACACAGTGTAAGGGCCTCCTAACAGTCAAAATTAGGGTTTTGATTCTGACAAAGAAAATGAAGTTTCCAAGGGTCCAATCAAGTCCCACATGCCTACAAACATGGTCAAGCATCCTCATGCCAAGTTTCAAGACTTTCAGCACAAAATTGCACAGTCAAAACCCTAATTGCACTACAGTCAACTGTAGGGGGCAAAATGGTCATTTGACAGTCAAAAGTTCAAATTTTTGGTCAACATCTCATTTTGAAGCCACAAACATCATTTGATCAATGCTTGATCATGATTCTCAAAGCTTGGCTCAAAAATCATCAAGATGCAAAAGTTTCCATATTTGGACAGTTGAAAAAGTCAACTGTAAATTGACCAGGGCATAACTTTCACATGGATTATCAGAAAAATTCCATCCAAAGCTCATTTTGAAGATAAAGACATTTCATACAGCTCCTCTTCATAATTCAAGTCCAAGAAATGCTCTCACAAAAAGTTATCAATTTCAACATTATAGGTCATTTTCAAAAGTCAACAAAAAGGGACTTTAAGTAAAAGGCAATAACTTGAGATTGGTAAATAAAAATGACATGGGACCAAAGGCATTGGTTAGAGGACTCAAAGACCTTTCCAAAATGTCCAAGAACATGAGCAAAGCTTAAAAATTGAGCAAGTTATGCCTTGTGGAAGTTGGGAAATTTTTGGATATTTTGAAAAGTCAACTTTGCTTCAAATGTCTTAAAAATGCTAATGGGCCACATTTTCTTCCAAAATCCATCATCCAAGGAATGTGCACGACCATTTGGCCCAAAGGGAAGTTTTTCATCATCTTTATCTATTTATTTGAATTTTTAATTGCTAATAATTCATTTAATTAAAATAAATATGTGGAAAATGCTAAACCAAAGTTTTCAAATCTTTTTATGCATGGAATAACTCAAGGATTTCGTGCAAATCAGATAAGGAAAGAATCAATGGTAATTGGATATGATTGGTATCAAGTTAGCATGAAAAAGATTGAAAAGTTATGCCATGGAAATCAAATATTCTCTACATCAATGCTTTGATCCTTTGGCTCAGATTTTTTACCATAATCATTCTATACATAAGCCTAATGCAAACCCTAATGCCAAGAACCTCAAAGCTGCGCAGAAAACACCATAACCAAGTTTGAGTTTTTGTTAAAAAAGTCCAAAACTGAAAACCACCTTCCAGTGCGATTCAAGGCTAAATAATTATTCTATTGTGTTCCTGAAGCTTCAAGGAAGGGGTCTGAATCAAAATCATAAGCTCTGACACCAAGAAACGGTAGAACGATCGTGTCCTGTACAGAATTTTTTCCACATTCTTGCATCATGATTCATGCGTTTTCTGTAGTTTTTAATATTTGATTTGTGTTATTTGACTCATTACGAAGCTAACCACATGATTTAATTGAGTTTTTAAGCATTGTGCATGATTTCACCATGGATGCATGCTAGGGTTACCAAGCTGTGAAATTGGGGGTTTACTCCTATGGAAAAATTGGAACACGAGACTCAGACTATTAGAATCAGGACCTTCAGACAAATTCAATGATGGGGTCGCGCCCAATTTCTGATTACAGACGAGCTAATCGCTATTTTTTCACACTGCATATAGTGGGGGTTTAAAACCCCCGCAATCTTGTTTGTTTTGTTTCAGGAAAAACATAAGCCACGAAGAAGAAGATCAGGTGTCAAGGCGTGGTTGGTCTATTTGAATTTCGCGCTAAATTTATCCACTAACTCATGTTTTGACTGATATTGTTTAGTGGTCATATAATAAACAAAGCGCGTCAAGAGCTCCAGTGGCAAGGCATGTGTATGGTAACCTCTGGGACCTGGGTTCGATTCCCAGGTCCTCCACTCTCTTTCAATATTTTTTCTCTCAACATAATCCCATGCAGATTCAATCCTAAGGTTCACCATACTCTCCATATCTGGGCTTACCACGTGCTTACTGAGATCCATCAAAAGACTATAATTTGAAGAGCATCATAGGCACAAGTCAAAGGTGCCACACGCCAGCATAAAAGTCAACCAGGCCAGAAATTAATTGGGCCAGAATTACTGATGATACCTCCAATTTGGGGACAGAACCCCCCCATGGTTTGCTCTTCATTCTTTTTTTCATATTTTTTTATTTTATTTATTTTAATTAGTTTTAATATAATTCTTTCAATTAATTTATTTTCATAAAATATAAAATAATATAAAAATCAGAAAAAGACAAAAATCAAAATATATTTTATTTAATTAATATTTTTGTAAATAAATAATGTCATTTAATTTAGTTTTCAATCCTAGGTTTAATTTTAATATCTTTTCTTAATAAATTAAAAAACTTGTAGAATTAGGTTTTAATTATTTTAATTACTTTTTTTTCATTTATTTTCTCATCACTAACAATTAATTATTTATTTTTATAAGTCAAAATTGCATTAATTAATTAGGTTTAGTCTTAGGTAATTTTCATATTTTCTTAATAAATTAAAAATAGCTAGAATTAGGTTTAAATTTCATTTAATTCATAAAAAATTCATAAATACAAAAACCTCAAAAATCTTTTCTTTTTCTTTAATTTGATTAATTTCATTAAAAAGGGTCCAACGCCCTCGCTTTCAATTCTAATTCAATTCGCGCATTTTTATTCCTTCTTTTAAATATTGATGTAATTCTCCCAAAGCTGTGTAACTCGGACATTTTATATTTCTCGCACTTTCCTTTATTTTATGTCAAATCGGGTCCTGGATTTAATTTGGCGATATGGACCCGCGCCTTTGTAGTAGTTTAGGAACTTTACATTTCTCGCAACTTTCTAACTGTTAATTAAATCGCATGCAAGAATGAATGTTAAATAAAAAACAAGCGCATAGATCACCCATACATTACAAGACAAAAATAATTGAAAACGACACACAAATCACACACCACCCCTAGGGTACGCCTCACTGTTGCCTTGCCTCGAAAGGTGATCGTCGAGTAGAGAATGTCTTAGTAAGTCCTCATGATCCGGGAACCTGGCATGAGGGTAGCTTCTAAGGTGTCTTCCCATTGCTCTGGTGATCACCATGTCCCGAACCTCGAATTGACCCGAACACCTCCAACGGTGGTGCTACCTACCTCTCAATGGTGGGATGGCACTACTTTAAAGGACATTTACACAGACGAATTCCTTAGGGTAGGTAGGTTCTCGTAGATACTTGCTCTAAATCTCAAAACAAATCAAAAATACTTTTCACACCAACACATTTTCAAAAAGCTTTCGAAAGCAATTTTTCAAACACTCTTGAGGACCGATACAAGAGTCGAACTGAAATTTTCAAAGAAACTTTTTAAAACCCACAGTTGAAAAGCTAACAAACCATTTTTGAAAACACAAATGAGCAAGTATCTAAGAGCCCATGGATAACCATGGATAGAAAGGGTGCTAACACCTTCCCTTTCTATAATCTACCTCCCGAACCGAGAGCAATCTCTATAAGGAATTTTTCTGTGCTTTTGTCCTTTCCATTTGTAGAAAATAAAAGACGGTGGCGACTCTTGCTTCCGCGACATTTCACGAACCAGCGTTAAACAGTCAGTGCCAGATCCACCGATCACAGAACTGGCGACTCTGCTGGGGACTTAACTTAAAGTGAGGTGTACCTTAGGGTTAGTTCATAACTGTGTTTTCAATTGCTTTCCTTGTTTGCTTTAAATTGTGGGACTGTCTTGGGAGTTCTATAGATCCTAACCCGGATCTGGGGATACCTTCTTAGAAAGTAGCAACAAGGCTGTGAGGGAACTGTGCGGGGTATACCGACATGGTTGAAACAGTCTGCTACGTTGATGTGGCACTTTGGTGTGTACCGGTAACCCTTGAGTTCAGTCAAGGAGAGTACGGGGCCTCCGCGTGGTGTCGTGAAGCATCAACAGACCTTAGGAACCTTAATTGAACTATCTTGGCCTCTTTAGGGTAGTGAGATAACTGACTTTGGTGCAGTCCGAGGTTGGTTGATACTCGATACTACACTCAATTGAGGGTTGCTTTCCTGGAATATTTCGATCGCCAGTTCAGGGGCTAAATCGAAATGATGAACAATGAAAGCAATCCAGTGATATTGGGACCCTTAGAACCCGGTTACTTCTAATAGGACAGGTTGAGCCCACCAACTTCAAGAGGGTAATACCCAGACCCCATGCTGGCCTAAACTCTAAGGGTTTCTCTTGTGTGACTTGTGTGCCTTCGTACTTGACTATTTGCATGCTTATTGTCTGACACTTGAGCTTCTTGCAGGTTTCGTTTGTAGTCCTTAATTAGGACTCATAACAAGGTCTACCGAGTTTCTTGCAGGTTTCGTTTATAGTCCTTAATTGGGACTCATGACAGGGTTTACTAAGTTTCTTGCAGGTTTTGGTTTGCAGTCCTTAATTGGGACTCATAACAGGGCTACTCAGATTACCCCATGCATACCATAACACCATACCATTGCATACATCCTAACCCATTTCAAGGATCTCAAGGGCTTGTGATGCAGGTCAGGGTGAATCAACTATCCCAGCAAGGGGCAAAGAGGATTTATTTTCCTCTAGCCAAGGTTGTCAGGGGCTATGACCCACTTGATATGGTGAGCTTTAACTCCTGGAGAAGGCTCCCCTAACCAAGGTTGTTTGGAAATCAAAACCAGACATGATGGCTAAAGTCAGGGGCTATGACCCACTTGATATGGTGAGCTCTGACTCTTGAAGAAGGTTCCCTTAACTAAGGTTGTTTGGAAATCAAAACCAGACATGGATGACTAAAGTCAGGAGCTATGACCCACTGGATATGGTGAGCTTTTGACCCTTTGAAGAAGGACTCTCAGCAACACGAAGTTCTTTCGATCAAGCTACCGGACCCAAGTTCTAACAAATTTTCTTGTTTACCCCGCGAGGTCCTTGAAAACATTACATGCATGTCATACTCATCATTGCATAACAGGTATCCTTGTTGCAGGTCACTTACCTTTCTCGCTGTTTATTTCAGCAATGGCTTCACAACAAGAAAACCAGAACCTTCACGCTCAAGAGACTCAGTTCAGGGAAATCTTCTTAGGCCTATCCAAGGGGCAGGAAGAGTTGAGGACACTCCTCATGGGGAATCTGATCAGAAAGAGTCCTGAAGATGACAAGGACGAACAACTGAAACGTCTGCAAGCCGAGGTAGACACATTGAAAACCCAGATGCTGGGGCAAAGGGCCCTCATTCAAGGTTTAGCTCAGGAGCAAGGAGAGCTGAGGGCCATGATTAGCCAGCTTCCTCAAGGCATGAAGCAACCAGCCCAAATCAGGAACCAGGTCATGGAACAACTTCCAAGAGGGCAAAGGTCGGGTCCAATGAATAGACCTCTCCGAGTTGCCACTACTTCTTAGGTCCGACAACGACCTCGCCAAGAACAGCGGGTTGATCAGAACAGGTCGGACGAGCCTAAGAGACAATTCACCTACATCAACATGCCATGGTCGCGAGCTTTGCAGCACATGTTAAGGATGAACCTGATTGCGGTGATCAACCCTCCTGTAAATCCAAAGACTTCCTCTCCAAATTACAACCCAGAAGCAAGGTGCGCTTACCATTCTGGTAGCCCGGGGCACGATACCGAGGATTGTTGGGCACTGAAGTACAAGATTCAGAGCATGATCGATGCTAAAGAGATCGAGTTCGAGCCCGCCGAGACTCCCAACATGATCACTGCTCCCTTGCCAAAACATGGCTAGGATTGAGAAATTTTTGTTCATTCGAATGTTCAAGTTGCAATTTTCTTTTGTTCAAACATTTACTCATGTTAAACATTGTTATTTCATTAATGCATCGCATATGTCTGTTCTGAAACAATATATTCGTATTCACTAAATGCAAATTATTTTCATATTTTTTCTGATGATCAACTCTTAAATAATAATTCTAAGCCTCTTAAGGGAGGATGACGAAAACGATACCACAATCTACAATATGCTTTTGAATGGACCCCGCTGATGAGGTACAGGCATTGTTTCAAATCCCTAAACACTGGAGTTATAAGGAAGATAATCCCTCGTCAACCCATCTGAGCCAAAGAAGTAGGAGTTTTTCTTTTCGAAAATTAAAACCCTTAATCATAACCTGGGGCAGGGTAGTTCTCTCAGTTGATCCAAGTGCATAACAAATGGCACCAAAGAGGTCCTTACAAAACAAAGAAAGACAGTGATGGTTCCAAACAATCATAAAGACAGGCAGTCATTACCTCTCAAAATAAAAAAAGCCCATTAAGTCAAAACCTATGAAGGAGACTTACAAAACTGGGGCATCCCGCTGACTGTAATTCCAAAAAGAAACAGTTCAGGAAAAAAAATAGGGATAAACAAAATCAAAAAGAAAGAGGTCCTACAAACCCTCAACGGAAAAAAAAGGAAATGACTGCCTATTCAAAATAAACTGTCAAATTCCGAACCATCACAGGTATATCAAAGCAAAGACTCAAACAAGGTCTAACGTATGATCAACTGAGTTTAGGTTTGGAGAACATCACGAAGAGATGGTGGGTACAAATAAAATTTGAGCCTTTATCCTTTGTTTCTTAAACCGCGAACCAAGCCACGTTATAACCCTTAAAAGTCCTAGCTGAAGCATGGGTTAGTTCGAAAGCATACTGTTACGAAAGGTATCCTGACTCCTTAAGGCTTACGATAAATACGGAGTTGACATCACGTTTTACAAACATTCACTTTTTTTATGAAAAAAGAATGCATTTTCAAAATCTTCAAGACAGACATAGGCTGTGCATTTTTAACATAACTTTGTTTGCATATGACGTTTGTTTGAACAACATAGAAATTCGCACGACGAATGCCTAATGAACAGAAGTACTTCCAATCAAGGGGCACGGCATGATCATGGTCCGCTACCTGGGGAAGTCCAGTCAAGATTCGGAGAATCTCTCAAAAGCCAAACAGTAGGGGCAAATCTCCGCCTGAGTCACTTGGGGCACTCCAGCAACGAATCTTGCACGATCAGACATCTTCTGGTACTATGGCAACACAAGCAGCCAGGGGCACCTCCCTGCATTCTAAGAGCGTGGACATAGTCGAAAAAATACTACGCACAATCAAAGACCCGCTAGGTTGACATGCCTAGGCAAAATAAGGGACGAAATGAAAAAATCTGTACACCCGGCAAGTCGAAAACCTGGAAAGGCGGCTTGGGCAAAAATGGGTATCCCGGTGGATTGAAAACCCGAAAGGGCGGTCCAGGCAAAAATTAGGGATCAAAGCGTACGACTATGTCCCGGCATCTTGTCACTTGCCTACCAGAAGAAGGTTTGTCCATCAACCACTATCAGCGCCTCACAGGTCTTCCTCTCCCACCTCGGAAACAGGGGCAATAAAGAGTTGTCCAAGCAATCTAATTGTTCTGTCCTCCAAGGTACCAAGGTAGGTTCAGCTGAAGAACATAACCAGTATATCTTAATTCCCCAGAGAGTGAGCCAGCAAGTTAGTACATTCTCCTCAAGCGAAGCTATTATCAACCTTAAGGAAGTTGGGTATCCTCCCGCGGATCTCAACATTCCCTAGCAATGTACGAACATTCTTAACAAGCATCCCCGACAATCTTGGTCTAAAGGTCGTTCCCCAGCGGTATATCAAACATTCAAAGGAATCAATTCCCCGATACTGCTCAAAACTTCCCCAGGAGAGTCCAATCTAGTTCCCCAGGAAAGTTGGAATTCATCGCCCCAAGCAGTAAGCTTATCCCCAGTAGATTCTGGAAGCTTATCCCTCGCAGAGAACGAATGCGTCTCCCGGCTCTTTTCAAAGAGTTATTTCCTTACCAGGATATAACTGGGTTATCCTCAGCCAAAAGCCACGGAAAGAGCGTCCTCGACGAAGTCTTCTTATCCCCAGCAAGGTCTATTAACACTTCCAACAACAATGGTATCCCCAACAAGTTATTATCAACAACTCAACAAAGTATCTCTCTCCCCACAGAGTATCGCTTCCCAGCAAGATCGCTAGAGTACTTTTCTCCCTGCAGAGTAATCCATTCGCCAAGGCTATTCCCCAACGAAGTTATCTTCTCCTACCGGTATTCTTGCAACTATCATCCCCAGCGGAAGCAAAAATCTATTCTCCAACATCAGTCCAGGAGTGACTTCCCGGCACCCGTCAAGGATTTATTTTCCTAAGACGAAAACATACATTTGTAAACATCGCATACATCATTATAGCATGCATGTACGCATCATATCTTACAAATCTCATTTATGTTGAGAACATCATTGCTTGACCCATATCATGCATTGCATATGACTGACCTTTACCTTTCAGGAAAAGATTCAGTTAAGTTCTCAGCTATTTCAAGACCTAGACCGGTTCAGTTAAATCGACTCCAAAGATTTCTCTGTTTCTTATCAAGTCAAAGGCCTTCTCTGGTTCAGTCAGATCGACTCCAAAGATCTCCCTGTTTCTTATCCAGTTGAAGACATTCAAGACCTAGACCAGTTCAGTTAAATCGACTCCAAAGATTTCTCTGTTTCTTATCCAGTCAAAGGCCTTCTCTGGTTCAGTCAGATCGACTCCAAAGATCTCCCTGTTTCTTATCCAGTTGAAGACATTCAAGACCTAGACCGGTTCAGTTAAATCGACTCCAAAGATTTCTCTGTTTCTTATCCAGTCCAAGGCCTTCTCTGGTTCAGTCAGATCGACTCCAAAGATCTCCCTGTTTCTTACCCAGTTGAAGACATTCAAGACCTAGACCGGTTCAGTTAATCGACCCTAAGATTCTCTATTTCTTATCCAGTCCAAGGCCTTCTCTAGTCCAGTTAAATCGACCCCAAATAGATTTTTCTGATAAAAACCCAGTTGAAGACATTCCAAGACCTAGACCGGTTCAGTTAATCGACCCTAAGATTCTCTGTTTCTTATCCAGTCCAAGGCCTTCTCTAGTCCAGCTAAATCGACCCCAAACAGATTTTCCTGATAAAGACTTAGTAGAAGATACCCAAGGTTCTCTCAATGTTTGCTGTTGAGGTGGTAATCGCCTATGGTTCTCTCCCCGATACTGCGGAGGTGGTAATCCCAGATTTCGCTCAACGATTGCTGTTGAAGTTGAAGTTATCCAAGGTTCTCTCAATGTTTGCTGTTGAGGTGGTAATCGCCTATGGTTCTCTCCCCGATACTGCGGAGGTGGTAATCCCAGATTTCGCTCAACGATTGCTGTTGAAGTTGAAGTTATCCAAGGTTCTCTCAATGTTTGCTGTTGAGGTGGTAATCGCCTATGGTTATCTCCCCGATACTGCGGAGGTGGTAATCCCAGATTTCGCTCAACGATTGCTGTTGAAGTTGAAGTTATCCAAGGTTCTCTCAATGTTTGCTGTTGAGGTGGTAATCGCCTATGGTTCTCTCCCCGATACTGCGGAGGTGGTAATCCCAGATTTCGCTCAACGATTGCTGTTGAAGTTGAAGTTATCCAAGGTTCTCTCAATGTTTTCTGTTGAGGTGGTAATCGCCTATGGTTCTCTCCCCGATACTGCGGAGGTGGTAACCCCAGATTTCGCTCAACGATTGCTGTTGAAGTTGAAGTTATCCAAGGTTCTCTCAATGTTTGCTGTTGAGGTGGTAATCGCCTATGGTTCTCTCCCCGATACTGCGGAGGTGGTAATCCCATATTTTGCTCAACGATTGCTGTTGAAGTTGAAGTTATCCAAGGTTCTCTCAATGTTTGCTGTTGAGGTGGTAATCGCCTATGGTTCTCTCCCCGATACTGCGGAGGTGGTAATCCCAAGATTATCTCAATGATTGCTGTTGAGGTTAAAGTGATCCAAGGTTCTCTCACCGTTCCTGTTGAGGTAGTAACCATCCCTGGTTCATTCATCATCGTTTGAAGCTCCAGATTCAGCTCCTGTAACCAGTCAGGACACATCTACACAAAGAATTTGAAGACCAGCTCCCGTAACAGGTCAGGTAATCATTTTTCTTTCTTGCAGGTACGCAAGTTCTCGCTAAGGAATCTCTTATGCGATTGACATCTAGATGGCATCTATAAGCCCATCACCCTATCCATCAATCTCCAAATGGCATCTATAAGCCCATTCACCATCACACTGCTACTATGTGAGCGCAAATTTCTGGGCACTCTAGTGTTCAATCAACTTCCACCCTCGGATTACGAAAGGCACGTCAGCCAATCTGCATCCTCAGGTCTAAGAAGATTGAATAGGGGCAACTGTTGTACCCCAAAATTTTCCCTCCCATATTCTTCAAGGATTTGCCAAGTCAATGCTTCAAAATTCCCCAAGGGTTGCACAGTGTAAGGGCCTCCTAACAGTCAAAATTAGGGTTTTGATTCTGACAAAGAAAATGAAGTTTCCAAGGGTCCAATCAAGTCCCACATGCCTACAAACATGGTCAAGCATCCTCATGCCAAGTTTCAAGACTTTCAGCACAAAATTGCACAGTCAAAACTCTAATTGCACTACAGTCAACTGTAGGGGGCAAAATGGTCATTTGACAGTCAAAAGTTCAAATTTTTGGTCAACATCTCATTTTGAAGCCACAAACATCATTTGATCAATGCTTGATCATGATTCTCAAAGCTTGGCTCAAAAATCATCAAGATGCAAAAGTTTCCATATTTGGACAGTTGAAAAAGTCAACTGTAAATTGACCAGGCATAACTTTCACATGGATTATCAGAAAAATTCCATCCAAAGCTCATTTTGAAGATAAAGACATTTCCTACAACTCCTCTTCATACTTCAAGTCCAAGAAATGCTCTCACAAAAAGTTATCAATTTCAACATTATAGGTCATTTTCAAAAGTCAACAAAAAGGGACTTTAAGTCAAAGGCCATAACTTGAGATTGGTAAATCAAAATGACATGGGACCAAAGGCATTGGTTAGAGGACTCAAAGACCTTCCCAAAATGTCCAAGAACATGAGCAAAGCTTAAAAATTGAGCAAGTTATGCCTTGTGGAAGTTGGGAAATTTTTGGATATTTTGAAAAGTCAACTTTGCTTCAAATGTCTTAAAAATGCTAATGGGCCACATTTTCTTCCAAAATCCATCATCCAAGGAATGTGCACGACCATTTGGCCCAAAGGGAAGTTTTTCATCATCTTTATCTATTTATTTGAATTTTTAATTGCTAATAATTCATTTAATTAAAATAAATATGTGGAAAATGCTAAACCAAAGTTTTCAAATCTTTTTATGCATGGAATAACTCAAGGATTTCGTGCAAATCAGATAAGGAAAGAATCAATGGTAATTGGATATGATTGGTATCAAGTTAGCATGAAAAATATTGAAAAGTTATGCCATGGAAATCAAATATTCTCTACATCAATGCTTTGATCCTTTGGCTCAGATTTTTTACCCTAATCATTCTATACATAAGCCTAATGCAAACCCTAATGCCAAGAACCTCAAAGCTGCGCATAAAACACCATAACCAAGTTTGAGTTTTTGTTAAAAAAGTCCAAAACTGAAAACCACCTTCCAGTGCGATTCAAGGCCAAATAATTATTCTATTGTGTTCCTGAAGCTTCAAGGAAGGGGTCTGAATCAAAATCATAAGCTCTGACACCAAGAAACGGTAGAACGATCGTGTCCTGTACAGAATTTTTTCCACATTCTTGCATCATGATTCATGCGTTTTCTGTAGTTTTTAATATTTGATTTGTGTTATTTGACTCATTACGAAGCTAACCACATGATTTAATTGAGTTTTTAAGCATTGTGCATGATTTCACCATGGATGCATGCTAGGGTTACCAAGCTGTGAAATTGGGGGTTTACTCCTATGGAAAAATTGGAACACGAGACTCAGACTATTAGAATCAGGACCTTCAGACAAATTCAATGATGGGGTCGCGCCCAATTTCTGATTACAGACGAGCTAATCGCTATTTTTTCACACTGCATATAGTGGGGGTTTAAAACCCCCGCAATCTTGTTTGTTTTGTTTCAGGAAAAACATAAGCCACGAAGAAGAAGATCAGGTGTCAAGGCGTGGTTGGTCTATTTGAATTTCGCGCTAAATTTATCCACTAACTCATGTTTTGACTGATATTGTTTAGTGGTCATATAATAAACAAAGCGCTTCAAGAGCTCCAGTGGCAAGGCATGTGTATGGTAACCTCTGGGACCTGGGTTCGATTCCCAGGTCCCCCACTCTCTTTCAATATTTTTTCTCTCAACATAATCCCATGCAGATTCAATCCTAAGGTTCACCATACTCTCCATATCTGGGCTTACCACGTGCTTACTGAGATCCATCAAAAGACTATAATTTGAAGAGCATCATAGGCACAAGTCAAAGGTGCCACACGCCAGCATAAAAGTCAACCAGGTCAGAAATTAATTGGGCCAGAATTACTGATGATACCTCCAATTTGGGGACAGAACCCCCACATGGTTTGCTCTTCATTCTTTTTTTCATATTTTTTTATTTTATTTATTTTAATTAGTTTTAATATAATTCTTTCAATTAATTTATTTTCATAAAATATAAAATAATATAAAAATCAGAAAAAGACAAAAATCAAAATATATTTTATTTAATTAATATTTTTGTAAATAAATAATGTCATTTAATTTAGTTTTCAATCCTAGGTTTAATTTTAATATCTTTTCTTAATAAATTAAAAAACTTGTAGAATTAGGTTTTAATTATTTTAATTACTTTTTTTTCTTTTATTTTCTCATCACTAACAATTAATTATTTATTTTTATAAATCAAAATTGCATTAATTAATTAGGTTTAGTCTTAGGTAATTTTCATATTTTCTTAATAAATTAAAAATAGCTAGAATTAGGTTTAAATTTCATTTAATTCATAAAAAATTCATAAATACAAAAACCTCAAAAATCTTTTCTTTTTCTTTAATTTGATTAATTTCATTAAAAAGGGTCCAACGCCCTCGCTTTCAATTCTAATTCAATTCGCGCATTTTTATTCCTTCTTTTAAATATTGATGTAATTCTCCCAAAGCTGTGTAACTCGGACATTTTATATTTCTCGCACTTTCCTTTATTTTATGTCAAATCGGGTCCTGGATTTAATTTGGCGATGTGGACCCGCACCTTTGTAATAGTTTAGGAACTTTACATTTCTCGCAACTTTCTAACTGTTAATTAAATCGCATGCAAGAATGAATGTTAAATAAAAAACAAGCGCATAGATCACCCATACATGACAAGACAAAAATAATTGAAAACGACACACAAATCACACACCACCCCTAGGGTACGCCTCACTGTTTCCTTGCCTCGAAAGGTGATCGTCGAGTAGAGGATGTCTTAGTAAGTCCTCATGATCCGGGAACCTGGCATGAGGGTAGCTTCTAAGGTGTCTTCCCATTGCTCTGGTGATCACCATGTCCCGAACCTCGAATTGACCCGAACACCTCCAACGGTGGTGCTACCTACCTCTCAATGGTGGGATGGCACTACTTTAAAGGACATTTACACAGACGAATTCCTTAGGGTAGGTAGGTTCTCGTAGATACTTGCTCTAAATCTCAAAACAAATCAAAAATACTTTTCACACCAACACATTTTCAAAAAGCTTTCGAAAGCAATTTTTCAAACACTCTTGAGGACCGATACAAGAGTCGAACTGAAATTTTCAAAGAAACTTTTTAAAACCCACAGTTGAAAAGCTAACAAACCATTTTTGAAAACACAAATGAGCAAGTATCTAAGAGCCCATGGATAACCATGGATAAAAAGGGTGCTAACACCTTCCCTTTCTATAATCTACCTCCCGAACCGAGAGCAATCTCTATAAGGAATTTTTCTGTGCTTTTGTCCATTCCATTTGGAGAAAATAAAAGACGGTGGCGACTCTTGCTTCCGCGACATTTCACGAACCAGCATTAAACAGTCAGTTCCAGATCCACCGATCACACCAAGATTGAAACCTTTAGATGCAAAATTCTATGGCATTCCCCATGGATAACCTTGAGGCATGTGGTTCTGAACAACAGTCAGAGTAGCGGATACGGGAACAGTCGAAGCTTCAGTAGTTTCCCTTGTTGGTTGAGGTTGAACGCTTGGTGGCTAATTCTGAGAAGCCACCAGAGCTTCCATCAGAGTAGTCAGATTGGTCATGCTGACCTTCAAAGTAGAAACTTCTTTGCGCAGCTCGCGATTCTCTTGTTCTAAGTTGTCCATCTTCTTTTTGAAATTAGCCCGAGTGTTGTAGTGGTGAGTCAGCTTGCTGAACGAAGTAAAGAAGCTTGGTAAGACACCTGGATATGCATAACAAATGCAAGAAATATGTGCAATATGATGCATGATATGAAATGCACATGATTTTTTTTCTTTGTTATTTAATATTTCGAGGGATTTATAGATTTATAAACATATTGCAAATATTAAAGTAATAACGCTTTTGAAATACTGAAAATTTTATTATAATATCTTCAAAATGGATTACAAGTTTCAATGATCACAAGTACAAGATGAAAATAAAATCTGAAACCCTGAGAAATAGAACTGATGGAGATCACTCTATACGCTGGCGCTTCCTCGTGAGCCTAGAAATCTGAGCCTTTAACCTCTGGTTTTCTTTCGCATATCTGGTGGTAACCTCCTTCGAATCATTTGAATCAGGAAGTGAGTAATCAGCACCTGATTGAGGCATATGAGAGATAAACCACAGGTACAACAAATGCGTGCAACAGATAATCATCTCCCCATAATAAGAATTCCGAAGATGAATAGAGTAATAAACATCACCCAATAATGTAGGAACTGGGTTTCCAATCATGAAAATCCTGATAGCGTTAATGTCGACAAACTTGTCCACATTAGGAAATAAGAACAACCCGTAAGCAAGTAAAGCAACTGTACTCTTCATTCTGGCAAATTAACGAGCCTTCTCCAATAAGAACTGAGCTATTAATCCTCTAATGCCTCCTTTGGTAGTCATATGGGCTTCCACCTCAGACTTCCCCAGGTGAATCAATGCACCAATCTCATGTGGTTTTAGCTCACCCTCTATACCAGTAAAAGGAATACAATCAGTAATAGGTAAATCCAATAGATAAGAATACTCCTCCAACGTAGGCATCAACTGATAGTCGGGAAAAGTAAAGCAATGATACACCGGATCATAGAACTGGAACATGGTCGAGAGAATACCCTCCTTCATCTTCAGCTTCATGAGAGGATTAATGGATCCATACTTCTTCCGAAAGTCTGCAGAACACTCGATCTCGAGAATTAGACTGATCAACTCATCTATATTTGGATCCTTAAAATTGTATTTTCCGGTCTTTCTCTTTCCAGAATCCATGGTTACAAAGTACCTAAGATATTCACAAATAGTTAACCTTTAAATCCCTTGAAATATGGTTTCTTCAAAAGATGCTTATGAGTGCATGGATGCATGATGCAACAATCACACACAAGATCACACATATAGGGTTCATAGATTCAACGTCACGATCATGAGGTCGAAGGTACTACCCATAAGGTATTTGTCTAAAAAGTTTCACCTACCGAACAAGGTTCTAGAGGTTCCCAGAGTTTACATCCTTCCTTTGGATATTACCAACTTCCTGATTAACTCGGTAATTAGTAATATTCTCAAGAAAGACTCGTCTGAGCGTAGTATCGCGTGACAACTATTTTTGGATTACTCCATCATAGCTTTCGCACTACACCTAAAAGGCCAAGATGGGTTTGGTATTCTACGGTCCTCAGTTTCAGTAGGCTCCCAGGTTGAAAGCAGTACGTCTTCCAGATTACTCGGTAAACAACACTACAGTCAAAGGGGCCTCCACTGAGTGGGGGATATCATGCCTCCTTTTTTTGGGATTACTCCCTCAAAGATAACATGACTATACCGCCCGTCCTATCTTAAAGTTTGCCCAAGTCTGGGTATAGGACTTATGAGTAATCACCAAGCACCCTGAAAACCAGGAAAATCTAGACAAACATATATACAACATATAACACAAAAACAGTAATAACACATATACAAATATAAATAAAGATAGGCTTAACCCACTTAGGGATGGACCAGTAAGAGGTCAATCTTTCCCCAGTGAAGTCGCCATTTTTTTGTAGCGGTAGAAATGTTCAAGACTAAGCCATTGGATTGACTAGAATTTATACAAATCAAAATAAAAATCGCCACCGCGCTTTATTGTTTCCAAAGGAATGGGAAAAGAGCGAATAACCCAAAAAGAGGGGAAAGATTCAAGGTAAGGGGGTTGGTTATGCAAAGGGAAGGTATTAGCACCCTAAACATCTACGGTACTCCGCAGGAGCCTCTTTGTAAAATATGTATATTTTTGCAATAAAAAAATGTTGTATATATAAAAAATGGATGGTGGAGGTGAGGAAAGAAATATATTTATTTTTATAATTTTTGCACCCGCCGCGGTTGTGAACCTTTAGTGCCTACGTACCACCTTTTCGTGTAATGGGGGATCATAGTATGTGTAGTTCCTCTTTTAAAAATTTAAAACACAAATGCATTGGTTAATTTTATGAGATGAAACATCATTGTCATTTTCCGTATGGAAAACATACCTACTACCCACAATCATGAGAAAGGAGAATTTGCATCATCTCAAAGTGGAGGATATGACTTGGATTTTAAAAATCAACAATGCCTCACTCAACACCCAAGTGGAAAATATCTCTCTTTACTACATATTATAGAAGTATAGTTGTTTTCATCACTACAAGGATTGTCAAGAGTTCAACCTTTTTTGAGAAAAGTTTAAAGATAAAAGCCAAAGTGGAAAAATGGTTTGAAATGAGATTGATTAAATTTTAGTCTTCTCAAAAAAATGTCAAGGAATTATTAAGTTGATTGGAGTTTATTTATAAAAAATGTTTTGAAAATGCATGGACATAAGTCCAAGTTTATTATGAAAGTTGTTCAAGTTCAAAAACAAGAAGAGTTTCCAAAAAGGGAAAGAATATTTTTGAAATTAAAGAAGATGGGAGGAGATGAAGGGACTATCCTAAAGCATAAGGTAAAACCTAGGGATAAGAACCATCTAACCAACAAGTAACCAATACTTGACATTATGAGCCAAGATAGAATTCCCATTCCTTGGATTGAAACCAATCAAGCAAAGAAATACTAGACCTCTTGAGAGAACCAAACTTCAAGTGTATTAAGTCTTCACAAAAAATTGGGCAGAGTAACGGCTGTATACGGGTGAATTCCAGATTACAAACTGTCATACCCTAATTTTTGACCTAAGATCCCTGCTTCATTTGCATTGTTTTATATATACATCAAGGTTATAAAATATTGTAGGTTTCAAACGTTTTGCTTTCGAGCTTTGACTGTGTAGAGATTATCGAGTGTTGTGGGCATTTTATCTTATGAATGACTAACCAATAATCAAGCACGAAGTGTATGTTTTGTTTTTTTGATTTCATGTATAGGAAATAGGTCTGAAAAAAGAGCATCGGACGTCACACATTAATTAGGGTTTTGAGTCTCGCGACAGAAATATGGTCGATCATTGATTCTCAAAAGAATTTGAGAATTGTGTGTTTATTTCCACACTCTGTCCAATAGATGGTCTCTAGTGTCTCTGAAATTTTTCGGAAAGAACAGTCGAAGTTTTACTGCCTTTGGTTCATGTGTGTTTCACATTGCTTTAAAATACAAGAAAACCAAGCTACGCCAGTCATTTTCGATCATTTAGACCAAAAGTCATTTGCAAATTTTTTCATGATGCAGGGTGAATTTCGTCAAAATGGGATGATTAAATTCAAAACCGTTCTACAAGAATTTATTCGGGATACTTGGAATTTTCTTTATTTGAATTCAAGTGATAATTAAAGAGGAGCTACCAAGAAATCTTATTCAAGAATAATTATTTATCGCATGAAATATTTATTCAAGATTATTTTGTGTGATTATTTTGGTGGATTTACATTATGGTTATTTGAACACACATGAAGCATTTATTAAGGAGATATTAGAAAAAGGAATTCGATTCAAGTAATCGTTCATCACAAGATTAACTACATGAGGATTGCTATTTGATTACAAAATCAATTCATGTGATTTATTTGATTTCTATTACAAAATGCAAGATTGAAGTCCTAAGGCTTGCATTATTATTTATTCATCATTCAACAATTCATCCAAGTATTATTCAATTATTTTCCAAATTCAAATGGAAGGTCTTGAATTTTTATCAAGTCATATGAAGATTCAAAGTTATTTACAATTACCAGGGAATTGAGAATATATTGAAGAATACATATTCATTCATGTTATAATTTACTTGGATTTATTGTTACAAAGTTACAAAAGAAATGAAAATTTTGTACATGAAATCAAGCTATTATTTCTTGCTCTAATAGGAGCCCCTTTGCTTCCCATTTTTTCCAGCACTGTTTAAATATAATAACAGTCTAATTCTTGGGTGTTTTGCTGTTCAAAACAGTATTAGAAAACAGTCCTAATGCTGTCCATTTTCTCCAACCTTGTTTCAACAAAGACCATGCCAAGTTGCTGTCCTAATCTGCCCTGCAAAACAGTCCAAAATGCAGCCCATAAGACAAAAATCTGCACATTTGCTGCTACAAAAACCAGTCTACAAAACTCCAAATATTGCACTAAAATGCACACGTCAAAAAGTTGTCTCATAAAACATTAAAACAAATCCCAAAACAATTCAAATCTCTATTATCCCCCCCCTAAAACCCCATATATTTCACTATAAATAGAGGCCTCTATCAACAGACAATGGAGGAGTTTTTTTTCAAGAATCACCACAAAATTCAGCAAGAAGAAAAAATAGAAAGAGAAAAAAATTGTCCAAGAATCACACTAAGAATCAGAAGATGAGCATTGAGAAGAGAAGCATCAACAAGAGAGGGAGGGAGAACTTACTATTTTTTCTGAAGCTCCATCGGAGAGACTCCGATATGTATTTCTCTTCCCATCATCTCTACATAGTTTTCTCATATAAAATCTGCTGAATCCATTTGCATAACAACATCACCTCCATGATTTGAATCTTCTCTTTGCACCATTTCCTTTATGCCATGAATGTTTGATTTACCATAATCCTCGAGGTATTTTGGAGTTGCTACGTTCTGTTGATGTTTAACCTATTAAAAATCAGAATATTAATTCGTAGAATTATGTTACAACCTGTTAACATAACTAGAAAACTAAGATGCATAACCTGCTAAAAAAATTTCTCTAAAAATTGCTCAACTCTGTCAAACCCGAACCTGTTAGCTGCAAAACAAAAACTCAGAACCGAAACTCCGAACCAAAACTCAGAACCAAACTGGGTCAGCCCCATTGGGCTGTTGGCCTAATCCACTCATTTTCCCCTTTTGTATAAAACATAAAAAACCACATCTCCTATAACTAATTTTTATTTAATTTTTGTTAACTTGTTTATCTTAATTATTCAAAAATACATATTTCATAATTTAGTCTTTGATTAATTTTGTTATTCGTTTAAATTATTAAAAATACATGTTCTGTAATTTAGTTTTTATTTAATTCTTGTCATTTATTTAACCATTTAAAATGCATTCTTGAAAATTAATCTCTTATTGAATTCTGTTATTATTCAATTGTCGCTCTATTTAACTTTATTCTCAATCGTTTAAATCTTTCGTCCGTTTCAAATCCAAGGGAAATGTTTTAACTTTGTTGACTTCACGTCATCAAACACATCGTGTGAATACCCTCATTCATCTTTTGTTTGTTTATTATTTTGCTAAACCTAAGATAATTTTCCTAAAAGACCCCACTTTTAAAATCACACCTTTTAAGTCAAAACTTCGACATTAGGTCATCGTATCTTCAAAATCTCGTCCACACCCATTTTAGCCAAACAAACCATTTTAATCAAATAAATAATTTTAATAAACAAATATTTCAAAAGGTTCCTATAGGATACTATAGATGCATTGGGTGCTAATACCTTCCCATTGCATAACCAACCCCCGAACTCTAGATCTCTTTTCAAAATGCATTGTATATTCATTACTTTTAAATATTATTTTACATTTCATATTTTAGGGTTTTATTTCGCTCTTTTCCCTTTTCCCTTGGAAATAATAAAGCGCGGTGACGACTCTTGCTTTTGTAGACAAGTTAATTAATAGCTCGATCTCCGATTTACCCCGCTAAATTTTTTATCGCTACACAAACAAAGTTTGTAATCACAAAAACCTGCACACAAAAACAAACAAGCAACCCAATGTCTTGAGGTAAACTTCAAGAACACCAGAAAAAATAATCAGATAAGATCTCCAAGATAGGTCAAGGTTTCTAATCCTAAGTCCAAGAAAAGTCCCATGCTCCATAATGCCAAGGATAGTAACCAAATAGTCTAAGCACCATTAAAGAGTTTTTAGGGTTTATGTTGATTATTAAGTGTCTTAAGAAAGGAAAAGAAAATCTCAAGTGAGAAAAGTAAAAATGGAAAGAAAATAAATTCTCAAATGAGAAAAGATGAAAATGGCATGAAATATAAATTCTAAAAGTAAATAGTACATAAAGCATAAAAAAATAAAAGTATAAGGTAAACAAGTCGATAATTAGTGGTTAGTTGGATGACCATCTTGAAGCTTGCATTTGGAACTCATTAGAGGATTGGTAGAACCAAAGCCACCACACAATAAGTTGCATTTGCTTTTTGTCAAGTATATCATCCATTTGGAATTCTCATAAGTACCATTTAATGATCAACGGTGTTTAAGTGATATGCGTTGACCAAAAGTGTCATAGATCCATTAGAGGATTGGTAGAACCAAAGCCTCCACACAATGAGTCTCAAGATTATTGGATCAAAGAGATCAAATTAACATACTTGGGCTTGCAATAATAAGTTTGGGCCACGAATGATCATTTATTCGAATCAGGATAAAATTTAGCGCTATGTTAAGCAATCGTAAGTGGACTTATATAGAAGTCGCACCTATTTTGAGGCCAGTCAATAGTAATCTATGCACCATTTGTTTTGAGACATGATATAGAGATCATGCTCCAACAACATCTAGTGCAATAAGAAAGGGATGAGATGAAGAGGGATGGGAAAAATATACAAACCATATTTGAATTAAATTTTAATCAAACTATTATTAAAATCATTCATCCATTTTTGTGGAGTTAAACTCCACACTATGGATCCAATGATGTTAATAAAGTTCATGATCCAAAATCTAACCCAAGATCAGCCAGAAAATAATCACAAAATAATATCACATTTAATATACACAAAAAAGGATTTTTAAAAATGTTTTAAAAATAGAAAATAATGATAAAAATATCAACTATGTTCAAATTAATCAAGAAATGAAAAGTAAGACCATAGAAAAATCAGAAAAAGGCCTAAGTAATTTTATAACTTTTTTTTGGTAATTTTTTAAAGTCAGAAACTATTTTTAAAATTAAAATAAATGGGTAAAATGAACAAAAAATTGTAAAAAAAGTAAATTCATAAAAAAAATAAGATAAGGTCACCAATATTTGTCAAAATATCATTGGATCATTCCATATTTTTTTTTCAGAATTTAAAAATGTATAAAAGTATTTTTAAACATTTAAAACAAATCAAATAAGTGTAAAATTTGTAAAAAATACCAAAACATAAAATTAAATTGTGAAAAAAGTAAAAGTCAGAAAAAGAATAATAAAAAATATTGTTTCATAATTTTTTCATATTTTTTGGACTAAAAATGAATTTTCTATGATTTTTTTAAATTTAAAACAATTAAAATATAATAATCTGAAAAAGAAAATAAAAGTAAAATATGTGGACCATTGGATGAAAGTCAAAACGCATTAGTAATCAAATCCAAAGGATCTGGCGCGCTGTGCATATCATGGTCATTTATGAATATAGTACATAATCATTAATTAAATAAGAATTTGAAAAATACAGATGGCGCGCCTTCATTGGTTAGAAGATGACATGTTGGTAATCTTCAACCTCCAACCATCATGAATTAGAAGTCTCTCAAACTGTAAAATCAGAAGCTCAGACCTATGCCATTCGCTTCGTCTCTTCAAGACGAAGACAACCACACCCTCGCGCCAAATTTATATAAAATGTAGCTCAAGCAATTTGGAAGGAAAGTTTTGAAAAGGGATTTGAAATTTCATGGTCAAAACGTGTTTCCAGTAAAAGGTAAGTGTTGCGACTAGAACCAGGACAATGAAAGCAACACAATGATATCAGAGTTTTGAAGAATTGATGAAGGAATCTACCTATTAAAGTTGAGTTGCAGAGCTCTGAAACTGGACTTTTATGGAGCAGTATAGGGCAAGATTCTAGAATGTAATTATATGGTTAGCTTCAGGAAAGATCAAGGAAGGTGAATTGATGGAAAAATTAGATTGAAAAAGGGTCGAGAATGGATTTTAAAGTTACAGAAAATTGAGTTATGGAGCAAGTTTGAGAGGGTGATTCTTGATATCCAAGCTTGGGAAATTGAATGGGGTAGTTCATGTATTTATAGAAGAAGTGAATGGAATTAAAAGGAACAGTGAATGATGCATTTTGGAGGGAAATCGTGCACACTTGATGCACGAGTGAAGTGTGATACAAAATTCATCAAAACTCGTCCAATTCTTGCATTTTGATGCGCTAAAAAAATCTGGAACTTCACTAAACATGTTTAGAGGAAAAAACACGTGGAAAACTTGTGATTAGAGGCCACATTATGGATTTCAAAAGTCTAACTTGGTGAGAAATTCAATTTCAAAGTGCCAACTTCTGACCAATGGCATTTTAAACTCAAGGGGTCTTAGGGCATGATTCTTGATGCTTTAGAAAGATGAGGTTACAAGCTTTGCAATGGAAAAAGAATGGAGTTAAATGGATGCTTGAGATAATAGTTGTATTGAGTCAAAGTTGAAGACAAAAGGTTGACTTTCCATACTTAGAAATATTTCACATTCTTCTTCAAAAATGACCTATAATGTCTTGCATCCAAACATGGCCTTCCACTTGGAATTTGCTCTTGACCAAAAAAGATGGCATGAAGTAGACCTATTGAATGACACTTTGAAACTTGAATCATTCAAAATATCCAAAATTTGTGCAAGTTATGACTTGTTGAAGTTGGAAAAAAAATCATGAAATGACCTATAATCTTTTGCATCTTTAAGGCAACTTCCATCCATTTTCCCACTTTGCACATAAAAGAAGGCATAAAGTTCATATCTTAAAGATCATTATTGAAAAATAATGGACTCAAGGTGATAAAAATTAACCAAGTTAGGACCATTTGAAGTCACTCATGTAAAATTGTTGATTCATCTAGATGACTTGTAATCTTTCTTCTTCACCAAGTTCCTTCCACATGAAAACTCCTTGGAAATTTTGAAGTGATTTGTTGATAACCCTTTTAAGATAAGGATATCTTTGGAATCACTCAAAAATACCAAAAGGTGAACAAGATGTACTCCTTTGAAGTTCATTACCCTAGCTCTTAGATCAAGAAAATGCTTTGAGGAACTTTGACAAGTTTGAACAAACTTCTTGTACCAATATTCTTGCTTTGTGAATAGAAGTTGTTGAGGAGGATAATGAGGACTCATAGCCACAAAAACCACTTTTATATCTTAAAATTTGATAGAAATATGCTCTTGTGACCAATAGGAACAAGGCCTTGTCTAGACATGACAACTTCTCCAATCAACCCCTTGTACTTTTGAGTCAAATCTAATAACCTTGAAATGTGATGAACTAAAGCAACATTGCCATGCCAATTCTCCCAAAACCATTCCAATGGTGAGTGTGATACGGTGGGAGAACTTACTTGAGGTTTTGCGTTTGTGTTCGCAAATGTTTCGGTTTAGCAAGAGTCGCCACAGACTTTTTATTTTATCCAAAGGAAAGGTCAAAAAGAACAGGAAATACCTTTGAGATGTTTTCTTGGGTTCGGGGGGTAGATTATGAAAAGGGAAGGTGCAAGCACCCTTTTCATCCATGGTTTTCCATGGGCTCTTAGTTACTTGTTTAGATCACTTGCTTTTGCTTTTCAATTGTTTGAAATGGTGCTTTGTGTGTGGTTTTGAAAAATGTTTTGAAAAGAGGCCATCGTTGTGGCAACCTTTGTAATGATTCTTGTTTGAATGTATACAAAGATGTATTGTATTTTGAAAAGATATTTCAATGTTTGAAAGTTTGATTTGGGAAATGTTTTGAAATTGTGTTGTGAGGTGTGTTTGAAAATAGCAGGGATGCTTTTGCAAGTTTTGATCAAGTAACTAAGAGTTGTCTACCCTTTTTACTCAAAAGTCATTCCTACACATTTTTAACCCTTTTGTCAGTGTTGTTTTACCATTGCATTTGGTAAATAACATTGTATTTGGATGTTAAACGGGACAGGCGCGGGTCATCGTATTGACCATGATAGCAATAATGTTAAGTATCTTTAGCAAATTTTTGAGGGACTAGATCATTTTTGTATAGGCAACCAAGATAGCGTCATCGAGGGACTATGATCTTTTGTTTTGTTTTTGCTTTGCCAAGATACTCAACATGCATAACATGGCCATTTTAAAGGCAACAAGTGGATGAAACCCTAGGGGTGCATGTGTGAATTGTGTTGTCAATTTACATGCTTTTATGTCTTGTATTAGGTCTAACTATTTGTTTTGATTTTGGATATTGCATACAAACTCTAATCTCTATCATGGAATATTTTGAAAGCATAAATGCGTAAAAGTAATCTAGGCTATTACAACATTGATATGGGGAGGGGGATACAATTTGAATAGGGGATTATTTTGCAAGAAATTAAAACCCTAAGTTATTACAACCAAATTGAATCTCTTTGCTCAAATGATAAATAAACAATATTTAAATAAGCAATTAAATATAAATAGGCAATACAATATAAATATGCAAAAAAATGTTTTTGTTTATTTTTATGTGTAAAAATATAATATTTAATGGATTAAAAAAGAAAATAAAAAAGTTATTTTTGTTAAGGGTAAAACCCTAATTTTTGGTTTAAGAATATGTATGTATATTATAATATTTATTTATTTATGTAAAATGAAATAAATAAAAAATATATTCAAGTGTCAAAAAATAAAATATATTAGAAAAAATATTATTTTTAATAAGGGTGAAAACCCTAGTTTTTTTTTTGTTTTAAGACAATATATATTATATTATTTATTTATATACAAGAAAATAAATATAAACAAAAATATATACAATTGTTTAGAAAATAATAATATATGAGAAAATATTATTTAAGTACACAAATGCTAAAATATAAAAATAAAAAATATAATATTTTTATATGTTATTTACAAGTTTTTATTTGAGAAAATAAATATAGTAAACCTAATAAATTAAATATTGTGTCAAAATAAAATAAAATAAATAATAAAAATGTGAAAATTTAAGGAAAATATTTTTAGTAATTTTTTATATTTGGAAAAAATAAAATGAAGTCAGAAATAAAAAGAAATGAAAATAATATGAAAATATAAAAAAAAGGGCCAGGGGGTGCAGTCAGCAAGGAGGGGGTGTCAAAAACAGAAACAAGCCAGCCCAGCCCATTTTCACTTCATCTTCAACCTTTGAATCAGAAATACGCGCGCCTGATGTACAACTCGTATCTCCTACATTTGTGCTTAAAAATGAAAATTTGCAACATGAAAGTTATAGAGCATGATCATACGATTCTAACTGTGATCGGTGGATATAGAAATGACTGTTTTTAGCTGGTTTCATGAAATGTCACGGAAGCAAGAGTCGCCACCGTCTTTTATGTTCTCCAACATGGAAAGGACAAAAGCACAGCAAAATTCCTTATTGAGAATGTTTCTCGGTTCGGGAGGTAGATTTATAGAAAGGGAAGGTGTTAGCACCCTTTCTATCCATGGTTATCCATGGGCTCTTAGGTACTTGCTCTTATGTTTTCAAAAGATGTTTGCTTTTCAAATGTGTGTGTGGGTTTTGAAAAAGTTTCTTTGAAAGATTTCTGAATGAATCTTGTATCTGTCCTCAAGAGTGTTTGAAAAATTTGTTTTGAAAGCTTTTTGAAAGTGTGAGGTGTGAAAAGTATTTGGTTTGTTTTTGGAAAGAGCAAGTACCCATGAGTCATCTACCTACCCTAAGGAATTAAGCTGTGTAAGTGTCCTTTAGATAGTGTTATCCCACCATTGAGAGGTAGGTAGCACCATCGTTGGAGGTGTTCGGGTCAATTCGATTATCGGGACAGTGTGGTCACCAAAGCAACAGTTAGGACACCTTAGAAGTAACCTAAATGTCCTAGATCCTTTTTAATCCGAGGCAACCGTTTCGAGGCAACTGTTTCGAGGCAACTGGATCTTGGACTAAGGGTGACTTCTAAAACGTCCTATACTTGATGACCACGTTTCGAAGGCAACGAGTGAGGCGTACCCTAGAAGTGGCGTGTGCATTGTGTGTTGTATTCAGTTAATGTTTTTGTTATTTGTGAGCTACGGGTTATTTTTATTTACCATACATTCTTGCATGCAAGTTTAGCAATTAAGGGGTGCGGAAAGTAAATTGCGGAAAACATAAATCCTACGCTATTATAAGGCGCAGGTCTATACATCGCCAAAAATGTAAAAGACCCGTTTTTTTGGTAAATAAGTACGGAAAGTAAATAAAAACAGTAAAAATCCTAATTACTATTACATCCGGAGGCAGTTACATAATAATCAGAAATAAGGAATTAAAACTGAAATGCGCGCGAAAGAAAGAATCGAGAATGTCTTAAGCGTGTTGACCCTATTTAGAAAAGAAATTGATTTTTTTTGGGTCTTTTTTGTAATTAAAATGAAATTAAAACTAACTAATGACTAATTAATTAATTTAATTAAAAGAAAATATTTTTTTTATTTTTATGTTTTTATGAAATAAAATAAAAGAAATAAAATTACAAGCTAACCTAATTCTAAGTTATTTTAATTGTGAAAAGAAAAGTCAAAATTGCCTAATTAAACTATTTCAATTAATGTTTATTTACAAAATAATATAGTAATAATAATAATGATGTTAGTTCTATTTTTTGATTTTTTTATGAAAGTATGTTAATTATGTTAATAATAAAAAAAAAATAAGGCAAGTAAATAAAAAAGAAGAAAATGTCAAAACAAAATAAAAAGAAGAGTAAAACCCAAGGGGGGTGGGCTGAAATGGAGGGTGTGATGTTGAATCTTGGCCCAATTGAGCAAGCCACGTTTGACTTTCCTTGGTTACCTGCAGCATGCTTGACTCCAGAGTATGGTGTTCTACACTTTTTTGTCCTTTGGATCTGCACTGATGACACATGGCATGTTTGATGTGTGAGGTGCATGGTACACATCATTTTGAACTCTGCACAGGAAAGCATTTGGAAAAAGAATATGGAAATTATAGGGGGACCTGGGAATCGAACCCAGGTCCCAGAGATTACCAAACACCTGGCCAGCCACTGAACCACGCACATTAGTTTGTTAGTATAATAGAAAAGAAATATAATATACACAACACGCGTTATATGCTAAAAAACAAAAAAAGAGCGCGCAGGATTTGAAGAGACCAATGCCTTGCTGCCACGCAGTCATCTCCTTCGTTCTGAAACAAAAATCACAAGCAAATAGCGGGGGTTTTAAACCCCCACAAAACATCAATGTCAAAAATAGCGATTAGCTATATGGTGAATATAAAAAAGGCACGACATGTCCATTCAATCCGTCTTGAGCTTCTGAGTTTGACCATGCCTGTTTTGAGGTTCAATTTTACAGTATAGCAAAACCCCTAATTCTAAACCTTGAAAACCCTAAAGTGTTTTAATGGCAAATCGTGATTCTGTACATGATAATGAAATTAGACAATGCCAATAGCTTTGGAAGGATGTCAGCAACACAAATCAATCAAAAGAGTGTATTAAAAACGCATGGAATGTGATATGTAAATTTGGAAATGTATGCAAACCGTATGAGTCGTGTGCTTCGATTCTGATGGTGTTAGGGCTTAATTCTGATTGCCAAAGATTCCTGGCAATGCAAGGAGTGTGTCTGGATTAAAATGGAGGCTTGAATTGTATTGGAAGATGATTTTCAGTTTATGGTTTTTCTCTTGAAAATTTGAACTTTGCTTATGTTGTATGAGTGTTTCGAGGTCGTGAATCGTATCAGGAATGCTTGCATATCTGTATATGAATGAGTATTAATCAAAATAAAGAGCCTTGAAGCCTTGCCATCATGTTTTGGATTTTGCCATGAACACCATTTAAACAACTTGCCATTTTTGTCAAGATTTGAATTTCTATGCCCATAATAGGTCTTGCACGAATTTGGAAGGTGAATGATGGTGTATCAAAGCTATTCAACACAAAATATATCCCTTAATTAATTTTCTTGATTTTTATTTGAATTTTTAAGATTTAAAATGAATTAAATCAAATAAAATTAAATAAAAATGGAAAAATTAAATTTTAATCTTGAAATAAATTGTGGGACACGTGGGAGGCATGGCCAAGCTGAAACAAGTGGAAAAAGTGGGCCCCTTTTGTCAAAAAAGAAGTTTCAAGGATAATTGACTTTGGCCATTTCACAAAAATTTCCCAACTTCTCCAATGCATATCTTGCTCAATTTTGAAGCTATGCACATGTTCCTGGACATTTTGGAAAGGTCTTGAAGTCCTCTAACCAATGTCTTTGGTCCCATGTCATTTTTATTTACCAATCTCATGTTATGGTCTTTGACTTAAAGTGCCTTTTTGTTGACTTTTGAAAATGACCTATAATGTTGGGATTGATAACTTTTTGTGAGAGCATTTCTTGGACTTGAAATGTGAAGATGAGTTGTAGAAAATTTCCTCCCCTTCAAGATGAGCATTGGATGGGATTTTTCTGATGAACCATGAAGAAGTTATGCCTTGGTCAATTTGCAGTTGACTTTTCAACTTTCCAAGAATATAAACTTTTGCATCTTGAGACTTTTTGAGCCATGCTTGTGGAATCATGATAAAGAATTGATCAAATGATGACTGTGGCTTTAAAATAAGATGTTGACCAAAAATTTTGACTTTTGACTGTCAAATGACCATTTTGCCCCTGCAGTTGACTGTGGAGCAATTAGGGCTTTTGACAGTGCAATTTGATGCTGTGAGTCTTGAAACTTGACATATGGATGCTTGACAATGTATATAAGCATATGGGACTTGATTGGACCCTTGAAAACCTCAATTTCTTTGCCATAACCAAAACCCTAATTTTGACTGTGTTAGGAGGCAATTGGACTGTGCAACCCTTGAGGGATTTTGAACCCTGATTTTGCCAAATCTTGAAGAATATGGGAGGGCAAATTTTGGGGTACAACAGTTGCCCCTGTTAAATCTTCTTAGACCTGAGGATATATATTGGCTGGCGTGCCTTTCGTAATCCGAAGGTGGAAGATGATTGAACACTAGAGTGCCTAGAAATTTGCACTCGCATAGAGTAGTATCAGCAATGTGATGTCGGGAATGGGCTTACAGATGCCATTTGGAAAGATGATGGATAGGAGGATGGACTTATAGATGCCATCTGGAGATGTGACAGAACCTTGTCGGGAATGGGCTTATAGATGCCATTTGGAACTGTTGGTAAGTGGATGGGCTTATAGATGCCATCTAGGTGTCGATCGCGTACGAGATTCCTTAGCGAGAACTTGCGTACCTGAGAAAGAAAGATAATTACCTGGCCTGTTACAGGGGTTGATCTTCAAATCTTCATGCAGACATGCCCTGGCTGGATACAGGTATCGAATCTACAATTGGTTGTCAACAGACGTGCCCTGGCTGGATATAGGAGTCGAATCTGGAATTAGTCGTCAACATATATGCCCTGGCTGGATACAGGTATCGGATCTTCAAACTCTTCAGACGTGCTCTGGCAGGATACAGGAATCGAGTCCGGAAATAGTCGTCAACAGATACGCCCTAGCTGGATACAGGTATCGGATCTTCAAACTCTTCAGACGTGCCCTGGCAGGATACAGGAATCGAGTCCGGAAATAGTCGTCAACAGATACGCCCTGGCTGGATACAGGTATCGGATCTTCAAACTCTTCAGACGTGCCCAGGCAGGATACAGGAATCGAGTCCGGAAAAAGTCGTCAACAGATACGCCCTGGCTGGATACAGGTACCGGATCTTCAAACTCTTCAGACGTACCCTGGCAGGATACAGGAATCGAGTCCGGAAATAGTCGTCAACAGATACGCCCTGGCTGGATACAGGTATCGGATCTTCAAACTCTTCAGACGTGCCCTGGTAGGATACAGGAATCGAGTTCGGAAATAGTCGTCAACAGATACGCCCTGGCTGGATACAGGTATCGGATCTTCAAACTCTTCAGACGTGCCCTGGCAGGATACAAGAATCGAGTCCGGAAATAGTCGTCAACAGATACGCCCTGGCTGGATACAGGTATCGGATCTTCAAACTCTTCAGACGTGCCCTGGCAGGATACATGAATCGTGTCCGGAAATAGTCGTCAACAGATACGCCCTAGCTGGATACAGGTATCGGATCTTCAAACTCTTCAGACGTGCCCTGGCAGGATACAGGAATCGAGTCCGGAATTAGTCGTCAACAGATACGCCCTGGCTGGATACAGGAATCGGATCTTCAAACTCTTCAGACGTGCCCTGGCAAGATATAGGAATCGAGTCCGGAATATAGTCGTCAACAGATACACCCTGGAAGGATACAGGAATCAGATCTTCAAACTCTTCAGACGTGCCCTGGCAGGATACAGGAATCAAGTCCGGAAAATAGTCGTCAACAGATACACCCTGGCAGGATACAGGAATCAGATCTTCAAACTCTTCAGACGTGCCCTGGCAGGATACAGGAATCGAGTCCGAAAAATAGTCGTCAACAGATACACCCTGGCAAGATACAGGAATCGGATCTTCAAACTCTTCAGACGTGCCCTGGCAGGATACAGGAATCGAGTCCGGAAAATAGTCATCAACAGATACACCCTGGCAGGATACAGGAATCGGATCTTCAAACTCTTCAGACGTGCCCTGAGAGGATAAAAGAATCGAGTCCGGAAAATAGTCGTCAACAGATACACCCTGGCAAGATACAGGAATCAGATCTTCAAACTCTTCAGACGTGCCCTGGAAGGATACAGGAATCAGATCTTCAAACTCTTCAGACGTGCCCTGGCAGGATACAGGAATCGAGTCCGGAAAATAGTCGTCAACAGATACGCCCTGGCTGGATACAGGAATCAGATCTTCAAACTCTTCAGACGTGCCCTGGATGGATACAGGAATCCAGTCCGGAAATAGTCGTCAACAGATACACCCTGGCAGGATACATGAATCAGATCTTCAAACTCTTCAGACGTGCCCTGGCAGGATACAGGAATCGAGTCTGGAAAATAGTCGTCAACAGATACACCCTGGCAGGATACAGGAATCGGATCTTCAAACTCTTCAGACGTGCCCTGGCAGGATACAGGAACCGAGTCCGGAAAATAGTCGTCAACAGATACACCCTGGCAAGATACAGGAATCGGATCTTCAAACTCTTCAGACGTGCCCTGGCAGCATACAGGAATCGAGTTCGGAAAATAGTCGTCAACAGATACACCCTGGCAGGATACAGGAATCGGATCTGGAGTTGCGACAGTTGATAGTAATCACCTTCGTATTGACCTTTTTCCTGAAAAGACAAAACATTAGTTGTATGCGATGTCATGATGTATGACATGCGTGATGTTCTCAAAATAAATGAGATTGTATGTTCATGATGCGTATGTGCATGCTATAATGTATGAAGATGTGATGTTCATGAATGTATTACTGTCTAGGAAAGTAAATCCTTGACGGGTGCCGGGAAGTTAACTCCTGGGCTGATGTTGAAGAGTAGTTCTTCATTTCCGCTGGGGATGACGGTTGCAAGTATAAACTGGTAGGAGAAGCTGACTGTGTTGGGGAATAAACTTGTTGGAGAGATTACTCTGCAGGGAGATACTCTGCGGGGAGAGAGGCACTCTGCTGAGATGTTGATGATAACTCCGCTGGGGATACAATTGTTGAGCTTTGTTGGAAGATTTGATGAACTTCGCTGGGGATAGGAAGACTTCACCAGGGACGATCTTTCCGTGGCAATTGGCTGAGGATAACCCAGTTATAAGCTCTGGTGGGGGATAACATTCTGAATAAAACTGGGGGAGCGTTCGTACTCTGCAGGTGATAAGCTTCCAGAATCTACTGGGGATAAGCTTCCTGAATCTACTGGGGAGATTGATTCAACTCTCCTGGGGAGACTTTTGGAATGTACTGGGGAATGGCTCCACTGGGGTGTCTGGTATTCCACCGGGGAACAATCTTAGATTAAGACTGTCGGGGATGCTTGTAGAGGAATATCTGTATACTCCGCTGGGGAATATTGAGATCTTCTGGGAATACCCAACTTCTATAAGGCTGACAGTAGGCTAACTCTGCTCGGGGGAGAGTATTGCTGACTTGCTAGGGAATGTTGTGCCTTTTTAGGGCTGATTGGAGACCAACTCTGCTTGGGGAGAGGGTTGACTTGCTAGAGATATTGTGCCTTTCGGGGCTGATTGGAGACCAACTCTGCTCGGGGGAGAGGGTTGTTGAGTCTTGTCTTACTCTGCAGGGAGTGAAGGTATCCTGGTTACATTCTTTATCCGAATCTATCTTGGTACCTTGGTGGACAAAGAAGCTTGTATAGTTCAGACAATTCTTATTGCCCCAGTTCCCTATGGAGGTGTTTGATAATTGCCGATGGACAAATCTTCTTCTGGTATGCAAGTGACAAGGCGACGGGACACAGTCGTACGCTTTGATCCCTAATTTTTCCTGGACCGCCCTTTCGGGTTTTCAGTCCACCGGGATAGCCATTTTTGCCCAAGCCGCCTTTTCAGGTTTTTGAGTTGCCGGGAGTATAGATTTTTTTTATTTCATCCCTTATTTTTTCCTAGTTGTGTCAACCTAGCGGGTCTTTGCTTATGCGCAGTGTTTTTTCGACTATGTCCGTGCTCTCAGGATGCAAGGAGTTGTCACTGCCAGTAGTGTCGTATTACCACCAGAAGATCTTCATTTGATCGTCCAATGCCCCCAAGTGATCCAGATGGAGATTTGCCCCAAGTTGGTTGGCCTTTTGAGAGATTCTCCAAATCTTGACTTAACTGCCCCAGATAATAGACCATGATCATGTCTGTCCCTTGGTTGGAAGTACTTTTGTTCATTTAGATATTCGTCGTGCGAATTTCTCTGTTGTTCGAACAAATAGTCATCTGCAAACAATGTTATTTTAAGAATGCAAAGCTTATGTCTGTCTTGAATTTTTTTGAAAATGCATTTTCAGTAAAACAAGCAAATTTTGTAAAATGTGATGTCAACTCAGTATTTTACAGCAAGCCTTAAGGAGTCAGGATACCTTTCGTAACAGTATGCCTTCGAACTAACCAATGCTTCAGCTAGGACTTTTTAAGGGTTATAGCGTGGCCTGGTTCATGGTTTGAGCAACAAAGGATAAAGGCTCAAATTTATCTGTACCCACCCGCTCTTCGTGATGTTCTTCAAACCTAAACTCAGCTGATCGTGCGTTAGACCTTGTTTGAGTCTTTGCTTTGATATACTAGTGATGGTTTGGATACTGACAGTTTATTTTGAATAGGCAGTCATTTCCTTTTGTGTTGAGGGTTTGTAGGACCTCTTTCTTTTTTGATTTCGTTATCCCTGTTTTTTGCCTGAACTATTTCTTTCATGATCACAGTCAGCGGGATGCCCCAGTTTTGTAAGTCTCCTTCATAGGTTTTGACTTAATGGGCTTTTATTTTTGGGAGATAATGACTGCCCGTCTTTATGATTATTCAGAACCATTACTGTCTTTTACTTTGGAAGGACTCCTTTTGATGTCATTCGTTGTGCACTTGGATCAGCTAAGAGAACTACCCTGCCCCAGGTTATGATTAAGGGTTTTAATTTTCGAAAAGAAAACTCCTACTTCTTTGGCTCGAAGGGGTTGACGAGGGATTATCTTCCTTATAACTCCAGTGTTTAGGAATTGAAACAATGCATGTACCTCATCAGCGGGGTCTGTTCAAAAGCATACTGTAAATCGTGGTATCGTTTTTGTCATCCTCCCTCAAGAGGCTTAGAATTATTAACCGAGCGTTGATCATCACACAAAAATATGAAAGCAATTTGCAATATAGTGAATACAAAGTAATTACTTCAAAACAGACATGTGTAATGCATTAATGAAATAACAATGTTTGATATGAATAAAATGTTTAAACAATCAAAGAAAAATACAACTTAAACATTCGAATGAACAAAAGTTTCTTAGTTTGAACTAGTCACTTCAAGTGATGAATCTTGCAGGGATAGTAGAAGAACTCAGCCTGGCCATCTTGGGTGAATTCCACTGCTCCTTCATCAATCAGATCCTGGATCTTGTTCTTCAGAGACCAGCAGTCGTTTGTGGCATGCCCCAGGCTGTCCGAATGATAAGCGCAGTGGGCGTTGGGGTTATACCTTGAAGGTGTCTTGTTGGGGTTCTTAGGAGGGTCCCTTAGAGTTACCAAATTCAACCTCAACAAATGTTGTAAAGCTTGAGACAACGACGTGTTGAGCTTGGTGAATTACCTCCTAGGCTTGTCTGGCTTGCTCTGATCAACCCGTTTCTCTGGGCGAGGTTGTGGTTGGACCTGTGAAATGGTAGCAATTTGGAGAGGTCTAATCTTCACCATGCCAGACTCTTGTCCTCTCGGAAGCTGATCAATGACCTGGTCCCTGACTTGGACTGTTTGCTTCATGTTGTGTCTGTCTTGATGAAGCTGACTGATCATGGTCCTCAACTCTTCTTGCTCCCGAGCTAAGCCTTGGATGAGGGCTATTTACCCCAGCATATGGGTTCTCATTGTATCTACCTCAGCTTGCAGACGTTTCAGCCGTTCGTCCTTATCATCTTCGGGACTTTTCTTGGCCAAATTCCCCATGAGGAGTGTCCTCACCTCTTCCTGCCCCTTGGATAGGCTTAGGAAGATCTCCCTGAACTGAGCCTCTTGAGCATGAAGACCCTGGTTATCTTGTTGGGAAGCCATTGCTTTAATAAACAGCGAAGAAGGTAAGTGACCTGTACAAAGGGTACCTATAATGCAATGATATGTATGATATACATGCAATGTTTTGAAGGACCTCGCGGGATAAACAAGAAAGATTGTTAGAACTTGAATTTTGTAGCTTGATTGAAGGAACTTCATTTTGTTGCGAGTCCTTCCTCAAGAGTCAAGGCTCACCATATCCAGTGGGTCATAGCCCCTGACTCAAGTTATCAGCCTTGGCTAGGGGAAAATAAATCCCCTTTGCCCCTTGCTGGACATTTGATTCATCATGACCTGCATCACAAACCCTAGAGATCCTTGAAATGGGTTAGTCCTTATGCAGGATGTATGCAATGGTATAATGTTATGCTATGCATGGAGTGACGTAAGTAGGCCCTGTAATGAGTCCCAATTAAGGACTGTAAACAAAACCTGCAAGAAACCCGTGTTGTTAGATAACAAGTATGCAAGTAGTTCAAGTATGAAGGCACACAAGTCACACAAGATAGCCCTTAGAGTTCAGGCCGGCATGAAGTTCAAGTACTACCCTCTTTCAGTTTCGTTGGTTAAGACCTGTCCTATCAAAAGTAACCGGGTTCTAGAGGATCCCAATATCAATGACTACCCTTAATCGGTCATAACTCCAGCGTCGCAATCTTTTCTTGCGGCCAGAACCATCGCGAGAGTTTAGCCTCAATGGGTGTAGCATACTGCTACTGTTCTATGGCTAAGTTGGGTCACATTAGGGTTCTAAGGTCGGTTGGTGCTTAATGACTCCTCAGAAGACCCATATTCTCCTCGTTGAAACACAAGGGATATCGGTACAGACCAAGGTGCCACACCAACGTAGCCACTGCTTCACCCGTGTCGGTCTACGCCGGACATGTCCCTCACAGCTTATGCTACCTAAAAGGGTATCCCCAGATCCGGGTTAGGATCTATGAAACTCCGATGCAAAGCCCAAAAATATAAAGCAATCAAAGCAAAGCAATTGAAAACATAAGTATGATCTAATCCTAAGGTACACCTCACTTTTGTACTCCCCAACAGAGTCGCCAGTTCTATGATCGGTGGATATAGAACTGACTGTTTTTAGCTGGTTTCGCGAAATGTCGCGGAAGCAAGAGTCGCCACCATCTTTTATGTTCTCCAACATGGAAAAGACAAAAGCACAACAAAATTCCTTATTGAGAATGTTTCTCGGTTCGGGAGGTAGATTTATAGAAATGGAAGGTGTTAGCACCCTTTCTATCCATGGTTATCCATGGGCTCTTAGGTACTTGCTCTTATGTTTTCAAAAGATGTTTGCTTTTCAAATGTGTGTGTGGGTTTTGAAAAAGTTTCTTTGAAAGATTTCTGAATGAATCTTGTATCTGTCCTCAAGAGTGTTTGAAAAATTTGTTTTGAAAGCTTTTTGAAAGTGTGAGGTGTGAAAAGTATTTGGTTTGTTTTTGGAAAGAGCAAGTACCCATGAGTCATCTACCTACCCTAAGGAATTAAGCTGTGTAAGTGTCCTTTAGATATTGCTATCCCACCATTGAGAGGTAGGTAGCACCATCGTTGGAGGTGTTCGGGTCAATTCGATTATCGGGACAATGTGGTCACCAAAGCAACAGTTAGGACACCTTAGAAGTAACCCAAATGTCCTAGATCCTTTTTAATCCGAGGCAACCGTTTCGAGGCAACTGTTTCGAGGCAACTGGATCTTGGACAAAGGGTGACCTCTAAAACGTCCTATACTTGATGACCACGTTTCGAAGGCAACGAGTGAGGCGTACCCTAGAAGTGGTGTGTGCATTGTGTGTTGTATTCAGTTAATGTTTTTGTTATTTGTGAGCTACGGGTTATTTTTATTTACCATACATTCTTGCATGCAAGTTTAGCAATTAAGGGGTGCGGAAAGTAAATGGCGGAAAACATAAATCCTACGCTATTACAAGGCGTGGGTCTATACATCGCCAAAAATACAAAAGACCCGTTTTTTTGGTAAATAAGTACGGAAAGTAAATAAAAACAGTAAAAATCCTAATTACTATTACATCCGGAGGCAGTTACATAATAATCAGAAATAAGGAATTAAAACTGAAATGCGCGCGAAAGAAAGAATCGAGAATGTCTTAAGGGTGTTGACCCTTTTTAGAAAATAAATTGATTTTTTTTTGGTCTTTTTTGTAATTAAAATGAAATTAAAACTAACTAATGACTAATTAATTAATTTAATTAAAAGAAAATATTTTTTTTGTTTTTATGTTTATATGAAATAAAATAAAAGAAATAAAATTACAAGCTAACCTAATTCTAAGTTATTTTAATTGTTAAAAGAAAAGTCAAAATTGTCTAATTAAACTATTTCAATTAATGTTTATTTACAAAATAATATAGTAATAATAATAATAATGATGTTAGTTCTATTTTTTGATTTTTTTATGAAAGTATGTTAATTATGTTAATAACAAAAAAAAAATAAGGCAAGTAAATAAAAAAGAAGAAAATGTCAAAACAAAATAAAAAGAAGAGTAAAACCCAAGGGGGTGTGGGCTGAAATGGAGGGTGTGATGTTGAATCTTGGCCCAATTGAGCAAGCCACGTTTGACTTTCCTTGGTTGCCTGCAGCATGCTTGACTCCAGAGTATGGTGTTCTACACTTTTTTGTCCTTTGGATCTGCACTGATGACACATGGCACGTTCGATGTGTGAGGTGCATGGTACACATCATTTTGAACTCTGCACAGGAAAGCATTTGGAAAAAGAATATGGAAATTATAGGGGGACCTGGGAATCAAACCCAGGTCCCAGAAATTACCAAACACCTGGCCAGCCACTGAACCACGCGCATTAGTTTGTTAGTATAATAGAAAAGAAATATAATATACACATCACGCGTTATATGCTAAAAAACAAAAAAAGAGCGCGCAGGATTTGAAGAGACCAATGCCTTGCTGCCACGCAGTCATCTTCTTTGTTCTGAAACAAAAATCACAAGCAAATAGCGGGGGTTTTAAACCCCCACAAAACATCAATGTCAAAAATAGCGATTAGCTATATGGTGAATATAAAAAAGGCGCGACATGTCCATTCAATACGTCTTGAGCTTCTGAGTTTGACCATGCCTGTTTTGAGGTTCAATTTTACAGTATAGCAAAACCCCCAATTCTAAACCTTGAAAACCCTAAAGTGTTTTAATGGCAAATCGTGATTCTGTACATGATAATGAAATTAGACAATGCCAATAGCTTTGGAAGGATGTCAGCAACACAAATCAATCAAAAGAGTGTATTAAAAACGCATGGAATGTGATATGTAAATTTGGAAATGTATGCAAACCATATGAGTCGTGTGCTTCGATTCTGATGGTGTTAGGGCTTAATTCTGATTGCCAAAGATTCCTGGCAATGCAAGGAGTGTGTCTGGATTAAAATGGAGGCTTGAATTGTATTGGAAGATGATTTTCAGTTTATGGTTTTTCTCTTGAAAATTTGAACTTTACTTATGTTGTATGACTGTTTCTAGGTCGTGAATCGTATCAGGAATGCTTGCATATCTTTATATGAATGAGTATTAATCAAAATAAAGAGCCTTGAAGCCTTGCCATCATGTTTTGGATTTTGCCATGAACACCATTTAAACAACTTGCCATTTTTGTCAAGATTTGAATTTTTATGCCCATAATAGGTCTTGCACGAATTTGGAAGGTGAATGATGGTGTATCAAAGCTATTCAACACAAAATATATCCCTTAATTAATTTTCTTGATTTTTATTTGAATTTTTAAGATTTAAAATGAATTAAATCAAATAAAATTAAATAAAAATGGAAAATTAATTTTTAATCTTGAAATAATGTGTGGGACACGTGGGAGGCATGGACAAGCTGAAACAAGTGGAAAAAGTGGGCCCCTTTTGTCAAAAATGAAGTTTCAAGGATAATTGACTTTGGCCATTTCACAAAATTTTTCCAACTTCTCCAATGCATATCTTGCTCAATTTTGAAGCTATGAACATGTTCTTGGATATTTTGGAAAGGTCTTGAAGTCCTCTAACCAATGTCTTTGGTCCCATGTCATTTTGATTTACCAATCTCAAGTTATGGTCTTTGACTTAAAGTGCCTTTTTGTTGACTTTTGAAAATGACCTATAATGTTGGAATTGATAACTTTTTGTGAGAGCATTTCTTGGACTTGGAATGTGAAGATGAGTTGTAGGAAATGTCCTCCCCTTCAAGATGAGCATTGGATGGGATTTTTCTGATGAACCATGAAGAAGTTATGCCTTGGTCAATTTGCAGTTGACTTTTCACCTGTCCAAGAATAGAAACTTTTGCATCTTGAGACGTTTTGAGCCATGCTTGTGGAATCATGATCAAGAATTGATCAAATGATGATTGTGGCTTCAAAATAAGATGTTGACCAAAAATTTTGACTTTTGACTGTCAAATGACCATTTTGCCCCTGCAGTTGACTGTGGAGCAATTAGGGCTTTTGACTGTGCAATTTGATGCTGTGAGTCTTGAAACTTGACATATGGATGCTTGACAATGTATATAAGCATATGAGACATGATTGGACCCTTGGAAACCTCAATTTCTTTGCCATAACCAAAACCCTAATTTTGACTGTGTTAGGAGGCAATTGGACTATGCAACCCTTGAGGGATTTTGAACCCTGATTTTGCCAAATCTTGAAGAATATGGGAGGGCAAATTTTGGGGTACAACACTAATCATATAAAAAACTTAATCTAACTCTCAAAGACCAGAGAGAATTTCTCTGGCCCTAATTTCTAACCTAACTTTTTCAGGATGTTCATCAATCAATTTCTCTTAGCGCACTTAACTTAAATGAAATCTATGCATATGTACAGCTTAAGGGATATGAGTACTACATTTTTTATTCACAAACCTAAGCCTAATGATTCCTAAATAGAGAGATAGAAAGTTGACAAATACTAGTTTCAGTTGAACTCGTGTATGGCAATGTGGAGGTTTTCAATGGGGCCTGAGATGCTTGGGAGCTTGCTTGAACTTCCTTTGACCTTCCTCAATGCTTAGTTTGCTTTGGATTTGCTTGAACAAGCTTGTAGAAATCAACCTGCACAAGCTGAAAACAGAAATGGTGAAGCTTGCAAATGGAGTTACAGTCAATGGCCAATGGTCGGGATAGTTCAGATGGGTTATATGGAATATGTTGGAAGTGGTTTGGGGCAAAACGCATGAGTGGTTTTTGTTTTGGAACTCAAAGTGCAGAAGCTACCCTGTTTTGCAAGAGGAATGTATTTTGATGCTCAATAGTGTTTTAGGGATGGATGGCTCGTGTTTCTGACTCAAGGCAATGTGCAAAACTTGTTTGGAATGCTTACAAACTTTGGTTATATCAGATACTCAAGATATGTGATTTTGGCAAGTTGACTTGTTTTGAAAGAAAAGTGTGAAGTGATACAAGATAGGCCTATATAAGCTATCTCCAAGCATGCACAACATTGTGATACTTTTTCCTAAGTTTATGGGACTTGTTTGCTGCAAAGAGATAGGTCCAAGGCTCAAGGGGAAGCAAGTTGACATAAAGTTGCCTTTATCAAAATGGCATAGTTCACTTTTTGCCAAAAATAGATTAAACTCTTGTACAAACTTTCATTGATCAGAATAATGACTTAGACCATTTAGTTTGCATTTAATTCTTGAGTGTGGAAGGGTTTAGAGACTTGTATTCAAGTACAAAGCAAGTTTGGACAGATTTGCAACTTGTGTCAACATGAAAATGCCATGGATCAAAAGTGAGTTTTTGCCAAATTCAAACCTTCGATTCTCCCTAACCATGAATGATTTTGGAGAGTTTTTGGACATTTTGGAAAGCTTATAACATGCTATACAATCCATCTTGGATATAAATTTTAAGATTCCAAGTGGAACTATGTGAAAAATGGTCATGAAGATAGGTCAAAATCCTGCCTAAACTAGGGCAAAATTTCACTAAGTTAAAAGTTTCATGGACCCTTGTTCCAAAAATGATAACTTGAGATCCAAGCTTCTTTTTGGAAAACTTTGTGAATCAAAGTTGTAGACTTTGTGGAGGACTACAACTTTCATGTTAGAAGTTTTGTTTGAATCCAATTGCATCATGGTGAAAATGTTGGGCAAAGTTGGGAAATTTTTTCAATCTTAAACCCTAATTTGCAAAATTAGGTTTCTTGATGAAAAAATTTCATGTTTTGACACATCTTGATGAAAAATGACCCTTGGCACTTGATTTGGACCAAAAAGTCAAAGTTTGACTTTTCAATGTAAAGTCAAATTTTGATCAGTTGACTAAAAAATTCATCTGTCAATCCAATGCATTTGAGATCTTTTGAACCTTGTGAATAGGTCAAGATGATTCCATTGAGTCCTTGAATCCATGATTGAACCGAATTTGCCATTGGCTAGGTGAAAAATCAGAAATTGCCCTTATACAGTCAAAACCCTAAAAATGACAATTTTGCCCTTTTGATGATCTGATCAAATTTCTTGAGGAGTTGTGATCCAAACTTGATCAAATAGTTCATATGAGTCTATAATGTTTATGTGGATAAATAATTACGAGGTTTGACTGTAAATTGGCCACAGTTGACTTTTTCCCCAATACAACTGATTTCTAGGTCAACTGTCCAATTGATTGGGAAAAAATTTGATTCAAGGCTTGAAACTTGGTAGAGGCAATATTATAAGTCCAACATGAAGTACGAAAGCCACACGGGGCATTGGAAGTCCAAAATTCCTTGTGCAAACTCAAACCCTAATTTAGGTCATCAGTGCAAGGAGATGTCTTGAGCAGAGCAAAACCCTAATTTGGTCTTGAGTCCAAAGAGTCTTGTGAGGGGAAATCCTGATAAAATGAGAGGGAAAATTTTGGGGTACAACAGATGCCCCTGTTCAATCTTCTTGAACCTGAAGAGTTAGATTAGCGAGTTTGCCTTTCGTGACTCGAAGGTAAAAGAGGATTGGACACTAGAGTGCCCGTAAATTTGCACTCGTCAGGATGTAACTGAGGAAATGGGCTTAAAGATGCCATTTGGAGATGGTAGAATCTTTCTGGAGATGGGCTTAAAGATGCCATCCAAGGCTGTTTGTTGAAAATCAAGAGAATGAACACCAGAATGGTATCCGTATTTGGAACGTATTTGAGTTGTATCCGGAGATTGGATTCGTATGAGCAAAGGAGTGGCGTCCGTGTCTGGAGCGTATCCGAGCTGTAACCGTATTTGATTCTTGAATGAATATCAGAATGACTGCCATGTTTGGAATGTATCTGTATTGTATCTGAATTCTGAATGGGCGATAAAAGAAACATCCGTGTATGGAGCATCTCTGGGCTGGGGATAAATTCCGAATGAGTGACAGAATGGCAACCGTGTCTGGTACGTATCTGGACTGTATCTGAAGTTGAGATCTGTATGAGTAGCAGAATGACTTTCATGTCTGGAGTGTATCCGTACTGTAACTGGGATCTGGACAAGTGACAAAATGACTTCCGTGTCTGGAGTGCATCTGAATCTGAGGTTGATAGTTGAATTTGAATGAGAAATAGAATGGCTTTCGTGTCTAGAGCGTATCTAGTCTGTATCTGATTGCTGAAGTCTGAATGAGTAGTAGAATGACCTCCGCGTCTGGGGTGTATCTATACTGTATCTGAAATCTTTGAATAGTTGTTAACGATAGCTTTTAATCTCATCCTGAAAAGGGTAAAATGTTAGATGAAACACAAAGTCATGTTGCATGACATGTATGATGCAATAAAATGTGTTCTATCAATGTTTATGATATATGAATGTAATGTATGCGCATGTAAGCTGATTAACTGTCTTGCTGAGGAATATAAATCCTAGATAGCCAGAGTTAATGAAATCTTTGACTGCTGTCGGGGAAAATAAATCCTTGACCACTGTTGGAGATATAAAATCTTGAGTTGCTAAGGATGAGAAATCCTTGGACCACTGTTGAAGATAGAAAATCCTGGGCAACTTATGGGGATGTGAGAATTCTTCATGACTTTCCTGGGGATATAGGGATCCTTCAAGTCTGCTTGGGAAATCTGTTTGAGGAATCCAGAGAATTTTGATGACTATGGTTGGGGAATAAAGAAAACTCTGACGATCTCTACCGGGGAATTGAAACCTGGGAGGCTTCAACTGGAGAAATGAGAATGAGAATCTTTGATCTGCTGGGAAATAACTCTGTGGGGAGAATATTTATTCTGTTGAAGAGTTCTCACGGGCTTGGGTTGCTTGCCAATCTACTGAGGAATTATCCGAAGCTGTCGTCTGGTTAGTTGTCAGGCTCTAAGATAACTTGCAGGGAAATCTTCTAATTTTAAGACAATTCTATAGGGAATTGGAGGAAACTAAATGGTCTTCCACCGGGGTTTGAGGGTTGAAGTTTTGGATTCCGTTGGGGATTGGGAGTTTGGAAACTTAGTTCTGATGGGGATTTTGAAACTTAACTCCGCTGGAGATATGTATTTCAAGGCTCTAGCACTGTTGATGATTTCTCCTGGAATGGCCTAAAGTCGTTTTCCCATACTTTCAATCTGTCAGTAGTTATTTTTTCCTTATTTCGTTTTGTAAACAGTGACTATATTCAAATGCATATGCTCATTTAATAAATCATTGGACGTTTTCAAATAAAACACAAGTGTAAAGAAAAATAAATGGCAAATAGTTTTCTGCACTTTGAAGTATCTTTGCATTAACTTTGTGTAAGTATTTTGTACAAAGGGGACAAACATCCTAGTAAGAGAATGTTGTCATAAAATTGAGAAAAATTTATACAAAGAAAGATGGCCATGTGTAACAATTCCATGGGGTTCCCATTCCGCTATAGCCTTCATAAGTCTGAGTATCTTGTCCATTCGTTGCTTCGTCTGCAGATGATTGGATTGATCAGAAGCTTGGAGCTTGTCAGTGAAGAGATTGTCCTTAAAGTTATCCGACGAGACATAGTCATACGCTTTATTTCCCTAACTTTTTCCTGGACCGCCCTTTCGGGTTTTTAGTCCACTGGGAAAACCTTTTTTGCCCAAGTCTCCCTTTCGTTCAACTTGTCGGGTGTACAGATTTTTTTATTTATCCCTAATTTTGCATGAATCGCCCTTTCGGGTTTTCGATTCGTCGGGATGCCCATTTTTGCCCAAGTCGCCCTTTTGGGTTTTCAACTTGTCGGGTCATTTATGCGTAGTATTTTTTGACTATGTCTGCGTTCACAGGGTGCGGCAGGTCATCTCCGTCCATGGTGGTCAGGATCATTGCCCCACCAGAAAAGATATTTTTGATCACAAATGGTCCTTCGTAAGTAGGAGTCCATTTTCCCCTGGGATCACTTTGCGGCAAGATGATCCACTTGATTACAAGGTCCCCGACTTGATATACTTGTCTCTTGACTTTTTTGTTGAAGGAATTGGTCATACGTTTCTGATACGCCTGACCATGGCAAACAACAGTAAGTCACTTTTCGTCAATCAAGTTAAGTTGATCAAGCCGGGTTTGAATCCAATCGTCTTCACTCAAACCAGCATCTTTCATGATTCTCAAGGAGGGAATCTGAACCTCGATAGGTAAAACAGCTTCCATGCCGTATACCAAAGAATAGGGTGTTTCCCCTGTTGAAGAGCGTGTCGTGGTAAAGTACCCGTGCAGAGAAAACGATAACATCTCATGCCAGTCCTTGTAGGTGACTGTCATCTTTTGAATGATCTTTTTGATATTTTTGTTCGCAGCTTCGACAACACCGTTCATCTTAGGACGATAAGGAGATGAATTGTGATGTTGAATCTTGAACTGTTCGCACATAGCGGTGATCATAGTATTGTTCAAATTTGTACCGTTGTCAGTGATGATCCTATCGGGGATACCATACCGGCATATGAGGTTCTGCTTGATGAAGCGGGCAACCACATTCTTTGTAACGGAGGCGAAGGAAGCTGCTTCAACCCACTTGGTAAAGTAATCAATAATCACCAGGATGAAGCGATGTCCATTGGATGCTGTAGGCTTAATCTCTCCAATCATATCGATTCCCCACATCGCGAATGGCCAAGGAGCTGTTAAGACATTGAGAGGAACTGGAGGAATAAGTACCTTGTCAGCATAGATTTGGCATTTGTGACAAGTACGAGAATGTTGATGACAATCAGCTTCCATGGTAGACCAGTAGTAGCCTTCCCGTAGAATCTTTTTAGCCATCGTATGACCACTTGAATGGGTGCCAAAGGTGCCATTATGTAGTTCAGCCATGATCTGCTCAGCTTCAACCTTGTCCACACAACGGAGCAGGACACAATCAAGATTGCTCTTGTATAGGATACCATTGCTCTAAAATAACATGGCCGCGAACCTCCTTAAGAACTTTTTGTCGTTGACTGAAGCTCCTTCAGGGTATTCTTGTGCTTCGAGATACCTTTTGATGTCATGAAACCAAGGTCGGTCCCCTATTTCTCCGGTATTAATCTCGTGACAATGTGCGGGTTCGTCCATTCGTTCAATGGTGATTTGAGGAGCCTCATTATCCCAGTTAAGTTTAAACATGATTGACATTGTAGCTAGCGCATCTGCCACCTGATTCTCTTCTCGCGGGAAGTGCTCGAAGGTAACCAGCTCGAAGTGTGGTAACAATGTTAGGACATATTCTTTGTAAGGGATGAGGTTTGGATGTTTAGTATCCCACTCTCCTTTGATTTGACTGATGACCAAAGCTGAGTCCCCAAATACAATCAAAGATTTGATTCCTAAATCAATAGCAGCCTTGAGACCAAAGATACAAGCTTCATACTCGGCCATGTTGTTGGTGCAGCTGAAGCAGAGTCTAGCAGTGAAAGGTGTATGGCAACCTTGTGGAGAGATAAGTACAACTTCGATACCATTTCCAAGTGCGTTGGAGGCACCATCAAAGTACAGGGTCCATCTGGATCCTTGTTCAGGTCCGTCATACGGTCTGTTTTCTTCAATGTTGCTCAAAGTCATAATGTCTTCGTCGGGGAAGTCGAACTTCATGGATTGGTAATCTTCGACAGCTTGATGAGCTAGATGGTCAGCTAGTACACTCCCCTTTATAGCTTTTTGGGTTGTGTACTTGATATCATACTCATTCAGGATCATTTGCCATCTAGCGATTCTTCCAGATAAAGCAGGCTTTTCGAAGATGTACTTGATCAGATCCATTTTAGGGATCAGCAGAGTGGTATGTGTCAACATATACTGCCTTAGCCGGCGAGCAGCCCATACCAAAGCGCAACAAGTTTTCTCGAGTAACGAGTCTGACAGTCGGTAAAATTTTTGCTAAGGTAATAAATGGCATGCTCTTTTCGGCCAGACTCGTCATGGTGGCCCAGTAGGCACCCCATTATATTATCCAAAACAATCAGATACATGATTAGCGGCCTTCCTTCGACGGGTGGCATCAAGATAGGAGGTTCTAGAAAATACTCCTTGATTTTATAGAAAGGAACTTGACAGTCGTCATTCCATTCAACCACCTGATCTTTCTTCAACAGCTTGAAGATTGGTTCACATGTAGATGTTAGGTGAGAAATGAACCTTGCAATGTAGTTTAGGCGTCCTAAGAAACCTCTGACCTCCTTTTCAGTGCAAGGGGCAGACATTTCTTGTATGGCTTTGACTTTGGCAGGATCAACCTCGATGCCTTTGTTGCTAAAGAATGCATCCCAAGAGTTTACCGGACCTGACTCTGAAAGTGCACTTGCTAGGGTTCAGTCTGAGCTTATATTCCTTTAACCTAACAAATAGCTTTTGCAGATGGTCGAGGTGTTCTTCTTCTTTCTGTGAATGGGCTATCATGTCGTCTACGTATACTTCAATCTCATGATGTATCATGTCATGAAACAAAGCTACCATGGCTCGCTGATAGGTTTCCCCGGTATTCTTCAGTCCAAATGGCATCACTTTATAGCAGAAGGTACCCCACTGCATAACAAAAGTAGTCTTCTCCATGTCTTCGGGGGCCATTTTGATCTGGTTGTACCCTGAAAATCCATCCATGAAAGAAAATACCTTATGTTGAGCTGTGTTATCAACCAAGATGTCAATGTGCGGTAGTGGAAAGTCATCTTTAGGGCTAGCCCTATTTAAGTCTCTGTAATCTACGCACATTCTCACTTTGCCGTCCTTTTTAGGCACGGGCACAATGTTAGCAACCCATTGTGGATAGGAGGTAACAGCAAGGAACCCGACATTGAATTGCTTCATCACTTCAGCTTTGATCTTTTCGGACATGTCAGGCCTCATTCGGCGGACTTTCTATTTGATTGGTAGACAGTCTTCTCTTGTAGGGAGACGGTGAACCACAATATATGTATCAAGCCCCGACATGTCTTCATAGGACCAGGCGAAGATCTCAACATATTCATTCAACAGCTGGATTAAACGCTCTTTGACACTTGGCTCTAGGTTGGCACCCACTTTAACCTCTTTTCTGTCTTTCTCTGTTCCCAAGTTGATAGTCTCTAACAACTCCTCGTGAGGTAGAATAGCCCTTTCTTCCAGTTGAAAAAGTCTAGCCAACTCTCCAGGCACTTCACAGTCTTCATCACCTTCATATTCGGCATGATTGACCAGATCTTCAGAGTCATTGAAGGACATAGCAAAATTGTTACCCATGGAATCCGGAGTGGATGGGTACCTCCACTTTGTGAGTGTGGGTGTGTGTAAGGGATAGCCACCTTTAAACAAATAAAATGTAAAAAGAAAGAAAATGAACACAAAAGTTTATATATATAAAACGTCCATGATTCGTTAAAAATGGCATATGAAGATGAAAAAATCAAGCCCTTACAAATGGACCTATATGCCCCGGGTAAGGCATAAGGCAAAAAGTGTACGAAGTGTTTAAAAATTATTACAGACCAACAGAAAATGTTCAAAAGATAAATTAATGTTTGATGAAAGTAATAGGAAGGAAGTCTTTCTCCTCCCAGTTGTTCAGTCCTCCTTCAACAATCGGGAAAATCCAATCTTCAAAATTGCTCTCTTCTTCGTCATCCTCCAAAGCATGAACTCCATGATGAGTGATCTTTAATGGTGGACCTCCAGCCCGGGAGCGACGCACAGCCTTCTGACTAGCAGCAGTGAAACCCAAGCCGAACTTAGCTGTCTCGTAAGCAAAATCTGGCAGTTGACCCCATACTGTGGTTCCTCCTTCCTCAATCACAGCCTTCACATCCTTAAGGGATGACATCCGAGACACAGTTTTGGCAATGATGGGCACATAAGTCATTGTCTTGGCTACCACAACTTCAGGAGGAACCTCTTTAAAGTGCTGAAAGGGGGTCTCGATGAATTCACCATCTAATTCAACATAGCGAAATGAATTCAGATGGCTTATCATATACTCCTCCTCGCCACGAACTGTCACAATTTTCCCCTGGACAGGGTACTTAAGCTTCTGATGCAGGGTAGATGTAACAGCTCCAGCATAATGAATCTAGGGCCTTCCTAACAAGCAAGAGTAGGAGGGACGGATGTCCGTAACATAAAATGTGGAGTGGAAAGTCTCAGTACCCACTTTAATTGGGATGTCCACCTCCCTGTGGACCACCGACTTAGAACCTTCAAAGGCTCTTACGATGATGTTGTTGGGTTTTAGGGTCAAACCTTCATAGTCCAATCTGTCCAATGCTTTCTTTGGCAGGACATTTAAAGACGACCCGGTATCAACCAGAACGTGAGCAAGAGTAGTCCCTCTGCACTCCACCGAGACATGCAGCACATCATTATGCTTTCTCCCCTTAGATGTTAGATCGGCATCGGAGAAGCCAAGACCATTGTTAGCGGTTAGGTTGGCCACACACTCTTGGAACTGGTCCGCGGAGGTTTCTTGAGGCAGGTGGGCCATCTTCAGGAATTTGATCTAGGCTTTGGCATGAGCCTCAGAATAGAGCAATAGGGCCAACATGGAGATTTTTGAAGGGGTTTGCCCCAGTTGTTCTACGAAATCATAGTCGCTTTTCTTAATTATTTTTAAAATCTCCTCCATTTCCTTTTCAGTGGTCTCGGGGATGACCAAAGGCTAAGCCCTCATCCTGACGGGCGCTTCTTGGATCCCCTTACCTTTATCAGCAGTAACAGCAGAGGGTATAGCTTCGGGAGTAATAATTTCTTCAATCATTGGAGTTCGTACAAATGTGTTGACTGGCACAGGAGTAACCTTAGGAGCATTTGAGGGTCCGAAGATTGCCCTTGGAGGAGCAATCTCCAGAGAGAAGATTCTTCTGCTACGGGTGATCTTACTTGTCCCCGCAATATTTCCTACATCAGGAGTCTCTTCATTGGAGCTTTCTTCAACTAATTCGATCTGCTTAACACCGTGGTAGAAGATCTCTCCTCCATAATTCCACGATATTGTCTTGTTGGACTTGTATTGGATAGGCCCCGGCATTGTTATCTTCAGAGGTACAAACTTTGGATCGGGTGTAATCTTAACAGGTCTTTTGGAGACCTTGGAAAGATTGTCGAAAATGGTGATTATAGCAACATCCTTGATTGGAGTAACAGGAGTAACAAGAGTTTTATTTAAGAGGATTTCTTGATTATCCATTAGGCGTTGGATGCCTAACTTCAATAGCGGACAGTCGGATTGCAAGGTAGAACAAAGGTAACAATCTTTTTCGCAGCCCGGGAAAATCCCGGCTTTCAACAGATTCATCTTGATCATTGGCAACAGAGTCATTAAGTCATCAACATCAGCAACATAAAGATCTTCTACAACAGCATGGACATTATGACCATGTTTTGGCATTGGAGCGGATATCACATTAGGTTTTTCAGGTGCATCAAACTCCACCTCCTTGGCATCTATTAAATCCTGGATCTTATTTTTAAGGGCCCAACAATTGTTGGTGTCGTGCCCTACACTGTCCGAATGATAGGCACAATTTGCATTTGAATGATAGTAGGGAGAAGAGGTATTTGGGTTCTTTGGTGCCTCTTTCAAGTTTGTAAGGTTTAACTTCAACAAATGAGGGAGAACCTGAGCAGGTGTCATATTGATCCGGGTGAATTGCCGTGCAGGCCTTTCCACCCATGCTTGGTTGGTTATGGGTTGACTGTTTCGAGGTTGATCAGCTGTGGAATTCTGAATCATCACAGCCCCTACCACTGGTCGGCGCTCGACTCTTCCTTGGTTTCTCAGGGAGTAAACAGCTGAGACCTCTTTCTTGGCTGGAAAGGTCTTCTTGATAGCAGCAGAAGCAGATGAATCCTTCTGAATTTTACCGCTCTTGATGCCAGCCTCGACTCTTTCACCGGTCAGAATTAACTCGGTGAACCCTGCAGATGAGCTCCCGATCAAGTTATTAAAGAATGGACCTGACAGGGTCCCCAAAAACATATCCACAAGCTCTCTCTCAGACAAAGGTGGCAGCACCCGTCTAGCCAAGTCCTGCCACTTCTGGGCATACTCCTTAAAGCCTTCATTAGAGACCATACCCATACTCTATAATTGAGTACGAGTAGGTGCTAAGTCCGTGTTATATTGATATTGTCTGTAGAAGGCAGCAGCCAAATCTTCCCAGTTGTGTGCATCAGATCTCTCAAGCCGATAGAACCAATCCAATTGCGTACCCGACAAACTATCTTGAAAAAAGTGGACCCACAGATCCTTATCAAAAGAATGAGGTTGGATATTTCTGACGTAAGACCGTAGATGCATCTTCGGACAAGACAAACCATCGTATTTAGCAAATGTAGGCACCTTGAATTTAGGGGGAATGACAATCCCAGCAACCAACCCTAGCTCCTTGATATCCAGCCCAGACACTCTTTGTACCTCCATAGCTGCCATCCGCTCTTCCAGATTCTTATACTTGTCGTCTGCAGGAGGGTACTGCTACTCAGAGTAATCTTCATCCTCTTCTTCTTCTTCTTCAGCCTCAGACTCGGAGGGCACTTTAACTCCCTTTCCTTTGCAAACCCCTTCATCAGATGTCGAGGGGAAATCCAGGACTCTTCTAGCTTGGTTCTCAAATCTTCTTCCCAAAGTGGCCACACCAGCTCTTTTCTTTTTCTTTTTCTCCTTTTCCTTCTCTAACAGTGCTTTAAGATCTTCCTGACCTTTTGCCAAGGTTTTGAGGAGTTGTTGGAACTGTGAATTCTGCGCTTGCAGATCTTTGACCGTCTGCTCTATATCCATCTTGCTGAAATAAACAGCAGAGAGATAAGGAAACCTGGTGTGAAGACCTGTTTATGCATATGATGAATGATATGTATTCATGTAATGCATTCAAGGATTCAGAAATTCAAAGTTGTTGCAAACAAAAATAACACACGTCATATTAATAAAAAGAAATTTGTTAGTACATAAATGCCCGATGGGAAAAATATTACAAAATTCTAATGTAAAAAGATGTTGCGCATCCTCTTTGGTGTGATGTAGGTGTTGAGAGTCTTCTCTTCGTGGAGTCGACGAGTAAGTTACAAAACCTTCTTCTCACTGGCGTAGAAGCTGGCTTCAAAAGTATTCCTTTCTTCCTTAAGCTGTATCCAACTCTTTTGCAAATCCTCCAATGATGTTTGCATGTCAGGATGTAAGAGGGTGTATGGAACCTCTCCTTCCATAACAGGCTCTTTGATCATAGGCAGAATGTAGGGGTAAGGCATCATAAGACTCTGGGCGCGGGTTCGTACCCACTTGAGGTAAGGCTCAAGGGGGACGGAATTCTTGTGTCCCAGTGTCTTACTGTCCACTTTGTTGGGCATCCTCCAAGCTCGGATAAACCTTTGTCGAAGTCCTTGAGCGTCATTGTCAAAGTCAAAAACCAAGTCTGGAATCAGCATGTCATGAGGGCCATCCCTTCGGGCATACCCAAATTGTCTCAGAGCTAAGCAGGGGTTGTAGGTAATGCCTCCCTTAATGCCAAGTAATGGGACATTAGGGAATTCCCCACAACGATCAATGATGATGACATTTTCTCTGGACCGAGAACACCAATGAATATCAGAATGTGTAAGAGTCATCAACCGTTGTGACCACCTCAAGCCTTGCTCATTCTTCAAGACTGATTGGGGAAGGTAAGAAATAAACCACCTTGCTAGGAGAGGAGTACAACACATAAGAACTCCTATTTTCCTCATTGTTCGTGTGTGAAATGAGTGGAGGATATCCCCAAGCAATGTAGGCACAAGATTCCGAGATATGAAAATTTTGACAGCATTCACATCTATAAGCTGGTCAGGGTTTGAGAACAAGACCAACCCATAGATGAGAAGTGCTACAATTTCTTCAAAAGCTTGCAGATCTAGAGAATTCTAGCAGTCTTGTGCCTTCTCAAACAGAAACTTTGCCAAGAAACCCTTGACACCACTTCTGGTTTCCCAATGACCTTTGATATCAGATGGTTGCAAGTGTAAAGCTTGAGAAACATCTTTAGGCTTTGGTTCTCTTTCTGTACCGTTGTAGGGTAGTTGATGGAGAATAGGAATCCTCAAGAGTTGAGAAAATTCCTCCAATGTAGGCACTAGTTCATAATCAGGAAATGTGAAGCAATGGTGTAGGGGGTCAAAGAACTGGAAGAAAACTTTCACCATGTCTTCTTCAATGTTGGAGTTGACCAAGTTGAGAAGTCTACCATGTCTTTCACTGAAGGGAGAATTCGCTGGAATCTTGGAAGTAAGCTCCTTGAGTTGAGGAGGGATTCTCACAAGGTTGACCTGAATAGTTTTCCTGCAAAGTGATTCCATGACCTACAAAACAAGAACAAAGATGAAGTTCCAAACACTTGAAATGATTAGTTGATGCATATGATGCTTTATGATGTTCATGATGTATGCACAAGTATATATGCAAGCAAGTCACACAAGTTCCTAGTTTCAGGTTGCATGGGGTTTCATAGGTAAGCACCCTCTTGAAGTTAGTTGGCTCAACCTGTCCTATAAATAGTAACCGGGTTCTAAGGAGCTCAATGTCACTGGATTATTTTCTGTGTTCATTATTTCAGTTTAGCCACTTAACTGGCGACCGAAATATTCCAAGAAAATAACCCTCAATGAGTGTAGTATCGAGTATCTACCAACTTCGGACTGCACCAAAGCCGATCATCTCACTACCCCTAAAAAGGCCAAGATGGTCAAGTAAAGGTTCTAAAAGTTCATTAGTGCTTCATGACATCACTCAACGGCCCTGTATTCTCTTTGATTGACTCAAAGGCTACCGGTACCCACAAATATGTCGCACTAATATAGCTATTGCTTCAACCATGTCGGTATACCCCGCACAGTTTCCACAATGTATTGCTATTTACCTATGATTGTTTCCCAAATCTGGGTAGAGGATTTCAAACGCAAATAATAGAACCAAGTGTAAAGCAATCAAAGAAAACAAGGTAAGCATGTAAAGGTGATCTAAACCCTAAGGTAACCCCACTTTTAGAATTCCTCCCCAGCAGAGTCGCCAGTTCTGTGATACGGTGGGAGAACTGACTTAAGGTTTTGCGTTTGTGTTCACAAATGTTTCGGTTTAGCAAGAGTCTCCACCGACTTTTTATTTTATCCAAAGGAAAGGTCAAAAAGCACAGGATAGACCTTTGAGATGTTTTCTTGGGTTCGGGGGGTAGATTATGAAAAGGGAAGGTGCAAGCACCCCTTTCATCCATGGTTTTCCATGGGCTCTTAGTTACTTGTTTAGATCACTTGCTTTTGCTTTTCAATTGTTTGAAATGGTACTTTGTGTGTGGTTTTGAAAAATGTTTTGAAAAGAGGCCATCATTGTGGAAACCTTTGTAATGATTCTTGTTTGAATGTATACAAAGATGTATTATCTTTTGAAAAGATATTTCAATGTTTGAAAGTTTGATTTGGGAAATGTTTTAAAATTGTGTTGTGAGGTGTGTTTGAAAATAGCAGGGATGCTTTTGCAAGTTTTGATCAAGTAACTAAGAGTTGTCTACCCTTTTTACTCAAAAGTCTTTCCTACACATTTTTAACCCTTTTGAAAGTGTTGTTTTACCATTGCATTTGGTAAACAACCTTGTATTCAGATGTTAAACGAGACAGGCGCGGGCCATCGTATTGACCATGATAACAATAGTTCTAAGTATCTTTAGGAAAATTTTGAGGGACTAGATCATTTTTGTATAGGCAACCAAGATAGCGTCATCGAGGGACTATGATCTTTTGTTTTGTTTTTGCTTTGCCAAGATACTCAACATGCATAACATGGCCATTTTAAAGGCAACAAGTGGATGAAACCCTAGGGGTGCATGTGTGCATTGTGTTGTCAATTTACATGCTTTTATGTCTTGTATTAGGTCTAACTTTTTGTTTTGATTTTGGATATTGCATACAAACTCTAATCTCTATCATGACATATTTTGAAAGCATAAATGCGTAAAAGTAATCTAGGCTATTACAACATTGATATGGGGAGGGGGATACAATTTGAATAGGGGATAATTTTGCAAGAAATTAAAACCCTAACTTATTACAACCAAATTGAATCTCTTTGCTCAAATGATAAATAAACAATATTTAAATAAGCAATTAAATATAAATAGGCAATACAATATAAATATGCAAAAAAATGTTTTTGTTTATTTTTGTGTAAAAATATAATATTTGATGTATTAAAAAAGAAAATAAAAAAGTTATTTTTGTTAAGGGTAAAACCCTAATTTTTGGCTTAAGAATATGTATGTATATTATAATATTTATTTATTTATGTACAATGAAATAAAAAAAATATATTCAAGTGTCAAAAAATAAAATATATTAGAAAAAACATTATTTTTAATAAGGGTGGAAACCCTAGTTTTTTTGTTTTAAGACAATATATATTATATTATTTATTTATATACAAGAAAATAAATATAAACAAAAATATATACAATTGTTTAGAAAATAATAATATATGAGAAAATATTATTTAAGTACACAAATGCTAAAAAATAAAAATAAAAAATATAATATTTTTATATGTTATTTATAAGTTTTTATTTGAGAAAATAAATATAGTAAACCTAATAAGTTAAATATTGTGTCAAAATAAAATAAAATAAATAATAAAAATGTGAAAATTTAAGGAAAATATTTTTAGTAATTTTTTATATTTGGAATAATTAAAATGAAGTCAGAAATAAAAAGAAATGAAAATAATATGAAAATATAAAACAAATGGGCCAGGGGGTGTAGTCAGCAAGGAGGGGGGTGTCAAAAACATAAACAAGCCAGCCCAGCCCATTTTCACTTCATCTTCAACCTTTGAATCAGAAATACGCGCGCCCGATGTCAACTCGTATCTCCTGCATTTATGCTTAAAAACGAAAACTTGCAACATGAAAGTTATAGAGCATGATCATACGATTCTAACCATATAAAAAACTTAATCTAACTCTCAAAGACCAGAGAGAATTTCTCTGGCCCTAATTTCTAACCTAACTTTTTCAGGATGTTCATCAATCAAATTCTCTTAGCACACTTAACTTAAATGAAATCTATGCATATGTACAACTTAAGGGCTATGAGTACTACATTTTTTATTCACAAACCTAAGCCTAATGATTCCTAAATAGAGAGATAGAAAGTTGACAAATACCTGTTTCAGTTGAACTCGTGTATGGCAATGTGGAGGTTTTCAATGGTTCCTGAGATGCTTGGGAGCTTGCTTGAACTTCCTCTGACCTTCCTCAATGCTTAGTTTGCTTTGGATTTGCTTGAACAAGCTTGTAGAAGTCAACCTGCACAAGCTGAAAACAGAAATGGTGAAGCTTGCAAATGGAGTTACAGTCAATGGCCAATGGTTGGGATAGTTCAGATGGGTAATATGGAATGTGTTGGAAGTGGTTTGGGGCAAAACGCATGAGTGGTTTTTGTTTTAGAACTCAAAGTGCAAAAGCTGCCCTGTTTTGCAAGAGGAATGTATTTTGATATTCAAGAGTGTTTTAGGGATGGATGGCTCGTGTTTCTGACTCAAGGCAATGTGCAAAACTTGTTTGGAATGCTTACAAACTTTGGTTATATCAGATACTCAAGATATGTGATTTTGGCAAGTTGACTTGTTTTGAAAGAAAAGTGTGAAGTGATACAAGATAGGCCTGTACAGGCTATCTCCAAGCATGCACAAGATTGTGGTACTTTTGCCTAAGTTTATGGGAATTGTTTGCTGCAAAGAGAGAGGTCCAAGGCTCAAGGGGAAGCAAGTTGACATAAAGTTTCCTTTATCAAAATGGCATAGTTCACTTTTTGCCAAAAATAGATTAAACTCTTGTACAAACTTCCATTGATCAGAATAATGCCTTATACCATTGAGTTTGCATTTAATTTTGGAGTGTGGAAGGGTTTAGAGACCTATATTCAAGTACAAAGCAAGTTTGGACAGATTTGCAACTTGTGTCAACATGAAAATGCCATGGATCAAAAGTGAGTTTTTGACAAATTCAAACCTTCGATTCTCCCTAACCATGACTTATTTTTGAGAGTTCTGGGACATTTTGGAAAGCTTATAACATGCTTTACAATCCATCTTTGAAATGCATTTTGAGATTCCAAGTGGAACTATGTGAAAAATGGTCATGAAGATAGGTCAAAATCCTGCCTAAACTAGGGGAAAATTTCACTAAGTTAAAAGTTTCATGGACCCTTGTTCCAAAAATCATAACTTGAGATCCAAGTTTCTTTTGGGAAAACTTTGTGAATCAAAGTTGTATACTTTGTGGAGGACTACAACTTTCATGTTGGAAATTTTGTTTGAATCCAATTGCATCATGGTGAAAATGTTGGGCAAAGTTGGGGAAATTTTTCAATCTTAAACCCTAATTTGCAAAATTAGGTTTCTTGATGAACAAATTTCATGTTTTGACACATCTTGATGAAAAATGATCCTTGGCACTTGATTTTGACCAAAAAGTCAAAGTTTGACTTTTCAATGTACAGTCAAATTTTGATCAATTGACTAAAAAATTCATCTTCCAATCCAATGCATTTGAGATCTTTTGAAACTTGTGAATAGGTCAAGATGATGCCATTGAGTCCTTGAATCCATGCTTGAACCCAATTTGCCATTGGCTAGGTGAAAAATCAGAAATTGCCCTTATATAGTCAAAACCCTAAAAATAACCATTTTGCCCTTTTGATGATCTGATCAAATTTCTTGAGGAATTGTGATCCAAACATGATCGAATAGTTCATATGAGTCTATAATGTTGATGTGGGTAAAAAATTATGAGGTTTGACTGTAAATTGGCCACAGTTGACTTTTTCTCCAATACAGCTGATTTCTAGGTCAACTGTCCAATTGACTGGGCAAAAATTTGATTCAAGGCTTGAAACTTGGTAGAGGCAATCTTATAAGTCCAAAATGAAGTATGAAAGCCACATGGGGCATTGGAAGTCCAAAATTCCTTGTGCAAACTCAAACCCTAATTTAGGTCATCAGTGCAAGGAGATGTCTTAAGCAGAGCAAAACCCTAATTTGGTCCTGAGTCCAAAGAGTCTTGTGAGGGGAAATCCTGGTAAAATGAGAGGGAAAATTTTGGGGTACAACAGTGAGGTTTGAACTTCTCAAGCTATATTGACTAGGGCATTGAAATATACTCATGAACCAATGGGATAGCTTGTTAAATCTCATTTCCTTCACCTACATATATAACAAGCAAGACAAACCAACATTGCATTTTATTAGTTAAATAAAGAAAACAAAACAATATTCATGATCACAAAAGGAACATAAGTCAAGGTGTTTGGTCATCCCTCAAAAAGGGCAAAACTAAATGTAGGGAGGGGAACCAAGAATCCTAGTGTGATCTTGTTGTGAGTGAATCAACATGGTATGATGAAGGTATCTTAGAGGCAAAAATTGGGGTATAACAACCTGTACCAACAAATGTGTCACATCAACGTAGCTATCGTTTCAACCGTGTCGGTATACCCTGCACAATCCCCATAATCTATTGCTACTTACCTAAAAGGTGCCCCAGATCCGGGTGTAGGATCTTTACAAGTAAACCCAAGCAAAACACTTTAAGATAACGCAAACAAAGAATACAAGGAAATAAATTTAAAATGATGAACTAAACTCTAAGGTAACCCCACTTTTTTTATCATCCCCAGTAGAGTCGCGAGTTCTGTGATACGGTGGCAGAACCGACTATTATACTGGTTTTGCGTTTGTATTCGCAAATGTTGCGGTAAGCAAGAGTCTCCACCGACTTTTCTTTTATCCAACAAAAAGGAAAGGGTGGAAAGAACAGAAAAAGACCCTTCGAGAGTTTTCTGAGTAAGGGGTGTAGATTATGGAAAGGGAAGGTGTTAGCACCCTTTCCATCCGTAGTTATCTACGGGCTCTTAGATGCTTAACTCATTTGAAAAATACGTTATGCTTTTTGTGCTTTGAAAAAGATAGTTTTAAAAATGCCTTAGTGCGGTGATTCGCTTTATGATAACTCTTTTATCATTCCTCAAGAGTGTTGATAAAACAAATGTTTTTGAAAGTTTTTTTTGAAAGGTTTTTGTGTAATTGTAAAAATGTTTATTTTGAGCAAACATCTTAAAACTATCTACTTATACTCAAAAAGGTTATTCTTTTCCTCCTATCGTTTAGACAACGTTATCCTACTATTAGTGAGTAGGTAGCCCCATCTTTGAATGTATGAGGGACATTCGAATTGACATTTTTGTAGTCACAAAGGCAACTGGGTAAGAGGCTTTAGTAACTACCCTAAGGTTCTAAGATCATATTTTTACCGAGGCAACATTGAGAGGGTCATCGAGGGACTTATGATCTTTTTTGAACCAAAGGGTAGTCACTAAAACCTCTCACGTTTCGATATTTGTGACTATTTTCTAAAGGCAACTAAAGTGGGGTAACCTAGAGGTGTATATGTGCAATGTGTGTTATGTTCATTTATTTTAGTCTTGAGTTAGGTTCGCTAACGTTTGGTTTTTATTTTTATCATACAATCCTATTAGCATACATCTAAACAGTTAATATATGTACATGAATTAAAAGTGTGGAAATGTAAATCCTACGCTATTACATGGCTTTGAGGATTAATTACATGTCCAAAACTTGGGAAAAAATAAAGAAAAGCGGTAAATAGTCCTAATTAATTTCTATTACATCCCATGAGCAGTTACAATAATATGAAAAGTGTAAAAATAAATTAATGCGCGGGTCTAAAAAATCTAGGGAAAGGAAATCTTTTGTTTGTTTTTTTTTAAATTTATTTTAAGAAAATAAAGTCTAAGTCTATTTAGTTTAAATTTTAAGAAAGATGTTAAAGTAATTAAATTAATTAGTTAAGTAAAAACAATCTTAATTGAAAAAGACTAGGCCTAATTTTTGTGATTTTTGTTTTTTAATAAAACATGAAGCAAAAAATAAAAGAAATAAACAAAACCAAAAATAAGAAAATGAAAAGAGGTTTTTTTGATCCAGAGAAGGAAATGATCTTTCGATCTTGGGAAAGAAATGGTTTTTTCAACCCAGGGAAGGAAAAAGTCTTCTTCGATCCAGGGAAGGGAGTTAACCTTTCGATCTGGGGGGGGGAGAATTTTCACTCTAGACATGCAAGACAAATATTAGCAAAAATATGACCTGGGAGTCGAACCCAGGTCCTTCGATCCCGCGTACATTGGTTTATTTAGGCTAGATCTGCAATATGGACGTTAGAGACAAAAGAAAACAAAAGTGGACCTGATGTCGAAACCAGGACCATAGCTTTGAAACCAAATCGAACAGAGCCACATGATATCCTGGGCGTGAATCAAGCATTGAACAAACACTAATACATTATGAAATTATAAATATGAATTTGAAAGTTTACCAATAATGGGAGGATTCGATTTGGCACTTTTGGGCATGAATTGGCTAGTGCTTGGGAACGCTTCCTACATGCTTCAGGGAGTGAATGGAGTGTTGCTGAAGATTCCTTCGATTGGGACCACTTATGAGAATTTTGATAGCTTTGAGGTGGTTTATGGGGAAGCGTGTGCGTACAATATGTATGTTGGGTGTAGTTTCTGGGCTTTTTTCTCCAATGTGTATGTGTATCTGGTTCCTGACTGGTGGTGTGAATGTATTGTATTTATAGGAGATGGGGGTGCATGGAAATGGAAAGAGACAACCATTAACAAGGCTTTGAAGGCCATGAGACCAAAATCAGACACATTAAAAGACTTCATTTTTTGAAATATTCATGCCTCTTTGAGCCTTGGGATGAACCTAGACACATTTGACTACTTCGAATGCCCTCCAACGTTGCTCTTTGATTGGCGTAGAGTTTTGATTCGAAGTGTTCATAACCTTCTTTATTATAGCTTCTTCGATCGGTCAGCTTCTACGTTGGTTGCTTGATTTTGTTGATATGCTTATCTAAAGACATCTTGCTTTGATATGCCAATCGAAGGACACTTTGTTAATCATGCCTTTGAAGTACCCCTTATCCTTGCTCTTCGATTGGCCCAAAATTGTCTCCTTCAAATAGACCACATGTATGTACTTTGAATGGCCCTTTTGTGTGCCTTTCAAATAATTCATATGTATGCCTTGTGCCTTCTTGGAATGGGCCACCAATGTGTGTCCTTCGAATGGACCTTTGGAGTGCTCTTTCGAAAGGGATCATAATGTGTGTCATAGTGCAGAAACTGTGTTGAGGGGTTTTGGCCATGTGCATTGTAGGAAAGCTGAAAGAAGCCTTTGACTTGGTGAATCCAAGGTGTGATACGGTGGCCAGAACCGGGACTGGTTTTAGAATGCTGGTTTGCGTTTTGCGTTTGTTTTCACAAAATGTCGCGGTAAGCAAGAGTCGCTACCGACTTTTATTTTATCCAACAAGGAAAGGTAAAAAGCACAGAAAAGTTCTTTTTTTGAGATATTTCTGAGCACGAGGGGTAGATTATAGAAAGGGAAGGTATTAGCACCCTTTCTATCCGTAGTTATCTACGGGATCTTAGGTACTTGCTCATTGTTTTCAAAATTGTTTCCTTTGTGTTTGTTTGCTTTGAAAAGTTTTTGTTTTAACTTCGATTTAACTCTTGCTTCTATCTTCAAGAGTGTAATGAAGTGTTTTTGAAAACTTGTTTGTAAAAGAGTGTAAGTGTGAAAATTTTGTTTTGAATGAGCAAGTACTTAAGAACTAATCTACCTACTCGAAAAAGGAATCGTCCTATGCTTGTTTCCTTTGGACAATGTTATCCCACTATTAGCGAGTAGGTAGCATCGTCATTGGAGTTTGAGGGTCAATTCAAAAAGGGACGTACGGTCACTAAAGCAACGTTAGGACGTCTTAGTGGTAACCCTAATGTCTTAGATCATTTATCTGAGGCAACAATATCCGAGGCAACCTTTCCGAGGCAATTATGATCTTTTAGACAAGAGGACGACCTCTAAAACAACCTATACTCAATGACCGTTTTAACGAAGGCAACCAAGTAGGAGTGTATCCTAGGAGTGCGCATGTGCGAGTGATTCAGTTTCAGTTTATTTTATCAATGCACATTTATGATGATCTAACTGTTTTAAAATTAGACATACATTCTTGTCATGCAAACCCTAATTATTCATACATCTAACAGTTAATTATTTGAGGAATTTAAAATGCGGAAATTAAAACTACGCTATTACAAGGCTTCGGGTATTTACATAGCCAAAAACAAACCCTTCGAAATTAAAAACGGTAAAAATAAATAAATGTCCTAATTTAAATTATCACAAACCGAGAGCAGATACAATAATTGGGTAATAATAAAGCGCGTGAGAAAATTAAATCGAATGCGAAACTAGGGTTTTGACCCATCCATCCTAATTTAAAAGAAAAATGTTTTTTATTTTTATTTTTAATGTTTTTAAAAGAAAAGAGATTAGGTTTTTAGAATTAAATGCTAAATTAATTAGTTATTAAATTTAATTAATTAAAATAATTATAAGACCTATTTTTGAGTTTTTTGTTATTTTAGGTAAAAAAAATAAAATATAATTCAGTTAATGATAAAGCCTATTTATTCTAATTAATTTTAATTATTGCAAAAATAGGAATTAAAGTTACCTAAATTAACAAGCCTAATTAAATTAATTAATTTATTGATGAAAAATAAAAATTCTAATTTTAATTGGACATAAAATATTTTTTGGTGATTTTTGATAAAAAGAAAAATAATTTTTGGTTAATAAAATAAATAGTAAATAAATTTAATAGAATAAAAAAATATAAAAGGATAGAGATGGGCCTGATTAAAGGGGGGTGCCAATAGCAGGAATTTGGGCCCATTAGTGATGATCCGTTTTGACTTTTGTGATCCTGTATGGCATCTTTGACTTGACTTATGGTGCACTCTCAATGGTGGCCATCAGATTTGGCCGTCTGGCCATCTGGCACGCTTGATGATGAAGGCATATAGTGGTCTCGTGGCTCATGCGCACATTGGATATCTTGAAAGAAAATAAGAAAATGGCAAGTGCTAGAGGCAGGGATCGAACCCCTGACCTCCAGCCTCTAACGCCTTAAGTACTCACGTGGCCACCACTACGCCACTTGGTTTTGATTGTTATCATATTACAAAATTATAAACAAATAATAAACTGTAGTTGTTTAGTTATTGGCTTGCATTTTTGGTAAAACCCAAGTGTATGTGTGAATGTCATGACTGATGTCATAACATTCTAGTTTAGTTTGTACTGATTCATTAGGTACCTTTGCAGAAAAATAATGTCATTCAGGTACTGATGTTTATAAGTGTGTATCTGAGCATTTTGCAAAATGATCACATTTTCCTAAATCAGTAGACAGGTTTTTCAGATGTCATAACAGATGTTAAGACATCCTGTTCTGAACTAATAGGTTTGCAGTTTGGTTAATTCTGAGTTTTTTCAGGAAAATGACTCAGTCTTTCCAGAACAGAATCCTGCGTTTTCTTTGGGTTAACCTAGCTCAACCCTAACCTGGTTGATAAAGTCCTGTGACCTAGTCTTAAGGTCAAATGGAATTAACCCTAGCTTTTTGTGGAAACCCTAACTGAAGATGCAGCTGCTATATATTCAACAGAGCTGCTGTTTTGCAAGGAATCCCTTTTTAGTCAGAAGATCATTTGTAAACTGTATAGGTTTGATTATTGTACTTCAAGCAATTATCATTGTGATAAGTGACTTGGAATAGGTTTTTAATTGTAAGGGTTGTGTAGCACTTAAAGCTTTGAAGCAAGAGTGTTTGAATGTTTCTTGACTAAAGTTGTGAAGCAGAGTCAAGTTAGGTGTGTGTATCACTCAAAGCTGTGAAGCAAGAGTGGTTGTGTTGCTTGATTAAAAAGCTGTGAAGCTTAATCAAGTGTATGTTTTTGAAGAGTGTCTTCATCAATTCATTAGTCAAATTGTTTTATGTATCACTGCTGTGATTGAGGGGGAGTGAGTAGGAACTCAGGTTTAAGTTGTACTTAGATTGAAATTGCATTGGGTAGGTCTTAAGTGAAGGAGATAAACTGGTTGGTTTATTCCTGAATTAACATCTCTTATAGTGGATTTTCTCCCTGGCTTGGTAGCCCCCAGAGTAGGTGTTGTTGCACACTGAACTGGGTAAACAATTGATTGTGTTCTTTACTGTTTTTGTATTTACTGTCTTATAGAAAGTCAGATACGGTGTCATAACATTAAACGTGACATTGAGTATCTGCAGCCAGAATTTCAATTGGTATCAGAGCAGGCACCCTGCCTGTATTACTGGGTGAGATCTAGGGATATCACTTTCTGGCACTATGGACAAAGAAGGAGTTTTTGGAAATAGACCACCCATTCTGGATGGAACTAATTATGACTACTGGAAACCTCGTATGATTGCCTTCTTAAAATCTCTGGACAAAAAGGCTTGGAGAGCTGCTGACAAAGGATGGATCCATCCCACCATAACTGAGAAAGATGGGACAATCAGTCTGAAACCTGAGGAAGATTGGAGTAAAGAAGAAGATGAGTTAGCCCTGGGAAATTCCAAAGCTTTAAATGCCTTGTTCAATGGAATTGATAGAAACATTTTCAGACTAGTTCATCAATATGAACTGGCCAAGGAAGTTTGGGACACTCTCAAAACTACTCATGAGGGCACTTCCAAAGTAAAAATGTCAAGGCTTCAGATGTTGACTACCAATTTTGAGAATCTAAAAATGATGGAAGATGAAACCATTCATGAGTTTCACATGAACATCTTGGAGATTGCCAACACCTCAGGAGCACTGGGAGAAAAGATGTCAGAAGAAAAACTGGTAAGGAAGATTCTCAGATCCTTGCCTAAAAGATTTGCAATGAAGGTAACTGCCATAGAGGAAGCCCAGGACATCAGCAAGTTGAAAATGGATGAACTTATTGGGTCTCTTCAGACTTTTGAGATGGGGATCACTGATAATGGTGACAAGAAGAACAAGAGCATAGCACTTGTGTCCAACACTGATGTTGAAGAAAATATTTCAGAAGCTATAGCCATGCTTGGAAGACAGTTCAACAAACTCATCAAAAGAATAGATCCAAAGTCAAGGTCTAATGTTCATAACATTCCCTCTGACATTGACAGTTCCAGCAGAAGACCAAGGTCAGAAGAGAAGGGAAATCAAGGCAGAGGAATTCAATGCCATGGTTGTGAAGGATATGGGCATATTCGAGCTGAATGTCCTACCTTTCTTAAGAAACAAAAGAAAGGAATGACTGTTACTTGGTCTGACTGTGATTCAGAAAGTAATTCTGAAGAAGAATCTGCCAAACTAGTTACTGCTTTAACTGGTGTTTGTACCTCTGAAAGTGACATCAGTGATGAAGAGGTGACTTTTGAAGAACTGGCTGATACTTACAAGAAATTGTGTATCAGAAGTACTGAAGTCTGTGTGCAGAATGAGAAACAATCAAAACTCATCATAAAGCTGGAGGCTGAAAAAAGGGCAAACCTTGAAACTATAAGTCATCTAGAAGGAGAAGTTCAATTGCTGAACTCACAACTGAATGAAATGACCAAATCTGTCAAGATGCTGACAAATGGAACAGACAAATTGGAAGAGATCCTTCAGGTTGGACAAAATGTGGGAAATAAATCTGGACTAGGATTTATGGAAGCAAAGAAATCTGGTACTGATAAGCAAATGTCAAAACAGATGTCTCAACACAACTCTCAACATCAGGAACAGAGACATATGAAGAAAAGGTACCAAAGATGAAGATGTCATCATTGTGGGAGATATGGCCACATAAAGCCCTTCTGCTTCAGATTGCATGGATACCCTAATCAGAACTCAGGTGTCAAACCTAAGTCTAAAAAGGTACCACATGCTCCTAAATGGAAGAAAAAGGCTACTGCCCTGATAGCCCACACTTCCCTGAGGGTCTCTGCAAAGGAAGACTGGTACTTTGACAGTGGATGTTCCAGACACATGACTGGAATCAAGAACCTCCTCAATAATGTTAAGCCTCACACCACCAGTTTTGTGACCTTTGGAGATGGTGCTAAAGGTGAAATCAAAGGAGTTGGTGATTTGGACTGCCCTGGAGTTCCAAGTCTGAATGAAGTACTGCTGGTAAAAGGGCTGACTGCTAATCTCATTAGTATCAGTCAATTGTGTGATCTAGGATTCAAGGTCAATTTCTCAAAATATGAATGCCTTGTAATCAATGACAAACAAGAAATAGTAATGAAAGGAGTCAGATCTAAAGACAACTGTTACTTGTGGGAGCCTGAGAACACTAATTTCTCATCTGTATGTTCCATTGCAAAAGAAGAAAAAGAGGTGAAACTGTGGCACCAAAAACTTGGCCATCTTCATCTAAGAGGTATGAAGAGGATTATCTCCTTGGAGGCAGTCAGAGGGATTCCAAGACTGCAAATTGATGAAGAAAGAGTTTGTGGTGAATGTCAGGTTGGTAAGTAGACTAGGATGTCACATCCAAAGTCAAGACATCTGACCACCTCTAAGGTTCTAGAACTTCTTCATATGGATCTGATGGGACCAATGCAAGTAGAGAGTCTTGGTGGAAAAAGATATGCCTATGTGGTTGTGGATGATTTTTCCAGATTCACCTGGATTAATTTCATTAGGGAAAAATCTGATGTATTTGAAGTTTTTAAAGAATTGTGCAAAAGAATTCAAAGAGAAAAGGAAGGGTGTATTGTCAGAATCAGAAGTGATCATGGCAAGGAATTTGAAAACAGCAAGTTTGATGATTTCTGTTCTTCAGAAGGAATTAGTCATGAATTTTCTTCTCCTATAACACCTCAGCAAAATGGAGTTGTGGAAAGAAAAAACAGGACCATACAGGAATCTGCCAGAGCAATGTTACATGCCAAAAGACTTCCTATGTATTTTTGGGCTGAAGCTATGAATACAGCCTGCTATGTTCATAACAGGGTCACCTTGAGAAAGGGAACCTCATCCACCATATATGAACTCTGGAAAGGAAGAAAACCAACTGTGAAGTACTTCCATGTGTTTGGCAGCAAATGCTATATTCTGGCTGATCGTGAACAAAGAAGAAAACTGGACCCTAAAAGTGATGAAGGCATATTTCTAGGATACTCCTCAAACAGCAGAGCTTATAGAGTATTCAATTCCAGAACCAAAGCCATGATGGAATCAATAAATGTTATAATTGATGATTATCATGAAGAAATAGATGTTCCTTGTACTGTTGAGACATTCTTTGAGACTTCAACCCAACAGAATGATCTACCCAACTCCACCATAATAAAATCTGAATCAAAGGAAGCTAGCAAGATCCCTTCCATCAGAATTCAGAAGGATCATCCAAAAGAGCTCATCATAGGAGATCCCAACAGTGGAGTCATTACAAGATCTAGAGAAATCATCTCAAACTCTTGTTTTGTGTCCAAAATGGAACCAAGAAATTTCAAGGAAGCTTTAACTGATGAATACTGGATTGGTGCAATGCAAGATGAATTGAACCAATTCAAGCAACATGAAGTTTGGGAACTGGTTCCTAGACCTGAAGGAACTAACATCATTGGGACAAAATGGATTTTCAAGAACAAGTCAGATGCTGAAGGAGTTGTCACCAGAAATAAGGCAAGACTTGTTGCTCAAGGATACACCCAGGTTGAAGGGGTTGATTTTGATGAAACCTTTGCACCTGTAGCCAGACTGGAATCAATCAGACTCCTATTGTCAATTGCTTGTCTTCTGAAGTTCAAGTTATTTCAGATGGATGTGAAAAGTGCCTTTCTAAATGGGTACTTAAATGAGGAAGCTTATGTGGAACAACCTAAAGGCTTTGTGGATCCAACCCACCCTGATCATGTCTACAAATTGAGAAAAGCTCTATATGGCCTGAAACAAGCTCCTAGAGCATGGTATGACAGGTTAACAAAGTTTCTCTCAGACAAAGGCTACAGAAAAGGAGGCTTGGACAAAACTCTCTTTGTCAAAACTGAAGGAGGGAAGTTGATGGTTGCCCAAGTATATGTTGATGACATAGTGTTTGGAGGAATGTCAGAACATATGGTTAAACACTTTGCTGACCAGATGCAGGCTGAATTCGAAATGAGTCTCATGGGAGAACTAACTTATTTTCTTGGGCTGCAAGTCTCACAGATGGAGGACTCAATCTTCTTATCTCAAAGCAAGTATGCTAAGAACATTGTAAAGAAGTTTGGTATGGAGAATGCAAGTCACAAAAGGACTCCTGCTCCTACTCATCTAAAGCTTTCCAAAGATTCAAGTGGGGTTAAGGTGGATCAAAGTCTGTACAGAAGCATGATAGGAAGCTTGTTGTACTTAACTGCCAGCAGACCTGATATTGCCTTTGCAGTTGGAGTTTGTGCAAGATACCAAGCTGATCCCAAAGTCAGTCATATCAATCAAGTGAAGAGAATTTTGAAGTATGTGAGTGGAACTTACAACTATGGGTTGATGTATTCTCATGGCTGTGAACCAGCTCTGACTGGCTACTGTGATGCTGATTGGGATGGTAGTGCTGATGATAGAAAAAGCACCTCTGGTTTCCTGGTTCAGCAAGAAACAGAATTGTGTGTCTCTTTCTACTGCTGAAGCTGAATACATTGCAGCTGGTAGTAGCTGCTCTCAAATGATCTGGATGAAACAGATGCTTACTGAGTATAATGTCACACAAGATGTTATGACATTGTACTGTGACAATCTGAGTACAATCAACATTTCCAAGAATCCCATTCAGCATAGTAGGACCAAACATATTGACATACGACATCACTTTATCAGAGACCTTGTAGAAGAGAAGACAATCAAATTGGAACATGTTGCCACTGAGCTACAGCTGGCTGACATTTTTACCAAGGCTCTTGATGCAAATCAATTTGAAAACTTGAGGGGTAAGTTGGGTATTTGCCAACATGAGGAATTGTAGCAATTAATTTTGCTTAAAACAAGGATTAAAGGAGTTATGCTTGTTCTGATTGGGTTAAAATTATATTTTCCCATTTCCTTCAATTCTTTTAAGAAGTTGAATAGACACTCCTTTTCTTCCTTCCCCTCTCGTCACCTCATCAAAACCCAGTCTCTCAATCAGAATTTTCTCTTCAGTTGCTGTTGGTCCTCTAAGACTGTCAAAATGTCTCAAACACCATCATCATCCAATACGACTATTTCAACCTCTTCCTCTGATCAAGATTCTAGGACAATCTCTTCTTGTCTGGACTCTGAAGTCCTGGAGATCTCTTCTCGTAGAAAAGTGGGAACTAACCCCACCAAGGTCAAAGAGTTGAGAACAAGACATGCAGGAAAGTCCCAAGCTTCTGCCTCTAGTAATCCATCTCATCCTTCTTCTTCAGTTCCCCCTGAAATTGCAAATAGGGAAGGGTCAACCTATGTTAGTCAAGCAATAGCTAAAATTGTTTCAAGAATTCTGAACGAGAACCACTCAGTTCCTGGCATTTCTATTCCTTTGAATCAAGAAAGTTCAAATGCTGAAACAAATCTAGATGTCTCTAAGGATGTTGAGACATCAGACAAAGAGAAGAATGCTGACATTGCTCACAAGAAAAGGAAGAAGCCCGAATCCTCTGAGTCTGATGACAGTGCTTAATGGTTGGTGGAGTTGCTGTTTGGTGAAGTTGGTGCTGGTACCTGGTGGAGTTTGGAAGTGTGTTCAGTTTTTTTCTGCTGTTGCTCTTATTACTTTTTTCTGGATAACTGTATAATTTTTATGAACATGTATCTTTGGCCCATTTGTGGCTAAAGAGGGGGAGAATATTTTGGTACTTGCTTAATTAGAATTTCTATTTTTCTGCAGTCATTTCTTTCTGCTGCTATCTATCTCTGATTACTTAGAGTCTTTAGCCAAAAATCTGCCAAAGGGGGAGTTTGTAGTTCTTTAGTTATTGGCTTGCATTTTTGGTAAAACCCAAGTGTATGTGTGAATGTCATGACTGATGTCATAACATTCTAGTTTAGTTTGTACTGATTCATTAGGTACCTTTGCAGAAAAATATTGTCATTCAGGTACTGATGTTTATAAGTGTGTATCTGAGCATTTTGCAAAATGATCACATTTTCCTAAATCAGTAGACAGGTTTTTCAGATGTCATAACAGATGTTAAGACATCCTGTTCTGAACTAACAGGTTTGTAGTTTGGTTAATTCTGAGTTTTTTCAGGAAAATGACTCAGTCTTTCCAGAACAGAATCCTGTGTTTTCTTTGGGTTAACCTAGCTCAACCCTAACCTGGTTGATAAATTCCTGTGACCTAGTCTTAAGGTCAAATGGAATTAACCCTAGCTTTTTGTGGAAACCCTAACTGAAGATGCAGCTGCTATATATTCAACAGAGCTGCTGTTTTGCAAGGAATCCCTTTTTGGTCAGAAGATCATTTGTAAAATGTATAGGTTTGATTATTGTACTTCAAGCAATTATCATTGTGATAAGTGACTTGGAATAGGTTTTTAATTGTAAGGGTTGTGTAGCACTCAAAGCTTTGAAGCAAGAGTGTTTGAATGTTTCTTGACTAAAGCTGTGAAGCAGAGTCAAGTTAGGTGTGTGTATCACTCAAAGCTGTGAAGCAAGAGTGGTTGTGTTGCTTGATTAAAAAGCTGTGAAGCTTAATCAAGTGTATGTTTTTGAAGAGTGTCTTCATCAATTCATTAGTCAAATTGTTTTATGTATCACTGCTGTGATTGAGGGGGAGTGAGTAGGAACTCAGGTTTAAGTTGTACTTAGATTGAAATTGCATTGGGTAGATCTTAAGTGAAGGAGATAAACTGGTTGGTTTATTCCTGAATTAACATCTCTTATAGTGGATTTCCTCCCTGGCTTGGTAGCCCCCAGAGTAGGTGTTGTTGCACACTGAACTGGGTAAACAATTGACTGTGTTCTTTACTGTTTTTGTATTTACTGTCTTATAGAAAATCAGATACGGTGTCATAACATTAAACGTGACATTGAGTATCTGCAGCCAGAATTTCATAAACAAACGTTGTAATGGGATTTTTTGCGCGAAATTCAAACGAACGAATAGAGGCTGGCCACATATTCGTCTTCTTCCCTGTACCGTGGCTAAAAGCTGGAACACTTATACCTACGGACAAAGTCCGTTGCTACAGGTCGATACTTTTCCAAAAACTTCCATGGGCCATGTAAATAACATCTAACACCATGGTTAGACTCGTCTTGTCCTCATGATCATAATGATATCACTCACGAAGGCCAATTTTCCCTGCATTTAAAAACCCTAAAACCAAGCTCGAAAACCTAGTAATGGTGATTAACGCTACAGGCCATATAAACGCAATTGAATGATGCAGAATGCCTGCAAATACTTCATAGATCAAGAATATATAATTATTTCAACCTAACAATGCATAAATAGTGAGATTCGAATTCAAGAATAGGGGTGTATCGTGAACGACTTACAGAGCGATTCGGGGCTTGAACAACTTAGTTCTTGATTGCTTTAGGTTGCTGAGAGTGCTAGGAAGCGATTGGGATCGTTCAATGGTCTTGAGAATGCTTCTAAGTGGGATTTCGATCTCACACTTTTCTTGACTTTTTTTTCTCCAGATTTGGTTCTCTCTCTCTCTCTCTCTCTCTCTCTCTCTCTCTCTCTCTCTCTCTCTCTCTCTCTCTCTCTCTCGCCTGTTTCTCACTCGTTTCTAGGTCTGGCCGCACTCCTTATGTAACAAAGAATGAATCAGGGTTCATAATTGATCCAAATCTCCCTCCTTTAATCCTTTTTGATTTGACTTGATTCACCTTTTAAAACCTTTCCAAACATGGCTTTTTCAATCTTTTTGTCCACTCTATGCATTTGCACGAATTTGAATGCTTGCAATTTGTAACTTAAGACCTGAAATAATCACAAAATCCTTGGTTTTCAATATTTTTGATTTTACATGATTTATTTTGTTTTTAAATTAAATTAATTCAAATAAAAACCAAAATAAATAATAAAAATAAGATATGGACAAGTGGAAAAGGCTAGAGCACGTGGGCTATGTTTCCAACCTAAAACAAGTGAAAAAGATTGGACCCATTTGGCAAAATTTGAAGTTTTAGGGATAGTTGCCTTTTGGCAATTTTGCAAAAAGGGTCAAGTTCAACAATGCATAACATCCTCAATTTTGACTCTTTGGAGGTTTTCTTGGACTTTTTAGAAAGCTTGAGATGTCCTCTAAGCAAAAATTTTGGTATCATCTCATTTTGATGTTCCATGCTCATGTATGAATCTTTGACCAAAAAGGTGTTTTTGTTGACTTTTCAAAATGACCTATAATGTCCAAATTCATAACTTCTTGTGAGTGCATATTTTGAACTTTGGAGATGAAGATGGATTATAGGGAATTGCATCCTCTTCAAAATGAGCATTGGATGGGTTATTTCTCATAAAGTATGAGAAAGTTATGCTTGGTCAAAGTTGGGTTGACTTTTCTTGCAAAACTCTAATTTAGCAACTTTTGAGTCTTAATGAATTATGAGCAATCCTTGATGAATCACGATCAACCCTTGATCAGATGATGAAATATACTTCAAAATGAGAATGTTGACCAAAAATCTTGAAGTTTGACTATATGTGAGCCAACATTGACTTTTTCCCTAACACAGTCGATTTTCAGGCCTTTGAGCAATTGACTGGGCAAACTTCCTCTGCAAGGCTTAAAAGTTGACATGAATGATCTTGATAACATATTAGGACATTGGTGAGAATTTGGGACCACTTGGACTCAAGTATCTTGATGAAACATGAAACCCTAATTTGGGGTAGATTGTCTTAGGAGAGAACTTGTCTGGCCAACCCTTGGGCTACTTTATGCAACTTGGAGATCTTTCTTGAAATGTTTAGAGAAATATGAGAGGGCAAATTTTGGGGTACAACAGCTGCCCCTGTTCAATTTTCTTAAACCTAATGATGTAGATTGGCTTTCGTGCCTTTCGTGATCCAAAGGTGGAAGATGATTGAACACTAGAGTGCCTATAAATTTGCACTCGCATGAAGTGGTAATTGTCTTGTGATGTCGGGAATGGGCTTACAGATGCCATTTGGAGATTGTTGAAGGGAGATGGGCTTAAAGATTCCATCCGAAGGAGTGTCGATCGCATAAGGGATTCCTTAGTGAGAGCTTGTATACCTGTCGTTGAGGAAGATTCCGATGGGGAAGTCTGATTTTTGTTGAGAGAAGTAGAAATTTAGGAGCTTTGGCGTCCATTATTCTGCTGGTGAGTTGTCTCTGTTGATATTTAGGAACTTTAATCGTCCGTACTCAACTGAGGAGTCATCTCTGTTGATATTTAGGAACTTCGATCGTCCGTACTCAACTGAGGAAACATCTCTGCTGATATTTAGGAACTTCGATGGTCCGTACTCAACTGAGGAAACATTTTTGTCGATATTTAGGAACCCGTCTGTAATTCAACTGAGGAATCATCTCTGTCAAGATTTAGGAACTCGTCCGTAATTCAACTTAGGAAAAATCTCTGCTGAATTTAGGAACTCGTCCGTAATTCAACTGAGGAAACATCTCTGCTGAGATTTAAGAACTTGTCCGTATTTCAACTGAGGAAACATCTCTGTCGAGATTTAGGAACTCGTCTGTAATTCAACTGAGAAAACATCACTACTGTGATTTAGGAACTCGTCCGTAATTCAACTGAGGAAGCATTTTTTTCGAGATTTAGGAACCCGTCCATAATTCAACAGAGGAATCATCTCTATCAAGATTTAGGAACTCGTCTGTAAATCAGCTGAGGAAACATCTCTGTCGAGATTTAGGAACCCGACCGTAATTCAACTAAGGAATCATCTCTGCTGATATTTAGGAACTTCGGTCGTCCGTACTCAACGGAGGAATCATCTCTGCTGATATTTAGGAACTTTGATCGTCCGTACTCAACGGAGGAATTTTCTCTGCTGATATTTAGGAACTTCGATCGTCCGTACTCAACGGAGGAATCATCTCTGCTGATATTTAGGAAATTCGATCGTCTGTACTCAACGGAGGAATCATCTCTGTTGATATTTAGGAACTCGTCCGTAATTCAACTGAGGAAGCATCTCTGCTAAGATTTAGGAACTCGTCCGTAATTCAACTGAGGAAACATCTCTGATGAGGTTTAGGAACTCTTCCGTAATTCAACTGAGGAAACATCTCTGTTGAGATTTATGAACTCGCCCGTAATTCAACTGAGGAAACATCTCTGCTGAGATTTAGAAACTCGTTCGTAATTCAACAGAGGAAACATCTTTGTTGAGATTTAGGAACTCGTCCATAATTCAACTGAGGAAACATCTCTACTGAGATTTAGGAACTCGTCCGTAATTCAACTGAGGAAACATATCTGCTGAGATTTAGGAACTCGTTCGTAATTCAACCGAGGAAACATCTTTGCTGAGATTTAGGAACTCGTCCGTAATCCGACTGAGGAAACATCTCTGCTGAGATTTAGGAACTCGTTCATAATTCAACTGAGGAAACATCTCTTTTGAGATTTAGGAACTCGTCTGTAATTCAACTGAGGAAACATCTCTGTTGAGATTTAGGAACTCGTCCGTAATTCAACTTAGGAAACATCTCTGCTGAGATTTAGGAACTCGTCTGTAATTCAATTGAGGAAACATCTCTACTGAGATTTAGGAACTCGTCCGTAATTCAACTGAGGAAACATCTCTGCTGAGATTTAGGAACTCGTCCATAATTCAACTGAGGAAACATATCTGCTGAGATTTAGGAACTCGTCCGTAATTCAATTGAGGAAACATCTCTACTGAGATTTAGGAACTCGTCCGTAATTCAACTGAGGATAAATCTCTGCTGAGATTTAGGAACTCGTCCGTAATTTAACTGAGGTAATAGCTTCATAGCTTGAATTTTGTGAGAATTTAATCGTATCTTTCCTGAAAGATAAAGGTTAGTTGTATGTAATGCATGATATGTATCAAGAAATGATGTTCTCAAAATAAATGAGATTGTGATTGTATGATGCGTATATGCATGTGTCATGATGTATGAAAATGTGATGTTTATAGCTGGGGAAAATAAATCCTGGGTTGCTGCTGAAGAAAAGAATTGAATTCTTCGTTTTCGCTGGAGATAGTGAATGAAGATGATAAACCTGTAGGAGAGGATAACTCTGTTGGGGAATAAACTGATGACAAAATGGCTCTGTGGGGAGGACATATTCTGCTGAGGATTCCGCTGATAAATTCAGTTGGGGATAAATTACCGTTGATGGCGATACTGAATCCTGTCGGGGATTGAGTTTCTGTTGGTGAAAGGAATGAGCTCCGCTGGGGATGATCTTTTAGTTGCGACTTCACTGGGGATCACCTTTTAGACTTTACTGGGGACAATCTTTCGGAGTCTACTGGGGATGATTCTCCAAACTCCATTGGGGAAGATTTTCCAGACTCCACTAGGGATAAATGTCTAGTGCTGATGATGGATAAACTCTGCTTGGGGAGAATATTGCCGACTCATTTACGGTTGCGAGCTTCAGCTAGGTAGAGTTGACTCTAATGTCTTTTTCTTACTCTGCAGGGAGTGAATGTTATTGGGACGCATGATGCGGATATGACGATGGCTCTACATCGAGATTTTTCTGCCCCTGTGTCTGCGGGAGAAGGTGCCTACGGAAGCCTTGTGGATCGAGTATTATCCCAACCTATGAGGTGCTTGGTATCTTTCGATTGAAATGACAAGTCTTCTTCTGGTAGGTAAGTGACGAGATGATGGGACATAGTCGTACACTTTAATCCCTAACTTTTTCCTGGACTGTCTTTCCAGATTTTTAGTCCAACAGGATACCCTTTTTTGCCCAAGCCGCCCTTTCGAGTTTTCGACTTGCCGGGTATACATATTTTTCATTTTTTTGTCCTTTATTTTTGCCCGAACCCTTTTGGTTCGCCGGGAAGCCTTTATTTTTGCCTAGGCCAGTCGACCTAGCAGGTCTTTATTTATGCGCGGTATTTTCTGACTATGTCCATGCTCTCAGAGTGTAGGGAGTTGCCACTGTCAGTAGTGTTGTGTTGCCACGATACCAGAAGATGTTTGTCTGACCGTGCAAGATTCGTTGTTGGAATTCATGTCCAATGCCCTAAGCGATTCAGACGGAGATTTGCCCCTGGCTATTTTTGCATGTTTGAGAGATTCCTTAAATCTTGACTTGACTGCCCCAGATGATGGACAATGATCATGTCTGCCCCTTGGTTGGAAGTGCTTTTCTCCACTTGAGGTGACCCTTTTTATTGAAAAGGTTTTTGTTCACTAGATATTCGTCGTGTGAATTTCTCTGCTGTTGAGCAAATAGTCATATGCAAACAATGTTATTTTAAGAATGCAAAGCTTATGTATGTTTTGGAGTTCTTTGAAAATGCAGTTTTCAATAAAACAAGCGAATTTTTGTAAAATGTGATGTCAACTCAGGATTTGCAGCAAGCCCTACAGGAGTCAGGATACCTATTGTAACAGTATGCTTTTGAACTAACCCATGCTTCAGCTAGGACTTTTAAGGGTTATAACGTGGCCTGGTTCAAGGTTTAATAAACAAAGGATAAAGGCTCAAATTTTATTTGTACCCACCCGTTCTTCGTGATGTTCTTCGATCCTAACCTCAACTAATTGTGCATTTAGACCCTGTTTTGAGTCTTTTCTCTGATATTCCAGTGATGTTTCGGATACTGACAGATTATTTTGAACAGGCAGTCATTTTTTTGAGAGTTTGTAGGATCTCTTTCTTTTTGATTTCGTTATCCCTGTCTTTTTGCCCGAACTGTTTCTTTCTCGTGATTACAGTCAACGGGATGTCCCCGTTTTTCTTAAGTCTCCTTCATAGGTTTTAACTTATTGGGATTTTATTTCGAGAGATAGTGACTTACTGTCTTGACGATTATAGGGAACCATCACTGTCTCTTGTTTTGGATAGACGTATTTGATGTCCTTCATTGTGCACCCGAATTAACTGAGAGAACTACCCTGCCCCAGGTTATAATTAAGGGTTTTAATTTGTGAAAAGAAAAACTCCAACTTCTTTGGCTCAAAGGGGTTGACTAGGGACTATCTTCCTTATAACTCCACTGTTTAGGATTTGAAACAACGCCTGTACATCGTCAGCGGGACCTGTTCAAAAGCATACTGTAGAGATTTTGGTATCATTTTCGTCATCCTCCCTCTAAAGGCTTATAGTTTTTTAGTCGAGAGTTTGGACATCACAAAAATGAAAGAAATTTGAATATAGTGAATACGAATGGACTGATTCAAAATAAACATATGCAATGCATTGATAAAGTAACAAAGTTTGACATAAATAAATGTTTGAACAATCAAAAGAAAATTACAAATTGAAAATTCTAATGAACAAAAAGTCTTCTCGTCTGGTCTTGTCACTTCAGAGGGCGTGCCTTGGAGGGATGGTAGAAGAACTCAGCCTGACCATCTTGTGTGAATTCCAATGCTCCTTCATCAATCAGGTTTAGAATTTTGTACTTCAACTTCCAACAGTCGTCAGTATGATGCCCCGGGATGTTAGAATGGTATGCACACTTACATCAGGATTGTAGTTGGGTGAAGAAGTCTTAGGATTCGGATGAGGTCCTACCAACGTCACCGGATTAAAACTCAACAGGTGTTACAATGCTTGGGACAGCGACATGTTGATCTTGGTAAACTATCTCTGATTAACCCATTGTTTATGGCAAGGTTGTTGTTGGACCCGTGAGGTAGTAGCAACTTGGAGAGGTCCATTATTCACCAAACCAAACCCTTGTCTTCTTGGAGGCTGACCAATGACTTGGTCCCCGACCTTGACTGTTTGTTCCATACTGTTGTATTGGTCTTGATGAAGCTGGTTTATAATGGTTCTCAACTCTTCTTGTTCCCGAGCTAAGCCTTGGATAAGAGCCATCTACCCCAGCATCTGGGTTTTCATGGCACCTAACTCAGCTTGAAGTTGTTTCAGCCGCTCGTCCTTATTGCCTTCAGGGCTTTTCTTGACCAAGTTCCCGACGAGGAGTGTTTTCAACTCTTCCTGCCCCTTGGATAGGTTTAGGAAAATGTCCCTGAACTGAGTTTCTTGAAGCTCTCTGTTGTCTTGTTGGAGAGACATTGCTGAAATAGACAGCGAGAACATGAGAGACCTGTACTGGGAGACCTGTTATGCAATGATATGTATGCAATGTTTTCAAGGATCTCGCGGGGTAAACAAGAAACTGTTAGAATTTTTTTGAAGAAACTTCGTGTCGTTAAGAGTCCTTCTTCAAGATTCAAGCTCATCACATCGAGTGGGTCATAGCCCCTGACTCCAGTTATCGTGTCTTGATCTCTAGACGAAATTGGCTAGAGGAAAATAAATCCCCTTTGCCCCTTGCTGGAAATTTGATTTACCATAACCTCCATCATAAACCCTTGAGATCCTTGAAATGGTTAAGGAAATGTTAAGGCATGGTGTTATGATGTGTATGCTATGCGTTTAAGCAAAAGTGTGAGGTGATGTAAACAAGTAAATCTGGAAAGAAATCTAAGTTATTAGGTAAGGACGGTAAACAAACCCTGCAAAGAACTCATGTTGTTAGATAACAAACATGTGCAAGTAGTTCAAGTTGAAAGCACACAAGTCACACAATAGCCCTTAAATTTCAGGCTGGCATGGAGTTTAGGTATTACCCTCTTTCATTTTAGTTGGTTCAACCTGTCCTAGTAATAGTAACCGGGTTCTAGAGGATCTCAATATCTATGACCATCCTCGATCGGTCATAATTCCAGTTTAGCAACCTTTTCTTGCAGCCGGAATCATCGCGAGAGTATGGTCTCAATGAGTGTAGCATACTGCTACTTTTCTATGGCAAAGTTGGTCAATTATAGGTTCTAAGGTCAGTTAATGCTTAATGACCCACTAGCAGCCCCATACTCTCCTTGTTACTCCACAAGGGATATCGGTACCAACTAATGTGCCACATCAATGTAGCTACTGCTTCAACCGTATCGGTCTACGCCGTACAGTTCCCTCAAAGTCTATTGTTACTTAACCTAAAAGGTATCCCCAGATCCGGGTTAGGATCTATAGTAACTCTGATTCAAACCCACAAAGATAAAGCAAACAGATCAAGCAATTGAAAACAATATGATGAACTAATCCTAAGGTACACCCCACTTACAGCAATCCCAAGCAGAGTCGCCAGTTCTGTGATACGGTGGCCAGAACCGGGACTTGTTTTGGAATGCTGGTTTGCGTTTTGTGTTTGTTTTCACAAAATGTCGCGGTAAGCAAGAGTCGCCACCGACTTTTATTTTATCCAACAAGGAAAGGAAAAAAGCACAGAAAAATTCCTTTTTTGAGATATTTCTGAATACGGGGGGTAGATTATAGAAAGGGAAGGTGTTAGCACCCTTTCTATCCGTAGTTATCTATGGGCTCTTAGGTACTTGCTCATTGTTTTCAAAATTGTTTTCTTTGTGTTTGTGTGCTTTGAAAAGTTTTTGTTTTAACTTCGATTTAACTCTTGCTTCTTCCTTCAAGAGTGTAATGAAGTGTTTTTGAAAACTTGTTTGTAAAAGAGTGTAAGTGTGAAAATTTTGTTTGGAATGAGCAAGTACTTAAGAACTAATCTACCTACTCGAAAAAGGAATCGTCCTATGCTTGTTTCCTTTAGACAATGTTATCCCACTATTAGTGAGTAGGTAGCATCGTCGTTGGAGTTTGAGGGTCAATTCGAAAAGGGACGTACGGTCACTAAAGCAACGTTAGGACGTCTTAGTGGTAACCCTAATGTCTTAGATCATTTATCTGAGGCAACAATATCCGAGGCAACCTTTCCGAGGCAACTATGATCTTTTAGACAAGAGGACGACCTCTAAAACAACCTATACTCAATGACCGTTTTAACGAAGGCAACCAAGTAGGAGTGTACCCTAGGAGTGCGCATGTGCGAGTGATTCAGTTTCAGTTTATTTTATCAATGCACATTTAGGGTGATCTAACTGTTTTAAAATTAGACTTGCATTCTTGTCATGCAAACCCTAATTATTCATACATCTAACAGTTAATAATTTGAGGAATATAAAATGCGGAAATTAAAACTACGCTATTACAAGGCTTCAGGTATTTACATAGCCAAAAACAAACCCTTCAAAATTAAAAGCGGTAAAAATAAATAAATGTCCTAATTTAAATTATCACAAACCGAGAGCAGATACAATAATTGGGTAATAATAAAGCGCGTGAGAAAATTAAATCGAATGCGAAACTAGGGTTTTGACCCTTCCATCCTAATTTAAAAGAAAAATGTTTTTTTTTGTTTGTAATGTTTTTAAAAGAAAAGAGATTAGGTTTTTAGAATTAAATGCTAAATTAATTAGTTATTAAATTTAATTAATTAAAATAATTATAAGACCTATTTTTGAGGTTTTTGTTATTTTAGGTAAAAAAATAAAATACAATTAAGTTAATGATAAAGCCTATTTATTCTAATTAATTTTAATTATTGCAAAAATAGGAATTAAAGTTACCTAAATTAGCAAGCCTAATTAAATTAATTAACTTATTGATGAAAAATAAAAATTCTAATTTTAATTGGACATAAAATATTTTTTGGTGATTTTTGATAAAAAGAAAAATAATTTTTGGTTAATAAAATAAATAGTAAATAAATTAAATAGAATAAAAAAATATAAAAGGATAGAGATGGGCCTGATTAAAGGGGGTGCCAATAGCAGGAATTTGGGCCCATTAGTGATGATCCGTTTTGACTTTTGTGATCCTGTATGGCATCTTTGACTTGACTTATGGTGCACTCTCAATGGTGGCCATCAGATTTGGCCATCTGGCCATCTGGCACGCTTGATGATGAAGGCATATGGTGGTCTCCTGGCTCATGTGCGCTTGAAAGAAAATAAGAAAATGGCAAATGCTGGAGGCAGGGATCGAACCCCTGACCTCCAGCCTCTAACGCCTTAAGTACTCACGTGGCCACCACTACGCCACTTGGTTTTGATTGTTATCATATTACAAAATAATAAACAAATAATAAACAAACGCAGTAATGGGATTTTTTGCGCGAAATTCAAACGAACGAATAGAGGCTGGCCACGTATTCGTCTTCTTCCCTGTACCGTGGCTAAAAGCTGGAACACCTATACCTACGGACAAAGTCCGTTGCTACAGGTCGGTACGTTTCCAAAATCTTCCATGGGCCATGTAAATAATATCTAACACCATGGTTAGACTCGTCTTGTCCTCCTGATCACAATGATATCACTCACGAAGGCCAATTTTCCCTGCATTTAAAAACCCTAAAATCAAGCTCGAAAACCTAGCAATGGTGATTAACGCTACAGGCCATATAAACGCAATTGAATGATGCCGAATGCTTGCAAATACTTCATAGATCAAGAATATATAATTATTTCAACTTAACAATGCATAAATAGTGAGATTCGAATTCAGGAATAAGGGTATATCGTGAACGACTTACAGAGCGATTTAGGGCTTGAACAACTTAGTTCTTGATTGCTTTAGGTTGCTGAGAGTGCTAGGAAGCGATTGGGATCGTTCAATGGTCTTGAGAATGCCTCTAAGTGGGATTTCGATCTCACACTTTTCTTGACTTTTTTTTCCATATTTGGTTCTCTCTCTTTCGCCTGTTTCTCACTCGTTTCTAGGTCTGGCCGCACTCCTTATGTAACAAAGAATGAATCAGGGTTCATAATTGATCCAAATCTCCCTCCTTTAATCCTTTTTGATTTGACTTGATTCACCTTTTAAAACCTTTCCAAACATGGCTTTTTAAATCTTTTTGTCCACTCTATGCATTTGCACGAATTTGAATGCTTGCAATTTGTAATTTAAGACCTGAAATAATCACAAAATCCTTGGTTTTCAATATTTTTGATTTTACATGATTTATTTTGTTTTTAAATTAAATTAATTCAAATAAAAACCAAAATAAATAATAAAAATAAGATCTGGACAAGTGGAAAAGGCTAGAGCACGTGGGCTATGTTGCCAACCCAAAACAAGTGAAAAAGATTGGACCCATTTGGCAAAATTTGAAGTTTTAGGGATAGTTGCCTTTTGGCAATTTTGCAAAAAGGGTCAAGTTCAACAATGCATAACATCCTCAATTTTGACTCTTTGGAGGTGTTCTTGGACTTTTTAGAAAGCTTGAGATGTCCTCTAAGCAACAATTTTGGTCTCATCTCGTTTTGATGTTCCATGCTCATGTATGAAGCTTTGACACAAAAGGTGTTTTTGTTGACTTTTCAAAATGACCTATAATGTCCAAATTCATAACTTCTTGTGAGTGCATATTTTGAACTTGGGAGATGCAGATGGATTATAGGGAATTTCATCCTCTTAAAAATGAGCTTTTGATGGGTCATTTCTCATAAATTATGAGAAAGTTATGCTTGGTCAAAGTTGGGTTGACTTTTCCTATAAAACTCTAATTTAGCAACTTTTGAGTCTTGATGAATTATGAGAAATCCTTGATGAATCATGATCAACCCTTGATAAAATGATGAAATATACTTAAAAATGAGAATGTTGACCAAAAATCTTGAAGTTTGACTGTATGTGAGCCATAGTTGACTTTTGACCTAGCACAATCAATTTTCAGGCCTTTGAGCAATTGACTGAGCAAACTTCCTCTACAAGGCTTGAAAGTTGACATGAATGATCTTGAGAACATATTAGGACATTGGTGAGAATATGGGACCACTTGGACTCAAGTATCTTGATGCAACATGAATCCCTAATTTGGGGTAGACTGTCTTAGGAGAGAACTTGTCTGGCCAACCCTTAGGCTACTTTGAGCAACTTGGAGATCTTTCTTAAAATGTTTAGAGAAATATGGGAGGGAAAATTTTGGGGTAAAACACAAGGCAAGCATGAAGGGGATCTTGGACTAGTGAGTCGAAGGTTGCATGAAGAGGCCTTTGGCCCAGTGAGTCGAAGGTTGCATGAAGAGACCTTTGGTCTAGTGAAACTTGGACCAAGGCTTGCTCGAAGGGGAACCAATGCGCAATCGAAGCTGATGGGCCAATGCTTGGTCGAAGGGTTTTAGATTCCCAATCGAAGCTTATGAGACAAACATCGCTCGAAGGGTTTTAAAAGCCCAGTCGAAACTCCTTGTCCAGATGCCAATCGAAGGATATTGCTGACATTCTAATCGAAGGATACTTAAACATCATTCAAAAAATTTCATTTTCTTTAGGCAAGTGTTTGTGACCACCCATGTAAGAGAAAAATTTGGGGAACATGAGAGGGAAAATTTTGGGGTACAACAGTACGCATGCATTGGCAAACACATGCATTTCATACCCAAGCTCGTGTTTTTTTTATAAAAAATTTCTCCAGTTAAACCATTGGTAGAAAAACATCACCACCTCCTTAGCCTCCATATCATACAAGGGCCTATCAATAAAAACCAATGGAACAAATCAACGAGAATCAGGTTGCATTCAAGGAAGATCTCGACCAAGTAAAGGGTAATGTAAGTTTAATGAAAGGAGACTTGAGTCAAGTTCTCCTAGCTCTAAAGAACATCATTGACAAACAAGATCAGATTCCCAGGGTAGCTTACGAAGAAGTAGCTCAAACGATTGGGGGCATCAAGAAGTCACCAACTAAGAAAAGAGCCAGAGGCAAGATCCCAATAGTCCGTCATGGCCCAAAAAGAGACAAGAGAGGCTGAAATTGAAAGGTTTGTCCCACCACCATAAAAAACAGGGGCATCACATACCCTACAAATTCCAATCAACAATGCAGACAACTACTTAGACATGTAGTATAGAGACCACGGCCTAGAGGATGTCAATAAGGCACCCTTAAAGACGAATGGTACTCATGTTGTCGATAATCCACTGATGATGAATCAATATAAGGCTCTGGAAGAAAGGCTGAAAGCTATGGAGGGTTTTGATCCTTTCGAGGTAGATGCTCTTGAAATGGGCCTAGTCCCTGATGTGGTAATCTCTCAGAAGTTCAAAGTGCCTGAATTTGAAAAATACAAAGGGCTCACTAGTCCAAGAAATCATTTGTGAATGTATTGTAGGAAGATGCATGACCATGATCAAAAACTAATGGTTCATTATTTTCAAGACAGCTTAAGCAGGGCATCTTTAGACTGGTATATGCAGTTGGAAAGAGTGCACATTCGAACATGGGCAGATCTTGATAATGCTTTCTTAAAGCATTACAAATATAACCTGGACATGGCGCCTACCCACATGAAACTCTAGAATCTATCCCAGAAGAAAGAAGAGTCCTTTAAAGAGTATGCTCAGAGATAGAGGGAAATGGCATCTCATGTGCAACCACCGCTGTTGGAAAAGGAGTTAGTCCATATGTTCATAGGAACTTTGCAAGGGCTATATTATGAGAATATGGTTGGAAGTATCTCTTCGAGATTCACATATCTAGTGATTATCAGAGAAAGAATTGAAATTGGAATAAAGAGTGGGAAAATACCGGGGAAATCATCAAATGCCCCCTACAATTCAAGAAGACCTACTTAAAACTTCCCAAAAAGAAAAGAGGGAGAAATTAATGTTGTAGCCTCACAATTGAGGGCCCAACAACCATTAATGATCCCACAAGGACAACAACAAGGCAGATTTGGAAGGCCGCAGAGAAATTTTGATCCAGTCCCTATGCCGCTTAGCCAATTATTACAACACTTACTCAAGGAATCCTTGGTGGAACTCAAGCCTCTAGCTCCTCTAGTCGGACCACTCCCGCGAAAGTACAACGCTGACGCCAGATGTAAATACAATGCTAACTCTTTTGGACACACCATAGAGCAGTGTTAGGTATTCAAGCACAAGGTTCAAGATTTGTTAGAATCTCAAGACACCACTTTTGAGAGGCCTAACATCAAATCGAACCCTATGCCTCCGCATGATGGACCAATAATAAATTCAATTGAAGTAGTCACTGAGTTTGTGGCAACCAGACAAGCAAAAGCCCCAATAAAATTGTTGAAAAAATATCTGTTGGAATGTTGGTTCCTAATGGAGCATAATGAAGCCTTCGAAAGAACTCTGCAGAAACTAATGGACCAGGGGATAGTCCAATTCGGACCATACCCTGAAGAAAAATATAAAGCTACTCTGAAGGCTAAAGCACGTTTTCCTCCAATCCAAGAGACCTTTGTCCATAAGGGAATAGAGCACAGCGGACATGTGGCGATGATATCCAACAAAGTCAACACCAAAAGGGAAACCAACTTCATCCGAGAATGCGCCCCAGGAGAAGAACTCAAAAGTTGGACTGCCGTGGAGATTCTAGAGATCTTTTTCTTTCCTAAGTAATTTTTCTTGTTTTGAAAGAACCTATGTCAAGCCCGAGGCATAGGGGTTGCTTTTAAGGGTTCCCCCATTTTGTTTTATGTCAAGCCCGAGGCATAGGGGTTGCTTTTAGGGGTTCCCCCGTTTTGTTTCAAACAATATTCACAATTAATAAAAGTTATATTTTGTTTTCAATTATGATCCTTGTCTTTCGCTTGCTTTATCTCTCAAATTTAAAAATGACAATACTTTCTCTGCATATGAATTTTCAAAGTTCATATACTAAAATCTACACCAAAACATGATAAATGTGCAAATCCATGCTCAAAACCACCGATAATGTTACTGTTGTGACCCGATATAATTTTGACGCTTCCACCAACCAAGCTGAAGAGGAAGGTGATGAAGATATTAAACTCTATGAGGAAATGGAAAGGGAAATAGAGAGAAAGACTGACAACATACAATCGTATCAGGAGGCTATTGAGCCCATTAATCTAGGCACAGAAGAGGATCTGAAAGAAATCAAGCTAGGGGAAATGTTAGAGCAGAGCGTCAAAGTAAAGCTGATTAAACTTTTACATGAATACTTGGATATATTCGTTTGGTCCTACAGAGACATGCCAGGGCTAGATACCGACATTATGGTTCATAGACTACCTCTAAAAGAAGGTTTCTCCCTAGTTAGGCAAAAACTCAAAAGAACTCGTCCGGACATGTCAAGAAATATTAGGGAAGAGGTTCTTAAATAATTCGATGCAGGGTTCTTAGCAGTGGTAGATTATCCGCCATGGATAGCTAACATTGTGCCAGTACTTAAGAAAGATGGAAAGGTACACATGTGTGTGGATTATCGAGATCTGAACATAGTAAGTCCCAAAGAAGACTTCCCGCTACCTCACGTGGATGTTCTGGTAGACAACACGACTCAAGCCTCAGTATTCTCATTCAATGGCGGTTTCTCAGGCTATAATCAAATAAAAATGGAACCCGAAGACATGGAAAAGACTACCTTCATGACACCTTGGGGAACCTTCTGTTAAAATGTAATGCCATTCGGTCTCCAAAATGCAGGGGCAACTTATCAAAGGGCCATGGTCACACTATTATATGATATGATTCATAAAGAGGTTGAAGTGTACATAGATGATATGATCTCCAAATACCATACGGAGGAAGAACACATCATACATTTACAAAAGTTATTCAAGCGGATGCGCAAGTTCAAACTAAGGTTAAATCAGAATAAATGTACATTTGGCATCAGATCAGGCAAGTTGTTGGGTTTCATTGTAAGTCAACGTGGTATCGAGGCGGACCCCGACAAAGTAAAATCTATACAAGGGATGTCATTACCGAGGACAGAAAAAGAAGTTTTTGGTTTCTTAGGGAGATTGAATTACATCTCAAGATTCATATCACATCTAACAGCTATGTGTGAGCCTATATTCAAATTATTACGAAAAGATCAAACGGTAGTATGGAATGATGATTGCCAAACAGACTTCCAGACAATAAAACAATATCTACAAGAGCCACCGATCATAATGTCGCCCGTCCCTGGAAGACCACTCATTATGTATCTGACAGTGCTCGAAGGATCAATGGGTTGTGTTTTGGGACAACAGGACGAAATAGGAATAAAAGAGCATGCCATTTACTACCTCAACAAGAAGTTTACTGACTGCAAAATCAGGTACTCACTCCTCGATAAAAACTGTTATGCTTTGGCTTGGGCTACTAAGAGGTTGAGGAAATATATGGTTACCCACACCATATTATTAATAGCAAGAATAGATCCTCTAAAGTACGTGTTCGAAAAACTTACTCTTACAGGGAGAATCGCTCGATGGCAAATCCTAATATCAGAATACAACATGCAATATGTCACTCAGAAGGACATCAAGGATAGTATACTAGCTGATCATCTAGTTCACCAACCGCTTCCAGAATATCAACCTATGAAGTTCGACTTTCCAGACGAAGATGTTATGGTTATAGGTGGCTATAAAATACCAAGACCTGACGAAGGACCCGAACCAGGGGCACGTTGGACACTCATGTTCTAAGGGGATTCAAATGCACTCAAGAACGGTATACGGGTAGTTTTGACTTCTCAAAAGAATTATCACAAGCCCTATACTGCAAGATTGTGTTTTGACTGTACCAACAACGTTGCTGAATACGAAGCCTGTATACTAGGACTGGAAGCTGCCATTGATATGAGAATAAAGCACCTCGAAGTATTTGGGGACTCCATATTAGTCATATACCAAGTCAACGGAGAATGGGATACTAAACATCCTAAATTGATTCCATATCGGGATCATGTTTTAAAGTTGGCTACAGAATTCACAGAGATCACTTTCATTCACATCCCACGTGTAGTGATAAAAAATGTAGCGGGGTAAATCAGAGATCGAACTATTAATTAACTCGACACGCCAAAAGCAAGAGTCTCCACCGCGCTTTATTATTTCCAAGGGAAAAGGGAAAAGAGCGAAATAAAACCCTAAAATATGCAATGTAAAATAATACTTAAAAGTAATGAAAATACAAGGCGTTTTTTTGAAAGAGGTCTAGAGTTTTGGGGTTGGTTATGCAATGAGAAGGTATTAACACCCAATGCATCTGCGGTACTCCGCAGGGACCTTTTGGAAATATCTGTTTTTTGATTAAAATTTGTTTGTTTGATTAAAATGGTTCATTTGGTAAAAATGGCTGGTTTGGCTAAAAATGATTTGTTTGGACGATATTTTGAAGATACGAAGACCTAGTGTCGAAGTTTTGACTTAAAAGGTGTGAGTTTGAAAATTGAATCTTTTAGGAAAATTGACTTAAGTCTGGAAAAATAGTAAATAGAAAACATGAATGAAGGGGTTCGATCAATCGTAACAAATATATTTGATGACATGAAGTCAACAAAGTTAAAACATTTCCCTTGGAATTGAGACGGACGAAAGATACAACGATTTAAGGCTCGAGAATGAAATTAATTAGAGTGACAATTGAATAATAACAAAATTCAATAAGAGATTAATTTATAAGCGTGCATTGTGAACATTAAATAAATAACCAAAATTAAATAAAGACTAAATTAAGATAGCATGTATTTTTAACAATTAAGCAAATAACAAAAAAACTAAATTATGAAATATGTATTTTTTGAATAAATAAATAATAAAGGATTAATAGAATGTTAACAAAAAATTAATAAAATATTAGTTTATAATAACATGTTTTTTATGTTTTATAATGAAATGATAATTATATAATAAACTAAACTATATATATAATCAAATTTAATGAAACTGAAAGAAAAGGCTTAAAAAAGAGCAAAAGAACAAAAAAAAAGCCCCAATAGGGGTCGAGCTTAGGTCTTTAAGGTTATGGATAATGTGCTTTTCCAGTTATACTAGATTACTATTCATTTATTATTATGCTTCTATTAATATAAAAGGGGTGAACGTTGAGTGGATTGGGCCAACAACCCAATGGGCTGACCTGGTTGGCATGAAGGGAACAAGGAAAATATTGTAACCCTAATAATTTAGGCGCCGCTGGAGGTCTGTCTTGGGAAAGGAAATAGACTGAATATATTATTATACTAACAAGTGAAAACAATTTCATCTAACTATTTTCTATCTAACACATCCCTTAATATTGAAATAGGGCTAATACAATGTAAGAAACTGAGCCCAAACATGAAAAATAAAATCTTTGAATCCCTAAAATGTTATTGCAGAGAACTAATAGAGAACAGGGTAGGCTTCATTCAGAAGCAAATGGACATTGATACTATATCTACATTGGAATTTGCAGATGCAGGCTATTCTATACTGGATAGATCACATGTTTTCTATAATATTGTCCCCAGTAGCCATATATGCATGAGTAGCAGATATCCGATGAGTCATAGTCTTACTCTCAAGCGAATCATGAGAACGCTGTTACCAGATACCCATATTCCGTCAATACAATTTGCAATGAGCTTTCCTTGTTTCGGTACGAATCTAGAAGTGTTCAAAGACTTGAACACATGACCTTTATCATCATTGGTATCAGTACTGTTGATTAAATGATCAGACTCCATATTAATATCAAGTGCAAGATGGTCAGTAGTTCCTTTTCGCATACTTCTTAGACCTGCCTCTTGGCCTGGTAGATCTAACAACAGGTGAAGTAACCCCATCCGTCACAGTCGTAGGAGCTGAAAAAGGTATAAATGTCGGTTGAGAATGCCTTTGGAAGGACAACCATTCCGTTTAAGCCCGTTGAAATAGATTTGGGCTTCAGAGGATGGCTAGCACTCTTGAGCGACTTAGATATGAAGCTCCCAAACAGACGACCGTAACCCCTTTTCGCAGATAGAGTCATCGGGCTTTGAGTCAGGTCCATAGGTACAGGATCGCTGCGAGTAAGAGGGTTGGAGAGGTACATAGTGGATGGTGGTTGTGATTGTTGTAATTGTAATTATGGTGTTTGTGTGTGGATTCAGTGGAGGATCAGAGTTTATGGTGGTTGAGAATGAGGAGTTTGGAAGAATAGAGAGGTTTTATTGAAATTGGAGATGGATGCGGACGAAAAGTGAAATTGGGGGATTTAATATGAAAGTTATTCCATGTTGAGGAGAATGGAAATTGGAAGAATTGGAATTTCAGAGCATTATCACGATAGGCTCTATTATTGTGGCGTAGTTTGGTTTTCTTTTAGCCTGAAGGATTTTCGGTTGATACTTTGCAGGTTATAATAATTGGTTTATATATATGACCAATAGAAACTGGAAATGTTTGAGTTGGCCAAAGAAATCAAAGAAAGGTTAAAAGAGGCTGATAAGTATGGTACTGTTATTGTTGTACATTTTCATCCACATTGTTATTATTATTATTATTATGAATTCTAAACAAATTTAAATGCTAACAAAATGCAGCTACTCAGAGAAAATACAACAAAGAAGGTATGATAAAGCAACCATGGCATGGCAGAAAAAAATGGCGTAGAAGATGATTCAAACATGAATATATGCAGAAGTAGATAGAGAGGAAGAAGAAAAAATACCTATCAGAGTCTCTCCGATGGGGCTTCTAAAAAGCAGTAAGTTTCTCTCCTTAAATCTGCTATGTTCTTCTTGCTGAATTTTTCTGAAGGCTTTCCTGATTTCTTCCCCTCTACTAAGTTTTTGTATATCTTCTCTTTGAATTTTTTATGTTTATTTTTCTGATTGTTTTTCTTCCTTTTTTTTTTCTCTACACAAGGTCCTTTTTATAGGGACATTGGAGTGAGATTTGGAGGCAAAACTAATAAGTTTTTTTGAATTGTTTTTGCCTACTGTTTTGACACTTTTTTCACACAAATTTCTTTAGCCATTTTGATGCAAACTTGTGGCTGTTATGATGCAACTTGGAGCAGATTGTATAGCATATTTTTGAGAGCATGTGGACTGATTTGCTTCATTTTTATAATAGTTTTGGGACTGTTATGGTTGTTGTTTTTTTACTGTTTTTGTAGCATTTTCACAACACTTTTTGGGGCAATTTACTGCATTTTTGGGCTGAAAAAATACAAAAAAATTGTACTTTTTAATGCATTGTAACAAGGCTAAAAAATGGGATGCATTACATCAACTTGTTGGGAAGAACTTTAAAATATTGGAAATAATATTTTGTACAAACCTGTAACTTTTTCTTTGTTACTTTGTAATAATAATTCCAATAAATTTGTAAGATGAATGGAACTTGTCTTCAATATAATTCCTCAATTCTTTTGTAATTGTAAATATTTGGATCTTTATAAACTTTGAATCTTGATATGTCTTGATAAAATTCAAAGTCATCCATTTGAATTTGGAAAATAATTGATTGATACTTGAATGTATTGTTGAATGATGAATAAACCAAAAATGCAAGCCTTAAGACTTGAATATTGCATTTTGTATTAGAGATCCAAATAAACTACATGAAATGATCTTGTGCCCATCATGTATCTATTCTTGTGATAAATGACAAGTTTGAATCAAATTTCTTTTTCCAACATCTTCTTGAATAAATGCTTGATGTGAATTCAAATAGTCATGATGAAAATCCACAAAAATAATCACACAAAATAATCTTGAATAAATATATAATGCGATGAACGATTATTCTTGAATGAGGTCTCTTGGTAGCTTCTATTAAATTAACACATGAATTCAAATAAAGAAAATTCCAAGTATTCTGAATAAATTCTTCCAAAAAGATCTTGAATTTAATCAACCCACTTTAACAAAATTCAACCCGCGTCATGTAAGTATAAGAAATCGAACCATACTTAAAAGCTTCGAATAGTCACTAGAAAAGGAATTTGAGGCAAAAAGTTATCACGTCCAGAAACTCTCAAATCATGACAGATGTCCCATAAAGGCTTTTCGTGGCTTTCTAAACACAATTGTCTTCAACTCTTTAAAGAAAAATTGCAGATGATTTTTGGTCAAAGTTGTCGGAATTGACTTGCGTAGCTTGATTTTTCTTGTATTTCAAGGCAATGTGAAACACATATGAACCCATGGCAGTAGAACTTTGACTGTTCTTTCTGAAGAATTTTAGAGACACTTGAGGCCATCTGTTGGAAAGAGCGTGAAAATAAACACACGATTCTATGTAAGTTCTTTTGATGAACCAATCTTTAAGAACCAACGATTGACTGCATTTCTGTCTTGAGACTCGAAACCCTAATTGAGGCGTGATGTTTGATGCTCTTCTTTCAGACCTATTTCCTGCACATGAAATAAAAAAAACAAAACATACACTTCGTGCATGATAAGTAGTTAATCATTCATAAGATAAAATTCTCATAACACGATAATCTCTGCACAGTCAAAGCTCGAAGGTGAAATGTTTGAAAACGACCATATTTCATGACCTTGATGTATATATAAAACAATGCAAATGAAGATGGTGTGTTAGGCCAAAAATTGGGGTATGACAGCTGCCCCTGTTTAAGTTTCTTCAATCTGGAGATATGATGATTAAAATATTCGTCTCGACGAGATTGAAGGTACTTAAATACAAAATACATAATTTTTGCCCTAAGATACCGCCATTGTGTTTATGATGTGAATGTAATATTTTAATCTTATGGAGAATGATGCCGTATGAGACAAACTAATGCTGGATAAACCAAGCACATGATAAAATAATCCAAAAGGAAAGAGATTATAATTCTACTAAAGAAACAAAGCCATAAACTTCGAATGAGACTCTTATTTTGGAATAACTTCGAGAAAAGACAATTTTCTGACTCTAACAAAGAAAACGTCTTGCATAGGCTACAAAAAGAGATGGCTACTGACCCAGGATGATGGTGAGTTTACAACTCAAAGAAAAAGATAGACAAAAGATACACCAAATTTACTGATAGTGGAATGCCGATTTTTATTGAAGGTAGAGATTTCGTAACAAAATTTTCTGCGAGACTTTTCCAGAGAGATACCATTTGTTGCTGAAATAACAAATTGTTGTGGATATACAAGCTGCTCAAATAAAGAGGCTGCCACTTGCTGTCTTCAAAGGATATAAATAAACACACAAGCTTCTCAAATAAAGAGGCTGACACTTGCTATCTTCCAAAGATAACAATAACATACAAGCTGCTCATGAAGAGACCGCCACTTGCTGTTCCTCAAAAGATGTCAATAACATATAAGCTGCTCATGAAGAGACCGCCACTTGTTGTTCTCCAAAGATATCTATAACACACAAGTTGCTCATGAAGAAACCGCGACTTGTTGTTATCCAAAGATATCTATAAAACATAAGTTGCTCATGAAGAGACCGCCACTTTTTGTTCTTCAAAAGATGTCTATAACACACAAGCTGCTCGTGAAGAGACTGCGACTTGTTATTCTCCAAAGATATCTATAACACACAAGTTGCTCATGAAGATACCACCGCTTATTGTTATTCAAAAGATGTCAATAACATACAAGTTTCTCATGAAGAGACCGCCACTTGTTGTTCTCCCAAAGATTTCTATAACACACAAGTTGCTCATGAAGAGACCGCCACTTGATGTTTTGCAAAGATATCTATAACACACAAGCTGCTCATGAAGAGACCGCAACTTGTTGTTCTTCAAAAGATTTCTAGAACATACAAGCTGCTCATGAAGAGACCACTGCTTCTTGTTCTTCAAAAGATGTAAATAACGCACAAGCTGCTCATGAAGAGACCGCCGCTTAAAATTTTCCAAAGATGTCAATAACACATAAGTTGCTTGTGAAGAGACCTCCACTTGTTGTTATGTCGATATTCCAAAAGGATGTTGTGATAACACTTCTAGGGAATAAAGTTCTTCTTTAAAAGGAACCATGGATAGGTCCTTCCTGAGGAGACCAAGTATTTTAATGTGCAAAATAAATGTGCTCATCATCCAGGTTTCACAGCCTAGAGAACACCACGGGACAAGCTATGCAATAGACAACGCTCAATCTAGGAATAAAATGGAGAGAAAACAATCAAACAAGACTCCACCCAATTAGGAAACAACTCAATTGGGGATTTATCTTATCCAGAGATGGAAAAGGAAGGCTAAAGAAAAATTCTTCCACGAGGATTAGCTCAGTTGAGGAATTAGAAAGGAGGCATGCTTTCTGCCTAAGTTGGCAATCTATTTGGAAAGAGAAAATATGCTGTTTGACTAGACATAACCAAGGTATATGAACCCAATAACATTGACAAATACGAATGTGCGTGCATGATGCAAGTTTAAATGAATAAATGAATGTCATGTATATGCTGACAAAATTGATAGAGAAAATAAATTGAAAATGATAAGATATCACAAAACAAACTTGATACTCGGTCAATCTAAAAGAGATGGAAAAAAGGCATCGTCAGAGCGTATCATACTACAATGCTCAAGTTTCTATGGGGAGAAAAATATTCAAATTCAATCTTCCAACATCAATAAACCACTAACATGATAACAAAATGTACTTCAATTTCGGTTAGGTAGAAAAATCTTGCTCAACTAGAGATAACTGAAACAAGGCTTAACCGGGATTGCTGGGGAGTCACCAAGTTTAGTACTCTACTGGAAACACAAGATTACACAACCAACACCTCATGATGATTTTGAAAGAAAACATGTTCAACATACAAGAATGAATTACTATATTGTTTTGCATTTCAAGGATTAACCATCCTCGGAGCAACTGTTAATATTCCTTCAAGTATTCATGACACATTTCAAGATAGGAATGTTTTAATTAACTTTATTTCAAATATTGATATAAATTTTGAAATTTTGCCCGATAAAAAAAATAAAGAAGAATAAATGCTTCAAATTTCATTAATAAGATGGTAGTTCTCTAATGGCGCGACTCTAAAGGTTTACAAAAATTTGGAAAATAGTACATGAAATAAAAGGTTACAAGGAAAACAATGACCACATTCTCCCTAACAACTTTGAATTCCAAAATGCGCTCAAATTTGTCGTGACTGGTCTGATCAAAAGCCTGCCTAAGCCGCCCCTTCGGGTTTTAAACTTAGCGAGCTATCGTCTCAAAATTAGGCGAAATACTTCTTGACTACGTCAGCATTCACAAAATGCGGGAGCTCCTCACTAACCATATTTGTGAGAATCATGGTACCCCCAGAGAAAACCTTCTTAACAACGTACAGTCCTTCATAATTCGGAGCCTATTTTTCCCTAGAATCAGGTTGGAAAGATAATATCTTCTTGAGCAAGAGGTCACCTTCTTTGAATTCGCATGGTCGAATCTTCTTATCAAATGCCTTCTTCATTCTCTACTGATATAGTTTACCATGACACAACACTGTCATTCTCTTTTCTTCAATTAAATTCAACTGATCATATCTACTTTGACACCATTCAACCTCAGAAAGTTTAGCTTCCATCAAAACTCTCATAAACGGGATCTCAACCTCCACGGTAAGTACTGCTTCCATGCCATATACTAGAGAAAATGAGGTTGTGTCTGTTGAAGTTCGAACTGAAGTGCAGTGCCCATGTAGAGCAAAATGAAGTATCTCATGCCAATCTTTGTAAGTTACCACTATCTTCTGGATAATCTTCTTGATGTTTTTATTAGCAGCTTTAACATCCCAATTCATCTTTGGTCTGTAGGGAGAAGAATTATGATGTTTGATCTTGAACTCTTCACAAAGCTCTCTCATCATTTTGTTATTCAAATTCGAACCATTATTAGTGATGATCTTGCTCGGGATGCCATATCAATAAATGATCCGATTCTTGATAAATATGACTACCACCTGTCAGGTTACATTAGCGTATGATGCTGGTTCCACCCATTTAGTAAAGTAATCAATAGCCACTAAGATGAAATTATGACCATTTGAAACTTTTGGTTCAATTATTCCAATCATATCAATGCCCCACTGTTGTACCCTAATTTTTGCCCCTAAGATCCCTTCATCATACCATGTTGATTCAATCACAACAAGATCACATTAGGACTTTTTGTTCTTCTCCCTATCATTTAGCTTTGCCCTTTTTGGGGAATTACCAAGCACCTTGACTTGTTTACTTTTGTGATCATGAATATTTTTCTTATATTTTTCTTTTATTAATAAAATGCAATGTGGATTTTCCTTACTTGTTAATAATGTAGGTAAAGGCAATGAGGTTTAGTAGGTTGCTTCATGGGTTCATGAGTTTATTTCCATGCCCTAGTCAACATAGCTTGAGAAATTCAAACTTCACTATTGGAGTGATTTTGGAAGAAATGGCATGACAAGGCTTATTTTGGTTCAACATGTTTCAAAGTTATCAAAACTAATTCAAAAGTACAAGGGGTTGAGGGAAGAAGTTGTCATGTTTGGACAAGGTCTTGTTCCTATTGGTCACAAGAGCATATTTATCTCTAATTTCAAGACATGGAAGTGGTTTTGGTGGCTATGAGTCCTCATCATCTTCCTCAACAACTTCTATTCACAAAGTAAGAATATTGGCACAAGAAGTTTGTTCAAACTTGTCAAAATTCCTCAAAGGATTTTCTTGATCTAGGAGCTAGGGTTTTGAACTTCAAAGGAGCATATCTTGCTCATCTTTTGGTATTTTTGAGTGATTACAAAAACATCCTTCTCTTAAAAGAGTTACCTACAAATAACTTCAAAAGTTCCAAGGAGTTTTCATGTGGAAGGAACTTGGTGAAGAAGAAAGATTACAAGTCATCCAGATGAATCCCCAATTTTCCATATGTGACTTCAAATGATCATAACTTGGTCAATTTTTATCAAATTGAGCCCATTATTTTTTCATCATGATCTTAAGGATGTGTACTTCATTCCTTCTTTTATATGAAAAGTGAGAAAATGGATGGAAGTTTCCTTAAGAATGCAAACGATTATAGGTCATTTCATGATTTTTGGCCAACTTCAACAAGTCATAACTTGCTCAAATTTTGGAGATTTTAAGTGGTTAAATATGCAAAATGCCATTCAAGGGATCTACTTCATTCCATCTTTTTGGGTCAAGAGCAAATTCTAAGTGGAAGGCCATGTTTGGATGCAAAATATTATAGGTCATTTTTAAAGAATAATTTGAAATATTTCTAAGTATGGAAAGTCAACTCTTTTTCTTCAACTTTGACTCCATGTAACTTTCAGCTCAAGCATCCATTTGATTCCATTCTTTTTCCATTGAAAAGCATGTAACCTCATCTTTCTAAAGCATCAAGAATTATGCTCTAAGCCCCTTGAGGAGGAAATGCCATGGATTTGAATTGGGTAGTTTGAAACTGATATTTTCACAAAGTCAGGATTTTGAAATCTTTGTTTTGGCTTCTAATCACAAGATTTCCACGCGTTTTTGGTTCTAATCATGTTTAGTAACTTTCCAGAAGTGATTAGCATCATGAAACACACGATTTGGCTGAGTTTTGATCAAGTTTGAGTCACACTTTCTTCATGATGCAAACCCACACGAATTCCCTCCAAAACGCATCATTTGCTATTCCTTTTGATCCCATTTACTTCCCTATAAATAGAGGGTCATACCCCATTCAATTTCCCAAGCTTAGATAGCCAGAATCACCCTGCCAAACTTGCTTCACAATCCATAATTCAGCAACTTCGAAATCTATTATCAAGCCTTTTTCAATCCATTTTTCCCTCAATTCACCTTCCTTGATCTTCCCTGAAGCTAACCATATAATTACATTTAAGAATCGTGCCCTATACTGCTCCATAGAAGTCCAATTTCAGAGCTGTACAACTTAACTTCAATAGGTAGATTCCTTCATCAATTCTTCACAACTTTGATATCATTGTGTTGCTCTCATTTCCCTGGTTCTAGTTGCAACACCTACAGTTCACTGGAAACACGTTTTGACCATGAATTTTCAAATCCCTTTTCAAAACTTTCTTTCCAAATTGGTTGAGTTACAGTTTATATAAATTAGGCGCGAGGGTGTGGTTGTTTTCGTCTTGAAGAGATGAAGCGATTGGCATAGGTCTGAGCTTCTGATTTTACAGTTTGAGAGACCTGTAAATCACGTTGGCTGGAGGTTGAAGATGACCTACGTGTCATCTTCCAACCAATGATGGCGTGCCATTTGTGTTTTTCAAAAATCTGATTTATTATTAATTATGTACATTATTCATTAAAGACCATGATATGCACAGCGCGCCAGATCCTTTGGATTTGATTACTAACGCATTTTGACTCTCATCCAATGGTCCCCATTTTTTACTTTTATTTTCTTTTTCTGATTTTTATATTTTAATTGTTTTAAATTTCAAAAATTCATGGAAAATTCATTTTTAGTCCAAAATATCTGAAAAAATTATGAAACATATTTTTGATTATTCTGTTTCCGATTTTTATTTTTTCACAATTTAATTTTTTGTTTTGTTATTTTTTTTAATGAATTTTACACTTATTTGATTTGTTTAAAATGTCTAAAAATACTTTTATACATTTTTAAATTCTGAAAAATTATGGAATGATCCAATGATATTGTGACAAATATTGGTGACCTTATTTTATTTTTGTTTCTGACTTTACTATATTTTACTATTTTTGTTTATTTTGCCCATTTATTTTAATTTTTAAAAAATAGTTTCTGACTTTTAAAAATTACCAAATTTTTTGTAAAATTACTTGGCCTCTTTTCTGATTTTTCTATGGTCTTATTTTTCATTTCTTAATTAATTTGAATATAATTGATATTTTCCTCATTATATTCCATTTTTTTTAAACATTTTTAAACCTTTTAATGTATATATTAAATATGATATTATTTTGTGATGATTTTCTGGCTGTCTTGGGTTGATTTTTTAGTCATGGCTTTATTAACATCATTTGATCTATGGTGTTGAGTTTAACTCCACAAAAAATGGATGAATGATTTTAATAATAGTTTGATTAAATATTAATTCAAATGTGGTTTCTCTTTTTACCCTAATTCCTCTTTATCTCATCCCCTTCTCATTATACTAAATGTTGTTGGAGCATGATCTCTATATCATGTCTCAAAATAAATGGTGCATAGATTGCTATTGACCGGCCTCAAAATAGGTGCGACTTGTATATAAGTCCACTTACGATTTCTTAACATAGCGCTAAATTTTGTCCCGATTCGAATAAATGATCATTCTTGGCCCAAACTTATGATTGCAAGCCCAAGTATGTTAATTTGATCTCTTTGATCCAATAACCTTGAGATTCATTGTGTGGAGGCTTTGGTTCTACCAATCCTCCAATGGATCTACAACACCTTTGGTCAACGCGTATCACTTAAACATTGTTGATCATTAAATGGTAGTCATAAGGATTCCAAATGGATGATATACTTGACAAAAAGCAAATGCAACTTGTTGTATGGAGGCTTTGGTTCTACCAATCCTCTAATGAGTTCCAAATGCAAGTTTCAAGATGGTCATCCAACTAACCACTAATTATTGACTTTTTTTATCTTATGCTTTTATTCTTCTTTTATGCTTTATGTAATATTTATTTTTAGCATTTACATTTCATGCCATTTTCATCTTTTCTCATTTGAGCATTTATTTTCTTGCCATTTTACTTTTCTCACTTGCGCTTTTCTTTTTCTTTTCTTAAGATACTTAATAATCAATATAAACCCTAAAAAAATCTTAATGGTACTTGGACTATTTGGTTACTATCCTTGGCATTATGGAGCATGAGACTTTTTCTTCGACTTAGGATTAGAGACCTTGGCTTATCTTGGAGACTTTGTGACTTTATCTGGTTATTTTTTCTGGACTTCTTGAGGTTTACCTCAAGACATTGGGTTGTTTGTTTGTTTTGTGTGCAGGTTTTTGTGATTACATCCTTTGTTTGTAATATGGAATTCACCCGTATACAGCCGTTACTCTGCCCAATTTTTGTGAAGACTTAATACATTTGAAGAGGTCTAGTATCTTTGCTTGCTTGTTTCAATCCAAAGAATGGGAATTCTATCTTGGCTCATAATGCCAAGCTTTGGCTTCTTGTTGGTTAGATGGTCCTTATCCTTAGCTTTTACCTTATGCTTTAGGATAGCCTCTTCTACTCCTCCCATCTTCTTTAATTTCAAAAATCTTCTCCCTTTTTTAAAATTATTCTTGTTTCTAAACTTGAAACACTTTCATAATGAACTTGGACTTAGGTCCATGCATTTTAAAAACATTTTCATCAACAAACTGCAATCAATTTAATAATAGTTTGACTTTTTTTTGTGAGAAGACTAAAAGTCAATCAATCTCATTTCAAACCATTTTGCCACTTTGGCTTTTATATTTAAATTTTCTTTTTCTCAAAAGGTTAGACTCTTGTAAATCCTTGTAGTGATACAAACAACTAAACTTCTATAATATGTAGTGAAGAGAGATATTTTCCACTTGGGTGTTGAGTGAGGCATTATTGATTTTAAGATCCAAGCCATATCCTTCACTTTGAGATGATGCAAATTCTCCTTTCTCATGATTATGGGTAGTAAGTATGTTTTCCACACGGACAATGACAATGATGTCTTATCTCTTAAAATTAACCAACACACTTGTGTTTTAAATTTTTAAAAGAGGAACTATGTGTACCCTGATCCCCTATTGCATGAAAGGTGGTACATAGACACTAAATGTTCGCAACCGCGGCGGGTGAAAAAATCATAAAAAATATATTTCCTTTCTCACCTCCACCATCCATTTTATATATAAGACATTTTTATAGCCAATATATACAGATTTTACAAAGAGGTTCCTGCGGAGTACCATAGATGTTTAGGGTGCTAATACCTTCCCTTTCCATAACCAACCCCCTTACCTTGAATCTTTCCCCCTTTTTTGGGTTATTCTCTCTTTTCCCATTCCTTTGGAAACAATAAAGCACGGTGGAGATTTTTATTTTGATTTGTATAAAGTTTAGTCAATCCAATGGCTTAGTCTTGAACATTTCTACTGCTACACCCACATAGAGAAAGGCCAAGGTGAAGAGATAATATTGAGGAGGGTCGGCGACACATGTATTGTGTCCGCATAAATCTGACATTTATGACATTTCTTCACATGCTTGCAGCAATCTGATTCCATTGTCTTCCAATAGTAGCCCGCTTTCAACATCTCTTTTATCCATTGCATATCCATTTGCATGAGTGCCAAAGGATCCTTCGTGTACTTATTGCATCAACATGTCTGCTTCGTGTCTATCCACACTTCTGAGAAAAACTATGTCATAATTCCTCTTGTATAATACTTCTTCATTGAGGAATAAACTACTCGCCAACCTCCTCAACATCTTCCTATCTTTATTGGATGCCCCAAGCGGGAACTCTTAAGTTTGAAGAAAATGTTTAATGTCATAAAACCAAGGTTTATTGTCGGTGACCTCTTCTGCTAAGAACACATGAGCGGGTCTGTCGAGGCGCATAATTCTGATTGAGGGCATATCATTCCAATCATTCACTTTGATCATAGAAGACAAAGTACCTAAAGCATCTTCCATTTGGTTCTCATCTCTAGGGATATGATGCAATTCTATGTATATGTCAAGAATCTTGATCCTTAGATCCACTTTTTTTTTGAGACCCATGATACATGCTTCATATTCAGCCATGTTGTTCGTACAGTCAAACTTCAACCTTGTTGTGAACGGGATATTAGCACCCTTTCCATCCGTAGTTATCTACGGGCTCTTAGATGCTTAGCTCATTTTAAAAGTACTTTGTGCTTTGTATGTTTGAAAAATGTTTTTAAATGCTTTAGTGTGGAGATTCACTTTATGATAACTCTTGTATCAGTCCTCAAGAGTGTTGATAAAGAGTTTTTGAAAATGTTTTTGAAAGTTGTTTTGTGTAAGTGTAAAAAGTTTGTTTTTTGAGCATAGCGTCTAGGAACTATCTACTCTACTTGAAAATGTTTGTTCTTTTCCTCCTTATCCTTTAGACTGCGTTATCCTACTATTAGTGAGTAGGTAGCCTATATTTGTATGTATGAGGGACATTCTAAGGGAGATACATTCATAAAGGAGACATGTGGAGACGCTTTAGCAATTTTGTCTAGGAACTAGATCATTTACCGAAAGGAAACTGTAGGGTCATCGAGGGACTATGATCTTTTTGATTTAAGGGTCTTTGCTAAAGCGTCCCCGTTTCGAGGGACATGACTATTTTTCTGAAGGCAGCCAAAGTAGGGGTACCCTAGATGTGTATATGTGCATGTGATTCAATTCAATTTATTTAGGTTGTGTTATGTTTGCTAGCGTTGGTTTTTAGTCTTGTCATACAATCCTATTAGTTTTGCAGTTAATATATATAGTAATTAAAAATGCGGAAATGTAAATGCGCGAATGAATTAAAAGGGATGTCTAAATCCTAAGGAAAAGAAATATTTTTGTTTATTTTTTATTTATAAAAGAAAATAAAACTTAAGTCTATTTAATTTTAAATTAAGGAAAAGGTTAAAATAATTAATTAGTTAATTAACAAAATTTATTTTGATTAATAAAACACTAGCTTAATGTTTTTTTGGATTTTGATTTAATGGTTAGTTTAACAAGAGAAATAATGAAAACAAAAATAAAGATACAAAAGGGGCATCCTTCGATCCAGAGAGAAAAGGGGACTTTTTCGATCCAAAGGGGAAGCTGCCTTTCGATCCAGGGAAAGATGGGATTTTTGATCCAGGTGGGATGTTGCCTTTCGATTCTGTGAAGGGTGTTACCCTATGATCCAGTGACTGGATGTGGCTTTCGATCCAGAGGGCGTTACTGGAAGGGCCTGATGGATCACCTATGAGGGAACTGAATCCTCAAAGATATGTTAGCAAAACAAAAATGCAGGACCTGGGTATCAAAATCCACATCCTTCGATCCTGTGTGCGTTGGCCTGTTCAGGCTGGATCTGCAACAAGTGTTAGAAACAAAACAAATGCAGACCTGGGTGTCGAACCTAAGTCCTTAATCTTGAATTATAAATGTTAATATGTCATGCAACAATCAAAATTAACTTAATATTGAAGGTTTGTTACCAATGAGATGTTTTTCTTTCGATGGAAACGACTTGCAAAGTGTTTGGGTACGCCTCCTGCAAGCTTCAAGGAGTGAGTGGAATGTTATTGAATATTCCTTCGATTTGGATTACTCAGGAGTTTTTTTGATAATTTTGGTGTGGCTTATGAGGCAGCGTATGCGTGTGAGGTAATATTTGGACAGTGAGTGTGGCAAGAGTGTTTGTGATATTCGTATGGTTTTTTCTTTCGCCTTTTTTCGGGTATTTTTCTCCGCCCTCCGCAATATTCCTTAGGCTTGTTGTTTATAGGAGTGTGATGGTAACACCAAGAACAAGCCATTAACCATGGCTTTGAAAGTCATGAGACAAAAATCAGACACATTAAAAGACTTCTTTTTTTGAAATATCCATACCCCTTTGAGCCTTTGGATGAACCTAGACACATTTGGCTCCTTCGAATGCCCTCTAGTGTTGCTCTTTGATTGGCATATTGTTACTTCCTTTGAATAAATTTCTTTCAACTCAAACCAATTGAAACATCAACTCTCCCTTTCTAACTGGTCGAAGGTTGCTTCAACTCTCTATGAATCGAAGGCTTCGTAGGAGCCTCCTCACTTTATTTCGAATTTCCCCAGGCCTCATCATTGTGGGCTTTGATTGAGTCCCTATATTCCTTGTTCTTCGATTGGCTCTGTCACTAACCAAATAAACCAATCGAAAGACTTCAACCTGGCCTGTCGAGGCTTGATTGAAGGGGGGTGGGGGCAGCGTCCAATCGAAGCTTGTGAATCAAGCTTTCCTCGAAGAGTTCCAAATTCCCAATCAAAGACTAGTGAGTCAATATTGTATCTAAGAGTGCCAAATGCCTAATCAAAGACTAGTGAGTCAATATTGTATCAAAGAGGGTCCAACGCTCAATCGAAGTTGGGGGACCAAAGCTTGATCAAAGGTTTTATAGGTGCCCAATAAAAACTCCTTGTCTAGATGTCAATAGAAAGACATCATGTTCAAATGCCAATTGAAGTACCTTGTTAAAATTACAATAAAAAGACCTTGTCCCAAGGCCAATCGAAGATTCCTGTCCAAATGCCAATCAAAGGCACCTTGTCCCAATGCCAATCGAAGACTCCTTTAACTTCAAAAAAATTTATTTTTCTTTAATCAAGTGTTTGTGGCCACCCATGTAAGAGAAAACCTTGGAAAACATGAGAGAGCAAATTTTGGGGAATAACAGCTGCTCCTGTTCAATCTTCTTAAACCTAAAAATGTAGATTGGCTTGTCTGCCTTTCGGGATCTTAAGGTGGAAGATGATTGAACACTAGAGTGCCCAAAAATTTGCACTCGTATGAGGTAACACTGATTGTTGACGATGGAGGGAATGGGCTTACAAATTCCATTTGAATAAGATGACAGAGAGTAGTTAGAGATGGGCTTAAAGATGCCATCCAAAGTAGATACTGATTTCACACATGATCCCTTTGGGGGTTCCTAATCCTGCTGTCCGAGGAGGAATCCGTTGGGGAATGTGGGTTTCTGTTGTTCTCCTGCTTGAGGAAAACTCTATGGGGAATAGAGTCTAGGATCTTCAGTTGTCCAAGGCTCTACTGAAGAGATATCTCTGGAGAGATGAATGTTTGTTGTTTTTTGGTTGAAATCCAGGCTTCACAGTAACTTGCTGGGGAAAATGGAATTAACTGCTATCTGGAAATGTATTAGAAGAAACCTGTGTAGGGCTATTTCACCTGGTCATGTAGATAGTTTTCCTGTCTGGTTTCAGGTATTGATCTACAAGTCAGTTGTTTGCAGATAGTTGTCTTGTCTGGTTTCAGGTATTAATCTAGAACTTGAAAATTGCTGGTCGTTGAGATAGTTCTCCTGGCTTGTTAGAGGTATTAATCTCTGACTTGAGAAAGAAAGATAGTTTTCCTAGCTTGTTATAGGTGTTAATCTTAAATCTCTTAATGTGGATAATTCTGCTGGCTTGTTACAGGTATTAATCCACAGTCGGTCGTCCATAGATAGTTCTCCTGGCTTGTTACAAGTGTTAATCTTGAACTTGTTTTTGTTGGTTGTTAAGATAGTTCTTATGGCTTGTTACATGTATTAATCTTTGACCTGAGAAAGAAAAATAGTTTTCCTGGCTTGTTACAAGTATTGATCTTCAATCTCCTTATATAGATAGTTTTTCTGGCTTGTTACAGGTATTAATCTACAACGGTCGTCCACAGATAGTTCTCCTTCCTTGTTACATGTATTAATCTGGAACTTGAAAATTGCTGGTTGTTGAGATAGTTCTCCTGGCTTGTTACATGTATTAATCTCTCACCTGAGAAAGAAAAATAGTTTTCCTGGATTGTACAGGTATTAATCTTCAATCTCCTTATGTAGATAGTTTTCCTGGCTTGTTATAGGTATTAATCTACAACGGTCTTCCACAAATAATTCTCCTGGCTTATTACAAGTATTAATCTAAAACTCAACAACATTGGTCACACAAATAGTTCCTTGTCTAGTTTCGGGAATTATTCCATGTCTTGCTGTATTTGTTGGTCAACCCGTCTTGTTTTGGGAGTTCATACCACTTAGTCATATAGATAGTTTCCCCGTCTGGTTTCAGGCATTAATCTTTGACCTGCTGCATAGGTTGACTTTGTTTGTCTGTCTGCTAATTTAACCTGAAAAGGTAAAATCAGTTTCATGCGATGTCATGATGTATGAATTGCATGATACTCTCAAAATAAATGAGACTGTGATATATGCATTTGTGCTACATATGCTATGATGTTTGTAGACATGATGTATGAATGAAATGTATGAATGTGTCAGTTGTTCCATAGTTGTATTGTTGAATTAGGGAAAATAAATCCCTAATTATTGCTGGGAGTGAAGAATGTAGGTCTTCAGATTTTCTTTAAAGTTGAAATGCTGGGAGATGAACTTCCGTTGTTAGAGAAATAAACTATGTTGGGGAAGGTAAACTCCTTGAACTGAATTGTTGCTAGAAGATAATCTAGAATAAGTATCAGGATGACATCCGTCTCTGGATCATACTTGAACCATTTCTAGAAGATGATATGAATAAGTATCAGGATGACATTCGTCTCTGGATCGTACCTGAACTTTTGCTAGATGAGAATCTGGAGTAAGTTCAAGGATGACATCTATCTTTGGATCGTACCTGAACTGTTTCTATATGAGAATATGGATTAAGTGTCAGGATGACATCCGTATTTGGATCGTACCTGAACTGTTTCTAGATGAGAAGTATGGAATAAGTGCCAGGATGACATCCGTCTTTGTATCGTACCTGAACTGTTTCTAGATGAGAATCTAGAGTAAGTGTCAGGATGCATCCGTCTATGGATCATACCTGAATCGTTTCTAGATGAGAATCTGGAGTAAGTGTTATGATGACATCCGTCTTTAGATCGTACCTGAACTGTTTCTAGATGAGAATCTGGAGTGAGTGTCAGGATGACATCCATATTTGGATCGTACCTGAACCGTTTCTAGATTAGAATCTGGAGTAAGTGTCAGGATGACATCCGTCTTTGGATCGTACCTGAACCGTTTCTAGATAAAAATCTGGAGTAAGTGACAGGATTACATCCGTATTTGGATCGTACCTGAATCGTTTTCTAGAGTAGTCTGCTTTAGAATGTTTCCGCTGGGGATTCCTGTTTTGTTGTTTCGAGAAGAAATCAGTTGGAGAATCCTTAGAAGCTCGATGACTTCACTAGGGAATTTTTCTTAGATGTCGGAGCAATAGTTGGAGATTCTTGCTCTACTGGGGTATGAGAACACCTGACATTATTAGGCTATATGCTAAGAGTATGGAAGTGACCTTGTAGTAGGATGCCCCTGCCCTTGTACCTGCTGGAGAAGGTATCTGTTGGGATTTTATAGATGGTTTGACTGTTATCCCAACTCTTGGAGTCCTTGGTGAATGTAGATCAGGGTAATAAACCTTCTGCTGATAGACAAGTGATGAGATGATGGGACATAGTCGTAAGCTTTAATCCCTAACTTTTTCCTGGACTGTCCTTTCAGATTTTCAGTCAATTGGGATACCCTTTTTTGCCCAAGCCGCCTTTTCAGGTTTTCAACTTGCCTGGTGTGCAGATTTTTTATGTATATCCCTAATTTTTACTTGAACGCTTTTGGTTCACCGGGATGCCCTTATTTTTTCCTAGGCCAGCCAACCTAGCGGGTCTTTATTCATGCGTAGTATTTTTCGACTATGTCCATGTTCACCGGATACAGAGAATTGTCATTGTCCATAGTAGTAAGTGTTATCACACTGCCAAAAGGTGTTTGTTTGATCATATATGATTCGTTGCTGGAATTCATGTCCAACGCCCCAAGTAATTCAGATGGAGATCTTCCCCAGGCTATTTGGCATTTTTGAGAATCCTTGAACCTTGCTATGCCATGTTATGCCCCTTGATTATGAACGGCCTATTACTGGAATGTCTTTCCATCTAAGTTAATTCTGTCCATTGAGAGTATTTTTGTTCATTGAATATTCGTCGTGCGAATTTCTATGTTGTTGAACAGATATTCATATGCAAACAATTGTATTTTAAGAATGCAAAGCTTATGTCTGTCTTGAAGTTTGAAATTCATTTTTTGTTGTAAAACAAACAAATTTTGTAAAAATGTGATATCAGCTCAAGATTTATAGTAAACCTTACAAGAGTCAGGATACCTTTTGTAACAGTATGCTTTCGAACTAACCCATGTTTCAGCTACGACTTTTAAGGGTTATAACGTGTCCTGGTTCACGGTTCAAGAAACAAAGGATAAATGCTCAAATTTTATTTGTACCCAACCCGCTCTTTATGATGTTCTTCAGTCCTATGCTCAGTTAATTGTGCATTTAGATCCCAATTTAGTGTGGAATCACTGCTCTGATACTAGGTGATGGTTCAGGAATTGAACGTTCGTTTGAGAAGGCAGTCACTTTAGTAACCCTTTTTGTTGAGGATTTGTAGGACCTTTTTTTTATATTTTGTTATCCCTGATTTTTGCCTGACTATTTTTTTCTTGTTTTGGAGAACTTCATGTCATTGAAATGTCCTCCTACGAGAATCAAGCTCACCATATCAAGTGGGTCATAGCCTCTGACTCAAGTTGTCGTGTTTTGGTCTTTTGAAGGCATTGGTTTGAGGAAAATAAATCCCCTTGCCCCTTGTTAGACGTCTGCTTTATCATAACCTACATCACAGGCCCTTGAGATCCTTGAAATGGTTAAGGAAATTCTATGGTATCATGTTAGGACGTGTATGCTATGCATCAAGAAAAATGTAGGGTGATGAAGACGAGTGAGTCTGGTAAGAAGTCCATGTTATTTCACATCATAAGATAATAAACAAACCCTGCAAAGAGTTCAAGTTATTAGGCAATGAAAGCAAACAAGTCACACAAGTAGCCTTAGGTTTAGGCTTGCATGGTATTTGTAGGTAAGTACTCTCTTGAAGTTTCAGTTGGCTCAACCTGTCCTATTAATAGTAACCGGGATCTAAGGAGTCTCATATCATTGACATTTCTTTTAGGCATTATTCTAGCTCAAGCACCAAAGTATTGCGGCCATAATACCCTAAAAGTCTAGTCTCAATGAGTGTAGTATCAAGTATCAACCAATCTTCAGTCTGAATCAAAGCCGGCCTTCTTACTACTTTCTAATGGCTTAAGATGAGTCAAATAAAGGTTCTTAAGGTCAGTTTAATGACACTATAAGGAAGCCTAGTGTTATCCTTTACTGACTCAAGGAACATTAGTACAAGCCAGAGTATCACGCTAACGTAGCTACCACTTCTATGATTTATTGCTACATACCTAAAAGGTGCCCCAGATCTAGGTGTAGGATCTTTAGTAAATAACTCCAACAAACCCTCAAAAGTAAAGCATACAAAACACACAATGTAAGGTAAATGATCTAACTCTAAGGTAACCCCACTTTTTTATAAGTAATTCCCAAACAGAGTTGCCAGTTCTGTGATACAGTGGTAGAACCGACTGTTCAATACTGGTTTTGCATTTTGTATTTTCAAATGTTTCCGTAAGCAAGAGTCGTCACCGAATTTTATTTTATCCAAATTAAGGAAAGGGTGAAAAAAAATAGAAAAAGACCTTTTCTAGAATTTATGAGTAAGGGGGGTAGATTATGGAAAGGGAAGGTGTTAACAACCTTTCCATCTGTAGTTATCTACAAGCTCTTAGATGCTTAGCTCATTTTAAAAGTACTTTGTGCTTTGTGTGTTTGAAAAATGCTTTGAAATGCTTTAGTGTGGCGATTCGCTTTATGATAACTCTTGTATAAGTCCTCAAGAGTGTTGATAAAGCGTTTTTGAAAATGTTTTTGAAAGTTGTTTTGTGTAAGTGTAAAATGTTTGTTTTTTGAGCATAGCATCTAGGAACTATCTACTCTACTCGAAAAAGTTTGTTCTTTTCCTCCTTATCCTTTAGACAGCGCTATCCTACTATTAGTCAGTAGGCATCCCTATCGTTGGATGTATGAGGGAAATTCGAAGAGACGTAAAATCATAAAGGCGACATGTGGAGACGCTTTAGCAATTTTGTCTAGGGACTAGATCATTTACCGAAAGGCAACTGTAGGATCATCGAGGGACTATGATCTTTTTGATTTACGGGTCTTTGCTAAAGCGTCCCCGTTTCGAGGGACATGACTGTTTTTCCGAAGGCAACCAAAATAGGGGTACCTTAGAGGTGTATATGTGCATGTGATTATATTCAGTTTATTTATCTTGTGTTAAGTTTACTAGCGTTGATTTTCTGTCTTGTCATACGATCCTATTAGTTTAGCAGTTAATATATACAGTAATTAAAAATGCGGAAATATAAAGTGCGGAAACATAAATCCTATGCTATTAAATGACTTTGGGGATTAATTACATGTCTTAAACATGGAAAAGTAAAGGAAAGCAATGAAGTCCTTATTTAATCTCTATTGCATCCCATGAGCAGTTACAATAATATGAAAAATGCGAAAAATAAATAAATGCGCGAACCAATTAAAAGGGACGTCTAAATCCTAAGGAAAAGAAATCTTTTTGTTTGTTTTTTATTTATAAAAGAAAATAAAACTTAAGTATATTTAATATTAAATTAAGGAAAAGGTTAAAATAATTAATTAGTTAATTAACAAAATCTAATTTGATTAATAAAACACTAGCCTAATGTTTTTTTTTGTGATTTTGATTTAATGGTTAGTTTAACAAGAGAAATAATGAAAACAAAAATAAAGATACAAAGGGGGAATTTTCGATCCAGGAGGGATGTTGCCTTTTGTGATCGGTGGATCTGGAACTGACTGTTTAACGCTGGTTCGCTAAATGTCGCGGAAGCAAGAGTCGCCACCGTCTTTTATTTTCTCCAACATGGACAGGACAAAAGCACAGCAAAATTCCTTATGAGTTAGTTTCTCGGTTCGGGAGGTAGATTTATAGAAAGGGAAGGTGTTAGCACCCTTTCTATCCATGGTTATCCATGGGCTCTTAGATACTTGCTCATTTGTGTTTTCAAAATGTTTTGTTTGCTTTTCAACTGTGAGTGAGTTTGAAAAAAGTTTCTTTGAAAATTTCAGTTCGACTCTTGTATCAGTCCTCAAGAGTGTTTGAAAATTGCTTTCGAAAGCTTTTTGAAAAGGTGTCGGTGAAAAGTATTTTTGATTTGTTTTGAAATTTAGAGCAAGTATCTAGAGTCGTCTACCTACCCTAAGGAATCCGTCTGTGTAAATGTCCTTAAAGTATTGTCATCCCACCATTGAGAGGTAGGTAGCACCACCGTTGGAGGTGTTCGGGTCAATTCGAGGTTCGGGACATGGTGATCACCAGAGCAATAGGAAGACACCTTAGAAGCTACCCTCATGCCAGGTTCCCGGATCATGAGGACTTACTAAGACATCCTCTACTCGACGATCACCTTTCGAGAGGCAAGGCAACAGTGAGGCGTACCCTAGGGGTGGTGTGTGATTTGTGTGTCAGATTCAGATATTTTATCTTGTCATGTTACGGGTGATCTACGCTTTCGTTTTTATTTTAACATTCATTCTTGCATGCAATTATAATTTAAAAGTGCGGAAATTTAAATGCGGAAAGTAAAATCTTACGCTATTACAAGGCGCGGGTCTATACATCGCCAAAATACAAAGACCCGTTTTTAATAAAAATGCGGAAAGTAAAACCTAGTTACTATTACATGGCTTGAACAGTTACATAATATTCATAATAGAAAATAAGAATAAATGCGTGAAAGAATTAAAGTTGCACGTTCGAGGGCGTTAGACCCTCAACGTTTCTTAATCTTCTAGGATGTCTGTCTCGCCATGTATTGGTGTCATGCATAAGTTTTTCTACTTTGGCCATTTGGCTTTTGGCTTTTGGCTTTTGGCTTTTGGCCTCAACGTTCCTTAATGAACCGCATGGGATCCTGTCTAAATCTGCAGTGTTGAATCTCACAAACACATTAAATAAAATCATAAAATGCAAATAAAGCCAATATATGAAGAAATTTAATGTTTAGGCACAATATGGCATGTATGAATGATTATACCCTTTTGATCATGGAGATCAAATCAATCTTACCCTTACTGGAAAATTAGTGACCTGAATGCTTTTATGCCTTACTGGAAAATTAGGATCATGGAAATCAAGCCAGCCTTATCCTTACTGAAGAAGTAGTGAGGTGTTGGTTTGTAATTGTGATGGCTTGTTTGTAGTGAGAGAGGGATTTGTAATAAGGATTTCAAGGTTTTAGGGTTCTTGAAAGAATTTGATATTCTAACAGTGTTGTGGCAAGGTTTTTTTTCTCTCTTCTTTTCTCCTCTCTTTTTTTTTGGTTTGTGTGAAAAGAAGGTGATTATATAATGGAAATTAGGGTAAAGCAAATGGGCTTCGAATGTGCAATTGGGCCTCCAATATTCACTTGAATTCGTCACTCTCCAGGTTAAATCGCAGGGACTTAAGTGCATTTTTTGAAGTTGAAATGTGAAAACAAAATGTAGTCGACATTGATAGCTAACTCCTGTCCGAAAATCGGCTCAATCGGATAAACGGTGAATTAGTTATGAATTTTTGAAGTTTCAGCTCAGACAAACTTATTTTGGGGTCCAGTGTCGATTCTGACATGTTCTTCAATAAAAAACTGGTATTGATCGGAGCATAATCCGGTCTCGACTTTTGTAGCAAAGTTGTAGATCTACAAGTCAGGGACTTTGTGTAAAAATATGAGCCCAATCCGATAAAAATTGACCGAGTTATGAATTTTCGAAGTTTCGGCCCAGATGAAATAGTATTCAGCATTCAGGATTTTCGGTGTGTCACGCACTCTGAGCAAAAAACGAACGCCTATTGAATACCTTTTGAACTTAATACCTTTTGTGAAAATGTAGCCAACTCAATTTGTGAAATTTTGGCACCGGAACCAGCTCGATACGATGAAAATCGACCAAGTTATGATTTTCTGAACATGACGCAAATAAACTTCTGTCACAAATTTTCTGTATGAAAATACTTGATAAATACACATTTTTGAAGACCTTCTGATCGAAATTGGCTTCCAGCCGTGAGAGATGAAAACGTAGATAATGTCAAGATGGAATTTTGGCCACCGGAACGGGTTCAAAAAGAGCCACGATCTTCAAGTTATGAATTTTTTAGCGCGTAAAAACTGCACTTTCAGCACACTTTTTTCACCATATTTCTTCGAGAAAACTCACACATTCGGATACCTTCTTTAAAGAATTGACTCTTGAGCCGAACCTGAATTTGAGAATATGTTATCAGAGATATCTTGGCGAAAGAACACCTGAATATGATGCGCCGGGTTGGACTTGTGAATTTTTCTTGAAATATTTTGAGAAATATGGGAGGGCAAATTTTGGGGTACAACACCTTTCGATTCTGTGAAGGGTGTTACCCTTCGATCTAGTGACAGGATGTGGCTTTCGATCCAGAGGGCGTTGATGGAAGGGCCTGATGGATCACCTGTGACGGCACTGAATCTGCAAAGATATGTTAGCAAAACAAAAATGCAGGACCTGGGTATCGAAACCCAGGTCCTTCCATCCTGTGCCCATTGGCCTGTTCAGGATGGATCTGCAACAAGTGTTAGAAACAAAACAAACTCAGACCTGGGTGTCGAAGCCAAGTCCTTAATCTTGAAATTTAAATGTTTATGTGTCATGCAACAATCAAAATTAACTTAAGATCGAAGGTTTGTTACCAATGAGATGTTTTTCTTTCGATGGAAACAGCTTGCAAAGTGTTTGGGCATGCCTCCTGCAAGCTTCAAGGAGTGAGTGGAATGTTATTGAAGATTCCTTCGATTTGGATTAGTCATGAGTTTTTTTGATAATTTTGGTGTGGCTTATGAGGCAGCGTATGCGTGTAAGGTAATATCTGGCCAGTGAGTGTGGCAAGAGTGTTTCTGATATTCGTATGGTTTTTTCTTTCACCTTTTTCTTTGTGCCTTAGGCCTGTTATTTATAGGAGTGTGATGGTAACTGAAAGAAACAAGCCATTAACCATGGCTTTGAAAGCCATGAGACAAAAATCAGACACATTAAAAGACTTCCTTTTTTGAAATATCAATGCCCCTTTGAGCTTTGGGATGAACCTGGACATATTTGGCTCCTTCGAATGCCCTCCAGTGTTTCTATTTGATTGGCCTATTGTTACTTCCTTCGAATTGCTTTCTTTCAACTCAAACCAATCGAAACAACAACTCTCCCTTTCTAACTGGTCAAAGGTTGCTTCAGCTCTCTATCAAGAAGGCTTTGTAGGAGCCTCCTCACTTTATTTCGAATTTCCCCAGGCCTCATCATTGTGGGCTTCGATTGAGTCCCTATTTGCCTTGTTCTTCGACTGGCTATGACAGTAACTAACTAAACCAATCGAAAGACTTCAACCTGGCCAGTCGAATCTTGATCGAAGGGGGGGGGGGCAGCACCCAATCGAAGCTTGTGAATCAAGCTTGCATCGAAGAGTGCCAAATGCCCAATTGAAGACTAGTGAGTCAAGCTTGTATCGAAGAGTGCCAAATGCCCAATCAAAGATTAGTGAGTCAAGCTTGTATTGAAGAGGGTCCCACGCTCAATCGAAGTTGGGGGACTAAAGCTTGATCGAAGGTTTTTTATATTCCCAATTGAAACTCCTTGCCCAGATGTCAGTCAAAAGACATCATGTTCAGATGCCAATTGAAGGACCTTGTTAAAATGCAATCTAAATACCTTATCCTAAGGCTAATCGAAGACTCCTGTCCAAATGCCAATCCAAGGAACCTTGTCCCAATGCCAATCAAAGACTCCTTTATCTTCAAAAAAATTTATTTTTCTTTAATCAAGTGTTTGTGGCCATCCATGTAAGAGAAAACCTTGGAAAACATGAGAGAGCAAATTTTAGGGTACAACACTATCAAAAGCTCTTTGATAATCTTTTGTCCACACACATCCTTGGTTCTCTCAAAGAAGTTTGAAAATCGGCCCACAGGTAGCAGTCATATGAGATATAAATCTGGAAATATAGTTCAACCTTCCAAGGAATCCTCTTACTTGCTTTTCTGTCTTTGGTGCGCACATCTCTCGAATAGCTTTGACCTTATCGAGATCTACCTCAATCCCTCGTTGGCTGACGATGAAACCCAAAAGTCTTCCAGAACAAACACCAAAAGTGCATTTGTTAGGATTCAGACGAAGTTTATACTTTCACTACAAGAAAATTGGCAAACTGCGACAAGTATTTTTGTAGATTACGACGGTTAAAACCGTCGCAATTTGCTTTCCACGACGGTTGCTTTACCGTCGCAGAAGTGTGTGTCCCCAACCTATTTCGCGACGGTTACAAAAACTGTCGTTCAAGTTTACGACGGGTTGATACCGTCGTGACTATCTTTTGAGTTTCTTTTAATTATTGATGGCGACGGTTCGATACTGTCGTGAATATCTTTTGGAATTGATTAAATTATTTATGGCGACGGTTCGATACCGTCATGACTTTTGTTGATTATTTTTAATTGTTGATTACGACGGTTCGCTACTGTCGCCATGACTTTTGTTTATGTCTTGATTTTTTTTTATTTTTCTATTATATATATTTTTTATTTAAATTATTATCTATGTAAAAAAAAATTTATATAGTTTTTTTTTGTGTTATTTTTTTCTTTAAATTATTTCTTCTTTAATATATTTATTTATAGTATTATTTTTTGTTTTATTTTCTATCACTTTGTAATATAGTAAAAATAATTTCAATAAAAAATATTTAACATCAAATAAGCATTATAATATCCAAAAAAATGTGTGTTCCATAATCATGTAAAATGCGAGTTCCATAATCATGTCAAGTAGTACAAAAAACCCAAAATATATCAATTCCTAATCTTATAATAATAAGTATCATTATGCCAAAAATACATGAGAAAGTTCACAATCTAATTATCTCGATCATAGCAAAGTCTAATTTGTCCCCCCTGAAGTTCCATTATCTCCAATACGGTAGCTAGACTCAGATGAACGTCTACCATCAGCGGGTGATTCCAATCCCTAAAAAAATGTATTAAAATAATAATATTTAAAATAATACTCATAAAATTTAACTTTAAATGTGTCAAAATAATACAAGGATATCCCCATATAAATATAAATTAATTAAAGGGGCAAAATGCAGCTCACATTTACTCAAATGGCCAAAAACATTGTTTAAAATAAAGGCAGTAGTAAAAAGTAAAAACTGAAACAAAAGAAATCATACCACTAGACCAAATGCCCTCATATGAAAAGTTTTAGTTTGTAAATAACATAGTTGGGACAAATGTTTCTTGGAAAAAATTGAAATACGTACCTCTTATTTTCCCCATATGTGATCACTAAACAAGTGGATGACAAGATTTATTTCTGAAACCCATAGGATCTCATTATGTATTCTGATCAAAACTGAAACAAGAAAACATTGAAACTATGAGATATTAAACACTTGCAGGATAATATCAATAATAAATAGTACAAACTCATTTCACATAAAACTAGTGAAAGGTCTGTCTATACTTTAAAAAGTTGGTACAAGATACATGCATCAATTACTTATTGAAAACACTCAGTGTTACAAGATACTTCTCTCATGTAAAGTGTTTGTTGAGTTGGATTCAAACTCTAAGTGCCTGTCTCTTAGGGAATTTGGGCATTTCAGCTAATATATCCATTAATACTGCACTTTTCTACCCAATGCAAAGTATTCAATTGCTCGTTTGTATTTCAATTTCAATTGAGCTTTCATATCTAAAAGGATGAGAATGGCTTAGAAAAACCTATGGCATCATAAAAACAACGAATAGTCACAATTTTCTTCCACTGGCATTTGACATCTCTACCTGATATGACATCCCAGACATCTCCACTGGCATTTGACATGTCTTCACCATTTTCTTCCCATTAGAAAGCCTAAGATACTCCCTGTGTGCAAAACGGTCCCACTCTGTCATATTTGGTCCTCGGGTTACTGGACAAAAAAGTGCCCTCCTGATCATTAGAATTCGCCAAGAAAAATTGTCTAAAAGACTTCACTGATATTGAAATAGGATCTAAGGTTTTACCTGACATATAAGATATGGATCACTAAATTCAAACGCGATGAACTTGTTGAGATTGAAAAGAATGTTGAAAACATTTCCAGAAAGTTTGCTGCTTTTCACATCTCGTAATGTGATATATCCTTCATTTTGCAAAAATTAGGATGGTTACCACATGCTATACTATTGAGCAATAAAGAATTAAACAACCAAACATGCAAGAATATGAATAAAGGAGAGACCTCCGGTCCAATCATATAAACAATATAACAAAAGATATCTTCGAGAAACACAAGATTTTGGGCCATGCATTCCATCCAGTGCCTTAAACTTATTTCAAGACAAAGGTGACATATACCATCCATGAGTTCAACCAGGAATAGCTACAACTTTGAACATAAAAAAGTTTAAAACTTAATCCACATCTGATCGGGCTGAGCAACATCAAAAAATATCACTCTACCATGGCAACCAAAATTCAGTATTTAGCTGGATGTCTAGCAAGAGCCTTAAAAATCGACTTGCAAAGTACTTTACGGAAGTCACTAACTGGGAAACGATATAAAGAATCACGTTGACCTTCCAACTGCCATTTGGAATTGCTCAAGTACACGAAGCATCGGAGCTTGAATGGTGCCTGGATTTCCTAGCTGACCACACGCAGCCATCTGATCATTGCCTCTACTGGGTCTTAAAAAAGGACTACGCATCTTGCCTCAGCTAGCATATTTCTGAAATCAATCATTCTTTCATCTTTAGTTGGCCTGAAGAAGGATCCACTATGCGGATTGAATGAGATGAGATTGATCTTGCAAGGGATGCCCTTTACCAGCTCGATAAGCCTCTTTGCATCTTCAATGCTGCATTATAAAAATTAAAGCCTAAAGAACTGTAAAATTATTTATTAAACACAATCAATAAAGTAAAAGAAGTTTTCCTAACCTCTGTTATAAAAACAGGGGTAAGACTGCATACATCCGACCCCCCAGAGCCCATAAAATGAGAGCCTCGTGCACTGAGTTACCCCTTTTTTTATCACATACTCAAGTAGAACCTTATATTTGTGTTTGAGGCAAAGCTCCTCCAAAAGCATCTCAAGAAGCAAGTGCAGTTGGATTCATGAAGGAAACGTCTGCTGCAGAACAAGCCCACTGATTGAAACAGTGACCTTGCGAGGGCTGACCCTTGATCATCCACCATAATATCTGCAGCTTCACAAATTCAATATGATTTGCACCTGCTGCAATATGCAGTAGTGTAAACCCAAAAGTTGTTATGGAAGCATTTATCAACTTGTTTTCTATGTCTATCATGCCCTTGGCTGCTTGCCAATTCCCTTCTAACGCAAGCTTGTGAATGGAAAGCTAAACGCAACCATCTATATTGCGCTTTAGACAAAATTTGCTCAATATATGTTATGATCAATCATCATCATAGTTAATCAAAATTAGAGATTTAAACAAAGAGGTTTAACATAAAATTAATTAGAAAAAAATAGTAAGAAACAATCATGAATAGAAATGAAGAAACGGTTACAAAGAACTTTTTTGTCAAAGTCAAAGTCATACTTTGACTCTGTTTTTTCATTAGTTAATCACTTTTTCTGAGCAGCTTCTCAAGTCATCACAATTTCTGTCTATAAATAGATGAATCAGAGAGATGCAGAATCAAAAAAAGTATACTACTATAATAGAATTAAGTGGAGGGATGTTTTCCAAACTAATCTATATAAACTTCCAACTGTGAAGCACTTACGTAACATATTTTATTCCTTGGAATTCTGAGGTCTTTGCCAACTTAGCTGCTATGCTCTTTTGGATCAAGTAATGAAGGTCCTATTACAAACTTTTCATATGACGATGTAGCAGCGCTAAGGCTGCGGAGGAAAACAGAGTGAAGAGTAGACAATTGAGGAATTAGGGTTTCACCTATGTAATGAGCCAATTGAGCAAACACAAGTAGCGAAATCTCCTGAAGCCTAGCGTCAGGTTAAGTAAACAACTGGAAGAGAAGCGGGAGTAGGTCAGGCCACGAAGCAAGGTCTTCGGAGAGAAGTGCAGAAGCAAGTTCAGAAACCGTGTCGCATAGCTTCTTAGCAATGGATTTGACAGGCTCTTGATGGAGAGAGGAGAGGAGGAGGGAACGGAGAGTGGATTGAGTGGAGGCGGTTAGGTGTGGGTAGATGAAGGAGTCGTCGTGGTGGCGCGTGAGGTGGCGGCGGAGGAGGATTGTGGACATGGTGCGGGTTTCAGGGTTCGGGGAAGTGTGGAGAAGTTGGGCGAGTTTGAGGATTAGGGAATCGGGGTAGGTTTGTTTGCATAGGTTGAAGATATTTTCGGCTTGCGAGCGAAGGTCGTTGGAGGAGGACATGAGGTTTGTGATTAGGGATTCTAAGATATTTTATGAGTAAGTTTAACTTTAAAGGTTTTGGGTGCGACGGTTGTTTTACCGTCGTGAAATGAATTTTAGGACGGATAATTTTACCATCGTGAAAGGTTTAAGGGTGCGACGGGTGCTTTACCATCGTGATATGCCTTTTAGGACGGTTAATTTTACCGTCGTGACTAGTTATTGGTGAAAAATCAATGTTAAAAGTGTTAAATGGGGGCCGACGGTTGTTTTACCGTCGTAATAATAATATTATGATGGTTAAATATACCGTCGCAAAATAAATATTAGGGACGGTTGGTGTCAACTGTCGTAAACACTGTCTCTATATGTCAATTACGACAGTTATCACATAACTGTCGCAATTTTTGTGTCGTTAAACACTAATTTTCTTGTAGTGTTTCTCAAATGTTGGAATAATTTCAATAAATGCTCCACATGATCTTCTTCAGCCTGCGACTTGGCAATCATGTCATCTACAAAAACTTCTATCTCTTTATGCATCATATCATGGAACAAAGCGGTCATGGATCTTTGGTATGTTGCATCAGTATTCTTTAAACCAAACTGCATTACTCGATAACAAAATATTCCCCGAGGTGTAATGAAGGTTATCTTTTCCATATCTTCAGGTTCCATCTTGATTTTATTGTAATCAGAGAAACCATCCATAAAACAAAAGACTTTGAACTTTGCGGTGCTGTCGACCAATACGTCAATGTGAGGTAAAAGGAAATCATCCTTTGGGATAGCTCTATTCAGATCTATGTAGTCCACACGCATTCAAACATTGCCATCCTTCTTAGCAACATGCACTATATTGGCTAACCACTGAGGATAAACTGATGTAACGAGGAAACCTGCATTAATTTGTTTCTGAACCTCTTCTTTGATCTTTTCAGCCATATCGGGACGAGTCCTTCTCAACTTCTGCTTAATCGGCGGACATTCAGATCACAATGGTAATCAATGCTCCACAATATTGTTATCCAAACCTGGCATGTCTTGGCAGGACTAAGCAAACACATCTGCATACTCTATAAGAAGCTCCACCATTATTTCTTTGACCTCTATGATAAGAAACACTCCAATCTTGACTTCCTTTTTGTCTTCTTCACTACCCAAATTGATTTTCTCCACGGGCTCTTTGAACCGCTAAGTAATCTTTTCATCATGCTCAAGTAAACATGAAATCTCATCAGGAATCTCTTCACTATCCTCTTCCTTGGCTCCGATCACAGAAAATTCAAATTTGGGAGGGGGCATAGGGTCATTGTTTTCAATGGTTATGTCATGGATTAATCTACACATATGATTATGCTTTATTTTAGAAATCGATTAATGTGATTGTTGTACAAATATAAAAAAGATTATTATATTTCTCTATTATTACTATTTAATTTTTGTTACCTTTTTCCAGAAAAAGTGAAAAATAAAAACAGTATGGGACAAAATAACATTTTTATTCATGATTGGCAATACTTGAAACAAAATAGCCCAAACATCTTCTCTTTGGCCTTGGGCAGAGCAAAAGGATTTATTTTAAACAAAGCCCGACACAAATACTCTTTCCCCTTTGGCAGAGCGAAAGGTTTTTTCAAATAAAACAAAGCATTACTCAGAAATGTGCATCACAACAGGAATATCAACAGCAGTCCAGTTCTGGAAAACCACTTCATGCACTACAAAGTCGGTAAATACTCTTCAGAATCGTCTTCTATTATAGCATCAACTTCGGGCGGAGTCGGATGGATAAAACCTGCACTTTGGAAAACTTCTTATATCGGATGAGTAACTGTATCTTACCTAGCTCTTGCAGACACGGGATAAAAACCAAGACCTTCTCCAAACTTGTTCTTAGGCAAAGTCAACACCTGGCCCCAACCTTCAGTTGAACCACTCTTAACCACTCGTCGCACATCTCCAAGAGAAGACATAGATGTACCTTGCTTCTTCACTTCATTACTAGAGATAGATAGAGTTTGGAATTGGGTTCCAACATCCTCATCAGCATCAATATAAGAGAAAGATGACAAGTGGATAACCACCATAGCCTGTTCTCCACCAATGGTTACCAGCTTTCATTCTTCATAAACTTCAATCTTTGATGGAGCGTGGACGTGACTGCCCCTGCATCATGGATCCATGGGCGACCCAATAGGCAACTGTAGGCAACATGAATATCCATTACTTGAAAACTGATCTGAAAGGTATGAGGACCAATTGTTATAGGGAGACCCACTTCACGAATGACAGTTTTCCTAGAACCATCAAACCTTTTGACAATTACCCCACTAGGTCTCATAGGAGCACCTTGATGTGATAGTCGAGATAAAGTAGTTCTGGGAAATACATTTAATGATGAACCTGCATCTACCAGCACACTTGAAAAAGTATCACTTCCATACATTATTGAGATATGCAAGGCCATATTATGGTTCCTTCCCTCCTCCGGAAGCTCTTCATCACTGAAACCAAGATTGTTACATGAAGTGATATTTCCCATAATTCCATCAAATTGGTCTACCATCACATCATGATCTACGAATTCCAGTTCCAAGACCTTCATCAAAGCTTCCCTATGGGCACCAGAATCTCTTAGTAAAGAGAGCACAAAGATTTTGGAAGGAGTTTACAATAGTTGGACCATAATCTTGTATTCGCTTCTCTTAATGAGTTTCAAAATCTCATCATCAGCAGGATGTAGGTTAGGTCCACTGGATCTGCCTACCTCAACCCATGGTTCAACATTCATCATCAAAATTTCTGCTGGTATAGGTCTTATAACTTGAACTTCAGGCCTTTTCGGTGGTACAACCGCAAAGATACGCCCACTCCTTGTGAATCTACTCACATCAGCAATATTGACAAACGATGGCACCAGTGGTATGTAGACTTCTACTCCATTCTCAATCATTGTGGAATTATACTTGTATGGTATGGCTTTATCGGAGTTTAAGGCACGGGACCAGGTGGACAGATAATCAAAGGAGAAATGGATGAAGTATGACTATCATAAGAAATATCTACTGACTCAAGCATGTTCAATTGTGGCACTATAACATTCACCTTATCATCTAGATCTCTGTCGTATTTGATAGTAATAACCCTTTGATCTAATAACTTCTGAATATCTTCTTTCACAACATGACAATCATCTTCTACTGAGCAAAATTTGCAAACGTCATAATCATGTTGATGTTTAAAGAAGGCTAGTCTACTTAAACTTTGATGCATCCTGATTAGTGAGTCCCTTATATGCTCAACTTGGTAAACTCAAAACTTTCCAAGACATCTGTGCACCATGTTTACTGACGCTCCCCCATGTTGAGGCAATGGATTAGCTTGAACATTCGGGTTAACATCTTCGAAAGATAAAATACCACTCTTGATTAACCTCTGGACGTCTGCCTTCCAAGCAAAGCAATTTTCAATACTATGTCCTGGTGAACCTTGGTGATATGCACAAAATTGATCAGCCTTGTACCAAGGGGAAGTATTATTTGGTGTAATAGGAAGAGGCTTCTTTGTTACGATATTCTTCTGGATCAAAGTGGGGAACAACTCAGTGTAAGTCATCGGTATTACATCAAATTGTGGTTTTCTCAGCGAACAATTATGATTGTTGAATTCAGGAGCCTGTTGTCGAGGCTATTGCTGAAACTGTCGTTGTTGAATTGGAGAGGTTTGATAAGTTGGAGTTACCATTGTTATGCGGATAACAAAGTGATTGCCGTAACGTGTGAATATCCTCTTCTCAGTCTTCCAGGAAAAATTGCACAAACATCTTGTTCTCTCCTCTTGGGGAAGACACTTCCAAATTTATTGACACCACTAGATGTACCGCCTTCCTTGACTAGACGCCCTTCACGAATTCCTTCTTTAATTCTCATGTCCATGTTCACCATCTCAGTGAAATCTCTAGGCTTACTCATAATTATTCTCTCATAGTAGAAAGAACCTAATGTCTTTAGAAAAATATTCGTCATTTCTTTTTCTTTGAGAGAGGGATAGATTTGAGCGAAAATATCACGCCACCTTTGAGCATACTCTTTAAAAGATTCACTATCCTTCTGAGACATAGCTTAGAGTTGGTCTCGATCCGGGGTCATGTCAACATTATACTTGTATTGACGAACAAAAGCTTCACTAAAGTCGTTGAAGTTGCGGATTCAGATGCTATCCAAACCCATGTACCATTTTAGTGCGGCACCAGTTAAGTTGTCTTGAAAATATTGAATCAATAGCTTATGCTCATCAGATTGAATGGACATCTTCCTCACATACATGGTCAGATGTCTTTGTGGACACGAGTCAAATTTGTACATTTCAAAGTCTGGCACTTTGAACTTTGCTGGGATTTTCACGTTTGGGACCAAACACAAGTCATGAGCATTTTCCCAAATAACTCTTTCCCTTTAAGTGGGTTCATTTGTATATGGAATAATGTGAACAACGGGAGCATCAATAGTCATTACAGGCTGAGGGAAAGATACAATAGGCTGGATCACAGGTTGCATAATAGTCATCTCAGGTTGAGGAAAAGACATAACAGTTTGAATCATGGGCTGCACAGCAGGCTAGTACCCTTCTGGCATGAAATCGTAAAGCATACCCCATGGAAAACCTTTCGGTATTTGTTGTTGTTCAGAGTTGACTTGAGCCAAAGATGTTGGATCAGTGACGATCTCGGAAACCACAATAGTTTGAGCTTTAATTTCAGTGGCCAAAGTTGATGGTTGATTCTTAGTAGCCATCAAGCTTTCCACCAAAGCGATCAATTTTTCCATTCCAGTACGAAGAGTAGTAACCTCCTCGCGAAGTTCATTTTTTTCTTTCTCTAGATCTTCCATTCTCTTTCGACGATTGGCTTGAGTATTATACCGGTGAAACAGCTTGACGATCTATCAGAGTGGAAAAAGAAACAAGAATAAGACACTTGAAAACATGTGAAATTGAATGTTGGATGATGCATGATTTGCGATGCAAATGATTATTTATTTTGATATTTTTTCAAGGAACTTTAAAACTTTGATAACTTTTCACACATCAATGGTAAAGAACGTTGGAACAACAAATCTCATTTCATTAATAAAAGCAGTAAATTACAACTTTGGAACATAAATCCCTTTAAAGAGTTTTACAAAATGAGATAAGCAAAAAACTAGGGTCTAAGATCAATCAGAATCATCATCAGACGAAGGACCAAATGCGACTTATAACTTGAGCTTCCTAATCTTCTTCTCATAGAAGTCTTCCATCTTTGTCCTCTCGGCTATCAGCTGATCAACGACTTTCTTCCATGGATTAGGAATGGGGGTAACGCCTACCAAATCTTCCTTCTTTCTCTTCTTTTCCATAGCATATTTCTTGAGCAATGCATCTTTCTGACGAAGCTTCTCATCATGATCAATAAACCAACCATCTTGAATAAATAGCATATCCTCCTTCTTCTTCAGCTGTCGAGTCAGGACCCTGTTTTCATATTCGGACATACTATACTTTTCCTTCCAAGCATCTTTTTCAGACTGCATTCTAGCCAGATTTTCCTGATACTCTTTCATGCTCTCAACAGGAATGGCAGTAGATGATAATGTAGCAGCATGGAATAAAGGTTTCTCAGGATAATAAGGAATCTTGAGAACACAAGCCCTAGCACGAACCCGTTGAAGGTAAGGCTCCAAAGAAACATCACCCCTATGCCCTAACATGTCTCCCCCCTTTCTATGGATATGGCTCCAAGCCCTTTTAATCTCCTCCTTAGCTGCTTTGTGATATTTTCCTTCTTGTAGAAAAAAACCACTCAAATGAATGTTGTTAAAATTATCCTTCATTGGGTATCCAAACCGGCGGTGCACAAGAGAAGGATTGTAATTAATTCCTCCTTTCGTACCAAGAAGAGGCACGCTGGGAAAAACACCACAACTATCAATGATCTTCACGTCGTACTAAGCTTGATTATACCAATCTATGTCAGAATGAGTAAGAGCCATAACTTTTCGGTGCCCATTGTGGCTCCTTCTTGAGATCCTGGAAAATACCAGACCCAGGTAAATGAGAAATATACCACTGGTATAACAATGGTGTGTAATAGATAATCATCCCACCTTGGTAGGAATTTCGAAGATGGATGGAATAAAAGGTATCTCCTAGCAGCGTAGGGACTAGATTTCCAATCCAGAAGATTCTAATGGCGTTGATATCCACGAACTTATAGATGTTAGGTAACAAGAACAATCCATAAGCAAGTAAAGTAAAGACATCTTCAAAAGCGACAATATCCTTTATTTTGGCGAAGTGACGAGGTTTCTTCAACAAAAACTGCACAGGTAAGCCTCAGATTCCTCCCTTAGTAGTCATTTTCTCTTCTATCTCAGACTTCCTCAAGTGGGTGATTGTTGCTATCTCTTGAGATTTGGGTTCCCCTTCTAAACCAGAGAAAGGAACACAATCGGTGATTGGCAAACCATGTATGTAGGAATACTCTTCCAAAGTGGGCATTAACTGGTATTCAGGAAAAGTGAAGCATCAATACAACGGATCATAGAACTGAACCAATGTAGTAAGGATGCCTCCTTTCATCTTGTGCTTCATGAGAGGAATAATAGATCCATATTTCTTTCGGAAATCCGTAGGGTTTTCAATCTTGGGAATCAAACTCTTCAACTCTTCAATCTAAGGCTCCTTGAAACTATAACTCCGAGTGTTTCTTTTTCCAAAATCCATGGTAATAGTACTTGAGATGTCTGCAAAAATCATTCTTAAGTTCCTTGAAAAACACGTTTAAAAAATGCTTATGGATGCATGAATGAATGATAATGCAACAATTACACATAAGTTCACAAACATGGGGTTCAAAGGTTCAATGCTTCGAGCATGGAGTCAAAAGGGAAATCCCACCCCTAAGGTATGTACTAAAGTTCTAATCACACATGTAAAACTAGGTTCTAAAAGTTCCCAGAGTCTACATTCCTCCTTCGGATATTACCAACGTCTTAATTACTAGGTAATTAACAATATTCTCAAGGGAAACTCGTCCGAGTGTAGCATCGCGTAACAGCTACTTCCAGATTACTCCGTTATAGTCTCCACACTATACCTAGGAGGCCAAGATGGCTTAAAGGTTCTACGGTTCTCAGCTTCTCTGGATCCCAGGTCAAAAGCAATAACATCTTCCCGATTACTTAGTAAACGAATACTACAATCAAAGGGGCTTCAACTGAGTGGAGGATTTCATGCCTCCTTCTTTGGAATTACTCCCGCAAAGTTAACATGACTATACCGCCCGTCTTATTCTATAGTGTAACTTAATCCGGGTATAGGACTTGTCCTTTTTAAATATCATTAACACCCAAATAACCATAATATATAACATATAATCAAACAATAAAATAATAGTAAAACAGATAAGACAAACTAGACTTAACCCACTTAGGGATGGACCAGTAAGAGGTAAATCTTTCCCCAGCAGAGTCTCCAATTCTGTAGTGATAAAAAATGTAGCAGGATAAATCGGAGATCGAGCTATTAATTAACTCGACTCGCCAAAAGCAAGAGTCGCCACCGCACTTTATTATTTCCAAGGGAAAAGGGAAAAGAGAGAAATAAAACCCTAAAATATGCAATGTAAAATAATACTTAAAAGTAATGAAAATACAAGGCTTTTTTTAAAGAGATCTAGAGTTCGGGGTTGGTTATGCAATGGGAGGGTATTAGCACCCAATGCATCTGTGGTACTTCACAGGAACCTTTTGGAAATATATGTTTTTTGATTAAAATTTGTTTGTTTGATTAAAATGGTTCGTTTGGTAAAAATGGTTGGTTTGGCTAAAAAATATTGGTTTGGACGATATTTTGAAGATACAACGACCAAGTGTCAAAGTTTTGACTTAAAAGGTATGAGTTTGAAAATTAAATCTTTTAGGAAAATTGACTTAAGTTTGGAAAAATAGTAAATTGAAAATATGAATGAAGGGGTTCGTTCAATCGTAACAAATATATTTGATTACATGAAGTCAACAAAGTTAAAACATTTCCCTTGGAATTGAGACGGACGAAAGATACAAAGATTTAAGGCTCGAGAATGAAATTAATTAGAGCGACAATTGAATAATAACAGAATTCAATAAGAGATTAATTTATAAGCGTGCATTTTGAATGATTAAATAAATAACCTAAATTAAATAAAGACTAAATTATGATAGCATGTATTTATTACAATTAAACAAATAACAAAAAAACTAAATTATGAAATATGTATTTTTTTTTTGAGTAAATAAATAATAAAGGATTAATAACAGGTTAAAAAAAATTAAATAAAAGATTAGTTTATAATTACATGTTTTTTTATGTTTTATAATGAAATGATAATTATATAATAAACTAAACTATATATAACCAAATTTAATGGAATTGAAAGAAAAAAGCTTAAAAAAGAGCAAAAGAACAGAAAAAATGCCCCAGCAGGGGTCGAGCTCAGGTCTTTAAGGTTATGGATAATGTTCTTTTCCAGTTATAATAGATTACTATTAGTTTGTTATTATGCTTCTAATAATATTAAAGGGGTAAAAGTTGAGTGGATTGGGCCAGCAGCCCAATGGGCTGACCCGGTTGGCATGAAGGGAAGAAGGAAAATATTGTAACCCTAATAATTTAGGCGCCGCTAGAGGTCTGTATTGGGAAAGGAAATAGACTGAATATATTATTATACTAACAAGTGAAAACAATTTCATCTATCTATTTTTTATCTAACACATCCCTTAATATTGAAATAAGGCTAATACAATGTAAGAAACTGAGCCCAAACATGAAAACTAAAATCATTGAATCCCTAAAATGTGATTGCAGAGAACTAATAGAGAACAGGGTAGGCTTCATTTAGAAGAAAATGTACATTGATACTATATCTACATTGGAATTTTCAGATGCAAGCCATTCTATACTAGATAGAGCATAATTTTTCTACAATATTGTCCCCAATAGCCATATATGCATGAGTAGCAAATAGCCGATGAGTCCTAATCTTTCTCTCGGGCGACTTGTGAGAATGCCGCTACCAGATACCCATATTCCATCAATATGACCTACAATGAGCTTTTCTTGTTTCGATACAAATCCAAAAGTGTTCAGAGACTTGAATACATGACCTTTATCATCATTGGTATCAGTATTGTTGATTAAATGATCAGACTCCATACTAATATCAAGTGCAAGATGGTTAGTAGATCCTTTTTGCATACTTCTTAGGCCTGCCTCTTGGCCTGGTAGATCTAACAACAGGTAAAGTAACCCCATCGTCGGTTGATAATGGCTTTGGGAGGACGACCATGTCGTTTAAGCCCGTTGACACATATTTGGGCTTCGGTGGACCGCTAGAACTCTTGAGCGACTTGGATTTGAAGCTCCCAGGCGGACAATTGCAACCCCTTTTCGCAGATAGAGTCATCGGGCTTTAAGTCAGGTCCACAGGTACAGGCTCGCCGCGAGTAAGAGGGTTGGAGCGGTACAAAGTGGGTGGTGGTTGTGATTGTTGTGATTGTGATTATGGTGGTTGTGTGTGGATACGACAGAGGATCAGAGTTTGTGGTGGTGGAAAATGAGGAGTTTTGAAGAATAGAGAGGTTTGATTGAAATTGGAGATGGATGAGGACGAAAAGTGAAATTGTGGGATTGAATATGAAAGTGCTTCCATGTTGAGGAGAAAGGAAATTGGAAGAATTGAAATTTCAGAGCATTATTACGACGGGCTCTATTATTGTGGCGTAGTTTGTTTTTCTTTTAGCCTGAGTATTTTCAGTTGATACTTTGCAGGTTGTAATAATTGGTTTATATATATGACCAATAGACAATGGAAGTGTTTGAGTTGGCAAAAGAAATCAAAGAAAGGTTGAAAGAGGCTGATAAATATGGTACTGTTATTGTTGTACATTTTCATCCGCATTTTTATTATTATTATGAATTCTAAACAAATTTAAATGCTAACAAAATGCAGAAACTCAAAGAAAATACAACAAAGAAGGTATGATAAAGCAAGCATCGTATGGTAGAAAAAAATGGCGCATAATATGATTCAAACATGAATATATGCAGAAGTAGATAGAGAGGAAGAAGAAAAAAATACCTATCGGAGTCTCTCTGATGGGGCTTCTAAAAAAACAATAAGTTTCTCTCCTTGAATTTGCTATGTTCTTCTTGTTGAATTTTTCTGTACGCTTTCCTGATTTCTTCCCCTATATTGAGTTTTTGTATATCTTCTCTTTGAGTTTTCTATGTTTATTTTTCTGATTGTTTTTCTTCCTTTCTTTTTTATCTCTACACAAGGTCCTTTTTATAGGCACATTGGAGTGAGACTTGAGGCAAAACTGATAAGTTTTTTTGAATTGTTATTGCCTACTATTTTGATACTTTTTTCACACAATTTTCTTTAGCCATTTTGATGCAAACTTGTGGCTGTTAAGATGCAGGTTGGCGCAAACTGTATAGTAGATTTTTGGCAGCATGTGGACTGATTTGCTGCATATTTATACTGTTTTTATAGCATTTTCACAACACTTTTTGGGGCTCTTTTGCTACATTTTTGGGCAGCAAAAATATAACAAAATTGGACTTTTTAATGCATTGCAACAAAGATGGAAAATAGGCTGCATTACAACAACTTGTTGGGTAGAATTTTAAAATATTGGAAATAATATTTGGTACAAACTTGTAACTTTTTCTTTGTAACTTTGTAATAATAATTCCAATAAATTTGTAACATGAATGGAACTTGTCTTCAATATAATTCCTCAATTCTTTCATAATTGTAAATATTTGGATCTTTATACACTTTGAATCTTCATATGTCTTGATAAAATTCAAAGTCTTCCATTTGAATTTGGAAAATAATTGATTGATACTTGAATGTATTGTTGAATGATGAATAAACCAAAAATGCAAGCCTTAAGACTTGAATCTTGCATTTTTTATTAGAGATCCAAATAAACTACATGAATTGATCATGTGCCCATCATGTATTTATTCTTCTAATGAATGACAAGTTTGAATCAAAATTCTTTTTCCAACATCTTCTTGAATAAATGCTTCAAGTGAATTAAAATAGTCATGATGTAAATCTACCAAAATAATCATACAAAATAATTTTGAATAAATATCTAATGCGATGAACGATTATTCTTGAATGAGATCTCTTGGTAGATTCTATTAAATTAACACTTGAATTCAAATAAAGAAAATTCCAAGTATTCCAAATAAATTCTTCCAAAACGATCTTGAATTTAATCAACCCACTTTAACGAAATTCAACCCGCGTCATGTAAGTATAAGAAATTGAACCATACTTAAAAGCTTCGAATAATCACTAGAAAAGGAATTTGAGGCAAAATTCTATCGCGTCCAGAAACTCTCAAATCACGACAGACGTCCCATAAAGGCTTTTCGTGGCTTTCTAAGTACAATTGTCTTCAACTCTTTAAAGAAAATTTGCAGATGATTTTTGATCGAAGCGGTCGAAATTGACTTGCATAGATTGATTTTTCTTGTATTTCAAGGCAACATGAAACACACATGAACCAATGGAAGTAGAACTTTGATTGTTCTTTCTGAATAATTTCAGAGACACTTGAGGCTATCTGTTGGACAGAGCATGGAAATGAACACACAATTCTCTGAAAGTTCTTTTGATGAACCAGTCTTTGAGAATCAACGATCGACTGCATTTCTATCCTGAGACTCGAAACCCTAATTGAGGCGTGACGTTTGATGCTCTTTTTTCAGACCAATTTCCTGCACATGAAATCAAAAAAACAAAATGTACACTTCATTTATGACATGCTCACAATACTTGATAATCTCTACACAGTCAAAGCTCGAAGGTGAAACGTTCAAAACCGAACATATTTCGTGACCTTGATGTATATATAAAACAATGCAAATGAAGATGGGATATTAGGTAAAAATTAGGGTATGACACCAGAAGAAGAAAATCAAATGGAAGAAGCCCTGGAAACTCTATCATCAATGTTCAAGATAAATTGGCAGAACCATGAACCAAGCATCACAATCAGACACTTTGAAGAGCCAGCAAACTACCTTGCTATTGAAGAAGAGCCGGGTGAAAAGCCTTGGTTTTATGACATCAAGAATTACCTAGAAAAGCAACAATATCCAGAAAATTCCTCTATTATTGACAAGCGGACCTTGCGGAAGTTAGCCTCGAATTTTTTCTGAGTAATGGTGTGTTATATAAGAGAAGCTACGACATGGTACTACTCAGATGTGTGGAAAAACAGGAGGCAGATACGCTCATGAGAGAAATCCAAGAGGGTACCTTTAGAACTCACACAAATGGGCATGACATGGCTAGGAAGATTTTACAGGCAAGATATTATTGGTTAATGATGAAAGCCTACTGCTATCACTACACGAAGACATGTCATAAATGCGAGATCTACACCGATAAGATAAATGTTCCGCCAACTCCTGTGAATGTCATGAGCTCTCCTTGGCCGTTTTCAATGTGGGGAATTGACATGATTCGCATGATTGAGCCGAAGGTATCCAAAGAACATTGTTTCATACTAGTAGCCATCAATTACTTCACTAAATGGGTAGAAGCCGCATCCTACGCCAATGTGACAAGTCAAGTGTTTACACATTTCATCAAGGAGAATCTCGTATGTAGATACGAGGTTCTATACCAAATTATCACAAACAACGGGTCCAATCTGAACAACAAGATGATGAAGGAACTGTGCAACAATTTCAAAATCGAACATCATAACTCCTAACCATATAGACCCAAGATGAACGGAGCCGTTGAGGCAGCCAATAAAAATATCAAGAAGATCATTCAGAAAATTGTGAAGACTTACAAAGATTGGCATGAAATGCTTCCTTTCGCTCTACATGGATATCACACTTCTATACGCACATCAACAGGCGCGACTCCTTTCTCCTGGGTATATGGCATAGAGGCAGTACTTCTAGTTGAAATCGAGATACCATCACTTTAGGTTCTAATGGAGACAAAGCTGGAAGAGGCAAAATGGGTTCAAACACGACTTGATCAGCTCAACCTCATCGAAGAGAAACGCTTGGCAACTATATGCCACAGTCAACTACATAAGAAGCGGATGAAGAGGTTCTTGGACAAGAAAGTTCTCCCTCGAATATTCAAATAAGGGGATCTAGTGCTCAAGAAGATTCTACTACCTCGCCTCGATTAACGTGGTAAATGGACACCCAACTACGAAGGTCCATACGTAGTCAAAACAACATTCTCCGATGGCGGTCTCATTCTCACAATAATGAATGGAGAAGAACTACCGCATTCGGCAAATTCAGACGCAGCCAAAAAATACTATGTATAAAAAAAGCTTGCTAACCTCGAACCCCAAACAGGAGACTTAGGAAAAAAGGAGCTTCCCGGTGGATCGAAAACCCTAAAGGCCGATCAAGGCAAAAATTAGGGACATACAAAAAAAAACTATCCCGGTGGGTTGAAAACTCGAAAGGGAAATCTAGGCAAATATTAGGGATCTTATGCAAAAGAAATAAAGAACAAAAAGACTGTGATCTAAGAACTGCAACTACAAACCATGAAGGGGGAGATGGATTTAAATCATACAACTCAGAAGTAAAGGAGATATGAGCCATTAAAAGGACATTAGGGAACATTAGTAGTAATTATCATTTTCATTGCCATTTACAATTTTGAAAATTTATGTAATTACCTCTTTTAAGGAATTGCATCTTGTACTTTCGCCTATTCAGAGGCATATCAATAAAATATTTACTTCTCTTTTCATCTTTCAAATGATGTTTTTCCTTTTTCAGATTTTTTTACAAAATACTATGCTTATTTCTTATGAATATTCTTTCCAAAATCATTTCAGGGGAATTGACAAATAAAAGCATTTGATAAAACATCGAAAAAGCATTTTGGTTAGGAAAAAATATCAAAAGAAAATACATGTCTACATCTTACACATGTCTAAACATACGTTTATGCTCATAACACAAAGGTCTACACATATTCCAATAGACACTTCTAAACATACGTCTACACCTACGCTTGCGCCTACAATACAAAAAATCAAAATCTTGCTAACACTTTTCAACATATTCAAATCGATTCAAAGATACCACGGCAGTGCAACAGACATTACCAGGGAATTGGTAATTCAAAACCAATGGTTTAAAGGAGAGAATGTCAGAAGCACCTTCATAGCAATTCTAAAGCATACACACACTTTGCACACATTTAGCATATGCAAACATTCAATACATGTAAGTGTTTGTTGGCAGCAATTTTGGTAAAACAATGACTTGTTAATGTTTTGCTAAATGTCTTAACATTTGATGCAAAACTATTTTGAATGATGTCAAAGCAGATGTCTTGACATCTTCCTACTGAACTGATCTCAGCCCAAAATCTCTTAAGTCTTTTGTTTCCTAATTTCCAACATTTTATAATTAAGGATTTGTGATCTACAGGCTGCGAAAAATATGGAGGAATATTTTTCAAATTGCATAATTTTATCTTGGCCTTTTTTTATGGAAATATTCAAAAGATTTGGATATTTGTTTTCAAGCCCAAGCCCAAAGCTGCGCATATATAAGACTCACTTCCTTATTCAAAGACAAGCAACTTTTGAAGAATAATACTTTCTTTCTGATTAGAAGTTTAGGCTTTTTATTTGTAATACACTCTAAGTATTAGTTTAAATACTTCAGTTGTTATTTGGGTTGTTAATTGTGTATCATTCATAAGCTTTTAAGCATTGAATTATTGAAGTGTTTCAAACTTATTTATTCTGTAAGTGATTGAAGGGATTTGAGGATGGCCTCATACCTAGGTGAGTCTTAGGTAGAAGTTTAGCTTGGGTAGTGATTAAGTGATTAGATCGTAAATTGGTTATTTATTGAGGGTCTATGAATTGATACAATTTAGTGAACTTTTCCCTGGCTGGGTAGCCCCCAGAGTAAGTGTTGTTGTACATAGAACTGTATGAACAATCTCTTGTCTTTTTACTGCTTTTGATTTTACTGCACCTTAATTACAAATAGATATTTATGTCGTGACATCTCATTCGACATCACATATCTGATACCAGAATTTCAATTGGTATTAGAGAAGGCATCCTGCACTTTATTTGGGTGAGATCCAAAGAAGATACTTTCTGGTACTATGGACAAGGAAGGAGGATTTCTGAACAGACCACCCATTATGGATGGAAGCAATTATGACTACTGGAATCCATATATGGTTTCCTTTCTAAAGTCTTTAGATAGAAGAGCTTGGAAAGCTGTCTTAAAGGGATGGAAACCCTGTCAAATCGGGAGAAAATGGAGAACCTACTTCGGAATTAAAACTAGAAGAAGATTGGTCTAAGGAAGAAGATGAAATTGCTTTTGGAAATTCTAAAGCCTTGAATGCTATATTCAATGGAATTGACAAGAATATTTTCAGATTGGTGATTATTTGTGAAGTTGTTAAGGATGCATAGGGAATTTTTCAATCTACTCATGACAGTACATCAAAGTTTAGATGTCAAGACTTCAGCTGCTCACCACAAAATTTGAGAATTTAAGGATGAAAGATGATGAAAGTATAAATGACTTCCACATGAACATCCTTGAAATTGCTAATGCCTCTAGTGCTTTAGGAGAGAAAATACCTTGAGACAAATTGGTGAGAAAGATGATCAGGTCTCTTCCCAAGAGATTTGATATGAAGGTAACTGCTATAGAAGAAGCCCAAGACATTGACAAAATGAAAGTGGATGAACTTGTTGGATCCCTTCTAACATTTAAATTGAGCATAAATGAAAGATCTGAGAAGAAAAACAAAAGAATAGCCTTTGTATCTAATACTGAAGATGAAGAAAAGGATTGTGATCTGGATACAAATGGAGGAATATCAAATGCCCTAGCTATGCTTGGGAGATAAGTTAATAAAGTGATAAAAAGAATGAACAAAAGGTCAAATGTCAAGAACATCTCATCTGACATGGGAAGAAAAAGTGATGAAGAAAAAACTTCTCAAGGGAAGGGAATACAATGTCATGAATGTGAAGGCTTTGGTAACATTAGATATGAATGTCCTACATATATAAAGAAACATAAGAATAATCTATCTGTTACTTGGTCTGAAGAGGACTCAGAGAGTGATCTTGAAGAATCTGCCAAATATGTAAAAGCATTGACAGACAAATATGTATCTGATGAAGAGTTTAGTTATGGGGAACTAACCTTTGATGAGTTAGGTTCTTCATACAAAGAATTATGTCTCAAAAGTGCAGAAGTATGTCTTGAAGGGGAGAAAAAAATCCCTTATAACTCAGCTGAAGGAGGAAAGGGAAGAGCATCTTAAAACTGTTTCTAATCTGGAAAGTGAAGTGTCCTCTCTAAATTCAAATCTTGATAGAACGGTCAAATCTCTCAAGATGCTGAATAATGGGTCTGGCACATTAGATGAAATTCTCCAAGCAAGAAGAGTGACAGGATATAACAGTGGTTTAGGTTTCAATGAGAAAAAGGAACCTAACTCATAAGAGCCTTCATCTGTTTCCACTCATGCTAGTCCTAAACCATGGATGTCAAATCAAATGTCTCAACATCATGGTAAGAAAGGACATCCTGGAAGACATCATATAAAGAATGAACATCATGGCAAACAGCCTACATCTGTTTCCATACATGCCAAGGCTAAACCAAAGATGTTGAATTAAATGTCTCAACATGTGGGAAAACATCATGGTAAGAAAGGACATCATGGGAAACCTCATGTGAAGAAAGGACATTATGGGAAGAAAAAGCTTAATCACACAAGAGAGAATCCCCAGCCCTAAAAATGTTATCACTGTGGAAGGCTTAGGAATATAAGGCCCTTCTGTTTCAAGCTGTATGGGTATCCTAAAAATTCTCCTCCTCCAAAAAATGATAAGATTTTACAAAACAGCAAAAATAAGAAACAGTGGGTTCCCAAGTCCAATGTTAAAAGTATCATTGCTTACACCTCTCTCAGAGTATCAACCAAAGATGACTGGTACTTTGACAGTGGCTGTTCTAGATACATGACAAGTGTCAAGAATCTGTTGGTGGATGTCAAATCTCATTCCACCGGTTATGTGACTTTTGGTGATGGAGCAAAAGGAGAAATCAAAGGTGTTGGAAAGCTTAATTGTTAAGGAGTTCCTAAGCTTGATAATGTGTTACTTGTAAAAGGGTTAATTGCTAACCTGATAAATATAAGCCAACTATGTGATCAAGGATTCAAAGTTAAATTCTCCAAGGAAGAATGTCATGTGAGCAATGAAAAGAATGAAGTTTTCATGAAAGGAATAAGATGTAAAGACAAATGATATCTATGGGTTCCTCCAGAGTTAGACCTCTCTTCAACATGTGTTTTAGCCAAAGAGAATGAAGTTAAACTATGGAATCAAAAATTGGGGCACTTGAATCTGAAAGGCATGAAGAGAATTATATCTAAAGAAGCTGTGAGAGGGATTCCTAAGCTCAAGATAGAAGAAGGAAGGGTATGTGGTGACTATCAAATTAGAAAGCAGACTAAGCTGGTACATCAGAAGATTTAACATCTTACTACATCATAAGTTTTGGAACTTCTTCACATGGACTTGGTGGGACCTATGCAGGTTGAAAGTCTCGGTGGTAAGAAGTATGCCTATGTTGTTGTAGATGAATTTTCTAGATAAACATGGATAAGCTTTATTAGAGAAAAATCATAAACTTTTGAAGTGTTCAAAGATATTTGTCAAAAACTTCAAAGGGAAAAAGAATCTCGTGTCATAAGAATCAAGAGTGATCATGGAAAGGAATTTGAGAACAACAAATTTGCTGAGTTTTGTTCCTCTGAAGGAATCATCCATGAATTCTCTTCTCCGATTACTCCTCAATAGAATGGGATTGCAGAACGTAAGAATAGGACTCTCCAAGAATCTTCCAGAGCCATGATTCATGCTAGGAAGCTAACCTACCATTTATGGGCTGAAGCTATGAATACTGCATGCTATATTAATAACATAGTCACTCTAAGGAAAGGCACTTCAGCTACTTTTTATGAAATATGAAGGGGAAGAAAACCAACTGTAAAATACTTTCATGTTTTTGGAAGTAAATGTTACATCTTAGCTGATCGCGAACAAAGAAGGAAGATGGACCCCAAGAGTGATGAAGGAATATTCCTGGGTTATTGTACAAACAACAGAGCATACTGAGTGTTTAACTCCAGAACCAAAGTTATGATGGAGTCAATAAATGTTATTATTAATGATAGCAGATGGAATGCTGAAGAAGATGTCTCAGAAGATGTTCGAACATCTTTGCCTGATAGTCCAACTGAATTAAATGACACAATTTTTGATTCTAATCCTCCTCAAGAAAATCCCTAGCCTAGTCAGCTCAATAAAGGACCTTCAATCAAAACTCATAAAGATCATCCTAATGAGCTCATCATAGGAGATCCAAACAAGGGAGTTACTAATAGATCAAGAGAAGGGATTTCTAACTCCTGCTTTGTATCAAAAATTAAGCCTAAGAATGTCAAAGAGCACCTAACTCATGAGTTCTTGATTAACTCTATGCAAGAGGAGCTGGGACAATTCAGTTGAAATGATGTTTGGGATCTGGTTCCAAGACCTGAAGGGACAAATGTGATTGGCACTAAATGGGTATACAAGAATAAATTTGATGAAAAAGGGGTGGTCACTGGAAATAAGGCAAGGTTAGTTTCTCAAGGATACACTCAAATTGAAAGAGTGGACTTTGGTGAAACCTTTGCTCCTGTGGCTAGACTTGAATCAATCAGACTACTGTTGGGAGTTGCATGCATTTTGAAATTTAAAGCCTTTCAAATGGATGTAAAAAGTGCCTTCTTGAATGGATACCTGAATAAAAAAGTTTTTGTTGAACAACCAAAAGGATTTGTTTATTCAAGTTTTCCTAAACATGTTTATAAACTAAAGAAAGCTATGTATGGATTGAAGCAAGCTCCAAGAGCTTGGTATGAGAGACTGATAGTATTCCTTGGGGAGAATTGATATAGGAAAGGTGGTTAGGCAAGACTCTCTTTGTCAAAGAAGAAGAAGGGAAGATTATGATTGCTCAAATCTATGTTGATGATATTGTATTTGGTGGGATGTCAAATTTGATGGTTCAACATTTTGTCAAGCAGATGCAATCTGAATTTGAGATGAGTCTTGTTGGTGAACTAACCTATTTTCTTGGTCTGCAAGTTAAACAAATGGGAGACTCCATATTTTTATATCAGAGCAAGTTTGCCAGGAATATAGTAAAGAAGTTTGAGATGGAGAATGCAAGTCACAAAAGAACCCCTGCTCCCACACATCTGAAGTTAACTAAAGATGAAAAAGGAGTAAGTGTAGATCGAAGTCTCTACAAAAGCATGATAGGCAGTCTTCTATATCTCACAGCTAGCAGACCAGACATTGCCTTTGCTGTAGGAGTGTGTGCAAGATATCAAGCTGATCACAAAGTTTGCCATGCCAACCATGTAAAGAGGATTTCAAATATGTGAATGGGACAAGTGACTATAGTATACTGTACTCTCATGGATCAAATTCTTCCTTAACTGGATTTTGTGATGCTGATTGGGCAGGGAGTGCTGATGATAGGAAGAGTAAATCACGAGGATGCTTTTTTCTGGGAAATAACCTCATATCTTGGTTCCGCAAGAAGCAAAATTGTGTGTCTCTATCCACTGCTGAGGCTGAGTACATTGTTGTAGGAAGCAGTTGTTCTCAATTGGTTTGGATGAAACAAATGTTAACAGAATATAATGTCAAACAAGATGTCATGACATTATTCTGTGACAATTTAAGCGCCATAAACATTTCAAAGAATCCTAATAAACATAGCAGGACTGTGATCGGTGGAAATAGAACTGACTGTTTTTTAAGCTGGTTCGTGAAATGTCGCGGTAAGCAAGAGTAGCCATCATCTTTTATGTTCTCCAACATGGAAAGGACAAAAGCACAACAAAATTCCTTCTTTGAGATGTCTCTCGGTTCGGGAGGTAGATTTATAGAAAGGGAAGGTGTTAGCACCCTTTATATCCGTGGTTATCCACGGGCTCTTAGGTACTTGCTCTTATGTTTTCAAAATTTTGTTTTCTTTTCAAGTGTTTGTGGGTTTTGAAAAAGTTTATTTTGAAAAACTTCTAAGTAACTCTTGTATCAGTCCTCAAGAGTGTGTGAAAAATTTTGTTTGAAAACCTTTTGAAAGTGTCAGTGTGAAAAGATGTTTTTGTTTGTTTGAAAGAGCAAGTACCCACGAGAATCTACCTACTCTAAGGAATTCGGCTGTGTAAGAGTCCTTTAGATAGTGCCATCCCACCATTGAGAGATAGGTAGCACCGTCGTTGGAGGTATTCGGGTCAATTCGATTAACGGACAGTGTGGTCACCGAAGCAATAGTAGGACACTTTAGAAGTAACCTTAGTGTCCTAGATACTTTTTATCTAAGGCAACCGTTTCGAGGCAACTGGATCTTTAGACAGGAGGGCGACCTCTAAAACATCCTATACTTGACGACCACGTTCGAGGAAACCAAGTGAGGCGTACCCTAGGAGTGGCATGTGCTTGTGTGTTGTTTTCATGTTAATGTTTATCTTGTACATGTTATTTGTGAGCTACGGATTTATTTTATTTGGCATTCATTCTTGCATGCATATTAACCGTTAAGAGTGCGGAGAATAAAGTGCGGAAATTTGAATCTACGCTATTACAAGGCACGGGTCTATACATCGCCAAAAACAAAAACCCGTTTTGATAAATAAGTACGGAAAGGTAAATAAAGCGGTAAATCCTAATTATTACATCCTTGGAAACAATTACATAAATAATCAAAATAAGAATAATGCGCGAAAGAAATTCAATCGGGACGTCCTTAGGGTTTTGACCCTTTTTTGAGAAAAATACGAGTTTCGGTCCTTTTTTACAATTTAATGAAATATTAAACCTAAAAAAACTAATTAATTATTTATTTACAAGAAAAAGATTTTTGTGTTTTTTATGTAAAATAAAACAAAAGGAATTAAAATTAAAAGTTAGTAAAACCTAATTCTAAGTTTATTTTACTTACTGAGAAAAAGGTTAAAATTAAACATAAATTAAACTAAGTTGATTAATTAGAATTTATCTACAAAAATAAATTAATCAATAAAAATAGTAATAATTAATAAAAATATTCACATTTTTTTTATTCTCTGAATGTATTAAAAATATTAATTTGTTAGTTAATTAAATAATATTAATAATTATTAAAGAAAATAAAAGGAAAAGAAAAAATAAAAGTAGTAAAAACCAGGGGGGGTGTGATGGCCCAATGGAGGTTTTATTCTGGAAATTTATGCCCAATATCAATTTAAGCCTGTTGACTTTCTTGATCAGATGCGTATGGTTGACTGAGGAACATGGTGCTCATCACTTTCTGGCCTTTGGATTGATGATTGGGAACACCTGGCGCGCTGATCATTGAAGGCACATGGTGGAGTATTGTTGTGAAGCTGCATAAGAATTTGTTAGAAAAAACAATATTGAGATTTGGGTGGACCTGGGAATCGAACCCAGGTCCCAGTAGTTACCACGCACATCATCAACCACCAAGCCACTTTGTTGTCTTTGTTAATATAATATGCAATAAATATAATGTAAGAAAAGAAACAAGTCACATGCTGAAACAAAAAGAGGCGCACGTATTTGAATGGTCCAGTGAGGTATTGCTAGCTCACCGTCTTCTTCATGAAACCGTGTTTCTGTTTGGCCGTGTTCTTGAGCTTTAGAGCTTGTTTCTAATTGAAAATTGTTTCTGAATGTCCCAGCAATGTATTGGAATCGTTCTAAGGCTTTGAATTGTGCTGGAAGCTTGAGTTCCGTTTTCAAATTTTCCTCCTATTTTTGAATTTTGTTTATGGCTTTGTAGCAGCTTTTGCACGTTTTTAGCATTAGGGTTAGACTCAGTACTTATGAGGGAAGGGAATTAGGTTAACTTCTGGGCCTTAATCCATGCACATGAGAGAATTAGGTTTAGGTTTTCCACCATTAACAAACTATCCTTTTTTTAAGCAAAACCAAGAATTTGTGTACAACATAGCCCGAGCATGAGTTTGTGAGCTGGCACATGATGTATGAAAGCTATTCAAATCCAAAAGACACTATTCCATTGATTTTTAAATTTTATTTGAATTATTATGGATTTAAAATGAATTAAATCAATAAAAATAAAATAAAATAAAAAAATAAATGTTTGATCTTGAAATTAATCATGGGACACATGTGTGGCATGAAAAGGCTGAATCAAGTGGAAGAAAGTGGGCCCTTTTGTCAAAAATTGAAGTTTCAAGGATAGTTGACTTTTGCACATTCCCAAAAATTTCCCAACTTCTCCAATGCACATCTTGCTCAATTTTGATCATATGAACATGTTCTTGGACATTTTGGAAAGGTCTTGAAGTCCTCTAACCAATGCCTTTGGTCCCATGTCATTTTGATTTACTAATCTCAAGTTATGGTCTTTGACTTAAAATTCCTTTTTGATGACTTTTGAAAATGACCTATAATGTAGAAATTGATAACTTTTTGTGAGAGAATTTCTTGGACTTGGAATGTGAAGATGAGTTGTAGGAAATGTCATCCCCTTCAAAATGAGAATTGGATGGGATTTTTCTGATGAACCATGAGAAAGTTATGCTTTGGTCAAGTTACAATTGACTTTTCAGCTGTCCAAAAATGGAAACTTCTGCATCTTGATGAATTTTGAGCCATTCTTGTGGAATCATGATCAAGACTTGATCAAATGATGATTGTGGCTTCAAAATAAGATGTTGACCAAATTTTTTTGACTTTTGACTGCCAAATGACCATTTTACCCCTACAGTTGATTGTGAAGCAATTATGGATTTTGACTGTGCAACTTGATGCTGTGAGCCTTGAGACTTGACATGTCGATGCTTGGCAATGTGTATAGGCATATGAGGCTTGATTGAGCCATTAAAAAACTCAACTTCCTTGAAGGAACCAAAACCCTAATTTTGACTGGCTTAGGAGGATGTTTGACTGTGCAACCCCTTGAGAACTTTTGAGCCATTTGATGATGATTCTTGACAAAACTTGAAGAATATGGGAGGGAAAATTTTGGGGTACAACAGTTGCCCCTGTTCAATCTTCTTAAACCTGAGGATGTAGATTGGCTTGCGTGCCTTTCGTGATCCGAAGGTGGAAGATGATTGAACACTAGAGTACCCAGAAATTTGCACTCACATAGTAGAGTATCAGCAATGTGATGGCGGGAATGGGCTTACAGATGCCATTTGGAGATATGATGGATAGGAGGATGGGCTTATAGATGCCATCTGGAGATGTGACAAAACCTTGTCGGGAATGGGCTTATAGATGCCATATGGAGGTGTCGATCGCGTAAGAGATTCCTTAGCGAGAACTTGCGTACTTGAGAAAGAAAGATAAATTCCTGGCCTGTTACAGGTGTTGATCTTCAATCAGTCGCTCACAGACGTGCCCTGGCTAGGTACAGGTATCGAATCTGGAACTTTAAAAGGTTGCTTACAGATGTGCCCTGGCTGGATACAGGTATCGAATCTGGAAACAATCGCTCGCAGACGTGCCCTGGCTAGATACAGGAATAGAATCTGGAATTAGTCGTCTATAGACATGCCCTGGCTGGATACAGGAATCGAATCTTCAAACTCTTCAGATATACCCTGGCTAGATACAGGAATCGAATATGGAATTAGTCGTCTACAGATATGCCCTGGCTAGATACAGGAATCGAATCTTCAAACTCTTCAGATATGCCCTGGCTAGATACAAGAATCGAATCTGGAATTAGTCGTCTACAGATATGCCCTGGCTGGATACAGGAATCGAATCTTCAAACTCTTCAGATATGCCCTGGCTAGATACAGGAATCGAATCTGGAATTAGTCGTCTACAGATATGCCCTGGCTGGATACAGGAATCGAATCTTCAAACTCTTCAGATATGCCCTAGCTAGATACAGGAATCGAATCTGGAATTAGTCGTCTACAGATATGCCCTGGCTTGATACAGGAATCGAATCTTCAAACTCTTCAGATATACCCTGGCTAGATACAGGAATCGAATCTGGAATTAGTTGTCTACAGATATGCCCTGGCTGGATACAGGAATCGAATCTTCAAACTCTTCAGATATGCCCTGGCTAGATACAGGAATCGAATCTGGAATTAGTCGTCTACAGATATGCCCTGGCTGGATACAGGTATCGAATCTGGAATTGCGACAGTTGATAATAATCATCTTTGTATTGCCCTTTTTCCTGAAAAGGCGAAACATTAGTTGTATGCAATGTCATGAGGTATGAAATGCATGATGTTCTAAAAAATAAATGAGATTGCATGTATCAGGATGTATGAAAATGTGATGTTTGTGTATGTATTTTTTGTATAGGAAAATAAATCCTTGACGAATGCCGGGAGTTAAATCCTGGGCTGATGTTGAAGAGAGTTCTTCGTTTCCGCTGAGGATGATGATTGCAGGAATAAACCGGTAGGAGAAGATGACTCCGTTGGGGAATAAACTTGTTGGGCAGATTACTTTACGGGGAATTACTCTGTGGGAAGAGATACTTTGCTGAGATGTTGATGATAATTCCGCTGGGGATACCGTTGAGAAGTTGTGTTGGGGAATTTGATGAACTCCGTTGAGGAATAGGAAGAACTTCGTCGAGGACGATCTTTCCGTGGTAATTAGCTGAGGATAACCCAGTTATAAGCTCTGGTGGGGAATAATCTTCTGAATAAAGTCGGGGAGGTGCGTATGTACTCTGCAGGTGATAAGCTTCCAGAATCTACTGGGGATAAGCTTCCAGAATCTACTGGGGATATGGATTTAACTCTCCTGGGGGAACTTTTGGACTGTACTGGGGAGATTGATTCCACTGGGGTGTCTGGTATTCCGCCGGGGAACAATCCTAGATCAAGACTGCCGGGGATGCTTGCTTGGGAATATCTGTATACTCCGCTGGGGAATGTTGAGATCTTTTGGGGATACCCAACTTCCTTAAGGCTGACAGTAAACTAACTCTGCTTGGGGAGAGTGTTGCTGACTTGCTGGAGATATTGTGCCTTTTTAGGGCTGATTGGAGACCAACTCTGCTTGGGGAGAGCATGGCTGAATCTTGTCTTACTCAACGGGGAGTGAAGGTATCCTAGTCGTATTCTTCAGCTGAAACTACCTTATACCTGGAGGACATAGCAGCTAGACCGCTTAGACAATTCTTTATTGCCCCTGTTTCTAATGTCACCTGTAATTAGCCCTTTGTTTCGTACGCAAGTTTTTATGAGTTAGCAATTAATGTCAAATGCATATATCAAAAATGAACATTGGACGTTCTTTGCAAAACAAAACAGGAAAAAGAAAAAAAACAATTGGCAATTTTTCTGAAAAATGGATTTGTATTGATTTTGAGATTTGCCTGAAAATAGGCGTTTATGTACAAGAGACTGACGTCCTAGTAAGAGAACGCCGCCGAACAACATAGAGTTTATACAATTTTGAAAAGAAAACAAAACAGCTATGTGAAAAATAATCCCGTTGGGTTCCAATTCTGCTATCGCCTTTATATCTTCAAGCGTCTCATCACTTTGCTGCCCAGTTGAAGATGAAGCTGATTGATTGATGCCGTCTGAACCTGATAATTGATACCGGATTCTGGATGCAAGGTGATTCAATGAGACATAGTATTACGCTTTAATCCCTAACTTTTGCCTGGACCTCCCTTTCGGGTTTTCAGTCCACCGGGATACCCATTTTTTCCCAAGCCGCCTTTTCAGGTTTTCGACTTGCCGGGTGTACAGATTTTTTTTCATTTCATCTTTTATTTTTGCCCGAACCTTTTTGGTTCGCCGGGAAGCCCTTATTTTTGCCTAGGTGTGTCAACCTAGCGGGTCTTTATTCATGTGTAGTATCTTTTTACTATGTCTGTATTGGCGGGGTGAGGAAGGTCGTCACCATCCATGGTGGTTAGAATCATAGCTCCTCCTGAGAAGATATGTTTAACCACAAATGGCCATTCGTACGTGGGACTCCATTTGCCCCTGGGATCACTTTGAGGTAGAATGATGCGCTTGATTACCAGATCCCCAACTTGATACTCTTGTCGTCTGACTTTCTTGTTAAATGCCTTGATCATCCGTTTTTGGTACGTCTGACCATGACAAATAGCGGTGAGTCTCTTTTTGTCAATTAGGTTTAATTGATCAAGTCGGGTCTGGATCCAGTCATCTTCGCTCAAACCTGCATCCTTCATTATCCGGAGAGAGGGTATCTGGACTTCAATAGGTAGGACTGCCTCCATGCCATAGACCAAGAAAAAGGGTGTTGCCCCTGTTAACGTCCGTGTTGAGGTACGGTACCCATGAAGAGCAAACGGTAACATTTCGTGCCAATCTTTGTAGGTCACTGTCATTTTCTGCACAATCTTCTTGATATTCTTATTAGCTGCTTCTATAGCCCCATTCATTTTTGGTCGGTAAGGAGAAGAGTTGTGGTGTTGTATCTTGAATTGCTCGCAAAGCTCAGTGATCATATTGTTGTTAAGATTGGCACCATTATCTGTAATGATCCTTTCCGGGACACAGTATCGACAAATCAGGTTATGCCGAATGAACTGTGCCACGACGTTCTTAGTTACGGTAGCATAGGAAGCTGCTTCAACCCACTTCGTGAAATAATCAATTGCTACCAAGATGAAGCGATGCCCGTTGGATGCCGTAGGTCTGATTTCACCGATCATATTAATGCCCCACATTGCAAAAGGCCAGGGTGCTGTCAAGACGTTCAGGGGAACTGGAGGGACGTGCACCTTATCTGCATAGATCTGGCATTTGTGACATGTTCGAGAATGTTGGTAACAGTCAGCTTCCATTGTGGACCAATAATATCCTGCCCGTAGGATTTTCTTTACCATGGTATGTCCACTGGAATGAGTTCCGAAAGTTCCTTCATGCAGCTCTTTCATGATCCTTTCTGCTTCAGTCTTATCCATACAACGCAGTAAGGTTGAATCATGGTTTCTCTTGTAAAGAATGCCATTGCTGAGGAAGAACTTAGCTGCGAACCTTCTCAGAAACTTCTTGTCATTAACAGATGCACCCTCGGGGTATTCCTGAGCTTCTAAGTACCTTTTCACTTCATGATACCATGGTTTTTCTGTTACCTTCTCTGTCTCAAGATCACAACAATATGCAGGTTCATCCAGTTTCTAGATAATGATCCGAGGAGCCTCGTTGTCCCATTTGACTTTGAACATAGAAGACATCGTAGCCAGCGCGTCCGCTAACTAATTCTCCTCTCTGGGGAAGTGTTCAAAAGTTATTTCTTCGAAATGGGGGATCAATGTCAACACATACTCCTTGTAAGGAATAAGATTTGGGTGTTTCGTATCCCACTCGCCTTTAATCTGATTGATCACGAGAGCGGAATCTCCGAAGACACTCAGAAACTTGATCCTTAGGTCAATTGCAGCTTGAAGACCCATAATGCATGCCTCATACTCCGCCATGTTGTTGGTGCAGTTGAAATATAGTCGGGCGGTAAGTGGAGTATGAGAGTCATTAGGAGATGTGATCACAACGCCGATACCATTACCCAAAGCGTTTGAGGCTCCATCAAAGTTCATAGACCATCGGGATCCTTCCTCAGGTCCTTCATCTGGTCCAAGTATTTCACAATCAGTCACTACCATGATGTTCTCGTCTGGAAATTCAAAGTTCATCGACTGGTAGTCATCCACTGCCTGGTGTGCCAAATGGTCTGCCAATACACTTCCCTTGATTGCTTTTTGAGTCGTGTACTGGATGTCATATTCAGTCAAGATCATCTGCCATCTTGCTATTCTTCCCGACAAGGCAGGATTTTCGAATATATACTTGATTGGATCAATTTTTGAAATCAACAGAGTAGTGTGAGTCAACATATACTGTCTCAGCCGGTGAGCAGCCCATACCAAAGCGCAGCAAGTTTTCTCGAGCAGTGAGTATCGGGTCTCACAGTCGGTAAACCTTTTGCTAAGGTAATAAATAGCGTTCTCTTTTCGGCCAGACTCGTCATGCTGCCCCAGCACACACCCCATTGAGCTGTCAAGTACTGTCAAGTATAAGATTAGGGGTCTCCCTTCAACAGGTGGCATAAGAATGGGTGGCTCTTGGAGATACTCTTTGATTCTCTCGAAAGCGGCTTGACATTCATCGTTCCAACGTACTACCTGATCTTTCTTCAGCAGCTTGAAGAGTGGTTCACAAGTAGCAGTTAGGTGCGAGATGAATCGGGCAATGTAGTTCAGCCGTCCTAGAAAGCCTCTGACTTCTTATTCAGTCTTGGGAACTGGCATCTCCTGTATGGATTTCACTTTGGCAGGGTCCACTTGAATACCTTTGTCGCTTACGACGAAGCCTAGCAACTTTCCAGATCTCACTCCGAAAGTGCACTTGTTCGGGTTCAACCTCAGCTTGTACAACTTCAGACGGTCAAACAGCTTCTGTAGATGGTCAAGGTGTTCCTCCTCAGTTTGGGACCTTACAATCATGTCATCGACATATACTTCAATCTCATGGTGGATCATGTCATGAAATAAAGCAACCATGGCACGTTGGTAGGTTGCCCCAGCATTTTTCAACCCAAATGGCATGACCTTGTAACAAAAGGTGCCCCACTGAGTAACAAAGGTGGTCTTCTCCATGTCTTTAGGAGCCATCTTGATTTGATTATAACCGGGGAAGCCGTCCATGAAGGAGAATACTTTGTGCTGAGCAGTATTGTCAACCAGAACGTCAATGTGAGGCAGAGGGAAGTCATCCTTGGGGCTCGCCCTGTTCAAATCCCTGTAATCAACACACATTCGGACCTTACCATCTTTCTTTGGCACTGGAACCACATTGGCAACCCAATGAGGGTAAGAAGTCACTGCTAGAAACCCGGCATCAAATTGTTTCATAACCTCAGCTTTGATTTTCTCGGACATCTCTGGACACATACGGCGGACCTTTTGTTTTACCGGAGGGCATTCTTCCTTGGTAGGCAAGTGATGAACCACAATGTCGGTATCCAACCCAGGCATGTCTTCGTAAGACCAGGCAAAGATTTCCACATAGTCATGCAACATCTGAATCAACCGTTGTTTCACACTAGACTCCAGATTGGCACCAATCTTGACATCCTTTCTATCTGTCTCAGTACCCAGGTTTACCATTTCCACTGGCTCTTCATGTGGTTGAATGGCCCTCTCTTCCTGGAGTAACAGTCTTGCAAGCTCGCCAGGCACTTCGCAATCATCTTCACCTTCGTCTTCGGCTAGGTTAATCGGATTTTCAAAGTCATAACTAGCAGTAGCAGAGTTGTTACCAGTGGGATCCAGAGTGGATTGGAACCTGTATAGGTGAGTGTGTGTAAATATAGATGTTTTGCAATATATAAAGAAAGAAAGGGAGCGCAAGATTTGAAATGTAAAAAACGTCCAATGCTTTTATTCATGATATATGAAAGTGACAAATAACAAGCCATCACAAATGAAACCACGGTGCCCCGGGTAGGACACCGGGCCATAGAGTTTCAAATTATTGTTCGTTACAAATTCAAAACAAAGGAGTTCATTACTGGGTGACAAAAGTAATAGGTGTAAAGTTTTTTGCAGTCCAGTTGCTTGGTCCACCGTTGGTCGTCGGGTAGATCCAGCTGTCGAATTCAGATTCCTCCACGTCGTCTTCATCCCTAATAGCATTTACTCCATGATTGGGCATGGGAGCTGTCACCATATTAGGCCTCTCGGGCGCCTCGAACTGTACCTCTTTAGCATCAATAAGGTCTTGAACCTTATTCCTCAGAGCCCAACAATCATCTGTAGAATGCCCCGGGCTATCAGAGTGATAAGCGCAACGGGCGTTGGGGTTATACTTCGGGGATGTGATGTTCACAACCCTTGGAGCTTCCTTGACAGTTACCAGATTGGTTGACAGCAGTTGCTGCAATATCTGAGACAGGGTCATGCTGAGCCGAGTGTACTGCCTTTTGGGTCTCTCACCCCTTGGTTGGTTGTATTGCTGAGGAGCAGCAGCAGGCTTTGAAATTACCACTGCGTTGACAGTTTGGCGGCGTTCTGGTTTGTTTTGTCTCCTTGGACCATAAACAACACTAGCTTCCTTCTTGAAGGGCTTCTTTTCAGTACTCGAGGAGGCACCTTTCTGTATCTTCCCCGACTTGATGCCAGCTTCTATCCTCTCCCCGGTTATAATGAGGTCTGTAAACCCAGAAGAGGAATTACCAATCAGGTGATTAAATAATGGAACAGACAAGGTCCCCAAGAACATGTCCACGAGTTCACGGTCAGTCAATGGTGGCTGCACCCTGCCAGCCAGGTCTCTCCACTTCTGCGCGTACTCCTTAAAACCTTCACCCGTCCCAAGTGACATACCCTGGACTTGGGTACGCGTGGGAGCGAGGTCGGAATTATACTGATACTGCTTAAAAAATGCAGTAGCCAAGTCCTCCCAGTTTCAAATACTGGTTCCATCCAGCTGATAGAACCACTCGAGTTGAGCCCCTGAAAGGCTATCCTGGAAGAAATGGATCCATAGGTTCTTGTCTGCAGTGTAAGGTTGGATCTTCCTTACATATGATCTAAGATGCAGCTTAGGGCATGAAGCTCCGTCGTACTTCGCAAAGGCAGGCGCCTTGAACTTGTGTGGGATCACCACCCCAGAAGATAAGCCTAGGTCACCAAAGTCAACCCCGGGCACACGTTGAATCTCCATAGCATTTAATTGGTCCTCCATCTGTTTGTACCTGTCCTCAGCAGGAGGATACTGTTCATCATTGAAATCTATCTCGTCGTCGAAGACCGCGGGACTAGGAACCCTTCTCTCTTGGGGACTGCCTTCCCCAACAGATGGAGTAGCCTGATCAGTCTCATTTTGCAGTGTATTCCCAAACCTCCGACCATTGCTGAACAAGACGGTCCTCCTCTTCTTCTTCTTCTTTTCCTTCAAGAGCAGAGTCTTCAACTCCTGTTGACCCTGGGCTAAGCTCATGACCAGCTCTTGAAACTGGGCGTTCTGGGCCTGGAGGGCCTTGATAGCTTGTTCAGTAGTAGGTTTAGAAGACATGATGATTGCTGAAATAAACAGCGAAGAAGATTAAGCAACATGTAGCAAGGGAGTACCTGTTATGCACATGATGCATGATATGCTATTTATGCAATGCATTCAAGGGTTCGAAGGTTCAAATTCGTTGTAGAAGAAAAAGGAACACACGTTATATTAAGAAATAATATGTTCAGTACATCAGGGCCTCATGGGCAAAACATTACAAAATAATTAGTCCCAAAAGACACTGCGCATCCTCTTTGGAGCGATTTAAGTGTTGAGAGTCTTTTCCTCGTGAAGCAGGCGGGTGAGCTCCAAGACCTTCTTCTCACTGGCATGTAAACTGGTTTCAAGAGAGTTCCGTTCTTCCTTGAGTTGGATCCAGCTCTTCTGCATTTCTTCCCAGGATGTTGGCATATCAGGATGTTGAATGGTGTAGGGCACCTCTCCTTCCAAAACTGGCTCTTTGATCACGGGGAGAACATGAGGATATGGCATCACCAGCTTCTGGGAGCGGGCTCGTACCCACTTGAGATAAGGTTCCAGGGGGATGGAGTTCCTGTGCCCCAGTGTCTTACTATCTACTTTGTTGGGCATCCTCCAAGCTCTGATGAACCTCTGGCGAAGTCCTTGCGTATCGTGGTCGAAGTCAAAAACTATGTCAGGAATCAACATGTCATGAGGGCCATCCCTCCGAGCATATCCAAACTGCCTCAAAGCCAGACATGGGTTGTAAGTAATGCCTCCTCTGATTCCAAGTAAAGGAACATTAGGAAATTCTCCGCAACGATCAATGATAGTGACATTCTCTATGGACCGAGGACACCAATGTATATCAGCATGTGTAAGGGTCATCAATCGTTGTGACCATCTCAAACCCCGCTCGTTCTTCAAAACTGATTGTGGATGGTGCGAAATAAACCACCTTTCCAGAAGAGGAGTGCAGCACATGAGAACACCTCTTTTTCTCATGGTTCGAGTGTAACATGAGTGGAGGATGTCCCCAAGCGGCGTAGGTATAGGATTTCTGGACATGAAGATCTTGACATCATTGATATCTATAAGATGATCTGGATTCGGGAACAACACCAACCCATAGACAAGGAGTGCCACAACTTCTTCAAAAGCTTGTAGGTCAAGGGAATTCCAACATTCTTGGGCCTTCTCAAACAGAAACTTTGCCAAGAATCCTTTGATACCACTTCTGACTTCCCAATGCCCCTTGATATCAGATGGTTGCAGACATAATGCTTTAGGTACCTCTTCAAGTTTGGGTTCCCTTTCCGTACCGTTGTAGGGTAGTTGACTAAGGATAGGAATCTTCAGAAGCTGAGAAAACTCTTCCAAAGTAGGCACCAATTGATAATCCGGGAAAGTAAAACAGTGGTGCAAAGGGTCAAAGAACTGGAACAACACTTTCACCATATCTTCTTCAATGTTGGTATTGACCAAGCTGATGAGTCTACCATGCCTTTCACTGAAAGAAGAGTTCTCGGGAATCCTGGATGTAAGTTCCTTAAGCTGAGGAGGGATCCTTACAAGGTTGACCTGAATTGTCTTTCTGCGGATAGTTTCCATGTCCTACAAAATAAGAACAAAGATGAAGATTCGAACCCTTGAAGTGGTTAGTAAATGCATATGATGCTTTATGATGTTATGATGTTATGATAAAAGCACACCACAAGTATTCACAAAAGGCAAACATGATAAGGCACACAAGTCACACCAGATAACCCTTAGAGTTTAGGCCAGCATGAGGTCTAGGTACTACCCTTTTGAAGTTGGTGGGTTCAAAACCTGTCATATCAAAAGTAACCGGGTTCTAAGGAGCTCAATATCATAGGGTTATTTTCTATGTTCATTGTTTTGATTTAGCCACTGAACTGGCGATCAAAATATTCCAAGAAAACAACCCTCAATGAGTGTAGTATCGAGTATCAACCAACTTCGGACTGCACCAAAGTCGGTCATCTCACTACCCCTAAAGAGGCCAGGATGGTTCAATTAAGGTTCCTAAGGTCAGTTGATGTTTCACGACACCACGCGATGGCCCCGTACTCTCCTTGACTTGACTCAAGGGTTACCGGTACTCACCAAAGTGCCACATCAACGTAGCAACTGCTTCAACCATGTCGGTATACCCCGCACAATTCCCTCACAGTTTGTTGCTACTTCTAAAAGGTATCCCCCAGATCCGGGTTAGGATCTATGAAACTCCAAAACAAGCCCACAATATTTAAAGCAATCAAATCAAGCAATTGAAAACAAGAGTGGTATAATCCTAAGGTACACCTCACTTATTAAGTGTCCCCAGCAGAGTCGCCAGTTCTGTGATCGGTGGAAATAGAACTGACTGTTTTTTAAGCTGGTTCGCAAAATATCGCGGTAAGTAAGAGTCGCCACCGTCTTTTATGTTCTCCAACATGGAAAGGACAAAAGCACAGCAAAATTCCTTCTTTGAGATGTCTCTCGGTTCGGGAGGTAGATTTATAGAAAAGGAAGGTGTTAGCACCCTTTCTATCCGTGGTTATCCACGGGCTCTTAGGTACTTGCTCTTATGTTTTCAAAAATTTGTTTGCTTTTCAAGTGTTTGTGGGTTTTGAAAAAGTTTAGTTTGAAAAACTTCTAAGTAACTCTTGTATCAGTCCTCAAGAGTGTGTGAAAAATTTTGTTTGAAAACCTTTTGAAAGTGTCAGTGTGAAAAGATGTTTTTGTTTGTTTGAAAGAGCAAGTACCCACGAGAATCTACCTACTCTAAGGAATTAGGCTGTGTAAGAGTCCTTTAGATAGTGCCATCCCACCATTGAGAGGTAGGTAGCACCGTCGTTGGAGGTATTCGGGATAATTCGATTAAGGGACAGTGTGGTCACCGAAGCAATAGTAGGACACTTTAGAAGTAACCTTAGTGTCCTAGATCCTTTTTATCCGAGGCAACCGTTTCGAGGCAACTGGATCTTTAGACAGGAGGGCGACCTCTAAAACATCCTATACTTGACGACCACGTTCGAGGCAACCAAGTGAGGCGTACCCTAGGAGTGGCATGTGCTTGTGTGTTGTTTTCATGTTAATGTTTATCTTGTACATGTTATTTGTGAGCTACGGATTTATTTTATTTGGCATTCATTCTTGCATGCATATTAACAGTTAAGAGTGCGGAGAATAAAGTGCGGAAATTTGAATCTACGCTATTACAAGGCGCAGGTCTATACATCGCCAAAAACAAAAACCCGTTTTGATAAATAAGTACGGAAAGGTAAATAAAGCGGTAAATCCTAATTATTACATCCTTGGAAACAATTACATAAATAATCAAAATAAGAATAATGCGCGAAAGAAATTCAATCGGGACGTCCTTAGGGTTTTGACCCTTTTTTGAGAAAAATACGAGTTTTGGTCCTTTTTTACAATTTAATGAAATATTAAACCTAAAAAAACTAATTAATTATTTATTTACAAGAAAAAGATTTTTGTGTTTTTTATGTAAAATAAAACAAAAGGAATTAAAATTAAAAGTTAGTAAAACTTAATTCTAAGTTTATTTTACTTACTGAGAAAAAGGTTAAAATTAAACCTAAATTAAACTAAGTTGATTAATTAGAATTTATCTACAAAAATAAATTAATCAATAAAAATAGTAATAATTAATAAAAATATTCACATTTTTTTATTCTCTGAATTTATTAAAAATATTAATTTGTTAGTTAATTAAATAATATTAATAATTATTAAGGAAAATAAAAGGAAAAGAAAAAATAAAAGTAGTAAAAACCAGGGGGGGGGGGGGGGGTGATGGCCCAATGGAGGTTTTATTCTGGAAATTTAGGCCCAATATCAATTTAAGCTTGTTGACTTTCTTGATCAGATGCGTATGGTTGACTGAGGAACATGGTGCTCATCACTTTCTGGCCTTTGGATTGATGATTGGGAACACCTGGCGCGCTGATCATTGAAGGCACATGGTGGAGTATTGTTGTGAAGCTGCATAAGAATTTGTTAGAAAAAACAATATTGAGATTTGGGTGGACCTGGGAATCGAACCCAGGTACCAGTAGTTACCACGCACATCATCAACCACCAAGCCACTTTGTTGTCTTTGTTAATATAATATGCAATAAATATAATGTAAGAAAAGAAACAAGTCACATGTTGAAACAAAAAGAGGCACGCGTATTTGAATGGCCCAGTGAGGTATTGCCAGCTCACCGTCTTCTTCATGAAACCGTGTTTCTGTTTGGCCGTGTTCTTGAGCTTTAGAGCTTGTTTCTGATTGCCAATTGTTTCTGAATGTCCCAACAATGTATTGGAATCGTTCTAAGGCTTTGAATTGTGCTGGAAGCTTGAGTTCCATTTTCAAATTTTCCTCCTATTTTTGAATTTTGTTTATGGCTTTGTAACAGCTTTTGCACGTTTTTAGCATTAGGGTTAGACTCAGTACTTATGAGGGAATGGAATTAGGTTAACTTCTGGGCCTTAATCCATGTACATGAGAGAATTAGGTTTAGGTTTTCCACCATTAACAAACTTTCCTTTTTTTAAGCAAAACCAAGACTTTGTCTACAACATAGCCCTAGCATGAGTTTGTGAGCTGGCACATGATGTATGAAAGCTATTCAAATCCAAAAGACACTATTCCATTGATTTTTAAATTTTATTTGAATTATTATGGATTTAAAATGAATTAAATCAATAAAAATTAAATAAAATAGAAAAATAAATGTTTGATCTTGAAATTAATCATGGGACACATGTGTGGCATGACAAGGCTGAATCAAGTGGAAGAAAGTGGGCCCTTTTGTAAAAAATTGAAGTTTCAAGGATAGTTGACTTTTGCACATTCCCAAAAATTTCCCAACTTCTCCAATGCACATCTTGCTCAATTTTGATCATATGAACATGTTCTTGGACATTTTGGAAAGGTCTTGAAGTCCTCTAACCAATTCCTTTGGTCCCATGTCATTTTGATTTACTAATCTCAAGTTATGATCTTTGACTTAAAATGCCTTTTTGTTGACTTTTGAAAATGACCTATAATGTAGAAATTGATAACTTTTTGTGAGAGCATTTCTTGGACTTGGAATGTGAAGATTAGTTGTAGGAAATGTCATCCCCTTCAAAATGAGCATTGGATGAGATTTTTATGATGAACCATGAGAAAGTTATGCTTTGGTCAAGTTACAATTGACTTTTCAGCTGTCCAAAAATGGAAACTTCTGCATCTTGATGAATTTTGAGCCATTCTTATGGAATCATGATCAAGACTTGATCAAATGATGATTGTGGCTTCAAAATAAGATGTTGACCAAAAAATTTGACTTTTGACTGCCAAATGACCATTTTACCCCTATAGTTGATTGTGAAGCAATTAGGGCTTTTGACTGTGCAACTTGATGCTGTAAGCTTTGAGACTTGACATGTAGATGCTTGGCAATATGTATAGGCATATGAGGCTTGATTGAGCCATTGAAAACCTCAACTTCCTTGAAGGAACCAAAACCCTAATTTTGACTGGCTTAGGAGGATGTTTGACTGTGCAACCCCTTGAGAAGTTTTGAGCCATTTGATGATGATTCTTGACAAACCTTGAAGAATATGGGAGGGCAAATTTTGGGGTACAACAAGGACCAAGCATATTGGCATCCGTCATCACTTCATAAGAGAGCTTGTTGAAGAAAAGATTGTGGCCTTATAACATGTAGCATTTGAATTGAAACTGGCTGACATCTTCAAAAAGGCTTTGGATGCTAATCAATTTGAGAATTTAAGAGGAAAATTAGGGATATGTTTATATGAGGATTTGTAGAAATTAAAAGTGTGTGGGAATATCATTAAAGTGATATTATATTTTTTGCGTTTCCAACAAATAAAGTTTTGGAAACAAATATTACAAGACTGCCTAAAATTGTTTCCCACACGCTACTACATTTCTTCTCTCTACTTCCACAAACTCTTCATTCTCCTCAACAGAAGAAGAACCCTTGCCATTCCTCATCTCCTTGCTAGAAATTTTTCAAACATGTCTCAACATCACACATCATCTTCCTCAAAATCTTCAAATGAAAATATCTCCCTTGACAGAGTGCTAGATGTTACTCCTCTATCAACGATCCCTCCGCTTGAGAAAAAGGTCAAGAAACCTATATCATCACCAGCTAAGAAATCTAAAGATGATAAATGTAACTCCTCTTCTACTACTGCCAATAGAACTAAAGAAGAAATTGTCAAGGTTGATAGAAGCATCAGAAGGCTTGTGGAAAAAGTTTTAAATGAAGGATTTGTTGTGCTTGGGATTTCTACCCCCCTTGTCCGCATGCCTCCTCTTGCTGACAAAGGAAGTAATCCTAAAAATGGTACTGCTGAATCATCCAAGAAAGATGTTGCTGATTGAAAACTTGAGAAGCTTGCTACATCTTCCCTAAAAGAAGTGGAAGAAGAAGATGTTGATCAAGATGTTGATCAAAATGTTGATGAAAATGTTGTATAAAAAACGCTCTAAAGAAGATGTTGTTGCCTCCAAGGAAGGAAAAGATCAAAATGCTGACAATGTAGTCAATGTAGAAGAGCTCTCTGACAATGAAATCATCACTAATGTTGTATCTGGTAATGCTAGAAGGCTGAAGTCCAGGAAAGTGTAAGATGCAAGTATTACACCCCCTCCCAAGACAATCAAGAAGAAAACCCTCTATGGACCCCCAAAATCAGGAATTAAAGTGGTCCCTCCTTCTAGAAAGAGAAAAGCTAGACATGTTACTTCTATTGATGATGATGAGGATGTTGTAAAAAGGTCGAAGAGTAAGAAGAAAGTTGTTCTAGTTAAAGAGACAGACTCTGAGTATGATGTCGAGAAAGATGTCCAGGACATCTCTCCTATCAAAAAGTCTGTAAATATGAAATTGTCTGTTAGGGTCCCTGTGCAAGAGGGAGTCTGCCTTGACACTTCACTTTAAGCTATTTTCAGGAAAACATGTCCCAGACATTTTTTTGACATCTTCAACTACTGAAAACAAGACCTCCACTAAGGATGAAATGATCAATGAACTAAAGGAAACCTGGAAGGAATTAGATGATGTGATCAGAGTGAGCTCAACTAGGAAGCTATTCTTTGAAATAATGATCAAGGACCTGTAAAATGATAGCAACCTTGGTGATGCAGTGAGCTCAAAAGGTGAAGACTCCAGTGAGGCAAGAAGTTCTAGTTCAACGAAGTCAACTGGCCAGGATGACAGGTAGACTACTTGATGTTTCTCTGAACACTTTGTTTCTTTTTTGGCACTTGCTTGTGCTTGACATTTGAATTTTATGGTCTGTAACCTAATACTGATATTCCTTTGAATGCATCCGTTTGTTTGGCATATTATGACTAAAAAGGGGGAGAGAAAGTGAGTGAGTGACTAACTAACTACTGACTGACCAGTGACCATTGATTGAGGGGGAGCTCAATACTTGAGGGGGAGACTCACGTCTCAGAAGATACTCATGTCTCAGTAGATGTTTTGACATCTTCCTTTGTTAACAACTAACTGCTAACTGAATGTCTGATTGCTTTGCTTATTATGCTTCCCTAATAATGCTCTGATAATTGTGCTGCTGCTCTGATAATATGCTCTAATAATGTTTTAGCCAAAATTTGTCAAAGGGGGAGTTTGTAAGTGTTTGTTGGCAGCAATTTTGGTAAAACAATGACTTATTAATGTTTTGCTAAATGTCTTAACATTTGGTGCAAAACTGTTTTGAATGATATCAAAGCAGATGTCTAGACATCTGCCTACTGAACTGATCTCAGCCCAAAATCAGTTAAGTCTTTTGTTTCCTGATTTCCAGCATTATATAATTCAGGATTTGTGATCTATAGGCTGCGAAAAATATGGAGGATTACTTTTCAAATTGCATAATTTATCTTGGCCTATTTTTATCGAAATATTCAAAAGAAATGGATATTTATTTTCAAGCCCAAGCCCAAAGCTGCGCATATAAAAGGACTCGCTTCCTTATTCAAAGACAAGCAACTTTTGAAGAAGAATATTTTCTTTTTGATTAGAAGTTTAGGATTTTTATTTGTAATACACTCTAAGCATTAGTTTAAATACTTGAGTTATTATTAGGTTTGTTAATTGTGTATCATTCATAAGCTTTTAAGCATTGAAAGAATGAAGTGTTTCAAACTTATTAATTCTGTAAGTGATTGAATGGATTTGAGGATGGCCTCATACCTAGGTGAGTCTTAGGTAGAAATTTATCTTGGGTAGTGATTAAGTGATTAGATCATAAATTGGTTGTTTACTGATGGTCTATGAATTGATACTATTTTGTGAACTTATCCCTGGCTTGGTAGCCCCCAGAGTAGGTGTTGTTGTACATTGAACTTGGTGAATAATCTCTTTTGATTTTACTACTTTTGATTTTACTGCACCTTACTTGCAAAAATATATTTGTGTCCTGACATCTCATTTGATATCACATATCTGATACCAAAATTTCAATACACATACACTCAGGGTTCCATATCAATATCAGACATTCAACACACATACACTTAGGGTTCCATATCAATATTCGACATTCAACACACATACACTCATGGTTCCATATCAATATCAGACGTCATATGTATACGTCATACAACAAACAAACAATCTCACCCTCGATTTAGCTATCTAAGGGTTAGTCATCAAAACACACTTCTTCTATAAATCCAACCAATCACCTAAGATTCCATGCAGTGATGTGTTCAACCCATCACCTAAGACTGCATGCAGTGATGTGTTCCTTACAACGTAGCATTACCTAAGTCTCCATGCACTAATGTACGAAACCCAGTACATTGCCTAAGACTCCATGCCACATTGTTAGAAAGCCAAATAAGATCTGTCACCTCAGACTCCATGAAGTGATGTGTTCAGCCCATCATCTAAGACTCCACACAGTGTTGTTTTCCCTCTACAATGTATTTCATTACCTAAGACTCCATGCAATAATGTACGAAGCTCGGTACATTTCCTAAGACTCCATGCAGTGATGTATTCTCCTCTCCTTACCCATTACCTAAGACCCCAGGAAGTAATGCGTGAAACTTAGTTCTTTGCCTAAGACTCCATGCAACAGTGAAACATTACTCATTGCCTCAGTCTCCAAGCAGCCATGTGTTATCAGGTGCTGTTTTACTCATCCCCCAAATGGATGAATAAACAAAGCCAAACCAAGACACACAATATTATTTCATCTGCCTCATCGTCAAATTTAGGTAACTGATATATCATTAGCTTTTCCTACTTCCTCAAGACTCGTAAGGGTATGCTATATCAGCATAACCTTATGTTTGTCGGACAAATTTCGGGGTATTCCAAGTATTCAATAAACTCCCAATCAGAATGCACAAGACTCATGTATTCTCAAGATATTCGATTGGAAGATAATTGAATAGGGACAACTGTCGTACCCCAAATTTTCTCTACCTTTGCGATTATATTTTCAAAATTAAAAATAGAAGAGAAGTGTTTTAATTAAGGATTGTCCAACAATATCGGATGGCCCATTCTTAAATCTAAGTCAACCAGGGGGTGTACTTTAGTTCAAGAGAGTGGGGCTTTCTAAATCATAAAGACCCATGTATACGTAAGCCCATTTACGAATCATGTTGGCCAATGGCCCATGGGATTCGAATATGGAAGACTAATTCAGAAAAGTATTAAGTTTAAATATAACTAAGCCCATTTAAATATTATTTGTTGGTAGTAAAAAGGGGAGGTGGAATTTCATTTTGCAAGCCTATTTTCGTTTGACCCATTTCCATTTTCTTTGTTATATAGCAAAATGGGGGTGTGGTTACAATTTGCAGGCCTATTGAGTTTCTTTAGTTGGTCCATCTGATGTTTTTGGAAAAAGTATTATTATTATTACAATTATTTATTATTGTTATTTTAATAAAGAAAATAAATAACATATATTTCTTTTAAAAAAAACGTGATATATTTTCTATTATTGCTGATAAACTTTTTATTATAATAATGTTATATTTTATTATTAAAAGATGTTAAGTTAAATAATACTTATATAATTTATTTATTAAAGGGTGTTTGTTTTGAAAGTTTATTTTTGGATCAAACATTTTAAAAGAAGATTTAGGCCCAATCCGCACAAAAAAAAAACGGTTGTTTGCAATCAATAAGCATGCTGGACCGAAAACGCATATGCAAGGCCCAAAATCAATAACAGTTTATGTATCAATTAGACCAAAATAAACGCACGTTTTCATCAATAATGAGTATTGTTCAAATTAACACTAAATCTGCAATACAAATCTTCATCTAGAAATATGCAGAATCCCTAAAACAAATTAAATCTCCAACAAATATATATATAAATCGAATCTTTACATTTCAAAAAACTAAAATATATTAAATATTCAATACAGATTACAAGAACAAATCATACATTACAAGAATAAATCCAATCTCAGAATATATTTTGCAATTACAGCGTGACTCAATTACAGAAATCAAAACCCTAAGATTGTTCATAATCCCTAAATGTAGGACTAATTGTAACAACAATTTTACAATTCCCTAATTCGTAACTGTTGTACCCCAAAATTTTCTCTCTCATGTTTTCCAAGGCCTTTCCCTACATGGTTGATCACAAACCCTTGCCTAAAGAAACAGAAAATTTGTGAGTGATTGTTTTTAAGTTTCCTTCAATTGACATCTTCAAATTGCCCTTTGATTAGCACTTCAACAAAGCCTTTCGATTGGCCTTGTAACAAGATCCTACGATTGACATTTCAACAAATCCTTTCGATTGGCCTTGTAACAAGATCCTTCGATTGGAATTTCAACAAGGCCTTTTGATTGGCATTGTAGCAGTATCCTACGATTGGTACTTTAACAAATGTCCTTCCATTGGCACTTTAACAAATATCCTTCGATTGGTATATGGACAAAGACCCTTCGATTGGCATTCCAAAAGGTCCTTCGACTGGAACATCAGAGTGTCCTTCGACTAGAATTTCAGAGTTTCCCCAATCATAACATCAAAATAAAATAACCTTTGAATGGAATTTCAGTGTAGAGTTTGTCTTAATCTAAGATGCTTTGATGAAAGAAGTTTTGAACACTTCGAATCAGAACTTAGACTCATCACAAGGCCAAGGGCTGGTCGAAGTTGCCTAATAGGGAATTTTCTTCAAAAGGACAGGAAATCAAAGCAAATGGTGGTTTAGTCGAAGGAGCCCTAGTATTGAAGTTGGCACAATTCGACTCAGAACCATTAAGGAGAACAAGGTTCTAATAAGGAAAGTCTTGATTAGCTCGAATTGGAGTTTAAGGCAAGCAAGGAAGGTAGATTTGAAGGAATGAAATAGGCTGGCATGACTAAGCAAAAAAGCATATCCTAACCTGTCCAGGCCAGATTCTTGCCTTGTTTATTCTCAACCCCAGAAGAGTTGATTCGACCAGGGTGATTCTTTTCGAATCAAGAAATCGAAGCAGAGGGAGGTTCAATCGAAGGGGGCTATGCAATAAAAGCTGGAGTAATTCGAACTAGAGCGTAGAGCCTTCAAAGAGAGAAAATTCGAAGGGAAGTGGATCTGCAGAGGCAGGTCATCTTTAGATTCTCATCATGTTGGAGGCCCAAACAACTCATAACAGGCTGTCAGTAACTTATGAAAATAGATTGGCACTTGATTGAATCAAATATAACAAGTATTTATGAAGAAATCAAATCAAATCTCTTCATCATAATGGACCAATATTTGATACACAAATATTGACCTAAATTCCTTTGTCTATATAAACCTCATGCTCTCAGAGAAAAGGGGACGAATAGGGGGATACATGCGCAACAGCCACAAAAAAGGCCAGACGAAAAACATACGGAGAGGGATACACACGAAAAACACATGGAGGCTGCCTCAGAAGAAAAAAACTAGTCTGCCCCATGAAAGTCCAGACTCTGTTGCAGGCACCTTCTGTCCAGGTTGACACTTTGATTGCGTTCTTGGAGTTCACACAAGTGTACGCTCGTTCGTGCCCCAGCCATCTCACACCCAGGACTGCAGATCCAGGCTCCTCTAGTGGTAAAAACATTCAATCCCACTTAATCTTAAATGAGACTCGTGATTGCATGTTCATAGTTTTGTTATTATTTATGAGCGAATTAACAAAGTATATGCAAGTTGCAATGTTCATACGTTCGAATACCATGGACAAAGTTTTCTGAAGCTGATTAAATTTGAAGTCCATGATACTGGTTGTGACACATCGAAACCAACCCATATCTGGGTTCAGGGATTGATTTCGAATGGGTTATTTTTTGTGTATTATTTATTTTCCAATTAACTAATTTGCATGACCAAAAGCAGGTGTCATGTATTTCGAATGAGCAAGCAGCTCAGGTGGTGAAAGGGAACTCTCTCAATCGAAGGGTTCGATCCCAGGCCTTGCAATTTCAATTTATAAATAACTTCCGTGTAGATCCAGTATCCAAGATCGAAGGATGTCACATCCAGATATAACGCCCAGACGTGCATTCGCTCAAGCTTCTTCGATCCCAGGCCATGCATTTTCAATTTCTAACGAATTTCCTTGCAGATTCAGTATCCCAGATTGAAGGATGACATATCTATATCGAACGCCCAGACGCGCATTCGCTCAAGCTTCTTCGATTCGGCCCTTACAGTTTCAATTTCTAACATTTTTGCTTGCAGATCTAGGGCCCCCAAGACCCTCGAACGAGGTCTCCGATTAGCTCATTGGATCGAAGAGCAACCCAGGCCTCTTCGATCCAGACCTTGCTTCCAAGAATTCCTTCCTTTCGTTTCCTGTCCTGTTTGGCTTTTCAATTGGGTTTCCTTTCTTTTACTCCTTCTAAGATTTAATTATCATTAAGAAGAAAAAACCCAAAAGACACTAGGTTTAGTTTTTACATTAAATTAATTATGTTAATTATATAATTATTTTAATATTTCTTAAAAAAAAACTAAAATTGAATAGACAGGATTTTTTTAATTCAATTTCTTTTCATAACAAAACACAAACAAAAAATTCATTTCACTTAGGATTTTAGACGCATTTTCAATTCAGGCGTGCGTCTATTTACTTTATCATTTTTCGTTAATTATGTAACTGTGCCTGGTTTGTAATAGCTTAATTAGGGTTTTATTTCCGCATTTTACTTTCAGTCAATTGCGTATGTATCTATACCAAAGCCTTGTAATAGCATAGGACCTTTATTTCTCGCTTTTATATTTTATATGCTTGTATAGAATTGCTAGTATCCTAGGCGTGCATGCCTAATCAATCAATCTTAGATCACTAAACTACAGGATAAAATATCTGAAATAGAACACTATTACACACTTGCACTCCTAGGGTATTTCCCACTTGGTTTCCTCAGAAACAATGGTCATGTCCCTCGAACATAGGGATACTCTTAGCAAAGACCCTCAGTTTAAAATCATCATAAAGATCATAGTCCCTAAATTTTGCTCGAGTTGCCTACGAGAAATGATCTTATAATAATAATCCCTTCAAAATGCTAAGGTATCCTTACATGTTGCCTTCAATGACCATTACGTCTCTTTCGATAGTCCCTCAACATCCAACAACTAGGGTTACCTACTCACTAATAGTAGGATAACATGGTCTAAAGGATATGAGGAAAAGAACAGTCTTTTCTCTAGTAGGTAGATAACTGTTAGGTACTTGCTCAAACAAATTTGTACACCACACTTACAAACACTTTTCAAACAAAGTTTTCAAAACGCTTTATCACACTCTTGAGGACTGACACAGGAGTTACCATAAAGTGAATTGCCGCACTAAGGCATTTTCGAAACTTTTCAAACCACAAACACATAAGCAATTTCAAAAAATGAGCAAGTACATAAGAGCCCGTAGAAAACTACAGATGGAAAGGGTGCTAACACCTTCCCTTTCCATAATCTACCCCCTTACTCAGAAATCTCGAAAAAGGATTTTTCTGTTCTTTTCACCCTTTCCTTTGTTTGATAAAAGAAAATTAGGTGGTGACTCTTGCTTACCGCGACATTTGCAAACAAAAAATGCAAACCAATTTTAACAGTCGGTTCTGCCACCGTATCAAAGAACTGGCGACTCTGTTGGGTACTATTTATAAAGTGGGGTTTACCTTAGGGTCTAGATCATTTTAAATTTCTTTCTCTATTTGCTTTGACTGCTTTATCTTTGAGGGTTTGTGGGGGTATTCTTGTAAAGATCCTATACCCGGATCAAGAGACACTTTTTAGGTAAGTAGCAATAAATCATAGAGGTTGTACGGTATAAACCGATACAGACAAAATGGTGGCTACGTTAGCGCGATACTTTGGGTTGTACTAATGTTGCTTGAGTAAGTTAAGGATAACATTAGGCTTCCTCATAGTGTCACTAAGCGCTAACTGACCTTTAGAACCTTTAATTGACTCATCCTAGAGATTAGGAAGTAGTGAGATAACCGGCCTTGGTTCCGACCGAAGATTGGTTGATACTCGATACTACACTCATGGAGGCTGGACTTTCAGGATTTTTTGGCTGTAATACTTCAGTGCGGAGCTGAAACAATTTCTGAAGGGAAGGTCAGTGATATTGAGGCTCCTTAGAACCCAGTTACTATTAATAGGAAATGTTGAGCCAACTGAACATTCAAGAGGGTACTTACTTACCAACCCCGATGCAAGCCTAAACCTAAGGTTGTTTGTGTGATTTGTTTGCTTTCAATTTGAACTACTTGCAGGGTTTTATTATCTGACAACATGATTTTCTTGCAGGATTTGTTTACAGTCATCATCCAATAACACTTCTTGCAGGGTTTACTTGCTTACATCACCCTAAACTTTTGCTTAATGCATAACATACACATCATAACATCATGCTACAACATTTCCTTAACCATTTCAAGTATCTCAAGGGTTTGTGATGCCGGTTATGATAAATCATACGTCTAGCAAGGGGAAAGGGGATTTATTTTCCTCTAACCAATATCGTCAAAAGATCAAAACTCAACAACTTGAGTCAGGGGCTATGACCCACTTGATATGGTGAGATTGACTCTCATAGAAGGACACTCAACGATACAAAGTTCTTCAATCAAAGCCACAAAGTTGGACGCCTAACATTTTTCTTGTTTACCCCACGAGATCCTTGAAAATATTTGCATATTATACATGTCATTGCATAACAGGTAGTCTCCAATACATGTCTCTCATGTTCTCGCTGTTTATTTCAGTAATAGCTCTCCAACAAGACAACATAGATCTTCAAACTCAAGAGGCTCAGTTTATGGAAATGTTCCTTAACCTATCCAAGGGGCAGAAAGAATTGAAAGCACTCCTCGCTGGGAATCTGACCAAGAAACATCCTGATAACAATAAGGACGAACGGTTGGAACAAATGTAAGTTGAGGTAGAAAAAATGAGAACCCAGATGTTGTGGCAGATGCCTCTTATCCAAGGCCTAGCCCGGGGACAAGAAGACCTAAGAGCCATTATCAACAAACTTCATCAAGACGGATACAACCGTATGAAGAAAGCAGTCGAGGTCGGGGACCAAGTCATTGATCAACCTCCGAGAAGACAAGAGGTTAGTTTGGTGAATATTGTACCCTAAAATTTTCTCTCCCGTGTTTCTCAATGCATGTCAAGTGAGGTCCTCAAATTGCTCAAGGAAGTCCAAGAGTTGACTAAACAAACTCTCTCCTAAGGTAGTCTACTCCAAATTAGGGTTTCATTTTGCATCAAGATGCTTGAGTCCAAAGGATCCAAAATGCTCACAATTATCCTAATATGTTCTCAAGATCATCCATATCAAGTTTCAATCCTTGCAGAGGAAGTTTGCTAAGTCAATTGCTCAAGTGCCTAGAAATCGACTGTGCTAGGTCAAAAGTCAATTGTGGCCCACATACAGTCAAACTTCAAGATTTTTGGTCAACATCTTCATTTTGAAGTATTATTCATCATTTGATCAAGGGTTGATCATGATTCCTCAAGGATTGCTCACAATTCATCAAAACCCAAAAGTTACTAAATTAGGGTTTTGTAGGAAAAGTCAACTCAACTTTGACCAAGCATAACTTTCTCATACTTTATTAAAAATGACCCATCCAAAGATAATTTTGAAGAGGATACAATTCCCTATAATTCATCTTCAGCTCCCAAGTTCAAAATATTCACTCACAAGAAGGTATGAATTTGGACATTATAGGTCATTTTGAAAAGTCAACAAAAATACCTTTTGGGTCAAAGCTTCATACATGAACATGGAAGTCTGAATTGAGATGAGACCAAAAGGGTTGCTTAGAGGACATCCTAAGATTTCTAAAAAGTCCAAAAACACATATCTAGGGTCAAAATTCAGAGAGTTATGCATTGTCCAAGTTGACCCTTTTTGCAAAATTGCCAAAAGTCAAATGTGTCGAAAATTATATTATTTGCTAAATGGGCCTAACTTTTTATGCTTGCACTGAGTTTGTAATGTGACCCACGCCCCATGAGCCCTTCGAATTTTCGTTCTTTTAGTTTTGTTATTTATTTTGATTTTATTTCATTTAAATCAAATAAAATCAATATAAAATAATGAAAATATCGAAAATCAATAAAACCTTGAGATTTTGTGCATGATTAGATTCATTATACAGCTGGAGATAGGATCAAATCGTGCAAGGCTTCATATGGACAGAAAAAGATTGAAAATGCTTGTTTTGGAAAGATTTGGTGCAAGGAATAAATCATTGGTCAATCTTCATAAATGGCAAAGATTTGATGCAAAATTTAACCCTAATACACTCTATTATACATAGTGAACAAAGGCAGACCAAAAGGAGAGGTGGAGAAATCGTGAAAAAGGAAGAACCAATTGCAAAATTTCAAAGAAAAAGTGCAGACCAAATTCCAGTTGCAGGCCATCTCAAGCCATTCTAACCATACCAATCAATTGTTAGACATCTCGGGATCGTGTTTCAATCACTAGCAAGCCTCCCCACGCACAGAAACGCATTGTAGCAGTCACACGGTTAGCTTAGAAATTCGTTTTCGTTTTTATTGATTTATACATCATTTGCACGTTGTGATTACATATTCTTATTCCTTATTGAGTTTGCAAGCTAATCCCTATATTCAATTGCATTTTTATTAACTGTATGTAAAAATTCCATGGCTAGGGTTTGTTCTTTGTTTTTAGCGGTTTCTTATACAGGAAAAATTGGGCATTGATAATGGTACCATGATGCTCGTGAGGTTGAAACGAGTTGATTGGTACCATTAGGTTTCATTTATCTTGCACGTAAAATATTTTGGAATGGACATGGGCTATACCTACGCTTGATGTCCGTAGCTAAAAGTCCTTTTACGTAAAACGACGGAATCAATGAAGAAGATAATGGTGTGGCAGTGTGTGAATGGCTCGTTTGAATTTCCACGCGTTTTGGAGGTGTGGCACGTTGTTTGCACTATATTCCATTTATTTCGTTATTATCACAATTAACATGTTAGCGCAGATGGTGAGGATGTTAGCCTTTGATGCACACGTCCTGGGTTCGATCCCAGACGTGTGCATTTTATTTTCTCAACAATTTTAGGTCAATCCAGTGCTTCACATTCTCAAGCATATTCCATACACTCTCAACATCAGCCATCTGATGTACTCATGGCCAGATCCAATGTGCACATAATGAAGTTTCACCATGTTCCTCAAGTCAACGCCTCCATCAGATCTCACGCTGACTAGGCTTGATGATAAATGGGCCTTACCACAAATCAGATTCACACCCCCTTTGCTAAACAATCAGGCCCATTCTTTTTTCTTTTCTCTATTTATTTCTTTTATTTAAATTAATTTGCCTAATTATTTTTAACAAAATTAATCTTCTTTTCACAAAATCATAAAATCAAGAGTTTACAAAAAATTAGAATTAGGTTTTTTTTATCAAATCTAATTTAATTTTAGTTTAATTTAATTTAGGGAAATTTTAACCTTTTTTATATAATTAAAACCAATTAGAAAAAAATTAGGGTTAGACTCTTGATTTAATATTTATTTCTTTCTCAAAATAAAAAATACAAAAATAGGTTAATTTAATTATTTTTCTTAATTAAAATTAATTAGTAATTAGGTTCTTTTTTTATTTCAATTGAGCTTTATTTTCTCAAAATAACAAAAATATCAAAAATGATTTTTCCTTTAAATTACAAATGGATATAGTCGAGGGTCAAAACCCTATTTGTCTCGTATACGATTCATCGCGCGTGTTTATTATTTTTTGCAATATTGATGTAATTGTCCACAGTATGTAATAGTTTAATCTAGGACTTTCTTTATTTGTCGTCTTTTACGAGTTTTTTTGGCTATGTCATTAAGCCCTACCCCGAAGCCTTGTAATAGCGTAGGTTTATTTCCTCGCATTTTAATTCTCGCAAATATTAACTGTTTAGATGTATGTTGATAGGATTGTATGATAAGATTGCATGATAATTTAAAACGGCTAGAAAACCCTAATGTGCAAAGATAATAACTGAAATCAAATCACTCGCACATGTGCACTCTTAGGGTATACTCTCACTTCGGTTGCGTTCGGTAAACGATCATTAAGTATAGGGTGTCTTAGTGGTTTCCCTTCTGTCTAACAAAGATCAAATGTCCCGTTCAGAAATGTTGCCTCGAATATGATCTTAAGACTTTATGGTTATTACTAAGACGTTCTAATATTGCTTTAGTGATCGTACGTCCCTTACGAATTGACCCTTACAACTCCAACGACGGTGCTACCTATTTCTCAATAGTAGGATAGCATTGTCTAAAGGAAACGAGAATAGAAATGATCCTTTTTCGAGTAGGTAGATGCTAATAGATACTTGCTCAAATCAAACTTTTCACACTTACACTTTTCAAAACAATTTTCAAAACAACTTCGTCACACCTTTGAGGACTGATACAAAGGTTATCACGAAGTCAAAACTTTTTCAAAACAAAGCACATACACAAGCAATTTACAAAAAAGATGAGCAAGTACCTAAGAGCCCATGGAAAACCATGGATAGAAAGGGTGCTAACACCTTCCCTTTCTATAATCTACCCGACGTACTCAGAATATCTCAAAAAAGGATTTTTTCTGTACTTTTTTACTTTCCGGTTGGATGAAATAAAAGTCGATGGCGACTCTTGCTTACCGCGACATTTTGCGAACAAAAAACGCAAAATGCAAACCAGCATTTTCAAAATAGTCGGTTCTTCCACCGTATCACAGAACTGGAGACTCTGTTGGGGATTAATAAGTGGGGTATACCTTAGGATCTAGTTCATCATAATTGCTTCTCTTGATTGCTTTGATTGCTTTACTTTTAAGGGTTTTGTTTGGGAGTTACTACAGATCCTAACCTGGATCTGGGGACACCTTTTAGGTAAGTAGCAATAGACTGTGAGGGAACTGTACGGCGTAGACCGATACGGTTGAAGCAGTAGCTACGTTGATGTGGCACATTGGTTGGTATCGGTATCCCTTGTGGAGAAACGAGGAGAATATGGGGCCGCTGTGTGGTGTCGTTAAGCATTAACTTACCTTAGAACCTTTAATCGACCAACTTGGCCATTAGAAAGTAGTGAGATAGTCGGCCTCGGTGTAAAGCTGAGAACTAGTTGAAACTCGATGCTACACTCATTGAGACCAAACTCTCATGATAGTTCCGACCGTAAAAAAATATTGCGTAAGCTGAAACCATGACCGATGGAGGATGGTCAGTGATATTGAGAACCTCTAGAACCCGGTTACTTTTGCTAGGACAGGTTGAAACCAACTAAACTTCAAGAGGGTAATACCTTTGGCCTCATGCAATCATTAAACTTAAGGGCTTTGTGTGACTTGTTTATCTTTCCCATGCCTGTTATTTTCTATACCTGTTGTTTTCTTATCATGACATCATGCATCATAACATGGCATTCATACTTCATTATTCTAACCATTTCAAAGACCAAGGGAATTTATCTTTGTTTTTGTTTTAAAGATTATGGCTTCCGTGCGCAGAAATACCATCTGAGTTAACTTTGTGCAAATACCTGCTCAACTTAAAGAGTTAGCCTCAAGAGTTTCTGAGACTTCTATGTTCATTAAGAGACATGGTCAGCTTCTTAGCCTGGTTACTTCAAATCTTTATGAGCAGACGATGAGTGTACTTTTCCAGTTCTTCGATCCTATGCATCATTGCTTCACCTTTCCAGATTACCAGCTGGTTCCCACCTTGGAAGAGTTCTCTCACCTATTGGGCATATCCATCCTTGAACAGGTACCCTTCACTTGTATGGAAGAGGTTCCTAGACAAGAAGACATTGCCTCAGCTCTGCATCTGAAACGGGCTGATGTAGTATCCAATTGGGAAACACGAAGCGGGGTCGAAGGTTTTCTAGCCAAATTTTTGATAGACCAGGCTCAGCTATTCTGGGATAATTTGTATTTTCATGCTTTCGAAGATATCTTGGCTCTCCTTATCTACGGTTTGGTTCTCTTCCCGAATCCATATTCCTTTATAGATGTGAATACGGTCAATATTTTCCTTTCTCGCAATCCCGTGCCTACCCTGTTGGGTGATATCTTGCATTCCCTCTATACTCGTACCGTGTGAAGAAAAGGGACTCTTATGTGTTGCATTCCATTGTTGTCGAGGTGGTTTATTTCGCACCTCTCTAAGTCTGTGTTGAAGAACGAAGAAGGTTTGGGTTGGTCCTACAGGATAATGTCACTTGCCCATACAGATATTCTTTGGAGCTCTCAGGCTATGGAAGACACTGTTGTTATTGATTGTTGTGGGGGGTAATCTAATGTCCTGTTGCTTGGAATAAGAGGGGGAATAACCTACAATCCTTGTCTAGCTTTGCGACAATTTGGTCGTGCTCGGAGAGATGGTCCCCACGAGCTACTTCTTGAGGATATTGCATTTGACTACAAGGAAGACGTTGAGGAGCATCGCTGGAGGTTTATACGAGCTTGGGGCATGGTGAACAGATCTGACCCCCAAGAGCTGGGACCAAGGACTTCCCTTCCTATGTAGCCTTACCTCCAATGGGTCCGAGCTCGTTCCCAGAAGCTTGGGATGCCCTATGAATCCGTATTGCCAGTGATTGTGGAGCCCACTAATGAAGAGGGCATTACTTACACGGTTCTTTACCCTTACAAGCCCACTGATCCTGGGGAGTTGCATAGGTCTTGGATGCAGCTGAAGGATGAGAGGGATACTTACCGAGAAAAGTACGATGAGCAAGAAAGGAAGATTTTGAAGCTCACCAGGCAGCTTAAAGAAGAAACAGGGATCAATGACTACATCGACACAAAGAGGAAGCGTCCATGGGACTTTTGACTTGGATTTTCTAGTTTTATATTTGTTTTTTATTTTACTTCTTTGTAACACCTTAAAGGCATTGTTGAACCTTTTACAAGTTAATCTAATAAAGTTTGTTTATTTTTGGTTTGCAAATTTAAATTTCCCAAAGTCTTTGAAATCATTACATACATCCCATTATCCTGCACACCGTTACAGGTACCATTACAGGTTTCTCATCTTCTTCGCTATTTATTTTAGCAGAAATGTCTTCCAATCAAGCCATCAAAGATCTTTAAGCACAAAACGCCCAATTCCAACAGATGTTCATAAGTCTAGCTAAAGGGAAAGAGGATCTGAAGACCGTTATTCTGAAAGAGAATAAGAAGAAGAAGAAGGTCGGAATTCTGAACATGTGTAGCAGATTCGGAGAAAGGTTGAGACAACCAGCTGATCTGACCTCCTCATCCAAGGACGGGGAGAACCAAGAGAGAGCAAAGGACCTTAGTCATGCAGTTTCTGATAAAGATATGGATTACGACGATGAGAAATAGCCTCCTGCTGAGGATAGGTACAAGCAGCTAGAAGACCGTCTAAGTGCTATGGAGATTCAGAAAATCCCTGGTTTGGACTTTGGAGAACTGGGACTGGTATCAGGAGTGGTCATCCCTCATAAGTTCAAAGCTCCAGTTTTTGCTAAATATGATGGAGTATCCTGCCCAAAACTCCATCTTCACTCGTATGTCCGGAAAATCCAACCCCACACTGCTGATAAAAAAATATGAAAAATTACACAAAAATCTTATGCATTATTTCTGACATTGTGGATTTTTTTTTTGGATTTTTTTTATGTTTCTTTTTTTTTTGGATTGTTTACTTGGTTTTAATTGGTTTATAGTTGTTTTTATGTTTTAAAAATTCTAAGAAAATTATTATATGATCCTACGAAGGTTTCTGACCTATGATGAATTTATTTCATTTTTATTTTTAGTTTTACTATTTTTTTAAATCTTTTTTAGATCCATTTTCTTGATTTTAAATAGTTTAAAATTAGTTTCTGATTATCAAAAATTATGAAAAATTTCCTTGAAATTTTTTGATCTATTTCTGATTTTTCTCTATCTATGGATGCAATTTATTTAGTGTTTTAAATGTAGTTTGGTATTATACCTTTTATTTTCATTTAAAACTATTTAAAAAAATCATTTTCTCTTTTTTACGTTGTTTATTATGGCAATTTAAATTTTGAATATTCTGGCTGGCCTTGATCTTAACATTTTTTGGTTATAAGTTTCATCAACCTCATTTGATCTTAGGTGTTGATGGGGTAAAAACTCTAATCCACTGAGATGGATGAATGATGTTGATGATAAATTGATCAATGTTTTGATCCAATTTGGATTTATTTTCTTGTTCAAGTAATCTCTAATTCACCTTCTTTCTTCTTATTTTTTCTTTTGGGATAAATTGGATGGTTGATGATTCATCTTATTCATTTGAATCTAGAATGATACTTGATAAACTTTCACCATTTCAAATCTACCTCTAAGTAATCAATTGATCACACAAGATACTTTAGATTGATGACAAGTTTGTCCTAAGGTATCTTGAAGGATTTTATTGATATAATGACCTCATCTCCTTGACTTAGGTCTTGATCACCTTTGTGTTTACTTGTGCTTCATGTTTTAGGAGTATGATTTATATCATATCTTTAACATGTATGGTACATATATTATTGTTGACCATCCTCGTATAGTATTAACTTCTACACAAGTTTGCCTGCGATTGCATAACATAATGCTAATTCTGTCCCGAATCAGAAAACTAACATACTAGCTCTAACATTTGTTGCACTAACTTTACTATATGCACTTTTATTTTTTGCAAGCATTACATTTCATATTATCTTGTTTATGTTTATTCTATTTTCCCTTTGTCCGCTTGGACTTTTATTTTATGTCATTTTCTCTTTGTTCACTTGGACTTTTATTTTTTGTCATTTTCCCTTTGTCCACTCGGACATATGTTTTTGCTTATTTAATTTTCCTTTTGTCCACTTGGACATATGTTTATGATTATGCACTTCATCCTTTGTCCACTTAGACTTTTATTTTTTTCTTAAATCATTAGTAAACGTTTAAACCATAAAAAACTTAAGGTTCTCTTTGGACTATGGTGACTAATTCATCTGAGACATTTGGACCTTAAGACATTATTGTTATTTGTCGTGTATTGGGAAATTTTCTGTGTGCAGGTGTTACTTTAAAAAATTCATTTGATGCAAGAGTAATTCATCTGAGACATCAAGTTCATCTTATACAAAGCTTACATTTGAGGCACTATTATTCAGTTGATGATTATTACTTCTATGTGTGGCTTTAATCAAAAGGAATGTGATGCATTGTTTGACTTGTGTCAAGATGATTGTTCTTGTTTGGTTAGACCTCTCCTATCTTAGATTTTATTTTATACTTTAGGATAGTCCCTTTATCTCTTGCCCTTCTTTAATTTTCAAATCTTTCCCTTCTTTTCTTGTTTTTAAAGTTAAATCACTTTCAATAAAAACCTTGACTTTGTCAAGTGCGTTTTCAAAAAAAAATTCTTAATCAAATCTTAATTCATTTAATCTAAGTTAAACTATTTTCTTCTAAACTAAAAAGCACAAACCTCTCTTCAAACCTTTTTCTATTTTTGCTTTTTGTTTTGAAAACTTTTCTTAAAGATTAGATGTGAGTCATCTTTATGGTTGAGATATAATTCTCCCATGTCCATAACCTTGATTGATATGATGTTGAACCTTTTCTACTTGAAGGGGTTAGTGGAATACTTGTTGAGTTATCCAAATTGGAGCTCTCCTTTCACTTGTGACACAAAGGTCTATCATTCTCATGTATATGGATGTTTTATCTGTTGTATTATGAGAATTATATGCTGGAACTTTTGAATTTATTTGAAACCTATTCCATATTAGGAAAATTTTCTTCTATTTATATTTTGTTGATTGATTTTCTTTCATCTATATTAGATGCCTATATTTAGTCAAATCAGAAATGATTCTATCATTTCTATATTCACAATTCAATATACAGAGATATATACTACACATCTCTCTATTTTAGATGTCCCCTTCTAAAATTTGGATTAGTATTCTCCCTAAGATGACAAAATGTCTTTTCTCTTAAAATTAACCAACAAACAATTTTGTTCTTTTTTAGAAGAACTACGTGGTTCTAATTTCATCATTTCACATTGATGATACGTAGGCACGAGGCTCATTGAAGTCTTTTCGGATCAAAAATCTTAAGAAAAAAATTTCTTTTGTCATATCCATAAAATTTTTGCAAACAACTATTTTTAGCCAAATACACAGATTTTCAAAGAGATTCATATGGAGTATCATAGATGTTTAGGGTCTTAACACATTCCCTTTGCATATCTAACCCCGTACCTAGATCTCAGTTTTATTAGTTTTTTTCTCTAAAAACATCTTTGGGTCATATTTACTCTTTTCCCATTCCTTTGTATATAATAAAGTGCGGTGGTGACACCATCAACAAAGAGGATGAAGATATAAAGAATAAGAGAGTCGAAGGGACGAGATTGGCCCATCAAACCCCTAATGACAAAGTATTAAATCTACAAACTTCCTCTACTACGTTTGTGATGATGTTTGCCAAACGTCACAATTTTACCTCTTCCATGGCCCCCTTTGCTGATAGGACACACGATCCTGAATGGTTCACGAGGGAATTTCCTGCTTCCCCAGCAGACAATAAGAAGAATCCATAGCCATATGGGAATCAATTCTTACCCCCAAGTTACTTGTTAATAGACTGAGGCCCTCAATGAGTCAGAGTACTTTGGTTAGTTATCAACCTAACCTGGTCTCTCAACAATTTGGCCTTATTCAGATAATGCATAAGTCTCTTTATGATAAGAAGGGTTCTATGTGCCTCTACAACATGTGGTTTACCCCAGACAAGTGCGAAAAACACCTCTATCAATATACTAGTGTTACCACTCTTACTCCAATCTCCTTTTAACCATCACTTACTACACATAAGAATTTGATACTAGGTGGAGGGACTACTACACCAAAGAAATCTTCGATGTGTCTGATTTTACCTTGAATCTTACTCATGCTTTTGCTTCTATACAGGACCGATTCAAGAAAGGTACGAAAACTCACATAAAGAAAATTCGAGCAATCTAGAAGTACTTTGAAATTGTGTATATACCAGGTAATCTTAGTCGAACCATGTATGACGCAGTAGTAACTTTGAACCAAAAATTTATGAAGAAACTCCCTGATTTAAAAATCCCTTTGTCTGTAAAATATGAAGACGTGTATGAGTTGTCTTTTAAGCTTCAACTTCCAAAATTCCCATAATTTCTAAGTGTTGATTTCGGCTTGGCATTCAGACCTCCATTCCATGAATGGTTTGTCTGTGGATCTCAAAAACTCCTTCAACAAGGCTCGCCAAAAATTGCTAAACGGGTGATTCTAACTAAGTATACACTGGACAATTTCAAAGGTCACCTTCATGTTGACATAGAGCATGTTTGTATTCTTTCGCCAATACATGAAGGTGTGTAATGGGAGAGTCCTCCGCTTTGCTCCATAACCTCTTTTTTATATGCTTTTCTAACCTCGACTATTTTCAGCTGCTGATTAAAGGCAAAGCTTAAAGGACATGGCTATTGTTGGAACTAATGCAAGAAAAGTTGTTGCTTCTTCGAAAGAAGGTAGTCAAGACGAAGGGACAGCCCTTATGAAAACAACCACAAAGGTATATATTCGAATTTTAACATGACATGATTTTCCTAAATCTTTCAAATTTCCTGATATTGAAAGCTCTAAAGATTTGACTAATTTTGGTAAAACTAGTTGTTGAACAAGATCTTAAAATATGTGAAGCAAAACATGTCAAACAAAAAAGTTTTATCATATGAAGAAACATGTCGAATAAAGATATCTTATGTAGAACCATTCGACATTGCGCCTATGTACAACTGGACTACTGGATTAATTAGGCGTGTTAAAATAGTAGAATATTATGGGAATATTATGCTATTTTATGGGGCCTTCAATTTAAGGAATAAGAGATTCAAGATAAATTTAAGGAGTGTGTTTAGATTCTAATTGTGGAAGCAAATTAGGAAACTAATTATTAAAGTCTTTTTTTGAAGCCCGTGGACAGCTAAAGATTATAAAAGGAAGACTTAAACCTAGAGCTTTTTAACTAATACTTGTATAAAACTTTTGAGAAGTAAAAATAAGGGCTTAGGGTTTTGAGAGTCATGTAATTTATTGGGTTGTAAGTCACCATTTATATCAGTTTGATACATTGTGGTAGACATTGTTTCTATACAGATTTAGAAGACTTTAGGTAATGAACTGTATATTGTTCTTGGATGAAGCTTTGAAGCAAATCCATGTGTGTTTATTAGTCAATAATCTTGAATGAACTTTATTTTTAAAGAGGTATCTTTCAAGTAGTTCGATGCAATCATCAGAGGTTGTGATTGTTAGATATCACTGAGGTGATTTAGGGAGTGAGATAGGTTTCTCTTAGCTTGGATGGAGTTCTAAGATAAAGAATGCATTGGGTAGTGATTAGACAAAACGGATGTTGTTTAACGGTAAACTTGAGGTTGTTTAAATAAAATAATACTACTGATAGTGTAATTTTCTTACTACTTTGGTAGCCCCCAGAGTAGGTGTTGTTGTAAAACGAACTGGGTCATCATATCTTTGTGTTATTATCATTCTGCATTGTTTAGTTTTGTTTCTTGATTGATTGACATGTCATATAAGATGTTGGAACATCTGTCACAATGTTAGACTGATAAGTGTTATATCAGTATGATTTTTCTTGTCCTTGTGATGTTAAACGGAGATCAGTGTCTTACATGTGTTAGGACATTTGTTATTTGTATAACAGAATTTCATATACCTTTGACCTTTCTATACTAGTCGAAAACCTCATCCCACTCTGAAGAAAAGAAAACAAAGACACCCTCAACCCACACCAATCAAATAAGATCCTGAGGATCTATCCCCAACTTCAAAAGCTTTCAACAAGAAGAAGAAATCAAAAACTTTTGACCCTGTCCAACAAAAAATTACCAATAAATTTAGGCCAACAAAGCCACCTGCTCAAAGAGTGATAGATTTTGATCGCAATCCAACCAACACTGCTCCTGAACAAGTTAAGAGTGACAATTCTATCGCTGGGGCTGAGGGACTTAAGGCATTTTGACATCATGTTACTTTTTCTTTCATTACAACTTATTTTTTATTGATACTAATCTATCCTTTCTTTGTAGGGTGATCTAGCTATTAAATATGATATCCCTGTAACATCGAAACTGGCATGTGATGGGCCATTTCTGCTTTGTCTGCTTCTTTAGTTTCTTTTATCTTTATTACCTGGTCCTATTCCACGGATAACATCGAAACTACATTGCCGTTAATACCCAAAGATGATTCAGAACTTGAATCAAAATCATTAGTGATCATATCCTCATCGTCAAGTGGTTGTTTTGACACCATTTCCTTGGGTTTCTCCCCTTTAGGAGAAAAAAGCTTTCTCCAAATTGGAATTTTGTCTTTGACCTCATTTGTGGATTGAGGTTGGTTGGTACTGGATTATTCCATGCCTCTCTCAGCCGCTTCGCTTTCAAAATTCTTCTTCCTTTGGTGCCTCTTCCACTGGGATCTTGACATAAGATTTTTTTCCTTTGTAATTTTAAAATTTGTATGCCTATTGTTTCGACACCTGAAACTCCCTATGATATGCCAACAAAGATCCCTTACCAAACTCAAAGCTTCTCCATTTCCGTTGTCCTTGACCTCTTTTTTTAGCAGACCTCACACACTTATTTGTTGGGGAGTCAGCAATTGGTTTGAACCGAGATTTCTTGTTCACCCGGAGGTTTGGTTCTCACTGTTGTTGCTTTAGGGGAACTACCATCTTGTTGAAAACATGTTTTCCCCCAGTATCTTTCCAGTTTCCTCTTCGACGGGAAATTCAGACTGTCTCCAAATTTTCAACATCCTTTTTTTCGTACAAGGATCTGCACTTAGGGCACATTAATGCCTTAGAGTTATTCTGCTGGCATCGAAAAAGGAATTCAAGAGATTTTCATTTTTCTTGGGGTAGGCTACCTTCATATGATCTTCTTCCCACTGGATGCTTTCTTCATAAGCCTCCGACTCAGCTTCTTCGCTCAGTTTGACCATGTTAACTTCGACATTAGGACCATCAGTAATCCTAATCTTTTGTAACTCTATCCAAGGGCCCTTAGTATCCTCTGTAATTTTGATACCCTTGTTGAAACCTTTAGTGGTTTTACTCATGGTGTTCTTGGCATGGAGGTCTTTAGTAAATTCGATCATATTGACATTTGTTGGCTCGGTGTAATTGGCATCTACTACTTGCAAGGGATCTGAATCAATCTTCATCCGGGCCTTGCTTTTCTCACCAAACTTCAACCTTCCATCCTTGATAGTGTTTTGTACAAGATCCCTGAAAAGGAAACATTGTGGGGTTTTATGGCCTAAGAAATTATGATATTTACAAAACTTGATTTTATTCTACTGTTCTGATAGAGGAGTTTTAGCGCAAGGTGGAACTATCATTTGCCCATATTTAACTGAATATTTCATCACACTTCATCACATCAAAGGTGTATGTTCTCTTAACGAATTTTTCATTATTTTCTGTTTCGATGAGATTCTTCCGATTCGAAGTAGCAAGGGCTTCGCGGGAATAAGGTAGCACTTGTTTAAATACTGCCAAATCTACTCCACTTTCGTCAAAACCTATAGGGTCACTGTAAACCTTTGGTTAGTCCTCATCCATTTCGACATATGCTACTCTTTCTCTTCTATTATTATTACTTGCCCTAACCTTTTCAGCCTTCAGACATTCCACTTGTCAATCTATGTCTACTAATTGGGCCATATCTCTTAAGTATTGAGTGTCTGGTTTCTTTCTAATGTAATAATCCAAACCACCCACAACTATTTCAACTAGTTTATGCTCGGTAACTTGTGTGAAACACCTTACCTTCATCAAAACTAAACCTGTTGAGATAGTCATCTATTGGCTCACTAAACTTACGCTTAATGCTAGCCACTTCTTTCAAGCTTATCTTTGACTGGCCCATATAAAGCTGCTCATGGAACAATCTCTCTAAGCGATTCCAATCATGGATGGAATTCATAGGGAGAGTATTGAACCTAGTAAAGGCATTCTTTGTAAGGGAACTAGGGAAATATCTTATCCTTAAGTTTTCGTTGTTCACAATGTCCCCATCCTCGGTCAGATACTTTGCTATGTGTTCGACAGTAGATTCACTGGTATCATTAGTGGATTTTGTAAACTTTGGGACTTTCTATCCCCAGAGAAACTTGATTTGTAAAACATATTCAGACAAAGGGGAAGTATAATTTGGCCTACAAAGGCTTACGTTTACCCCTATTTTTCACTATTATCCTTTCGACCATAACTTCTAAATTGTATTTTCCCGTGAATTCATCTTGTCGAACACGATGGATGACTTTGTCTGCATCTTGGTCTCAATTAACCATCACGACTCTTGAGGCTTCTCCATCCCTTGGTATCGCTTGTTCGACCCTACATGGTTCAATTTATGGTCCCTCATTAACCTCGTCGGCATTTGGTGCAAATGTTTAGGCTTGGTTAATTGTTGGATCATCTTTAAAAACACTCCTTGATTTTCTCTTATCCATTCTCGACAGGGTTGTTGAACTGGTGCTTGAGGGGAACCAAAGAAATTTGCAATTTTCACCATTTGCACTGTTGTTGGCTAGGATTTTCACAAAGGGTTAAAATCCAACCAAAAGTAAAAAAAGTTTTTTTAAGACTTTGAATTATAGAAAATTGACCACAGAAGCAGTAGATTGGAAGAGGTTTCATAAAAGGCCAATTTCGGCTTATAGACGCAGTCAACCAGAAAAGAGGCCTAATGAGGAATGGATGAGGCTCATGAGTGTTAAAAATCCCAAAAGAGGGCATAACTAGAAAAGCAAAGCATTATGAATGGAGAACATGGGTTTGATAGAAGGAATGGAGAACATAGATTCGGTAGCAAGGATGGAGAACATGGGTTCATGGAGGGAAGTTACAAGAGACACGTTGCTCATAAAAAAGCTAAGCCCGCTGAAAAGTAGTTATTTATGTATTATAAATAAAGCACTTATTGCATACTGTAAGAGGTTCGAACTTTTACATTCCTACACGCTAGTCACTCAGAGTACCCAAAAGAACGAGCGAAATGAGTCAAGCAAGGGCGATGTATGTTTGAATTAACCCATTTTCAACTATTTTGATGTTACCTCATCTATATTTACAGTTTAAAACATCTTTGTTTTATTTACAATTCCTTCTTTATTTCTTTTAAATTCGTTTCTCCTTAGTCAAACAAACCCTTTTGAACATAATTTGTGAAAACACTCAAAAACTGAAGCACTGTACTGAGATTCCCTGGTCGATCTCGCCAGTAAACTTTCTGTTAAGACACCAGCGTTGTTTACCAAAACTAGAGGTAAACAAATTGGCACACCTGGTGGGACAGTGCTAATAATTTCGTATTTTATGTGTAGTTTTAAAAAGTTTCTTATAGTTAGTGTGTGTATGAATTTGAGAAGTGGTAAACTTGTGTCCAAGTCTAAAATGCCATGCTCTAACACAAACATGAGACATACACAGATTTCTACACAATGTGGATGTCATACCAGTATGTACCACAACTCAAAGCGCGACAGTTTTATCTCCCGTAAGATCAACTGTTGTTCATGGTTCAGGGACAACAGTCACAATGACAGAACCTAGGCATGAGATTTGGCCCAAATCGACCACTCTTTCCAGGGGGTTCAGGATCATCATTTGTCCCTTACCAATATGGTATGCCGTATTCCATTATGGTTGGGTTATAGTCGAACTTGGCCACATATACAAAAAACATAGTGGCCACTAGAAACCAAGGCAGTTATGTCCTAAGTGGTCGACTAGGTGGTGTTAGTTATGTCCCGCAGTCGACACCATCTTTGAATACTACTTTCGTTATGGATTTAAGGAAACATATGGATGAGAGTAATTTAGAGTTAGTAAATGTATTAACTCAACAAATGGGAGTCTCCCTCAATCCTGTAGTTGACCAAATAGGTAGATTAATTGACTCATTAGGGGTGTAACCAACTCAAACGCGCCATAGGCCGTTGAGAGTTTTTGAAGAACTGGAGGGGGGAAACAATGGGATTCCTTTTAGACCTTGAAGAGTAGAAGCACCAACTTATGAAGAGGAAGTATTCGTTGAACAATACGAACCTAGGTTAGTCGTAGTTAGGATAAACTAAGATGTTGATCGAGTGCTAAGAAATGCCACTGTTTGGTGTAACAACATAGTGAATATGGTAGAAGAAGTATTAAAATGATCTAGAGTAAATGTTGGCCTCCAGAAGCCCAATTACTCTTCGCCCTTGCCTGATTATATTCGACAGGTAGAATTACCTAGGGGATGTAAGGTACCTAAATTTACCAAGTTTGCTGGTGATGCCAATGAGTCGACCATATAACACATTTCTAGGTACAAAACAGAAGCTAGAAATATCGCCAATGATGAGGGTTTAATATTAAGATATTTTCCTAATTCATTGACAAAAAATTCTTTTAGTTGGTTTAAGACGTTGGCTCCAAACTCCACACGCACTTGGGAACAACTTAAGGGTATATTTCATGAGCAATTTTATGTTGGTCAGCCTAAGATAAGTTTCAAAGAGTTATCCTCAATCAAGAGGGGGTTATCTGAGTCAATGGAAGATTATTTAAACAGGTTTAGGGTCCTAAAGTTTATATGCTTTACTAGAGCTCCTGGACATGAGCTGGTCGAAATGGCTGCTGAGGGGTTAGATTATTGTATTAGGAAAAAGTTTGATCCTTAATCTATTACAGATATGTCCCGACTAGCTGATAAAGTTTGATATGTCGAACGTTTGAAGATAGGGAAAACTAAGGTGTCAAAGCACCATAGAAAAGGCAAAATTTCCTATTTAGACACAGAAGATTATTCCATAAAGTCAGAGGATGAATACATGGAAGAAGGAGAAGTTAATGTGGCTGAATTGAAATTCGGGCCTCTGTATGCATGTAAACATGTAAGACCTTCAAAAGGAAAGACAGTCGAAGAACCAAAAAATGATGTGTCTAGTACTAAAAGATATACTTTTGATGTGTCAAAATGTGATCAAATATTTGATGTTTTAGTTTCAGAGAGTCAGATTATAGTGCCTCCAGGCAGTAGAAATCCAACATTAGAGCATAAACAAAAAAGAGGTTTTTGCAAGTATCATAATTTATGGGTCATAACACTTCTCAATGTTTTCTTTTCATGGATTTGATTCAGAAAGCTATGAAAGATGGTCGACTGAAATTTGGTGAGAAACCAAAAATATACATGAAGGTCGACCCAGACCCTTTGCATGTTGTTGATGTGCACTTTTTTGAACCATTGGAAGTTCTTATGATTGAGGATAATGATGGTCTCGAAGGCGAACAGGCGGGCATTATTAATTCACTTGCAGCATGAACAATCAAGACCACTGATGGTTTCGAGAGTGAACAAGCTATGACTGTTGATCCAATGATAACTAAAACAGTCGAGACTATTTAAGGTCTTAAAAGTGGAAATGGCAACCTGTCTAAGCCTCAAGAAGTGATGGTGGTTGGTATTGCTGAAGAACCTGAAGTTAACCAAGACGACAATGAGAAAATGGATTGTGAAACTAAAAATGAAGAATTGTCTGAAGAAACCGTTATTAAGTTAATGAAGGTTGTTTTTCCCAAACCTAAAGAGGAGTTGGTGGATTTTCTGAGCAGGTGCAAGTTAGGTAATTCCAGGTCTATGTTCTGCCCAAATTGCAATGTAGTCTATGATGAAAATGCTGCGAAGAAAATTGAGGTGTTGAAAAAGAAACATCCTCAAGAGAAGAATTCAAAGGTGGTGTTAGACCATGTGAAGGAGGCATACATTGTCCAAGTTCCTCAAGGAAAACCTTGTTTTCCGTATCAGGGGACTTTTGTACCATCAAATGATGTTTCTAACAACAACTGGGTTTGTACTTTCTATCAAAGGGGGGCAAACCATAATTTGAAGGTGGAAAAAAGGGTTCGGGTTCGAGTCAGAAATGAGATATGACAGAGAAGGGATCGAGTTCTTCCCAATTTGTTGAAGCTGAGATCACTTCAAAGAGGTATCACGTTACTCCCACATACAAATGGAAAAATCATATGACAAAGACTCAGTGGAAAAAGGTTTAAGAGAAACAAGAAAGCTGCAAGAGAAGCGACATTAAAAGCTACTTCATCAAAGGGTGAGAGTATTCAGAAAGGATTGCACCGTCGACCAGCAAAAGAGAGGTTATCAATGCCGGTTGTATGTGCGTCGCCAACAAAAGTTGAAAATTCTGGTGATGACAACATGGACAATGAACTATTTGATGACATTGAAGATAGTTCAGATGATGGTTTTATTATACATTGTAATATTGTGACGGTACTTCCTAATGAGTATAGTTTCGCGTCAGAGGCATCTGGGGACGAAGAGCAGACTATGTGCGAAGAATCAGCAGGCCAAAAACCTCTATGCTACTATGTCATGAATAATTGGGTGGTCGAAGAACAACAAGCAATGTTTGAGAAGCCTACATCTGATATGATGTACCATCACAAGCCTTTGTTTATAAGGACTAAAGTTGATGGTTTCCCTGAGAACAAAGTGTTCGTTGATGGTGGCACTTCTATGAACTTGATGCCACAATCATTGCTAAAAGGGATTGGTAAGTTTGACACTAACCTTAAACCACATAACATGGTTTTGTCAAACTATGAAGGAAAAACAAGTCACATATTAAGTGTGATTCACGTAAATTTCTCAGTTGGATCGACTTCGAGGCCAACATTTTTTATGGTGATTGCATCCAAAGTGAACTATAATAAGTTGTTAGGACTTGAGTGGATACATGGCATTGGGGCAATTCCATCGACTTTGCATCAACCCTTATCCATATGGAGCCAAGATGGGATTGTAGAGAATATCGAGGTAGATCATAGTTACTTTACTGCTGATGTGGGTATGGTCAACAAGAAGAATTTTCAAAAATCCTTAGCTACTATACCTTCGTGTGATCCTGAACATGCAATTCTTAAAGTCACATCCTGATGCGATCAAGTTTCTAACCCTACACCCTACTCATGGTTTCATTTGGGACCAAGAAAATATGGATACATATCCAACTACAGAAGGGGAGTTCAAACCCACTGGGTGGGAAGAACAAACTCATAATGATGCCTGAGACAAATGCTTTGGAAAGGATTTTGGCCTATATGGCCGAAAACAAGATAAATTCGGCCTTAGAAGCTAGAAATATTTCAAAAATGGCGCCTGAAGTCATTATGGTGGAAAAGCTTGGAGAACCAAGCCAAACAACAGGTTCAGAAAGCCAGAGGCTTGACTGTATATATGAAGAAGAGCCTTTGGGGTTTGAAAAAGACCCAAGAGATCATATTTTGAAGATGCAAGTACAAGATCCATTGGAGGAAGTCGGCCTTGGTGATGGTGCGATTAGGATAATTACATACATCAGCAATAAGATCGAAAATAATATGAAGGATCAAATAATTGAATTGCTTAAAGAATTTAGAGATTGTTTTGCATGGGATTACAACGATATGCCTGGTTTGAGCAGGGAGATGGTGGAAATTAAAATACCTATAAATCCAAGAAAGCGACCAGTCAAACAGATGCCAAGGAGGTTCTCACCAGAAGTGCTATCCAAAATCAAAGTAGTGATCGAACGGTTGTTGAAGAGCATATTCATCAGGACATCGAGGTACATTGAATGGTTAGCTAATAAAGTCCTTGTAGTGAAGAAAATTGGAGCTTTAAGAATTTTCATAGATTTTAGGGATTTAAATAAAGCCACTCAAAAGGATGAATATTTAAGTCTTTTAGACGGATATTTAGGCTACAACCAAATTTTTATCATTGAAGAGAACACACACAAAATTCTGGTTCGATGCCCGAGGGCATTAGGCACGTAGGAATGGATAGTCATGCCTTTTGGTTTGAAAAACAATGGAGCTACATTATCAAAGAGAAATGAACTCAATATTTCATGATTTCATAGACACCTTCATGGAGGTGTACATTGATGACTGTTGTACCCCAAAATTTACCCTCCCATATTTCTCAAAACATTTCAAGAAAGATTCACAAGTCCAACCCGGCGCGTCATATTCAGGTGTTCTTTCGCCAAGATATCTCTGATAACATATTCTCAAATTCAGGTTCGGCTCAAGAGTCAATTATTTAAATAAGGTATCCGAATGTGTGAGTTTTCTCGAAGAAATATGGTGAGAAAGTGTGCTGAAAGTGCAGTTTTTACGCGCTAAATAATTCATAACTTGAAGATCGTGGCTTGTTTTGAACCCGTTCCGGTGGCCAAAATTCCGTATTGATATTACTTACGTTTTCATCTCTCACAGCTGGGAGCTAATTTCGATCAGAAGGTCTTCAAAAATGTGGATTTATCAAGTATTTTCGTATAGAAAATTTGTGACAAGTTTATTTGCGTCATGTTCAGAAAATTATAACTTAGTCGATTTTCATCGTATCGAGCTGGTTCCAGCGCCAAAATTTCAAAAATTGAGTTGGCTAAGTTTTCCCAGAAGGTATTGAGTTCGAAAGGTATCCAAAACGTCTTTGTTTTTTGCTCAGAGTACGCGTGACGCGCCGAAAATCCTGAATGCTGAATATTATTTTATTTGGGTCGAAAATTCGAAAATTCATAACTCGGTCAATTTTTATTGGATTGGGCTCATATTTTTACACAATGCCACTGACTCAGATATCTGCAAAATTGTTTCAAAAGTCGAGACCTAATTATGCTCCAATAAATACCAGTTTTTTATTAAAGAACGTGTCTGAGTCGACACTGAAGCCCAAAATAAGTTTGTCTGAGCTTAAACTTCAAAAATTCATAACTAATTCATCATTTATCCGATTGAGCCGATTTTCAGACAGGAGTTAGTTCTCTATGTCGGCTACATTTTGTTTTCACATTTCAACTCCAAATATTGCACTTAAGCCCCTGCGATATATCCTGCAACGTGACGAATTCAAGTGAGCATTGAAGGCCCAATTGCACCTTCAAAGCCCATTTTCTTTGCTCTAATTTTCATTATATAATCTCATTCTTTTCACACAAATAAGAGGAGAAAAAAAAACCTTGCCACAACGCTGTCAGAATATCAAATTCTTTCAAGAATCCTAAAACCTTGAAATCCTTATTATAAATTCCCCTCTCACTACAAACAAGCCATCCCGGTTACAAACCAACATCTCACTACAAACAAGTCATCCCGGTTACAAATCAACATCTCACTACTTCTACAGTAAGGGTAAGGCTGGTTTGATCTCCATGATCAAAAGGGCATAAAAGCATTCATATCACTACTTCTCCAGTAAGGGTAAGGCTGATTTGATCTCCATGATCAAAAGGGTATAATCATTCATACATGTCATATTGGCCTAAACATTAAATTTCTTCATATATTGGATTTTATTTTTATTTTATGATATATAGTAATTTATTTAATGTGTTCATGAGATTTAACACTGCAGATTTAGATAGGATCCCATGCAGGTTTATTAAGGAACGTTGAGGCCAAAACATAACAGCTTACACGTGACACCAATACATGGCGTGATAGACATCCTGAGAAGGTTAAGGAACGTTGAGGCTAGAATGCAAATGGCCAAAAAACAAAACACAAATGGCCAAAACAGAACAGCTTACACATGACGCCAACAGCTGTTGCACCCTAAAATCCGGTCCATTTCTCACCCTTTATTTCCTTTTTCTATTTTATTTTTACTAACAGTTAATTAATTTTCTTTTTTATCAAAAATCACAAAAATATTTTTATGTCCAAATAAACTTAGAATTTTATCAATAAATATTAATTAATTTAATTAGGTTAATTTTAGATAACTTTCATTTATTTTGTAAGTAATTTAAAATTAATTAGAATAAATAGGTTTTATTACTAACTTAATTATTTTATTTATTTCCTAAAATAACAAAAACCCTAAAATATGTCATTTAATTATTTTCATTAATTAATTTAATAACCAATCAGTTTTGCATTTAATTTAAAAATCTAATTTCTTTTCTTAAAAAAAATAATAAAAACAACAAAAAAATCTTTTCTTTAATCCAAAAGGGTCAAAACCCTAAACTTGCGCCCGATTTAATTTCCCGCACGCGATCCATTTTATTCAATATTGTATCTGTTTCCGGAATGTAATAGCTTAATAGGACTTTACTATTTTTACAAATTTATTTATTTTCCGCATTTTAATTTCAAGGGTTGCTTTTGGCGATGTAAATACCCGACGCCTTATAATAGTTAGTTTAATTTCCGCAATTTAATTTCCGCAAGTTATACACTGTTAGTTGTTTGATAATAGGGAATGCATGACAAGTTTGAACGTTTAAACCTAAAATCAACATAGATCACCATTAACATGTACAAAGATAAAATGAACTGAAAATAACACACTCGCACATGTGCACTCTTAGGGTACACCTCACTTGGTTGCCTTTGTAACGCGGTCATTATGTATAGGAAGTTTTAGAGGTCGCCCTCTTGTCCAAAGATCATAGTTACCTCGAAATGGTTGACTTGGAGAAATGATCTAAGACATTAGGGTTACCGCTAAGGCGTCCTAACATTGCTTTAGTGACCGCACGTCCCTTAATCAAATTGACCCTTAAACTCCAACGAGGGTGCTACCTGCTCATTCATAGTGGGATAGAATTGTCTAAAGGATGTTAGCACAAATTGATTCCTTTTTCGAGTAGGTATATGGTTCTTAAGTACTTGCTCTTTCAAAACAAAATAAAACTTTTCGCACTTACACCTTTCAGACAAAAACTCTTTTCAAACCCACAAACACAAAGAAAAGCAAATTTTGAAAACACTTTGAGCAAGTACCTAAGAGCCCGTGGATAACCACAAATAGAAAGGGTGCTAACACCTTCCCTTTATATAATCTATCCCCCGGACCCGAGAAACATCTCGAAAAAGGAATTTTTCTGTGCTTTTTTCCTTTCCTTGTTGGATAAAACAAAAGACGGTGGTGACTCTTGCTTACCGCGACATTTTGCAAAAACAAACGCAAAGCGCGAACCAACATTCCAAAACTATTAGTTCTCTCCCATCGTATCACAGAATTGGCGACTCTGCTGGGGAAATCTTATAAGTGCGGTGTACCTTAGGAATAGTTCATAATGTTTTCAATTGCTTGATTTGTATGATTTATCTTTGTGGGCTTGAATCGGAGTTACTATAGATCCTAACCCGGATCTGGGGATACCCTTTAGTTAAGTAGCAATAAACTGTGAGGGAACTGTACAGCGTAGACCGATACGGTTGAAGCAGTAGCTACGTTGGTGTGGCACTTTAGTATGTACCGATATCCCTTGTGGTGCAACGAGGAGAATATGGGTCTGCTAAGGGGTCATTAAGCACCAACTGACCTTAGAACCTTTAAATTGACCAACATGGCCATAGAACAGTAGCAGTATGCTACACTCATTGAGACTAAACTCTCGCGATGATTCCGGCCACAAGAAAAGGTTGCTAAACTATAATTATGACCGATCGAGGGTAGTCAGTGATATTGAGATCCTCTAGAACCCGATTACTATTTTTAGGACAGGTTTGAACCAAATAAACTGAAAGAGGGTAATACCTAAACTCCATGCCAGCCTAAACTTAAGGCTGTTTGTGTGACTTGTGTGCCTTCAAACTTGAACTACTTGCATATTCTTGTTATCTGACAACATGAGTTCCTTGCAGGTTTTGTTTACAGTCCTTATCCAATAATTTGGATTTAGTGCAGGGTTTACTTACAACACCTCACACTTTTGCTTAAACGCATATCATATACATCATAACATCATGCCTTAACATTTCCTTAACCATTTCAAGGATCTCAAGGGTTTGTGATGCAGGTTATGGTAAATCAGACGTCAAGTCGGGGGAAAGAGGATTTATTTTCCTCTAGCCAATGTCATCTATAAATCAAAACACAATGACTTGAGTTAGGGGCTATGACCCACTCGATATGGTGAGCTTGACTCTTGAAGAAGGACTCTTAACGACACGAAGTTTCTTCAAACAAATTCTAACAATTTCTGGTTTACCCCGCGAGATCCTTGAAAACATTGCATACATATATCATACATATCATTGCATAACAGGTCTTCCAGTACAGGCCTCTCATGTTCTCGCTGTTTATTTCAGCAATGGCTTTCCAACAAGACAACATAGATCTTCAAACTCGAGAAACCCAGTTCAGAGAAATCTTCCTAAACCTATCCAAGGGGCAGGGAGAGTTGAAAACACTCCTCGTTGGAAACATGGTCAAGAAAAGTCCTGAAGACAATAAGGACGAACGGTTGAAACATCTGCAAGCTGAGGTAGATGCAATGAGAACCCAGATGCTGGGGCAGATGGCTCTTATCCAAGGCCTAACCCGGGAACAAGAAGAGCTGAGAACCATTATTAGCCAGCTTCATAAAGACAGATAAAACAACATGAAGCAAACAGTCGGGGCCGGAGGCCAAGTCATTGATCAGCTTCTGAGAAGTAAAAGGTTTGGTTTGATGAAGAATAGACCTCTCCAAGTTGCTACTACCTCACAGGTCCAACAACAACCTTGCCATAAACAACGGGTTAATCAGAGTAAGTCGGATACACCCAAGAGGCAGTTTACCAAGCTCAACATGTCATTGTCTCAAGCTTTACAACACTTGTTGAGATTGAATCTGGTCACGTTAAGGGACCCTCCTAAGAATCCCAACATAGCCTCCCCAAGGTACAATCATGATGCAAAGTGTGCATATCACTCCAACAGCCCGGGGCATGATACTAACATCTGTTGGGCGTTGAGCAACAAAATTCTAGACCTGATTGATGAAGGAGCATTGGAACTCACACAAGACGGTCAGATTGAATTCTTTTGCCATCCCCCCAAGGTTCTCCATTTGAAGTGACAAGTATTGAGACGAGAAGACTTGTTGTTCATTAGAATTTTCAAGTTGTAATTTTCTTTTGATTGTTCAAACATTTATTCATGTCAAACTTTATTACTTTATCAATGCATTGCATATGTCTGTTTTGAATCAATCCATTCGTATTTCACTATATTCAAATTTCTTTCATTTTTTATGATGATCAACTCTCGATTAAAAAATTCTAAGCCTTTAGAGGGAGGATGACGAAAATGATATCAAAATCTCTACAGTATGCTTTTGAACAGACCCTGCTGACGAGGTACAGGCATTGTTTCAAATCCTAAACAGTGGAGTTATAAGGAAGATAATCCCTAGTCAACCCCTTTGAGCCAAAGAAGTTGGAGTTTTTCTTTTCACAAATTAAAACCCTTAAATATAACCTGGGGCAGGGTAGTTTTCTCAGTTGATCCTGATGCACAATGAATGGCATCAAAGAAGTCCTTCCGAAACAAAAGACGGTGTTGGTTCCATATAATCGTAAGGAAAGGCAGTCATTATCTCTCAAAAATAAAATCCCGTTAAGTCAAAACCTTGAAGGAGACTTAAGAAAAACTAGGGCATCCCGCTGATTGTAATCACAAAAAGAAACAGTTCAGGCAAAAAACAGGGATAATAAAATCAAAAAAGAAAGAGATCCTACAAACTCTCAACAAAATGACTGCCTGTTCAAAATAAATTGTCAGTATCCAAACCATCACTGGAATATCAGAGCAAAGACTCAAACGAGATCTAATGCATGATTAGCTGAGTTTAGGATCGAAGAACATCACGAAGAACGGGTGGGTACAAATAAAATTTGAGCCTTTATCCCTTGTTTCTTAAACCGTGAACCAGGCCATGTTATAACCCTTAAAAGTCCTAGCTGAAGCATGGGTTAGTTCGAAAGCATACTGTTACAAAAGGTATCCTGACTCCTGTAGGACTTGCTGTAAATCCTGAGTTGACATCACATTTTACAAAATTCGCTTGTTTTACTAAAAATAACTGCATTTTCAAAACCTCAAGACAGACATAAGCTTTGCATTCTTGAAATAACATTGTTTACATATGAATATTTGTTCAAACAACAGAGAAGTTCGCACGAAGAATATCTAGTGAACAAAAACCTTCTCAATAAAAAGGATCACCTCAAGTGGAAAAACACTTCCAACCAAGGGGCACGACATGAGCATTGTCCATCATCTGGGGCAGTTAAGTCAAGATTCAAGGAATCTCTCAAAATTCCAAATAGTCAGGGGAAAATCTCCATCTGAATCAATTGGGGCATTGGACATGAATTCCAGCAACTAATCTTGCATGATCAAACGAAGATCTTCTGGTAGTAAGGCAACACAACACTACAGACAATGACAACTCCCTACACCCCGAGAGCATGGACATAATCAGAAAATACTACGCATAATCAAAGACCCGCTAGGTTGACTGGCCTAGGAAAAAATAAGGGCTTCCCGGCGAACCAAAAGGATTCGGGCAAAAATTAGGGATGAGAATGAAAATTGTACACCCGGCAAGTCGAAAACCTGAAAATGCGGCTTGGGCAAAAAAGGGTATCCCGGTGGACTGAAAACCCGAAAGGGAGGTCGAGGCAAAAATTAGGGATCAAAGCGTACGACTATGTCTCGTCATCTCGTCACTGGCCTACCAGAAGAAGACTTGTCATTTTGACCGAAAGATATCAAGCACCTCATATGTGGGGATAATACTCGATCCACAGGGCCTCCGCAGGCACCTTTTCCCGCAGAAACATGGGCAAACAAAAAGTCTCGATGCAAGCCATCGTCATATCCTTAGCACGCGTCCCAATAACATTCACTCCCCGCAGAGTAAGACGGTAATGGTAGCTCTCCCCCAGCTGAGACTTGCAACTATGAACGAATCAGCAATGCTCTCCCCAAGCAGAGTTTATCCACCATCAGCACTAAAAAGGCTTGATATCCCCGGCCGTCTTAATATTCCTTAGCAGAGTATGAGAATGTTCCCCGATAGAATACAAGAGACCCCCAGTGGAGTCAATATTTCCCCAGCACGGTCTAAAAAGCTTCCCCAACGGAGTTAAAGCATCATCCCTAGTAGACTCTGGAAGTTTATCCCCAGCGGAATACAAATCTCCCCATCCGAGTTCAAAGGATCATTCCCGGAAAAGCTCAAAGGATTATCCCCACAATTGTCTAACAGGGTTATCCCCAGAAAGTTACAACTGAAAGATCATTCCCAGCAAAGTTCTTTCCTTTCACAAACAGGAATTCAATCCTCAACAGATTCAGTATCACCAACAATGATAATCCATCCCCAGTAGAGCTTATCAATAGAATCCTCAGTAGAGCATCTCTTCCCCACAGAGTAATCTCCTCGTCAGTTTATTCCCCAACAGAGTTATATTCTCCTGCATGTTTATTCTCCAATCATCTTCGTTCGTCATCCCCAGCAGAAACGAAGAATTCAACTCTATTCTCCAGCAGCTACCCAGGATTTATTTTCCCCAGCTAAAGCATTACATTTCCATACATCATGATACATGCATATATGCATCATACCATACAATCTCATTTATGTTGAGAACATCATTGCTTGATCCATATCATGCATTGCATATGACTGACCTTTACCTTTCAGGAAAGATGCAGATAAATTCTCAGCTATGTCAAAAGACCTTGACTGGTCCAGTTAAATCGATTCCTAAATATTTTTTCTGATGACGGTCCAGTCAAAGTTAATCCAAGACCTTGTCTGGTCTAGTTAAATCGATTCCTAAAGATTTTTTTGATGCCAATCCAGTCAAAGTTATCCCAAGACCTTCTCTGGTCTAGTTAAATCGATTCCTAAAGATTTTTCTGATGCCGATCCAGTTGAAGTTACTCCAAGACCTTTCCTGGTCCAGTTAAATCGATTCCTAAATATTTTTCTGATGCCGATCCAGTCAAAGTTATCCCAAGACCTTCTCTAGTCCAGTTAAGTCAATTCCTAAAGATTTTTCTGATGTCGATCCAGTTGAAGTTAATCCAAGACCTTGTCTGGTCCAGTTAAATCGATTCCTAAAGATTTTTCTGATGCCGATCCAGTCAAAGTTATCCCAAGACTTTCTCTGGTCCAGTTAAGTCGATTCCTAAAGATTTTGCTGATGCCGATCCAGTTGAAGTTACTCCAAGACCTTGTCTGGTCCAATTAAATCGATTCCTAAAGATTTTTCTGATGCCGATCTAGTCAAAGATATCCCAAGACCTTCTCTGGTCCAGTTAAGTCGATTCCTAAAGATTTTTCTGATGCCGATCCAGTTTAAGTTACTCCAAGACCTTGTCTGGTCCAGTTAAATCGATTCCTAAAATTTTTTCAGATGCCGATCCAGTCAAAGTTATCCCAAGACCTTCTCTGGTCCAGTTAAGTTGATTCCTAAAGATTTTTCTGATGCCGATCCAGTTGAAGTTACTCCAAGACCTTGTCTGGTCCAGTTAAATCAATTCCTAAAGATTTTTCTAATGTCGATCCAGTCAAAGTTATCCCAAGACCTTCTCTGGTCCAGTTAAGTCGATTCCTAAAGATTTTTCTGATGTCGATCCAGTTGAAGTTACTCCAAGACCTTGTCTGGTCCAATTAAATCAATTCCTAAAGATTTTTCTGATGTCGATCCAGTCAAAGTTATCCCAAGACCTTCTCTGGTCTAGTTAAGTCGATTCCTAAAGATTTTGCTGATGCCGACCCAGTTGAAGTTACTCCAAGACCTTGTCTGGTCCAGTTAAATCGATTCCTAAAGATTTTTCTGATGCCGATCCAGTCAAAGTTATCCCAAGACCTTCTCTAGTCAAGTTAAGTCGATTCCTAAAGATTTTTCTGATGTCGATCTAGTTGAAGTTACTCCAAGACCTTGTCTGGCCCAGTTAAATCGATTCCTAAAGATTTTTATGATGCCGGTCCAGTCAAAGTTAATCCAAGACCTCCTCTTGTTCAGTCAGATCGACGATAAGATCTCCCTGATTCGTTTTCCAGTCAAAGTTCAGACCACCTATCAACAGTCTCCAAATGGCATCTGTAAGCCCATACCCGACGTCACAAGGCTGATACAACTTCATGCGAGTGCAAATTTCTGGCCACTCTAGTGTTCAATCATCTTCCACCTTCAGATCATGAAAGGCACGAAAGCCAATCTACCTCCTCGGGTTTAAGAAGATTGAACAGGGGCAGCTGTTGTACCCCAAAATTTGCCCTCCCATATTTCTCAAAACATTTCAAGAAAGATTCACAAGTCCAACCCGGGGCGTCATATTCAAGTGTTCTTTCGCCAAGATATCTCTGATAACGTATTCTAAAATTCAGCTTCGGCTCAAGAGTCAATTCTTTAAATAAGGTATCCGAATGTGTGAGTTTTCTCGAAGAAATATGGTGAGAAAGTGTGCTGAAAGTGCAGTTTTTACGCGCTAAAAAATTCATAACTTGAAGATCGTGGCTTGTTTTGAACCCGTTCTGGTGACCAAAATTCCGTCTTGACATTATCTACGTTTTCATCTCTCACTACTGGAAGCCAATTTCGATCAGAAGGTCTTCAAAAATGTGGATTTATCAAGTATTTTCGTACAGAAAATTTGTGACAGAAGTTTATTTGCGTCATGTTCAGAAAATCATAACTTGGTCGATTTTCATCGTATCGAGCTAGTTCCGGCGACAAAATTTCAAAAATAGAGTTGGCTAAGTTTTCCCATAAGGTATTGAGTTCGAACGGTATCCAAAACGTCTTCATTTTTTGCTCAGAGTACGTGTGACGCGCCGAAAATCCTGAATGCTGAATATTATTTTATCTGGGTCGAAACTTTGAAAATTCATAACTCGGTCAATTTTTATTGGATTGGGCTCATATTTTTACACAAGGTCACCGACTCATATATCTACAACTTTGCTTCAAAAGTCGAGACTGAATTATGCTCCGATCAATACCTGTTTTTTATTGAAGAACGTGTCAGAGTCGACACTGGAGCCCAAAATAAGTTTGTCTGAGCTGAATCTTCAAAAATTCATAACTAATTCATTGTTTATCCGATTGAGCCGATTTTCGGACAGGAGTTAGTTTTCAATGTCGGCTACATTTTGTTTCCACATTTCAACTCCAAAAATTGAACTTCAGCCCCTGCGACTTAGCCTGCAACGTGACGAATTCAAGTGAACATTGGAGGCCCAATTGCACATTCAAAGCCCATTTTCTTTGCTCTAATTTCCATTATATAATCTCATTTTTTTCACACAAACAAGAGGAGAAAAAAAACCCTTGCCACAACGCTGTCAGAATATCAAATTCTTTCAAGAATCCTAAAATCTTGAAATCCTTATTATAAATCCCCCTCTCACTGCAAATAAGCCATCCCGGTTACAAACCAACATCTCACTACAAACAAGCCATCCCGGTTACAAATCAACATCTCACTACTTCTCCAGTAAGGGTAAGGCTGGTTTGATCTCCATGATCAAAAGGGTATAAAAGCATTCATATCACTACTTCTCCAGTAAGGGTAAGGCTGATTTGATCTTCATGATCAAAAGGGTATAATCATTCATACATGCCATATTGGCCTAAACATTAAATTTCTTCATATATTGGCTTTATTTGTATTTTATGATATATAGTAATTTATTTAATGTGTTCATGAGATTCAACACTGCAGATTTAGATAGGATCCCATGCAGGTTCATTAAGGAACGCTGAGGCCAAAACACAAATGACCAAAAGCCAAAACACAAATGGCCAAAACAGAACAGCTTACACATGACACCAATACATGGCAAGGCAGGCATCCTAAGAAGGTTAAGGAACGTTGAGGCTAGAACACAAATGGCCAAAAGTCAAAACACGAATGGCCAAAACAGAACAGCTTACACATGACGCCAACAGCTGTTGCACCCTAAAATCAGGTCCATTTCTCACCCTTTATTTCCTTTTTCTATTTTATTTTTACTAACAGTTAATTAATTTTCTTTTTTATCAAAAATCACAAAAATATTTTTATGTCCAAATAAACTTAGAATTTTATCAATAAATATTAATTAATTTAATTAGGTTAATTTTAGATAACTTTCATTTATTTTGTAAATAATTTAAAATTAATTAGAATAAATAGGTTTTATTACTAACTTAATTATTTTATTTCTTTCCTAAAATAACAAAAACCCAAAAATATATCATTTCATTATTTTCATTAATTAATTTAATAACCAATCAATTTTGCATTTAATTTAAAAATCTAATTTCTTTTCTTAAAAAAAATAATAAAAACAACAAAAAAATCTTTTCTTTAATCCAAAAGGGTCAAAACCCTAAACTTGCGCCAGATTTAATTTCCCGCACGCGATCCATTTTATTCAATATTGTATCTGTTTCCGGAATGTAATATCTTAATAGGAGTTTACTATTTTTACCGTTTTATTTATTTTCCGCATTTTAATTTCAAGGGTTTCTTTTGGCGATGTAAATACCCGACGCCTTGTAATAGTTAGTTTAATTTCCGCAATTTAATTTCCGCAACTTATACACTGTTAGATGTTTGATAATAGGGAATGCATGACAATATTGAACATTTAAACCTAAAATCAACATAGATCACCATTAACATGTACAAAGATAAAATAAACTGAAAACAACACACTCGCACATGCGCACTCTTAGGGTACACCTCACTTGGTTGCCTTCGTAACGCGGTCATTAAGTATAGGAAGTTTTAGAGGTCGCCCTCTTGTCCAAAGATCATAGTTGCCTCGAAATGGTTGCCTCGGAAAAATGATCTAAGAAAATAGGGTTACCGCTAAGGCGTCCTAACATTGCTTTAGTGACCACACGTCCCTTAATCGAATTGACCCTTAAACTCCAACGACGGTGCTACCTACTCATTCATAGTGGGATAGAATTGTCTAAAGGACATTAGCACAGATTGATTCCTTTTTCGAGTAGGTAGATTGTTCTTAAGTACTCGCTCTTTCAAAACAAAACAAAACTTTTCGCACTTACACCTTTCAAACAAAAACTATTTTCAAACCCACAAACACAAAGAAAAGCAAATTTTGAAAACACTTTGAGCAAGTACCTAAGAGCCCGTGGATAACCACGGATAGAAAGGGTGCTAACACCTTCCCTTTCTATAATCTACCCCCCAGACACGAGAAACATCTCGAAAAAGGAATTTTTCTGTGCTTTTTTCCTTTCCTTCTTGGATAAAATAAAAGACGGTGGCGACTCTTGCTTACCACGACATTTTGCGAAAACAAACGCAAAACACGAACCAATATTCCAAAACTACCAGTTCTCTCCCACCGTATCACAATGACATTGTAGTCAAATCGCCCTCAGGAGCTGGTCATTTAGACCACCTTCGAAAGTCTTTTGTTAGAATAAGGGAATATGGATTAAAAATGAATCCATTAAAATGTGCTTTTTATGTTTGTGCATGAGAGTTTTTAGGTTTTGTAGTACACAAGAAGGGTATAGAGATTAACCAGAACGAAACCAAGGCGATTTTGAGTACAAAAGAGCCAACGACAAAGAATGAGCTCCAATCTTTGTTGGGAAAGATAAACTTCATTAGACGATTCGTATCAAACATGAGTGTAAAAAATTTGGCATTCTCTTCTTTGTTAAAACTAAGTAAAGAATCTAATTTCACGTGGGAAAGATAACACCAAGAGGCATTTGACCGATTAAAGACTACTTGGTGAAGCCTCCAATGTTAGCACCCCCAAACAGAAACAAAGGCATGAAAATTTACATTGCAGCATCAGAGTCGACATTGGGAAGTATGCTAGCCCAGGAAGATGAGAATGGAGTCGAAAGAGCCATTTATCACCTCAGTCGAGTGTTAAATGATGCTAAAACTAGATACAATGCAATTGAAAAGCTATGTTTATGTTTATATTTCTCATGTACTAAAGTCAAGCATTATATAAAACTAGTTGAAGTTTCTGTTTATTCATATTTTGATGTCATTAAGAAATTGTTATCTAAACCTATCTTGTACAGTCGAATTGGGAAATGGGAGCTAGCATTAACTGAATACTATTTAACATATGTTCCTTTAAAAGCAGTCAAAGGGCAAATTATTATAGACTTTATAGTTGGCCATTTTGTGGTCGACATCTATGAAGCCTATATAAGCACTAAGTCTTGGAAATTCTATTTTGATGGTTATAAACATAAACAAGGAATGGGAGTAGGGGTCTTTATTTTATCACCAGATGGAGTTACAACTATATTTCATTATAAGAATAAAGGTGAATGCTCTAATAATGAGGTTGAATATGAAGCCTTAATAACTGGATTTCAAATTATGTTAGACGTAGGAATCAAGGATGTTGACATCAAAGGAGATTAAGAGTTAGTGGTGAAACAATTTACCAAAGAATACAAATGATTTAAGGATCATCGGGTAATGTATGTTGCCAAAGCATTGTCGTTACTTCAGAAATTTGATAATGTGTCGATTAATCATGTGAAGCGTATTGACAATCAACAGGCGAACGACATGGCCCAATTAGCGTCTAAATATAAAGTACCTAAAGAGAACATTGGAGAATTCATTGAGGTTAAAGATAAATTGGTGTGTGAGAATACGCAAATGATAAAAACTTAGGGGGTAGAGCCTGAAGTGATCCCTGATCTCCTGAATTATGATTATTTTGGAAATTTTGAAGTTGTAGAGGAAGTCTTTTCCATTGTTACGTTAGCTGAGAATGATTCGAGGAAACCTATAGTCGACTACTTGAAAAATCTAGTTGGGAAGACAGAGCGCAAAGTTAAATACAGGGCGTTAAGTTACAAATTTATGGGAAACGAATTGTTCAAGAAAACGCCTAAAGGAGTGTTGTTAAAATACTTGGGGGAAAATGAAAAATATGTAGTAACATCTGAAGTACATAGTGGAGCTTGTGGTACACATCAGGAAGGACAAAAAATGGAATTGTTGTTATGTCGAATAGGAGTATATTGGCCAACCATGTTAAAAAATTGCATTGAGTTTGCAAAAAGCTGCCAAGAATGCAAAAAACATTCTGGAATTCAACATGTACCACCTAGAAAATTAATATATGTTTTCAACCATGGCCTTTCAGGGGATGGGCTTTGGATATTGGAGGAGAAATCAAACCTGCTTCATCGAATGGCCATAAGTATATCTTAGTGGGTATTGATTATTTTTCAAAATGGGTAGAGGTCGTCGCTTTGGTTAAAGTGGATTAAGAGGAAGTAATGGTCTTCATTCAAAACCAAATCATACACAGGTTTAGAATATCAGAAACTATAAAAATGGACCAAGGGATCATGTTCATAGGTCAAAAGGTAGTTGAGTTCACTGCAGAGATGGGGTTCAAACTATTAACATCAACGTCGTATTACGCATAGGTGAATGGGCAAGTCAAAGCAACAAATAAGGTCATTATAAGTTTGATCAAAAAACATGTTGGCCAAAAACCTAGAAGCTGGCATATATCTCTAGGCCAGGCATTGTGGGCATATTGAAACTCTCTAAAAGAGTCAACTAACACAACGCCTTTCATCTTAGTTTATGAAGCAGTATTTCCTCTAGAGGTTTATCTGCAATCAGCCAGAGTGCAAAGGCAATCAGATGTTCCTACTGAATATTACTAGGGAATGTTGTATGATACATTGGTAGATGTTGAAGAACATATGCTAGCAACATTAGATACTTTGTTTTGATAGAAGGAACAAGTATCAAGGGCCTATAACAAAAGGGTGAATGCAAAGGCGTTCGTCTTTGGAGGTATGCTCTGGAATGTGATCCTGCCTATGGATAAGAGGGATAAAGTCCTTGGAAAATGGTCACCAAAGTGGGATGGGCCATTTAGAGTAGTGCAAGTTTTTTCTAACAATGCTTATGAGATTGAGGAGCTCACACCAGAAGGTCGAATACTACGAGTATATAGAAAATATTTAAAGAGCCATAGGCCTATGTTGCAAGAAATTATGATAAATAGAGGATAAAATTCATTGCATTATAAGGAGGCCACCAAAGGGCCTGAAATGTGTATTAAGCATTACAAAGAATTATGGAAAGAACAAATTCAGATTACATGTAAAATCGAAAGGCTAAAAAGGCACATTATTCTTGAGGGTTATATAGTGTTCTCGAGCAAGTGTAAGATGAGCATTGGTTAAAGAGATTGAGGTGTCAAGGTCGTCTAGCTCAATATCCAACACGCCAACATGCTCTACATGAGAAACCCCAACCAGAGCTTCATTATTAAATGCTTGTTCAGTTGCATGAAACCCAACAGCTTGCAAAGTCTCTGCCTCATCAATTTGTTTCTCCATCCTTTCAATTTGTTGCTTCAATACTACGATCTATTTTTTCCATTGGGAAATATTTTTGGCCCTAGTGTTAAAGTCCGCTCTTTCTTTGTCAAGAGTTTCCATCAGTTCTTCACTAGAAGCCATGGAAGAATTCACGAAAACTAATTAAATAGTATGCTCTTTCTCCTTGGGAAGGTGTCTTTCCTGGATCTCTTTCTTTTCAGCTAAGTCGACCAAAAGCTGATCAAGGAAGGTAGACGTTTCAGCCACGAATAGGACTAAAGGAGAAGCAGCTTGAACGTCAACTTTTTTCAGAATTTCTTTAATCTTAATACCATCATAGGGATATGCCTCAAAATGGGTGATCAAATCAACATGAAAGAGTATGGTTTTGAGACAATTAAGAACTTCTTCTCGAGTCCCAAGATAAGAGATCCCTTCATATGCAGTAGAAAAACTGGAGCCTTCGTCAATCGAATGGTTCCTAGGGTTCACCAAAAATTTTAAATAATCAAAGGGGTTAGTTTTCCTCAGAGCAGCAACTTGTTAGGGCGACATGGTGTTGGTCACAGGAACCACGTTGGGAGGGGTCGAGATGGTGCCAAAAAACGATGGCACCTGAAGAGTCACTTCTTCCATTTGGAAGGGATTTTGGTTGGCATTTATGGTGACATCAACATCAGCATCATGTTCAGAATCCTTTAAGCCATCATCTCCAATACCCTCCCCCAGGCTGTCATTATTGGCGCCGTCTTCCAATACATCACTGATGGGAGAATACTCATAAGTACCCTGGTTTAATACCCCAAATTTGTTCTACCCTTTAACAAGGATCACCTGGATTGTGCATCATCATATACATACCTTCCATTAGGTCATTTAACATTGCATACATTCACTAACAACATAACTTGGCTAAGGATCGAGAACCTTCAGGAATTAGGGTTTCAATATCAGTTTTAATAGAGATTGGTTTGAGCTAGGGTTTGGATCTTCTTCACCATTTCGAGCCTCATCATCTGCCTCTAAGAGTTCTTTAAGGCATTTATATTGTGTGCTATAAAAGTCAAGATATCTTTGAAGATTGAGGTGCAAAAGCTTTGAGTTATGACACAAAGATGTTATTGTGGAATCATATGGTGATCAAGACGTTGTTATTATTTGTTGCTTATAGTACAAGTCACTCCATTGGACTTCATTCAGAATACTCTGCCTTAAGCGTGGAAATTCTTAGGGACCAGGGGTGGAGAAGAAGTATCAGTGTTGCAATCACCAGTTGGATTGTGGTTCTTTTCAGTGTGCTTATGTTACCAAGTGAATTCGATTTTGTCTAGCCATAATTATCATATGGTTTGGTTCAACATATTAAGGTCTCGCTCGGTTCCTATCATCATTTGAAGTTTGGTTCAATTGAGTTCATTATCAGTAATTCATGGATTATTTTATTTCTTGGATCACAAGCTATTCATTTTGGAACTTCATGCAATAAGTTAAGGTGAAATTTTCGGTTGTAGGGGATCATTCTCAAATGATGAAGATATTCACCAAAAATACTTCTTAATCCATTCATCGGTTCTTTATCTCATTTGTGCTTATTCAATATTGCAATTGAATCATATTTTGGAAATTTAAATTTAAAGCAATGGAAGGAAAATACATATTTGAATCCAATTTGAAAAGTCGGAGTCATTACAATTCTGCTTTAGCCATATTAAATTGCCATGATACATTAGAATTCCCATTACACTACACTACATAGATAGAAAGTTACCCAAAAAGGTACATTTTAAACTGATTGTCCTAATCCTCAAGCCTTAATTCATTATATAATCTTCCATGACGCTGTGCCCCAATTATGCCCCATGTTCCAAGATACTGTGTCCAAGCTTACAATGAGATAACCAAAACCTGCACATATATTAAACAAATTGTCATAAGCATATAAACCTATCACACCATCATTAATACACAAAACTTGCAGCATCAAACCGATATCAAAGTAAGCCCACCAGGCCAAACATATTCCATTCACCAAACCTGTAAAAATCTAATTCTAGCATGGATGAACCCTTCCCAAAAATAAAATAAAACTGAAACTCTTCCCCAAGTCCACAAGCTAACTCTTTAATACACTTAGCAAATAACCAACCCTGCATAACTAACACACTGTCCATCACCCCTCAAACTCTTGCTAACTGAATCCCAACCCTATAACAGAAATAACAAAATTTTCCTAACCACTAACTGTTTTTCTCTAACATTTTCCAACCACTAAACCCCCACCAATTGTCGTAACAGATCTTAACTAACTTTCTAACCCCTGACAGTTTCTAACCAAACTCAAACAAATTTGCAAAAAACAGTATAACCAATATCTAACTGCCAAAAAATATAAATCAATAGAAAATCTAACCTTTTGACAACCCTCTAACAGTTTCCAACCTTCAAAAAAATAGCCATCTAATTGTTCATAACCACCAAACAAAATTCCAACTGATTTCATAACCAACTAAATGTGACAAAACCATAACTAACCATAATAGAAAAAACCATAACTCTCACTCTCCTAATTCTCATCCTCTAACCATATTCTAACCTCCTAACTTTCATAATCCCTAACCAAAAAGCAGAAAAAAAAATTCTAACGGCCTAACTAACACTCTCGACTTCATAACCGTTTTTCCACCCTTCAACTAACCATCTCAGTTTCCCCTCTAGAATCTTTCTGAGAAAAACTTCAGAAACATTTTTATAACAAAAATTCCAGCTCTAACAAAAAAATGATCCAACAAAAAAGAGAGGAGAGAGTTGAGAGTCATAACAAAAAAGAGAATTCAACACAGAAACTCACCAGATTCAATCCCTTCATTCCTCATCTTCAGTCTCATCTTCAAAAATCAACCTTCATCCTCTCTAACTATTCTTCAATATCTAAATTACTCTCTGAAATTCTACTTCTCTCGTCATTCTCTCTTGACTTTCTTTGAATTCTTTCATCATCTTCATCAATTCTTCAATTGAAAATCTCTGCACAACCTTGCTTCCTCATCTTCATCGACTTCAGTATTGCATCTCCATGGTCAAATTATCTCTGAAATCTTCATCTCAGAGCCTTTCCTTATCTCTATTTCAACATTTGCGAAGCCTGCAAAAACCCCATTGCATTGACACCTCCAGTATCCTCATCTTCAATGATTTCCATGCAACCACCACAAGTGATTCAACATCATCAACATACAACATTGTTGAATCCTCGTATCAACACAACTCAGAAAAGTGCATATAAATACACATAAGAAGTAGAGAAATCAAGAACACGTACCTGAATCACGCTTGAAGCGTGAATTGACATCAAAGCATTGAAGATATTCGAGACGTGAAGATAGGAACTGAACAATACGGAAATGACGCGAATAGAACGAAATCAAAGTGCGTCATGGAGGTAGCATCAAATGTCTGGATTAAATAAGAACATCGGAGATGAGGAGGTTAAGAACGAAAGATAGCTAAGACGATGTCGAGGCGGAGGAGGCTGAACCGCAAAACCAAATTGGAGGAGGTTGAACTGCAGACTTAAATTGGAGATCATCGGTGATGGCACCATGGTGCTGAGAATTGAGGCGAGAGAGGAGAAGAATAGAAGAAGCTGGAGAGTCACAACCGATTCAACCCTAATCTTCTCCAAACAGAAGTGTATCATCCCTTTACTTTAATTTTATTTTTTATCGTTATTGAAACATATGCTAAAAATATTTTATGAAGTTATCACAGTTTTGTTGGATTTGTTGGACCATCATCACTCGCACTCCCTAAGTCCCAGTATCATAACTTTTTGGTGATCTTGTTCGTTGGTGAACAAAAAAGGGGTTGGTGGGTTTTTTACAATTGGGCCTTGTGTCTATTCCAACATTATATATCTAATACAACTTATATACTCCCCTATTTAGAGTTGTGAAATTTATTTTTGATTGGATTTCATTTTAATTTTTCTTGGTCATGATTTTTGTTAATACATGACAAAATAATAAAAAGATGTCAATATAACTTTTGGAATTTATTTTTAGAATTTTGATTAGAGTTTATTATCATTTTTATGTTTGCTAATCATTTGGTTGCAATTGTTATTGAGAGTTTATGACAGTACTGAAGCAAACCTTCTGTGATGTGGAATACTTGGAGGCTAATTCTTTGATCAATCGAGCGGAGCAGCTTCTATAGAGTTTTCTTACTGCTTGCTTGGTTTTAAAGAGACAACTGATCTTCTTTGTTCAATATCATCGTAACTTCATTTTATTCCTCATTTTTCGCACTTTATCGTGCTTCTTTACCGCTTTTATATAAATCATGAGAAGTAGGACTTTACTTCTTTCTGATGCCATGAGAAGTAGGGTAGAGATGTATGATGGGGTCTCCATTGCTGATCATGTCAGGAACCCCTCTAGTTTATTTATAGACATGTTTTGGGAAATTTCGCATTGTTTTCCATTGTGTGTTACTTGTGTGTGGTTTGTTTAAAACCCTAACTTTGAGTAGGTATTCTACAGGCGTGTTTATATTTGTGCCTACACTATTCCCCATCCCTTATTGAAGTCCTCAAAAGGAGGCAAGCGGGGAGGGTTAGAAATGAACCCCTTTAGTTTTGTTTGTGTCATCCTTAGCTCGTGACACACCACGATGCTTCAGAGTTGTGCCTGCTCTTGTATATAGAGTCGTCAAATGGGGAAGGGTTCCACAATCGAACCCCCACGCTTTATCAGGAGTTTGCATTGGCTGATGTTGATACTTTGTGATTGTTCATATCGTATTCTGTCACTTACCTCGATCTCCTATATCTTGGTTAGGTGTTCAGTCGCTTTGGACATCACATTTTATTTTTCATCTCACTCCCGCTTGTTTGTCTCGGGTGATACGCTCCCCTTTGCTAAAGCATTTCTCTTCTTTTCCTTACTCTTTTATGTTTGTGATCTTTCGAGCTTGCTTGCTTTATCCTTGTACATACCATGTTCCCTTAGGACGTGCTTTCTCCTTTCAGACGCAAGTTAGACCTTAGGTTGCAAACCATGCATGCTAACATTAGGTAGAGGCTTCCCTTTTGTTAATCCAAATCATAATGCTACCATTTTATGATAACACTAGGTTAGAAATAGGCTAGTCTCCCTTAGACTCTTTTCTTCCCTTTTTGCATCCTTGTATTTAAAACTAAAACCTTTTCCTTAGCAAATCATAAAAAATGCTAATAACACTTAAACCCCTTTTCAAGGTAACAAAATACAAACCAACTCAATCCTTTTCATGCGCCCAAGAACCTTTTCTCTAAAACCTTTTTCAGGTAATGACATGATTAATTTACTTTTGTGGCAACACATAAGTCTCCAAAGGTCGAGCTGCGGCAGAAGGCGGAAATAACATTGTCCATAAAAAACACAAACAAACAAAAACATGTGAGCTGAACTACGGTAGCTTTGAATCCTCAAAAAGGATACGAAGGCATTGGGGTAGGGTCCAAGCGAGTACAATGTTATTTTCCCTACATTCTTTTCTCATTCCTTTTGCATGCATTCTTCTTCAGTAGTAAACAGTAAGCATAGTTTAAACACACCCATAAGATAGACAACAAGAGTGAAACCGTAGAGTACTACGGGCGTGTGGGGTGCTAATACATTCCCCTCGCGTAATAGACTCCCTTACCCAATCTCTAAGTCGCAAGACCGTGACTTCTCCCTTCTCAGGTTTTCTCGATGTTTACCTTTCCCTTCATGTGGGATAAAAGACGTTCAATGGTGACTTCATTGTTTGATGATTTTCAGCCGGTTGTTTCACCTGGGTGATTGGAGAGTTAAAGTCCCTCCTATAACACCCGTTATCAATCAAGACCACAGTTGGTTTCCTTTTGGTCTTGGGAGATTTCAAGATAATCTTAGTGGGTGTTTTTTAGTTCTAATTGTCAATCGTTGAAACAATAAAGGCAAGTGAGAACATAATCATCAAAAGCACAAACAATTTCTAAGATAAAGAGTCTTTGAAGAAGAAGGTGCATGATAGTCTTCTTTAGGACTCGAGTTAATGCTTTCTGGTCGAGTTGGCACATGTTGCAAAACTCGTTCTCTTGCTACCACTGGAGCAGGCATAGTGGAGGAAGTTGCCTTTTTTTAGGCAACCTCGGAGCGAGTCGATTGGGTCTTTTTGGATTTTTTGGAGATGGAAAACAAATATGCATCTTCAACTTATTTCTCTTGATTAGAGTAGTGTTTCCGTCTCTTTGGCTACAGTTCAGGAGGGAGGATGATGTTAGCTTCAGGGGCCTATGAACGTGTCAACATAATCAGTGGGTTAGAAAGAGAACACAAGCAGCTAATGAACTATCAAGTTAGCAGATTACCTGAGAAGAAGTTCCAAAGGCCTCATTAGTCGAGGCAGAAACAGTCGCACCACTGATAGCTTCCCTGGAGCGTTTCTTTTACTCAACCGCTTAATAAGGCAATAACATAAGACGAAGGGTTAGAAGTGAAAACATAAACAAGAAGGCGATTGACGGTTACAATAGTAAGCCATACCTTTCCTAAACTTTGGTTGCATGGATTCAAAAGCATGTTTCAGTCGAGATTTGAAGGACATGAGAGTCCCATTAATTTGCACAAAGTGAACAATCCACCAATCATAAAACTCATTAGTGGTGTATAAAAGGGGTTTGAAGGTGACAAGACTTATCTTAGGGACATCAGCAGCAAAATGTTAAAGTCTTTGAGCATATTCTCCCTCACTGTAGTTGGTAGATGAAAGACACAATTCATTTGATGGCTTATAAAAGCTAAAAGGAAAAGGTTGGCACAAGCCAAACTGTCTAGCCACCAGATTAGGCTGATAACACACGCGTGTCACGCCATCATTAGCTCCTATGAGCCTTGGGGTTAAGAAAGCTTACCAAATGTCTTTGGATTCAGGGACCTGCGCAGGATCGGTAGAAGAAAATGGTCGAGGGAAACACTCGGAACCATATGGTCTATAGGCAATGGGTGCCATGCTTGGATGAAATAAAGTGCACCTAAAGAAAAAATTCAAGTATTTCTCAAGTAACTCCTCTCGAGTCATGTCATTGTTAGAAGGCGTCATTGCAGCAAGACAAAGGCTTTCATTGGCATGTTTGGCGAATGCAGTCTCCTGTGCTTCAGAGAGGCGCAATTTAAGGTGGATCACAAAATGGGCATTTAACCACAATTGAAGCAACTAGAAAGTCCCAGCAAGCAAATAGCTTACAGTAGACGAAAGTGAGGTCATATGATCAACTCCACAATGAGTGATTCATAGAGCAACCCTAAAATAAGTTCACTCAAGCATATGTGTCGACCCAGATGAAGGTGATTAGCTAACACAATGAGTCATTAAGCTACCTTCAGAGATCGACTGCAGAAAATACACTTGGAAATCCACAAGGCCAGGAAGATAATATGTTCTTTATGAGACACATTGTCGACACTTTTGGCGTGAAAATGCTCTATATATTTGGTGAATCCAACAATTTCATTTTCAAAAATAATAAAGTTTGTGTATGCTTCAGTGGGAAGAAACGCTTCACCTCTGAGGCGGAGACCAGTGATGGCCGCAATGTCAAACTGGGTGAGAGTAAGCATCCCAAGTGCAAAATGGAAGGTGTTTGTAGAGCCTTTCCAAAATTAGAGTGTGGAAATCAGAATGTGATTGCAAAAACTAGGGCCAACCCTAGAAAGTTAAATCAAGTCAAAAAATCCTTGAGCCTTCCAAACATCACCCTTTACTTTCTCTACATTATATAACCATACAATGGAATCTTGGTTGTCAACAGGGGTGAACGGGAGACATTAGACGTACGGTATATGTGTGAAACATATATAGGGCAATCTCTGTTGATAGGGGTTTGGTGGTTTTGTGAGTAGGGAAGCAGTGTTGTTACAGATGAAGGAAAGCAACAGTTGGGAGCGAAAAGATTGGAGATTACGGGTTTCCGTTGGTTCTAATAAAAAATTGTTTTGATCATGAACGAAGAACTCACTCATGTTGGAAACCAGTTCAATTTCCTGGGGAGTTTGAATGTGTTCAGAGATTTGGCTTGAAGCGGCCATGGAGATGGTGGAAATTTTTTATGGGTTAAAATGAAAATAAAAGTTTTTGTGGTGTACAAAGACAAAGAGCTTGAGTATGCAAAGAAACATAAAGAGTAAATTGGAGAGATGAAATGGTTATTTATATCATGAAGGAGACTAAAAATTAGGGAGAAAGTGAAAAAATATGGTTACATGACCTACACGTGTCAAACAGATGGCCACTGAGTTGAAGATGTTGGTGAGTTAGAGGCCACGATTATCCTAGGAAGTTGAAAATATAAAATAGGGAAGTGGTTGTGTGATTGCTTATGTAACGTTTGAAGAAAAAGGTCATGATTACAATGACGTCACTTCACACTAAGAGAAATGGATTAAAATGTCTATTTCTGTTCTTTCAGTCGAAAAGGACATTTTGGAGGGGAATTTGCTGGCTAGAATTTTATCAAAGGGTTAAAATCTAACCAAAAGCAATAAAGGTTCTTTGAATACTTTGAATTATAGGAAATCGACCATAGAAGCAGTCGACTGGAAGAGGTTTCATAAAATGCCAATTTAGGCTCGTGGACCAGAAAAGAGGCCTCATAAGGAATGGATTAGGTCCAAGAGTGTTAAAAAAACAAAAGAGATCATAACTAGAAAATCAAAGCATTGTGAATGGAGAACGTGTGTTCGATAGCAGGAATGGAGAACGTGGGTTCGGTAGCAGGGATGAAGAGCGTGGGTTCTTGGAGGGAAGTTACAAGAGACACGTGGCTCATAAAGAAGTGAAACCTGCTGAAAAGTAGTTATTTTCATGTATTATAAATAAAGAACTTAGTGCATAGTGTAAGACATTCAAACTTTCATATTCCTACACACTAGTAACTCATTACCCAAGCGAACGAGCGAAATGAGTCAAGTAAGGGCGATGTATGTTTGATCAACCCATTTTCAACTATTGTAATGTTATGTCATCTATTTTTACAATTTAAAACTTTATTTTATTTTATTTTACAGTTCCTGCTTTATTGCTTTTAAATTTGTTTAGTCTTAGTTGAATCAACACTTTTGAACATACTTTGTGAAAACACTCGAAAACTGAAGCACTGTACTGATATTCCCTGGTCGATCTCACCAGTAAACTTTATGTAAAAAGACCAGCGTTGTTTACCAAAACCAGAGGTAAATAATTGCCAATTGTTGATTCGTCTGGGCATTCTATTGATTAGTATGGGTAGCAATTTGGATCAACAGGTTGAATATTATGCCCATTTGCTGGGAAAGCACACTAACTATTTTGTGGTTGCTATCTGTAATACAGTGAGAGAACTGACTTTTGGATTTGTGTTTTATCGCAAATTTTGCGGATAACAATAGTCGCCACTGACTTTTATTTTATTCAATAAAGGAAAGGGTGAAAAGAATAGGAAAGACCTTTTGAGATTTTTGAGTAAGGGGGTAGGTTATGAAAAGGGAAGGTGTTAGCATCCTTTTCATCTGTAGTTTTCTACGTGCTCTTAATTGTTAGCTCACTTTTTAGAAATGTTTTGTGCTTGTGTATGCTTGAAAATATTTTGAAAATGCCGAAGTGCGGAAATTTTGTAATGATCCTCGTATCATTGAGAATGTATATAAAATGTTTCTTTCGAAAATATTTGTGAAAGAAAGTGTTGTTTTGTAAAAGGATGTTTTGTTTTGAAAAGTTTGTGAGCAAGCGGCTACGAGCATTCTACCTACTGAAAAGAGTGTTTGTTCTTTTCCTCCTCTTTGAGATAGTGCTACTCTATGATTAGTTAATAGGAAGTCTTATCATTGGATGTGAAGGACAGGTGCGGGTTATCATACAGTTATACAAGGAAACTTGTAGGACGCTTTAGTAATTTTCGTAAGGAACTAAGATCTTTTATTGAAGGCAGCATCAAAGGGTCATCGAGGGATTATGATCTTTTAACCGAGGGTCTTTGTTAAAGCATCCCACATTCGAGGGACATGACTGTTTAAATCTGAGGCAACAAGTGAGGGTCACCCTAGAGGTGTACGTGTGCGAAGTGTTTTGATTTCAAATATTTGTCTTGACATTAGGTTTTTTGACGTTCATTACTTATGTCTTTCCATGCACGCCTAATTACTATACAGTTACATATATACATGAATTCATAATTGCGGAAAGTAAAAATGTGGAAAACAATCTACGCTATTACAATGCTTTAGGAATGGAGGTACAAATTTATGAATGGGGAGAAAAGTAAAGTAAACCCTAATTAAACTTTTACATACTATAGCAGTTACAATAATTGGGAAATAAAGTACGCGAAGATTTGAAAAAATAAAGGGAAAAAGAAAATTGAAAATCTTTGTAATTGTTTTGATAAAAGAATTGGATGATTAACCTAAAAAACTATTTAGTTTTAATTAAAAAAAATAGAAGTTAATTAGTTAATTAAATTAAAAAAAACTCTAAAAAATCTATGTTGGTTTTAATTAATTAAACCCTAAAAAATCCATGTTGAATTAATTTAATCAATTAAAAAAATAAATTAAATAAAAATCTAAGTCTTTTTAATGTTAATTTTTTTTATATAAAGTTAATTAAAATTTTGTCAAAAAAGGTTAATTAAAATTATGTAAAAAAAAGAAGTTAAAGCAAAATAAATAAATAAAAGGGATTGAGCTTCTTATAAGACAAATCGGGGGGTGTAAGGAGAGAAGTTTACTAGGCCCAAACAGCACGCCCGACATGCCAATTTGAGATTCAGTGGGGATGGTTCCAGGATGTCCATGGTATGCACACAGGTTCTGGCGCATTGATAAGGATCTGATGAGATCCAAGGGTGCTATCGAGAGGGTGCATCATCGAGGTATGAGGACGGCCTCACTGGATCTACAAGAAAAAAATATATCAAAAAACAAAAGGGTACCACTTGGGCTCGAACCCAGGTCCCTCTAGTTATACGCACGCATGGTTTACCACTAGGGTGGTTGTTTCATCCGGTTATGAAACGCCCCCCAGTCAATATATTATAAACTTGGTTTTTTTAAAATTGGAATTCCCACTTCTTGTTCTTCCTCGGCAGATAACAATAACAACAACAACATTTTTTATTTTTCTAAAAGCTTCATTTCTCAACCATTTTGAAAAGTGTAAACACCAAACTTTCTTGAAATTTAATCACAAATTAAACCATATAAATTATTTTAACCAACACTCAAAGATAAGAAAGAATTTTTATTGGTACCAAAAACGAACCCTAACGCTTCAGAAGCAAAATTCTCAACACACAAACAACGTAAATGAAAACTAAGGACACAGTTAGTTTCAGGGCAATCATATCTATATTTTATCTTTTGAAATTGAAAGAAAATGATGTATGGATAAGGATATCATAGTTTGAAAAACTTACCTCTTGGTTCAAAAATTCAATGCCCTCTACACGACTTGCAGAGGTGAAATGATGATTTGGTGAACTTGCTTGGACCCTGAGGAAGCTGTTTGGATACTCACTTGGTGCTGAGAACCTCTGGATACCTCTGACCAAGTCGACTTGCAAGTATGAAAAGTAAAAATGGTGGATGATGAAGATGATGTTACAACAATGAAATAGGAGTTTAGATCACTTATACATTATGTGTATGAAGTGTTTGGATGATTTGTTTGGACAAAAGTTGCAAGGTTTGAGAGTTTCAAAGAAATGGATTTTGAAAACTCAAGAAATGAGTTTTATGGCCAATTCTGGTTTGGGAGTGTATGAGAGGTTTAGAGGGCTTATCCATTCATCCTCTATGCAGTCGGGAAGGGCCTCTATTTATAGGAAAAGTTTAAAGTAATCAGAAGGTTTGGTTTATAAGTTATGGAGTTAAGGTTTGCTTTAAATGGAACTTTGAAGTTTCTTGCGATATCATGGTGCTAAGTTATGGTACAACTCCTCTAGGGTGGTTGATATCTTTTAGAGGAGTTGCTTCCGATGTTAGGATTGTGTTTGTGTAGAGATAACAATTTAGAGGCTCAAGGAGTGTTGACATTGTGTATAAAGCATGCTTTACTATAATGGAAGTGTGACCTTTCTCCCTTAAATGGCAAGTAAACTTGGATAAAGCTTGAATCAATAGGATAATAGCCAAAAAGAGTGTGTAATCTTATGATTATGGAGAGAATTAGGAGTTTAGAGGCCTGCAAAGTAAGATTTTGTAGCATGGTGTGAGATTTGGCCTAAAGGTTTTCAAAAGAAATGACCTATAATTCAAGAATGAAATTCCAACTTCAACTCTTCGAAACTCTCAGCTCAATCATGATCTTTTTATGCTCTTGGACATTTTGGAAAGCTTAGAACACGATCTTCAACTTTCATATTGACTACTTTGGCTAAATCAATAGGGAACTTGGTGAAAATTTGCCAAGAAGTTGAGATAAAAAACTGATAAAAACTTGTTGAAATTTTTTCTAAGTGTTAGATAAAAAGTATCAGAACTTCATGGGCCCATATCTTTTAATTGAAACACTTTTTGGGGATTATCCCACATTAACAAAAGTTGTAGAATTAATTAATTTCTACAACTTTCATGTTGGAAGTTTTCCTTGAATCAGTTTATATCTTAGTGAAATTGGCCATAAAGTAGTGACTTTTTTAAGAACAAAACACTTAGAAATTTTCCAAAGTTTTGGAAATTTTTCCAACTTTTGACTTTTGTTGACTTTTTTATTGATTTTCTTGATTCTTGATGATCAAACTTGATAACTTTGTATGTTTTAATGATTCTTGATTTTTGAATTCCAATGTTGACCAAAAAGTCAAAGTTTGACTTTTGTGTGACTGTTGACTTTTTATCAATTGATTCAATTCTTCAACTATCAACCACTTGTATCTTTGGAAATGTCTTGAGCCACGTAATTAGGACAAGATGTTGTATTTGAGCCCTTGAGATCATGCTTTAAGCCATTAGGTCATGCACTAGGCCAAAAGTCAATGATCAGTCATCTTCATTTATACTTGATTTAATCTGTGCCAGAAGATGTCTACGTCTATCTTTAAATGGAAGAAGTATCAGAATAAATCTTCACTCGATCTAATCTGAGCCAGAAGAGGTCTTTTTGTCTTTAACTGTAAGAAGTATTAGAATAAATTTATGGTCGATTTAATCTGAGCCAAAAAATGTCTACTGGAAGAAGTATCAGAATAAATCTATGGTCAATTTAATCCGAGTTAGAAAATATCTACTGGAAGAAGTATCAGAGTAAATCTATGATCGATTTAATCTGAGTCAGAAGATGTTTGTGTTCGTCTTTAACTGGGAGAAGTTTCAGAATAAATCTATGGTCGATTTAATCTGAGCCAGAAAATGTCTACTAGAAGAAGTATCAAAATAAATCTATGGACGATTTAATCTGGGCCAGAAAAGGTCTTTTTCAAAATGTCCCTCTGAGGAAATTGCTCAAATAGCCCTTTATCCGATGTAGCCTTTGAGAAGACTATCGGGTCATATAAGTAGTTAATGATGTTTATCTGTTGATTGATCTTTCCTGAAAAGGAAACGAGTTAGCTGCATGCAATGTCATGATGTATGAAATACATTGCATAATGATGTTTTCAAAATAAATGAGATTGTGCTATATTCATTTCGTATGTATATGATATGATATTGTTAAATGATGTATGAATGTGAAATGTTGTTGGAAGTGTATCAATAGTTCCGTATGACATCCTGCTCGAAAAAATGAATCCTTGACTGGTGTTAGGGATGAAAAACATATGTAATCTTCAACCTTGTCTAGAATGCTTCCGTTGGGGATTCCTGTTTGCTGTTTAAAGAAAATCTGTTGGGGAATGTTAACTTCTATTTGGGGAGAAGAGTTCAGGAGGATTACTTGTTCATCACTCTACTGGGGAGTTTAATTCTTATATATCTTGATTAGGGATAAAAGAGATGGATAACATTCCGACTCGTCTAGGGAGGTTAAAGTTGACTGATATCTGGTCCAGTTCCAGGTTTTGTAGCAACTCTCTGGGGATAATGGCGACTTTACTGGGGAGAGGAATTTTTCCGATAATTTGTAGCCATCTAAGGAATAGACTCAAGCTGGGGAGACTAATCTGTTGGGGAAATAAACCCTGTTGGGGAAATAAACCCTGTTGACGGAGAAGTACTTAGCTAAGGAAACACCCTTGTTGAGGAAATGAGCTATGTTGGAGAGAAGAAATTTGCATGGGGTTTTACAGTTTTGGAGGAATAAACTCAGTTGGGGAAGAGAACTTCTATGAACTGTACTGACTGAAACTCCTTAGGTGGGTGATATTTATGGGAAAAAGATCATATTCTTTTATCCGCTAGAGCGATCTACCGGGGAAATTACTGGGAATGTATCTTCATTGAAGATGAATTTGTGAAGATTGCTCTGTGGGGATAATCACATGGAAGTGGCATTTTGGGGATTTGTGGACTGTTTGAACGTCATCCCAACTCCTAGAGTCTTAAGTAAATGCTTATTCTTTTTCTTATGCATTTATTTGTTAACAATTAATCGTGTTCATATGCATATGTTCATTCAATTCTAGTCATTGGACATTTTTGCAAACAAAATAGAAAAATTTAAAAAACAAAAAGTTTGAATTTTAGGGAGTATTTGTATTGATAGTTGGCCTATAAACAGGCGATTTTGTACAAAGAGACATAAATCCTAGTAAGAGGAAGTTTTCATGAAACAAAAAGAGTACAAAGTGAAAACAAAACATATAGTTATGTGGAAATGATCTGGTTGAGTTTCAACTCCGCTATTGCCCATATGTCTTCGAACATCTCATCCCTTGCTGTCGGAAGAAGTTGATTGAACTTACTTGTACCATTTGAAATTTTGACTTTGGTAATTTTTGTCTGGACTGCTGTTGTACCCCAAAATTTTCTCTCTCATTTCTCAAGAAATCTCTCATAAGATCTCCATTGATTCAAGACTACACAAGGCTTGACCATCTCAAGACACCTCCTCAAGCACTGACAACTCAAAATTAGGGTTTGAGTTTTCACAAAGATGATTGAACTTATAATGCATTATATGACTTTCATGGATCATTTTGGATCCCCAAGATTGCTCATGTCAAGTTTCAAGCTTTGGATCACATTTTTGCTCAGTCATTGATCAATTGACCTAAAATTGATTATATTAAGGAAAAAGTCAATTGTGGTCGATTTGCAGTCAAAATTCATAATTTTTTATCCATATCAACATTATAAACTAATATATGTCAATTTAACAATTTGGATCACAATTACTCAAAGAAATTTGAACAGAACACCAAAAGGGCAAAATGGTCAAAATTAGGGTTTTGATTGAGAAGGCTCAATTCTTGACTTTTGACTAAGAAAATGACTTATTAGTTTAAGACATGATCTCAAGGATTCAAATTCACCATCTTGACCTAATTGCATGGTTCAAGTCACCTCTTAAGATCATTGGATTGACATATGAATTTCAGTCAACTAATGAAAAGTCAAACTTTGACTTTTGATCAAAATCAAGTTTCAAAATTCATATTTCATCAAGACATGTCAAAATATGAAATTTTTTCATCAAGAAATTGAAAAGTAAAACTTATCTTTGAAAAGTCAAAATTCTAGGACTTAGAAATTTTTCTAAGTGTTGGAAAGTTAACATTTTTTCATAACTTTGTGCCAAATATCCACCATGATGCAAGATGATTCAAGGGAAACTTCCAACATGAAATTTGTATATCTCAATGAGATCTAAAACATTGTAGTGCAGAACTTTTCCTAAAAATGCTTGGATTTCATGTTATGAATTTGTGAAGATATGCTCATGAAACTAAAAAGACTTAGTGAAAATTTTCCCTAGTTAGGCAGATTTTTGGTACCAACTTCATGGTAACTTTTCACCTAGTTCCAAATTGAATCTTCAAAAATGTCCAACACAAAGGTTGTATATGATGTTACAAGCTTTCCAAAATGTCCAAGAACTCATTGAGATCATACTTGAGGTGAGAGAATCGAAGGTAAGAAGTTAAGGTTTCAAACTTGATTTACAAGGCATATTTTATGATGAACATGAACCAAATCCATAGCCATGCTGCATAATATTCACTTTGAAGGCATCAAACTAGTTTGTCACTCCATAATTAACGGTTTACACAACTGATTATGCCCTTGTCCAAGTGCTTCAAGCTTTGTCCAAACCAATTTGCCATTTTGGGGAGAAAGTAACATATCCATTCTTGTAAAGCAAGCTTTATGCACAAAGTCAGCTTCTTGAGCTCCTAACTTGTTTTCTTTAAGTACACTCCATCCACAAAGTCAGAAGCAAGCTTGTTTAAAGTCCAACCGCTCTACAATAGCATGGTACAAGGCATGGAAACGTGTTTTGTCAAGAAAAGCACATGTTGAGCTTAAACATGTAAATTCAAATTCTGAACTGTTGTAGTACACAAAACCTTTTGCTTATAAATAGAGACACTATTTTCAAGCTAAGACATGAATGTTAAGACCCTGAAAATCTCTCAAACACGCACAAACCAGAAATTGCTCAAAAACATCATTGATACACAGTTCTAACCTTGAACTTGTATCTCTCATTTCCCTCGAGCATTTTCCCTCAAATTCATTTGCAAAGCTCCTATACCTCAAATATAGTCCATCCATGTCCTTGTTTTTGAACAGTAACACCATATTTATCAACCTCCATAACCAAAAAACAGAGTTTGCAAGTTGACTTCTCCAGACCATTCCATCCATCCATAACTCAAGCTAAGCATTGCATTAGCTTCTTGGGAACTTGAGGAAGCTAACATGATCATCACCATCACTTCAAACAAGCTTAAACTCATTTCACGATTTTCAGTTCTTGAGATATTTTTCTGAACTTCTATCTCTTCATTTAGGCATTGTTAGGCTTTCATTTTCAAAGATAAAATGTAGATATCATTGCCCTGAAGTTGTACATATTCATAGTTTTCATTTATATGGCCTGAGCTTAGAGAATTTTAGGTTTTAATCTCTGAAAAAAGTTAGGTCAGAATTTGGTACTATTATAAATTCTTGCTCATCTTTGAGAATTAGTTTAAATTATTTACATATTCAGAATCGTGGTGAAATTTCTAACATGTTTGATGTTGGAAGTTTTGTGAATGGATGAGAAATGAGTGAGTTATAGGGACCCTGGCTGGAGGTTGAAGATGAAGTTCATTTATAGAACTTGTTTTGTATTATATATTTATGGTTTCAATTTAGTTAATGGATGTATAGCCACCCCTGTGGTAAGGCAGCGCGTGTTTCATGTCAAGGGCGTGGGTTCAAGCCCCAGCGCTGCCACTTTTTTCTTTTTTCTCACAGTTTCTCTCTTTTTGGCACAAATATGCACGCTTGGGCCTAAGGCCACTGGACTTTGTCTTTTTACTGAAACACACCCCCACTTCACTGTACAACACAAGCTCACTTTTTTTTATTTTGTTTATTTTTTTTGCTTACAAAAATCACATTGGGACAGGCTTTAAAACTATTTTTTCTAACAAACTCCCAAATTCCATTTCAAACCCCTCTCACTTTTATTTTTATATTTTATTTTATTTTATTTTTCTTCATTATTTTTATTATTATTATTAATAAAAATCCAAAAAAAAAAATTAGTTTATTTATTTATATATCTAATATATTTATATTCATTTATATTTTATTCCTTTAAAAAACAAAAAAGACAAAAATATTTTCTTAAACAAACTTAATTTCTTTTCTTAATAAATTAATAATTAGATTTAGGTTTAGTTATTTTCTTTTTATTTAAAATTAACTTAAAATCCATGTTTCTTTTAATTAATTAATTTTCATACTATATTTATTAAACTTAAACCCTTTTTCTAAAAAAACCTAAAAATGATTTCTAATTTAATTTCTTTTCTTCATTAATTTAGGTTTAGCTAATTATTTATTTTAGTTAATTAGGTCAAAACCAAACCCTTTCCTCAAAAAACCAAACAAAAATCCCTTTCTTTTTCATTTATATCTTTGCACATTATATTTATTCATTTCTTGTATATTATTCACTATGGTTGTAATAGATAATTAGGTTTAATTTCTTACAATCCCCATTTGTAAATTTGTATACTCCATCCCCTAATGATGTAATAGCATAGTAAATTTACTTTCCGCAATTTCTCGCTTTCATATACATGCTAGTAATTAGGATTTGTATGGAAAGATAAAAATCAACAAGTAGATAACTTTAATCAAAGATTAAATGCATGCAAATCAAACATATTATTCACATATGCACCCTTAAGGTTAACTTCACTTGTTGCCTAAAAAATGGTCATGTTACGCATGTGGGATGTCTTAGCAAAAACAAATAAAAAATACAAGATCATAGTCCCTCGATGACGCTACAAATGTTACCTTTCAAATGATATTAGTCCCTTAAAGAGAAACGCTAAGATATCTCACAACATTGCTATCATGACCATACAATGACCCATGCCCGTCCCTTTAAATCTAAAGATAAGGCTTCTTACCAATCAATGGTGAGATAGCAATACCAAAGGAAAGAAGAAATGAACAAAGACTTTTAAGTAGGTAGATTTCTCCTAGTTGCTTGCTTGCTCACCATCCCTTTTCAAAAACACTTTCGAAACAAACACACACTTTCAAAACAAACACCAAACTCTTTCAGAAACATGAAATATTTTCAAAAGTCCAACACTTTGTATACGTTCTTACGAAACGAGAACCATTACAAAGTTTGCCTAAACGAAGGCGCCTTTTCAAAAATACTTTCAAAAACCACCACAAAGCATATTTTCAAATAATTCAAGTGATCTAGCAAGCAACTAAGAGCCCATAGATAACTATGGATGAAAAGGGTGCTAACACCTTCCCTTTTCATAATCTACCCCCCGAACTCAAGAAATAATCTCAAAAGTCTTTCCTGTTCTTTTTCACCTTTCCTCTTGGATAAAAGAAAAGTCGGTGGCGACTCTTGCTAACCGCAACAATTGCGATAAAACGCAAAACATCCCAAGTTAGTTCTCCCACCGTATTACAACTGCCCTTCTGGGTTTTCAATCTACCAGGATACCCTTTTTTGCCCAAACCGCGTTTTCAGGTTTTCGATTTGCCGGCTGTACAATCTTATATATATATATATATATATATATATATATATATATATATATATATATATATATATATATATATATATATATATATATATATATATATATATATATATATATATATATATATATATATATATATATATATATATATATATATATATATATATATATATATATATATATATCCCTAATTATTTCCCGAATCCTTTTGGTTCGCCAGGATGCCCTTATTTTTTCCTAGGCCAGTCAACCTAGCGGGTTGTTTTCATGCGTAGTATCTTTTTACTATGTTTGCATTCAAAGGGTGTGGGAAATCTTCATCATCCATGGCGGTTAGTATCATAACACCGCCAAAAGATATCATCTTGACTACAAATGGCCCTTCGTAGGTGGGAATCCATTTTCTCCTGGGATCACCTTGCGGTAGAATGATATGCTTTATTACCAAGTCACCATCCTGATATACCCGACGCTTGATTTTCTTATTGGATGCCTTAATCATATGTTTCTGATACATCTGACCGTGACAAACAGCCGCAAGCCTCTTCTCGTTAATCAGATTCAACTGATCTAGCCTAGTCAGAATCCACTCATTTTTGTCTAATTATGCATCTTTCATAATCCTCAGAGAAGGAATCTTAACTTCGATCGGTAGGACAACTTCCATGCCATAGAACAGAGAGAATGGGGTTGCCCCAGTTGATGTCTGCGCTAAAGTGCGATAGCCATGAAGAGAAAATGGTAACATCTTGTGTCATTCTTTGTATGCCACAACCATCTTCTTTATGATCTTCTTAATATTCTTGTTGACGGCTTCCACTATGCCATTCATCTTTGGTCGATACGGAGAAGAGTTATGGTGCTTGATCTTGAACTGTGTGTAGATTTCAATGATCATAGTGTTGTTGAGGTTGGTACTGTTGTCTGTGATAATTCCCTCGAGGATGCCATACCGGCAGATAAGATTATGTTTTATGAACTGGGCGATCATATTCTTGGTAACAGAGGAGAAAGAGGTTGCTTCAGCCCATTTTGTGAAGTAGTCAACAACGACGAGAATGAAGCGATGTTCTTTAGAAGTAGTAGGATTGATTTCTCCGATAATATCAATGCCCCACATTCTGAATGGCCAAGGAGCAGCTAAAACATTCAGAGGAACCAGAGGCACATGAACTTTATTAGCATAAATCTGACACTTATGACAAGTTCTCGAGTGGTGGTGAGAGTCGGTTTTCATAGTCGACCAATAGTAACCTGCTCTTAAAATCTTCTTAGCCATAGTATGCCCACTAGAGTGAGTACCAAATATACCTTCATGCATATCTTCTATAATTTTCTATACTTCCTTCTTTTTCATGCAATGAATCAGAGTTGAATCATGATTACGCTTGTATAAAATTCCTTTGCTCAAGAAGAACTTAGCTGAGAACCTCCGTAGGAACTTCTTGTCATTGATCGATGCCCCTTCAGGGTATTCTTGAGCTTCAAGGTACCGTTTCACTTCATTAAACCAAGTTTTTTCTTCTACTCCATTAATATCAATTTCGTAGCAATGTGCCGGTTTTCAATCTTTCAATGGTAATTCTGGGAGACTCATTGTCCCATCTGACCTTGAACATGGATGACATGGTAGCTAATGTGTCTTCCAGCTGATTCTCTACTCTCGGGATATGCTCAAAAGTAATCTTTTTGAAGTACAAAATCAAGGTTAGCACATGTTCTCGGTAAGGGATAAGATTTGAATGTTTCGTATCCCATTCTCCCTTGACTTGACTGATTACCAAGGTTGAATCCCCATATACACTCAAGAATTTGATTCTCATATCAATAGAAGCATTAATACCCATGATAAATGCTTCATATTCATCCATATTATTGGTGCAGTCAAAGCAAATTCTGGCAGTGAAGGGCGTATGAAAACCCTGGGGAGAGATAATTACAGCACCGATCCTGTTGCCAAGTGAGTTATAAGCTCCATCGAAAACCATATTCCATCGAGATCCTAGCTCAGGTCCTTGATACGGTCCATGTTCTTCACAATCTGTAACTAACATGATCTTCTCATCTTGGAATTCGAAATTGATAAACTGATAGTCGTCTACAGCTTGATGTGCCAAATGATTTGCTAGTACACTTCCTTTGATTTCCTTTTGAATGGTGTACTGAATGTCATATTCTGTTAAGATGATTTGCCATCGGGCTATTCTTATGGAGAGTTTTGGCTTCTCGAATATGTACTTGACGGGATCCACTTTAGAGATCAATAAAGTAGTACGGGTCAACATATACTGTCTTAGTTGGTGAGCAGCCTATACCAAAGCGCAACAAGTTTTCTCGAGCAATGAATATCTTGTTTCACAGTCGGTAAAATCTTTACTAAGGTAGTTGTTGTACCCCAAAATTTTCCCTTTTATTTATCAAGATTTTTCTCACAAGACTTCTTGGACTCAAGACAAGATTAGGGTTTGGTTAGCTCAAGACATCTCACCTTGCACTGATAACCCAAAATTAGGGTTTGAGTTTGCACAAGGATTTTTGGACCATCAATTCTTCATGTGATTTTCATACATCATTTTGGACCCCTAAGATTGCTCATGATAAGTTTCAAGCCTTCAATCACATTTTTGCTCAGTCAATTGGACAATTGACCTAAAAATCAGCTGTATTGGGGAAAAAGTCAACCATGGCCAATTTACAGTCAAACTTCATGATTTTTGATCCACATCAACATTTTAGGCTCATATGTACCATTTGATCAAGTTTGGATCATAACTCCTCAAGAAATTTGATCAAATCATCCAAAAGGGCAAAATGGTCAAAATTAGGGTTTTGACTAAGAAAGGGAAATTTCTGATTTTTAACCTAGACAATGACCAATTGATTTCAAGTATGATTTCAAGGATTCAATGGCATCATCTTGACCTAATTACATGGTTCAAAAGATCTCAAGTTCATTGGATTGACATATGAAGTTTGCAGTCAACTGATCAAAAGTCAATTATACACTGAAAAGTCAAACTTTGACTTTTTGGTCATAATCAAGTACCAAGGGTCATAATTCATCAAGATATGTCAAAATATGAAACTTGTTTACCAAGAAAACAAAATTTGAAAATTAGGGTTTTAATTTGAAAATTTTCATAACTTAGAATTTTTCTAAGTATAAATATTTTCTTATTTTTTCTCAACTTTTCACAACTTTTTCACCATGATGCATTTTGATTCAAGAAAAGTTCCCAACATGAAAGTTGTAGTCCTCCATGAAATCTCCAACTTTTACTCACAAAATTTTCTCAAAATATGCTTGTATCACAAGTTATGAATTTGTGAATATAGGTCCATGAACTTCTTAACTTAGTGAAATTTTGCCCTAATTTAGGCAAGTTTTGGACCCAAATTCATGGACATTTTTCACCTAATTCCAAGAGGTATCTAAAAATGCATTTCAAAGATGGATTGTAGATCACATTGCAAGCTTTCCAAAGTGTCCAAGAACTCTCCAATATCATTTTTTAGTAGGGAGAATCGAAGAAGGGAAGTTGGCATTTTCTCACTTTTGATCAAGCCATTTTCACATAGCATCAAGTTGCAAATCAAATCTATGCTGGTTATATCTTGCTTTACAGGTCCTAATCTTGCTATAAAATCCATAATTAAATGCATTCTCAGAAGCTAAAGCCTTTATATTTGCTTTTGAAGCTTTACACAATATGCATTTCCATTTTGGGCATAAAGTTCACATTGCCATTTTTATAAAGAGGAACTTTTGCAACTTTGTCAATCTTGAGCATTGAACCTCTCCCCTTGATGCATACAAACTCTAAAACTCTCAAGAAATGTGTTCCAACTCTTATCATCCCTAAAGTCAACTAGTACAAGCATGTGGGATTGGTCATGTCAACTTTGCTTCAAAGGCAAGAAAAGTGGAAAAAGGGCTAAGGCTTACACAACTAGTGTAGTGTTGACTTTGGATCACTTCTATACAAATATACAAACTTGTTATAAGGCACATCACGCTTGGATTAAACTTGAAACTTTCTAAAACTCAAAAACACTATAAACTGCCCAAAATACAGAATTTATGCAAAAGCACAGCCAACTCTCATTTGGCTTGTGCGTTTTGTGTTTAAACAGTTCAAACATCTTAAACACTTGCTATCTAGCCAATCCAAGTCATCACCCTGGTTCTGTAACCCCTATTTCAGCATTTGTCATTTTCACTTTGGAAGCTTGCAGTTGGACTTGGTCAGAGAGTTCCAGCCATCCTCAAAGCAAAATAAGCATTGGAATAGCTTTAGTGAAGTTCAAGGAAGCTTAAACAATCACCAGGCCTCCATTAAAGTCCTTACATTGCCCTACTCGATTCCAACTGAATGAGGTATTTTTTCAAACTCTATCTCTCTGAATAGGCAACCTCAAGCCACAGTTTGTGAAGGAAAAATGTAGTCCTTATCATAACGAAGTTGTACATATCATTACTTTTCATTTATATTACTTGTGCTAAGAGAATTTGAAGATTAAAAACTTTGAAAAAGGTAGGTCACGAATTAGGGGTTCCAAAATTCTCCTTGATCTTTAAGAGTTAGGTTACATAATTTATATGGTTGGAATCGTGAGCTCAAATGCCACATTTTTCATGTTATGAGTTTTTGTTTTTGTGCAAGCATAAGGGAGATACAGTTTGAACTAGAAAACGCGCGCAGGGACGAACGAAGGACAAGGACGATGATGTTCTGGGCTTTTTGTGCTTTGGCCTTTTTGTTTCCACTAATCCCACCCCCCCTAACTTACTATTACACCACCTGGCTGATTTTTATATTTTTCATATTTTTTTCATATTTTTATATATATTGCTTTTGATTATTTTTTCTGAATAATAAAAAATCCTAAAAATAATTTCTTTATTTTTTGCAATTTTTTTTTTATTTTTTTATAATTTTTTTACATAAAAATTAGTTTACTTTGATAAATAGATTTTATTTTCTTAAATAACTTGTAAATATATTTAAAAATACCTAATATTTTTATTATACTATTTATACTCATAAATATTTATTTTTTATACATATTTAATTTTTAATATTTAAACATAATATTATTTTTTATTTTTTATACAACAATATACAAGTTAGTAAATATAGAACATTATTTTCTTTTTAATTGAAAAAACTAGGGTTTTAAACCCCTCCAAAAATAATATTATTTTTTTCTAGGGTTTGAATTAATTATTTTTCTCATACAAAAACATAAAACATTTTTTTACATAAACATTTCATTGCATTTTAAATATTTGTCTTATATTTATTTAATTCGCGCAATATTCGATTTGGTTGTAATAAATATATTTAGCTTTTATATTTGTGCAAATCCCCATTCAAACTTGTATTCCCCCCTCCCATAAAAATTGTTGTAAAAGCTTAGTATATTTACATTATGAAATTTATCGCTTTATATAATATGCTTAGTAATTAGGCTTTGCATGACAAGAACAAAACAAAGCAAATAAAAAAAAAACCTAAATGCAAGACAAAAGCATGAAAAAGACACACTTTGCACACAAGCACCCTTAGGGTTTCTCCCACTTGGTTGCCTAAAATAAAATGGCCATGTTACGCATGCGAAGTATCTTGGAAAAACAAAACAAATATAAGATCATAGTCCCTCGATGACGCTATTCAAAAGTTGCCTAAACAAATGATCTTGGTCCCTCAAAAACTGCTAAGATACTTGGCAACATTGCTATCATGGTTATACGATGACCCACGTCCGTCCCGTTTACATCCAAAGATAGGGTTGCTTACCAAATCAATGGTAAGTCAACAATGTCAAAGGAATAGAAAATGCACAAGAAAGACATTTGAGTAGGTAAATATCTTCTAAGTTACTTGCTCCTTTTCAAACAATCCTTGATATTTTCAAAAACAAACACACACACTTTCAAAACATCTTACAAAACATTGAAAACATTTTCAAAAGACAAACATCTTTGTATACATTCTTACAAACGAGAATCATTACAAAGATTGCCTAAATGAATGGCCTCTTTTCAAAGTACTTTTCAAAACCACACCAAACACCAAACACCATTTCAAACAAAGCAAAGCATGTGATCTAAGCAAGTAACTAAGAGCCCATGGAAAACCATGGATGAAAAGGGTGCTAGCACCTTCCATTTTCATAATCTACCCCCCGAACTCAAGAAAACATCTCAAAGGTCTTTCCTGTGCTTTTTCACCTTTCCTTTTGGATAAAAGAAAAGTCAGTGGCGACTCTTGCTAACATCGACATTTGCGACAAAACGCAAAACCTCAAGTCAGTTCTCCCACCGTATAACAGAACTGGCGACTCTGCTGGTGAAAATTATAAAAGTAGGGTTACCTTAGGGTTTAGATCACATTTATTTTCTTACCTTGTTTGACTTGTTTGCTTTACATTTTGGTTCTATTGTTTGGGTTTGAATCCTCCACCCGAATTTGGGAAACATTATAGGTAAATAGAAATATGTTGTGGAAACTGTGTGGGGTATACTGACACGGTCTAAGCAATAGTTATGTTAGTGTGACATATTTGTGGGTACCGATAGCCTTTAAGTCAATAAAAGAGAATACGGGGCCGCTGAGTGATATCATGAAGCACTAATGGACTTCTAGAACCCTTTACTTGACCAACTTGGCCTTTTAGGATGTAGTGAGATGACCGACTTTGGTGCAGTCCGAAGTTGGTAGATACTCGATACTACACTCATTGAGGGTTGGTTTCTTGGAATATTTCGGTCGCCAGTAAAGAGGCTTGAATTGAAACAATGAACAAGGAAACAATCCAGTGATATTGAGCTCCTTAGAACCCGGTTACTATTACTAGGACAGGTTGAGCCAACTAAACTTCAAGAGGGTACTTACCTATGAAACCCCATGCAAGCCTAAGCTAGGAACTTGTTTGATTTGCTTGTATATATACTTATGCATAACATTATGGACATCATGAGCATCATATGCATCCACTAACCATTTCAAGGTTTTTGGAAATTCATCTTTGTTCTTGTTTTGTAGGATATGGAGTCACTTCGCAGGAAAACTATCCAAATCAACCTTGTAAGAATTCCTCCACAACTCAAGGAGCTAGCTTCAAGGATTCCTTAGAACTCTCCATTCACCGAGAGGCATGGTCGTCTACTCAACTTGGTCACCTCCAACACAGAGGAAGATATGATGAAGGTTCTCTTCCAGTTCTTTGACCCTTTGCATCACTGCTTCACATTTCCTGACTACCAGCTTGTGCCTACTTTGGAAGAATTCTCTCAACTTCTGAGGATTCCCATTCTCAATCAACTACCTTTCAACGGTACGGAAAGAGATCCAAAGCCAGAAGAGATTTCTAAAGCCCTGCACTTGCACTCATCTGATGTCACAATCCATTGGGAAACTAGAAGTTGTATCAAAGGCTTCTTGGAAAAGTTCTTGTTTGAGAAGGCCCAAAGTTGTTGGAATTCCACGGAATTGCAAGATTTTGAGGAGATTGTGCCTCTTCTTATCTATGGGATGGTCTTGTTCCCCAATCCTGACCAACTCATAGATGTGAGTGCTATCAAAATCTTCATGTCACGCAATCCGGTGCCTACATTGCTTGGAGATATCTTACACTCTTTTCACACTCGTACAATGAGGAAAAGAGGTGTTCTTATGTGTTCCACTCCTCTCCCGGCAAGATGGTTTATTTCTCATCTTCCCCAATCAGTCTTAAAGAACGAACAAGGTTTGAGGTGGTCACAAAGGTTGATGACACTTAAACATTCAGACATTCATTGGTGTTCTCGATCCAAAGATACTATTATCATTGTCGACCTCTGTGGGGAATTCCCTAATGTCCCTCTACTTGGCATTAGGGGAGGCACCACCTATAACGCTTGCTTGGCTCTAAGACAGTTTGGTTATGCCCGAAGGGATGGCCCACATGATATGTTGATTCAAGGCTTAGTTTTCGACTACGACAACAACGATCAAGGACTTCGCCAAAGATTCATCCGAGATTGGAGGATGCCAAACAAGGTAGATAGCAAGACTTTGGGACACAAGAATTCCATCCCTCTTTAGCCTTACCTCAAGTGGGTATGGAGCCGCGCTCAAAGTCTTATGATGCCTTACCCCTCCATTCTCCCAGTGATTGTTGAGCCTGTTAAGGAGGGAGAAGTTCCATACACTATCCTACATCCTGACATGCCTACATCACTCGAAGACTTGCAAAGGGGTTGGATACAGCTCAAAGGAGAATGTGATACTTTCGAAGCCCAATTCTACGCAAGCGAGAAGAAGGTTTTGGAACTCACTCGGTTACTCCATGAAGATCAGACTCTCAATACCTACATTGCACCAAAGAGGATGCGCAACGTCTTTTTATCTTAGAATTTTGTATTATTTTGCCCTATGGGCATTGATGTACTCAAATTCTATTTTATTAATATAACGTGTGTTCCTTTTTGTTTGACACAAATTTGAATTTTTAAATCATTGAAAACATTGCATGAATACATATCATTCATCATGAGCATAAACAGGTCTTTGCAACAAGTTTCCTCATCCCTCTACTGTTTATTTTAGCAAGATGGATCTCGAACAAATGGTTAAAGACCTGCAAGCTCAAAATACACAATTCCAACATTTACTCTTGACCTTAGCCAAGGGGCAGGAGGGGCTAAAGACTCTGCTAGAAAAAGAGAAAGAGAAAAAGAAGAAGAAGCCAACCGGTGTGGTTATCATGGGCAGAAGGTTTCAGGGACAAGCCAGAAGGACCTTAGAATTTCCAACAACCTCTGACAAAGGGGAAAGAAAAGGAAAAGAGACGGCAGTACCATCAGATTCTAAAGAAGAAGAGAAAGAAGAGGACTACTCTGAACAACAATACCCTCCGGCTGATGACAAATATAAACACTTGGAAGAGCGTCTAACTGCTATGGAGATACAGAGAGTACCGGGGCTAGATTTCGAGGAATTGGGGCTGGTGTCAGGAATCGTAATCCCGCCAAAGTTTAAAGTGCCATTATTTTCCAAGTATAATGGGGTGTCTTGCCCCAAAATGCACCTCCGGTCATATGTCAGGAAGATTCAGCCGCATTCTGCTGACAAAGACTTGTGGGTCAACTATTTTCAAGACAGTTTATCAGGAACGCAACTTGATTGGTTCTACCAGTTGGAGAGGGATGATGTCCATAATTGGGAAGACTTGGCAGCAGCCTTCTATAAACAGTACTAATACAACACTGATTTGGCACCAACCCGTACTCAACTCCAGAGTATGGCTATGGTATCCAATGAGGGCTTCAAAGACTACGCCCAAAAGTGGAGAGATCTAGCCGGAAGGGTGAAACCCCCCTTGTCTGAAAGGGAGTTAGTAGACATGTTCTTGGGAACTCTATCAGGCCCTTTCTTCAATCACCTGATTGGAAGCTCCTCTGCAGGGTTCATTGAATTGATTTCAACTGGCGAGAGGGTGTAAGTCGGTATAAGAAGTGGGAAGATTCAGAAAGACGCATCTGCCTCCACATCTATAAAAAAGCCCTTCAGTGGAAAAAAGGAAGTGCCTGATGTCTATTCACATAGAAATCAAGGAAGAATGGAACGCCAACCAACGGTGGGGGCCGTTATGATTCAAAAGCCTGCATTAGACCAGCCAAGAAATAACCAGCCGAGAAATAACCAGCCAAGGGTGGAAAGGCCAATCCGACAATTCACCAAGATTAACATGACTCCAGTCCAAGTCCTACCATTTTAAAAGAGGCCCCAAAAAATCCCAATACTGCGTCTCCTCACTACCATCCGAATGCTAGATGCGCGTACCATTCTGAAAGTCCAGGGCACGACACCAAAAACTGTTAGGCTCTGAAGAACAAAATTCAAGACCTGATAGACGCGAAGGAAGTTGAGTTTAAAGCGCCTGAGAAACCGAATGTTATTTTCGCTCCAATGCCTAGGCATGGTCACAATGCCAATGCTGTTGAGGAAAAATTAATTGTTGCCACCGTGGATGAACTGTTGACTCCTCTCCTGATTATTAAGTTGAATTTTTTGAAAGATGGTATATTCCCAGGTTGTGACAAAGACTTCCATAGTTGCATATCCTCATCATTTGAATGCCCTCTGTTTAAAAAAGGTATCCAACAACTGATTGATAACCAAGAAATTTTGTTTGAGAAAGCTCCTATTTCACCCGTTCTAATTAAAGAAGTTTTTATTATAACCATCTAAGACAACCCTTCCAGGGTCCCTAAAAGACCCGTTAGGATTACATCTGCCCCAAAGACTATTCCACTTAAGATTACAATGCCCGGGCCGGTCCCGTACCAATCAGATAAAACAGTACCATGGAATTATGGTGGAGAAATCTACTACCATGGTATCAAACACAATGAACTGACTGCCGAAGAAGAGAGCTCCGAAGAGGAGAATTCTGACATTAGCAATATTTCTGGAACAAGCAAAATTACCTGTAGTGGTAGAATTTTCTCTCCAGAGATTGTCGCTCCAAAGGCAGTCTTTGGACCAGTGGCTGTTCCGAAGATTACCTCTGCACCAGTGATTATACCTGCAAGCGTACCTACCGACAAAGAAGACAATACAATCCCCATCCCTACTTCCACTGCTTAGAATAAAGGAAAAAACATTCAAGAAGAGCCTGTCTGGACGAAGGCTCAATCACAAGCTGTCCCTGAAACATCCAAGAAGGCGATGGAAGAAATCCTGAGGATAATAAAAAAGAGTGATTAAGATGTGGTTGAACAATTGGGAAAAACCCCTTCTAAGATCTCCATGTTAGCATTGCTGTTGTGCTCTGAGGCACATGCTAAAGCTTTGGTAAATTTTTTGAAGACAACTCATGTGCTGCAAGAGACTTCTGCTGACCATTCCAAGAGTGTGTGGCCAGTTTGACAGCTGATAATGGCCTGGGTTTCTCTGATGCTGACTTGACACTCAAAGGGAGAAAACACAACGAGGCATTACATGTCTCAGTGGAGTGTAGAGGAACAACCCTAGCCCATGTCTTGGTGGACACAGGATCATCTTTAAACGTCTTACCGAAGAAAGCCCTTGATAGATTGGATTGCGAGGGGCTGACATTAAAACCCAATAATATAATTGTGAGAGCATTTGACGGCTTGAAGAGGATGGTCCATGGGGAGGTGGACATCCCGATCAAGGTGGGAACTCAGACATTTAATTCAACCTTCTATGTGATGGACATCTGTCCCTTCTACTCTTGTCTGTTAGGACGGACTTGGATCCACAATGTCGGTGCTGTCACCTCCACATTACATCAGATGCTGAAGTACCCCGTCTAAGGGAAGATCATAATTGTCCACGGGGAGGAGGAGTACATGATTAGTCATCTGAATTCTTTCTGATATGTAGAGTTGGATGGCGAATTCATTGAAACCCCTTTCCAACATTTTGAGGAAGTCTCTCAAGAAATAGCGGCGACCAAGGTGGTATCCTCAATTCCTAAGATCACAAGACCTCCACTTCGGATGTCATCTCTAAAGGATGCAAAGGAAGTAGTGGAAGAGGGTGGATGCACCATCTAGGGGCAGATTCCAGACATCCCGTACAAATCAGACAAGTTTGGCTTGGGGTTTACTTCAACTGCTCAGAAGGCTGTGCACCGCGCTCGTGCCGGAGGGCCACCTGTGAAGATTAGTAACCAAGGGGTCAACGCAGTGGAGGACAATGAAGAAGATGGAAGCATGGAAGATTGGATATTTCCTACTATCAGCGGAGGACTTCACAACTGGGAAGCCAAAGACTTTGTCCCGATAACTTTCATATCTTAGTAATTTATCTTTTACCTTTCTGTTGGACTTGTAATAACTCACGAACAATTCGCACTTTAAAAAGCTTGTGTCTTACCCGAGGCACAATGGTCCATTTGTAAGGGTTTTTATTTCATTTTCATATGACATTCAATGAATCATGGATGCTTTTTCATATATAAACCTTTTATGCTCATTGTCTTTCTTTTACATTTTATTATTTTAAGATGGCTATACCCTTACACACACCCACACTCACAAATGCAGGTACCCTTCCATTCTGGATCCCATGGGTAACGATACTGCTATAGCCCTCAGTGACTCTGAAGATCTGATCTACCAAGCCGAATACGAAGGTGAGGAAGATTATGAGGTGCCAGGGGAATTGGCCAGACTACTACAACAAGAGGAAAGAGCTATTCAACCTCACGAGGAGCTGTTGGATACAATCAATTTGGGTACCAAGGAAGATAGAAAGGAAATCAAAGTGGGTGCCAATCTAGAGTCGAGTGTCAAGGAGCGCCTAATTCAGCTATTTCATGATTATGTTGAGATCTTTGCCTGGTCATACAAAGACATGTTGGGACTCGATACAGACATCGTGGTACACCGTCTACCCACAAGTGAAGACTGTCCACCAGTGAAACAAAAAGTCCGACGCATGAGACCTGACATGTCAGAGAAGATCAAAGCAAAAGTTATGAAACAGTTCAATGCTGGATTTCTGGCTGTTACTTCCTATCCACAATGGGTTGCTAACATTGTTCCCGTGCCTAAAAAGGACGACAAAGTGAGAATGTGTGTGGATTATAGTGATTTAAACAGGTCCAGCCCTAAAGATGATTTTCCACTTCTGCACATCGACATCCTGGTTGACAATACAACACAACACAAAGTATTTTCTTTCATGAAGAGATTCTCAGGCTATAACCAGATCAAAATAAAACCTGAGGACATGGAGAAAACTACATTTGTCACACAGTGGGGTACGTTCTTCTACAAAGTGATGCCATTCGGACTGAAGAATTTCAAGGCAACCTATCAACGCGCCATGGTAGCTTTGTTTCATGATATGATACATCATGAAATAGAGGTCTACGTAGATGACATGATAGCCCGATCACAAACTGAAGAAGAACACCTTGATCACTTGCAAAAGTTGTTTGTCAGGTTGAAGGAGTACAAACTAAGGTTGAACCTGAACAAGTGCACATTCGGAGTCTGGTCCGGTAAAATCTTGTGTTTCATTGTCAGCAACAAAGGTATCGAGGTTGATCCTGCCAAGGTCAAAGTGATACAAGAAATGCCTGCTCCTCGCACCGAGAAGGAAGTCAGAGGATTCTTGGGACGCCTGAACTATATTGCCAGGTTCATTTCTCACCTAACATCTACTTGTGCACCAATCTTCAAGCTGTTGAAGAAAGATCAAGTAGTCAGATGGAATGATGAATGTTAGATTGCTTTTGACAAAATCAAAGAGTATTTACAAAAGCCCCCTGTCTTGATGCCACCAGTCGAGGGAAGACCACTGATGATGTATCTAACGGTTTTAGAGAACTCAATGGGGTGCGTATTGGGGAAGCATGACGAGTCTGGCCAAATAGAGCACGCTATTTATTACCTGAGCAAAAAGTTTACCAACTGTGAAACCAGATATTCACTGCTCGAGAAAACTTGTTGCGCTCTGGTATGGGCTGCTCGCTGGCTAAGATAGTATATGTTGACTCATACCACTTTGCTGATATCTAAGATGGATCCGATAAAATACATCTTTGAGAAGCCTGCTCTGTCTGGGAGGATAGCTAGGTGGCAGATGATCCTAACATAATATGATATACAGTACACTACCCAAAAATCTATAAAGGGCAGTGTGCTAGCTGATCATCTTGCTCATCAAGCTGTAGAAGATTATCAGTCTATGATGTTTGAATTCCCTGACGAAGACATCATGACATTAGACTACTGTGAAGAAAACAGACCATATGAATGACCTGGACAAGGATCCCGATGGACCTTGTTCTTTGATGGGGCATATAATGCACTTGGTAATGGTATCAGCGCTGTACTTATATCTCCGGAAGGATGCCATACTCCTTTTATTGCCATACTTTGCTTTAACTGTACGAACAACATGGCAGAATACGAAGCATGCATCTTTGGTCTCAAGGCTGCCATAGACTTGGGAATCAAATCCTTAGTTGTTTTTGGAGACTCGGCTTTGGTCATCAGTCAGATCAAAGGAGAATGGGACACTAAGCATCCAAACCTTATCCCTTACAAAGAACATGTTTTGACATTGTTACCACATTTCGAGCAGATTACCTTCGAGCACTTCCCGCGAGAAGAAAATCAGCTAGCAGATGCTCTAGCCACAATGTCATCTATGTTTAAACTTAATTGGGATTACGAGGCTCCCCAGATCACCATTAAACGAATGGACGAACCAGCACACTGTCACGAGATTAATACTGAAGAAGTAGTGGACCAGCCTTGGTTTCATGAAGTCAAAAGGTATCTCGAGGCTCAAGAATATCCAAAAGGAGTTTCAATCAATGATAAAAAGTTCCTAAGGAGATTCTTCGCTAAGTTCTTCTTGAGTAATGGCATCCTGTACAAACGCAATCATGATTCTATTCTACTCCGTTGTATGGATAAGATTGAAGCTGAAAAGATCATGGCCGAATTACATGAAGGTACCTTTAGCACTCACTCTAGTGGGCATACGATGGCGAAGAAAATCCTACGGGAAGGCTATTATTAGTCTACCATGGAAGCAGATTGCTATCAACACTCTCGGACCTGTCATAAGTGTCAAATCTATGCAGACAAGGTGCACGTGCCTCTGTATCCTCTAAATGTATTAACAGCTCCTTGGGCCTTTTCTATGTGGGGAATCGATATGATTGGGGAGATCAAGCCTACAACCTCCAATGGACACCGCTTCATTCTAGTGGCCATTGACTATTTCACAAAGTGGGTCTAAGCAGCTTCCTTCGCATCCGTTACTAAGAATGGTGTTGCCCGCTTCATCAAGCAGAATCTCATATGCCAGTATGGTATCCCAGAAAGGATCATCACTGATAAAGGTATGAACCTTAACAATACTATGATCATCTCCTTGTGCAAGCAGTTTAAGATTCAACATCACAATTCATCCCCATATCGTCCAAAGATGAATGGTGCAGTCGAAGCTGCTAATAAAAACATTAAAAAGATCATACAGAAAATGACAGTCACCTACAAAGACTGGCATGAGATGCTACCGTTTGCTCTCCACGGGTATCGTACCACGGATCGCACATCAACTGGGGAAACACCTTATTCTTTGGTTTATGGCATGGAGGCTATTTTTCCTATTGAGGTTCAGATCCCCTCTTTGAGAATCATGAAGGATGCAGGTTTGAGTGAACATGATTGGATCCAAACCCGACTTGATCAATTAAACTTAATTGATGAAAAGATACTTAGTGTTGTTTTCCATGGTCAGATGTATCAAAATCGGGTGATCAAGGCTTTCAACAAGAAATTCAGATGCCAGGTATATCAAGTTGGAGATCTAGTGATCAAACACATTATCTTGCCACAAAGTGATCCCAAGGGCAAATGGACTCCTACCTATGAAGGACCATTTGTGATCAAGAACATCTTTTCTGGCGGGGCAATGATCCTAACCACCATGGACAGTGACGACCTGCCACACCCTGCAAACACAGACATAGTCAAAAGATACTACGCTTAAGAAACCCGCTAGGTTAACACACCTAGGCAAAACAAGGGCATCCCGGCGAACCAAAAGGTTCGGGCAAAAATTAGGGATAAAATAAAAAAATCTGTACACCCGACAAGTTGAAAACCCAAAAGGGCGACTTGGTCAAAAAAGGGTTTCCTGGTGGATCAAAAACCCGAAAGGGTGGTCCAGGCAAAAGTTAGGGAATTAAAGCGTATGACTATGTCTCGTCGGATCACTTTAAGGACAATCTTTTCATGGACAAACCCGGAGCTTCTGATCAATCCAATCATCTTCGGACGAAGCAACAAATGGACAAGATATTCGGAGATACGAAGGCTATAGAAGAATGGGAACCCCATGGGATTATTACACATAGCTATCTTTCTTTGTATAAATTTCTTCTAATGAACACCATCCTCTTACTAGGATGTCTGTCTCTTTTGTACAAAATACTTATTCAAAGTAAATACAAAGATATCTCTTAAAAGTGAAAAAAACTATTTGTCTTTTTCCTTTATATTTGTGTTTTATTTGCAAAAACGTCCAATGATTCATTATTAAACATATGCATTTGAACATAATTACTGTTTACAAATAAACAAAATGGAAAAGAACAATTACTGACAGTTTGAAAGAATAGGAAAACGTCTTTAAGCTTTCCATGAGCGATCCCTACAGTACGTCATTAAGATCCCCAGCGGAGCCAAAACTTCAAACTATTAATCCACAGTGGAAACCATCCAGTTTCTCCAAATTCCCCAGCAAGTTATCTTGAAGCCTGAAAATCAACCGGATAATGGCTAAGTTATGTTTCTCCCTAACCTAGGATAACTCCCCGGTAGAGTGGCAGACGACCGAAACTCCTGAACTTTTTCCCAAACAGGAATAAGCTTTTTCCCCACATAGTTTTCATTTCTCCCCAACAGAACGAAGATTCCCATTATTAAATCCCTAGTAGAAGTCATCAAAATTCTCTGGATTCCCCAAGAAGATTCCTCAAGCAGTACACGAAATTACTCTCACGACAGAATTTTTGTCAATACTCCAACTTAAAGACATGAAGAATCCACATATCCTCAGCAGCAATCAAAGATTTATTTTCCTCAGCAATACAGCAAATCAGCTTACATGCGTATACATTACATCCACATATCATAAACATTGATAAAACACATATGTTGCATCATACATTTCATGCATCATAACTTTGTGTTTCAGCTAACATTTTACCCTTTTCAGGATAAGATTAACGAGCTACCATTAACAATATGCACTCATGATACAGTTCAGATACGCTCCATATACGGAAGCCATTATGTTTCTCATTCAAATTCAGCTTTCAGTTACAGTCCAGATATACTCCAGACACGGAAGTCATTCTGTCACTTATTCAGATTCCAGTTCAGATACGCTCCAGACAAGGATGCCATTCTGATACTCATTCTCTCAACTTCAGATACACTCCAGACATGGAAGTCATTATGTCACTTATTCAGATTCTAGTCCAGATACGCTCCAAATACGGATGCCATTCTGTTGCTTATTCAGATTTCAAATTCTAGATACAGTACAGATGCACTCCAGACACGGAAGTCATTCTGTTACTCATTCAGATTCAAGTACAGACACAACTCGGATACACTCCATACACGGACGCTATTCTATTGCTCATATAGATTCAGTCTCCAGATACAGTTCAGATACGTTCCAAATACGGACACCATCCTGATACTTATTCTTTTGAGTTATAACTTATAATTCAACAAACATTCTTGGATGGCATCTACAAGCCCATCTCAAACAAGATTCTATCACCTCTCCAAATGGCATCTTTAAGCCCATTCCCTCAACTACACTTTGTCGAGTATAAATTTATGGGCACTCTAGTGTCCAATCATCTTTTACCTTTGAGTCACGAACGGAAAAACTCGCCAATCTAACTCTTCAGGTTCAAGAAGATTGAACAAGGGCAGCTGTTGTACCCCAAAATTTGCCCTCTCATTTATCAAGATTTGTCTCACAAGACTTCTTGGACTCAAGACAGGATTAGGGTTTGGTTAGCTCAAGACATCTCACCTTGCACTGATAACCCAAAATTAGGGTTTGAGTTTGCACAAGGATTTTTGGACCATCAATGCTTCATGTGATTTTCATACATCATTTTGGACCCCTAAGATTTCTCATGATAAGTTTCAAGCCTTGAATCACATTTTTGCTCAGTCAATTGGACAGTTGACCTAAAAATCAACTGTATTCGAGAAAAAGTCAACCATGGCCAATTTATAGTCAAACTTCATGATTTTTGATCCACATCAACATTTTAGGCTCATATGTACCATTTGATCAAGTATGGATCACAACTCCTCAAGAAATTTGATCAAATCATTAAAAGGGCAAAATGGTCAAAATTAGGGTTTTGACTGAGAAAGGGCAATTTCTGATTTTTAACCTAGCCAATGACCAATTGAGTTCAAGCATGATTTCAAGGATTCAATGGCATCATCTTGACCTAATTACATGGTTCAAAAGATCTCAAGTTCATTGGATTGACAAATGAATTTTGCAGTCAACTGATCAGAAGTCAACTGTACACTGAAAAGTCAAAATTTGACTTTTTGGTCAAAATCAAGTATCAAGGGTCATAATTCATCAAGATATGTCAAAATATGAAACTTGTTTACCAAGAAAAGCAAATTTGAAAATTAGGGTTTTAATTTGAAAATTTTCATAACTTAGAATTTTTCTAAGTATAAAAATTTTCTTATTTTTTCTCAACTTTTCACCACTTTTTCAGCATGATGCATTTTTATTCAAGAAAAGTTCCCAACATGAAATTTGTAGTCCTCCATGAAATCTACAACTTTGCTTCACAAACGTTTCCCAAAAGATGCTTGGATATCAAGTTATGAATTTCTGAATATAGGTCCATGAACTTCTTAACTTAGTGAAGTTTTGCCCTAATTTAGGCAGGTTTTGGACCCAACTTCATGGACATTTTTAACCTAGTTCCAAGAGGTATCTCAAAATTCATTTCAAAGATGTATTATAGAGCATATTGCAAGCTTTCCAAAATGACCAAGAACTCTCCAATATCATTTTTGAGTAGGGAAAATCGAAGAAGGGAAGTTGGCATTTTCTCACTTTTGATCAAGCCATTTTCACATAGCATCAAGTTGCAAATCAAATCTATGCTAGTTATATCTTGCTTTACAGGTCCTAAGCTTGTTATACACTCCATAATTAAATGCATACTCAGAAGCTAAAGCCTTTATCTTTGCTTTTGAAGCTTTACACAAGATGCATTTCCATTTTGGGCAAAAAGTTCACATTGCCATTTTCATAAAGAGGAACTTTTGCAACTTTGTCAATCTTGAGCATTGGACATGTCCCCTTGATGCATACAAACTCTATAGTTCTCAAGCAATGTTTACCAACTCTTATCATCCTTAAACCCAGCTAGTACAAGCATGTGGGATTGGTCATGTCAACTTTGCTTCAAAGGCAAGAAAAGTGGCAAAAGGGCTAAGTCTTGCACAGCTAGTGAAGAGCTGACTTTGGATCACTTCTATACAAATATACAAACTTGTTACAAGGCACAACACGCTTGAATTGAACTTGAAACTCTCTAAAACTCAAAAACACTCAAAACTTCCCAAAACACAGAATTTCTGCAAAAGCACAACCAACTCTCATTTGGCTCGTGCGTATTGTGTTTAAACACTTCAAACATCTTAAACACTTGCTACCTAGCCAATCAAAGCCATCAACCTGGTTCTGTAACCCCTGTTTCAACATTTTCCATTTTCACTTTCGAAGCTTGCAGTTGGACTTGGTCAGAGAGTTCCATCCATCCTCAAAGCAAAATAAGCATTGGAATAGCTTCAGTGAAGTTCAAGGAAACTTAAACAATCACCAGGCCTCCATTAAAGTCCTTACATTGCCCTACTCGATTCCAACTGAATGAGGTATTTTTTCAAACGCTATCTCTCTGAATAGGCAACTTCAAGCCACGATTTGTGAAGGAAAAATATAGTCCTTATCATAACGAAGCTGTACATATCATTACTTTTCATTTATATTACTTGTGCTAAGAGAATTTCAAGATTGAAAACTTCGAAAAAGTTAGGTTACGAATTAGGGGTTCCAAAATTCTCCTTGATCTTTAAGAGTTAGGTTACATAATTTATATGGTTGGAATCGTGAGCTCAAATTCTACATTTTCCATGTTATGAGTTTTTGTTTTTTTGCAAGCATAAGGGAGATACAGTTTGAACTGGAAAACACACGCAGGGACGGACGAAGGACACGGACGATGATGTTCTGGGATTTTTGTGCTTTGGCCTTTTTGTTTTCACTAAACCCACCCCCCTGACTTACTATTACACCCCCTGGCGAATTTTTATATTTTTCATATTTTTTCATATTTTTATATTTATTGCTTTTGATTATTTTTTCTGAATAATAAAAAATCCTAAAAATAATTTCTTTATTTTTTGCAACTTTATTTTATTTTTTTATTATTTTTTTACATAAAAATTAGTTTATTTTGATAAATAGATTTTATTTTCTTAAATTACTTGTAAATATTTTTAAAAATATTTAATATTTTTATTATACTATTTATACTCATAAATATTTATTTTTTATACATATTTAATTTTTAATATTTAAACATAATATTGTTTTTTATTTTTATACAACAATATACAAGTTAGTAAATATAGAATATTATTTTCTTTTAATTGAAAAAACTAGGGTTTTAAACCCCTCCAAAAATAATATTATTTTTTTCTAGGGTTTGAATTAATTATTTTTCTCATACAAAAACATAAAACATTTTTTTACATAAACATTGCATTGTATTTTAAATATTTGTCTTATATTTGTTTAATTCACGCAATATTCGATTTGGTTGTAATAAATATATTTAGCTTTATATTTGTGCAAATCCCCATTCAAACTTGTATTCCCCCCTCCCATAAAAATTGTTGTAATAACTTAGTATATTTACATTACGCAATTTATCGCTTTATATACTATGCTTAGTAATTAGGGTTTGCATGACAAGAACAAAATAAAGCAAATAGAAAAAAACCTAAATGCAAGGCAAAAGCATGAAAAAGACACACTTTGCACACAAGCACCCTTAGGGTTTCTCCCACTTGGTTGCCTAAAATAAAATGGCCATGTTACGCATGCGGAGTATCTTGGCAAAACAAAACAAGTATAAGATCATAGTCCCTCGATGACGCTATTCAAAAGTTGCCTAAACAAATGATCTTGGTCCCTCAAAAAATGCTAAGATACTTGGAAATATTGCTATCATGGTTATACGATGACCCACCCCCGTCCTGTTTACATCCGAAGATAGGGTTGCTTACCAAATCAATGGTAAGTCAACAATGTCAAAGGAATATAAAATGCACAAGAAAGACATTTGAGTAGGTAGATAGCTTCTAAGTTACTTGCTCCTTTTCAAACAATCCTTGCTATTTTCAAAAACAAACACACACACTTTCAAAACATCTTACAAAACATTGAAAACATTTTCAAAAGACAAACATCTTTGTATACATTCTTACAAACGAGAATCATTACAAAGATTGCCTAAACGAATGGCCTCTTTTCAAAATACTTTTCAAAACCACACCAAACACCAAACACCATTTCAAGCAAAGCAAAGCAAGTGATCTAAGCAAGTAACTAAGAGCCCATGGAAAACCATGAATGAAAAGGGTGCTAGCACCTTCCCTTTCCATTATCTACCCCCCGAACTCAAGAAAACATCTCAAAGGTCTTTCCTGTGCTTTTTCACCTTTCCTTTTGGATAAAAAAAGTCGGTGGCGACTCTTGTTAACCACGACATTTGCGACAAAACGCAAAACCTCAAGTCAGTTCTCCCACCGTATCACAGTAGTATATTGCATGCTTTTTTCGACCAGAATCGTCATGCTTCCCCAGTACACACCCCATTGACTTCTCTAGCACTGTTAAGTACATGATTAGAGGTATTCCTTCTACTGGTGGCATTAAAATCGAAGGTTCTTTTAGGTACTCCTTAATTTTATCAAAGGCTATTTGACAGTCTTCGTTCCATTTTACTACTTGATCTTCCTTCAGCAGCTTGAAGATTGGCTCAGAGGTAGCAGTCAAATGAGAAATGAATCGGGAAATGTAGTTTAGTCGTCCTAAGAAACCTTTGACCTCCTTCTTGGTGCGAGGAGCCGGAAATTCTTGAATAGCTTTAACTTTTGCGGGATCAACTTCAATACCTTTACCATTGACAAGAAAACCTAGGAGTTTTCCAGACCTCACCCCAAAGGTGCATATGTTTGGGTTCAACCTTAGCTTGTATTTCTTCAATCTCTCAAATAATTTATGCAGATGATCAAGATGTTCTTCTTTAGTCTATGGTCTGGAAATCATATCATCGATGTAAACTTCTATCTCTTGGTGAATCATATCATGGAATAAAGCTACCATGGCACGCTGATATGTTGCCCCAGCATTCTTCAACCCAAAAGGCATGACCTTGTAACAGAAAGTGTCCCACTATGTGAGGAAGGTAGTTTTTTTTCCATATCTTCTGGTTCCATATTGAGCTGATTATAACCCGAGAAACTGTCCATAAAGGAGAATACCTTATGCTGAGTAGTGTTGTCGACCAAGACATCAATATGTGGCAGCGGGAAGTCATCTTTAGGGCTCGCCCTATTCAGATCCCTGTAGTATACACACATACACACCTTGTCGTCTTTATTTGTTACCAGAACAACATTTGCAACCCATTGAGGATATGACATTATTGCTAAGAAACCTATATTGAATTGCTTCATAACCTCAACCTTGATCTTCTCTGACATCTCGAGACGCATGCATCAAACTTTCTGTTTAATCGGAGAACAACCCTCTTTCATTGGCGGTGAACCATAATATCAGTATTGTGGCCTGGCATGTCCTTGTATGACCAAGAAAATATCTCAACATAGTCGTGCAACATCTAAATCAACTTGTTCTTGACATTATCCTCTAAGTTGGCACCTATCTTGACCTCTTTTCTGTCTGTCTCAGAACCCAAGTTTATAATATTGACTAGCTTTTCATGTGGTTGGATAGCCTTTTCTTCTTGTATTAAGAGTCTGGCAAGTTCTCTAGGTATTTCACAATCTTCCTCACCTTCGTCCTCGGCTTGGTACATCGGATTTTCAAAGTCATAAGCGGAAATAACAGGATCGTTATAAACGAGATCCAGAGTGGACGTGGATCTGCAATATAGTGTGTGGGTGTATGTAAGAACACATAGCTATTTGAAAATGCAATAAAGTAAAATAAAGACAGAGAGCCCAAAATTTGAATGCAAAACGTCCAATGCTTTCATTAAATGAAAATATGACTTATGAAATGACAACCCTTAACAAATGGACCATTGTGCCCTAGGCAATACATAAGATTTAAAGTCATCGTTTTAAAAGAAATTACATAACCAAACTTCTTAAAGAAAATAAAAAACAGAAATAGATATTACTCCTAACTAAAGGAGATGGAGATAATGTCTTCCGGCTTCCGATTGTTGAGTCAGTTGCCCATGGTAGGAAAGATCCAACTATCGAAGTCGCAATCAATGCCAGTGTCTTCTATACCATTGATTACGTTATTGCTGATACAGAATAGAGGTCTTTCAGCATGAGCGTGACGAACAACCCTTTGACCTACTCCAGTAAAGACCAAACCAAACTTGTTAGATTTGTAAGGGATATTAGGAAGCTGACCCTAAATAGTACAACCACATTCTTCTATAGTTGCTTTGACATATTTTAAGGTAGCCATCTTGCGCGGAACCTTGGTGGACTTTGGAATGGCAAAAACTTCTTCAACAAAAGCAGGGGAAATCACTTCAAAGGTCTAAGATGGAGTCTCGACAAATTCTTCGTCCATCTCCAAGTACCGGAATGAATTCAGGTGTCTGACCATGTACTCCTCATCTCCGTAAATAGTAACAACCTTCCCTTTTACATGATACTTTAATTTCTGGTGCAAGGTGGAAGTGACGGCACCTACCCCATGGATCCAGGGGCATCCCAATAGACAAGAATAAGCTGGACGGATGTCCATCACATAGAAAGTGGACTCAAATATTTATGAACCCACCTTAATTGGGAAGTCCACTTCTCCACGTACCATTCTTTTGGACCCGTCAAAGGCCCAAACTATAATGTCACTGAGTTTCAGAACAACCCTTGCACAATCCAGACTGTCGAGAGTGCCCTTTGGCAGAACATTTAGAGAAGAGCCAGTATCAATTAACACATGAGCCAATGCAGTGCCCCTACATTCAATGGAGACATACATGGCCCTATTATGATTTCTCCCTTCTAGAGTCTGGTCAGCATTTGAGAAGCCTAATCCATTATCAGTTGTTAAGCTTGATACGTAACTTCCAAATTGATCAGCCGAAATTTCTTGTGGCACATGAGCAGTCTTCAAGAATTTTACTAAAGCTTGCGCATGGGCTTCAGAACACAATAGTAAAGATAGCATGGATATTTTGGACGGGGTCTTCCCCATCTCTTCAACAATTTTATAGTCGCTGTTACAGATGATTTTCAAAACCTCTTCCTGTAACACCCCACTTCTACCCCACAGTTATATTAAAATCAGAGTGCCAAAATTTACACAAACATGGGGCATTTCATTCTCATTCCAAAAACCAACAACATAAAAACCTATCATAATAGTTACATAGCACATATTGATCCAAAGAGCTTATAACAATTTATTAGTCTTCAAAAGTATTTCAACTTGATTCCATAAATATGCAGCGGATTCATAACTTTAAAACTTCAAAGGAAACATAGAATCTTTTAAACAACTTAATTCAAAGAAAACAACTTCTTAAAACAACAACTTGAATTAAACTGAAAACATCATAAAATCAAATAAGCGTTCATCCCCCCCGAGTGCTATGTATCAGAGCGACGACACCAACAAGCTACTAAGTCTCTACTCCTCGTTACCTGCACGTTACCAGTATAAAGGAAACGAAAAAACAAATAAAGGGGTGAGACATCGAATAATATAAATAATATTATGATAATTAATATATTAGACAAGAGCATTATAAACTTCATCGCTTCTCAACAACACACAACAATCAATAAACATTCACAATTATCATTAGCGATTCAAAATGCAATTCGAATGCGACACAACTGTGCATATGCATGTGGTACCAACAGGGCTTCAGCCCTCTTCACTAATTGCCAATTAATAAAGGCACAAGGAATAAGCCTACTTCACAAATCCGCCAATACAGGCCTTCACAAAATGCAAATGTATGAGACTCATGTAACATACAACATCACAGATATATCATTCACCACAAACATCATTACGAGGCATTCGCCTACATCCCTGCATCACTGGTAATAAGCCTAACACTTTACATATTCAATCACATCTCAAGTATCTCAAAACAACAACCTCATAACATCAAAATAATTTATTAAACATCATTTATCATCACAAAAATCATTGAACACAACTTCATCAATAAAATATCACTAATACTCAACTGTATAATAATAGTACAGTAACCCGTCCTTTTATTCTACTAATTTATATCATTATTATCACTAATCCTACTGTCATAATTCTAACAGCAGCCTCTAAACATCTATTATTCATCATTCTGTGCAAAAATTAGCACAACGACCAACAACAGAATTAATTTCTAAATCCTAAATTGGTTACTGGGATTACACTTCTTAATCATCATTTAAATCATCTAGAATAGAGTTCATCGCGTTAGCTAATCAACGCTTCGAACGGCATCTCAAACATCATCCTAAAAATCATGTTACAGCAATTAAAAATCAATTCTGTCAAAAATCAGACATTATGTATCGACGCAAAACACTATGGGTCGACTCATTCTGCTTCAAATCACAGCATGTATCGACACATGAACTTACTGATTGACTTATCCTGACTTCAAAATGCAGCATGTATCAACACATGCATCGCACCGGTCGACTGATCCTGAGTCTCACACGCTCATGTATCGACACATCCTCTCTTTGTGTCGACTCATACTGAGTCTTATACTCATAATGCATCGATGCAAACCCTCCATGCATCGACTCATTCTGAGTCTAACAGCCTCCTTATCTCAGCAGTAGTGCACACATTACTCTTGTGACCAAGTTTCCCACACTTGAAACAAGTCACACTAGCAGGAGCGTCTCCCCCACTTGCCCTTTGACCCTCAACAACTTCTTGTTTACCTCTACCAGCTGGAGCATCGTACGACTTACCATGACTCTGATTCTTGCTCCGCTTCTTGTAATGAGCATTGTTATCCTCCTCATAAATTCTGCAGCTATCAACCAAATCAGAGAAAGTACGAATCTTTTGATATCCAATTGCCTTCTTGATCTACGAGTGCAACCCGTTCTCAAACTTGATGCACTTCGAAAATTCAGCAGTCTCCGCGCTATAATGTGGATAGAACTTAGCCAACTCCACAAACTTTACAGCATACTAGGTAGCAAACTTATTCCCTTGCTTCAGCTCGAGGAATTCAATTTCCTTCCTACCCCGGACATCTACAGGATAATACTTCCGCAAAAATTCTCCACGAAACACATCCCAAGTGATCTCTTCACCTACAGCTTTCAACCTCGGACGAGTCTCTAGCCACCAGTCGTCGGCTTCGACTGCCAGCATATGGGTACCATACCGAACCTTCTGTGCTTGAGTGCAATCCATCACACGAAAGATTCTCTCCATCTCCTTCAACCAACTCAAAGCCCCATCAGGATCATACTTACCCATCATATTCCAGGTTATAAAATCCGAACCCCACCATTACATTTTGGTTTTTCGGTCGGTCGAATTCTCCGATTGAAACTACAACTGGTTTGACAGCGAGTTCTCTAAATTTGCTTGCCTCCCACTTGGTGCCTCCAAACCCTTGCTTCTTCTACTGCTACGTGATAATTGTTTTGCTTTTGGTTGCTAACCTCTATATATTACAACCTAATATAATAATAGGTCTACTAGTAACTTTAATGGGCCTATTAATTCTATTCCTAATCTTGCTATTTCACACACCCCACTTGACCCAACTATTGTGTCTTCTTTTGGCACCTCTATCTCGACAGTATTTATTATTGGCTTTTTACCCCGAGCCTCGGCAGTTGTCTTGGTAACTGTGACTTGAACAGGCGTAGATATTTCTGGGGAGAAAATCCTTCTGCTTCTAGTAATTTTCTAGTCCCCACAATATTGTCAATATTAGGATCAACCTCTTCATCATCTTCGTCAAACAACTCTTGTTTAACACCATGATAATAGACGTAAGACCCATAATTCCATGGAATAGCCATCTCCAAGGAATATGGGATGGGCCTAGGTGTGGTAATGATTAAAGGAGCAGCTTTTGGATTGGCAGTAATTCTTACAGGACCGCTGGAAGTGATCCGGAAAGCAGTACCAGATATGAGAGACAAATCTCGGCATAAATTCTCAGTATACGGGACTTTCTCAATCAAAATTACATATTCATCCAACAAGCGCTGAACACCTTCCTTCAGTAACCCATGGCCATTGGGTTGAACTACACAACAATAACATTCTTTAACACAACCCAGAAATAAACTGACTTGTAGAAAATTCTCCTTGACTGTTGAAAGAGGAGTAACCACATCACTTACGGAAGTAACATACAAAACATCTTCAACAGAACTTATGCCTTTGTCATACTTAAGAATAGGTGCAGTAATCACGTTCGGAGTCTCCGGAGGATCAAACTCAATTTCCTTATTATCGATCATATCCTGAATCTTGCTTTTGAGGGCCCAACAGTTGTTGGTTTCATTCCCAAGACTATTCGAATGATAGGCACACTTGTATTTAGATTGTACTTTGGAGAGGATGTGTTGGGATTCTGAGGAGGATCCTGCAGTGAAATGAGTTCAACCTTTAAGAAATGTTGTAATGCCTAAGATAAAGGCATGTCGATCTTGGTAAACTGCCTTAACGAAGCGTTTGGCCTTCTACGGTTGCCCTGTTGTGATAGTTTAATAGGCACTGAATTAGAGATCAATACCGCACCCACAGACTGATGGCGGTTATTTTTACTATGGCCTTTCTATCCATAGACATCATTGGTTTCTTTTTTATAACTAAACGACTTCTTCACAGCATTAGAAGTTGCGGCCAGTGGAATATTCCCACTCTTAAGACCACTTTCAACTCTTTCTCCTGTCAGAATTAGCTGAATAAATCCAGATGAAGAACTCCCAATCAGATGATTAAAGAATGGGCATTTCAGAGTACCCATGAACATATAGACTAATTCTCGATCAGACAACGAAGGTTGGACCCTTCTAGCTAAGTCTCTCCAATTCTGGGAAAACACCTTGAAACCTTTATTAGATCCCATGGACATGTTTTGAAATTGCACACGAGTCGGTGCAAGGTAAGCATTATATTGATACTGCTTGTAAAAATCAGTAGCCAAGTCTTCCCACGTGTGAATGTTGGCTTCCAGCTAGTAGAACCATTCAAGTTGAGTACCGGACAAACTTTCTTGAAAGAAATGGACCCATAATTTCTTGTCAGCAGTATGAGGTTGGATTTTTTGAACATACAACTTCAGATTAAGTTTGGGACAAGATACCCCATCATACTTAGCAAAGACAGGGACTTTTAACTTGTGAGGGATGACCACCCCCGGAATCAGACCTAGTTCTCCAAAATCCAATCCAGGCACTTTCTGGATTTCCACAGCTTTGAGTCGGTCTTATAATTTCTTGTACTTGTTATTTTCATGAGGGTACTGTTCATCGTAATAATCTTCATCTTCAGGAATATTCTCAGAACCTTGATTATTTTTACCTTCACCCCTGGCACTTCTGCCATCATCCTCTTGGTTATCGTCTTCCTCAGAGGAAATATCATCAACTCGAACCGGTTGAGCAGGACCTTTGAATCTTCTCCCAATATTGAGGATGATAGTTATTCTTCTTTTTCTTGGAGAGGAGCACCATCATCTCTTGTTTCCCTTTGGCCAGATTTAGAAGAGTCTCTTGAAATTGTACATGTTGAGCCTGCAGATCCTTGGAAGTTTGTTCGAGGGCCATCTTATACTCTAATAAACAGTAAATGGATGAGGAAACCTGTATTGGAAAACATGATTATGAAATGATGCATGATACGTAGATGCAATGTTTTCAAGGACCCTTGGCGATTTAAATTTTCTAACCGAGAGGAAACAAAAACAAAGATTATTATTAGTAAGTCCAAGATTACAATTGCCTCTTAGTCTTACAATGAAAATAAAAGGGTCTCAAAGAGACAAAAATATGAACTTCTATAACCTAAGACTCAAGTCTCCCACATACGCTTCCTCTTCGCGTTGATGTATGCATTAAGGCTTTGCTCCTCGTGAAGTTGCTTTGTAAGCTCCAACACTTTCTTTTCACATGCCTAGAATTGAGTTTATAAGGTGTCCCGTTCTTCCTTGAGTTGAATCCAGGACTTCTGTAATTCTTCGAGGTCAGTGGGAATGTCTGGATGGAGGAAGGTGTGAGAAACGTCTCCTTCAACAACAAGCTCTATGATCATAGGTAGAACAGCTGGAAATGGAACCATGAGGTTTTGAGCGCGAGCTCGTACCCATTTGAGGTAGGGCTCTAAAGGTATGGAATTCTTTTGTCCTATAGTCTTGCTACCAACCTTGTTTATCATGCCCCAACCACGTATAAACCTTTAATGATAAGCTTGATATTCGTTCTCATAATCGAATAAAATACCCTGTATAAGAATTTCATGAGGACCATGTCTTCGAGCATAACCAAATTGGCATAAATCTAGAGAAGGGTTGTAGGTAATACCTCCAATAATGCCAAGGAGTGGAACATTAGGGAATTCCCCGAAGCGGTTAAAGATAGTAACATCTTTCAGAGATCAGGAACACCAATAGATATCTGAATGAGAAAGTGACATTATTCTTTGTGAAATAAACCACCTAGATAGCAGAGTAAGCAAAACATAAGAGTCCCTCGTTTCCTCATAGTACGAGTGTGAAGAGAATGCAAAATGTCTCTGAGCAAGGTAGGCACTGGGTTACGAGTGAGAAATATTTTAATGGTATTCACATCTATGAGTTGGTTTGGATTAGGGAATAGCACCAACCCATAGATAAAAAAAATCCAAGATTTCCTCAAAAGCCTAAAAACTCATAGGATCCAGAAACAACCGAGCCTTCTCTAATAGAAATTTAGCCTAAAAACCTTTGACTCCACTTCTCGTTTCCCAATTAGATACAATGTCGGGCCGATTCAGATGTAAGGTTGCTACAATTTCTCCAGGTTGTGGATCTTTCTCTAAACCAGTGAAAGGTGTCTAATAATTAACATGTATTCCCAGTAGCTTATATAATTCTTCCATTATGGGTATCTGCTGATAATCTGGAAAGGTGAAATAGTGATGTGCGGGATCAAAGATCTGGAATAAAACACTCATCATGTCTTCCTTAAAACCGAAAGTAACCAAATTGAGTAGATGACCATGCCATTTGGTGAATTAGGAGCTTTCAAGAGCTTTTGAGACTAACTCCTTAAGTTGAGAAGGTATTCTCACAAAACTAATCCGGATAGTATTTCTGCGAGCGGAGGCCATAACCTAAAAAACAGAACAAAGATAAATTCCTAGGTCCTTTAAATGGTTAGTGAAAATGACATGTGTAATGATATCATGATGTCATGTTCAAACAAATTTAATTAAACATAAACAAGACACACCCAGCCTTACGTTTAGGCTTGCATGGAGTTTATAGGTAAGTACCCTATTGAGTTTAGTTGGCTCAACCTCTCCCAAAAGAAGTAACCGGGTTCTAGGAATCTCATATCACTGATTTTTCTCTTATGCATTGTTTCAGCTCAAGCATCTGATTTATGGCCGAAATATCCCGAGAGTCCAATATCAATAAGTGTAGCATCAAGTATCAACCAACTTCAGTCTGCACCAAAGTCGGCCATCTCACTACTTTCTAATGGCTAAGTTGTATCAACTTAGGTTCTAAGGTCAGTTAATGATCATGACACCACACGGCAGCCCAGCATTCTTCTTGACTGACTCAAGGGACACCGGCACTAACCAATATGTCGCACTAACGTAGCCATCGCTTCAACCATATCGGTCTACACCATACAATTTCCACGATCTATTGATACTTACCTAAAATTCCCCAGATCCGGGTATAGGATCTTTACAAGAATAACCCAAGCATATCCCGAAATATAAAGCATACAAGGCAAACAAGTAAAATAATAAAGGTGATCTAACTCTTTAAGGTAACCCCACTTTTAGTTATCATTTCCCCAGCAGAGTCGCCAGTTCTGTAATACGGTGGGAGAATTGATTTTTGGATTTGTGTTTTATTGTAAATTTTGTGGATAGCAAGAGTTATCACCGACTTTTCTTTTATACAATAAAGGAAAAGGTGAAAAGAACAGGAAAGACCTTTTGATATTTTTCTGAGTAAGTGGAAGGTTATGAAAAGGGAAGGTGTTAGCATCCTTTTCATCTGTAGTTTCCTACAGGCTCTTAATCGCTAGCTCACTTTTTGGAAATGTTTTGTGCTTGTGTATGCTTGAAAATATTTTGAAAATGCCTAAGTGTCGCAATTTTGTAATGATTATCCTATCGTTGAGAATGTATACAAAATGTTTCTTTCGAAAATATTTGTGAAAGAAAGTGTTGTTTTGTGAAAGGATGTTTTGTTTTGAAAAGTTTGTGAGAAAGCGACTACAAGCGTTCTACTTACTCAAAAGAGTCTTTGTTCTTTTCCTCCTACTTGAGATAGTGCTACCCTACCATTAGTTAGTAGGAAGACCTATCATTGGATGTGAGGGACAGGCGCGGGTTATCGTACAGTCATAGAAGGCAACTTGTAGGATGCTTTAGCAATTTTCGTACGGGACTTAGATTGTTTACTGAATGCAACATCGAAGGGTCATCGAGGGACTACGATCTTTTAACTGAGGGTCTTTGCTAAAGCATCCCTTGTTCGAGGGACATGACTTTTTAAATTCGAGGCAACAAGTGAGGGTCACCCTAGAGGTGTGCGTATGCGAAGTGTTTTGATTTCATGTATTTGTGTTGAGATTAGGTTTTCTATCTAATGTTCGTTTCTTATATCTTTCCATGCACGCCTAATTACTATACAGTTAAATATATACATGTATTCATAATTGCGGAAAGTAAAAATGCGGGAAATAATCTACGCTATTACAATGCTTTGGGAATGGGTGTACAAATTTATGAATTGGGAGAAAAGTAAAGTAAACCCTAATTAAACTATTACATACTATAACAGTTACAATAATTTGGAAATAAAGTACACGAAAATTTGTAAAATAAAGGGAAAAAGAAAATTGAAAATTGTTGTGATTGTTTTGATAAAAGAATTGGATGATTAACCTAAAAAAACTAATTAGTTTTAATTAAAAAAGAAGTTAATTAGTTAATTAAATCAAACAAAACCCTAAAAATCTATGTTGATTTTAATTAATTAAACCCTAAAACACCTATGTTGAATTAATTTAATTAATTAAAAAAAGAAATTAAATAAAAACCTAAGTCTAAATTAATATTAATTATGTTTTTAAAAAGTTAATTAATATTATGTTAAAAAAGGTTAATTAAAATTATGTAAAAAAAGAAGTTAAAGCACAAAAAAGGATTTGGATTTGTTATAACACAAACCGGGGGGTGTAAGGATAGAAGTTTACTAGGTCCAAACAGCAAGCCCAACATGCCTGTTTGAGATACAGTGGGGATGGTGTTCCATGATGTCCATGGTATGCACGCAGGTTCTGGTGCGTTGTTATGGATCTGATGAGATCAAAGGATGCTATCGAGAGGGTGCATTTTTGGGGTATGAGGACGGCCTCACTGGATATGCAAGAAAACTATATGTAAAAAAAACAAAAAGGTACCACTGGGGCTCGAACCAGGGTCCCTCTAGTTATACGCGCGCATGTCTTACCTTTGGGGTGGCTGTTTCATCCGGTTGTGAAACACCCCACAGTCAATATATTATAAACTTGATTTTTTTTTTTAAAATTGGAATTCCAAGTTCTTCTTCTTCCTCACGCTAGACAACAACAACATTTTTTATTTTTCTAAAAGCTTCATTTTTCAACCATTTTGAAAAGTGTAAACACCAAACTTGCTTGAAATATAATCACAGATTCAACCATATAACTTATTTTAACAAACACTCAAAGATAAGCAAGAATTTCTGTTGGTACCAAAAATGAACCATAACGGTTTAGAGGAAAAATTCTCAACACACAGACAACATAAATGAAAACTAAGGACATGGTTAGTTTCAGGGCAATCATATTTATATTGTATCTTTTAAAATCAAAAGCAAATGATGTATGGATAAGGATATCACAGTTTGAAAAACTTACCTCTTGATACAAAATTTCAATGCCCTATACATGACTTCTAGATGTGAAATGATGATTTGGTGAGCTTTCTTGAACCCTAAGGAAGCTGTTTGGATACTCACTTGGTGCTGATAACCTCTAGATACCTCTGACCAAGTCGACTTGCAAGTATGAAAAGTGAACATGGTGGATGATGAATATGATGTTATGGTGGTGAAATTGGAGTATAGATCACTTATACATGACGTGTATGAAGTGTTTGGATGATTTGTTTGGACAAAAGTTGAAAGGTTTGAGAGTTTCAAAGAAATGGATTTTGAAACCTCAAGAAATGAGTTTTATGGCCAATTCAAGTTTGAGAGTGTATGAGAGGTTTAGAGGGCTTGTCCATTCGTCCTATATGTAGTTAGGGAGGGCCTCTATTTGTAGGAAAAGATTGAAGTAATCAGAAGGTTTGGTTTACAAGTTGTGGAGTCAAGGTTTGGTTGAAATGGAACTTTGAAGTTTCTTGCAAAATCATGGTGCTAAGTGTTGTACACCAATTTTTTCCCCTAGGATCCCTTCAGCATTGATTCAATCACAACAAGATCACATTAGGGCTTGGTTCTCCTCCCTATCTCTAGCTTTTCTCTTTGAGGAATCACCAAGCACCTTGATTTGTTTCTCTTTTGTGATCATGCATGTTTTGTTTTGACTTTCCTTTTAATTAACAAAATGCAATGTTTGTTTGTCTTACTTGTTAATAATGTAGGTAAAGGCAATGTGGCTTAACAAGTTGATCCATGGGTTCATGAGTTTATTTCCATGCCCTAGTCAACAGAGTTTAAGATATTAAAACCTTACCATTGAAGTTGTTTTGGAAGAAATGGCATGGCAAGGTTTATTTTGGTTCATAAAATTACAAAGTTATCAAGATTGATCCAAATGTACAAGGGGTTGATTGAAGAAGTTGTCATGATTGGACAAGGCCTAGTTCCCATTGGTCACAAGTGCATATTTCTCTTAATTGTCAAGATATGCAAGTGGTTTTGGTGGATATGAGTTCTCATTATTATCCTTAACAACTTCTATTTGCAAAGCAAAAGTGTTGGTACAAGAAGGTTCTTCAAAATTGTCAAAGTCCCTTAAAGCATTTTCTTGATCTAGGAGCTAGGGTTTTGAACTTCAAAGAAGTATATCTTGCTCATATTTTGGTATTTTTGAGTGATTCCAAAAACATCCTTCTCTTCAAAGGATTAATAACAAATCACTTCTAAAGTTTCAAGGAGTTTTCATGTGGAAGATACTTGTTGATTAAGAAAGATTAAAAGTCCTCCAGATGAACCCCCAATTTCCCATGTGTGACTTCAAATGATCATAACATGGTCAATTTTTATCACCTTGAGCCCAATCTTTTTCCATAATGATCTTTAAGATGTGAAATTTATGCCTTATTTTATGTTAGAGTGAAAAAATGAATGGAAGATTCCCTGAGGATACAAAATATTATAGGTCATTTCATGATTTTTTTGCCAACTTTAACAATCCATAACTCTGTCATTTTTTGGAGATTTTGAATGGTTCAAGTTTCAAAGTGTCATTCAAGAAGTCTATTTCATGTCATCTTTTTTGGTCAAGAGCAAATTCCAAGTGGAAGGCCATGTTTGGATGTAAAACATTATAGGTCACTTTTGAAGAAAAACTTGAAATATTTCGAAGTATGGAAAGTCAACATTTTTTCCCAACTTTGACTCATTTCAACTTTCAGCTCAAACATCCATTTGATCCCATTATTTTCCCATTGAAAATCTTGTAACCTCATCTTTATAAAGCATCAAGAATCATGCCCTAAGACCCCTTGAGCTGAGAATGCCATTGATTTAAGCTTGGTAACTTGAAACTGAAGTTTCTTCAAAAGTCAGAATTTGAAATCCTCGATTTAGCTTCTAAACACTTTTTTTCTGTGCGTTTTGGCTTCTGAACATGTTTAGTGAACTTTCGGAAGTGATTAGCATAGAAAAATGCACGTTTTGGTTGAGTTTTGATCAAAGTAGAAGTCACACTTTTCTTGTTTGCAACTTCACACGATTTCCCTCCAAACTTCATCATTTCACACGCTTGAACATTCCATTTGATTCCCTATAAATAGAGGGTCATCCCTCATTCATTTCCTTAAGCTTGAACAAGCAAAGTCACCCTGCCAAACTTTCTCCATAACTCATTTTTCTGCAAATTTAAAACCAGTGTTTAAGCCTTTTTCAATACACTTTTCTATCAATTCACCTTCCTTGATATTCCCTGAAGCTAACCATACAATTATCTTCAAGAATTGTTACCTAGATTGATCTGTAGAAGTCCAGTTTCAGAGAAACTTTTCACCACTTTGTTCTGGTAGATTTCTTGGGAAAATTGATTCAAATAAAAGACTAATCCACTCTTTGTACTCTTCTGATCCTCGTGCTCTTTATAGTTTGCAATTTCATTGAGAATTGAGTGAGATATCCCAGATTTTCGTGCTCGCTATTTTTTCTGGTTTTCTTCAAACACAACCTTGCATAATTTATATAAATTTGGCGCGATGGTACCATTAGAATCGTATTGAAGAGACGAATCTAATGGTACCATTCTGGTTTGCTAATTTTACAGTTTGAAGGATTCAATTTGGGGATGGTTGAAGGTTGAATACGATGACATGTCCATCTTCAACCAATGACATGAAGCCAAGTTATTTTTTGAAATGGATACAATATGATTGCCTTACCATGCGCGTGCCTCAGGAGCCCTTGGATCTGATTACTTTTGTGAGTCAGACTCCATCCAACACGCCACATTTTAAGTTGCTTTATTTTAAAAATGTTGGATCCGGTGTGATATTTAGTAAAGTCCATAACATGCACAGCGCGCCAGGTCCACTTGATCTGGTTACTAACGCATTTTGACAATGATCAGATGACCCATATTTTTTTGGTTTGACATTTTATTTTCTGATTTTTATTTTAATTGATTTAAATTTCAAAAAATCATAGAAAATTCATTTTTAATCCAAAAAATCTGAAAAAATTATGAAATATATTTTTGATTTTTCTCTTTCTGATTTTTATTTTTTCAAAATTTTATTTTGTATTTTGATATTTTTTTTATAAATTTTCACTTTATTTGAATTGTTTTAAATGTTTAAAAATACTTTTATGCATTTTTAAATTCTGAAAAAAATATGGAATGATCCAATGATATTGTGACAAATATTGGTGACCTCATTTATTTTTTATTTCTGAATTTGTTATTTTTTCTATTATTTTTGGTTTATATTACTCATTTCTTTTAATTTTTAAAAGTAGTTTCTGACTTTAAAAAATCACCAAAATTTTTATAAAAATATTTGAGTCCTTTTCTGATTTTTCTATGGTCTTACTTAATATTTCTTGATTAATTTGAACATAGTTGATATTTTTATCCCTTATTTATATTTTAAGACATTTTAAAACCCTTTTTAATATATATATATATATATATATATATATATATATATATATATATATATATATATATATATATATATATATATATATATATATATATATATATTAAATGCAATATTATTTTGTGATTATTTTCTGGCTGATCTTGGGTTAAATTTTTTATCATGAACTTTATTAACATCATTGGACTTATGGTGTTGAGTCTAACTCCATAAAAATGGATGAATGATTTTAGTAATAGTTTGATTAAAATTTAATTCAAATGTGGTTTGTATATTCTTCCCCACCCCTCTTCATCTTATCCCTTTATTATTGCACTAAGTGTTATTGGACCATGATCTCTATATCATGTCTCAAAAAAAATTGTGCATAGATTGCTATTAACCGGCCTCAAAATAGGTGCGACTTCTATATATGTCCACTTACGATTGCTTAACTTAACGCTAAATTTTGTCCCAATTCGAATAAATGATCATTCATGGCCCAAACCTATGTTTCCAAGCCCAAGTATGTTAATTTGATCTTTTTGATCCAATAACCTTGAGATTCATTGTGTGGAGGATTTGGTTCTACCAATCCTCTAATGGATCTACATCACTATTGGTTAATGTGGATCACTTAAACATCGTTGATCATTAAATGATATATTTGAGGATTCCAAATGGATGATATACTTGACAAAAAGCAAATGCAACTTGTTGTATGGAGGCTTTGGTTATACCAATCCTCTAATGAGTTCCAAATGAAATTTTTAAGATGGTCATCCAACTAACCACTAATTATTAAATTGGTTTTACTTTATGCTTTTACTTTTATGCTTTATGTACCATTTACTTTAAGCATTATATTTTATTCCATTTTTATTTTGCTCACTTGAGTGTTTATATTCTTGTTATTTTTATTTTGCTCACTTGAGCATTTATATTCTTGTTATTTTTATTTGAGCTTTTCTTTTCTTTTTCAAGACACCTAATAATCAACATGAACCATAAAAAGCTTTAATGATACTTGGACTGTTTGGTTACTATCCTTGGTATTATGGAGAATTGGACTTCTTTGACTTAGGATTAGAAACCTTGGCCTATGTTGGAGACCTTGTGACCTTAATTGATATTTTGTCTAGATTTCTTGAGGTTTACCTCAAGACATTGGGTTGATTGTTTGTTTTTATGTGCAGGTTATTATGGTTACATTCTTTGTTTGTAATCTAGAATTCGCCCGTATACAGCCTTTACTCTGCCCAATTTTTGTGAAGACTTATTACACTTGAAGTTTGATTCTCTCAAGAGGTCTAGTATCTTTGCTTGTTTGGTTTTAATCCAAGGAATGAGAATTTTATGTTGACTCATAATTTCAAGTATTGGCTTCTTATTGGTTAGATGGTTCTTATCCCTAGTTTTAACCTTATGCTTTAGGATAGTCTCTTCTTCACCTTCCATCTTCTTTAATTTCAAAAATATTCCTCCTCCTTTTGAAACCTCTTCTTCTTTCTAAATTTGAACCACTTTCATAATAAACTTGGACTTAGGTCCATGCATTTTCAAAATATTTTCATAAGTAAACTTTAATCAATTTAATAATACCTTGACTTTTTTTTGTGAGAAGACTAAAAGTCAATTAATCACATTTCAAACCATTTTATCCACTTTGGCTTTCTATTTTAAAAACCTTTCCCAAAATATTAGACTCTTGTCAATCCTTGTAGTGATGCAAACAATTATACTTCTACAATATTTAGTGAAGAGAGATATTTTCCACTTCGGTGTTGAGTGAGGCATTATTGATTTTAAAATCCAAGTCATATCCTCCACTTTGAGATGATGCAAATTCTCCTTTCTCATGATTGTGGGTAGTAAGTATGTTTTCCACACGGACATTGACGATGATGTCTTATCTCATAAAATCAATCAACACACTTGTGTTTTAAATTTTTTTAAAGAGGAACTACGTGTACCCTGAGCCCCTATTTCACGAAAGGTGGTACGTAGACACTAAAGATTCACAATCGCGGCGGGTGCAAAAATCATGAAAATACTTCTTTTCTCACCTCCACCATCTATTTTTTATACAACATTTTATAGCCAAAATTTACAGATTTTTCAAAGAGGTTCTTGCGGAGTACCGTAGATGTTTAGGGTGCTAGTACCTTCCCTTTGCATAACAAACCCCCTTACCTTGAATATTTCCCCCTCTTTTTGGGTTATTCGCTCTTTTCCCATTCCTTTGGAAACAATAAAGTGCAATGGAGATTTTTATTTTGATTTGTATAAGTCAAGTCAATCAAATGGATTAGTCTTAAACATTTCTACCGCTATAGAAAAAATGGCGACTTCACTGGGGAAAGATTGACCTTTTTCTGGTTCATCATTAAGTGGGTTGAGCCTATCTTTGTTTGTATCTGTATATGTGTTATTGTTGTTTATGTGTTATATGTTGTATATACGGTTGTCTGGACTTTCCTGGTTTTCAGGGTGCTTGGTGATTACTTGTAAGTCCTATACCCGGACTTGGGAAAACTTTAAGATAAGACGGAAGGTATATGCATGTTAACTTTGAGGGATTAATCTAAAACAAAGAGGCATGAGATCCCCCACTCAGTGGAGGCACCTTTGACTATAGTGTCGTTTACCGAGTAATCGGGAAGACATACTGATTTCGACCAGGGAGCCTGCTGAAGCCGAGGACCGTAGAATACCTAACCCATCTTGTCCTTTTATGTGTAGTGCGGAAGCTATGACGGAGTAATCCGGAAATAGTTGTCACGCGATACTACACTCGAATGAGTTTTTATTGAGAATATTACTAATTACCGAGTTAATCGGGAAGTTGGTAATATCTGAAGGAAGGATGTAGACTCTCGGAACCTCTAGAACCTTTTTCGGCAGGTGATAACTTTTAGACCATACCTTATGGGTAGTACTTTCGACCTCGTGGCCGTGACGTTAAACCTATGAACCCTATGTTTGTGATCTTGTGTGTGATTGTTGCATTATGCATCCATGCACTCATAAGCATCTTTTTAAGAAATTTCATTTCAAGGGACTTGAAAGTTGACCATTTATGAATATCTCAGGTACATTTTGATCATGGATTCTGGAAAAAGAAAGACCGGAAAATACAGTTTCAAATATTCCTAGCTAGATGAGTTGATCAGTCTAATTCCTGAGATTGAGTGTTCTGCAGATTTTTGGAAGAAGTATGGATCCATCATTCCTCTCATGAAGCTTAGGATGAAAGAGGCTATTCTCTCGACCTTGGTCCAGTTCTATAATCTGATGTATCATTGCTTTACTTTCCCGAAGTATCGGTTGATGCCTACACTAGAGAAGTATTTTTATCTGTTGGATTTACCTGTTACCGATTGTGTTCCTTTTATTGGTTTCGACGGTGAGCAAAAATCACACGAGATTGCTGCTTTGATCCATCTGGGGAAGTATGAGGTTGAAGCCCATATGACTACTAAAGGAGGGATTAGGGGATTACCAGCTCATTTCTTATTGGAGAAAGCTCGTTACTTTGCCAGGATGAAGAGTACAATCGCTTTTGAAGCCATCTTTTCTCTAATTGCTTATGGGTTATTTTTGTTTCCTAATGTGGACAAGTTTGTTGAGATTAATGCTATCAGGATCTTCATGATTAAAAACCTAGTTCCTACATTGTTGGGTGATGCTTATTACTCTATTCATCTTCGGAATTCTTATCATAGGGGGATGATTATCTGTTGCACGCCTCTGTTGTTCCGATGGTTTATTTCTCACATGCCTCAGTCTGATGCTTTTTGGGATGTCAGGAAGGAACCCCATTGTGCTCCTAAGATCATGGAACTTACTCACTCAGATATTGATTGGTACCATCGGGCTTACCATGATGTAGAGATTGTCGACAGTTATGGTAGTTCCCCAATGTACCTCTTCTTGGTACAAAGGGAGGAATTAACTACAACCTTGATCTTGCACGATGACAGCTTGGTTATCCGATGAGGGATAAACTAAATAGTATTCATTTGAGTAGTTTCTTTCTGAAAGAGGGAGAAGACCATAAGGAAGCTAGGGATAAAATTGAGAAGGTCTGGCGTCAAATTCATAGGAAGAGTAGGAAAGACTTGGGACCTAGGGGGTTATTTCTTTGGAGCCTTATCTTCAGTTGGTCCAAACGAGAGCTATTCAGTTGAAGATGCAGTATTCCCGAGAAACACCTATGCCTGATTTGTTTGTGAAGACTACTCCCTTATTGGATGATGTGGAAGAGATACAGCTTGCTTTGGTCAATATGAAGTAGGAAAAGGATGCTCGAAAGAATAAGTGCCAAACTTTAGAGATTTCCTATAGAGCAGACTTAAAGGAAAAAGACGACTTGATTGAGATTCTTGAGAGTCGGTTTGTAGAGACCATGGAGAGGCAAGGGGATTTATTTTCTCCTAAGCCTCAGTGAGATGCTAGTTGCTCAATTCCTGATTCAGGTGATTGGAAGGATGTTGCCACCATATATGCAGAAGAAAACCTGAAGTTGAAGGCTTATATTGCCAGGCTTACAGGAAAGCGCCAACGTATAGAGTGATCTCCATCAACTTTGCTTCTTAGGGTTTTAGGCTTTACTTTCAACTTGTACTTGGAATTGTTGAAACTTGTAATCCATTTTGAAGTAATAATAAAAATTTTCATTATTTCAAATGTGTTATTACTTTGATATTTTCAATGTGTCTATAAACCTTTAGGTTCCTTTGAATATTCATAAAAATATATAAATCATGTGCACTATATATCATCCATCATATTGCACATATTTCTTGCATTTGTTATGCATATCCAGGTGTCTTACCAAGTTTCTTTACTTTGTTCAGCAAGTTGTATCACCACTACAATACTCGAGCTAATTTCAGAAGGAAGATGGACAACTTAGAACAAGAGAATCGCGAGCTGCGCGAGGAAGTTTCTACTCTGAAGGCCGGCATGGCCAATCTTATTGCTCTGATGGAATCTCTAGTGGCTGCTCAGAGTCAGCCACAAAGTGTTCAACCTGAACAGACAAGGGTTACTACTGAAGCTCCGACTATTCCTGTGTCTTCTACTCCAGCTGTTGTAAAGAATCACATTCTTCAAGGTTGTCCATGGGGAATGTCAGAGAACTTTGCACATAAAGGTTTCAATATTGGTCCTCAAGATACTCCAGTTGCTCAGACTATTGTTACGCATGTACCTCCTGTGGTGCATGATGCTCCTGCTGCACTTCCTTCAGTGAATATGGTTCCATTTTCTAATGATGATATGTATTGTCCTTTTCCTCCACCAAGTGAATACTTAAATATCTATGATAGAATGGATGATTTTCAAGAGCAATTTGACAACATGCAGAGGGAGATGAAGGCCCTCAGGGGAAAGGAATTGTTTGGGCAGAATGTGAATGATATATGCTTGGTCCCGAATGTCAAGATACCTGCGAAGTTTAATGTCCCGGAATTCGAGAAGTACAAGGGCAACACTTGTCCTCCTGCTCATCTTGTGATGTATGTAAGAAGAATGTCTACCCATACTGATGATCAACATCTGCTAATTCACTTTTTTCAAGATAGTTTGACTGGTGCTGCACTGAAGTGGTATATGAGTTTGGACAACGTCAATATCAATACTTTCAATGACTTAGGAGAAGCATTTATCAGACAATACAAATACAACATGGATATGGCGCATGACCGTGATCAACTCAGGGACATGGTCTAGAAGGACAAGGAATCTTTCAAAGAATATGCACATAAATGGCGTGAGGTAGCCTACCAAGTGATTCCTCCCATGGAAGTGAAGGAGATGACTAAGATTTTCCTAAAGACTCTCGGTGCTTTCTACTATGAGAGGTGGTAGCGAGTGTGCCAAAGTGAATTTATTTAAATGGTAGGCATGGGTATCCGCTTAGAAGAGGCTGTAAGAGAGGGTCGTCTAACAAAAAGTGAAAGTTCCAGAGGTACGAAGAAGTCATCCTATGAGTTTGCCAAAAAGAAGGAAGGAGATACAAATGTTGTTATGCAAGAGAGGAGGGTTAACACTCCTAGAAGAAATTATCAGCGTCATCAACAGGTTGCCTCAGTGACCCTAGTTGTTGGTGTAGCTCAAACCAATATTGCTTATCATTGACCATCCCATAGGGGAATCAAGGGTATAATCATAGAAGGGAGAGTTATGACCTTATCCCTATGAGCTATACAGAATTACTCTCGACGTTAATTCAGAAGAAGTTGGTTCAGACCAGACCACCTCCCGTTGTACCATCACCATTGCCTTGGTATTACAAGGCAGCCCAAACATGTGTTTTTCATCAGAGAGCACCAGGGTACAATGTTGAGAATCTCTATCCTTTGAAGACTGAAGTACAAAAATTGGTGAAGTCTAGTATCTTATCTTTCAAGGTTGTTGGCCCTAATGTTAAAGATAATCCTTTGCCCAAGCATGGAGGAGCGAATGTTGTGAATATGGTGGCTGGTTGTCCAAGCGAATTCAAGATTTTTGAAGTTAATTTGGTTAGAGGAGATTTGGTGAAAATGCATGCAGACCACTATGAATTTAGCTACTATACGCGTGACCATGTTGGTTGTGCTATTTGCAGTATGGATATACAAGGTTATGACATGATAAAGGCTGATTTGCAGGAGTTGATGGATGAGGGTCTCATCCATATAATCAGGCCTAGGGCAGAGTATGAAGAGGAAGTAAACATGGTTTATGGATGTCCTGGAGAGTTCAGAATCTTTGATACGGAATATATGAATGAGGATCTTGTACAATTGCATGCTACTTTCTGCCACATGGTTGGTCAGGTAGAACATCGGTATGGATCTTGCCGAATTTGCTGCCGGGACTCCCGAGGATGTTCAATTATAAGGAAAGGTGTTCAGTTGTTGTTGGATGATGGAACTATCAAGGTTACAGGCCAGAGGGATGATTACCATGAAGTTGATGTGATTGAGGTTTATTTGGCTGAAGAAGAGTCGTACGATGAGTATGCCTCTGTGGATGAGTTCTTCTCCTCAGATGAAGAATGTTTTCTAGAGATGACTATGTAATGACTGATTATGTTAAAGAGGGAGTAAATGTTATTGTGCATTGTTTTGGTGCGTCTACCCCTTTTAAAGTTTAATATCATAGCAAGCCAACTATTACTCCATTGGTGATTAGTTTGTCGGGTCCTATCACTTACAAGTCAGATAAGGTTGTAACCTACAAATATAATGCTACAATCTTAGAGGATAGTGTGGAAGTTCCCATCCAGCCAATGCCTAATGTTGGAAATATTGCTGAGACTAGCAGAGTGACCCGCAGTGATCGTGTATTTGCACCAGTTGTTCGTGTAGATGTTAGTACTGGAAAGAAAATTGTTGAAGATGTTGAACCCAAGAAGGCAGTGGGTGAATCTAGTGGGGCTACGCTGCAAAAGGAAGTGGATGATATTTTGAAGATAATCAAGATGAGCGACTACATAATTGTAGATCAGCTACTGCAGACTCCTTCAAAAATATATATCTTGGCTTTATTGATGAACTCCTCTATTCATAGAGAATCTTTGATGAGGGTATTGGACCAAGCTTTCGTGGAAAGTGATATGCCTGTAGACCGATTCAGCAGTGTAGTAGGGAACATTACATCATGTAATAACCTGAGTTTCTGCGATGATGAGTTGCACAATGAAGGAAGGAATCACAATTTGGCCATCCACATCTCTATGAACTACAAGAATGATTCATTATCCAATGTGCTGATTTATAATGGATCCATATTGAACGTTATACCAAGGAGCATGCTTATGAATTTGAAATATCAAGGAACGCCCATGCGCCCGAGTGGCATTATTGTGAAAGTGTTTGATGGATCAAGGAAATCTGTTATTGGTGAAGTGGACTTGCCCATTCATATAGGCCAACATTTGTTTCAGATTACTTTCCAGGTCATGGACATTGTACCCGCTTATAGCTGCTAGTTGGGAAGGCCGTGGATATATGAGGCAGGGGCTGTCACTTCGAATTTACCCCAAAAGTTGAAGTTTGTGCGGGAAGGAAAAGTGGTAATTATAAATGGAGAACAAACATTATTGATATCTCATTTGTCTTCTTTCAGCATTATGGAGGAGGATGAAGCTGCTGTTGGAACCCAGTTCCAAGCTTTATCCATTGATAATATAAGAGGAAATGAGAACTTTATGGCTTCGTTCAAGGATGCACAAAAGGTTTTGCGTAATGGACATAGTGAAGTATGGGGACAAATTTTTGATCAACCTATAAACAAGAATAGAGCTGGCTTGGGGTTCTCTATGAAGAATGATAAAGGCAAGAGAATGAAGCCGAAGTCTATTGCAGGAAAGTAATAAGACATCTTTTGTAGGGGGGTTATCTTCATCCAACTGTTTCCGAGATTAATGCCATTGTGGAAGATGAAGCAAAGCCAGAAATGCCAAATTATGTGACGCACGGAGTTAGGGTTTAGAACAGGATCACCATTGATGTTCCATCTTGCATACATGTTTCAAATTAATTTGTTTTTGTTAATCTTTTTGAAAAGCTTTCACTCTGCCCAAGGTGAAAGTATTGATATTGTATGGGCTTATCTGTTTGCTTTGATTTTTAAAATCAATAATAAAAGTTGTCTTTGTTTACCAAATTGTGTCTTTATTTTCTGCTTTTTCTTGGAAAATGGTAATCAGAAGAAGAAAAAAACCTTTCAAAATAAATTATAATTGTAACTCAATCTGCATGATCACTTGTTATTTGTGTCAGTTATTAAAAAGCAATCATAAATCAGATGTGCAGATTAATTAAAAAACCCGTTGAATACAATGACCCTGCGCCCTATCCCAACTTTGAATATCATGCATATGGGGCCGAAGAAGAACACTATGACGAGATTCTAGAAGAGGTCTCACGGTTGCTTCAGCGTGAGGAGAATTCCATTCAGCCATATAAAGAGCCATTGGAAGTAATCAATTTGGGTTCAGAAGAAGATCTGAAGGAATTGAAGATCAGAACATTGTTGCATCCTGATGTGAAGAGCATGTTGATTGAGATGTTGAAAGAATATGTGGATATTTTTGCTTGGTCTTACCAAGATATGCCTGGTCTAGATACAGATATTGAAGAACACCGTTTTCCGCTGAAGCCAGAGTGCCTGCCGGTTTTCTTGTGACATCAGTGTACCCTTAGTGGATTGCCAATATTGTCCCAGTACCTAAGAAAGACGGAAAAGTTTGCATGTGTAGATTACAGAGATCTAAATAAAGTTAGTCCAAAAGCTGATTTTCCATTACCACACATTGATATGTTAGTGGATAGCACAGCAAAATTCAAAGTTTTCTCGTTCATGGACGGATTTTCCGGGTATAATCAAATAAGGATGGGGCCTGAGAACATGGAAAAAACAAAGTTTATCACACCCTGGGGAACATTCTGTTACAGAGTGATGCCCTTCAGTTTGAAGAACGCTGGTGCAATGTACCAGAGGGATATGACAACCCTATTCCATGATCTAATGCACAAGGAAATTGAGGTATATGTTGATGATATGATTGCTAAATCCCAGACTTAAGAAGGGCATGTAGAAGATTTGTTGAAGTTGTTTCAACATTTGATGAAGTATCGTCTCCGCTTGAATCCAAATAAATGTACCTTCGGTGCTCGGTCAGGGAAATTATCGGGTTTCATTATTAGCCAGAGAGGGATTGAAGTTGACCCTAATAAATTCAAGGCAATTCAAGAAATTCTAGCGCCAATAACTGAAAAGCAAGTCAGAGGGTTCCTCGAGCGTTTGAATTATATCTCCACATTCATTTTCCACATGACTGCAATGTGTGAACCGATATTTAAGTTGTTAAAGAAAGATCAAGGTTGTGTGTGGACAGATGACTATTGTGATACGGTGGGAGAACTGACTAGTGTTTTGCGTTCGTATTCGCACTTGTGCGGTTAGCAAGAGTCGCCACCGACTTTTTATTTTATCCTAAAGGAAAGGTTAAAAAGCACAGCAAAAACCTTTTGAGATATTTCATGGGTTCGGGGGGTAGATTATGAAAAGGGAAGGTATTAGCACCCTTTTCATCCATGGTTATCCATGGGCTCTTAGTTACTTGGTTTTTTAGATCACTTGCTTTGTTTTTTTCGATTGCTTTGAAAATGGTGTATGTGTGGGTGCTTTTTGAAAATGTTTTGGAAAAAGATGCCTTGTTTTAGGCAACTAATGTATTTGACTCGTGTTTGAGTGTTTTACAAAAGTGTGGATCTTTTCGAAAAGGTGTTTTCAAATGTTTTTAAGAGTTTGTTTGAAAGTGTGGTGGATTGTGGTTTTTGGAAAGAAGGCAAGTGTTTTTGCAAGTTTGATCTCAAGTAACTAAGAGTTTTCGTCTACCCTATTGTACTCAAAGGTTTTTGTCATGTTTTAACCTCTTTTAACAATTTTGTTCTACCATTGAAATTGGTAGACAATCTTGCGTTTAGGAAGTTTATTCGGGACGGGCGCGGGTCATCGTATGGACCATGAATGCAATGGTGCCAAGTGTCTTTGGAAATTTGCTTTGAAGGGACTATGATCATTCCGTTTAGGCAACTTTCGAAAGCGTCATCGAGGGACTTATGATCATTTGATTTTGTTTTGCCAAAGACATTCGACGTGCAAGCATGGCCCATTGGGAAGGAAACATGTGGGATTACCCTAGGGGTGCAAGTGTGATTGTGTATTGATTACATATATTTGTCTTGTATTAGGTTATCTAGCGTTTGATTTTATGTACATTCAAACCCTAGGTCTAACCATGGTATAATTGGAAAACTGTAAATTGCGGAATGTAAATCTACGCTATTACACAATAATATCCAGGAGTGGGGGTATAAATGTACAAGGGGATGAGACTTATAGTATTTACAACCAAATCGAATGTCACAATCAAAATATAAATGTCGAATGTACAAATATAAGATAAAATGTGTGTAGAGCAATATATTGTGTAAGTGCAAATGTATATGTATTGTGTAAGTGTAGATAGGTACAAGTGCGAAATGTGAAATTGAGCCGTATTAGGGTTTTGACCTAGATAAATGTTTTTAGATGAATCTTGATTTTTGTATGTTTAATGTACAAAAGAGTTCAAGTTTTAAATTAAGAATGTTTCTTTATTTACAAAAAAAGTATTTTAACTAAATGTTTGGAAATTAAATATTAGAGAAAAATGTATTGAATTGTTATGTATATAAAAGAAAAGAATGTTAATAAAAAGTTCCAATTTTAATTATGTATGGAAAATGTATAATATGTACAAATATGCATTTTAATTAAAAAGTATCTTCAATTTAATTATGTATAAAAAGTATTTGGTTATTTTATATGCAAATGTGTATTAATTAAAAGAAAATATTTTCAAATTTAACTTATATGATATGTACAAAAATTAATTTTATATAATATGTATGTACAAATATCTTATCTAAAAAATGTCTTAACCTTATGATAATAAAAAAAGAGCATTTTAATTAAGTTAGTATTTCTTAAGGAATAAAAACATTTCTTTTGGAAATTAACAAAAATGGTTAGTGTTATATATGAAAGAGGAAATAAGTATTGTTTAGGTTAGTGATTAATGGGCTTAGCATAACTGAGAACGGGTCAGGCCCACGTCAAGCAAAAATGAAATTAGGGTTAGGCAAATGCTTGGATTCTGAACGAAATGAGGGTTTGTGAGGTGACGACGGCGCCATGTTCACTGAGTTCTGCTTATCTTCGTCTTCTACGCGAGCTTCCACGCCTCTTTGCCCGAGCCACCGCGCTACCGCCTCTCCTCCTCTCACACGGACTAGACAGTCCTCAAATGACGGTTAGTGCATCGTTTTGATTTTGTTTAGGCGTTTTGTTTTAGACTCTTGCATGCCCTGATTTATGTGCTTTGTTCTTTATATTTGTTGTGTTTGTTTTAACAAGATGATGAGAAGAAAGATGAGGAAGGAAATGTACTACCTTTGAGGTGGAGGAGAGGGCGAGGAAGCGCTTGAGGAGGCTTAGTGGCGAAGGGAGACGCTTGCTACGCTTTTGACGCTTTCCTGGTACTTTCGTTCTTGGCTATATTTCTAGGGTTTGATGATGTATGCTGGACTTGCCTGAAAACCCTAATTCACTTCTTTATCTTCTTCTGCCACTGTGATGCCTTTGCGTTCTGTATATTATTGGAACTGTTGCTTGAGTATCTTTCTCTTCTTCGCTCGTCCCTTTGAATGGTTGAATGCTGTGAACAGTTATTGCCTTGAAACGGTGGATGCTATGTATTTTTGAGACTTAATGCCCAATGATGCTTGTACTGAGGGCTTAGGGATTTTTGTGTGCTTTGATTATGCTTGAGATTGGGTTGCCTTGACAGTTTTGGTACTGGTATGACAGGATATTGGCATTGTTTTTGAATTGAACTGTGTGTTTTATGGTTTTGAACTTCTGTTGAGGGGTTATGTGTTTGAATAGGCTTGAGATTGGTGATTGAACAGGGTGTTTTGGTTTTTATGATTATGGCATTGTGTTTCTGGTTATGCGAGGTTTTGGGACAGTAGTGGTTTGAGTTTTGGTTTTTGAGGCTTTTTGAGTTGTGTTTGATGCAGGGTTGTGTGCATCAGGTTATGGTTTGCAGTATGTTTGTGTTTGAGAATTGGTTTGGATATGAGAGGATGTTGGTTTTTTTGATTACTCAGTTCTTGCAAGTTTTTGTGTTTTTAGCGTGTTTGTGTTTGAGAATGGTTTGATATTTTTTTGGTTATCCTCCCTCTTCACTTCTGAACTGGCTTATGTATATTTTCTGCCCTCTCTACTGTCTAATGCCTGCTATTCTGAACTGTTTCATTGGCTTGTGTATATTTTCTTTTCTATCTTAAAACTCCCTCTCCCTTTTTGCCTGCTGTGCTGAACTGTTTCATATATTTCCTTTTCTATCTTAAACCTCCCTCTCCCTTTTGCCTGCTGCGCTGAACTGCTATGCTGAGTTTTTTTTGATTTGTATAATCTTTTTGTCTTCTCCTCTCCTACTATCTAATGCCTAACCTGTATCTGCTGCCTTTATCTCTCTTCTTTTTCTCCTAAAGTACAGCTTTTAGATTTAATATGATTATATTTCTGTACTTGCTCTGAAGGGGTTTGACTAGGGAAATGATGTTTAGATCTCTTGCATAGCACACTTTGCATCTTTTTCCTCCAGCTTTTGCACTTTGCTCTGACTTTGCATCTTGACCAAACCTTTTCATGACAGTTTGGGTACATGTGACAGCAAATGCACTTTTGCACTTTTGAAATCTTTCTTTGAGTGAACTTTGGGCATTTTGACAGTAGCCTTTGCTTTTGGATAGAAAGTTTGGATTTGAACTTTTTCAGTTTGGATTTTGAATTGGAAATTGAGATTCTTATGTAGCTTGAATTTTATAACTTATGCATTTTTGACATTTGCATTTATGAAATAAAAATAATCTTCCCTCTCTGTGAACCGGGAGAAATCCCGTGATTTGCAGAGAGGGTCGACTGATCCCAATCAGTGGCCCCTAATGATGAGCACCTTTTATCTGTCCTTTCCAATTTAATGCTTTCTGACTTTTCTTGTTTCTTTTTGCAGATGAAAAATAGAATACCGGAGCGGAGTGAAGAATGAAGAATATTTAGAAAATAGGATAATTTTTCATTCTATGTAATATTTAAATTAAATGTAAATTATTGTCTGTAATAAACAACAATTTGTACAAATAATTCAAATATCAATAAAAGTTTAAATTATCCAATTAATTCTAATTTCCTTATTGCTTATTTATTTATTTAAAATTCTTAGAATTAAAACTATTGAAAAATAAATTCAATCATTTAATTTTAGAATAATAAATAACTAAAATAAAACAACATTGATCCAATAAACCTGTCTTATCCAAAATCCAAAGCAAAGCAGCAATTAACCCAGATAGACTGATCAAACACATGAACACTGTGAATCCAATACTGCATCTTGTATCTGACTGGCCCAATCAAAACGTACTGAATTCAAACCACTGTCTCTTTTACTGATTAAACCAAGATAACGCGAATTTTAATCCGAATCTTGAAATAAACCGCAAAGTGCTGTGGAATTCAAATTCTTCTGAGAATATGCCCATAAAGCCTCAATTCCCGATTAAATGCCAAATCACGCTTGCTTGATCAAAATTGAACCAAAAATCAACCAAACCCTAAGCCCACTGTATGAAACAATTCAAAGCTCTGAAAATCAGTGAAAATCCTAATTCTGCTTGACTGTCAAGAAAAGTCCTTTTGTCCGATTCTTGAGCCAGTTTGAAAAGTCAGGAAATGTTTGAAGCTGAGATTTCTTGTGGAAAAGCGCGAGGGCAAATTTTGGGGTACAACAGTTGCCCCTGTTCAATCTTCTTGAAACTGAAGAGTTAGATTGGCAAGTTTGCCTTTCGCGACTTGAAGGTAAAAGGAGATTGGACACTAATGTGCCCAGAAAATTTGCGCTCGTCGATGTGACGGTGGAGGTGAATGGGCTTAAAGATGCCATTTGGTGATGGGCTTAAAGATGCCATCTGGTGCGAGAGAATTTGGTCGAGGGATGGACTTAGAGATGCCATCTGGAAGTGTCGATCGCATAAGAGATTCCTTAGCGAGAACTTGTGTATTTGAGAAAGACGGATGTTTTCCTGGCTTGTTACAGGTGTTTGATCTTCAATCTCCTCATGCAGATATGCCCTGGCTGGATACAGGAATTGAATTTACAATCGGTTGCTCACAGATGTGCCCTGGCTGGATACAGAAGTCAAATCCGAAAATAGTTGTTAATAGATGTGCCCTGGCTGGATACAGGAATTGAATTTTCAAATTCTTCAGACGTGCCCTGGATAGATACAGGAATCGAGTCTGGAAATGTAGTCAACAGATATGCCCTGGCTGGATACAGGAGTCGAATCCGGAGAATTCTTCAGACGTGCCCTGGCTAGATACAGGAATCGAGTCTGGAAATGTAGTCAACAGATATGCCCTGGCTGGATACAGGAGTCGAATCTGGAGATGTTGTAGTTGATAGATGTGCCCTGGCTGGATACAGGAATCGAATCTTTGAACTCTTCAGACGTGCCCTGGCTAGGTACAAGAATCGAGTCTGGAGAATTCTTCAGACGTGCCCTGGCTAGATACAGGAATCGAGTCTGGAAACTGATCACTCTCAGATGTGCCCCGGCTAGATACAGGTATCGAATCTGGAATTGTGACAGTTGAAGGCAGTAGTTTTTGAGATTGTCTTTTTCCTGAAAAGTCAAAGACGTAAGTTGTATGCAATGTCATGATGTATGATATGCATGATGTCATGATGTTCAACATTTGATGTTGTATGCGTTTCATCATGTATGTAAGCAAGATGTATGAAAATGTGAAATGTTTATGAGTGTAATTTCATCTTAGGAAAATAAATCCTTGACGAACGGCCGGGAAACTGCTCTGCGAAAGAGATACTTGGCCGAAGTTTTGATGAGAGGCCTGCTGAGGACTTTAATGATGGATTCCGCTGAGGATGATGGTGATAAACTCCGCTGGGGAACTCCGAAGATAAACTCTGCTTAGGAATACCAAAGATAGACTCCGCTGGGGATTGAAGGAACTTTGTCGAGAGCGATCCTCCGTGGCTTTTAGCTGAGGATAACCCAGTTATAAGCCCTTGTGAGGAAATAACTCTAAATAAAACTCGGGCGAGACATCCGTACTTTGCAGGGGATAAGCTTCCAGAATCTACTGGGGATGAGCTTTAAGACCTGCCCAGAAATGTTGGGCTTCTTCAGGGTCGTCGGGGGATCAACCTCTCTTGGGGAAAGTATTGCTGAACCTTGTTTTACTCTGCGGGGAGTTAAGATGATTTGGCCATATTTTCAGTTGAACCTACCTTGGTGCCTTGGCGGACGAAACAATTAGGCTGTATTAGACAACTCCACATTGCCCCTGTCTTTGATGTCACCTGTAATTAATCTCTTGCTTTATATGCAAATATTTATGAATCAGCAATTTAATGTCAAATGCATATATCAAAAATGAACATTGGACGTTCTTCGCAGGACAAAACAGAAAAAAGGGAAAACAACGGTAATTTGTATGGACAAGTGAATTTGTATTGATTTAAACTTTGCCTGTGAATAGGCGTTTTTTGTACAAGAGACTGACATCCTAGTAAGAGGATATCGCCAAATAGTATAGAGTTTACATTTTGAAAAAGGAAACAAAACAGCTATGTGAATAATCCCACTGGGTTCCAACTCTGCTATTGCCTTTATGTCTTCGAACGTCTCATCGCTTTGCTGCTTAGTTGAAGATGAAGCCGATTGGTCAATGCCGAAATCTGGAGCCAGATAGTTGATGCCGAATTCCGGATGCGAAGTGATCCAATGAGACATAGTGTTACGCTTTTATCCCTAACTTTTGCCCGGACCGCCCTTTCGGGTTTTCAGTCCACCGGGATACCCATTTTTGCCCAAGCCGCCCTTTCAGGTTTTCGACTTGCCGGGTGTACAGATTTTTTTTTTATTTCATCCCTTATTTTTGCCCGAACCCTTTTGGTTCGCCGGGAAGCCCTTGTTTTTGCCTAGGCATGTCAACCTGGCGGGTCTTTTATTTATGCGTAGTATTTTTTCACTATATCTGCATTGGCGGGGTGAGGAAGGTCGTCACCGTCCATGGTGGTTAGGATCATGGCTCCTCCTGAGAACACACGTTTAACCACAAATGGCCCTTCATATGTAGGGGTCCATTTGCCCCGGGGATCATTTTGAGGAAGGATGATGCGTTTGATTACCAGGTCCCCAACTTGATACTCTTGTGGTCTGACTTTCTTGTTAAACGCCCTGATCATCCGTTTTTGATACGTTTGACCATGACAGATAGCAGTGAGCCTCTTTTCGTCAATCAGATTTAATTGATCAAGTCGAGTCTGGATCCAGTCATCTTCATTCAAGTCTGCATCCTTCATTATCCGGAGAGAGGGTATCTGGATTTCAATTGGCAAGACTGCCTCCATGCCATAGACCAAAGAGAAGGGAGTTGCCCCGGTTGACGTCCTTGCTGAGGTGCGGTACCCATGAAGAGCGAACGGTAACATCTCGTGCCAATCTTTATAGGTCACTGTCATCTTCTGCACAATTTTCTTGATGTTCTTATTGGCTGCCTCTACAGCCCCATTCATCTTCGGCCGGTAGGGAGAAGAATTGTGGTGCTGTATCTTGAATTGTTCACAGAGTTCAGTGATCATTTTGTTGTTGAGATTGGTACCATTGTCCGTAATGATTCTTTCTGGGACGCCGTACCGACAGATCAGATTATGCCGGATGAAACGTGCCACGACGCTCTTGGTTACTGTGGCATAGGAAGCTGCCTCAACCCATTTCGTGAAATAATCGATCGCCACTAAGATGAAGCGATGCCCATTGGATGTCGTTGGTCGGATCTCACCGACCATATCGATGCCCCACATTGCGAAAGGCCAGGGTGCCGTTAGGACATTCAAAGGAACCGGAGGGATATGCACCTTGTCAGCATAGATCTGACATTTATGACAAGTTCGGGAGTGTTGGTAACAATCGGCTTCCATTGTGGACCAGAAATATCCTGCCCGAAGGATTTTCTTAGCCATGGTGTGTCCACTAGAATGGGTTCCAAATGTACCTTCATGCAGCTCCATCATAATTTTCTCTGCTTCAGCCTTATCCACACAACGTAGCAGAGTTGAATCGTGATTCCGTTTGTAGAGAATGCCGTTGCTGAGGAAGAATTTTGCAGCAAATCTCCTCATGAATTTCTTATCGTTGACAGATGCACCTTCAGGGTATTCCTGAGTTTCCAAATACCTCTTCACCTCATGATACCAGGGTTTTTCAACAACCTCCTCAGTCTCGAGCTCACAACAGTAGGCCGGTTCATCCAACTTCCAGATAATGATTCGGGGAGCTTCATTGTCCCATTTAACTTTGAACATTGAAGACATCGTAGCTAGGGCGTCCGCTAGCTGATTCTCCTCTCTAGGGAAATGCTCAAAAGTTATCTCTTCAAAGTGAGGGAGCAAGGTCGACACATACTCCTTGTAAGGAACAAGATTCGGGTGTTTCGTATCCCACTCGCCCTTGATCTGATTAATCACGAGAGCGGAATCTCCGAAGACACTTAGAAACTTGATCCTTAAATCGATTGCAGCTTGTAGACCCATGATACATGCCTCATATTCTGCCATGTTGTTGGTGCAGCTGAAACATAATCGGGCGGTGAAGGGAGTATGAGTTCCTTTGGGAGATATGATTACAGCGCCAACGCCGTTACCCAAGGCATTGGAGGCTCCATCAAAATGCATAGACCATCGGGATCCTTCCTCAGGTCCTTCATCCGGTCCAGGTACTTCACAGTCAGTTACCACCATGATGTCTTCATCCGGAAAGTCAAAGTTCAATGATTGGTAATCGTCCACAGGTTGGTGTGCCAAATGATCAGCCAGTACACTTCCCTTAATTGCTTTCTGAGTTGTATACTGGATATCATATTCTGTTAAGATCATTTGCCATCTCGCTATTCTCCCAGACAGAGCAGGCTTTTCAAATATGTACTTGATGGGATCCATCTTTGAAATCAATAAGGTAGTGTGAGTCAGCATATACTGTCTCAGCCGGCGAGCAGCCCATACAAGAGCGCAGCAAGTTTTCTCAAGCAGTGAGTAACGAGACTCACAGTCGGTAAACTTTTTGCTCAAGTAATAAATAGTGTGCTCTTTTCGGCCAGACTCGTCATGCTGCCCCAGCACACACCCCATTGAATTATCAAGCACTGTCAAGTATAGTATCAGAGGTCTTCCTTCCACCGGCGGCATAAGAATGGGTGGTTCTTGGAGATAATCCTTTATTCTTTCAAAGGCGGCCTGACATTCATCATTCCAGCGTACCACTTGATCTTTCTTCAGTAATTTGAAGATTGGCTCACAAGTAGCAGTTAGATGTGAGATGAATCGAGCAATGTAATTCAGTCGTCCTAGGAAACCTCTGACTTCTTTTTCTGTTTTTGGAGTCGGCATCTCTTGTATGGCTTTTACTTTGGCAGGATCCACCTGAATACCTTTATCACTTACAATGAAACCTAACAACTTTCCGGATCTTACCCCAAAGGTGCATTTGTTGGGATTCAACCTCAGCTTGTACAACTTGAGTCGGTCAAATAACTTCCTCAGATGGTCAAGGTGCTCCTCCTCAGTTTGAGACCTTGCAATCATGTCATCAACGTATACTTCAATCTCATGATGGATCATATCATGAAATAAAGCAACCATGGCACGCTGATAGGTTGCCCCAGCATTTTTCAATCCGAATGGCATGACCTTATAACAGAAGGTGCCCCACTGAGTCACGAAGGTTGTCTTCTCCATATCTTCTGGAGCCATCTTGATCTGATTATACCCTGAAAAACCATCCATGAAGGAGAACACCTTGTGTTGAGCTGTATTGTCAACAAGGACATCGATGTGAGGTAGGGGGAAGTCATCTTTGGGGCTAGCCCTGTTCAGATCCCTGTAGTCGACGCACATTCTGACTTTACCGTCCTTCTTCGGTACTGGCACAACATTGGCAACCCACTGAGGGTAAGAAGTTACTGCAAGGAATCCGGCATCAAACTGCTTCATAACCTCGGCCTTGATCTTTTCAGACATCTCTGGACGCATCCGTCGAACTTTCTGTTTTACCGGAGGGCAATCTTCCTTGGTTGGCAGGTGGTGAACTACAATGTCGGCATCCAAACCAGGCATATCTTCATAGGACCAAGCAAAAATCTCCACGTAGTCTTGTAGCATCTGGATCAATCGTTGCTTCACGCTGAGCTCTAGATTGGCACCAATCTTGACCTCTTTTCTATCCGTCTCAGTACCCAGGTTAATTGTCTCCACAGGCTCTTCATGTGGTTGAATAGCCCTCTCTTCCTGAAGTAGCAGTCTCGCAAGTTCACCAGGCACTTCGCAATCATCTTCACCTTCGTCTTCGGCCAAGTTGATCGGATTTTCGAAGTCATAACTGGCGGTAGCAGAGCTGTTACCAGTGAGATCCAGAGTGGATTGAAACCTGTATAAGTGAGTGTGTGTAAATATAGCTGTTTTGCAATATGTATAACACAGAAAGAAAAAGAGCACAAGATTTGAAATGCAACAAACGTCCAATGTTTTGATTGATGATATATGAAAATGTCATACAAAAAGCCCTCACAAATGGAGCTACGATGCCTTGGGCAGGACACCGAGCCAACAAAGTTTTAACATATTGTTTGTTACAAATTTGGAAATCAAAAGAAATCAATTACTGCGTGACAAATGTGATAGGGGTAAAATCCTTTGCTGTCCAGTTGCTTGGTCCGTCGCTGGTGGTCGGGTAGATCCAACTGTCAAACTCTGCTTCCTCCACATCTTCCTCAATAGCGTTCACCCTCGAGCTGGAAATAAACACCGGAGCCTTTCCGATCTTCTCTTTGCGCACTGCCTTCTGAGCCTCTGCAGTAAAGCCTAGCCCAAACTTGTCGTTCTTCTGAGTGAAGTCAGGAAGCTGACCCCAGTGTGCACAATTGCCTTTCTGAACCACAGCCCGGGCATCCCTCAGGGAAGCCATTTTCAAGGAATCATTCTCTTCGGCCATTGTCTCTGCAGCTGCTGAAATTGGATGTACCTCCTCGAAATGTTGGAAGGGGGTTTCAATGAACTCTCCGTCCATCTCGATGTACCTGAAGGAATTCAAATGGCTCACCATATACTCCTCTTCTCCTTGCACAGTGACGATCTTCCCCCTGACGGGATATTTCAACTTCTGGTGCAAGGTGGAGGTCACGGCCCCAGCTTTATGGATCCAAGGTCGACCCAACAGACAAGAGTATGATGGACGTATATCCATCACGTAAAAGGTAGAGTCAAACACTTGAGAGCCTACACGGATAGGGATGTTAACCTCTCCATGAACCATCCTCTTTGAACCATCGAAAGCCCTGACGATGATATTGCTGGGTTTCAACTCCAGGCCCTCATAGTCCAGACGATCTAAAGCCTTTTTCGGAAGAACATTCAAAGAAGAACCAGTGTCCACCAACACATGTGCCAGAGTAGTGCCCCTGCATTCAATAGAGACATGCAGGGCATCATTGTGGTCTCTCCCTTTTGCGGTTAGGTCAGCATCTGAAAAGCCTAAGCCATTGTCCGCCGTCAGATTTGCTATGCAGTCAGTGAACTGAACTGCAGACGTCTCCTGCGGCACGTGGGCCATCTTGAGAAATGAGATTAAGGCCTTAGCATGAGCCTCGGAGCATAGCAATAGGGAGAGTAGGGAGATCTTGGAGGGTGTATGCCCCAACTGCTCGACAACATTAAAATCACTTTTCTTTATTATTTTCAGAATCTCCTCCATTTCTTGTCGGGAGGCCTCAGCATTTATGGGTATTGGTGCCTCCATCCGGGCAGGCTCTTCTTCAATCCCTTTGCCCCGAGCATTTGATGACTCGGCAGCAGGGGACACAATTTGATCAGCAACAGGACTTGGTAAACTTGCAGGTTTTATGAGGAGGGGTTTTCGAATAGCGGGCGGCGCAATGTCAGGCGAGAAGAGCCTGCCACTGCGGGTGACTTTAGCTGGACCGGTGATATCGCAGATACTGGCACTAGCGTCAAATTCTTGCTTGATTCCATTTACATACACGTCTGCCCCATAATGCCAGGGGACGGCTTTATCAGACACGTAGGAGAGGGGCCCTGGAACAGTAATGATCACAGGTGCAATTGTCGTGATTTGAATAGGCTTCTTTGGGGGAGCCTTGATTGGATTTTTGAAGATGGTAATCACAGAAACTTCTTTCATCGGAACCAATTGAACAACAGTCTTTTTGAATAGAATTTCCTTGCTATCCATTAGGCCTTGGATGCCTAAACTCAGCAAGGGGCAATCAGATGGGGAAATAGCACAGAATGGGCAACCTTCACCGCAACCCGGAAATAAACCGGCCCGCAGTAGGTTCTTCTTAACGGTCTTCAGAGGGGTAACAACTTCATCTATCGAAACAGCATACACTTCTTCCTCAATGGCATTCGCCCTATGCTGGGGCATAGGAGCCGTTACAACATTTGGTCTTTCTGGTGCTTCAAACTGAATTTCTTTCGCGTCGATCAGATCTTGTACTTTGTTTCTTAAGGCCCAGCAATCATCAGTAGTGTGCCCGGGACTATCAGAATGATAAGCACACCGGGCATTTGGGTTATATTTAGGGGACGCAGTGTTGACGACTTTAGGAGCTTCTTTGAGGGTCACCAGGTTGGTGGATAACAGTTGGGGTAAAATTTGAGATAATGTCATACTCAGTCGAGTATACTGCCTCTTGGGCCTTTCACTTCTTGGTTGACTGTACTGCTGAGGAGTAGCAGCAGGTTTAGAGATGACCAAAGCATTGACGGCTTGGCGACCTTCGGGCTTGATCTGTCTTCTAGGACCATAGACGGCACTTGCTTCTTTCTTAAACGGCCTCTTCTCAGCACTTGTAGAGGCAGCCTTCTGTATCTTGCCTGACCTGATGCCAGCTTCAATTCTTTCTCCCGTTAATATCAAATCTGTGAACCCAGCGGAGGAGTTACCAACCAAATGATTGAAAAACGGACCAGACAACGTTCCCAGAAACATATCAACCAGCTCTCGATCAGTTAATGGGGGCTGCACCCTGCCAGCCAAATCTCTCCATTTTTGAGCGTACTCTTTGAACCCTTCACCCGTTCCTAGAGACATACCCTGAAGCTGGGTACGCATAGGAGCGAGATCAGAATTGTATTGGTATTGTCTGTAGAATGCGCTTGCCAAATCTTCCCAGTGTCGGATGCCAGTTCCATCCAATTGGTAGAACCATTCCAGTTGTGACCCCGAGAGGCTATCTTGGAAGAAGTGAATCCAGAGGTTCTTATCTGCCGTGTAAGGTTGGATTTTCCTTACGTACGACCTCAGATGCAGCTTTGGGCAGGAGACTCCATCATACTTGGCGAAGGCAGGCGCCTTAAACTTGTGTGGAATTACTACCCCAGCAGATAACCCCAAATCTCCGAAATCCAGCCCCGGAACATTCTGAATTTCCATGGCGCTCAAGCGGTCCTCCAATTGTTTGTACCTGTCAGCAGCAGGTGGGTATTGTTCGTCGTTGTAGTCCGTCTCGTTGTCGGAGACTGCGGGACTAGGAGCTCCTCCCCCTTGGGGACTATTTTTCTCAGCAGAAGAAGTAGTTGGATCGGCCTCATTATGGAGTGTATTCCCAAATCTGCGTCCGGTGTTGAACAGCGCAGTCCTCTTTTTCTTCTTCTTCTTCAGGAGTAGAGTCTTCAACTCTTGCTGACCCTGGGCTAGGCTTAGGACCATCTCTTGGAATTGCGCATTCTGGGCTTGAAGAGCCTTGATTGCTTGCTCACTGGAAGAGTCTGGATTCATGATGACTGTTCAAAATAAACAGCGAATAAGCAACCTGTGAAATATGGTACCTGCTATGCATATGGTGCAATGGAATGCGTATGTTTTATGTTTTCAAAGACAAACAAGATTCAACTTCGTAGACAAAAAGGGAAACACACTTCATTAGATTAAAACTTTCAATTGTTCAACAATTTGCCCTTAGGCATTACAGGAATGAAAAATACTGGAAAGGAAATGAAAGCTATAAAAGGAAAAATCCAAAGCCCATCAGTGCTCCCATGGCCTCCTCTTTTCAGTCTGGATGTAGTTGTTCAGGGCCTGCTCCTCCTCCAATTGCTTAGTCAGCCTTTGGTTCTTCCGCTCCTGTTCGTTGAACTTTTCCCGATAGAAATCCCGTTCTTCTTTTAACTGCGCCCAAGATCTCTTCAGAGTGTCAAAATCAGCAGGCATCTGAGGAGGGAGGACAGTTGGAGAAACCCCATCTTCGTCAGGAGACTCAAGAATGATGGGTCTGACAGCTTCATATGGCATGCCTAATTTCTGAGCACGGGCGCGGACCCACCTGCAAAAGGGGTCCAATGGTAGGGAAGTCTTAGGTCCTAACTCATGCGGGTCGGCTTTGTGGATTTTGTCCCAAGCTTTAATGAATCCCTGGCGTAGTTTGTCACTGTCTGCCTGAAATTCAAAATGGAAGTGAGGAACCAGCATTTCATGAGGCCCATCTCCTCTGGCTCTTCCGAACTGACGGAGAGCTAAACACGGATTGTAAGAGATTCCTCCTTGGATACCAATCAACGGGACATTAGGGTATTCTCCGCAACAGTCGATAACAGCTACCTCATCCAAACCTCTGAGAGTCCAAGTGATATCCTTATCTGTGAGAGACATTAACCTCCGAGCCCAACCTTTTCCTTCTTCATTCTTCAGCACGAACTTAGGAAGGTGCGAAATAAACCACCTTACTAGCAAAGGAGCACAACACCACGGAGTCCCCCGTTTTCGAGCAGTACGAGCATAGAGTTGTTGTAAAATGTCACCCAAGAGAGTGGGTACCGGATTCCGAGACATGAAGATTCTTATGACATGGATACTGATAAAGGTGTCAGGGTTGGGAAACAATACCAGACCATAGATCAAAAGAGCCAGAATATCCTCATATGCCTTGAAGTCCAAATCATTCCAGAAATCATTAGCCTTGCCAACCAGAAATTTGACCAAAAAGCCCTTGATCCCATTTCTAGTCTCCCAATTGGACAACACCTCTTCCTTGGTCAAGGGGAGAATTGCAGCAATCTCTTCAGGCCTGGGAGTCTTTTCCAAACCAGTGAAAGGAGTTTGTTCCAAGACAGGGATCCCAAGCAAATAAGAAAATTCTTCCAGGGTAGGAACCAGCTGGAAGTCTTGGAAGGTGAAACAGTGATATAGAGGGTCATAAAACTGGGTCAGAACACTTATCAGTTGTTGGTCCCACTTTGCAGTGACCAAGCCAAGGAGAGAGCCATGTCTGTTGATGAAAGAAGAGGTGTTTGGAATTCTTCCAACCAAATCCTTGAGTAATGTTGGTGGTTGAACAAAGTTGAGCCGGACAGTGTTCCTACGCACGGGCATCATGATGTCCTGCAAAACAGAGCAAAGATGAAACCTTTTTGTCTTTGAAATGGGTTAGCCCTTTATACAGGATGCATGCAATGGTATGATGGCATGATGCTATGATGAAGCACACCACAAGTATTCACATAGGCAAATAAGGCACACAAGTCACACAAGACACCCTTAGGTTTCAGGCCAGCATGAGTTTCAGGTATCACCCTCTTTTGGTTTTGTTGGTTAAAACCTGTCCTATCAAAAGTAACCGGGTTCTAGAGGATCTCAAATCATTGGCTACCCTCAATCGGTCATAACTCCAGCATCGCAATCTTTTCTCGCGGCCAGAACCATCTCGAGAGTTTAGCCTCAATGAGTGTAGCATACTGCTACTGTCCTAATAGCCAAGTTGGTCAATTTAGGGTTCTAAGGTTGGTTGGTGTTTAATGACCCCTTAGAAGACCTATATTCTCCCCGTTACAACACAAGGGATATAGGTACAGACTAAGATGCCACACCAACGTAGCTACTGCTTCACCCATGTCGGTCTACGCCGGACAGGTCCCTCACAGATTATGCTACCTAAAAGGGTATTTCCCAGATCCGGGTTAGGATCTATGAAACTCCGATGCAAAGCCCACAAATGTAAAGCAAACAAAACAATCAATTGAAAGTAAAGGTGATCTAAACCCTAAGGTAACCCCACTTTAGAGTTCAATCCCCAGTAGAGTCGCCAGTTCTGTGATACGGTGGGAGAACTGACTAGTGTTTTGCGTTCGTATTCGCACTTGTGCGGTTAGCAAGAGTCGCCACCGACTTTTTATTTTATCCTAAAGGAAAGGTTAAAAAGCACAGCAAAAACCTTTTGAGATATTTCATGGGTTCGGGGGGTAGATTATGAAAAGGGAAGGTATTAGCACCCTTTTCATCCATGGTTATCCATGGGCTCTTAGTTACTTGGTTTTTTAGATCACTTGCTTTGTTTTTTTCGATTGCTTTGAAAATGGTGTATGTGTGGGTGCTTTTTGAAAATGTTTTGGAAAAAGATGCCTTGTTTTAGGCAACTAATGTATTTGACTCGTGTTTGAGTGTTTTACAAAAGTGTGGATCTTTTCGAAAAGGTGTTTTCAAATGTTTTTAAGAGTTTGTTTGAAAGTGTGGTGGATTGTGGTTTTTGGAAAGAAGGCAAGTGTTTTTGCAAGTTTGATCTCAAGTAACTAAGAGTTTTCGTCTACCCTATTGTACTCAAAGGTTTTTGTCATGTTTTAACCTCTTTTAACAATTTTGTTCTACCATTGAAATTGGTAGACAATCTTGCGTTTAGGAAGTTTATTCGGGACGGGCGTGGGTCATCGTATGGACCATGAATGCAATGGTGCCAAGTGTCTTTGGCAATTTGCTTTGAAGGGACTATGATCATTCCGTTTAGGCAACTTTCGAAAGCGTCATCGAGGGACTTATGATCATTTGATTTTGTTTTGCCAAAGACATTCGACGTGCAAGCATGGCCCATTGGGAAGGCAACATGTGGGATTACCCTAGGGGTGCAAGTGTGATTGTGTATTGATTACATATATTTGTCTTGTATTAGGTTATCTAGCGTTTGATTTTATGTACATTCAAACCCTAGGTCTAACCATGGTATAATTGGAAAGCTGTAAATTGCGGAATGTAAATCTACGCTATTACACAATAATATCCAGGAGTGGGGGTATAAATGTACAAGGGGATGAGACTTATAGTATTTACAACCAAATCGAATGTCACAATCAAAATATAAATGTCGAATGTACAAATATAAGATAAAATGTGTGTAGAGCAATATATTGTGTAAGTGCAAATGTATATGTATTGTGTAAGTGTAGATAGGTACAAGTGCGAAATGTGAAATTGAGCCGTATTAGGGTTTTGACCTAGATAAATGTTTTTAGATGAATCTTGATTTTTGTATGTTTAATGTACAAAAGAGTTCAAGTTTTAAATTAAGAATGTTTCTTTATTTACAAAAAAAGTATTTTAACTAAATGTTTGGAAATTAAATATTAGAGAAAAATGTATTGAATTGTTATGTATATAAAAGAAAAGAATGTTAATAAAAAGTTCCAATTTTAATTATGTATGGAAAATGTATAATATGTACAAATATGCATTTTAATTAAAAAGTATCTTCAATTTAATTATGTATAAAAAGTATTTGGTTATTTTATATGCAAATGTGTATTAATTAAAAGAAAATATTTTCAAATTTAACTTATATGATATGTACAAAAATTAATTTTATATAATATGTATGTACAAATATCTTATCTAAAAAATGTCTTAACCTTATGATAATAAAAAAAGAGCATTTTAATTAAGTTAGTATTTCTTAAGGAATAAAAACATTGCTTTTGGAAATTAACAAAAATGGTTAGTGTTATATATGAAAGAGGAAATAAGTATTTTTTAGGTTAGTGATTAATGGGCTTAGCATAACTGAGAACGGGTCAGGCCCACGTCAAGCAAAAATGAAATTAGGGTTAGGCAAATGCTTGGATTCTGAACGAAATGAGGGTTTGTGAGGTGACGACGGCGCCATGTTCACTGAGTTCTGCTTATCTTCGTCTTCTACGCGAGCTTCCACGCCTCTTTGCCCGAGCCACCGCGCTACCCGCCTCTCCTCCTCTCACACGGACTAGACAGTCCTCAAATGACGGTTAGTGCATCGTTTTGATTTTGTTTAGGCGTTTTGTTTTAGACTCTTGCATGCCCTGATTTATGTGCTTTGTTCTTTATATTTGTTGTGTTTGTTTTAACAAGATGATGAGAAGAAAGATGAGGAAGGAAATGTACTACCTTTGAGGTGGAGGAGAGGGCGAGGAAGCGCTTGAGGAGGCTTAGTGGCGAAGGGAGACGCTTGCTACGCTTTTGACGCTTTCCTGGTACTTTCGTTCTTGGCTATATTTCTAGGGTTTGATGATGTATGCTGGACTTGCCTGAAAACCCTAATTCACTTCTTTATCTTCTTCTGCCACTGTGATGCCTTTGCGTTCTGTATATTATTGGAACTGTTGCTTGAGTATCTTTCTCTTCTTCGCTCGTCCCTTTGAATGGTTGAATGCTGTGAACAGTTATTGCCTTGAAACGGTGGATGCTATGTATTTTTGAGACTTAATGCCCAATGATGCTTGTACTGAGGGCTTAGGGATTTTTGTGTGCTTTGATTATGCTTGAGATTGGGTTGCCTTGACAGTTTTGGTACTGGTATGACAGGATATTGGCATTGTTTTTGAATTGAACTGTGTGTTTTATGGTTTTGAACTTCTGTTGAGGGGTTATGTGTTTGAATAGGCTTGAGATTGGTGATTGAACAGGGTGTTTTGGTTTTTATGATTATGGAATTGTGTTTCTGGTTATGCGAGGTTTTGGGACAGTAGTGGTTTGAGTTTTGGTTTTTGAGGCTTTTTGAGTTGTGTTTGATGCAGGGTTGTGTGCATCAGGTTATGGTTTGCAGTATGTTTGTGTTTGAGAATTGGTTTGGATATGAGAGGATGTTGGTTTTTTTGATTACTCAGTTCTTGCAAGTTTTTGTGTTTTTAGCGTGTTTGTGTTTGAGAATGGTTTGATATTTTTTTGGTTATCCTCCCTCTTCACTTCTGAACTGGCTTATGTATATTTTCTGCCCTATCTACTGTCTAATGCCTGCTATTCTGAACTGTTTCATTGGCTTGTGTATATTTTCTTTTCTATCTTAAAACTCCCTCTCCCTTTTTGCCTGCTGTGCTGAACTGTTTCATATATTTCCTTTTCTATCTTAAACCTCCCTCTCCCTTTTGCCTGCTGCGCTGAACTGCTATGCTGAGTTTTTTTTGATTTGTATAATCTTTTTGTCTTCTCCTCTCCTACTATCTAATGCCTAACCTGTATCTGCTGCCTTTATCTCTCTTCTTTTTCTCCTAAAGTACAGCTTTTAGATTTAATATGATTATATTTCTGTACTTGCTCTGAAGGGGTTTGACTAGGGAAATGATGTTTAGATCTCTTGCATAGCACACTTTGCATCTTTTTCCTCCAGCTTTTGCACTTTGCTCTGACTTTGCATCTTGACCAAACCTTTTCATGACAGTTTGGGTACATGTGACAGCAAATGCACTTTTGCACTTTTGAAATCTTTCTTTGAGTGAACTTTGGGCATTTTGACAGTAGCCTTTGCTTTTGGATAGAAAGTTTGGATTTGAACTTTTTCAGTTTGGATTTTGAATTGGAAATTGAGATTCTTATGTAGCTTGAATTTTATAACTTATGCATTTTTGACATTTGCATTTATGAAATAAAAATAATCTTCCCTCTCTGTGAACCGGGAGAAATCCCGTGATTTGCAGAGAGGGTCGACTGATCCCAATCAGTGGCCCCTAATGATGAGCACCTTTTATCTGTCCTTTCCAATTTAATGCTTTCTGACTTTTCTTGTTTCTTTTTGCAGATGAAAAATAGAATACCGGAGCGGAGTGAAGAATGAAGAATATTTAGAAAATAGGATAATTTTTCATTCTATGTAATATTTAAATTAAATGTAAATTATTGTCTGTAATAAACAACAATTTGTACAAATAATTCAAATATCAATAAAAGTTTAAATTATCCAATTAATTCTAATTTCCTTATTGCTTATTTATTTATTTAAAATTCTTAGAATTAAAACAATTGAAAAATAAATTCAATCATTTAATTTTAGAATAATAAATAACTAAAATAAAACAACATTGATCCAATAAACCTGTCTTATCCAAAATCCAAAGCAAAGCAGCAATTAACCCAGATAGACTGATCAAACACATGAACACTGTGAATCCAATACTGCATCTTGTATCTGACTGGCCCAATCAAAACGTACTGAATTCAAACCACTGTCTCTTTTACTGATTAAACCAAGATAACGCGAATTTTAATCCGAATCTTGAAATAAACCGCAAAGTGCTGTGGAATTCAAATTCTTCTGAGAATATGCCCATAAAGCCTCAATTCCCGATTAAATGCCAAATCACGCTTGCTTGATCAAAATTGAACCAAAAATCAACCAAACCCTAAGCCCACTGTATGAAACAATTCAAAGCTCTGAAAATCAGTGAAAATCCTAATTCTGCTTGACTGTCAAGAAAAGTCCTTTTGTCCGATTCTTGAGCCAGTTTGAAAAGTCAGGAAATGTTTGAAGCTGAGATTTCTTGTGGAAAAGCGCGAGGGCAAATTTTGGGGTACAACAACTACCAAAGGGCATTTGAAAGTATTAAAGAATATCTTCTTGAACCTCCTATCTTGCTCCCTCCTATTGAAGTAATACCATTGATTATGTATCTGATAGTGTTAGATAATTCCATGGGCTAGTATTTTGGGATAACAAGATGAAACAGGGAAGAAAGAGTATGCCATTTATTATCTCAGTAAAAAGTTTACTGATTATGAGTCGCGGTATTCCATGTTGGAAAAGACATGTTGTGCTCTGGCCTGGGCGGAAAAACGTTTGCGGCAGTATATGTTGAATCACACTACTTGGTTGATCTCCAAAATGGATCCAATCAAGTACATTTTTGAAAATCCTGCTCTTAATGGGAGAATTTCCCATTGGAATATGTTTGTTATCTGAATATGACATCGAATACCGTACTCAAAAAGCTATTAAAAGTAGCGTGTTGGCAAATTATCTTTCTCACCAACCAGTTGATGATCATCAGTTTGTGATGTTTGATTTCCCCGATGAGGATGTGATGTTTCTGAAAGTCAAAGATTATGATGAACCATTACCTGAGGAAGGTTCTGATCCTGAATCTCACTGGGGCATGATATTTGATGGAGCTGTAAATTCTTATGGTAAAGGAATTGGTGTTGTGATTGTCACTCCACATGGATCACACATTCCTTTTACTGCAAGGTTGACATTTGATTGTACTAATAATATGGCAGAATATGAGGCTTACATCATGGGTCTCGAGGAAGCTATAGATCTCTGAATTAAAAGTCTAGATGTGGGATACTTGTCGCCCCGGCTTGATCCCTTACAAAGATTATGCTAGAATATTGTTACCCTTCTTTAATAAAGTTGAATTCCATCACATCCCTAGAGACGAAAATCAAATGTCGGATGCTCTCGCAACTCTGGCTTCTATGTATCAACTGAATACTTAGAATGATACACCTCAAATTATAGTTCGGCGATTGGATAGGCCTGCTCATGTGTTTACAACAGAAGAGGTAGAAGAGGAGAAACCTTGGTATTATGATATCAAGCATTTTCTCCAGACTCGGGAATACCTGATTGGCGCATCGAATAAAGATATAAAGACATTGAGAAGATTTGCTGGCAGCTTCTTCCTCAGTGAAAATGTGTTGTACAAGCGAAATCATGACATGGTCTTGCTCAGGTGCGTGGATAGACACGAAGCAGACGTGTTGATGCATGAGATTCATGAAGGTTCATTTGGAACTCATTCCAATGGACATTCGATGGCTAAAAATATGCTAAGGGCAGGTTACTATTGGTTGATAATGGAATTTGACTGTTATAGATTTGCAAAGAAGTGCCATAAATGCCAGATTTATGCGGACAAAATTCATGTGCCTCCGACACTTCTCAATCTTATTTCTTCCCCGTGGCCTTTCTCTATGTGGGGGTATTGATATGATTGGAATGATAGAACCAAATGGGTGGAAGCTGCTTCATATGCTAATGTTACTAAGTAGGTGCTAATATGCTTTATTAGGAATAATCTCATATGTCGATATGGTGTGCCGAGCAGAATTATCACTGACAATGGCTTGAATTTGAACAACAAGATGATGATAGAACTTTATGAAGAATTCAAGATTGTCCATCATAATTCATCTCCGTACAGGCCGAAGATGAATGGGGTTGTTGAAGCTGCTAATAAAAATATCAAAAAGATCATCCAGAAGATGGTTGTTACTTATAAAGATTGGCATGAAATGCTCCCTTTTGCTTTACATGGATATCGGACATCTGTCCGCACTTCGATAGGAGAAACCTCATTCTCCCTTGTGTATGGATTGGAAGCAGTGCTCCCAATTGAGGTTGAGATTCCCTCCTTGCGTGTGATAATGGAAGCCAAGTTGTTAGAGGCTGAATGGGTCTAGAACAGGTTTGACCAATTGAATTTTATTGAAGAGAAGAGAATGACGGCTTTGTGTCATGGGCGGTTATATCATAAGAGAATGAAGAAAGCTTTTGATAAGAAGGTCAAACCTCGTGCATTCAGAGAAGGAAACCTCATGCTCAGGAAGATCCTGTCTTTTAACGCCCATATGTTGTCAAGAAAGCCATCTCTAGAGGTGCATTAATTCTTGAAACTATGGATGTCGAGGATTTCCCATGTCCCATGAATGCTGATGCAGTCAAGAAATACTTCGCCTAAAGAAATAAAAGAACAACTGGCTAAGTTGAAAACCCGAAAGGGAGGATAAGGCAAAAAGGAGCGTCTCGGTAGGCCGAAAACCCGAAAGGCGGTCTAGGAAAAAATTAGAGACATAAACAGAATAAAATTTCCCGCTAAGTTGAAAACCCACAAGGGCAGCTTAGGCAAAAGTTAGGGAGTTTCTTGGCAAGTAACTGCATCAGACAAGACTTGATTGTTGAAGCAACAATCTTCTTGGATCCTCACCATAATTCAACAGAAGCTGCTGCTCAGGATTTCAAAGTTGTTAGAGGGAATAGTGGTCATTGTATCTCAATGTATCTTTTCCATTATACATTACCGTTTTCCAAACTTTGTAATTATCCATGGAGTTTCACCATTCGCAGACTACCATTCTATCAATAAAATTTGAGCTTTTACCCAATTCTTTATAATTCCTATTTTATTTAACTTACAAAGACTCCATTTATTATTGATAATAATTTTTAAAGCAAAAAGATTAAATAACAAAAAAAAATTTCAAAAAGAATTTATAACTTACTTTTACTTTAGATTTTGTGATTCAAGAGGAAAACAAAAGCGGTGATCCCATGAATGGAAGAACTCCAATAAATTTTGGGAAGTGTTGTTTCCCCAGGAAGATTTTCTTAGGTCGTTTTCGCTGGTATGCACGTGATTTTTGTATATTGAAGACGATACCAATTGGCATAAGTTGCAGTATTGGGTTTGTGATGCTAGTGTCCCCAGTCAAGTCTTGGTTCATATTTTTTTATTCATGGGTTTGCATGGTCTGAGGCCTCTATCCCAGATTCCCAAGCAAAGTCTTCCCTAATATGACGAAAGGTCTTTTCCCTTGGTGTGCTTAGATGGAACTATTTGCAAAATTTTGCTCTTTCTACGGTATTGGCATGGTTGTTGGTATTTATTTCCCAGGAAAATAGACCAGGGCTGTATATTTTCTAAGAAGTGTTGAGACAGTTGTCAACCCTTTGGGTTTTCACCCGCCAGGTGCTGGGTTTGATTTAAAATCCCCATGAGTTTGACCCCTTTCTATAATGCTGACTTCTTGATTCCCTAGGAAGGCTATCCCAGGGCATCTTTTATTGGAATAAATTTGCATGATATGAAGACTCAATTCAAGATTCCCCAGTGAAGGCCTCGCTTATTTGATAGAAGTCTTTTCTCCCCGTGCATGCTGAGTTGGACTCATTTGTGAAGCATCTCCCTTTCGGTAGTACTTGAATTTTGTTTGATTGCCCGATAGTAAGGAAAGGGCAATGTTATATTTAAGAAGTGTTGAGACATTTGTCAACTTTTTGGGTTTTCACCCTCCAGGTGCTGGGTTTGATTTAAAATCCCCATAATTTTGATTTCTTGCTATTGTGTTTGACTTCATAACTCCCCAAGTTGTTATCCCCGTGAGTTTTCATACTTTTTCCCCAGAGAAGTTGGTGCAATACTTACTCTCAATATTGAAGAACGTATCTTGGTTTCCCCTTTTCGATGTGGTGTGGCCTCCCCGATAAAGTCAGCACGAGGTCCCCAGTTGATGTCTCGATTATAAGGCATTATCTCCTCTATTGAAGTCTATATGATATTCCTCCCCAATGAAGTTAGCACAAGATCCTCAGTTGATGTTTTTTCGATATGGTTTCAATCTGCCTTATTTGAAATCAGTATTGCAATCCCCAGTAGAAGTGTGGACCGTGAAAGCATTTGTTTCCCCATTGAATTCTGAGTGCTAAATCCCGGTGAAGCCTGGAGAAGGATGTCATATCTTTCTATCTGAACTGTTTTATCCCTATGATTTGTTTACTTCCAGATTATGTTCCTCCCCAGTGAAGTTAAGCCATGCAGTATGATTTTTTTCCTCGGTTGTTACTTATTTTCTTATGGAATGTTCATCTTGGATGTGATTTAGCCGAGTGTTGTTTATGTCTGAGTTGGTTTTGTTTGTTTATCCCCAGTGTTATAAGTCTGTTTTGTTAGCATATACATGATAACACTCATACATTCATACATATATCATGCATATTTAAATTTAGCAAATCATTTCTCATTAATATTTGTTAATATCTTGTTGACATATTACCCCGTTTTGCAGAGTTGTGTTGTCCTCTCTCCAATAGAGTGTTTCCCTTAAGCATTAAGTGTATATTCTTTCAATTTCCCCACTGAGTTATCCCTCATAGAAGATTTTTGCTTTATCCTTCCTGTACAGCTCTTTGTCTAGATAATTTGGGTTTCCCTCTTGAGTTTATTTCTTAAAGGATGCATTTTGGCTGACTGTTTTACTCCAGTTTATTTCTGGTTTGAATCTTAGATCCTCAACAATATTATTACTTTGGATTTCTGCAAGCTTCGAGCCTTGGTTTGAGAATATGCATTTATTTTGCATGAGAAGACTCTATCTCCTCAGTAGGAATATATTGGCATTTCCCCAGGAAATCATGACTCATTCCCCAAGAAGTCATATTTCATTCCCCATGAAGTCATATTGCATTCCCCGAAAGTCATTTTTACAATCCTTCTTATAACAGCAAGTAGCATGTCTCTTTATTTGAGCAACTTGTACTTCCCCGTAAAAGTCGACGTTACCTTTTTTTTGCTATCTTCTCTATGAGTGGATAGTTTTCAGTTTGTTGTCAAAATTACTCCAGTGGGTGGCAAGTCTTTCAATATGGCAGAGACAATTCATTGTGAAAACCTTACAAGTGGTAGTCTCACTATTTGAGACAACTTATATATTACTCTTTCCAGGCGGATTTCCTTTGTTAAAGAAGAAGTTGAGACCCATTCTAGGTGAAATGCCGGAATTTTGGGGAAAACTTGTTATCTTTTTGCTACCCTCAGTGAACGTTGGTAGTTCATCGACAGTGAAAGGAGATGTTGTGATATATTTTCTCTCGACCTTCAGTGAAAGTTGGTAGATCACCATCAGTGAAAGTTGGTAATTGTCATCTTTTTGCTACCCTCAGTGAATGTTGGTAGTTCATCGTCAGTGAATGGCGGTGCCATGATATTTCTTTTCTCTCTACCTTCAGTGAAAGTTGGTAGATCACCAACAATAAAAGTTGGTGATTGTTATCTTTTTGCTACCCTCAGTGAATATTGGTAGTTCATCGTCAGTGAATGGCGATGCTATGATATTTCTTTTCTCTCTACCTTCAGTGAATGTTGGTAGATCACCATCAGTGAAAGGTTGTGATTGTTATCTTTTTGCTACTGTAACACGGTGGGAGAACTGAATTGGTTGTTTTGCGTTTGATTGCAAATGTTGCGGTTAGCAAAAGTCGCCACCGACTTTTATTTTATCCAAAAGGAAAGGTTGAAAAGAACAGGAAAGACCTTTGAGATTGTTTTCTTGAGTTCGAGGGGTAGATTATAAAGGGAAGGTATTAGCACCCTTTTCATCCGTAGTTATCTACGGGCTCTTAGTTGCTTGCTAGATCACTTGCTTTTTCTTGAAAATATGCTTTGTGTGGTTTTTGAAAGTATTTTGAAAAGGATCCATCGTTTAGGCAAACTTTGTAATAATTCTCGTTCATAAAAATGTATACAAAGTGTTGATCTTTTGAAAAATGTTTCAATTTTGAAAGATGTTTTGAAAGTGTTGGTGTTTGTTTTGAAAATAGCAAGGATGTTTTGGTTTGGAAATGAGCAAGCAACTAGGAATATTCTACCTACTCAAAAGTCTTTCTTGTTTATTTCCTCTTTCCTTTGACATTGTTATCTTACCATTGATTTGGTAAGAAACCCTATCTTTGGATGTAAAAGGGACGGGCAAGGGTCATCGTATAGTCATGAATAACAATGTTGTAAGATATCTTTGCATGTTCTTTAAGGGACTAAGATCATTCGTAAGGCAACATTTCTAGCGTCACCGAGGGACTATGATCTTGTATTTTCGTTTATTTTTGCTAAGACATCTTACATGCATATTATGACCATTTATTTCTCAAGGCAACAAAATGGATTTATCCTAAGGGTGTAAGTATGCAAGTGTATTGATTTACATGTATTGTTTTGTTTTTGAATTAGGGTTTGCTAAGTTATTGATTTTATGTTTCCATACAAACCCTAATTTACTAGCATTTATATATAAAGCATTAAATTACGGAAAATAAAAATACTAAGCTATTACATCAATAGGGGATGGGGTGTACAAATTTACAAATGGGGATTTTGTAAGAAAAATAAATCTAACTAACTATTACAACCATATTGAATATTGTACAAAATTGAAAATAAAATGCAAGAATGTAAATGGAAAAAAGAAATGATTTTGTTTGTTTTTTATGAAAGGGTTTAGTCTTAACCTAATTTATAAAAAAAATGATTAGTGAAAATTAAATAAAATTAACTTAAACTAAATAAGAAAAGAAATTAGCAAAAAAAAATATTTTTTAGGGTTTTATTTATGAAAAGGTTTTAAATTAATAAAAATAATATGAATATTAATTAATTAAAAGAAACCTAAGTTCTAAATTAATTTTAATTACAATAAAATAATATAATAGTTAAACCTAAACCTAAATATTAATTATTAAGAAAGAAATTAATTTATTAAGAAAATGTTTTTGTTCTTTTAGTTTTATAAAACAAATAAACTAAATAAGTATAAAAATAATAAATAAAAATATTTTTTGGATTTTTATTAATAACAATAAAAATAATATTAATAATAATAATGATAATAATAATAAAACAAAATTAAACTAAATAAGAAAATAAAATAAATTGAGAATAATAAAAATGTTTGGGCCAGGTGTGTGAAAACGAAAGCAGGGGTTCGTAGAAGTAAAAAGCAAGACCCAATCAATTGGAGGCCCAGGCGCTGCTGTATGACAAAAAAAAGAGAGAAAATGTGAGAAATGAAAATAAGGTAGCGCGCTGTGTGTTGAACACACACCCTCTTGGTTACCAACGCGCTCCCTTACCACTGGGGTGGCTATACATCCGTTAACATTGGCACAACAATAATTACATAACACATATTTTTCCCTGACTGTACTTCATCTTCAACCTCCAGCCAAAGGATTTCAAACTTGCTCATTCCTCAACCATTTTCAAAAATGTAAACATGAAACTTGTGTATTTTTTCACCACGAATCCAACCATGTAACTAATTTAAGCTAACATTCAAAGATAAAGGTGAATTTATGAAAGTACCAAATTCTGACCTAAATGTTTCAACAAGTTTAAACTCAAAATTCTCCATGCTCAAGAAAAATAAATGAAATATATGGACATGTATAGTTTCAGGGTAATGATATCTACATTTTATCTTCACAAATGTAAGCCTAACAATGCCTATATGAATAGTTCAAAAGTCAGAAAACTTACCTTGCAAGATAGTATCGTGTTTTGAGTTTGAGTAGCTTTGAATGAGTTCTAGTGATTGGGTTAGCTTCCTGAAGTTCCCAGGAAGCTAATGTGATGCTTGGCTTGAGCTGAAAATAGTTGAGGAGTTCTGGAGAAGTCCACTTGCAATTCTTTGTTTTTGAGTTTGGACAATGGTGGAAATGGAGTTACAGAACTGTAACAGGTATTGGGATGAGTTATGGATGATGTTTAGGAACTTATGGAATGGTTTGGAGAGGAAACGCACGATTAGTTTGAGAGATGGGAGTGTAAGGTCAGTTTCTGCATAAAAATGGAGTTTTGTGTGCAATCTGAGTTTGTGTGAGTTTGAGTGAGATTAAGGACTTAAGCATGCGTCTCTTAGCTTACAAATAATGTCTTTATTTATAAGAAAAAGGTTTTGTATACTACAACAAGTCAGAATTTGAATTTACATGTTTAAGCTCAACATGTGATTTTCTTGACAAAACAAGTTTCCATGCCTTTGTACTTGCTATTGTAGAGTGGTTGGACTTTTAACAAGCTTTCCTCTGACTTTGTGGATGGAGTGTACTTAAATAGAACAAGTTAGGAGCTCAAGAAGCTGACTTTGTGCATAAAGCTTGCTTTACAAGAATGGAAATGGTAACTTTCTCCCTAAAATGGAAAAATGCTTTGGACAATGCTTGAATCAATTGGACAATTGATGAATCAGTTGTGTAAACATTAAATTAAGGAGTGACAAACAAATTTGAGGCCTGCGAAGTGAATATTATGCACCATGGCTATGGATTTGGTTCATGTTGCATCACATATTTTGCGTTGCAAAACAACTTGAAACCCTAAATTCTTTCCTTCGATTCTCCTTGATCAAGAATGATCTCAAGGAGTTATTTGACATTTTGGAAAGCTTGTAATGTTCTCTAAAACCCATATTTGAATCACGTTTGAAAAATCCAAATGGAACTATGTGAAACTTGGCCCAGAAGTTAGGTCAAAATCCTGACCTAAATGCTCAAAATTTCACCAAGTGTTTTAGTTTGATGACCATGATTTCATGGATTAATAACTTGAGGTCCAAGAATTTTTAGGAGTATTTGTGTAAAGCAATTTTTTATATCTCATTGATATCTACAACTTTCATGTTGAAAGTTTCTTTTGAATCATCTTGCATCATGGTGAAAAATTGGCTCAAAGTTGTGAAAAAATATGAAGTTTTCAATACTTAGAAAAAATTCTAAGTTTGGAAACTTTGACTTTTCAAAATGAAATCTTGACTTTTTGATATCTTGATGAAAAAGTTTCATATTTTGACATGTTTTGATGAATTGCGATCTTTGACACTTGATTTTTGACCAAAAAGTCAAAGTTTGACTTTTCAATGTACAATTGACTTTTGATCAGTTGACTGAAAATCAACTATCAATCAATTGATCTTGAGGGAAGTTTTGAGTCATACCATTAGGTAAAAATGATGCATTTGAAACCTTGAGATCATGTCTCAAACCAATTAACCATTTGCTAGGTATAAAATCAGAAGTTGCCATTTCTCAATCAAAATCCTAATTTTGACCATTTTGCCCTTTTGATGATCTGATCAAATTTCTTGAGGTATTATGGTCCAAACTTGATCAAATAACATATATGAGTTCATAATGTTGATATGGACAAACATTATGAAGTTTGACTGTAAATTGGTCACAATTGACTTTTTCCCCCAATAAGCTGATTTTTAGGTTAATTTATCAATTGATTGAGCAAAAATGTGATCCAAGACTTGAAACTTGACATGAGAAATATTGAGGGTCTATAATGATCCATGAAAGTCATATAAGGCATTAAAAGTTCAATTATCCTTGTGCAATCTCAAACCCTAATTTCAATCATTAATGCTTAAGGAGGTTTCTTGAGTTGATCAACCCTTGTGCAATCTTGAACCAAAGGACATCATGTGAGAAAATACTTGATAAATGAGAGGGAAAATTTTGGGGTACAATAGTTGCCCCTGTTCAATCTTCTTAAACCTGAATAGTTAGATTGGCGGTTCCTCCATTCGTGACTTGAAGGTGGAAGATGATTGAATACTAGAGTACCCAGAAATTTGCACTCGAAGATGGATTGTTAATGGGATTATAGATGCCATTTGGAGGAATGATGGAGATTTTCTGGAGATGGTCTTGTGGATGCCATCCAAGGGTGACTTGACAGAAAATGGACTAAGTTTAAACTTGATTTCACTGAAAAAGAATCAGAATTAATCTTTGGAGCGATTTATCTGAAACTAGCAGAAGTCTTGTATGTTATTTGACTGGGAAGAATCAGAATAAATCTTGGAGCGATTTATATGAACCAGAAGTGTTCCTTTGGAAAGCATCAGGATAAACCATTGAGAGGTTTAAACTGAACCAAAAGAGCTTTTGCATATTCTTTAACTAGAGAGAATCAGAGTAGATTTTTTGAGCGATTTATCTGAACGAGAGAAAGTGCCTACTGAGAAAGAATCAGAATAAATCGTTGGGAGATTTACCTGAACCAGAAGGGATCTGGAGAAGAATCAGAATAAATCAATGAGAGATTTATCTGAAACAGAGAAAACGTTTGCGGGAAAGAATCAGAATAAACCGTTGAGAGATTTAAACAGAACCGGCAGGGATCTGGAGAAGAATCAGAATAAATCATTGAGATTTATCTGAACCAAAGAAGACGTTTGTGGGAAAGAATCAGAATAAACCGTTGAGAGATTTAAACTGAACCGGTATGGATCTGGAGAAGAATCAGAACAAATCATTGAGAGATTTATCATAACTAGAGGAGACGTCTGTGGGAAAGAATCAGAATAAACCGTTGAGAGATTTAAATAGAACCGGCAAGGATCTGGAGAAGAATCAGAATAAATCATTGAGATTTATCTGAACCAGAGAAGACGTTTGTGGGAAAGAATCAGAATAAACCGTTGAGAGATTTAAACTGAACCGGTAGGGATCTGGAGAAGAATCAGAACAAATCATGGAGAGATTTATCATAACCAAAGGAGACGTCTGTGGGAAAGAATCAGAATAAACCGTTGAGAGATTTAAACTGAACTGGCAGGGATCTGGAGAAGAATCAGAACAAATCATTGAGAGATTTATCTGAACCAGATAAGACATCTGCGGTAAAGAATCATAATAAACCGTTGAGAGATTTAAACTAAATCGACAGGGATCTGGAGAAGAATTAGAAAAAAATCATTGAGACATTTATCTGAACCAGAGAAGACGTCTGCGGGAAAGAGTCAGAATAAACCATTGAGAGATTTAAATTGAACCGGCAGGGATCTGGAGAAGAATCAGAACATATGATTGAGAGATTTATCTGAACCAGAGAAGACATCTGCGAGAAAGAATCATAATAAACCGTTGAGAGATTTAAACTGAACCGACAGGGATCTGGAGAAGAATCAAAACAAATCATTGAGAGATTTATCTAAACCAGAGAAGACGTCTGCGGGAAAGAATAAGAATAAATCGTTGAGAGATTTAAACTGAACTGGAAAGGGTCTAAAGTAAATATTTGTTATGTGCATGGTTGATAAGTCCTTTCTTGGGAATTGATTTGTATTTGACTTGTTAAAAATTTGACGATAATTTTCTGTTGATTGATTTTTCCTTAAAAGGTGAAAGGTTAGTTGCATGCGATGCCATGATGTATGAAATGAATGGTATAATTTTGTTTCTTAAAATAAATGAGATCGTGTTGTATGCATATGTGTTGTCAATGCTATGACGTATGGATGTAATGTATGGACACATTAATTGTTATGCCGCAGTGTTGCTGGAGTTGGGGAAAATAAATCCCTGAGTATTGCTGGGAATGTAAGTCTTCATATTTTGAAGTTGAAATGTTGATGGATGAGTCTCCATATGTTAGAGAAATAAACTCTGTCGTGGAAGAGAAATGTCGTGCATTGCTTGTGGACCTTGTGAAATCCTGCTGGAGAATCATGAGAAACTGGGCAATTTTCACTGGGGAATCTTCAGAGCGGTAACCAGAAGTTTTATTTCATCGAGGATGCGAGGGCACTTGATACCATTTGGCTGCGTACTTGAAGGTATGTTAGCGATCATGTAGTGTGATGTCCCATTTTCTGCTCTTGCTGGAAAAGTACTTGCGGGGAATTTTATGGAATAGTCTAAAGATATTATCCTATTTCTTAAATCCATTAGTGATTGTCTTTGTAATTTCTGTTCCCCTTTTTTTGCTCATGTGTAAACAATTGTCACATTAAAATGCATATGTTCAAAAATAATCAATGGACGTTTTTGCAAACAAAACACAGAAATAAAAGAAAAACAGATAGTTTTGCACTTTCAAAGGGATATATTTGTATTTAACTTGAATAAGTATTTTTGTACAACGAGACAAACATTCTAGTAAGAGAATGTCGTTGTAGAATACGAAAACTGACACAAAGAAAAGATAGCTATGTGAAATAATCCCATGGGGTTCGCATTCTGCTATAGCCTTCATGTCTCTGAGCGTCTCATCCACTTGCTGCCTTGTCCAAAGTTGATTGGATTTATTAGACCTGTTTGAGTTTGTTAGTCGGTGCTAGAGGTTGTCTGTAAGGTGATCCAATGGGACATAGTCATACACTTTAATTCCCTAACTTTTTCCTGGACCGCCCTTTTGGGTTTTCAGTCCACCGGGATACCCTTTTTTTCCCAAGCCGCCCTTTCGGGTTTTCAACTTGTCGGGTGTACATATTTTTTTGTATTTTATCTCGAACCTTTGTGGTTCACTGGGATGCCCTAATTTTTTCCTAGGCCAGTCGACCTAGCGGGTCTTTATTTAGGCGTAGTATCTTTTGACTATGTCCGCGTTCACAGGGTGCAGAACATCCTCGCCATCCATAGTGGTTAAGATCATTGCTCCACCAGAGAATATGCTTTTGATCACAAATGGTCCCTCGTATGTAGGAGTCCATTTTCCCCTGGGATCACCTTGTGGAAACATGATACGCTTGATTACCAACTCACCAACCCGATATACCTGACGTCTGACCTTCTTGTTAAAAGCTCTGATCATATGTTGTTGGTACATCTGACCATGACAGACAGCCATAAGCCTCTTCTCATCAATCAGATTCAACTGGTCCAGTCGAGCTTGAATCCATTCATCTTTATTCAGCCTTATATCCTTTATGATTCTCAGAGAAGGTATTTGGATTTCAATATGTAGGACGACTTCCATACTGTATACCAAAGAGAAAGGATTTACCCCTGTTGATGTGCGCGTCGTGGCACGATAACCATGGAGAGAAAATGGTAACATCTCATGCCAGTCCTTGTAGGTTACTGTCATTTTTTGTATGATCCTTTTGATGTTTTTATTAGCGGCTTCTACAACGCCATTCATCTTCGGTCGGTAAGGGGAAGAGTTATGATGCTAGATCTTGAATTGCGCGCATAGTGCAGTGATCATAGTATTGTTGAGATTGGTACCATTATCTGTAATGATTCTCTCTGGGATACCGTACCGACTGATGAGATTCTGTTTGATGAACTGGGCCACAACGTTCTTGGTAGCAGAAGCGAAATAAGTTGCCTCAACCCACTTCGTGAAATAGTAAATGGCAACTAAGATGAAGCGGTGCCCATTAGAAGCTGTAGGTTTTACTTCTCCAATCATGTCGATGCCCCACATCGTCAATGGCCAGGGAGCAGTCAGGATGTTTAGAGGAACTGGAGGCACATGTACTTTATCAACATATATCTGACACTTGTGACAAGTTTGTGAATGCTGATGGCAATCTGCTTCCATGGTAGACTAGTAGTATCCCGCCAGTAGGATCTTCTTAACCATCGTGTTCACACTAGGTGCCAAATGTGCCTTCATGTAGATTAGCCATGATCTTGTCTGCCTCAACCTTGTCTACGCAAGGAAGCAAAGTAGAGTCGTGGTTGTGCTTGTAGAGAATGCCATTACTAAGGAAGAACTTAGCAGAGAATCTTCTCAAGAACTTCTTATCATTGAATAAATCTCCCTCCAGATATTCTTGAGCCTCGAGATACCTCTTAACTTCATGGAACCAAGGCTTTTCCACTACTTCTTCAGTATCAATCTCGTGACAGTAAGCTGGTTCATCCCTCCGCTCAATGGTGATCTGGGGAGCCTCGTTACCCCACTTGAGTTTAAACATGGATGACATAGTGGCTAGCGCGTCCGCTAGTTGATTTTCCTCTCGTGAAAAATGCTTAAAGGTAATTTCCTCGAAATGTGGGATTAATGTCAACACATGTTCTTTGTAGTGGATGAGATTAGGGTGCTTCGTGTCCCATTCTCCTTTGACCTGACTGATGACTAAGGCTGAATCTCCAAATAACTTTAAGGACTTGATTCCCAAATCTATGGCGGCTTTGAGACCCATAATACACGCTTCATATTCTGCCATATTATTGGTACAGTTTGTTGTACCCCAATTTTTGACCTAAGATCCCATTTTTATTTTTTGCATTTTTTAAGATAAGTCAAGGTCACGAAATACGGTCGGATTTAACGTCTCACCTTCGAGCTTTGACTATGCAAAGATTGTCAAGTGTTTTGAACATTTTTAGCATATGTATCACTAATTTCTAATCGCATACAAAGGTGTATGTTCATGTTCTTTTGTGTCATGTGCAGAGACAGGTCTGAATCAAGAGCATCAGGTGTCGCGCCTCAATTAAGGTTTTGAGTCTCCCAAGCCAGAAGTACGGTTGATTGTGGATTCTCGAAGACTGATTCATCAAGGCACACCGTTGCGCCCTTAATTTCGCCCCTAATTTTTTCATTCGCACATTCATACCATATTTTGTCATTTGGTCACAATCATTAGTAAATATCTTCATTCATCATGTTTTGCATCATTAGTCGTATTTAAGTTGACCAGAAAAAGTCAGTTTAAATCAAAGTTTGCATCGTCTTTCAGTTGTAAAATACCTGACATTTCACTTCATGCATTTTTATCTCTTTACTCGTTTCTTGCATTGCTCCAAGTTGTTTATATGTCGATAATAAAAATATTTTGGTTTTATAGACAAACTGTTAAAAGCGATTCGACACTATGCGGGAAATTAGCGAGAAAATATTTCAAGTTTTCACCTTTTACCGATCATTTTATGAATCTACGTTTCGCGTAGATTATGACGGTATGCTCGCTTTATTTTTTCGGTACAGTTCGAAGTCTCGTTTTAAAACCTAAACGTATGTTTAGCCTGATATTTTTATTATCATTTTATTTTGACTTTGACTTTTAAATATTTTTTCTTTAATCTTTTTTACATGTAGTTTATTTTAATGTGTTCATATTAATTTTTCGGATAAATTTTCTTCCGTTTTTTATTGTTTTTAGTCATTTTGGGTCCTTATTTTTTATTCAGAAAAGATTCAAAAAAATTATTTTAAATGGAGTTAATTATAATATTCTTAGTCTTTTTGGTTATTTTTATCATTTAAGGGTTATTTGGTCACAAAAAATATTATTTACACTATGCTTGATTCTTATTGGCTGTTAGCAAAAATAGCGGATAGATGCAGATTTAATAATTTTGGACGGATGGGATTAAACCTGAAAACAATATTCTTCTTTATTTTCTTATTTAAGTAGCACCTTTATCACTTTGTATAGGAGGGGAGGAAACAAAAACACACAACAAAAAAACAAAAAACAAAACAACACAGTAACATACTCCCCCTCTCTCCACGCATAACTTTCTATTCCTCTTTTTTACAGTAAGCCACCCTCATTTCTACATAACACCATTCAACATAATCAATTTGAGCAAACTATCCAAACATCCTTCAACCATCCATTCGATCTTCATATCTTAGCATCCAATTTCCGTGCACCACCTCCAATTTCCATCCATCGTTGTTTCACCAACACAAATAATCCATAAATTCCTCCTCTAGTCCATACCATTACACAGACCTCACCATTCCGCCTTCCAACCGCTTCACTCTCTCAATTCTCAAAACCAAACCTCTTTTCACAATTCCATACACATGCATTCATGTTACACTCCCAGTTACGCCCACACCTACATCCCCATCAAACTAAACCGCTTCTCTCCCCGAACCGCACCGGTTCGAGCAGCAGCGGTTACTTCCACAGAGAAGCGAACCAGAAAGAAGAAACAACCCGAAGATGACGACACTTCCCTTGAAACCAGTCTCCGGTTCAGTTTCATGGAGGAGCTCATGAACCATGCCAGGAACCGTAACTCAACCAGAGTTTCTCAAGTCATGTACGACATGATTGCCGCCGGTTTGAGTCCAGGCCCTAGGTCGTTTCACGGTTTGGTAGTTTCCTACGCCCTTAACGGCGATGAACAAGCCGCGATGGATTCTCTGAGGAGACAGTTAGGTGCGGGGCTTCGACCGATTCATGAAACTTTCATTGCATTGGTAAGATGGTTTGGGTCTAAAGGTCAAGCAACTAGAGGTTTAGAGATACTTGGAGCTATGGAAAAGCTAGATTATGATATTCGTCAAGCTTGGATTATTCTTATTGAGGAACTCGTTCGGAATAAGCATTTGGAAGATGCTAATAGAGTGTTCTTGAAGGGTCCTTAGGGTGGCCTTAGGGCTACTGATAAAGTATATGATCTTCTAATTGTGGAAGACTGTAAAGCGGGAGACCATTCTAATGCTTTGGAAGTTTCATATGAGATGGAAGCTGCTGGACGAATGGCAACAACGTTTCATTTTAATTGCCTCCTTTCTATGCAGGCTACCTGCGGAATACCTGAAATAGCCTTTACAACATTTGAGAACATGGAATATGGAGAAGATTATATGAAGCCGGATACAGAAACATACAATTGGGTCATTCAAGCGTATACTAGAGCTGATTCGTATGACAGAGTACAAGATGTCGCTGAGTTACTTGGCATGATGGTCGAAGATCATAAGCGCATACAGCCAAATGTGAAAACCCATGCGCTGTTAGTGGAGTGTTTTACCAAGTACTGTGTAGTACGAGAAGCTATGGCCGCACTTGGAGCTGCCTTTGGTTCAACACATATCTTTTTCCATCAAGGCAAGGGTCAACTCACCATTAAATGTCACCTGCTACCTTTATCCGCTATGACAGTCTGCTAATACATTTTGCACAATTTGAGATCAGTTTTGCTATAAGGTACAACTGCTTTTTTCTATTTCCCACACCCATGTATACTCAAGTTACACATTATAATATAGTTCAGCTTCAAGTACAATACACTTAACATACTATTTGAATGAGTATTTTAATGATGACATCTCATAACCTGCACTAGCATGACACACTAACATGTAAGAGTCATTTTTCTATGACAATTGATTTATGTTAAAAAAATATATAAAAAAATATTAGTAAATCTTATATTTAGATTTAGTTTAGTATTAATTTAGAATTTTTAATTTGTTTAGATCTATTTCATAACTTTAGAACTTCCAATTAGTTTAGATACATTTTGATAACTTTAGAATTTAATCTTAGAATTTTAATCTTTAATTTAGGATTAATTTAGTTTTGATTTAAGTTAGTAATTTTATTATTAATATAGTTTAGATTAACTTAGTAATTTTATAATGAATTTAGTTTATACTTAAACTAGTTTAGATGTAATTTAGCAACTTTAGAATTAATTTAGTTTAGACCTAATTCAGTAATATTAGAGTGTTAATTTATTTTAGATTTAATTTAATAACTTTTGAATTTTTGTTAGTAACTTTAGAGTTTTAATTTAGTTAATAACTTCAAAATTTTATTTAATTTAGTTAGACACTTTAGAATTTAAGTTTAGTTTACTTAGTAACCTTAGAATTTCAAATTAGTCTAGATAATTTTTTAATTACACTTTTTTTTTATTCATGATTCTTCTTTGTCCATTCATTTAATTTCTTACTATTTATCTTGTTATCTACCTTGTTCGTTTCTCGTGGATTTTAACTATTTATGATTTCTTACTCAAACCTTAGATCTACCCACTTATGATTAATTCCAAGGGAAATGTTTCAACTCCACTGACTTCATGTCATCAAATACGTCTTCTACAATCGTGCGAATAACCTAATTCATTTTTTTGCTTGTTTACTATTTTTTCCAAACTTAAGATAATTTTCCCAAAAGACTCCATTTTAAAACTCACACCTTTTAAGTCAAAACATCGACACTAGGTCGTCGAATCTTCAAAATCTCGCCAACACCTATTTTTAGCCAAACAAACCATTTCAATCAAACAAACAATTTTAACCAAAAAAATAGATATTTCAAAAGGTTCCTGCGGAGTACCGCATATGCATTGGGTGCTAATACCTTTACATTGTATAACCAACCCCCGAACTCTCGATCTCTTTCAAAAACGCATTGTATTTTTATTACTTTTAAGTATTATTTTACATTGCATATTTTAGGGTTTTATTTCGCTCTTTTACCTTTTCCCTTGGAAATAATAAAGCGCGGTGGCGACTCTTGCTTTTGTGAGTCAAGTTAATTAATAGCTTGATCTCCAATTTTCACCGCTACAGAATTGGCGACTCTGCTGGGGAAAGATTGACCTCTTGCTGGTCTATCCCTAAGTGGGTTAAGCCTAATTTGTTTTATCTGTTTTATCATTATTTGATTGTTTGATTATATGTATATATTATGATTATTTGGGTGTTGATAATATTTACAAAGGACAAGTCCTATACCCGGACTAAGTTACACTTAGGAATAGGACGGGCGGTATAGTCATGTTAACTTTGAGGGAGTAATCCCGAAGAAGGAGGCATGAGATCCCCCACTCAGTGGAAGGCCCTTTTGAACGTAATATTTGTTTACCGAGTAATCGGGAAGACATTATTATTTTCGACCTGGGAGCCAGAGAAGCTGGGAACCGTAGAACCCTTAACCCACCTTGGCCTTTTAGGTGTAGCGCGGAGATTATAACGGAGTAATCCGGAAGTAATTGTTACGCGATGCTATGCTCGGATGAGTTTTTCTTGAGAATATTGCTGATTATTGAGTAATCAAGACGTTGGTAATATCCGAAGGAGGAATGTAGACTCCAGGAACTCTTAGAACCTTGTTCTACAAGTGTGATTAAACCGTTAGTACATACCTTGGGGGTGTTCCTTACCTTGACTCCATGCTCGTGACGTTGAACCTTTCGACTTTATTTGTGACCTTGCTTGTGGTTGTTGCATAGCCATGCATTCATACATCCATAAAACCCTTTTCACTTGAATTTGAAGGAAGTTGGAGGTCTTTCTTTGTAAACATCACAAGTTTCGTCAAGCTCAATGGATCTTGAGTGTTGATAGGGCGAAAACCCTAATCCACCAAAATGGATGATTGATCTTGATGATAACTTGATCAATGTTTGGAGCCAATTTTAAATTCATCTTCTATCTTCATACTTTGATGTTTACAACTTAATATCTTGAGTTCCTTGAAAATCAAATAAAAACTCTCTTTTGCATATCATACATCATTCTACATTTTTTGTTTCACTTTCAAAGGTCTTTTTCCGAGTCTTATTTTTCCTTTGGTCTCACCAGTACAACTCGCGCCAACAGAATAATGGAGAATATCAAGCAAGAGATTTCTGAACTCCGCAGAGAGGTGACTAATTTGAAAGCTGGTATGGAGCACTTAACTGGTTTGGTCGAAATTTTGGTTACCGCCCAAGTCAGTCCTTCTAGGAGGGAGGAAGCGATGGTAAAAGTATTCACTGGAACTCTAAAATCATTCTCTCATAAGAAGGTGATGGTTAATGCACCTAATGACTCTCCTGACAAGGTGAATGTGGGAATGCGTCTAGAAGAAGATGTTGGGAAGGGATGTTCATATGAAGATGGTAGCTCAGCTAATGGTGTGAAGAAGTTTGATAATAACTTTTCCAAGAAGAGAACCATAGGAAGAAATATTCATCGTCAAAATCATCATGTTCCTCCTATTCATCAACAAAATCAGCAAGTTCCTAATCAGAGGAAAACCCAGTTTGATCCAATTCCAATTACCTATACATAGTTTTCCCTATCCTGATGCAGAGGAATTTGGTTCAGACCTGACCTCCACCGAAGGTTCCTGAGAAGATACATTGGTACTACAAAGCTGATTTGGCTTGTACTTTTCATCAAGGTGCTCCTGGGCATGACTTGGAGGGTTGTTTTGCTTTGAAGATTGAGGTTCAGAAGTTGGTCAGAAGTGGTATCTTGTCATTCAAGGACATTGGTTTTGAAGTTCAAATCAAGCATGCGCCGAAGAGTAAACACGATTGATGGTCACTTTGAGTTTTGAAGGATGTTTTCGGCGATTCAAGTCCAGATGGAAAGCCTTCCCCTATCATTAACTTATTTCTGCTTTTTTAAATTTTTCTTGTTTATCAAAACATTGTTTGCATGTAAGAACTTGTTTGCGTCTGTATGATTATCTTAATACAATTAGTATGTTTGTCTTGAAGAAATTCATTCGTTTCACTCATATTTGTTTTCAAATTTTTAATTTCTTTTGGCATTATGATACCAACTTGTTGCCCATTCTCTTGCCTAGGCAGAGATTGAGGGGAGGATGATGATCTAAAGAACACAAAATCTCTGGTTGCATGCTTTTGGATAAAATCTTGCTGATGATGTACAGGCATTGTTTCAAATCCCTAAACACTGGAGATATATGGAAGATAATCCCTTGCTAACCCCTTTTGAGCCTTTGAAGCAGAAGTTTCTTTTCTATACGAAAAAACCTTGAATTTTAACCTGGGGAAGGGTAGTTTTTAGTTAATCTGACTGAGTGTTCAAAATTCATAAGGAAGATGTTTTTTGAAGAGAAACTACGAGGGCTATCCTTCATGTATAATGAAGCCAGAAGATGTGGAATCATAATGTTATCCCTCATTCATCAAGAAACGAGGCAATCACAATCCTCTCAACAAGCAAAGACAAGCTAATGTCACACATTTTGTTCAAAAAGTCAAAAATCGAGAAAAAGAAAAAGACTGCTAAGTCAAAAAACATGAAAACGTGTGACTTAGGCAAAATTAAGGCATCCCGCTGGACTATCAATTCAAAAGAATTAGTTCAGGCAAAAGTTAGGGAAAATAAAAATTGCAAAGAAAATAACTGCAAAGAAAAGTCCTCAATAAAGAACAAATTGGTGACTACAAACACGAAGACATGAGGGCGGTTTCTACTCCGAAAGCCTCGTCGTTTCCTTGACCGTCACAAAATCCTTTTGAGAGATGAACACTCATGTTGAATTAACTGAACATAGGGTTGGAGAACATGATGAAGAATGGGTGGGCACCAAATATTTTTGAGCCTTAAAATATTTTTTCTAAAAACCATGAACCAAACCACGTTACAACCTTCAAAAGTCCTAATTGAAGCAAGGTTATTTTGAAAGCATACTTCAATGGGATAGTGTTCCTAACTCCCATGAATGTTCTAAATAGTTATGTTGGTATCATATGTTATTCCTACACAAAAATAAATGGTGCTTTAACTCGCAAAATTTGTGCGATATCTTTCAAAATCTTCAAGACTTACATAACTGTTGCATTAGAATTTTCATTCTCATTGTAAACTCTTTCTAACTGCAAAACATTTGTTTGATATCAAGGAAGCTCACATAAGCACCAGTGATGAGTCTATTCTTGAGGCCTGAAGCTCTGTTTAGTAATTGGCGGATCACGTCAAGAAAAATCATATCCATGGGCATTTCACCTGAAGACCTTAAGCACGGACATGTTGCTTCTCCCAGTTAATGCTTCTCCAACTTGTTTACCCTTTCGTGGCAAAAATTCGAAGACTTTGTTGTGCCGACTACAGTCAATCCGGGGCAATCACGTAGATATTTGATGAATCTCTCTAAGAGTTTGAAGACACCAGAGCATGGTGAATGCCAAGTCTTTTGTAAAATCCTCTTGAGACGACTTCTCCTCATCAACCATATAGCTCGGGGCATTTTAGAGGTGAAGCTATTCGCAAGAATTGTCGTGCAACATGCAGCTCATCAGCAGTAAACTTGGGGCATCCAAAATTGGTCCCAGGGGCAATCTAGATTTGTCAAGATATGTGATATGTATTGCACACATTATCAGAGGGTGGTGTTCCCAGTACCTCCATCTAAGCATGACTTTTTCCAGCTGAAACAGTGTTTGTGTTGTTATCCTTTCAATGGATTGTTTGCGATAGAAGACTGGACTTTGGGTTTTCTACCTGAAAATATCTTCCTCTCCAAAGAGATTTAAGCCTTGTAAAATGACTTTGCTCCAATGATGGCTTTTGTTTTCTATCTCCAGTAATGTTACCATCCTGTTGAGATTAGACGAGTGTTGGGTTGTGCTATGATGTCTTATCATCTCCAGTTTATCTTGTCTATTTGTTTTGTCAGCACATATATGGCATTCATTTATTCATTCACACTTGCATCATGCATGCACAGTTGTATTTGTTGATGTCATTGAGTTCGTACACCTTGGTTATGTCTATTCAAATAACATCTTTGATCTTTCCAAATAGAGTGTCAACTTAAGCATAAAGTGTGCCTTCTTTCTAATTCCCCACTGAGTTAACTCTCGTGGAAGAATCTTGCTTTAGCTTTCCTTTTCCATCTCTGGATAGGATAAATCCCCATTTGAGTTATTTCTTCATTGGGTGGAGTCTTGTTTGGCTGTTTTCTCTCCAGTTTATTCCTGGATTGAGCTGTGTCTCTTGTGAACGATACCCTGTGAATATCTCTAGGCTGTGAAACCTAGATGGAGAGTGCATTTATTTTGCAATGTAAATACTTGGTCTCCTCAAGAAGGATTTACTCATGGTTCCCCATTGAAGATGAACATTATTCCCCAGCAGTGTTATCACAACCTTCTTCTGGAATATCGACATGACAACAAGCGACTAACTCTTTATTTGAGCAGTTTGATTATTTCTGATTTCTCTATGACAAATGGCGGTTTCTTCATGAGCAGTTTGTCCATCCCCGATGAAATTTTTGATTCTCACTTCCAGCAATACCTTCACGATATTTTGTCGGTACCTTTGAAAAACAGCAAGCGGCAGTCTCTTCATGAGGAAACTTGTGTGTTATGGATACTCTTGACAAACAGCAAGTGGCGGTCTCTTCACGAGGCAACTTGTGTGTTATGGATACTCTGGACAAACAGCAAGCGGCAGTCTCTTCCCGAGGCAACTTGTATATTATTGACACCTCGAAAAAACGGCAAGTGGCAGTCCTTTCATGGGTAGCTTGTACGTTATTTTTCTTTGGAAAACGGAAAGTGGCAGCTCTTCATGAGCAGCTTGTACGGAAAATGGCAAGTGGCAGCTCTTCATGAGCAGCTTGTGGGTTATAAGCAACAAGTGGCAGACTCTTCATGAGTAGCTTGTGTGCTTTAATATTCTTTGAAGATGGCAAGTGGCAGCTCTTCATGAGCAGCTTGTGGTTTATTGGCAACAAGTGGTAGCTTATCTATTTGAGCAACTTGTGTGTTATTGGTAATTTTGAAAAGAAAACAACAAGCAGCAGTCTCTTCATGGACAACTTGTATGTTATCAACACTTTTAAAGAAAACAGCAAGCGGAAGTCTCTTCATGGACAACTTGTATGTTATCAACACTTTTTTTGAAAACGGCAAGTGGCAGCTTCTTCATGAGCAGTTTGTACGTTAGTATTTTTGGAAGACAGCAAGTGGCAGCTTATCTATTTGAGCAACTTGTGTGTTATTTTTCCCTTGAAGACAATAAGTGGCAGCTTCTTCATGAGCAGCTTGTGGGTTTTTGGCAACAAGTGGCGGACTCTTCATGAGCAGCTTGTGTGCTTTAATATTCTTTGAAGACAGCAAGTGGCGGTCTCTTCATGAGCAACTTGTATGTTATTGACACCTTTGAAAGGAAGCAGGTGGCGGCCTCTTTATTTGAGCAGCTTGTGTATCCCCAACAATAATGTCTACTCAGCAAATGGCATCCCTTTCGGAAAAGTCTCGTGGGGAAGTTTGTTATTTTATCCTTTTCAAGCGATATCTTGGTTAAAGAAGAAATGTGTTACCGTTCTTGGTAAAATTCAGAAATCAGAGATGTTTATCTCCATCCACAGTGCTGATATCAATCATTTTCCAGTCACAGTACTGTTGTAAATTATTACCTTTTCTAGTCACAGTACTGATGTCAATCATATGCTTTTCCAGTCACAGTATTGTTGTAAATCATTACCTTTTCCAGTCACAATACTGATGTAAATCATTCAAGAGTCTCTCATTTGAAGTCTATGACTTTGTTTCCCCAGTGGTGTTATAATCTGTTCCCCTGTAGGATTACTATAATATGCTTGGTTTCTCCAGCACAGTTTGTCTCATATGGCGTCATTCCCCATAAAATTCAAAACCATCACATTCATATCATATCATAAACATAATTGTGGTATCTTAAGGCCAAAAATTGTGTATTCTATATTTAAGTCCCTTCAATCTCGTCGAAATGAAGATCTCAATCTTCATATCTCCATATAGAAGAAACTTAAATAGGGGCAGCTGTTGTACCCCAATTTTTGACCTAAGATCCCATTTTTATTTTTTGCATTTTTTAAGATAAGTCAAGGTCACGAAATACGGTCGGATTTAACGTCTCACCTTCGAGCTTTGACTATGCGAAGATTGTCAAGTGTTTTGAACATTTTTAGCATATGTATCACTAATTTCTAATCGCATACAAAGGTGTATGTTCATGTTCTTTTGTGTCATGTGCAGAGACAGGTCTGAATCAAGAGCATCAGGTGTCGCGCCTCAATTAAGGTTTTGAGTCTCCCAAGCCAGAAGTACGGTTGATTGTGGATTCTCGAAGACTGATTCATCAAGGCACACCGTTGCGCCCTTAATTTCGCCCCTAATTTTTTCAGTCGCACATTCATACCATATTTTGTCCTTTGGTCACAATCATTAGTAAATATCTTCATTCATCATGTTTTGCATCATTAGTCGTATTTAAGTTGACCAGAAAAAGTCAGTTTAAATCAAAGTTTGCATCGTCTTTCAGTTGTAAAATACCTGACATTTCACTTCATGCATTTTTATCTCTTTACTCGTTTCTTGCATTGCTCCAAGTTGTTTATATGTCGATAATAAAAATATTTTGGTTTTATAGACAGACTGTTAAAAGCGATTCGACACTATGCAGGAAATTAGCGAGAAAATATTTCAAGTTTTCACCTTTTACCGATCATTTTATGAATCTGCGTTTCGCGTAGATTATGACGGTATGCTCGCTTTATTTTTTCGGTACAGTTCGAAGTCTCGTTTTTAACCCTAAACGTCTGTTTAGCCTGATATTTTTATTATCATTTTATTTTGACTTTGACTTTTAAATATTTTTTCTTTAATCTTTTTTACATGTAGTTTATTTTAATGTGTTCATATTAATTTTTCGGATAAATTTTCTTCCGTTTTTTATTGTTTTTAGTCATTTTGGGTCCTTATTTTTTATTCAGAAAAGATTCAAAAAAATTATTTTAAATGGAGTTAATTTTAATATTCTTAGTCTTTTTGGTTATTTTTATCATTTAAGGGTTATTTGGTCACAAAAAATATTATTTACACTGTGCTTGATTCTTATTGACTGTTAGCAAAAATAGCGGATAGATGCTGATTTAATAATTTTGGACGGATGGGATTAAACCTGAAAAAAAATATTCTTCTTTATTTTATTATTTAAGTAGCACCTTTATCACTTTGTAGAGGAGGGGAGGAAACAAAAACACACAACAAAAAACAAAAAACAAAACAACACAGTAACATACTCCCCCTCTCTCCACGCATAACTTTCTATTCCTCTTTTTTACAGTAAGCCACCCTTATTTCTACATAACACCATTCAACATAATCAACTTGAGCAAACTATCCAAACATCCTTCAACCATCCATTCGATCTTCATATCTTAGCATCCAATTTCCGTGCACCACCTCCAATTTCCATCCATCGTTGTTTCACCAACACAAACAATCCATAAATTCCTCCTCTACTCCATACCATTACACAGACCTCACCATTCCGCCTTCCAACCGCTTCACTCTCTCAATTCTCAAAACCAAACCTCGTTTCACAATTCCATACACATGCATTCATGTTACACTCCCAGTTACGCCCACACCTACATCCCCTTCAAACTAAACCGCTTCTCTCCCCGAACCGCACCGGTTCGAGCAGCAGCGGTTACTTCCACAGTGAAGCGAACCAGAAAGAAGAAACAACCCGAAGATGACGACACTTCCCTTGAAACCAGTCTCCGGTTCAGTTTCATGGAGGAGCTCATGAACCATGCCAGGAACCGTAACTCAACCGGAGTTTCTCAAGTCATGTACGACATGATTGCCGCCGGTTTGAGTCCAGGCCCTAGGTCGTTTCACGGTTTGGTAGTTTCCTACGCCCTTAACGGCGATGAACAAGCCGCGATGGATTCTCTGAGGAGAGAATTAGGTGCGGGGCTTCGACCTATTCATGAAACTTTCATTGCGTTGGTAAGATGGTTTGGGTCTAAAGGTCAAGCCACTAGAGGTTTAGAGATACTTGGAGCTATGGAAAACCTAGATTATGATATTCGTCAAGCTTGGATTATTCTTATTGAGGAACTCGTTCGGAATAAGCATTTGAAGATGCTAATAGAGTGTTCTTGAAGGGTGCTAAGGGTGGCCTTAGGGCTACTGATGAAGTATATGATCTTCTAATTGTGGAAGACTGTAAAGTGGGAGACCATTCTAATGCTTTGGAAGTTTCATATGAGATGGAAGCTGCTGGACGAATGGCAACAACGTTTCATTTTAATTGCCTCCTTTCTGTGCAGGCTACCTGCGGAATACCTGAAATAGCCTTTACAACATTTGAGAACATGGAATATGGAGAAGATTATATGAAGCCGGATACAGAAACATACAATTGGGTCATTCAAGCGTATACTAGAGCTGATTCGTATGACAGAGTACAAGATGTCGCTGAGTTACTTGGCATGATGGTCGAAGATCATAAGCGCATACAGCCAAATGTGAAAACCCATGCGCTGTTAGTGGAGTGTTTTACCAAGTACTGTGTAGTACGAGAAGCTATGGCCGCACTTGGAGCTGCCTTTGGTTCAACACATATCTTTTTCCATCAAGGCAAGGGTCAACTCACCATTAAATGTCACCTGCTACCTTTATCCGCTATGACAGTCTGCTAATACATTTTGCACAATTTGAGATCAGTTTTGCTATAAGGTACAACTGCTTTTTTCTATTTCCCACACCCATGTATACTCAAGTTACACATTATAATATAGTTCAGCTTCAAGTACAATACACTTAACATACTATTTGAATGAGTATTTTAATGATGACATCTCATAACCTGCACTAGCATGACACACTAACATGTAAGAGTCATTTTTCTATGACAATTGATTTATGTTTAAAAAAATATATAAAAAAATATTAGTAAATCTTATATTTAGATTTAGTTTAGTATTAATTTAGAATTTTTAATTTGTTTAGATCTATTTCATAACTTTAGAACTTCCAATTAGTATAGATACATTTTGATAACTTTAGAATTTAATCTTAGAATTTTAATCTTTAATTTAGGATTAATTTAGTTTTGATTTAAGTTAGTCATTTTATTATTAATATAGTTTAGATTAACTTAGTAATTTTATAATGAATTTAGTTTATACTTAAACTAGTTTAGATGTAATTTAGCAACTTTAGAATTAATTTAGTTTAGACCTAATTCAGTAATATTAGAGTGTTAATTTATTTTAGATTTAATTTAATAACTTTTGAATTTTTGTTAGTAACTTTAGAGTTTTAATTTAGTTAATAACTTCAAAATTTTATTTAATTTAGTTAGACACTTTAGAATTTAAGTTTAGTTTACTTAGTAACCTTAGAATTTCAAATTAGTCTAGATAATTTTTTAATTACACTTTTTTTTATTCATGATTCTTCTTTGTCCATTCATTTAATTTCTTACTATTTATCTTGTTATCTACCTTGTTCGTTTCTCGTGGATTTTAACTATTTATGATTTCTTACTCAAACCTTAGATCTACCCACTTATGATTAATTCCAAGGGAAATGTTTCAACTCCACTGACTTCATGTCATCAAATACGTCTTCTACAATCGTGCGAATAACCTCATTCATTTTTTTTGCTTGTTTACTATTTTTTCCAAACTTAAGATAATTTTCCCAAAAGACTCCATTTTCAAACTCACACCTTTTAAGTCAAAACTTCGACACTAGGTCGTCGTATCTTCAAAATCTCGCCAACACCTATTTTTAGCCAAACAAACCATTTTAATCAAACAAACAATTTTAACCAAAAAAACAGATATTTCAAAAGGTTCCTGCGGAGTACCGCAGATGCATTGGGTGCTAATACCTTCCCATTGTATAACCAACCCCCGAACTCTCGATCTCTTTCAAAAACGCATTGTATTTTTATTGCTTTTAAGTATTATTTTACATTGCATATTTTAGGGTTTTATTTCGCTCTTTTCCCTTTTCCCTTGGAAATAATAAAGCGCAGTGGCGACTCTTGCTTTTGTGAGTCAAGTTAATTAATAGCTTGATCTCCGATTTTCACCGCTACACAGTTGAAACAAAGTCTTGCAGTGAAGGGAGTATGACATCCTTCAGGGGATATGATTACAGCACCTATGCCATTTCTGAGTGCGTTGGAGGCTCCGTCAAAAACCAAGGTCCATCGGGATCCTTGTTCAGGTTCGTCATATGTCTGAGTTCTTCACAATTGTTTACCATCATGATATCTTCATCTGGGAACTCGAATTTCATGGACTGGTAGTCATCCACAGCCTTATGAGCGAGGTGATCGGCTAGCACACTGCCCTTTATTGCTTTTTGGGTTGTGTACTGAATGTCGAATTCAGTCAGGATCATCTGCCATCTTGCTATTTTTCCAAAGAGGGTGGGTTTCTCGAATATGTATTCAATTGGATCCATCTTGGATATCAACAAGGTAGTATGGGTCAACATATACTATCTTAGCCGGTAGGCAGCCCATGCCAGAGCGTAGCAAGTTTTCTTGAGTGTTGTACCCCAATTTTTCCCCCTAAGATTCCCCTATCATATCATGTCAACTTGATCATAACAAGATCACATTAGGGTTGGTTCTTCCTCTTTTTCTATCTCCTCTCTTTATGTTTTCTCTTGAGGAATCTCCAAGCACCTTGGTTGTGTATTTTGTATATGCGTTGATAATTAATTTCTAACCCAAAATACAAAAAAAAATAGTTGTCTTTGTCTTTGCAAAATTGTGTTTTGTAGGTATCGAGTCAAAGCATCCGACAAATAAGGTTTTCCAGCAAAGCATTCAATTTTGTATTGTGTTGAAAGGCAGCTTATATCAATCCATAGAGGCTTGTGTCGAACTCATGCAAGTTGATTTGATTATGTATTGTGGCACAAGACAGCATGCATCGACCCATAAAGGCATGCATCGACCCATAAAGGTATGTATCGACTCATCCTAATGTGTATAACTAGCATGTGTCGACACATGCATGTATGTATCGACTCATCCTGTTTGTATAACTAGCATGTGTCGACACATACGTGTTATGTATCGACTCATACAGTTTGTTTGATTCTGTAATATGTTGAAGCAGCAGTATGTATCGACACATAGAGGCATGTATCGACACATGTTGTGTTATACTTCTAGAATGTGTCGACGCATACCACCCATGTATCGACTCATAACAGCAAAATGCATGTGTTTTTTGAAAAAAGCCAGCAATTTCAAACTGTTATCTTTTTGGCTCCAATTTTTCTGCATAATTTGAAATTATATCATTAATTCAATTTTGGCTCCAAGAATAAATTACCAAATTACCAGTAATCCCAATCCTAAAACTCTATAAATAGAGACCTCATTTCATTCAAATCACAAGCATTTGATAGCCAAACTCATCTTGCTAAAAAATCTCTCAATTCTCTCCATCTACAAAATTCACTCAAAGCTCAATTTTCGAAAAGTTAGTAAGCTTTGCATTGAAGCTTACTAATCTTTGAGCTAGACCATTATCCAAACATATTTTCTTCATCAATTCTCTACATCCAAGCTTTGGTAATTGATTCTTGTGGTTGAATTGAAGCAAATTCTGGAAGTTGTTGATAATTCTCTAATTCTACCTTTGGTAAGTTGGATCATCATCTTTCACAATGTGATCTCTTTTGGATTTCTGGTTTTGATTCATTGAGTACTGTTTTATGAATCCATTAGTTCTATTTTCTCATAATTTGATGGAATTTTCATGCTCAATTGGATCCATGATCATAAGGTGTTTGATAAAAAGTTGGAACAAGAATTTGATCCTTGAGATGCTGTTTTCGACTGATTTTAACAGGTTGCAATCAATTGTTGTAACATTTCAATTAATTGTCACAGAAAATTGATTTTAAAAGAAAAACTGCACTGATGCAATAGGTTGCTGTCGAAGCATAATCGATTGCAACAATGTCGAAAATAACTTTCTGCCTTATTTTGGGGCTGTTTTGACTCAAATATTTTTCTGCTCACTCTCTTTGATGGATAGTTTGGATTGCAATTTTAAATGTCCAATTTGTCTTTAAACTCAATGGACTTTGTGATGTAGATGAAGTTAGATAAATGTTCATCAATTCAAATCTACCTAACAGTGAATTATTTAATTCATTTTCGGTGCTTTGGATTAATGATATGTTTAGGGCTTTAATCCATCTAGAGGAGTGGTTGAATTTAAAGATGAAAGAATTTTGAAATGGTGATCCAAATTAGCTTATAATTCCCCTCCCTCTTCATCTTATCCCTTTCTTTTTTTAATTGTGCTACATGTTAAGGGATGGTGATCTCTATATCATTTATACAAACATGAAGTACATAGATTTCTATTGACCGACCTCAAAATAGGTGTGACTTCTACATAAGTCCACTTACGATTGCTTAACATAGTGCTAAATTTTGTCCCGATTCGAATAAATGATCATTCGTGGCCCAAACTTATGTTAATTTGATCTCTTTGATCCAATAACCTTGAGATTCATTGTGTGGAAGCTTTGGTTCTACCAATCCTCTAATGTATCTATAACACCTTTGGTCAACGCGGATCACTTAAACACCATTGATCATTAAATGTTACTTTTGAGGATTCCAAAATGGATGATATACTTGACAAAAAGAAAATGCAACTTGTTGTGTGGAGGCTTTGCTTCTACCAATCCTCTAATGAGTTCCAAATGCAAGTTTCAAGATGGTCATCCAACTAACCACTAATTTCTAACAATTGACTTTACTTTATGCTTCTATTTTTTATGCTTTATGTACCATTTAATTTAAGCATTTACATTTCATGCCATCTTTTTATTTTGCTCATTTGAACATTTACTTTTATGTCATTTTTATTTTACTCACTTGAGATTTTCTTTTCCTTTTAAAGTCACCTATTAATCAACATGAACCATAAAAATCTTTAATGATACTTGTACTATTTGGTTACTATCCTTGGCATTATGGAGTATTGGAGTTCTTGGACTTAGGATTAGAGACCTTGGCCTATCTTGGAGACTTTGTGACTTTATTTGATATTTTGTCTGGAGTTCTTGAGGTTTACCTCAAGACATTGGGTTGTTTGTTTGTTTTACGTGCAGGTTATTGTGATTACATACTTTGTTTGTAATCTGGAATTCACCCGTATGCAACCGTTACTCTGCCCAATTTTTGCGAAGACTTAATACACTTGAAGTTTGGTTCTCTCAAGAGGTCTAGTATCTTTGCTTGCTTGGTTTCAATCCAAAGAATGGGAATTCTATATTGACTCATAATGTCAAGTATTGGCTTCTTGTTGGTTAGATGGTTCTTATCCCTAGCTTTTACCTTATTCTTTAGGATAGTCCCTTCTTCTCCTCCCATCTTCTTTAATTTCAAAAATCTTCTCCCTCCTTTTAAAAACTCTTCTTATTTGAAACTTGAAACATTTTCATAATAAACTTGGACTTATGTCCATGCATTTTTAAAACACTTTCATAAATAAATTTCAATCAATTTAATAATACTTTGACATTTTTGTGAGAAGACTAAAAGTAAATCAATCTCATTTCAAACCATTTTTGCCACTTTGGCTTTTTTTATTTATTTTTAAATTTCTTAAAAGATTAGACTCTTGTCAATCCTTGTAGTGATGCAAACAACTATACTTCTGCAACATGTAGTAAAGAGAGATATTTTCCACTTGGGTGTTGAGTGAGGCATTCTTGATTTTAAAATCCAATCCATATCCTCCACTTTGAGATGATGCAAATTCTCCTTTCTCATAATTGTGGGTAGTAAGTATGTTTTCCACACGGACAATGACGATGATGTCTTATCTCATAAAATTAACCAACACACTTCTGTTTCAAATTTTTAAAAGAGGAACTACGTGTACCCTGATCCCCTATTGCACGAAAGTTGGTACGTATGCACTAAAGGTTCGCAACCGCGGCGGGTGCAAAAATCATAAAAATATTTCTTTTCTCACCTCCACCATTCATTTTATATAACACATTTTTATAGCCAAAATATACAGATTTTTCAAAGAGGTTCATGCGGAGTACCGTAGATGTTTAGGGTGCTAATACCTCCCCTTTGCATAACCAACCCCCTTACCTCGAATATTTCCCCCTTTTTTTGGGTTATTCCCTCTTTTCCCATTCCTTTGGAAACAATAAAGTGCGGTGGCGATTTTTATTTTGATTTGTATAAAGTCTAGTCAATCCAATGGCTTAGTCTTGAACATTTCTACCGCTACAAAAAATGGCGACTTCACTAGGGAATCTGGGACCTCTTGTTGGTCCATCCCTAAGTGGGTTGAGCCTATCTTTGTTTATATCTATATATGTGTTATTATGTTTATGTGTTATATTTTTTATATATGTTTGTCTGGATTTTCTGGTTTACAGAGTGCTTGGTGATTACTTATAAGTCCTATACCCTGACCTAGGCAAACTTTAAGATAGGACGGACGGTATAGTCATGTTAACTTTGAGGGTGTAATCCCAAAAAAGGAGGCATGAGATCCCCCACTCAGTGGAGGCCCCATTGACTGTAGTGTCGTTTACCGAGTAATCGGGAAGACGTATTGCTTTTGACCTGGGAGCCTGCTAAAGCTGAGGACCGTAGTTTACCTAACCCATCTTGGCCTTTTAGGTGTAGTGAAGAAGCTATGACGGAGTAATCCAGAAATAGTTGTCACGCGATACTATGCTCGGACGAGTCTTTCTTGAGAATATTACTAATTACCGAGTTAATCGGGAAGTTGGTAATATCCGAAGGAAGGATGTAGACTCTGGGAACCTCTAGAACCTTGTTCGGCAGGTGATAACTTTTAGACCAATACCTTATGGGTAGTACCTTCGACCTCATGCTCGTGACGTTTAACCTATGAACCCTATATGTGTGATCTTGTGTGTGATTGTTGCATCATGCATCCATGCACTCATAAGCATCTTTTAAAGAAAACGATATTTCAAGGGATTGAAAGGTTGACTATTTGTGAATATCTCAGGTACTTTTAAACCATGGATTCTGGAAAGAGAAAGACTGGGAAATACAGTTTCAAGGATCCTAAGATAGATGAATTGATCAGTCTAATTCCAGAGATCAAGTGTTCTGCAGACTTTCGGAAGAAGTATGAATCCATTATTCCTCTCAAGAAGCTGAAGATGAAGGAGGGTATTCTCACAACTTTGGTCCAATTCTATGATCCGGTGTATTACTGCTTTACTTTTCTCAATTATCAGTTGATGCCAACACTGGAAGAGTATTCCTATCTACTGGATTTACCTGTTACCGATCATGTTCCTTTTACTGGTTTGGAGGGTGAGCCAAAACCACATGAGATTGCTTCTTTGATTCATCTGGGGAAGTCTGAGGTTGAAGCCCATATGACTACCAAAGGAGGGATTAGAGGATTACCAGCTCAGTTCCTATTGGAGAAAGCTCGTTACATTTCCAGAATGAAGAGTACGGTTGCTTTTGAGGCCATCTTTGCTTTACTCGCCTATGGATTATTCTTATTTCCTAATGTGGACAAGTTTGTCAACATTAACGCTATCAGAATTTTCATGATTGGAAACCCGGTTCCTACACTATTGGGTGATGCTTATTACTCTGTTCATCTCTGGAGTTCCTATCATGGGGGAATGATTATCTGTTGCACGCCTTTGTTGTACCGGTGGTTTATCTCTCATATGCCTCAGTCCAATGCTTTTTGGGTTGTCAAGAAGGAACCCCGTTGGGCTCCTAAGATTATGGCACTTACTCACTCGGATATTGATTGGTATCATCGAGCTTACCAGGATATGGAGATTATTGACAGTTGTGGTAGTTGCCCCAATGTGCCTCTTCTTGGTACAAAGGGAGGAATTAACTATAACCATGTTCTTGCACGGCGATAACTTGGTTATCCGATGAGGGATAAACCAAACAGTATTCATTTGAGTAGTTTCTTTCTGAAGGAAGGAGAAGACCACAAGGAAGCAAGGGAGCAGATTGCGAAGGCCTGGCATCACATTCATAAGAAGAGTAGGAAGTATTTGGGACCTAGAGGTGCTGTTTCTTTAGAGCCATATCTTCAGTGGGTCCGATCGAGAGCCATTCAGTTGAAGATGTTGTATACTCGGGAGACACCCGTGCCTGATTTGTTTGCAAAGACCACTCCTCCCTTATTAGATGATCTAGAAGAGCTGCAACTTGCTTTGGTTAGGATGCAACAGGAAAGGGATGCTTGGAAGAACAAGTTCCAAACTTTAGAGAGTTCCTACAGAGTAGACCTGAAGGAGAGAGATGATTTGATCGAGATCCTTGAGAGTCGAGCGGTGGAGTCTATGGAGAGGCAAGGGAATTTATTTTCTCCTAAGCCTCAAACAGGTGTTGATTACTCACTTCCTGCTTCAGATGATTGGAAGGAGGTTGCCATCAGACAGGTGGAAGAAAACAAGAGGCTGAGAGCTCAGATTGTCAGGCTCACAGGGAAGCGCCAGCGTACATATTGATCTCCATTAGTACCTCTTCTCAGGATTTTAGATTGTATTTTCATCTTGTACTTGGGATCATTGAAACTTGTAATCCATTTTGAAGTTATTATAATAAAAAATTTCAGTATTTCAAAAGCTTTATTACTTGGATGTTTGCAATGTGTCTATAAACCATAAATCACTTGAAATATTAAATGATAAAGTAAAAATAATCATATACATTACATATCATGCATCATATTGCATATATTTCTTGCATTCATTATTCATATTCAGGTGCATTACCCAGCTTCTTTACTTCATTCAGCAAGCTGACTCATTACTACAACACTCGAGCTAACTTCAAAAAGAAGATGGACAACTTAGAACAGGAGAATCGCGAGCTACGCGAAGAAGTTTCTACTTTGAAGGCTGGCTTGGCCAATTTGACTACTCTGATGGAAGCTTTGGTGGTTGCTCAGAATCAACCACCGAGTTTTCAACCTCAACCAACAAGGGCAAGTACTGAAGTTCCAACTGTTCTTGTATCCACTACTCTGGTTGTTGTTCAAAACCGTATGCGTCAAGATTATCCGTGGGGAATGCCAGAGAATTTTGCACCTCAAGGTTTTAATTTGGGCCCCCAAGATGCTCCAGTGGTCCAAAATGTTGTTACTCCAGCACCTCCTGTGGTGCATATTGTTCCTGTTGCACCTCCTTCGATGAATTTGGTTCCGTTTGTCTATGAAGATATGTGTCGTCCTTTCCCTCCGATGAGTGAAGACTTTGGTCTTTATGACAAAATGGATAATTTCCAAGAGCAGTTTGATAGAATGCAAAGAGAGATGAAGGCTCTTAGGGGGAAGGAGTTATTTGGGCAGAATGTGAATGAGCTGTGTTTGGTCCCGAATGTAAAGATACCTGCTAAGTTCAAGGTTCCAGAGTTTGAGAAGTACAAGGGCAACACTTGCCCTCGTGCTCACTTGGCGATGTATGTGAGGAGAATGTCTACCCACACCGATGATCAGCGTCTGCTGATTCACTTTTTCCAGGATAGTATGATCGGTGCAACGTTGAAATGGTATATGAGCTTGGACAGCGCCAATATCCATACTTTTAATGATTTGGGATAAGCATTCATTAAACAATGCAAGTACAATGTGGACATGGCGCCCGACCGTGACCAGCTTAGGGCCATGGTTCAGAAAGACAGAGAATCGTTCAAAGAGTATGCACAGAGATGGCGCGAAGTGGCTGCACAAGTGATTCCTCCCATGGAAGAGAAGGAAATGACTAAGATTTTTCTAAAGACGCTAGGCGCTTTCTACTACGAAAGAATGGTAGCAAGTGCCCCAAGTGATTTTACAGAGATGGTAGGAATGGGTGTCCGCCTAGTAGAGGCAGTGAGAGAAGGCCGTTTGACAAAGGTGAAGGATCCGGAGGGGTGAAAAAGCCAGCTTATGGGTTTACAAAGAAGAAAGAGGGGGATACAAATGCTGTTATGCAAGAGAGAAGGGTAAACGCTCCAAGAAAGAATTATCACCGTCATCAGCAAGTCGCCTTAGTTACTCCTGTTATGAATGCCGCTCCGACTACCGTTGCTTATCAGAGACCGTCCCAGTAGGGGAATCAAGGGTATAATCAGAGAAGGGAGAACTATGACCCTATTCCCATGAGCTATGCAGAGCTACTACCAACAATGATTCAGAAGAAGTTGGTCCAGACACGACCATCTCCCGCCATACCATCACCATTGCCTTGGTATTACAAAGCAGACTAGATGTGTACCTTTCATCAGGGAGCACCAGGGCATAGTGTTGAGAATTGTTATCCTTTGAGGAATTAAGTGCAAAGGTTGGTTAAGTCTGGAATTTTATCTTTCAAAGATTTGGGACCTAATGTGAAAGACAATCCTCTACCCAAGCACAGGGGAGTGAATGCTGTAAATATGGTGGCCGGTTGTCCAGGCGACTTTCGAATTTTTGACATTAATCTGGTTAGAGAATATTTGGTGAAGATGCACGCAGACCTCTGTGAATTCAGTTATTATACGCATGACCATGCCGGTTGTTCTATTTTTAGTACAGATATACAGGGTTGCGAAAAGATAAAGGCTGATCTACAGGAGATGATGGATGAAGGTTTAATCCATATAATCAGGTCTAGGGCAGAATATGAAGAGGAAGTGAATATGGTTTCTGGATGTCCGGGTGAATTCATAATTTTTGATGTGGATCATTTGAATGAGGATCTAGTGCAGTTGCATGCTACTTTCTGTCGTACTGCTGGTCAGGTGGAACACCAATATGGATCTTGCATAATTTGTTGTCGAGACCCCCGAGGATGTTCTATTGTGAGGGAAGGTGTTCAGTTGCTGTTAGACAATGGAACTATCAAGATCACAGGTCACAGAGATGATTATCACGAGATTGATATGGTTGAAGTTTGTTTGATGGAAGAAGAGTCAGAGGAAGAGTATGCCTCCGCAAGATAAGTATTTCTCTTCAGACGAAGATTTGCTTGCCGGAAATGACTTTTTGATGGCTGATTGTGTTGAGGAAGGGGTGAACGTCATTGTTCCTTGTTTTGGTGCACCCACTCATCTTAAGGTGGAGTACCATAGCAAACCAATTGTTACCCCATTGGTAATTAGTCTGCCAGGTCCTGTTCCTATGAATCAGATAAGGTTGTGCCTTACAAATACAACGCTACAATATTAGAAGATGGGGTGGAGATTCCCATCCAGCAAATGCCAGATGTTGGAAATATAGCTGATAATAGCAGGGTGACCCGTAGCGGTCATGTGTTTGCGCCGGTTATTCGAAGAGATGTTGTTGCTGGAAAGAAAATTGCTGAGAATGATGAGCCTAAGAAGGCTACAGGAGAGACTAGTGGAGCTACATTAGAGAAAGAAATGGATGATATTTTGAAGATAATTATGATGAGCGACTAAAAAATTATAGATCAGCTATTGCATACTCCTTCAAAGATATCTATTCTAGCTTTATTGATGAATTCCTCTGCTCATAGAGAATCACTGATGAGAGTACTATACCAAGCTTTTGTGGAGAATGATATGCCATTAGATTAATTCAGCAGCGTAATTGGAAACATTACATCATGTAACAATTTGAGTTTCTGCGATGATGAGTTACCAGATGAAGGGAGGAATCACAACCTGGCTCTCCACATATCTATGAATTGCAAGAATGATTCGCTGTCCAATGTGCTAATTAATAACGGATCCGCGCTGAATGTTATACCGAGGAGTACCCTCATGAAGTTAAAGTATCAAGGAGAACCTATGCGCCCGAGTGGCATCATTGTGAAGGCTTTTGATGGGTCGAGGAAATATTTCATCGGTGAAGTGGACTTGTCCATCCATATAGGACCACATTTGTTCTTGATAACTTTCCAGGTCATAGACATTATTCCCGCATATAGTTGTTTGCTTGGATGGCCATGGATATGCGAAGCAGGGGCTGTCACTTCAACTCTGCATCAGAAGTTAAAATTTGTGCGTGAAGGAAAGGTAGTGATCATATGTGGGGAGCAGGCGTTGTTGATATCCCATCTATCCTCTTTCAGTATTGTAGAAGCGGGTGAGGCTGCTGTTTGAACCCAGTTCTAAGCCCTATCTATTGACAACATAAGAAGGAATGAGAATTTTGTGGTTTCGCTGAAGGAAGCGCGTCTGGTTGTGCGCAATGGTCATAATGCAGTTTGGGGACAACTTGTGGATCCACCCGTGAATAAAAACATAACTGGTTTGGGTTTCTCTTAGAAGAATGGCAAATGCGAAAGTTTGAAGTCAAAGTCTTCTGTGAACAATTATCATGATGTTTTCCGCAGCGGAGGCTACCTCTATCCAATTGGTTCTGGAATTAATGCTGTTGAAGAGGATGAAGCAGAGTAGGAAGTACTGAATTACGTGACGCATGGAGTCCGAGTTCAGAACTGGGTCACCATTGATGTTCCTTCTTGCATACATATTTCAAAGTAATTTGTTTTGTTAATCTGTTTCTTTCTTTTGAAAAGCTTTCACTCGGCCCAAGGTGAAAGTATTGTATGGGCTTATCTGTTTGCTTTGATTTTTAAGATCATTAATAAAAGTTTGTCTTTGCTTCCAAAAATATGTCTTTATTTTCTGCTTTTTCTTGGGAAATGGTAATCAAATAAAAAACCCTTTCAAAATAAATAATAACTGAAAATTAATCTGCATGATCACTTGTTATATGTGTCAGTTTCTAAAAGCAATCATAAATCACATGTGTAGATTAATTAAAAAATCTGTTGAACACAATGACCCTACACCCTCTCCCAGCTTTGATTGTCCTGTGTTTGGGGCCAAAGAAGAAGATTATGATGAGATTCCAGAAGAGGTCTCACAGTTGCTTGAGCACGAGGAAAATACCATCCAGGCATATAAGGAGCCTTTGGAAGTGATTAATTTGGGTTCAGAAGAAGATCTGTAGGAAATTAAGATTGGAGCATCGTTGCGTCCTGATGTAAAAAGCGGGTTGATTGAGTTGTTTAAAGAGTATGTGGATATTTTTGTTTGGTCTTATCAAGATATGCCTGTTCTAGATACAGACATTGTTGAGCATCATTTGCCTTTGAAGCCAGAGTGTCCGCCAGTTAAACAAAAGTTGAGAAGAACCCACCCAGATATGGCAGTAAGGATCAAAGATGAGGTCCTAAAGCAGATCAATGCTAGTTTTCTTGTAACGTCAGTGTATCCTCAATGGATTTCCAATATTGTGCCAGTACCAAAAAAAGATGGAATAGTCCGCATGTGTGTAGATTACAGAGATCTAAATAAAGCTAGTCCAAAAGATGATTTTCCATTGCCTCACATTGACATCTTAGTGGACAGCACATCAAAATTCAAGGTATTCTCGTTCATGGACGGATTTTCCGGGTATAATTAAATAAGAATGGCTCGAGAGGACATGGAAAAAACAACGTTTATCACACCCTGGGGAACATTCTGTTACAGAGTGATGCCCTTCGGGTTGAAGAACGCTGGTGCAACGTACCAGAGGGCTATGACAACCCTATTCCATGATCTGATGCACAAAGAAATTGAAGTAAAAGTTGATGATATGATTGCAAAATCCCAAACTGAAGAAGGGAATATAAAAGATTTGTTGAAATTGTTTCAGCGTTTGAGGAAGTATCGTCTCCGCTTGAATCCAAATAAATGCACCTTCGGAGTTAGATCGGGGAAATTGTTGGGTTTTATCTTTATCCAGAAAGGAATTGAAGTTGACCCTGATAAAGTCAAAGAAATTCAAGAAATGCCAGCACCAAGAACTGAAAAGCAAGTCAAGGGTTTCCTCGAACGTTTGAATTATATTTCAAGATTCATTTACCACATGACTGCAAAGTGTGAACCGATCTTTAAGTTGTTAAAGAAAGATCAAGGTTGTCTATGGACGGATGACTTCCAAAGGGCATTTGAGAGTATTAAAGAGTATTTGCTTGAACCTCCTATCTTGCTCCCTCCCGTAGAAGGAAGAACGTTGATTATGTATCTAATAGTGTTGGATAAATCCATTGGTTGTATTTTGGGACAACAGGATGAAACAGGGAAGAAAGAGTTCGCCATTTATTATCTCAGCAAAAAGTTCACTGATTGTGAGTCGCGGTATTCCATGCTAGAAAAAACGTGTTATGCTTTCGCCTGGGCAGCAAAGCGTTTGCGATAGTATATGTTGAATAATACTACTTGGTTGATCTCTAAAATGGATCCAATCAAGTATATTTTTGAGAAGCCTGCTCTTACTGGGAGAATTGCCCGCTGGCAGATGTTGTTATCTGAATATGATATTAAGTATCGCACTCAAAAAGCTATTAAAAGTAGTGTGTTGGCAGATTACCTTGCTCACCAGCCAGTGGAAGATCATCAGTTTGCAGAATATGAATTCCCCGATGAGGATGTGATGTTCCTGAAAGTGAAAGATTGTGATGAACCATTGCCTGAGGAAGGACCTGACCCTGAATCTCGTTGGAGTATGATATTTGATGGAGCAGTGAATGCTTATGGTAAAGGAATTGGTGATGTGATCATCACTCCTCATGGATCGCACATTCCTTTTACTGCGAGGTTAAAATTTGATTGCACTAATAATATGGCAGAATATGAGGCTTGCATCATGGGTCTTGAGGAAGCTATTGATCTCTGAATCAAAATTCTAGATGTGTATGGTGATTGAGCTTTGGTAATAAATCAGATTAAAGGAGAATGGGATACTCGTCACCCTGGCTTGATCCCTTACAAATATTATGCTAGAAGATTACTACCCTTCTTCAATAAAGTTGAATTCCATCACATTCCTAGAGATGAAAATCAAATGGTGGATGCTCTGGAAACTCTAGCTTCCATGTACCAAGTGAATACTTGGAATGATACACCCCATATTACAGTTCGACGGCTGGATAAGCCCGCTCATGTGTTTACGACAGAGGAGGTAGCAGATGAAAAACCTTGGTATTATGATATCAAACATTTTCTTCAGACTCAGGAATACCCGATTGGTGCGTCGAAGAAAGATAGAAAGACACTGATAAGGTTGGCAGGCAGTTTCTTCCTCAGTGAAAATGTGTTATACAAGAAAAATTATGACATGGTCTTGCTCAGATGCATGGATAGACACGAAGCAGACATGTTGATGCATGAGATTCATGCAGGTTCATTTGGCACTCATGCTAATTGGCATTCGATGGCTAAAAAGATGCTAAGGGCAGGTTATTATTGATTGACAATGGAATCTGATTGTTACAAGTTTGCAAAGAAGTGCCATAAATGCCATATTTATGAAGACAAGGTCCATGTGCCTCCGACACTTCTCAATGTGATTTCCTCCCCGTGGCCTTTCTCTATGTGGGGTATTGACATGATCGGGATGATAGAACCCAAAGCTTCGAATGGACACTGTTTCATCTTGGTAGCAATTGACTACTTTACCAAATGGGTTGAGGCTGCTTCTTATGCCATTGTTACCAAACAGGTGGTTGTGCGTTTCATCAAAAACAATCTTATATTCCGGTATGGTGTGCCGAGTAGAATCATCACTGACAATGGCTCGAATTTGAACAACAAGATGATGACAGAACTGTGTGAAGAATTCAAGATTGTCCATCACAATTCGTCTCCATACAGGTAAAAGATGAATCGGGCCGTTGAAGCTGCTAATAAGAATATCAAGAAAATTATCCAGAAAATGGTTGTTACTTATAAGGATTGGCATGAAATGCTCCCTTTTTCTCTACATGGATATCGAACGTTTGTCCGCACTTCGACAGGAGCAACCCCGTTCTCCCCGGTATATGGAATGGAAGTTGTACTCCCTGTTGAAGTAGAGATTCCCTCGTTGCGTGTGATAATGAAAGCCAAGTTGGCAGAGGCTGAATGGGTCCAGAACAGGTTTGACCAATTGAATTTGATTGAAGAGAAGAGAATGACAGCTTTGTGTCATGGGCAGTTATATCAGAAAAGAATGAAGAAAGCATTTGATAAAAAGGTCAAACCTCGTGAATTCAGAGAAGGCGACCTCGTGCTAAGGAAGATCATGTTTTTTAACACTTATTCTAGGGGCAAGTGGACTCCCAATTTTGAAGGCCCGTATGTTATCAAGAAAGCCTTCTCTGGTGGTGCCTTAATTCTTGAAACTATGGATGGCGAGGTGTTCCCACGTCCCATGAATGCTGACGCAGTCAAGAAATACTTCGCCTAAAGAAATAAAAGAACAACTTGCTAAGTTAAAAACCCAAAAGGGAGGCTTAGGCAAAAAGGAGCGTCTCAGTAGGCTGAAAACCCGAAAGGGCGGTCTAGGCAAAAATTAGAGACATAAACAGAATAAATTTCCCGCTAAGTTGAAAACCCGCAAGGGAAGCTTAGACAAAAGTTAGGGATTTTTCTTGGCAAGTAACTACGTCAGACAAGACTTGATCGTTGAAGCGACAATCTTCTCGGATCCTCACCATACTTCAACAAAAGCTGCTGCTCAGGATTTCAAAAGTTGTTAGGGAGAATAGTGGTCATTGTATCTCAATGTATCTTTTACATTATATATTACCATTTCCCAAACTTTGTAATCATCCATGGAGTCTCGCCATTCGCAGACTACCATTCTATTAATGAAATTCGAGCTTTTGCCCAATTCTTTGTGTTCTTATTTTTATTTAGCTTGCAAAGACTCCATTTATTATTGATAATAATTTTTAAAAAAAGGGAGATCTTCACAATTCAATTTACTTTGGGATTTGTAATGAAACAATGACAACAAAAATGGCGATCCCAGGAATGAACAAACTCCGGTTGTTTTAAGAATATTTACTTCCTTCATGAAGGTTTTTCGTCAGGTCATCTTGTTTGTATGTGCGCAATCTTTGTGTGTCTCTCAGATAGTTGAAGACGATACCAGTGGGTGCAAGGTGCAGTTTTGGGTTTGTGATCCCATTATCCCCGGCCAAGTCTTGGTTCGCTTTTGATTTTGGGTTTGGATGGTCAGAAGCCTCCGTCCCAGATTCCCCAGTGAAGTTTTTCCCTCATATGATGAAAGGTTTTATTCTCTCGGTGTGCTAAAATATCATTCTTTTTGCAGTACTGGCATTAGTGTTGACTTCTTGATTTCCCAGGAAGACTATACCAGGGCATATTTTGTTGGAATGGGTTTGTATCATATGAAGACTCAATCCAATATTCTCCAGTGAAGGCCTCGTTTATTTGATAGAAGTCCTTTCTCCCCAAAGAAGTTGGTGCAATAATTACTCTCGAAGAACATGTATCTCCAGTTTCCCCAGTGAAGAACGTATATCCGGTTTCCCCAGTGAAGAACGTATCTCCGGTTTCCCCAGTGAAGAATGTATCTCCGGTTTCCCCAGTGAAGAAGTATCTTGGTTTCCCATTGATGATGTGGTTTTGACCTCCCCAATGAAGTCAGCATGAAGTCCCCAGTAGATGTCTCGATGATGAAGCATTGTATCCCTTAGTGAAGTTTGTATGTTTTTCCTCCTTCAAAGTGGGTCTGAATTCCCCAGTGAGGTTTGATTGTCTCAGTGTCAGTCTGCTTTATTTGAGGCTGGTCTTGCAATCTCCAGTAGGCATGTTGCTGTTGAAAAAATGGTTTCTCTGATGAAACCAGAAGAAAGATGTTCTATCCCGGTATCTGTTTGATTTAGCTACATCTGGATTATGTTTCTCCTCAGTGAAGCTAGGGCAGGCAATATGTTTGGTTTCCGCAGTTGCTTTTACCTTTCTTGGATTGATCTTTCTGGTTGAATTTTAGCCCAATGTTGTTGGTACCTGAGGTGGTTTTGTTTGTTTGTGTTGATTATGTATCCTTTTACCAGCATATGCACGATATCACTCATACATTCATACATGCATCATGCATTGTTACAAATCATTTTATTGACATTGTGTGTCTAACCTTCCTGCAGTGCTCCTTGCTTAGGTGGATTTGGTTTACCCTCTTGAGTTTATTTCTCAAAGGATGTATCTTCGTTGGCTGTCTTGCTCCAGTTTGTTTCTAATTGGATTCGTGGTTGCATGACGATATTATTTAATTTAGATTTCTGAGAACTTTGAGTTTTGGTTTTTGCATTTATTTTGCACGAGAAGACTTTATCTCCTCACCAAGAAGTCATATCTCTTTCCCCAGGAAGTCATATCTCTTTCCCCAGGAAGTCATATCTCTTTCCCCAAGAAGCCATATTTCTATCCCCAGGAAGTCATATCTCTTTCCCCAAGAAGTCATATCTCTTTCCCCAGGAAGCCATATTTCTATCCCTAGGAAGTCATATTTCTATCCCAAGAAAGTCATTTCTCTTTGTAATTCCCCTTGACAATAAGTGGAAGTCTCTTTATTTGAGACATATTACATATTACCCTTTCCAGGAAGAGTGCCTTGGTTAAAGAAAAAGTTGAGACCCGTTCTAGGTGAAACACCAGAATTTTGGGGAAAACTTATTATATTTGCTTTCTAACTTCAGTGAACGTTGGTAGTACATCGGCAGTGAACGTCGGTGTATCTTATCTTTTTGCTATCATCAGTGAATGTTGATAGTTCATCGTTAGTGAACGGCGGTGGTATGATATTTTCAAATCTACCTTCACTGAACGTTGGTAGAACATCGGCAGAGAAAGTCGGTGTTTCTTATCTTTTTGCTATCATCAATGAACGGTGATAGCTCATCGTCAGTGAACAACGGTGGTATGATATATTCAAATCTACCTTCAGTGAATGTTGGTAGTACATCGGCAGTGAACATCGGTGTTTGTTATCTTTTTGCTATCATCAATGAATGTTGATAGTTCATCGTCAGTGAACGACAGTGGTATGATATTCAAATCTACCTTTAGTGAACGTTGGTAGTGCATTGGCAGTGAATGTAGGTGTTTCTTATCTTTTTGCTATCATCAGTGAACGTTAATAGTTCAACGTCAGTGAACGGCGGTGGTATGATATTTTCAAATCCACCTTCAGTGAACATTGGTAGTACATCGGCTGTGAACGTCGGTGTTTCTTATCTATTTGCTATCTTCAGTGAACGTTGATAGTTCATTGTCAGTGAACGGTGGTGGTATGATTTTCAAATCTACCTTCAGTGAAAGTTGGTAGTACATCGGCAGTGAACGTTGATGTTTGTTATATTTTTTCTATCATCTGTGAATGTTGATTGTTCATCGTCAGTGAACAGCGGTGGTATGATATATTTTCTCTCTACCTTCAGGGAATGTTGGTAGGACATCAGCAGTGAACGTAGGTGTTTGTTATCTTTTTTCTATCTTTGATGAACGTTGATAGTTCATCGTCAGTGAACGGCGGTGGTATGATATTTTCTCCCTACCTTCAGTGAACGTTGGTAGAAATCGGCAGTGAAGGTCGATGCTTGTTATCCTCCTCTTTGATTCAATTATTTTGGTCCACTAGTGATTTATTTTCCCGGTGGGGTTGCTCCTTTATTTCTTCATTTTTGTGGCATCCCCAGTGATACTTTGCGTCTCTTTTGTACTGTTCATATTCATTCATAATCATAAGCATTGCATGGCATCTTAGAGACAAAAATAGGGCTTGTTTTATATTTAAGTATCTTCAATTGCGTCGACACGGAGACTTTTAACCTTCGTATCTCCAAATAGAAGACACTTAAATAAGAGAAGCTGTTGTACCCCAATTTTTTCCCCTAAGATTCCCCTATCATATCATGTCAACTTGATCATAACAAGATCACATTAGGGTTGGTTCTTCCTCTTTTTCTATCTCCTCTCTTTAACTTTTCTCTTGAGGAATCTCCAAGCACCTTGGTTGTGTATTTTGTATATGCATTGATAATTAATTTCTAATCCAAAATACAAAAAAAAATATTTGTCTTTGTCTTTGCAAAATTGTGTTTTGTAGGTACCGAGTCAAAGCATCCAACAAATAAGGTTTTCCAGCAAAGCAATCAATTCTGTATTGTGTAGAAAGGCAGGTTGTATCAATCCATAGAGGCTTGTGTCGAACTCATGCAAGTTGATTTGATTCTGTATTTTGGCAAAAGACAACATGCATCGACCCATAAAGGTATGCATCGACCCATAAATGTATGTATCGACTCATCCTGATGTGTATAACTAGCATGTGTCGACACATGCATGTATGTATCGACTCATCCTGATGTGTATAACTAGCATGTGTCGAAACATGCATGTATGTATCGACTCACCCTGTTTGTATAACTAGCATGTGTCGACACATACGTGTTATGTATCGAATCATGCAGTTTGTTTAATTCTGTAATGTGTTGAAGCAGCAATATGTATCGACACATAGAGGCATGTATCGACACATTATGTGTTATACTGCTAGAATGTGTCGACACATACCACCCATGTATCGACTCATAACAGCAAAATGTACATGTTTTTTGAAAAAAGCCAGAAATTTCAAACTGTTATCTTTTTGGCTCCAATTTTTCTACATAATTTGAAATTATATGATTAATTCAATTTTGGCTCCAAGAATCAATTACCAAATTACCAATAATCCCAAGCATAAAACTCTATAAATAGAGACCTCATTTCATTCAAATCACAAGCTTTTGATAGCCAAACTCGTCTTGCTAAAAAATCTCTCAATTCTCTCCATCTACGAAATTCACTCAAAGCTCAATTTTCAAAAAGTTAGTAAGCTTTGCATTGAAGCTTACTAATCTTTGAGCTAGGCCTTCATCCAAAAACTTTTTCTTCATCAATTCTCTACATCCAAGCTTTGGTAAAAGATTCTTGTGGTTGAATTGAAGCAAATTCTGGAAGTTGTTGATAATTCTCTAATTCTACCTTTGGTAAGTTGGATCATCATCTTTCATAATGTGATCTCTTGTGGATTTCTGGTTTTGATTCATTGAGCATTGTTTTATGACTCCATTAGTTCTATTTTATCATATTTTGATGTAATTTTCATGCTCAATTGGATCCATGATCATAAGGTGTTTGATAAAAAGTTGGAACAAGAATTTGATCCTTGAGATGCTGTTTTCGACTGATTTTAACAGGTTGCAATCAATTGTTGTAACATTGCAATTGATTGTCACAGAAAATTGATTTTAAAAGAAAAACCGCACTGATGCAATAGGTTGCTATCAAAGCACAATCGATTACAACAGTGTTGAAAATACCTTTTCTGCCTTATTTTGGGGCTGTTTTGACTCAAATATTTTTCTGCTCACTCTCTTTGATGGATAGTTTGGATTGCAATTTTAAATGTCCAATTTGTCTTTAAACTCAATGGACTTTGTGATGTAGATGAAGTTAGATAAATGTTCATCAATTCAAATCTACCTAAGAGTGAATTATTTAATTCATTTTTGGTGTTTTGGATTAATGATATGTTTAGTGCTTTAATCCTTCTAGAGGAGTGGTTGAATTTAAAGATGAAAGAATTTTGAAATGGTGATCCAAATTAGTTTATCATTCCCCTCCCTCTTCATCTTATCCCTTTCTTTTTATAATTGTACTACATGTTAAGGGATGGTGATCTCTATATCATTTATCCAAACATGAAGTACATATATTGCTATTGATCGGCCTCAAAATAGGTATGACTTCTACATAAGTCCACTTACGATTGCTTAACATAGCGCTAAATTTTGTACCGATTCAAATAAATGATCATTTGTGGCCCAAACTTATGATTGCAAGCCCAAGTATGTTAATTTCATCTCTTTGATCCAATAACCTTGAGATTCATTGTGTGGAGGCTTTGGTTCTACCAATCCTCTAATGGATCTACAACACCTTTGGTCAATGCGGATCACTTAAACATCGTTGATCATTAAATGTTACTTTTGAGGATTCCAAAATGGATGATATACTTGAAAAAAAGAAAATTCAACTTGTTATGTGGAGGATTTGGTTCTACCAATCCTCTAATGAGTTCCAAATGCAAGTTTCAAGATGGTCATCCAACTAACCACTAATTTCTAACAATTGACTTTACTTTATGCTTTTATTTTTTATGCTTTATGTACCATTTAATTTAAGCATTTACATTTCATGCCATCTTTTTCTTTGGCTCATTTGAGCATTTACTTTTATGTCATTTTTATTTTACTCACTTGAGCTTTTCTTTTCCTTTTAACGACACCTAATAATCAATATGAAGCATAAAAATCTTTAATGATACTTGGACTATTTGGTTACTATCCTTGGCATTATGGAGTATTGGAGTTCTTGGACTTAGGATTAGAGACCTTGGCCTATCTTGGAGACTTTGTGACTTTATTTGATATTTTGTCTGGAGTTCTTGAGGTTTACCTCAAGACATTGGTTTGTTTGTTTGTTTTACGTGCAGGTTATTTTGATTACATATTTTGTTTGTAATCTGGAATTCACCCGTATACAGCCGTTACTCTGCCCAATTTTTGCGAAGACTTAATACACTTGAAGTTTGGTTCTCTCAATAGGTCTAGTATCTTTGCTTGCTTGGTTTTAATCCAAAGAATGGGAATTCTATATTGACTCATAATGTCAAGTATTGGCTTCTTGTTGGTTAGATGGTTCTTATCCCTAGCTTTTACCTTATTCTTTAGGATAGTCCCTTCTTCTCCTCCCATCTTCTTTAATTTCAAAAATCTTCTCCCTCCTTTTAAAAACTCTTCTTATTTGAAACTTGAAACATTTTCATAATAAAGTTGGACTTATGTCCATGCATTTTCAAAACACTTTCATAAATAAATTTCAATCAATTTAATAATACTTTGACATTTTTGTGAGAAGACTAAAAGTCAATCAATCTCATTTCAAACCATTTTTTCCAGTTTGGCTTTTTTTTTAAAACTTTTCTTAAAAGATTAGATTCTTGTCAATCCTTGTAGTTATGCAAACAACTATACTTCTACAACATGTAGTAAAGAGAGATATTTTCCACTTGGGTGTTGAGTGAGGCATTGTTGATTTTAAAATCCAAGCCATATCCTCCACTTTGAGATGATGCAAATTCTCCTTTCTCATGATTATAGGTAGTAAGTATGTTTTCCACACGGACAATGACGATGATGTCTTATCTCATAAAATTAACCAACACACTTTTGTTTCAAATTTTTAAAAGAGGAACTACGTGTACCCTGATCCCCTATTACATGAAAGGTGGTACGTAGTCACTAAAGGTTCACAACCGCGGCGGGTGAAAATATCATAAAAATATTTCTTTTCTCACCTCCACCATCCATTTTATATAACATATTTTTATAGCCAAAATATACAGATTTTTCAAAGAGGTTCCTGCGGAGTACCGTAGATGTTTAGGGTGCTAATACTTTCCATTTGCATAACCAACCCCCTTACCTTGAATCTTTCCCCCTTTTTTTGGGTTATTCGCTCTTTTCCCATTCCTTTGGAAACAATAAAGCAGGATGGCGATTTTGATTTTGATTTTTATAAAGTCTAGTTAATCCAATGGCTTAGTCTTGAACATTTCTACCGCTACATCGAGCAATGAATATCTGGTTTCACAGTCGATAAACTTTTTGCTCAGGTAATGAATAACATGCTCTTTTCGGCCAGACTCGTCGTGCTGCCCCAGCACACACCCCATTGAATTTTCCAAGACAATTAGATACATGATCAAAGGTTTCCCTTGACTGGCGGAATCCAAGCAGAAGGCTCTTGAAGGTAATCTTTGATCTTGTCGAAGGCAGCTTGGAATTCATCATTCCATCTGACTACTTTATCCTTCTTCAGTAATTTGAAGATTGGTTCACAAGTAGCGGTTAAGTGAGAAATGAATTCAGCGATGTAGTTTAGCCATCCTAAGAATCCTCTGACTTCCTTCTCGGTGCGAGGAGAAGGCATTTCTTGTATTTCTTTTACCTTTGCAGAGTCCACTTAGATACCTTTACCGCTGACGATGAAGCCTAGGAGTTTACCGGGCCTCACTCCAAATGTGAATTTACTCGGGTTCAACCTTAGCTTGTATTTCTTTAGCCTTTCAAACAGTTTCTGTAAATGGTCAAGATGTTCCTCTTCAGTTTGAGATCTGGCTATCATGTCGTCCACCTAAACCTCTATTTCGTGATGGATCATATCGTTAAATAGAGCTATCATGGAGCGCTGATAAGTTTCCCCAACATTTTTCAACCAGAATGGCATAACCTTGTAATAGAATGTGCCCCACTGTGTGACGAAGGTCGTTTTCTCCATGTCCTCAGGTGCCATTTTGATTTGATTATAGCCTGAGAAACCATCCATAAATGAGAACACTTTATGTCGTGCGGTATTGTCAACCAAAATATCGATATGGGGAAGCAGAAAGTCATCCTTAAGGCTTGCCCTATTCAAATCTCTATAATCCACACACATGCGTACTTTATCGTCCTTTTTAGGCACTAGAACAACATTGGCGACCCATTGTGGATAAGAGGTGACAGCTAAGAATCCGGCGTTGAATTGTTTCATGACTTCAATCTTGATCTTCTCTGACATGTCTTGCAGCATGCAACGGGCTTTCTATTTTACCGGAGGGTAGTCTTCTTTTGTCGGTAGACGATGTACCACGATCTCAGCATTAATTCTTGGCATGTATTCGTATGACCAGGTAAAGACCTCAACATAGTCATGTAGTAACTGAGTTAAGCGCTTCTTGACACTAGGTTCCAGATTGGCACCTACCTTGACTTCTTTCTTGTCCTCTTCGGTACCTAAGTTAACTGTGTCAACCAGTTCTTCGTGAGGTTGTATGGTCTTTTCTTCCTGTTTTAGTAACCTGGCTAGTTCCACTGGCACTTCACAATCTTCCTCACCTTCATCTTTGGCTTGGTAGATCGGATTTTCGAAGTCACAAAAGGAAATAGCAGAATCGTTACCCATGGGATCCTGAGTGGATGTGGATCTGCATTTTGATATGTGAGTGTGTGTAAGAGCATAGATATCTTTGAAATAAATAAAAATGTAGAAAAATAAGAATAAGGAGCGTAAATTTTGCATGCAAAACATCCATGATTCATTGATGACATATGAAAATGAAGTAACAACCCTTACAAATGGACCATTGTGCCTCGGTTAAGACACAAGGTTTTACAATTCTAAATTGTTTTAATTATTACAAGGCCGACACAAATTTAAATAAAATTACTGTTGGATAAAAGTAATAGGGACAAATTCTTTGTCTTCCCAATTGTTGAGTCCTCCACTGATAGTTGGGAAAATCCATTCTTCCAGCTCACAATTGTCATTACTATCCTCCACTGTGTTGACTTCATGGTTGCTGATCCGCAAAGGTGGTCCCCCGGCACAAGCACGACGAACAACTTTCTGGGCTCCTGAAGTAAAACCCAAACCAAACTTGTCAGACTTGTAGGGAATATCCGGGAGTTGGCCCCAAATAGTACACCCACCTTCTTCCACTACTGCCTTGGCATCTTTCAGAGAATCCATCTTCAGCGGAGGTCTGGTAATCTTCGGAAATTTAGAAATAGTCCTGGTTGCCGCAACTATTTATGGAACTTCCTCGAAATGCTGACACGGATTTTGATGAATTCACCATCCATTTCCACATATCTGAAGGAGTTCAGGTGACTGACCATATATTCCTCCTCTTCAAGGAAAATGATGATTTTTCCCTTGATTGGCTACTTCAACATCTGATGTAATGTAGAGTTGACGGCACCAGCTTTATGAATCCATGGTTGGCCCAATAAACAGGAATAGGAAGGGCGAATATCCATTACATTGAAAGTTGAATCAAAGGTTTGAGTTCCAACTTTAATGGGGATGTACACCTCCCTGTGCACCATTCTCTTCGAACCTTCGAAGGCCCTCACCACTATGTTGCTGGGTTTTAAGGTCAAACCTTCACAGTCTAGTCTATCAAGAGCCTTCTTAGGCAGCACGTTCAATGATGAACCAGTATCTACCAGGACATGGGCAAACTTAGTGCCCCTGCATTCGATAGAGACATGCAACGCCTCATTGTGTTTCCTCCCTCTAGGTGTTAGGTCAGCATCAGAAAAGCCCAAACCATTATCAACGGTCAAACTGGACACACAATCTTCGAATTGGTCAGTAGAGGTTTCCTGTGGCACGTGGGTAGTTTTAAGAAATTTCACCAAGGCCTTCGCGTGAGCTTCAGAGCACAACAGACAAGCTAGCATAGAAATATTTGAAGGGGTTTTCTCTATCTGTTTGAATACATTGTAGTCTCTTCTCTTTATGATTTTAAAAATTTCTTCCATCTCCTTCTTGGAAGCCTCTGGGATAGATAATGATTGCGCCTTCATCCGGACAGGTTCAACCAAAATTCCTTTGCCCCGAGTCTCGGTCGACTCGGTGATGGGGGTGCTGCAGGGGTAACCACAGGAACAAAATCAGGGATGATCATAGGACTGGTAACAGTTTTCGGAGGAGCAATCTCAGGGGAGAACACTCTACCACTTCTGGTTATTTTGTTGGTTCCCATAATATTTTCGATGTCGGGGTCAGCCTTCTCAAAAATCGAGTCTTCATCAGCCAGCCAATCTTGCTTGACACCATGGTAGTAGACGTCACCCCCATAGTTCCAAGGGACAGTTTTATCTGAGGATTATGGGATTGGCCCTGGAATAGTAATTATCAATGGAGTCACCTTCAGAACGGATGTAATCCTAACGGGTCTTTTGGTGGAGACCTTGGAAGGATTGGCGGAAATGGTTACTATTGAAACATCCATGTAAGAAATGGTTGGAACGGGAGTCTTTTCAAACAAAATCTCTTTGTCATTCATCAGACACTGGACACCTGCTTTCAATAAATGACAACCAGTCGGTAGGGATAAACAGAGGTGGCAACCTTCGCCACAACCCGAAAATAAACCGGCCTTCAACAGGTTCCTTTTGACGGTTAGGAGTGGAGTAACAAGTTCATCAACAACATCAACAAACACATCATCTTCAACGGCGTTCAGCTCTGTCCTGATTCCTTTGATGGTATGTAGCACCAACCTCTTTCTTCCCAGTGAATGGTTTTCTCACGGCATTGGAGGATGCGTCCTTTTGGATCTTCCCACTCTTAATCCCAGCTTCCACTCTCTCCCTAGTCATTATTAATTCAGTGAATCCGGTTGAGGAACTTCCAATTAGATGATTAAAGAACGGACCGAACAGGGTACCCAGAAACATGTCCACTAACTCCCTGTCAGACAGGGGAGGCTGGACTCTTCCTGCTAAGTCCCTCCACTTTTGAGCATATTCTTTGAAACCCTCGCTCGAACCCATAACCAGACTCTGGAGTTGAGTACGGGTTGGAGCAAGGTCTGTGTTGTACTGATACAGCTTATAAAAAGCAGCGGCCAGGTCTTCCTAATTATGGATATTGGCCCTCTCTAGATGATAAAACCAATCTAGCCGAGTCCCAGATAGAATATCCTGAAAGAAGTGGACCCACAAATCTCTGTCAGTAGTGTGAGGTTGTATCTTCCTCACATAAGATCGGAGGTGCATCTTGGGACACGAATACCCGTCGTACTTAGAAAACACTGGTGCCTTGAACTTTGGTGGAATAACAATCCCATACACCAAACCCAGCTCTTCAAAGTCCAGCACGGGCACTTTCTGAATCTCCATTGCACTTAGACGCTCTTCCAGATGTTTATACTTCTCATCAGCTAGAGGATATTGCTCTTCAGAGTAATCATCTCCTTCTTCCTCTTCAGATTATGGATGGTCAGTCCCTTCCTTGTTTTTCCCTTCTTGATGGTCTCCTTCACCTGATGATGTTATGAAGTCTAGGGTTCGTCAAGCTGGCCCTTGGAACCTTATTCCCAGATTCAAAACACCGGTTAACTTCTCTGCTTTCTTCTTCTTTTCTTTGATCAGTAAAGTTTTCAAATCCTCTTGTCCTTTTGCTAGAGTCAAGAACATTTGTTGAACTTGAGTGTTCTGTGCCTGAAGATATTTTACCTTCTGTTCCATATCCATCTCACTAAAATAGACAGTAGAAAGATAAGGAAACTTGTTGTAAGAAACATGTTTGTGTTATGATGAAGGAAGATGCATATACAAATGATTTCAAGGAAATTAAAGATTTAAATTTTCTTTAGACAAAAAGGAACACACGTTATATTAATAAATTAAAGTTTTAGTACATCATGCCTCTTTAGGATTACAAAGAAATACAAAAACTCTAAGATAAAAAAGTTGAATGCATCCTCTTTGGTGCGATGTAGGCGTTCGGACTCCTCTCCTCATGAAGCTGCTTGGTGAGTTCCAGAACATTCTTCTCGCTGGCATAGAATTGGGCTTTGAAAGTGTCTCGTTCTTCCTTTAGCTATATCCAATCGCGTTGCAAGTCTTTGAGAGAGGTGGGCATGTTAGGATGAAGGAAAGTGTATAAGACATCTCCTTCCACAACAGGCTCTATGATAACCGGGAGAATGGAGGGGTAAGGCATCATAAGACTTTGAGCATGATTTCGTACCCATTTGAGATAAGGCTCAAGAGGGATGGAATTCTTGTGCCCCAATATCTTGCTATCTACCTTGTTCAACATCCTCCAAGCTCGGATAAACCTTTGGCGGTAACCTTGATCGTCCTTCTCGTAATCAAATAGCAAACCTTGAATAAGCATCTCATGTGGACCACCCCTTCCGGCGTAACCAAACTGTCGTAAGGCTAAGTAGGAGTTGTAAGTCATACCTCCTCTAATTCAAAGTAAGGGAACATTAGAAAATTCTCCATAACGGTCGACGATACTAACATTCTCCAAAGATCGAGAACACCAATGAATATTTGAATGTCTGAGCGTCATCAACCTATGTGACCACCTTGAACCTTTCTCGTTCTTCAATATAGATTGGGGAAGATGAGAAATAAACCATCTTGCCAAAAGAGGAGTACAACACATGAGGATACCTCTTTTCCTCATAGTGCGAGAGTGAAAAGAATGTAGGATGTCTCCTAACAAATTAGGCCTCGGGTTACGAGACATGAAGATTTTGACGGCGTTTACATCTATGAGTTGGTCAGAATTTGGAAACCAAACCATCCCATAGATGAGAAGGGCCACTTCCTCAAAATAATTCAAATCCAAAGAGTTCCAACAGTCTTGAGCTTTCTCAAACAAGAACTTGGCTAAGAAACCTTTGACACCACTCCTTGTTTCCCAATTAGTTGTGACATCAGATTGTTGCAAGTGTAGGGCTTGAGCAATCTCATCTGGTTTTGGATCTCTTTCCGTACCGTTGAAGGTTATTTGATTGAGAATGGGAATCCTCAAGAGTTGGGAGAATTCTTCCAAAGATGGCACAAGTTGATAATCAGGAAATGTGAAGCAATGGTGTAGAGGATCAAAGAATTGGAAGAGCACCTTCATCATATCTTCATCAGTGTTGGAGGTAACAAAATTTAGGAGGCGACCATGTCTTTTGGTAAATGGAGAATTCTCAGGAACCCTTGACGCTAACTCTTTAAGTTGAGGGGGTATCCTTACAAGATTGACTTGAATGGTTTTCCTACGAATAGAATCCATGTCCTACAAAACAGAACAAAGATAAATCCCAAAAATCCTTGAAATGGTTAGTGAGTATGAGTATGATGTTATGATGTTTATGATGTTATGTACAAGTAACTGGGTTCTAAGAGAGCTCAATATCACTGGTTTGTTTCCTCGGGAATTGTTTCAGCGCAAGCCTCTTTAATGGCGCCCGAAATATCCAAAAAAACCAAAACTCAATGACTGTAGTATCGAGTATCTACCAACTTCGGACTGCACCAAAGTCGGTCATCTCACTACGTCCTAATGGTCAAGTTGGTCAAATAAAGATTCTAGAAGTCAGTTAGTGCTTCAAGACATCACTCAGCGGCCCTGTATTCTCCCTGACTACTCAAGGGCTACCGGTACCCACAAATATGTCACACTAACGTAGCTTTTGCTTAGACCATGTCGGTATACCCCACACAGTTTCCACAATGTATTACTACTTACCTATAAGGTATCCCAAATCCAGGTAGAGGATTTAAAACCCAAACAAAGAACCAAAATGTAAAGCAAACAAATCAAACAATGAAAGCAATTAAATGTGATCTAACCCTAAGGTAACCCCACTTTTAAAATTTTCCCCAACAGAGTCGCCAGTTCTGTAACGCGGTGGGAGAATTAACTTGGTTGTTTTATGTTTGATTGCAAATGTAGTAGTTAGAAAGAGTCGCCACCGACTTTTATTTTATCCAAAAGGAAAGGTTGAAAAGAATAGGAAAGACCTTTGAGATTCTTTTCATGAGTTCGGGGAGTAGATTATGAAAAGGGAAGGTATTGGCACCCTTTTCATCCGTAGTTATCTACAGGCTCTTAGTTGCTTGCTAGATCACTTGTTTTTGCTTGAAAATATGCTTTTTGTAGTTTTTGAAAGTATTTTGAAAAGGCGTCATCGTTTAGACAAACTTTGTAATAGTTCTCGTTCATAAGAATGTATACAAAATGTTGATCTTTTAAAAAATGTTTCAAGTTTGAAAGATGTTTTGAAAGTGTTGGTGTTGGTTTTGAAAATAGCAAGGATGTTTTAGTTTTAAAATGAGCAAGCAACTAGGAACATTCTACCTACTCAAAAGTCTTTCTTGTTTATTTCCTCTTTCCTTTGACATTGTTATCTTACCATTAATTTGGTAAGAAACCCTATCTTTGGATGTAAAAGGGACGGGCAAGGGTCATCCTATAGTCATGAATAGCAATGTTATAAGATATCTTAGCATTTTTTAAGGGACTAAGATCATTCGTAAGGTACCATTTCTAGTGTCATCGAGGGACTATGATCTTGTATTTTTGTTTGTTTTTGCTAAGACATCTTACATGCATATTATGACCATTTATTTCTCAAGGCAACAAAGAGGATTTACCCTAATGGTGTAAGTGTGCAAGTTTATTTTTCACATGCATTATTTTGTCTTTGAATTAGGGTTTGTTAATTTGTTGATTTTATCTTTCCATACAAACCCTAATTTACTAGCATTTATATATAAAGTATTAAATTGCGAAAAATAAAAATACTAAGCTATTACATCAATAGGGGAGGGGGTGTACAAATTTACAAATGGAGATTTTGCAAGAAAATTAAATCTAATTAACTATTACAACCATATTGAATATTGTACAAAGTTGAAAATAAAATGCAAGAATGTAAATGGAAAAAAAGAAATGATTTTGTTTGTTTTTTATATAAGGGTTTAGTCTTAACCTAATTTAAAAAAATGATTAGTGAAAATTAAATAAAATTAACTTAAACTAAATAAGAAAAGAAATTAGCTAAAAATAGATTTTTTAGGATTTTATTTATGAAAAGGTTTTAACTAAAAATAATATGAATATTAATTAATTAAAAGAAACATAAGTTCTAAATTAATTTTAATTACAAGAAAATAATATAATAGTTAAACCTAAACCTAAATATTAATATTAAGAAAGAAATTAATTTATTAAGAAAATGTTTTTGTTCATTTAGTTTTATAAAACAAATAAACTAAATAAGTATAAAAATAATAAATAAAAATATTTTTTTGATTTTTATTAATAAAAATAAAAATAATATTAATAATAATAATGATAATAATAATGATAATAATAATAAAATAAAATAAAACAAAATAAGAAAATAAAATAAATTGAGAATGATAAAAATGTTTGGGCCAAGTGTGTGAAAATGGAAGCAGGGGTTAGTAGAAGCAAAAAGCAAGGCCCAATCAATTGGAGGTCCAGGCGCTGTTGTATGACAAAAAAAGAAGAGAAAATGTGAACCCACGCCCTGAGTGTTGAACCCACGCCCTCTTGGTTACCAGCGCGTTGCCTTACCACTGGGGTGGCTATACATCCATTAACATTGACACAACAATAAATACATAACACATATTTTGCCCTGACTGTACTTCATCTTCAACCTCCAGCCAAAGAATTTCAAACATGCTCATTCCTCAACCATTTTCAAAAATGTAAACATGAAACTTGTGTATTTTTTCACCACGAATCCAACCATGTAACTAATTTAAGCAAACATTCAAAGATAAAGATGAATTTATGAAAGTACCAAAATCTGACCTAAATGTTTCAGCAAGTTTAAACTCAAAATTCTCCATGCTCAAGCAATATAAATGAAATCTATGGACATGTATAGTTTCAAGGCAATGATATCTACATTATATCTTAACAAATGCAAGCCTAACAATGCCTATATGAATAGTTCAAAAGTCAGAAAACTCACCTTGCAAGAGGGTATCGTGTTTTGAGTTTGAGCAGCTTTCAATGAGTTCTAGTGATTGGGTTAGCTTCCTCAAGTTCCCAGGAAGATAATGTGATGCTTGGCTTGAGTTAAAAATGGCTGAGGAGTTCTGGAGAAGTCCACTTGCAATGCTCTATTTTTGAGTTTGGACAATGGTGGAAATGAAGTTACAGAACTGTAACAAGTATTGGGATGAGTTGTGGATGATGTTTAGGAACTTTTGGAATGGTTTGGAGAGGAAACGCACAAGTAGTTTTAGAGATGGGAGTGTAAGGTCAGTTTCTGCACAAAAATGGAGTTTTGTGTGCAATCTGAGTTTGTGTGAGTTTCAGTGAGTTTAAGGGCTTAAGCATGTGTTTCTTAGCTTGCAAATAGTGTCTTTATTTATAAGCAAAAGGTTTTGTGTGCTACAACAAGTCATAATTTGAATTAACATGTTTAAGCTCAACATGTGATTTTCTTGACAAAACAAGTTTCCATGCCTTTGTACTTGTTATTATAGAGTGGTTAGACTTTTAACAAGCTTTCCTATGACTTTGTGGATGCAGTGTACTTAAAGAGAACAATTTAGGAGCTCAAGAAGCTGACTTTGTGCATAAAGCTTGCTTTACAAAAATGGAAATGGTGACTTTCTCCCTAAAATGGAAAAATGCTTTGGACAATGCTTGAATCAATTGGAAAATTGATCAATCAGTTACGTAAACATTAAATTAAGGAGTGACAAACTATTTTAAGGCCTGCAAAGTGAAGATTATTCAGCATGGCTATGAATTTGGTTCATGTTGCATCACAAATTTTCCCTTGCAAATCAACTTGAAACACTAACTTCTTGCTTTCGATTCTCCTTGCTCCTGAATGATCTCAAGGAGTTCTTAGACATTTTGGAAAGCCTGTAATGTGCTCTACAACCCCTCTTTGAATCGATTTTGAAAAATCCAAATGGAACTATGTGAAACTTGGCCCAGAAGTTAGGTCAAAATCCTGACCAGAATGCTTAAAATTTCACTAAGTGTTTTAGTTTGATGACCATTGTGATCGGTGGATCTGGAACTGACTGTTTAACGCTGGTTCGCGAAAATGTCGCGGAAGCAAGAGTCGCCACCGTCTTTTATTTTCTCCAAATGGAAAGGACAAAAGCACAGAAAAATTCCTTTTAAGAGATTGATCTCGGTTCGGGAGGTAGGTTATAGAAAGGGAAGGTGTTAGCACCCTTTCTATCCATGGTTATCCATGGGCTCTTAGATACTTGCTCATTTGTGTTTTCAAAAATGGTTTGTTTGCTTTTCAATGTGGGTTTAAAAAAAGTTTCTTTTGAAAAATTTCAGATCGACTCGTACGTCAGAGTGTTTGAAAGATTTGCTTTTGAAAGCTTTTTGAAAAGTGTCAGTGTGAAAAGTCTTTTTGAGTTTGTTCTGAGATTAGAGCAAGTATCCTTGAGAACCTACCTACCCTAAGGAATTCGTCTGTGTAAGTGTCCTTTAAAGTAGTGCCATCCCACCATTGAGAGGTAGGTAGCACCACCGTTGGAGGTGTTCGGGTCAATTCGAGTTTATAGGGACATGGTGATCACCAGAGCAATGGGAAGACACCTTAGAAGCTACCCTCGTGCCAGGTTCCCGGATCATGAGGACTTACTAAGACATCCTCTACTCGACGATCACCTTTCGAGGTAAGGCAACAGTGAGGCGTACCCTAGGGGTGGTGTGTGATTTGTGTGTCGTGTTTCAGTTATTTATCTTGTCATGTCATGGTGTTCTACGCATTGATTTTATTTTAAGTCCATACAGTCTTTCATGCCTTTTTTAACAGTTAATAAGTTGCGGGAAAGTAAATCTACGATTATTACAAATGGCGCGGGTCCACATCGCCAAAATTTCCAGGACCCGATTTGGCGGAAAATAAATTAAAGCAATAAAATAAGAGTGCAAAGAATTTAAAGTTACATGGCTTCGGGGCAATTACAAAATTATAATAAGCGATAATAAAATAAATGCGAGAAATAAAGAAATTAACAAAATTAGGGCGTTGGACCCTTTTGCAAATAATTAAAAGCTAATGAGAATTAAAAATTAAATGATTAAATATTTTTGGTATTTTGTATTTTTTAAGATTTAAAAGAAAAAAGGAAAAATTAATTAAAATTAAAATGTTAAACCCTAATTCTAATATTTTTTAAGTTTATTATGAAAGATTTAAATTAAAACCTAAATTAAACTCTAAACTAATTTATGTACAATTTTTAATTTACGAAAATAAAATAATAAGTAATAATATTGTTATTCTGAAAAAAAAGAAAAAATTAAAAAAAAAAAATAAAAAGATATTAAGCCTAAGTTCTATTTTTGGTGTTTTTTATTAAAAAGAATTAAAGCTATAACCTAATTAAATTAAATATTCGCATATACGAATTTATTGATGAAAATAATTACAATAAGATTTTTATTATTTTGGTCTTTTTCTGAATTTTTATGTTTTTTATATTTTGGTAAAAAATAATTAATTAATTAAAACAACAAATAACATGATAATTAGAAAAAAATAAATTATGAGGAGAAAGGCAAACCAGGGGGGTATAATCCCAATTTGAGAGGTGTTGGTCCAAAAAGCCTGGCCCATCTGTGGTGAATTCTGTTGACTTTTTTAGATCCTGTGCTAGCGCGTTGACTTGCCTTCATGGTATTCCCTGGATCCTGGCCCTTGGATTAGAGTAACTGGACGCGTGGATGGTAATTATTGAGTGTGCATGATGATCCTGGCCCTGGGCGCTGCATGGGATTAAGCATTGAAAAATAATATTGAGATTTTGCCAGACCTGGGGCTTGAACCCAGGTCTTTGAAGTTACAAGCATAGCACGCTACCACTGAGCCATCACGTTCATCTTTAATATATGATATAACACAATTAATATAAAAAGAAAACGTCAATGCTGTTGAAAATTCGCGCGCAATTCAAAACATCCAATGGCTGGTGGACACGCCTTCATCTCCTCCACTATCCCTGTAAAACAAAGCTTATAGGCAACGGTTTCACTGCGTTGCCAAAACCCCTGTATCAAAAAATAGCGAATAGAATTATATGACACATAAATTCATCGCGAGTATGCATTCATCATTGTCTTGGTGCGTTGAATCCAACCATGGTGTTCAGAAGTCCCAATTTTTCTTCTACATAAAACCCCTAATTCAAGTTCCTGAAAAACCTAATTTTTGGCAATGGCAACTCTTCATAAAGCGCATGAAAACTCAATTAAGTTATATGGTTAGTACAGAAACTTCATAAGGAGTAATAATATACAAGCAAAAATGCAAGAAAATGCTTAAATCATGAGATGCAATTTCGATATTTTCTTGGTTCAGTGGGACTCGTATATACCAATTCTTGAGGTTTTTGCTATTGTTTGTGATTGGGACACCTTCAGAATTATCTAAGGAAGCGATTGAGACACGAATGAAGCTTTGAATCGCCCTAGAACCTTGAATTCAGTATTGACTTTTTTTTGTGAAATTTTGCCAGTTTTGAATGCCTCAGTATGCGCAGCTTTTAGTCCTCTTGCATTAGGGTTTCATTCTAGTACTTGTAAGGAATGATTTAGGTTAAGAAAGTTGCATAAAATCCATGGTATTCAATGTTTGGATATTTGATTTTGTATGAAATCTTTTTGAATCTTTTTCCATGGCCTTTTGTGTTCAATCAGCTCCAATCACACCAAAACTTCCCTAATTGGCATGTACACGAATCATTGAGAATAAATATGCATGGAAAGATTTGTTTTGGTCAAGTTTTGTATTTTCTATTTATTTAAATAATTTAAATGAATAAATATTAATATAAATTCAAATAAATAATAAAAAAATGTGAAAATACTTCCCCTTGGGCTTAATGGTCGTGCATAGGCTTGGCATGAAGAAAATTGGGCCCATTTGCATTTTTAGGCCTTTTGCATCAATGTTGACTTTTCAAAATTCCTAAAAATTTCCCAACTTCCACAAGGCATAACTTGGTCAATTTTTAAGCTTTTCACATGTTCTTGGACATTTTGGAAAGGTCTTTGAGTCCTTTAACCAATGCCTTTGGTCCCATGTCATTTTGATTTACCAATCTCAAGTTATGGCCTTTGACTTAAAGTCACTTTTTGTTGACTTTTGAAAATGACCTATAATGTTGAAATTGATAACTTTTTGTGAGAGCATTTCTTGGACTTGGAACATGAAGATGAATTGTAGGAAATGTCTTTCTCTTCAAAATGAGCTTTGGATGGAATTTTTCTGATAATCCATGTGAAAGTTATGCCCTGGTCAATTTCAGTTGACTTTTTCAGCTGTCCAAATATAGCAACTTTTGCATCTTTGATGACTTCTGAGCCAAATTTTGAGAATCATGATCAAGCATTGATCAAATGATGTTTGTGGCTTCAAAATGATATATTGACCAAAAATTTGAACTTTTGACTGTCAAATGACCATTTTGCCCCTACAGTTGACTGTAGTGCAATCTAGGGTTTTGACTGTGCAATTTTGAGCTGAATGCCTTGAAACTTGATATGAGGGTGCTTGACCATCTTTATAAGCATGTGAGACTTGATTGGGCCTTTGAAAAGTTCATTTGCTTGACCAGAACTCAAACCCTAGTTTTTGACTGTATAGGAGACAGTTGAGCTGCACAACCCTGGGGGAATTTTGTGACCTTGACTTGGCAATTCTTGATGAATATGGGAGGGCAAATTTTGGGGTACAACAGTTGCCCCTGTTCAATCTTCTTAGACCTGAGGGTGCAGATTGGCTGACGTGCCTTTCGTAATCCGAGGGTAGAAGATGATTGAACACTAGAGTGCCCAGAAATTTGCGCTCACATAGTGACAGTAATGAGGAATGGGCTTATAGATGCCATTTAGAGATTGCTGAATAGGGTGATGGGCTTATAGATGCCATCTGGATGCTGACCGTGTAAGAGATTCCTTCGCTAGAACCTGCATACCTGCAAAACAAAAAAATGAGTACCTGACACGTCGCAGGAGCTGATTTTAGATGCTTGATATAGATATGTCCTGATTGGTTACGGGAGCTGAATCTGGAGCTTCAAACGCTGATGAATGAACCAGGGATGGTTACTGCCTTGATCATGAAGGGTAAGAGAATCCTGAATGATCTCAACAACGCTCGCTGAGAAAATCTTGGTGAGAATTACCATCTTCGTAGTATCAGGAAGAGAACCAAAGGATATTATAATCTCAAAGGGAGTTACCTCACTCACGTTGGAGAGGGAACTATAGGAAATTATAATCTAAAAGGAGATATCACCTCACGCATATCACCTCACGCTCATGCCGGAGAGGGAAACATCTGAAAAGGGAATTACCACCTCACACGCCGTCGGAGAGGGGACCACAAAAGAATATTACCTCAAGCTCATCGTCGGAGAGGAAAACATCTTGAAAAAGGAATTACCACCTCACGCTCACCGTCGGAGAGGGGACCACAAAAGACTATTACCTCACGCTCACCGTCGGAGAGGAAAACATCCTGAAAAAGGAATTACCACCTCACGCTCACCGTCGGAGAGGGGACCACAAAAGACTATCACCTCACGCTCACCGTCGGAGAGGAAAACATCTTGAAAAAGGAATTGCCACCTCATGCTCACCGTCGGAGAGGAGGATATCAAAAAGACTTCTGGAAGCAGTATCAGAATGTCACCATCGCTGGGTTTACATCTGAAACTATATCTAGGAGGAATTCTGGAAGCAGTATCAGAACGTCACCATCGCTGGGTTTACATCTGAAACTATATCGAGAAGGAATTCTGGAAGCAGTATCAGAACGTCACCATCGCTGGGTTTACATCTGAAACTATATCGAGAAGGAATTCTGGAAGCAGTATCAGAACGTCACCATCGCTGGGCTTACATCTGAAACTATATCGAGAAGGAATTCTGGAAGCAGTATCAGAACGTCACCATCGCTGGGCTTACATCTGAAACTATATCGAGAAGGAATTCTGGAAGCAGTATCAGAACGTCACCATCGCTGGGCTTACATCTGAAACTATATCGAGAAGGAATTCTGGAAGCAGTATCAGAACGTCACCATCGCTGGGCTTACATCTGAAACTATATCTAGAAGGGAATCTGGAAGCAGTATCAGAACGTCACCATCGCTGGGCTTACATCTGAAACTATATCTAGAAAGAATTGCATTAGTTGATAATAATCATTTTTGTATTGATCTTTTCCTGAAAGGTAAAACATAATTGTATGCAAAATCATGATGCATGAACTGTATGTCTTCAAAATTAATGGGATTCGTGCCATATAATGTACGAAGATGTGACGTTTTATGAATGTATGTTTTTGTCTAGGGAAAATAAATCCTTGACGGGTGCCGGGAAGTCGCATCCTGGGCTGATATTGAAAAATAGCTTTGCTTCCGCTGGGGAGGATAGCTGCAAGTATACCGGTAGGAGAAGCTAACTCCGTTGGGGAATAAACTTGGCAAATGGAGGATTCTGCGGGGAGAAAAAGATATTCTAGCGACCATGCTGGGAAGAAATACTCTGTGGGGAGATGCTTTTGCTGAATTGTTGAGGATGACTCGCTGAGGATACCTCGCTGTATTGGAAGTATGAATGGACTTCGCTGGGGATAAGAAAATTCTGTCGACGACGCTCCTTCCGTGGCTTTTGGCTGAGGATAACCCAGTTATATCCTGTTAAGGAAATAACTCTTTAAATCAAGCCGGACGACGCGTTCGTGCGCTGCGGAGGGATAAGCTTCCAGAATCTACTAGGGATGAGCTTACTGCTTGGGGAGATGTATTCCAACTTTCCTGGGGAAGCTGGGTTGGACTCTTCTGGGGAAGTATTGAACTGTATTGGTTATGTTCTTCAACGGAGCTTACCCTGATACCTTGGAGGATAGAACGATCAGACTGCTCAGACCAACTTTTATTGCCCCAGTTTCTATGGGGGAGGCACTTGTGGGATGCTGCTAGTTGTTGAGAGATAAACCTTCTTCTGGCAGACAGATGACAAGAAGACGGGACATAGTCGTACGCTTTAATCCCTAACTTTTGCCTGGACCGCCCTTTCGGGTTTTCAGTCCACCGGGATACCCATTTTTGCCCAAGCCGCCTTTTCAGGTTTTCGACTTGCCGGGTGTACAGATTTTTTTATTTCATCCCTTCATTTTGCCCGAACCCTTTTGGTTCGCCGGGAAGCCCTTATTTTTGCCTAGGTATGTCAACCTAGCGGGTCTTTGATTTTGCGTAGTATTTTCGACTATGTCCACGCTCTTAGAATGTAGGGAATTGCCCCTGTTTAGAAGTGTTTTGTCACCAGAAGGTGTTTGATCAGGCGAGATTTGTTGTTGAGATGCCCCAAGTGACTCAGGGGGAAATTTGCCCCCAGGCTGGTTGGCCTTTTGAGAGATTCTCCGAATCTTGATTGGACTGCCCCAGATGATGGACAATAGTCATGTCATGCCCCTTGATTGGAAATACTTTTGTTCATTAAGACTTCGTCGTGCGAATTTCTATGCTGTTCAAACAAAAAGTCATATGCAAACAAAGTTATGTTAAAAATGCAAAGCCCATGTCTGTCTTGAAAATTTTGAAAATGCATTCCTTTTTTCATAAAACAAGTGATTGTTTGTAAAACGTGATGTCAACTTGTTATTTTACCGTAAGCCTTCAGGAGTCAGGATACCCTTCGTAACAGTATGCTTTCGAACTAACCCGTGCTTCAGCTAGGACTTTTAAGGGTTATAACGTGGCCTGGTTCACGGTTTAAGAAACAAAGGATAAAGGCTCAAATTTTATTTGTACCCACCCGCTCTTCGTGATGTTCTCCAAACCTAAACTCAGTTGATCATGCGTTAGACCTTGCTTGAGTCTTTGCTTTGATGTTCCAATAATGGTTCAGCTGTTGATGATTTATTCTGACTAGGCAGTCATTTTTGCTTTTGTTGAGGGTTTGTGAGACCTCTTTCTTGATTTTGTTATCCCTTTCTTTTTTTTGCCTGAACTGTTTCCTTTTTTGGAATTATAGTCAGCGGGATGCCCCAGTTTCATAAGTCCCCTTTGTAGGTTTAGACTTTTTGGGCTTTTCGTTTATGAATTTTGATGATGACTGCCTATCCTTTTGATTGTGTTGAACCATCACTGTCTTTGTTCGTTTTGTAAAGATCTCTTCGGTGCCATTCGTCATGCACTTGGACCAACTGAGAGACTACCCTGCCCCAGGTTATGATTAAGGGTTTTGATTTTCGAAAATAAAAACTCCTACTTCTTTGGCTCTGATGGGTTGACGAGGGATTATCATCCTTATAACTCCAGTGTTTAGGGATTTGAAACAATGCCTGTACCTCATCAGCGGGGTCTGTTCAAAAGCATACTGTAAAGATCGTGGTATCGTTTTCGTCATCCTCCCTCAAGAGGCTCAGGATTATTAACCAAGAGTTGATCATCAGAAAAAATATGAAAAGGATATAATAAAAATTATTGTATTAATTCCCAAAACAGACATATGCGATGCATTAATAGAATAAAAGAGTTTGCCATGACAGTAATTGTTTGTATAAGCAAAGAAAAATACAACTCAAAATTCAAATAAACAAAGGCTTCAATGATTAGTAAACGGAGCAGTGATTATGTTCGGAGTCTCTGGTACTTCAAACTGAATCTCTCCGGCGTCGATCATATCTTGAATCTTATTCTTGAGAGGCCAGCAGTTGTCTGTAGTATGCCCCGGGCTATCTGAATGATATGCACATCTATCGTTGGGATGATAGTTGGGAGCAGAAGTGTTCGGATTCCGAAGAGGAGCCCTTAAGGTGATCAGCCCTGTCTTCAACAGTTGTTGTAGTGCTTGATCCAGCGACATGTTGAGTTTGGTATACTGCCGTTTCTCTTTGCGCTGTTGCCCCTGTCCTTGTTGAGCAGGTCCGGGATTAGAGATTTGGATTGCCCCTGCCTCATGACGGCTCTTGTTACCGTGTACAGCATTGGATTCCTTCTTTCCATGATGAGGCTTCTTATCAGAAGGTATAGCCTCTTGAATTTTCCCAGACCGGATGCCGGCTTCAATTCGCTCTCCAGTCAAGATAAGATCTGTGAATCCCGCAGATGAATTCCCGATTAGGTGGTTGTAGAACGGACCAGACAGAGTGCCCAAGAACATATCGACAAGTTCCCGATCAGTCAGAGGTGGTTGTACCCTTCCAGCAAGATCCCTCCATTTCTGCGCGTACTCTTTAAAACCTTCACTTGATCCTAATGACATACCCTGGAGTTGGGTACGCGTAGGGGCAAGGTCGGCATTATATTGATACTGCTTATAGAAAGCAGTAGCCAACTCCTCCCAGTTACGAACTTTGGTCCCATCCAGTTGATAGAACCATTCGAGGTGAGTCCCTGAAAGACTTTCCTGGAAGAAGTGGATCCACAAGTTTTTATCTGCTGAGTATGGCTGAATCTTCCGAACATAGGACCTGAGATGTAACTTGGGACAAGACGCCCCGTCATATTTAGTGAATGATGGTGTCTTGAACTTCCGAGGGATGATCACACCAGTAGACAAACCCAGATCCCCGAAATCCAGCCCAGGTACTTGTTGTATCTCCATAGCCTTCAACCTATCCTCCAACTGTTTGTACTTGTCCTCAGCCGGAGGGTACTGTTCGTCGTCGAAATCTGTTTCATTGTCAGAGACCTCTGGACTGGGCACCCTTTCCTCTTGATGACTGCTTTTTCCCACAGATGGGGTTGTCCTCTCAGTTTCAATTTGCGGTGTGTTCCCAGATCTGCGTCTAGGGCTGAACAAAACAGTCCTTTTCTTCTTCTTTTCTTTCTTCAAGAGCAAAGCCTTCAGATCTTGTTGCCCCTGAGTCAAATTCATGATCAGCTCTTGGAACTGGGCGTTCTGAGCCTGGAGGGCCTTGACGGACTGCTCAGTTGATGATTCAGGATTCATGACGATCGGCTGAAATAAACAGCGGAGAAGGGTAAGCAACCTGTCAAAGGGATACCTGCAATGCAATGAGATGTATGACATGCATGCAATGATTTCAAGGACCTCGCGGGGTAAACAAAGAAACTTTGTTAGCATTTGGAACCGGTAGCTTGATTGTAAGAACTTCATTTTGTTGAGAGTCCTTCGTCAAGGGTCAAAGGCTCACCATATCCAGTGGGTCATAGCCCCTGACAACCTTGGCTAGAGGAAAATAAATCCTCCTTGCCCCTTGCTGGGATAGTTGGTTCATCATGACCTGCATCACAAGCCCTTGAGATCCTTGAAATGGGTTAGGATGTATGCAATGGTATGATGTCATGCTATGCATGGGGTCGTGTAGGTAAACCATGTTATGAGTCCCAATTAAGGACTATAAACAAACCCTGCAAGAAATTCAGTATACTTTGTTATGAGTCCCTATTAAGGACTATAAACAAAACCTGCAAGAGATCTAGTAAACCCTGTTATGAGTCCCAGTTAAGGACTATAAACAAAACCTGCAAGAAATTTGGTAAACCTTGTTATGAGTCCTAGTTAAGGACTATAAACAAAACCTGCAAGAAGTTCACGTGTCAGCTAACAAGCATGCAAGTAGGCAAGTACAAAGGCACACAAGTCACACAAGAGAAACCCTTAGGGTTTAGGCCAGCATGGGGTCTGGGTAGTACCCTCTTGAAGTTGGTGGGTTCAACCTGTCCTAATCAAAGTAACTGGGTTCTAAGGTTCCCAATATCACGGGACTGCTTTCATTGTTCATCGTTTCGATTTAGCCACTGTACTGGCGACCGAAATATTCCAGGAAAGCAACCCTCAATTGAGTGTAGTATCGAGTATCAACCAACCTCGGACTGCACCAAAGTCAGTTATCTCACTACCCTAAAGAGGCCAAGATAGTTCAATTAAGGTTCCTAAGGTCTGTTGACGCTTCACGACACCACGCGGAGGCCCCGTACTCTCCTTGACTGAACTCAAGGGTTACCGGTACACACCAAAGTGCCACATCAACGTAGCAGACTGTTTCAACCATGTCGGTATACCCCGCACAGTTCCCTCACAGCCTTGTTGCTACTTTCTAAGAAAGGTATCCCCCAGATCCGGGTGTAGGACCTATAGAACTCCCAAGCAACCCACAATTTAAAGCACACAAGGAAGACAATTGAAAACATAGTTATAAGCTAACCCTAAGGTACACCTCACTTTAGAGTATCATGTCCCCAGCAGAGTCGCCAGTTCTGTGATCGGTGGATCTGGAACTGACTGTTTAACGCTGGTTCGCGAAAATGTCGCGGAAGCAAGAGTCGCCACCGTCTTTTATTTTCTCCAAATGGAAAGGACAAAAGCACAGAAAAATTCCTTTTAAGAGATTGATCTCGGTTCGGGAGGTAGGTTATAGAAAGGGAAGGTGTTAGCACCCTTTCTATCCATGGTTATCCATGGGCTCTTAGATACTTGCTCATTTGTGTTTTCAAAAATGGTTTGTTTGCTTTTCAATGTGGGTTTAAAAAAAGTTTCTTTTGAAAAATTTCAGATCGACTCGTACGTCAGAGTGTTTGAAAGATTTGCTTTTGAAAGCTTTTTGAAAAGTGTCAGTGTGAAAAGTCTTTTTGAGTTTGTTCTGAGATTAGAGCAAGTATCCTTGAGAACCTACCTACCCTAAGGAATTCGTCTGTGTAAGTGTCCTTTAAAGTAGTGCCATCCCACCATTGAGAGGTAGGTAGCACCACCGTTGGAGGTGTTCGGGTCAATTCGAGTTTATAGGGACATGGTGATCACCAGAGCAATGGGAAGACACCTTAGAAGCTACCCTCGTGCCAGGTTCCCGGATCATGAGGACTTACTAAGACATCCTCTACTCGACGATCACCTTTCGAGGTAAGGCAACAGTGAGGCGTACCCTAGGGGTGGTGTGTGATTTGTGTGTCGTGTTTCAGTTATTTATCTTGTCATGTCATGGTGTTCTACGCATTGATTTTATTTTAAGTCCATACAGTCTTTCATGCCTTTTTTAACAGTTAATAAGTTGCGGGAAAGTAAATCTACGATTATTACAAATGGCGCGGGTCCACATCGCCAAAATTTCCAGGACCCGATTTGGCGGAAAATAAATTAAAGCAATAAAATAAGAGTGCAAAGAATTTAAAGTTACATGGCTTCGGGGCAATTACAAAATTATAATAAGCGATAATAAAATAAATGCGAGAAATAAAGAAATTAACAAAATTAGGGCGTTGGACCCTTTTGCAAATAATTAAAAGCTAATGAGAATTAAAAATTAAATGATTAAATATTTTTGGTATTTTGTATTTTTTAAGATTTAAAAGAAAAAAGGAAAAATTAATTAAAATTAAAATGTTAAACCCTAATTCTAATATTTTTTAAGTTTATTATGAAAGATTTAAATTAAAACCTAAATTAAACTCTAAACTAATTTATGTACAATTTTTAATTTACGAAAATAAAATAATAAGTAATAATATTGTTATTCTGAAAAAAAAGAAAAAATTAAAAAAAAAAAATAAAAAGATATTAAGCCTAAGTTCTATTTTTGGTGTTTTTTATTAAAAAGAATTAAAGCTATAACCTAATTAAATTAAATATTCGCATATACGAATTTATTGATGAAAATAATTACAATAAGATTTTTATTATTTTGGTCTTTTTCTGAATTTTTATGTTTTTTATATTTTGGTAAAAAATAATTAATTAATTAAAACAACAAATAACATGATAATTAGAAAAAAATAAATTATGAGGAGAAAGGCAAACCAGGGGGGTATAATCCCAATTTGAGAGGTGTTGGTCCAAAAAGCCTGGCCCATCTGTGGTGAATTCTGTTGACTTTTTTAGATCCTGTGCTAGCGCGTTGACTTGCCTTCATGGTATTCCCTGGATCCTGGCCCTTGGATTAGAGTAACTGGACGCGTGGATGGTAATTATTGAGTGTGCATGATGATCCTGGCCCTGGGCGCTGCATGGGATTAAGCATTGAAAAATAATATTGAGATTTTGCCAGACCTGGGGCTTGAACCCAGGTCTTTGAAGTTACAAGCATAGCACGCTACCACTGAGCCATCACGTTCATCTTTAATATATGATATAACACAATTAATATAAAAAGAAAACGTCAATGCTGTTGAAAATTCGCGCGCAATTCAAAACATCCAATGGCTGGTGGACACGCCTTCATCTCCTCCACTATCCCTGTAAAACAAAGCTTATAGGCAACGGTTTCACTGCGTTGCCAAAACCCCTGTATCAAAAAATAGCGAATAGAATTATATGACACATAAATTCATCGCGAGTATGCATTCATCATTGTCTTGGTGCGTTGAATCCAACCATGGTGTTCAGAAGTCCCAATTTTTCTTCTACATAAAACCCCTAATTCAAGTTCCTGAAAAACCTAATTTTTGGCAATGGCAACTCTTCATAAAGCGCATGAAAACTCAATTAAGTTATATGGTTAGTACAGAAACTTCATAAGGAGTAATAATATACAAGCAAAAATGCAAGAAAATGCTTAAATCATGAGATGCAATTTCGATATTTTCTTGGTTCAGTGGGACTCGTATATACCAATTCTTGAGGTTTTTGCTATTGTTTGTGATTGGGACACCTTCAGAATTATCTAAGGAAGCGATTGAGACACGAATGAAGCTTTGAATCGCCCTAGAACCTTGAATTCAGTATTGACTTTTTTTTGTGAAATTTTGCCAGTTTTGAATGCCTCAGTATGCGCAGCTTTTAGTCCTCTTGCATTAGGGTTTCATTCTAGTACTTGTAAGGAATGATTTAGGTTAAGAAAGTTGCATAAAATCCATGGTATTCAATGTTTGGATATTTGATTTTGTATGAAATCTTTTTGAATCTTTTTCCATGGCCTTTTGTGTTCAATCAGCTCCAATCACACCAAAACTTCCCTAATTGGCATGTACACGAATCATTGAGAATAAATATGCATGGAAAGATTTGTTTTGGTCAAGTTTTGTATTTTCTATTTATTTAAATAATTTAAATGAATAAATATTAATATAAATTCAAATAAATAATAAAAAAATGTGAAAATACTTCCCCTTGGGCTTAATGGTCGTGCATAGGCTTGGCATGAAGAAAATTGGGCCCATTTGCATTTTTAGGCCTTTTGCATCAATGTTGACTTTTCAAAATTCCTAAAAATTTCCCAACTTCCACAAGGCATAACTTGGTCAATTTTTAAGCTTTTCACATGTTCTTGGACATTTTGGAAAGGTCTTTGAGTCCTTTAACCAATGCCTTTGGTCCCATGTCATTTTGATTTACCAATCTCAAGTTATGGCCTTTGACTTAAAGTCACTTTTTGTTGACTTTTGAAAATGACCTATAATGTTGAAATTGATAACTTTTTGTGAGAGCATTTCTTGGACTTGGAACATGAAGATGAATTGTAGGAAATGTCTTTCTCTTCAAAATGAGCTTTGGATGGAATTTTTCTGATAATCCATGTGAAAGTTATGCCCTGGTCAATTTCAGTTGACTTTTTCAGCTGTCCAAATATAGCAACTTTTGCATCTTTGATGACTTCTGAGCCAAATTTTGAGAATCATGATCAAGCATTGATCAAATGATGTTTGTGGCTTCAAAATGATATATTGACCAAAAATTTGAACTTTTGACTGTCAAATGACCATTTTGCCCCTACAGTTGACTGTAGTGCAATCTAGGGTTTTGACTGTGCAATTTTGAGCTGAATGCCTTGAAACTTGATATGAGGGTGCTTGACCATCTTTATAAGCATGTGAGACTTGATTGGGCCTTTGAAAAGTTCATTTGCTTGACCAGAACTCAAACCCTAGTTTTTGACTGTATAGGAGACAGTTGAGCTGCACAACCCTGGGGGAATTTTGTGACCTTGACTTGGCAATTCTTGATGAATATGGGAGGGCAAATTTTGGGGTACAACAACCATGATTTCATGGATTAATAACTTGAGATCCAAGAATTTTTAGGAGTAGTTGCGTAAATAAATTTTTTAGATCTCATTTATATCTATAAATTTCATGTTGAAATTTTCTTTTGAATCATCTTGCATCATGGTGAAAAATTGGCTCAAAGTTGTGAAAAAAATATGAAGTTTTCAATACTTAGAAAAAATTCTATGTTTGGAAACTTTGACTTTTCAAAATGAAATCTTGACTTTTTGATTTCTTGATTAACAAGTTTCATATTTTGACATGTTTTGATGAATTGTGATCTTTGACACTTGATTTTTGACCAAAAAGTCAAAGTTTGACTTTTCAGTGTACAATTGACTTTTGATCAGTTGACTGAAAATCAACTATCAATCAATTGATCTTGAGGGAAGTTTTTGTAAAATCAAGCTTCTCAAATGCACTTTTGTTTTTATGAAAACAAATCATGAGGGACAAAGAAGGGAAATATTATTGATCAAGCTAAAAGCATCTATGGATAAAGTCTTCAGTTCAAGCGCTTAGCAAATTTCAAGGTATAATGATAATACTTGCTTTGAACTTAAGACATAGATGCTCAATGGTGAAAAGAAATATTTTATATTGTCCAAACCTTTACTCAAGTTTTTCTAAGCTAAAAATCATTTTTCACTTGAGTGCAATCGATTTTCACATAAGTGCAATCGGTTACATTCTTTAATTTTTTCAAATCTTTTGCTACTGTTTCTCAGTGCAATCGATTTGCATGTTTGTACAATCGATTGCACTCAATCAATTTTTGCTACTGACTTCATATGAAATCGATTTACACTCTTGTGAAAATCGATTGGACACTCAAAACTTTTGAAATTCTCGCTGTTGAAATCTTGTGCAATCGATTTACACAAAGGGTGCAATCGATTGTATCCTGCACGATTTTGAAAAATAACAGCTTTGCACATGCCTGTTCATAACACCATTTAATGGAAACCTTTCACTCAATCTTGGCAATTGTTCATGATTAATTTACATAACTTTATGTTGTTTCAAAAAGGTTGTATGAACATATAAATACTCATTTTCAAAATCATTTTCTACACATCTTCCAATTATATTTTCTAAATTCATAAAAATCAAACTCAAGCTGCTATACATTTTCATACACAAGTTTCCTGCACACTTTCACATATTATTAACCAGAAAACTTTTAGCATTATATATCTTGAGTCATTTTATACTATTATCATTGGAAGAGAAGATCAATTCATTGATTAAATCACTCAAAATGATCATTACTACTCAAACTCACTCAAATCAAATATTGATAAATACTTACTTATTTTTCAGGATTGTTGGAAATAAGTTTAAGTGGTTTTATAAATCTTGTCTTTCCAGGATTGTTGGATACAAGTGAAGTCACTTTGAGTGGATTGTTCTCCTTGTTGACATAGTGAAAAGAAAAGAGGAATGTTCTTGGTCCAAGAGGATTGTTCTTGGTTTTGGGTAGTTCTTGTTTAAGTTTTCCATAATAAGGAAATATCATTCATGTTGAAGGGGACTGGAGTACTCTCGGACTGTGAGGGGAACCAGGATAAATCGCTTGTGTCTCTTTATCTTTCTGCACTTTACTCTTTCATAAACTCACAATAATCCAGAAAAATAATATCCATCATCACTAAAACCAGAATTTTTTAAAGTACCTAATTCACCCCCCCCCCCCCTCTTAGGTGCACTTCGTACTTACAATTGGTATCAGAGCAGGTTATAGGTAACCTGTTCCTAAAAGATCCAGAATGGCTTCCACAAATCAAAATCCCGTTTTCAGAGATGGTCGTAGTAACAACAAGCCTCCTCTATTTTGTGGTGAATATTTTGACTTCTGGAAAATACGCATGAAGGCACATCTAGAAGCACAGGGAGAATAAATATGGGATGCCGTCAAGAATGGTCCATTTATCCCTATAACGGTAATCAATGGTGCTGGCTTATCAAAGCCTAAAACTGCATGGGACGAAGATGATAAGAAGAAGGTTCTCTATGATAAAAATGCAATAAACCTTCTTCAAGGGGCACTTAGCATGGATGAATTCTTCCGTGTCTCGGCATGCAAAACAGCAAAGGAAATATGGGATACCTTGGTACAAACTCATGAAGGAACTGTTGAAGTTAAAAGATCAAGAATAATTTCCCTGAGTCAAGAATACGAATTATTTCGAATGCAACCCAGAGAAACCATTCTTGACCTACAAAAGAGATTTGTGCACTTGACAAATCATCTAAGTGCTCTTGGTAAAAATTTGACGAATGATGAACTAAATCTGAAAGTACTTAGGTCCTTAACTAGGGAATGGCAACCAAAGGTAATGGAAATTTCAGAAAAGAAAAGTCTCTCCTCCATGACATCCGCAACATTGTTTGGGAAACTTCAAGAATATGAAACGAAACTCGGAAGACTTGAAAAAAATGAAAATCAAGAGAAGAAATCCAAGAATATTTCTTTGAACATAGATTCCAAGGAAGTTGAAAAGGAAGACAATCCGGAAGAAGATGAAAATTTCATGCTTCTTGTTAAAAGGCTTGGTAAGTTCTTTGGTAGAAATGACAAATCCTTTACTCATTCAAAAGGAAAGAAACAATTTAAGAAAAAGGAAGCTTCCATATCAACACAAGAACTCACATGTTATGAATGTGGTAAGCAAGGTCATATCAAACCGGATTGTCCGATACTCTCCAAGAAAGGTGGCTACAAAAGCAAAAAGGGATTCAAGAACAAAAAGGCCTATGTTGCATGGGAGGATAATGAAATAAGTTCCTCATCCGATTCCGAAAATAATCAACGTGTTAATATTGCACTGATGGCCTCACACCATTCCGATAGTGAAAATGATGAGGTTAGTAATGAATTTTCTCTTTTTGATAGTGATGCACAAGGTTCTATAGATGAAATATTAAATGAATGCAAAATTCTGTACAAAACTATTTCATCTCAAAAGAAACAAATTTCATCTTTAGAAGAAAAATGTGAGTCTATGGAAAAAGATCTCAAAGATGAAAAACAAAAATTTAGTGAGCAAAAACAGAATTTTGTATTCAAAAATTATGAATCACTCTCTTTCCAGATTATCCAATTAAAAAGAGTTATTGAAAGATATGAAAAAGTTCAAATTGGATTGGAAGGTGTTCTTAGCCAACAAAGATATTCCAATGATAAAATTGGACTAGGATATTCAAAGTTTTCAAAACCAAGTTCTAATAAAACTATCTTTGTTAAGGCTAGTGATCAATCATCCAAAGAGAAAGTGAACAAACCTAAAGTAGTTCATCAAAAGAAAAAATTTCCTAAGAAGAAATCTTACCCTTCTAGATATAGAAGTAACTTTGAACCTACTTGTTTTTATTGTGGTATTAAAGGCCACACACCTAATGCTTGCTATGTTAGAAACTTTAGTGTGGCAAGTGGGCATTATGTGTGGGTAAAGAAAAGAACTAACTATGGTGGACCCAAAGCACATTTGGTACCAAATCAAACTTAATTTGTTTTGTAGGTATGCTTGAAGACCACATGCAATATTTGGTATTTTGATAGTGGTTGTTCAAAGCATATGACGGGAGACATACACTAACTTTCAAATCTAGTTCAAGTCCAAAGATTATTTCACATATGGGAAATACCTTAAAGGAAGAACTCTTTGCATTGGCAAGGTTGATACACTAACTTTCATATCCATTGAAGATGTACTTCATGTTAAGGGACAAAAGACAACTTCTAAGTACAAGTCAAGTTTGTGACAAAGGCTTCAACATCATGTTCTTAAAAGATGAATGATTTATGAAGTCACTCTTAAGGTAAAACTCATTGCCCAAAGAAAGATGCAAATTCTCTATGCTTCAAGGGAGAACTTTGATCAAGAGGGAGTTATCAAAGATAGGGGGAGCATTCACATAAGAGTTTCTCATTGTTTCTAAAAGAGTCAAGCATCTTCAACATCATATTTTGATGAAGACAACTACTATGTGCATTTATCAAAGGATGATAAAAAGCATCATGAATAAATATGGCTATGGTTAAGCTTTCAATATTATTATATGTATTTTGTCCATTTTTTGCGTCTTTCCCTTCTTATTGATAATGTCAAAGGGGGAGAAGGATGTTATACTTTATGCTTGTATATTTCCTTGTGATAAATTTTTAAGGTAATCTTCAACCAAGATGAACAAATTCAAAGGATTCCAACCTTCTCATACAAAGGGGGAGTTATACATCTTAGGGGGAGAAGTCTCTTTCCGGAAATTATAATGCATCAAGCAAGATAGTTTGTCATCATAAAAAAGGGTTAGAATGTAAAATCAAGCTTCTCAAATGCACTTTTGTTTTGATGAAGACAAACCATGAGGGAAAAAGAAGGAAAAGATTACTGATCAAGCTAAAAGCATCTATGGATAAAGTCTTCTGTTCAAGCACTTAGCAAATTTCAAGGTATAATGACAATACTTACTTTGAACTTAAGACATAGATGCTCAATGGTGAAAAGAAATATTTTATATTGTCCAAACCTTTACTCAAGTTTTTCTAAGCTAAAAATCATTTTTCACTTGAGTGCAATCGATTTTCACATAAGCGCAATAGATTGCATGCTTCAATTTTTTCAAATCTTTTGCTACTTATTCTCAATGCAATCAATTTGCATGTTTGTGCAATCAATTGCACTCAATCAATTTTTGCTACTGACTTCATATGCAATCGATTTTCACTATTGTTCAAATCGATTGGACACTCAAAACTTTTGAAATTCTAGTTGTTGAAACCCCGTGCAATCAATTTACACATAAGTGCAGTCGATTACATGCTTCAATTTTTTCAAATCTTTTGCTACTGTTTCTCAGTGCAATCGATTTGCATGTTTGTGCAATCAATTGCACTCAATCAATTTTTGCTACTGACTTCATATGCAATCGATTTACACTCTTGTGCAAATCAATTGGACACTCAAAACTTTTGAAATTATAGCTGTTGAAACCCCGTGAAATCGATTTACACAAAGGGTGCAATCGATTGCATGCTGCACGATTTTGAAAAACAACAGCTTTGCACATGCCTGTTCATAACACCATTTCATGGAAACCTTTCACTCAATCTTGGTAATTGTTCATGATTCATTTATAGAACTTTATGTTGTTTCAAAAAGGTGATATGAACATATAAATACTCATTTTCAAAATCATTTTCTACACCTCTTCCAATTATATTTTCTAAATTCTCAAAAATCAAACTCAAGCTGCTATACATTTACATACACAAGTTTTCTGCACACTTTCACATATTATTAACATTGGAAGAGAAGATCAATTCATTGATTAAATCACTTAAAGTTATCATTACTACTCAAACTCACTCAAATCAAATATTGATAAATACTTACTAATTTTTCAGGATTGTTGGAAATAAGTTTAAGTGGTTTGATAAATATTGCCTTTCTAGGATTGTTGGATACAAGTGAAGTCACTTTGAGAGGATTGTTCTCAATGTTGACATAGTGAAAATCCAAGAGGATTGTTCTTGGTTTTGGGTAGTTCTTGTTTAAGTTTGCCACAATAAGGAAATCTCTTTCATTTTGAAAGGAGACTGGAGTACACTTAGACTGTGAGGGGAACCAAGATATATCTCTTTTGTCTCTTTATCTTTCTTCATTTTACTCTTTCATAAACTCACCATAATCCAGAAAAATAATATCCATCATCACTAAAACCATAATTTTTTAAAGTACCTAATTCACCCCCCCCCCCCCTCTTAGGCGCACTTCGTACTTACAGTTTTGAGTTATAACATTAGGTAAAAATGATGCATTTGAAACCATGAGATCATGTCTCAAACCAATTAACCATTTTCTAGGTCAAAAATACGAAATTGCCCTTTCTCAATCAAAACCCTAATTTTGACCATTTTGCCCTTTTGATGATCTTTTCAAATTTTTAGAGGAATTATGGTCCAAACTTGATCAAATAACATATATGAGTTAATAATGTTGATATGTGTAAAAAATTATGAAGTTTAACTGTAAATTGGCCACAATTGACTTTTTCCCCAATACAACTGATTTTTAGGTCAACTGATCAATTGATTGAGCAAAAATGCGATCCAAGACTTGAAACTTGACATGAGAAATCTTGAGGGTCTATAATGATCCATGAAAGTCATATAAGGCATTAAAAGTTCAATTATCCTTGTGAAATATCAAACCCTAATTTAAGTCATCTGGGCTTAAGGAGGTGTCTTGAGCTGATCAACCCTTATGTAGTCTTGAACCAAAGGAGATCTTGTGAGAAAATACTTGATAAATGAGAGGGAAAATTTTTGGGTACAACAGTTGCCCCTGTTCAATCTTCTTAAACCTGAAGAACTAGATTGGCGGATCCGCCATTCGTGACATGAAGGTGGGAGATGATTGAATACTTGAGTGCCTAGAAATTTGCACTCGAAGATAGATTGTGAATGGGCTTATAGATGCCATTTGGAGGAATGATGGAGATTTTCCAGAGATGGGCTTGTAGATTCCATACAAGGTTAACTATTGACAGAAAATGGATTAAGTTTGTACTTGATTTCACTGAAAACGAATCAGAATAAATATTTGGAGCGGTTTATCTGAAACTAGCAAAAGTCTTGTATGTTGTTTGACTGGGAAGAATAAGAATAAATTTTGGAGAGATTTATCTGAACCAAAAGTGTTCCTTTGGAAAGCATCAGCATAAACCGTTGAGAGGTTTAAACTGAACCAAAAGAGGTTTTGCATATTCTTTAACTAGAGAGAATTAGAGTAGATTTTTTGAGCAATTTATCTGGACCAGAGAAAGTGCCTACTGAGAAAGAATCAGAATAAATCGTTGGGAGATTTATCTGAACCAATAGGGATCTAGAGAAGAATTAGAACAAATCAATGAGAGATTTGTTTGAAACAGAGAAAACATTTGCGGGAAAGAATCAGAATAAACCGTTGAGAGAAGTTGAGACCCATTCTAGGTGAAACGCCAGAATTTTGGGGAAAACTTGTTACCTTTTTGCTACCCTTAGTGAATATTGGTATTTCATAAACACTGAACGACGATGTTGTGATATATTTTCTCTCTACCTTCAGTGAAAGTATGTAGATCACCATCAGTGAAAGTTGGTGGTTGTTATCTTTTTGCTACCCTTAGTGAATGTTGGTAGTTCATCGTTAGTGAATGGCGGTGCTATGATATTTCTTTTCTCTCTACCTTCAGTGAAAGTTGGTAGATCACCATCAATGAAATTTGGTGATTGTTATCTTTTTGCTACCCTCAGTGAACGTTGGTAGTTCATCGTTAGTGAATGGTGGTGCTATGATATTTCTTTTCTCTCTACCTTTAGTGAAATTTGGTAGATCACCATCATTGAAAGTTGGTGATTGTTATCTTTTTTCTACCCACAGTGAATGTTGGTAGTTCATCATCAGTGAACGGCGGTGCTATGATATTTCTTTTATCTCTACCTTCAGTGAAAGTTGGTAGATCACCATCAGAGAAAGTTGGTGATTGTTATCTTTTTTCTACCCTCGGTGAATGTTGTTAGTTCATCGTTAGTTAACATCGATGATTTTTCTCTCTACCTTCAGTAAATGTTGGTAGCTCACCGTTAGTGAACATCAGCGTTGTTTTTCTTTTCTCTTTCTACCTTCAGTGAACGTTGGTAGTTTCGCCTTCAGTAAAAGTTGGTGTATCCTTTTACTTTTTACCATCCTCTGTGAGTCGGGTCTTTTTGGATTCACCAGTGATTTGTTTTCCTAGTTGGGTTTCTCTTTTGATCTTTATTTCCTTTTCTACATCCCCATTAGTGTTTTACGTCCCTTTGAAATTGTTCATATGCATTCATACTCATAAGCATTGCATGGCATCTTAGGGCCAAAAATAGGGTTTGTTTTATATTTAAGTATCTTTGATCACGTCGACACGAAGATTTTTAACCTTCGTATCTCCGGATAGAAGAAACTTAAATACCCTAATTATTTTCCCTAAGATCCCTTCATCATTGATTCAATCACAACAATATCACATTAGGGCTTAGTTCTCCTCCCTATCTCTAGCTTTGCTCTTTGAGGAATCACAAAGCACCTTGACTTGTTATTCTTTTGTGATCATGCAGGTTTTGTTTTGACTTTCCTTTTAATTAATAAGATGCAATGTTAGTTTGTCTTACTTGTTAATAATGTAGGTAAAGGCAATGTGGATTAGCAAGTTAATCCATGGGTTCATGAGTTTATTTTCATGCCCTAGTCAATAAAGCTTGAGAGATTCAAACATCACCATTGAAGTTGTTTTGTAAGAAATGGAATGGAAAGGTTTATTTTGGTTCACAACATTACAAAGTTATCAAGATTGATTCAAAAGTACAAGGGGTTGATTAAAGAAGTTGTCATGATTGGACAAGGCCTTGTTCCCATTGGTCACAAGTGCATATTTCTCTCAATTCTCAAGATATGGAAGTGGTTTTAGTGGCTATTAGTTCTCATTATCATCCTCAAAAACTTCTATTTTCAATGCAAAAGTGTTGGTATAAGAAGGTTGTTCAAAATTTTCAAAGTTCCTTAAAGCATTTTCTTGATCTATGAGCTAGGGTTTTGAAGTTCAAAGAAGAATATCTTGCTCATATTTTGGTATTTTTGAGTGATTACAAAAACATCCTTCTCTTCAAAGGGTTAATAACAAATCACTTCAAAAGTTTCAAGGAGTTTTCATGTGGAAGAAACTTGATGATGAAGAAAGATTACAAGTCCTCTAGATGAACTCCCAATTTCCCATGTGTGACTTCAAATGATCATAACTTGGTCAATTTTTATCACCTTAAGCCCAATATTTTTCCATAATGATCTTGAAGATGTGAAATTTATGCCTTCTTTTATGTGCAAAGTGAGAAAATGGATGGTAGATGCCCTAAGGATACAAAAGATTATAGGTCATTTCAGAATTTTTTGCCAAATTCAACAATCCATAACTCTCTCATTTTTTGGAGATTTTGAATGGTTCAAGTTTCAAAATGTCATTGAAGAGGTATTTTTCATGCCATATTTTTTTCAAGAGAAAATTCCAAGTGGAAGGCCATGTTTGGATGCAAAACGTTATAGGTCACTTTTGAAGAAAAACATGAAATATTTCTAAGTATGGAAAGTCAACCTTTTTTTCCCAACATTGACTCATTAAAACTTTTAGATCAAACATCCATTTGATTCCATTCTTTTCCCATTGCAAAGCTTGTAACCTCATCTTTCTAAAGCATCAAGAATCATGCCCTAAGACCCCTTGAGTTGAGAATGCCATTGACTTGAACTTGGTAACTTGAAACTGAAGTTTCTTCAAAAGTCAGAATTTGAAATCCTTGCTTTATCTTCTAAACACATTTTTTTACGCGTTTTGTCTTCTGAACATATTTAGTGAACTTACAAAAGTTATTAGCATAGAAAAAATCGCGTTTTGGGTGAGTTTTGATCAAAGTAGAAGTCACACTTTTCTTGTTTGCAACTTCACACGATTTCCCTCCAAACTTCATCATTTCACACGCTTGAATATTCCATTTGAGTCTCTATAAATAGAGGGTCATCCCTCATTCATTTCCTCAAGCTTGAATAGCCAAAATCATCCTGCCAAACTTGCTCCATAACTCATTTTTTTGCAAATTCGAAACCAGTGTTCAAGCCTTTTTCAATCCACTTTCTCTATCAATTCACCTTCCTTGATCTTCCCTGAAGCTAACCATACAATTACCTTCAAGAATTGTGACCTAGATTGATCCGTAGAAGTCCAGTTTCAGAGAAACTTTTCACCACTTCATTCAGGTAGATTTCTTGGCCAAATTGATTCAAATAAAAGACTAATCCACTCCTTGTATTCTTCTAATCCTCGTGCTCTTTATAGTTTGCAATTTCATTGAGAATTGAGTGAGATATCCCAGATTTTCGTGCTCGCTATTTTTCCTAGTTTTCTTCAAATACATCCTTGAATAATTTATATAAATTTGGCGCGATGGTACCATTAAAATCGTCTTGAAGAGACGAATCTAATCGTACTAGTCTGGTTTACTAATTTTACAGTTTGAAGGATTCAATTTGGGGATGGTTGGAGGTTAAAGATGATGACATGTCCGTCTTCAACCAATGACAAGAAGCCACGTTTTATTTTGAAATGGATACAATATGCTTGCCTTACCATGTGCGTGCCTCAGGAGCCCTTGAATCTGATTACTTTTGTGAGTCAGACTTCATCCAACGCGCCACATTTTAAGTTGCTTTATTTTAAAAATGTTGGATCTGGTGTGATATTTACTAACACGTTTTGACAATGATCAAATGGCCCATATTTTTTTGGTTTGATATTTTATTTTCTGATTTTTATTTTAATTGATTTAAATTTCAAAAAATCATAAAAAAATTATTTTTAATCCAAAAAATCTAAAAAAAATTATGAAAAGTATTTTTGATTTTTCTGTTTTTGATTTTTATTTTTTCACAATTTTAATTTGTGTTTTAATATTTTTTATAAATTTTCACTTTATTTGAATTGTTTTAAATGTTTAAAAATACTTTTATGCATTTTTAAATTCTGAAAAAAAATATGGAATGATCCAATGATATTGTGACAAATATTAGTGACCTCATTTATTTCTTATTTCTGACTTTGTTATTTTTTTATTATTTTTGGTTTATTTTACTCATTTCCTTTAATTTTTAAAAAGAGTTTCTGACTTTAAAAAATTACCAAATATTTTATAAAAATATTTGAGTCCTTTTCTGATTTTTCTATGGTCTTACTTAATATTTCTTGATTAATTTGAACATAGTTGATATTTTTATCCCTTATTTCTATTTTAAAACATTTTAAAACCCTTTTCAAAACCATTCTTCTCCATTTCTGGCTGATCTTAGGTTGAATTTTTTATCATAAACTTTATTAACATCATTGGATCCATGGTGTTGAGTCTAACTCCATAAAAATGGATGAATGATTTTAATAATAGTTTGATTAAAATTTAATTCAAATGTGGTTTGTATATTCTTTCCCACCCCTCTTCATCTTATCTCTTTCTTATTGCACTAAGTGTTATTGGAGCATGATCTCTATATCATGTCTCAAAACAAATGGTGCATAGATTGCTTTTGACCGGCCTTAAAATAGGTGTGACTTCTATATAAGTTCACTTACGATTGTTTAACATAGCGCTAAATTTTGTCCCGATTCGAATAAATGATCATTCGTGGCCCAAACCTATGTTTGTAAGCCCAAGTATGTTAATTTGATCTCTTTGATCCAATAACCTTGAGATTCATTATGTGGAGGCTTTGGTTCTACCAATCCTCTAATGGATCTACATCACTTTTGGTCAATGCGGATCACTTAAACATCATTGATCATTAAATGGTACTTTTGAGGATTCCAAATGGATGATATATTTGATAAAAAGCAAATGTAAATTGTTGTGTGGAGGATTTGGTTCTACCAATCCTCTAATGAGTTCCAAATGCAACTTTCAAGATGTTCATCCAACTAACCACTAATTATTAAATTGTTTTTACTTTATGCTTTTATTTTTATGCTTTATGTACCATTTACATTAAGCATTACATTTCAGGCCATTTCTATTTTTCTCATTTGAGCATTTATATTCCTGTTATTTTTATTTTGATCACTTGAGCTTTTCTTTTCTTTTTCAAGACATCTAATAATCAACATGAACCATAAAAAGTTTTAATGATACTTGGACTGTTTGGTTACTATCCTTGGCATTATGGAACATTGGACTTCTTAGACTTAGGATTAGAAACCTTGGCCTATGTTGGAGATCTTGTGACCTTAATTGATATTTTGTCTGGAGTTCTTGAGGTTTACCTCAAGACATTGGGTTGCTTGTTTGTTTTTGTGTACAGGTTATTGTGGTTACATTCTTTGTTTGTAATCTAGAACTCACCCGTATACAGCCGTTACTCTTCCTAATTTTTGTGAAGACTTAATACACTTGAAGTTTGGTTCTCTCAAGAGGTCTAGTATTTTTCTTGTTTGGTTTCAATCCAAGGAATGAGAGTTCTATCTTGACTCATAATGTCAAGTATTGGCTTCTTGTTGGTTAGATGCTTCTTATCCCTAACTTTTACCTTATGCTTTAGGATAGTCTCTTCTTCTCCTCCCATCTTCTTTAATTTTAAAAATCTTCCTCGTCCTTTTGAAAACTCTTCTTGTTTCTAAATTTGAACCACTTTCATAATAAAGTTGGACTTAGGTCCATGCATTTTCAAAACATTTTCATAAATAAACTTCAATCAATTTAATAATACCTTGTCTTTTTGTGTGAGAAGACTAAAAGTCAATCAATCAATCTGATTTCAAACAATTTTTGCCACTTTGGATTTCAATTTTAAAAACCTTTCCAAAAATATTAGACTCTTGTCAATCCTTATAGTGATGCAAACAATTATACGTCTACAATATATAGTGAAGAGAGATATTTTCCAATTGGATGTTGAGTGAGGCATTGTTGATTTTAAAATCCAAGTCATATCCTCCACTTTGAGATGATGCAAATTCTCCTTTCTCATGATTGTGGGTAGTAAGTATGTTTTCCACACGGACAATGACGATGATGTATTATCTCATAAAATCAATCAACACACTTGCGTTTTAAATTTTTTTAAAAGAGGAACTACGTGTACCCTGATCCCTATTACACGAAAGGTGGTATGTAGGCACTAAAGGTTCACAACCGCGGCGGGTGCAAAAGTCATGAAAATGCTTCTTTTCTCACCTCCATCATCTATTTTTTATACAACATTTTATAGCCAAATAAAATAGATTTTTCAAAGAGGTTCCTGAGGAGCACCGTATATGTTTAGGGTGCTAATACCTTCCCTTTGCATAAACAACCCCCTTACCTTGAATATTTCCCCCTCCTTTTGGGTTATTCGCTCTTTTCCCATTCCTATGGAAACAATAAAGCGCGGTGGCGATTTTTATTTTGATCTGTATAATTCAAGTCAATCCAATGGATTAGTCTTAAACATTTCTACCGCTACACTAAGGCATGGTACAACTCCACTAGGGTGGTTGATATTTTTAGATGAGTTGCTTCTAATGTTAGGATTGTGTTTGTGTAGAGACAACAATTTAGAGGCTCAAGGAGAGTTGACATTGTGTATAAAGCATGTTTTACTAGAATGGAAGTGTGACCTTTCTCCCTTAAATTTCAAGTAAACTTGTATAAACCTTGAATCAATAGGATAATAGCCAAAAAGAGTGTGTAATCTGAAGAATTCAAAAACACAAGTAGGGGGAGTTGAATTAGAATCTTAAAATTCAATGGAAAGAACACGTTGATTTTTATCCTGGTTCGTTTGAACTCAAACTACTCTAGTCCACCCGTCAAGGTGATTTCGCCTCTCTCCAATGAGGTCATCATCCAATAATAAATCTTGATTACAAATCTACTTTGACTACTGCCAAAGTCTTCTTGAGTATAACCATAACCCGGTTTTTCTCAAGGAAATGCACTAAAAATATAATAGTAAGTCAGTGTAAAGTATTGTTTTCTTACAAAAAAGTATCACAATGTTGTGATGTTTTACACAGTTGAAAGAATTGTATGTATGAGGATTATAAAAGATTACAGCGTTGTTGAGTGTTATGGTATCGTAAACGATTTATCCTCGAATCTTGTTTAAATAGGCGGAGCATGGATGATCATTTGGAAACTTGATTAATGATAGTTAACGTGCTTTACAAATATAAATAACCTTGTTCCCTTCCAGCTGTTACTCTTGAAATGGAAATATTTGATTCGTAACGCTTTAGAACATTGAGGTATACATTATTGCTTGCTTCAGAACTTTTGAAGTTCAGAGCCATAAGATCTTGTTTGCTACGTTAGACTTACTTTCCCAGAGTTGTGTAATCAGAGTTAAAACATCTTTATTTTAGCGCAACTTCTGATCTTCTTTCATCATAGCTTTTTGAGAATTGTCTACATTCACAGCATGAACAACCTTGTAGCTTATCTTCTGATCATGTAACATCAGAACTTCTCTACAAAACAAAATATAATTTTAGAGTGCATATTTGTTCTTTGTGTTTTTTATCATCAAAACTCTTACTAGGGTTATATAATTAAACTATGTTCTAAAAATCTCCCTATTTTTGATGATGACAAAAACTAGGATATTTCAATCAGAATAAATAGAGCATAAATCATTATAGGGTCTCCCCCTGAGCTGAGTACTCGGATAGAGATAAATTACTTCCCAAAAGTTCATTCTAATCAGAGCTTTTGATGCATCTACTTCTATCTTCATCAGAGTTTTGTTCCTATTTTGCTTTCAGAAAACAGAAACGAGAAGTTATGATATTCAAAATGTTTAAGACTGTGTGTCGATATACTGTTATTAGAAATATCTTATGTTCTCCCCCTTTTGTCAAGAATCAAAAAGCAATATAAACATTAATATTCATAGTCAAAAGATGAGTTATATTAAATTTGATTGCAATAACATGTTCAGAAGCAAACAAAACAAGAAAAATGAATACAATAAAGAAAACAAGTTTTAAAAACTAAGATTGAGGTGGGGGAATTTGTGTGAACAACGCTTCCAGCAAGCTCTTAATCCGAGTGTTAGATTCCTCTTGTTTTCCTAGCATTCCTTTGATTTCTTTGCATGTGTCATCTTGCTTGTCTAATCTCTCCTTGATCACTGCATTTTCTTTCTTCAACTCTTCCAGAGTTTGCATAACTAGAGATGAAGAAGGTATATCCATGGAAGGTGCAAGCTTCTCAGAACAATCTATATCAGTTTCTGACGCAGTGGCTTCTTCAGCCTCTTTGCCTTTGTCTTGAACAATAACCAGAGGAAGCTTATTAGAGCATGGCTCATCAACTTCTGAAGGCTGGTACTCTTTCCAGGGAGCATTATCCATCTGAAGAATATGTTTCTTTTCCCAGTGACTCGGAACTTGATCCTTGAAAACATTCAGCTGATCACAAAAGTTCTGTTGGGTCATTTCATAGCTTAACTCCTTGAGTTTCTGGGATTCAGAATTGAACAATTTTCTGAACTAGTTCTAGTGAGAATCAGAAGCTGCAGGATTTAGAATTTCTAAGCATGCTCGCTTCAAAGAGTTAACCCATTCAATTATCTCTATTTCAAAAATTAGTAAATTTCTACCAACATATTCCTTGGTGATGGTTGGTTTTGTTTTGGGAATAGCAATTTTGTGAGAGTTAGAGGCAAGGTGATCCAGCACTTCTAAGTCTATTATAGTTCTTAGGTGAACTTCTGGAGGATTAATAGGAGAGGGAGAAGGAGAATCATAAATGATAATTGGTGATGGAGGTGTGTTTGGTGGAGTGGAATGGTAAGGAGATGGAATTTCTGGAATGTTATGGATTGAGAGAGGTTGTTGAACCATGAGAGGTTCTGTTATTCTAGGAATTGGTGTGGTGGTATCAGAGTCAGTGTTTGGATTTTCTGGTTGGGACGTGTTAACGTTTGAATTTTCTGGTAGTGTGGCTTAGAAATTTGGATTTTCTATATAGGGAGCTTGAAATTCTGGATCAAATTGATCAATATCAGAAAGAACTTGAGCAAGTTCTGGCTGATTTTGTTCAAGATGTGGGTTAGGAGAGTGTGGTCATTCAGAATGTTTTCTAGTGTGACTGAAGGGTCAAATTCTATAGCCAAGGCAAAGATACGTTGTTGTCCATAAATCACTTTCAATGATAATAACGTTCTTTCCTCTTTGAGAAGATCTTGTCTTGGATAAAGCCGTTGGTAATTAATCTGTCTTGAATGCTTAGTAACACTTCAGAGTATTCTTTATGATAATCAAAGTGTTCTTTGCTTTAACTTATGCTGAAGCTTCTGAGTGCTGATGACTTGGTAAGGATCTTGATCAAAGTCAGAGTATTTTATGCGCAGATTTTGTTCATCAGGCTTCAGCGTATAATCTGGTAACTTCAGCGTGTAGCACATGATATTGATCTTCTGATGCTGACATTTCTTCTGATGCTAATGTTGATACTGATCTTCTGATGCTTATTCCATCAGAACTTCTGTAAACACAAAACATAATTTTAAGTAGCATATATGTCTTATATATAAATATTATAATTTATTTATTCTTGTACTTTTGTTATCATCAAAACTCTAATTGAGAGTTGTAGAATCAAACTATGTTCTAACAATATCCCCCTTTTGGATGATGACAAAAACTAGATTTTTTCAATTAAAAATAAGGAATAAAAGGTATCAGAGATTAACAAATAAAGAATAAAAGGTATCAGAGCAACGAAGAGAAAAACTCCCCCTGAGTTGATTACTTCCCTTTAATTCCATGAGACTTTGAGCATCAGAACTTTACTGTACTTTACTGTATCTTTCGTCAGAATCTTGTACCTGTTCAGGCTTTTCAGAAGAAAGAAATTCAAATAGATCAGAATGTCAGAATGTTTGAGACTTATGTCTCAGTAATCCGTTATTGAAAAAATATCATTCTTTCTCCCCCTTTTTGTCAGTTATCAAAAAGCACAAATAATCAGAGCTAAAATGATCAGAGCTAAAAATGCATTTATATTAAAAACAGAAGCAATGATAAGTTCAGAACATGTAAAAATATTACAGATAAACAAGTTATAAAAACAGCAAGGAAATTTCTAAGAAGGAGGAGGAAGTCGTGTGAACAAAGCCTCCAACATGCTCTTGATTTGGGTGTTGGTTTCCTGTTGCTGAGTTAACATGTTCGCTATTGCATCAATTTTGGTGTCCTACTTATCCATTCTTTCATTCATCAGTATATCAGATCTTTTCAAGTCTTCAAGAGTCTGCCTGTCAAGGGAGGAAGCTTGAGGATCTTCAGAAACAGGATGCTTCTCAGAGCTTTCAGCAATATCTTCTTCTTGACCCTGTTCTTCAGCAGGAATCATCTGTTCTTCTGATTCTGGTTGATCTTTGGAAGCTGGACGATGTTCAGACCAAGGGGCAATGTCCAGATGGAGAACTTCTTCCTTAAGCAGCTTGCTCAGAACTGGACCTTCAATTTCTTTCAGCAGATTGTTGAAGTTCTGTTGAGCTTGTCCATAGCTCTGTTCTTGCATCTTAAAGGTTTCAGAGCATACCCATCTTCTGAATTTTGTCCAAAGGTAGTCAGAAGCAGCAGGATCAACCAGTTCCAGACTTGCTTGTTTCAGAGAAGTGATCCACTTCTGTATTTCTGTTTCAAAGTTCAATATGTTGGAACCAACATCTGGATGTTTTTGTTTAGGGATAGCAGTTTTGTGGTTTATTGTAGCAAGGCGTTCAAGGACTGTTAAATCAATGACAATCTTGTTGTGGTCGTCTGAATTGTCTTTTGGTGAGAGAGTGGGAGAGTCACGAATTATGATTGGACTTGATGGGGAATTTGGTGGAGTTAATTCTGGTGAAGAGGGAAGTTGAGGAATATTCACAATGGTGCCAAAGGGAAATTGAATGGCCAGAGGTACTGGTTCAGGGGATTCAGAGGGTTGAGCCTCAGAGGTTTGAGTCTCAGGTTGTAGAGATTGTTCAGGTTGAGGAGAGGGTGGATTAATTTCTGGTTGAGGAGATAAAGGTAGTGGGATTTCTGGTTGTGGAGAGAGTGGAATTTCTGTTTGTGGTGAGATGGGAATTTCTGGTTGTGATTCTGTGGTAGTTTGAGGATTTGGATTTTCTGGAGTGGGAATAGAAGTGTGTTGGTCTATATCAGAAAGAACTTTTTCAAATTCTTGTTGGGTTTCAACAATATTTGGATTTTGTGGTTGGGAGCGAGATCTTCTGAGGGTTAAGGATTCATAAGGGTCAAAATCTAGGTCAAAATCATCAAAAGTTTGAGGTGTTGGGTTTTCAGATGGAGTTGGAATTGGGATGGATGTTGATACAACAATTGAATCTAAAACAGTTACAGAAGAAAGATTACCTCTCTTCTTAGGAGTCTGCTGAGATGATCCTTCTCCTGCAGCTTTTCTTTTCTTTGTCTTCTTCAGAACAACCTCTGGAGCCTTCTGCTGAAGGTCTTGAATATTCAGATTTGGTGTTGTACCATCAGCTTTGCAAGCATCCAGATATCTCAGAATTATATCTGGTTTAGAGTCAATCTCTGAGAATAGAGGGAAGTTGTCCAGAGGGACTCTTCTGCTGGAGATTGCATCAAAAGGAGTGACGTTGGGCTTCTTCTTGATGTTCTCTATCAACTTCATTTTCTTCAGATTTTTGGCATTCAGCTGCTTGCCAACAGAAGCTTCTAGAGTGCTGATTTCTTGAGCCTCTGTTAGATGATCAATCAGCCCATTCTCTGTAAGAATATCTGATATCAGTCTTCCTAAGGGTATCCAATCCCTTTTTGTTCTCTCCTCTTCTCTTGTTTCTTTAACACTTGTTCTGAGATGGTTGAACAGAAGATGAGCCAGATTTATCATGACCTTCTGAGAGATGAAATAGATCAGAAACTGCTAATCAATATTAATGTAATCAGGAGAGCTGGTAGGCTTCCTGTGGTTGAAGTAGCCCAGAATGATCTTGGCCCAAATTCTGTGTTTGTCTTTCAAATCCCTTATCTTGCTGGAGGGAAGCCCCAGAGTAAAGATTTCCCTTTCAATTAGGGCAGCATCAGCACACCTTTCTGCCATATCAATGCAACGAACACCACCACAACTGTACCCTATTAAACGTGCAATGAGGTCTTCAGTGATAACAATCTTCTTCCCCATGATGTAGGACGTGACTTGATGATTTGAAGAAGAAGCGTGAATCCAAAATTCCTTTACCAGAATAGGAAATGTTGGACCCACCAGTCTGTCAAAATACTTTTCCCAGCCTTGAGCTTTAATTTCTTCAGATAGATCAAACCCATTCTCCTTAAGACTGTTGAAATCCATGATCAATTCTGACAGAACCTCTTGGTTTTTGACTGGTGTTAGAAGCGTTCTGAAGGGTACTTCATATTGTTCAGATGAAACAGTTTTCTGGGAACCTGAACTAGGAATGCTGGAAGAAGCCATGTTCGCACGAGGTTTTTGTGAAAAAGATTGAAAGGGTTTTTGAGAAAGTAAGAACACTGAAATCCGAAATATTTAGAGAAAATGAAAGTGACGGTAAAAGAGTGTTAATCGTGTGAAGTGTGTTTAAATAGATTTCTAAACAATTTTGAAAACGTAAACGTTAAGAGAGAGAAATTAATAATGATTATTAGTATTTAATGATAGCTGATTTTAGGGGATTCAGAAAGATATTTGGAACGGTTACCCTTGACATGTGTCTCAATGCATCCAATTAGCGCTTTTGCCTTTTCAGAAACGTGAAAGCGTGTTCAGCCTCAGAAAATAGCTGATGACTGGATGACACTTGTTTTCTTGAGTGAACAGCACGTCTCTATCCTGGAAATTAAGCGCTCAGATATTCATGGATATATTCTGATACAATCTGCACTTCTAAAGATTCTCAAATATCTGGAAGTCCTCAAGTTGACTTTTCATCCAGAGCATTTGTGTGCTGCATCCAGCTGCTGCTATGTATTCAGCTTCTGCTATTGATAGAGCAATTGTGGATTGTCTTTTGCTGGACCATGAGATCAGATTTTCTCCCAGAAACTGGAAGCTTCCAGAAGTGCTTTTACTTTCTACTCTGTCTCCAGCAAAATCAACATCACAGTATCCTACTAAGCTGTAATCACTTGATTTTCTATAAAGCAAACCCAGATTAGTAGTACCTTTCAGATACTTGAAAATTCGCTTAACAGCTGTTAAGTGAGATTCTCTAGGATCTGATTGGAATCTAGCACAAATGCAAACACTGAATAAAATGTCAGGCCTTGAAGTCGTCAGATAGAGAAGAGAACCAATCATACCTTTGTAGACCTTCTGTTCTACCTTTTTACTTACCTCTTCTCTTTCCAGAATGCATGTGGGATGCATTGGAATCTTTGATGGCTTACATTCTGAGAGATCAAATTTCTTCAGAAGTTCTCTGACATATTTGCTCTGATGAATGTAAGTTCCTTCTGGGGTTTGATTGATCTGAATGCCCAGAAAGAATTTCAGTTCCCCCATTAGGCTCATCTCAAATTCTGCCTGCATACACTTAGCAAACTTTCTTCCCAGAGAAGGTTTAGTAGATCCAAATATGATATCATCAACATAAATCTGACATACTAAAATTTCATTCTTAACTGTCTTACAGAATAAGGTTGTGTCCACTTTCCCTCTGGTGAATTCCTTTTCTAATAGGAAGTTACTTAGTCTTTCATACCAAGCTCTGGGAGCTTGTTTCAGACCATACAGTGACTTCTTTAATTTGAAAACATATTCTGGATTTTTGGAACTTTCAAAACCAGGGGGTTGGTGCACATATACCTCTTCTTCTATATAGCCATTTAAGAATGCACTCTTAACATCCATCTGATACAGAGTGATGCCTTTATTAACAACAAATGAAATTAAGAGTCTGATAGATTCTAACCTGGCGACTGGAGAAAAGGTTTATGTATAGTCTATCCCCCTCTTGCTGACTATAACCTTGTGCTACCAATCGTGCTTTGTTTCTGATGACTTCACCTTGTTCATTTAGTTTGTTTCTGAACACCCATTTTGTTCCAATGACATTGAATCCTTTTGGTTTGGGAACTAGATCCCATAAGTCATTTCTTGTGAATTGACTTAGCTCCTCTTGCATTGCTAGAATCCAGTCATTGTCCAGAAGTGCTTCATCAATTGATGTTGGTTCAATTAGAGAAACCAGTCCCATGAGGGATTCTTCAGAGTTTCTGAAGCTAGCTCTTGTTCTGATTGGATCTTCCTTTCTTCCTAAGATTGTTTCTTCTGGGTGATTCATGCTGCTTCTGGATGGTCTTTTCTGAAGTTGATCAAAAGAAGGTGCTGGATTGCTTGTTGTTACTCTTTCTGATGATGAGGGGGTGTCTCTGTTAAGAGCTTCTGATGACTTGTCTTCAGTACCTGTGAATTCAACTTCCATACCTGCAAGTAATTCATTCTGCTTTGACTTTTGAGAGTCAAGCTTATCATCAAAACGAACACTGATTGATTCTTCCATAATCCGTGTTTCTGTATTGTATACTATGTACCCTCTTGAGCGTTCAGAGTATCCTAATATAATACACTTTTGTGCTTTAGAGTCAAACTTGTTCAAATAATTTTTTGTATTCAAAATAAAGCATGTACATCCAAATGGATGAAAATAAGAAATGTTAGGATTTCTGTTCTTCCATAATTCATATGGAGTCTTTTCCAGAATAGGTCTTATGGAGATTCTATTCTGAATGTAACATGCTGTGTTTATTGCCTCTGCCCAGAAGATCTTAGCAACGTTAGTCTCGTTGATCATGGTTCTGGCCATTTCTTGCAATGTTCTGTTCTTTCATTCTACAACTCCATTTTGCTGGGGAGTTCTAGGACAAGAGAAATCATGCAGAATGCCTTTGTCATTAAAGAATGACTCAAAATCATTGTTTTTAAACTCTCCACCATGATCACTTCTAACTTTGACGATTCTAAGATCCTTTTCATTCTGAACTTGGTTGTAGAAGGTGACAAACACAGAGTGTGACTCGTCCTTGTGTCTTAAGAACTTTACCCATGTCCATCTGCTATAGTCATCTACGATTACTAACCCATACTTCTTGCCACTGACTGAAGCAGTTTTAACTGGTCCAAATAAGTCAATGTGCAGAAGTTCTAATGGCTTAGAGGTGGAAACAACATTTTTAGATTTGAAAGATGGTTTTGCAAACTTACCTTTCTGACATGCTTCACACAGAGCATCTGAATTGAACTTCAGGTTAGGAAGTCCTCTGACCAGATTGATTTTGTTAATCTGAGATATTCTTCTCATACTAACATGTCCCAATCTTCTGTGCCAGATCCATTGCTCGTTGTTAACAGACATAAGACACTTTACATTCTGAATTTTTAGTTCAGAAAGTTTTATTTTATAAATGTTGTTTATCCTCTTTCCATTAAATAGGATAGTCGCATCTTTCTGACTAACAGCTTTGCATGAATTTTGATTAAAGATTATATCATAACCGTTATCACTTAATTGACTTATGGATAACAGGTTATGCATTAATCCATCTACTAATAAAACATTACTTATAGAGGGAAGATTTCCATTACCTACAGTTCCAGAGCCAATGATCTTTCCTCTCTGATTGCCTCCAAAGCCTACGTGGCCTCCAGGCTTAAGTTCCAGGCTTTGGAACATATGCCTTCTTCCTGTCATGTGTCGTGAGCAGCCAGAGTCTAGGTACCATGATTGGTGTTTCTGCTTTGCTACTAAAGATATCTGCCACATGTATTATTTTATCCTTAGGTACCCATATTTTCTTGGGTCCTGATTTGTTAGTTTTACCAAAACTCTGGTTGAATTTTGGTTTGACAGAATAATTACTACTTGTATATTTGATGTCATGTGTGTGCCCATATACAAAGTGTGAATCAAGTGAAGTGCGTTTTATAACTAAATCCATGGCATTCTTTGGTGTAGGTACCTTACCTTGGTATCCTATTCCTTTTCTGCCATTTCTGCTAACTCCATAGATCATTGAAGCCATTTTGCTTCTATATATGTTTTTAGCTAGAAACTTCTGAAAGCTGTGATCATATTCCTTGATGATCTCATCAGCACTGCTGGGAGTTTCAAGGATTGTTTCATTCTGAGAGTTTTGCAATAGATTTTCTAATTTTGAAATTTTATCTTTTAACTCAGAATTCTCCAATTTGAGACTCTCAGTCTTATCAGAGTCAGAAGCAAGATTCCTTTTCAGGTTTCTGAATTTGACTCTGATCTGCTGATATCTTTCTAGAATTTCATTAAGGCTTTCAGCTAGTTCATCCTTAGTAAAGTTTATAGCAAAGTCAGGAAATACCTCTTCTGTATCTGATTTAGAGTTTGACTCAGAAGCTTCACTGTCTTCTGTTATGTTTGCCATGAGAGCTATGTTTTCTCTTTCATCATCTGATTCTGAGTCAGCTTCAGATGTGTCAGAATCATCCCATGTAGCCATGAGACTTTTCTTCTTTTCCTTGCCAAACTTCTTTTTGGGCTTTTCCTTCTGAAGCTTTGGGCAATCACTTTTGTAGTGCCCTTGCTCGTTACATTCATAGCAGATGATGTCTTTGTCGTTTGGCTTTCTGTTTCCTGAAGAACCTTCAGATCTTCTGTGTCCATAGGAGGATTCTGACCTTCTGTATCTGGAGAAAGATTCATTCTGATTCTCTGATCTTCTGGGATTCCTGAACTTCCTTTGCCTCTGCTTCCATAATTGGTTCACCCTTCTGGAGAGGAGAGATAGTTCATCTTCTTCTGATGAAGACCCATCAGAGGTTTCTTCTACAGCCTGCAAAACTTTGGAGTCATATTTTCTGTTAGATTTTAAAGCTAATGGCTTACCTTGCTTTTGAGGTTCATCTGCTTCTAGCTCTATCTCGTGACTTCTGAGGGAGCTGACAAGTTCCTCCAGAGAGATTTTGTTGTGATCCTTGGATAGATTAAGCGCTGTGACCATTGGCCTCCACTGTTTTGACAAGCTTCTGATGATCTTCTTAACATGATCAACAGTAGAATACCCTTTGTCAAGAACTTTGAGACCAGCAACCAGAATTTGAAATCTTGAGAACATTGTTTCTATTGATTCACTTTCTTCCATCTTGAATTCCTAGTACTTCTGAATGAGCGCAAGAGCTTTGGTTTCTTTGACTTGAATGTTACCTTCATGCGTCATTCTCAGAGATTCAAACATATTCTTTGCAGTGTCTCTGTTTGATATCTTTTCATATTCAGAATAAGAGATGGCGCTGAGAAGAATTGTTTTGGCCTTGTGATGATTTCTGAAGTCACGCTTTTCCTGATCAGACATTTCCTTCTTGTCAATATTCTGACCACTTCCATCCACTAGGTGCGTGTATCCATCAGTCACAATGTCCCACAGATCAGCATCATGGGCCAGAAAGAAGCTTTCAATTCTGTCTTTCCAGTAGTCAAAGTTCTCTCCATCAAAGACTGGAGGTTTGCCATTGAATCTGTCTCTTTCTTCATTGTTGTCATTGGTGATGTTTTGATGTGGTCCTGCCATTGTGTTTTTCTGACGCTGGATCTTGTACTGACACGGTTAAGTTTTATAAGCTCAGAACCAGGCGCTCTGATACCAATTGATGATGTGAAAAAACACAAGAAGTGGGGTTGAATTGTAAAACTTAAATCAAAAGGATAAACAACACTGTATTTTTATCCTGGTTCGTTTGATCTCAAACTACTCCAGTCCACCCGTCAAGGTGATTTCGCCTCTCTCCAACGAGGTCTTAATCCACTATATTCAATAGGATTACAACAGCCTACTTTAACAACTGTTAAATCCTTCTTGAGTCAAACCACAGACCGGTTTATCTCAAGGAAATTCTCTTACAGATAATTGAACAAAATGTGTGTTAATGTTTTCTAACAAAACTATATATCACAACTGTGATAATACACAATATTAAGCTTGGAATAAAAACTGGATTGCTAGTGCGTTTGAGTGAGCGTGGTTTGAAAGCTTAGCAAATTGTATGAGTGCGTGCGTTTTCGTAGGCGTGTATATGCGTGCATCTTTTCTCACACAAACTTGTATATATAGCCAAGGCAAAGATACGTTGTTGTCCATAAATCACTTTCAATGATAATAACATTCTTTCCTCTTTGAGAAGATCTTGTCTTGGATAAATCCGTTGGTAATTAATCTGTCTTGAATGCTTAGTAACGCTTCAGAGTATTCTTTATGATAATCAGAGTGTTCTTTGCTTTAACTTATGCTGACGCTTCTGAGTGCTGATGACTTGGTAAGGATCTTGATCAAAGTCAGAGTATTTTATGCGCAGATTTTGTTCATCAGACTTCAGCGTATAATCTGGTAACTTCAGCATGTAGCACATGATATTGATCTTCTGATGCTGACATTTCTTCTGATGCTGATGTTGATACTGATCTTCTGATGCTTATTCCATCAGAACTTCTGTAAACACAACATAATTTTAAGTAGCATATATGTCTTATATATAAATCTTATAATTTATTTATTCTTGTATTTTGTTATCATCAAAACTCTAATTGAGGGTTGTAGAATCAAACTATGTTCTAACATAATACACTTATGTGCTTTAGAGTCAAACTTGCTCAGATGTTCTTTGGTGTTAAGAATAAAACAAATACATCCAAATGGATGGAAATAAGAGATGTCGGGCTTTCTGTTCTTCCACAGTTCATATGGGGTCTTATCCAGAATAGGTCTTATGGAGGTTCTATTATGAATGTAACATGTTGTGTTAATTGCTTCTGCCCAGAAGTTCTTAGCAATGTTAGTCTCGTTGATCGTGGTTCTGGCCATTTCTTGTAAAGATCTGTTCTTTCGTTCTACAAATCCATTTTGTTGGGGAGTTCTAGGACAAGAGAAATCATAAGAGATGCCATTCTCATTACAAAATATTTCAAATTTTTTGTTTTCAAATTCTCCACCATGATCACTTCTGACTTTAACAATTCTAATATCTTTCTCATTTTGGACTTTGTTACAGAAAGCGAAGAACACAGAGTGTGACTCGCACTTGTGTCTTAAGAACTTTACCCATGTCCATCTGCTATAGTCATCTACGATCATTAATCCATACTTCTTGCCACTATTGGATGCAGTTTTCACTGGTCCCAATAGATCTATATGCAGAAGATCTAATTGTCTAGAGGTAGAAATAACATTTTTTGCTTTAAAAGGGGGTTTTGCAAACTTGCCTTTTTGACATGCTTCACACAGAGCATCTGAGCTGAACTTCAGGTTAGGAAGTCCTCTGACCAGATTGAGTTTGTTAATCTGAGATATTCTATTCATACTAATATGCCTCAATCTTCTGTGACAGGCCCATTTCTCATCGTTAACAATAGGCATTTTACATTCTTACTTTTCAGTTCAGAAAGTTTTATTTTGTAAATGTTGTTCTTTTTCTTTCCATTAAAGAGGATAGATCCATCTTTCTAACTAACAGCTTTACAGGGCTTTTGATTGAAGATTATATCATAACCGTTATCACTAAATTGACTTATGGATAACAAGTTATGCATTAATCCATCTACTAATAGAACATTAGTAATAGAAGGAAGATTACCGTTACCTATTGTTCCAGAGCCAACGATCTTCCCCTTCTGATTTCCTCTAAAACCTATGTAGCCTCCAGCTTTAAGTTCCAGGATTTGGAACATATGCCTTCTTCTCATCATGTTTCGAGAGCATCCAGAGTCCAAGTACCAGGATTGGTGTTTCAGTCTTGCTGTCAAAGATATCTGCTACATATAAAATTTTATCCTTAGGTACCCATATCTTTTTGGGTCCTTATTTGTTAGAGTTACCAAAATTCTGTTTGAATTTTAGTTTAGAAGAGAAATCATTACTGGTATATTTTAAATCATGTGTCTTCCCATAGGTAAAGTGAGATTTCAGAGGAGTGTGTTTAATAACCAAAGCCTTGACTTTCTTAGGTTAGGATACTTTACCATTGTATCCTATACCTTCTCTGCCATTTTTTCTAACTCCATAGATCATTGAAGGCATCTTGCTTCTATCTATGTTTTTAGCGAGGAATTTCTGAAAGCTATGATCATATTCCTTTATGATCTTATCATAATTACTAGGAACTTCTGAGATAGTTTCCTTCTGAGTGTTTTGTAGGTCGTTTTTAAGTTTTGAAATTTTTTCTTTCAACTCATAATTTTCCAATCTCAGATTCTTAGTTTCTCCAGAGTCAGAAACTAGATCCTTTTTCAGGTTCTTGAATTTGACTCGAAGTTGCTGATATCTTTCAAGAATTTCACTTAGACTTTCTCCTAATTCAGATTTAGTAAAATTTATAGTGAATTTGGGAAATACCTTTTCAGTGTTTGATTTTAACTTTGATCCAGATGATTCAGTATCTTCTGACACGTTGGCCATAAGAGAAATGTTGGCTCTTTCATCTTTTAATTTTGTGTCTTCTTCAGAAGAATCTGAGTCATCCCATGTTGCCATGAAACTTTTCTTCTTCTCCTTAGAGAACTTCTTTTTCGGTTTCTCCTTCTGAAGCCTTGGACAGTCGCTTTTGTAGTTCCCTTGTTCATTGCACTCATAGTAGACAATGTCCCTGTTGCTTGACTTTCTGTGTCCAGAAGATGATTCAGACTTTCTGTATCCAGAAGATGATTCAGGCTGATTCCTTATTCTTCTGGAATTTCTGAAATTCCTTTGCCTTTGCTTCCGCAGCTGATTAACTCTTCTGGAGAGAAGAGACAATTCATATTCTTCTGATGATGATCAACCAGAGATTTCTTCTATTGCCTGCAAAACATTAGAATCATATTTTTTTTATATTTAAGGGCTAAAGGCTTACCTTGCTTCTAAGGCTCATCATCTTCTAACTCTATCTTATGACTTATGAGAGAGCTAAAAAGTTCTTCTAGATATATATTGTTCAGATCTTTTGCTAGTATGAGATTGGTGACCATGGGTCTCCATTGCTTTGGTAAACTTCTGATGATCTTCTTTACATGATCAGCATTTGAGTACCCTTTGTCTAGAACTTTCAGCCTAGCAACCAGAATTTGAAATCTTGAGAACATTTCTTCAATGGTTTAACTTTCTTTCATTTTGAAGGCTTCATACTTCTGAATGAGCGCAAGAGCTTTGGTTTCTTTTACTTGCGTGTTTCCTTCATGCGTCATTCTCAGAGAATCAAACATGTTATTTGATGTCTCTCTGTTTGTGATCTTCTCATACTCTAAATATGAGATGGCACTCAAGAGAATAGTTCTGGCCTTGCGATGATTTCTGAAGTCTCGCTTTTGATGATCTGACATTCTTTTTCTGTCAATCTTCTGACCACTTTCATCAACAGGATGTATGTACCCATCAATCACCATATCCCAGAGATCAGCATCATGAGCCAGAAAGAAGCTTTCAATTCTGTCTTTCCAGTAATAAAAGTTCTCTCCATCAAAGATTGTAGGTTTGCTTTTGATTCTGTCTTTCTCATCATGGTAGTCATTGCTGATGTTCTGACTTGGTCCCACCATAGTGTTTTTCTTAGCTTGGATCTTTTACTGACACGGTTAAGTGCTTGAACTCAGAACCAGACGCTCTGATTCCAATTGAAAAATTGAAAAACACAAGAAGGGGGGTTGAATTGGAATCTTAAAATTCAATGGAAAGAACATGTTGATTTTTATCCTGGTTCGTTTGAACTCAAACTACTCCAATCAACCCGTCAAGGTGATTTCGCTTCTCTCCAATGAGGTCTTAATCCACTAATCAATCTTGATTACAAATCTACTTTGACTACTGCCAAATTCTTCTTGAGTATAACCATAACCCGGTTCTTCTCAAGGAAATGCACTAAATAATATGATAGTAAGTCAGTGTACAATGTTGTTTTCTTACAAAATAGTATCACAATGTTGTGATGTTTTACACAGTAGAAATAATTGTATGTATTAGGATTAGAAAAGATTGCAGCGTTGTTGAGTGTTGTGAAATCATAAACGATTTATCCTCACGTCTTGTTTAAATAGGCGTAGCATGGATGATCATTTGGAAACTTGATTAATGATAGTTAAGGTGTTTCCAAAAATAAAGATCCTTGTTCCCTTCCAGCCGTTACTCTTGAAATGGAAATATTTGATTTGTAACACTTCAGAACATTGAGGTATACGTTGCTGCTTGCTTCGGAACTTTTGAAGGTCAGAGCCATAAGATCCTGTTTGCAGCGTTAGACTTACTTTCCCAGAGTTGTGTAATCAGAGTTAAAACATCTTTCTTTTAGCGCAACTTCTAATCTTCTTTCATCAGAGCTTTTTGAGAATTGTCTACATTCACAGCAAGAACAACCTTGTAGCTTATCTTCTGATCTTGTTCCATCAGAACTTCTCTACAAAATAGAATATAATTTTAGAGTGCATATTTGTTCTTTGTGTTTGTTATCATCAAAACTCTTACTAGGGTTGTAGAATCAAACTATGTTCTAACATAATCTTCTGACTATGGAGAGATTTAGGAGTTTATAGGCCTGCAAAGAAAGATTGTATAGCATGGTGTGGGATTTGGCCATAAGGTTTTCAAAAGAAAAGACCTATAATTCAAGAATGAAATGCCAACTTCAACTCTTCGAAACTCTCAGCTCAAGCTGTTAGACGGTGTAGCAAGTGATTGAGAAGGGGGGTGAATAGATCGCCTCCTTATTACTTAAGAATTTAAAATATTTTATCAAAGTTGATTAAAAACAGCGGAAAAACACGGTCCGAATCTACTTTCGTCTATTTTGAACCGGCTACTAGAAAACTGGACATATAATAAACTTGTTGGGTTTTTATTAATGTGAAATAGATGAAATTTAACACAAATCAAATGTACATTTCAATGCGCTTATCATAAGAACGCTATTTCCAATGAACAAAAACTTGCAAGCAATTTTGTCAAACAGTTGGCGTATGCTTGTTCAATGATTAACAATAATGGTAGTTTAGTAAAAGAGTTTGTACCACTATTGTATCACTGAACAGAAAAACCATCAAACCAATTGAATCACAAAAATGCAGAAAACGTAAAGAGAAAGAGAGAAAGAAAATGATACACGGGCAGTTTGGTAAGGAAGTTCCCCATTGTCGTCCTCGTGCATGGGTACGTCTCCCTCTCAATTCCAAAACTGAAATTGAGACCTGTTGTTGTACCCTAAAATTTTCCCTCCCATATTCCTCAATACATGTCAAGTGAGGTCATCAAATTGCTCAAGGAAGTCCAAGGGTTGACCAGACCAACTCTCTCCTAAGGCAGTCTACCCCAAATTAGGGTTTCATTTTGCACCAAGATGTTTGAATCAAAAGGTTCCCAAATTCTCACCTTTGTCCTAATATGTTCTCAAGATCATCCATGTCATGTTTCAAGCCTTGCAGAGGAAATTTGCTCAGTCAATTGCTCAAAGGCCTGAAAATCGAATATGCTAGGGCAAAAGTCAATTGTGGCCCACATACAGTCAAACTTCAAGATTTTTGGTCAAAATTATCATTTTGAAGTATTATTCATCATTTGATCAAGGGTTGATCATGATTCCTCAAGGATCACTCACAATTCATCAAAACCCAAAAGTTGCTAAATTAGGGTTTTGTAGGAAAAAGTCAACTCAACTTTGACCAAGCATAACTTTCTCATGTTTTATCAAAAATGACCCATCCAAAGCTCATTTTTAAGAGGATGTAATTCTATACAATTCATCTTGATCTCCCAAGTTCAAAATATGCACTCACAAGAAGATATGAATTTGGACATTTTAGGTCATTCTGGAAAGTCAACAAAAACACCTTTTGGGTCAAAGCTTCATACATGAACATGGAATACTCAATTGTGATTAGACCAAAAAGGTTGCTTATAGGACATCTTAAGCTTTCTAAATAGTCCAGGAACACCTCTCTAGGGTCAAAATTGATGGAGTTATGCATTGGCCAAGTTGACCCTTTTTGCAAAATTGCCAAAAGTCTAAAGTGTCCAAAATTGCATTTTTTGCCAAATGGGAACAACTTTTTATGCTTGCAATGAGTTTGTAATGTGGTCCACGACCCATGATCCCTTCCACTTGTCATTCTTTTATATTTGTTATTTATTTTGATTTTATTTCAATAAAATCAAATAAAATCAATATGAAATAATGAAAATATCAAAAGCTAATTAAATCTTGAGATTTTGTGCATGATAAGGTCCATTACACAGCTGGAGACAAGATCAAATCGTGCAAGGTTCAAAATGGACAGAAAAAGATTGAGTTTGCTTGTTTTGGAAAGATTTTGCACAAGGATCAAATCATGAATCAATATTCATAATTGGAAGAGATTGAATATGAAATTGTAACCCTAATGCATTCTACTATACATAAGGAACAAGTGCAGACCAAAAACAAGAGGCTGGAGGCGTGCAAGAGAGAACGAGTTTCAAAAGTTCAAGAAAAAGTGGCAAACAGATTTCCAAGTTTTAGGCCATATCAAGCCATTCTGGTCATCCCAATCGTTTACTGGACTCCCCAGGATGGTGTTTCGATTGCTAGCAAGCTTTCCCACGCTTTGAAATGCCCTGTAAGAGTCACACGGTTTCCATATTTTCTTGATTTCGAATACACTAATTCTGGCATATTTAGCATGATTAATAGACATATTTTTCATCCTTGAGATGTTTGCAACTAATGGTTATGATTAATTGCATATTTGTTAACTGTATATCAAGTTGCCATGGCTAGGGTTCATGCTTCGGTTTTAGGGATTTTTCATACAGGAACAATTGGCCATTAATAATGGTACCATGATGCTCGTGAGGTTGCAACGAGTTGATTGGTACCATTGGTTGTGATTTATCATACATGTACAGGATTTTGGAATGGACAAGGGTTATACCTACGCCTGGTGTCCGTAGGTAAAGGTCTTTTGTCTAAAATGACGAAAGCAACAAAGAAGACAGTGGTGTGGCAGTCTATGAGTGAATCGTTTGAATCTGTGCGCGTTTTGGGTAGCGTGTCACATGATTTGTATTATATTGTATTTATTGCATTATTATTACAACTAAACAAGCCAGCGTAGATGGTAAAGTTGTTGGTCTTTGATGCACACGTCTTGGGTTCGATCCCAGGCGTGTGTATTTTATTATTTTCTCAATAGTTTCAGGTTAATCCAGTGCTTCCCAACCACAAGCGTGTTCCGTGTACTCTCAACATCAGCCATATGATGTACTCCTGGCCAGATCTAATACACCCATAAAGAAGGTCCACCATGTGCCATAGTCCAGCATGCACACAGGATTGAAAAAGTCAAAGGGGCCAAGGAATTGTTGGGCCTAGAAGTCAGAATCATACCCCCTTCTTGCCAAATAACACCAGGCCCATCCATTCTCATTCTTTTTATTTTTCTTTTATTTATTTAATTTGTATAATTATTTTTTAACCAAAATCAATTTCTTTTTTTCACAAAATAAATCATAAAATCAAGTTTCACAAAATTTAGAATTAGTTTTTTTTATTTTATCAAATTTACTTTTAATGTTAGTTTAATTTAATTTAGGATAATTCTAACTTTTTTTTTTAAAAATCAATTAGAAAGAATTAGGGTTAACTCTTGATTTAATTTTTATTTCTTTTCTCGAAACAAAAATACAAAAAATAAGTTAATTTAATTATTTTTATTAATTTAAATTAATTAGTAATTAGGTTTTTTTTTAATTATTCAATTAAACCTTATTTTCTCAAAATAAAACAAAAACGACAAAAAAGTGATTTCTTCTTGTAAATTACAATTAGGTAGTTAGGGTCAAAACCCTAAATCTCTCGTTTTCGATTCATCGTGCGCGTTTAATATTATTTTTGCAATATTAATGTAACTGCTCACGGTATGTAATAGTTTAATCTAGGATTTTCTTTATTTATCGTCTTTTACAGGTTTTTGGCTATGTAATTAATCCCTACCCCGAAGCCTTGTAATAGCGTAGGTTTTATTTCTCGCATGTTAATTCTCGCAAATATTAACTGTTTAGATGTATGTTAATAGGATTGTATGACGAGATTGCATGATAATTTATAACGGCTAGAAAACCCTAATGTGCAAAGATAATAACTGAAATCAAATCACTCGCACATGCGCACTCCTAGGGTATACTCTCACTTCGGTTGCCTTCGGTGAACGGTCATTAAGTATAGGGTGTCTTAGTGGTTGCCCTCCAGTCTAATAAAGATCAAAAGTCCCGTTCGGAAATGTGGCCTCGGAAAGGTTGCCTCGAAAATGTTGCCTCGAATATGATCTTAAGACTTTAGGGTTATTATTAAGACGTTCTAACATTGCTTTAGTGATCGTACGTCCCTCTTGAATTGACCCTTATAAATCCAACGATGATGCTTCCTATTTCTCAATAGTAGGGTAGCGTTGTCTAAAGGAAACGAGAATAGAAACGATCTTGTTTTGAGTAGGTAGATGCTAGTAGGTACTTGCTAAAATCGAACTTTTTCACACCAAACACTTTTCAAACTAAAGTTTTCAAAAACAACTTCGTAACACTCTTGAGGACAGAAACAAGGGTTAAAATGAAGTAAAACCAAAACTTTTCAAAACAAACACACACAAGCAATTTTAAAAGATGAGCAAGTGCCTAAGAGCCCATGGAAAATCATGGATAGAAAGGGTGCTAACACCTTCCCTTTCTATAATCTAACCCCCGTACTCAGAATATCTCGAAAAAGGAATTTTTTTGTGCTTTTTTCCTTTCCGGTTGGATAAAATAAAAGTCGGTGGCGACTCTTGCTTACCGTGACATTTTGCGAATATAAAAAACGCAAAAACGCAAACCAGTATTTTCAAAAACAGTCAGTTCTACCACCGTATCACAGAATTGGCGACTCTGTTGGGGAATTAATAAGTGAGGTATACCTTAGGATTTAGGTCATCATAAATTTCTTCTCTTGTTTGTTTTGGTTGCTTTACTTTTAAGGGCTTTGTTTGGGAGTTACTATTGATCTTAACCCGGATCTGGGGACACCTTTTAGGTAAGTAGCAATAAACTGTGAGGGAACTGTACGCCATAGACCGATACGGTTAAAGCAGTAGCTACGTTGATGTGGCACATTGGTTGGTACTGATATCCCTTGTGGAGAAACGAGGAGAATATGGGGCCGCTATGTATGTCATTAAGCATCAACTGACCTTAGAACCTTTAATCGACCAACTTGGCCATTAGAAAGTAGTTAGATACCCAACCTCGGTGTAAAGCTAAGAACTGGTTGATACTCGATGCTACACTCATTGAGACCATACTCTCGAGATAGTTTTGGCTGCAAGAAAAGATTGCGTGAGCTGAAACCATGACCGATGGAGGATGGTCAGTGATATTAAGAACCTCTAGAACCCGGTTATTTTTGCTAGGATAGGTTGAAACCAACTTAACTTCAAGAGGGTAATACCTTTGACCCCATGCCAGCCTTAAACTTAAGGGATTTTGTTTGACTTGTCTGCCTTTGCCATGCCTGTTATCTGCTATACTTGTTGTTTGTTTTATCATGACATCATGCATCATAACATGGCATTCATTCTTCATTATACTAACCATTTAAAAGACCAAGGGAATTTATCTTTGTTCTGTTTTGCAGATTATGGCTTTCGTGCGTAGAAATACCATCCGAGTTAACTTTGTGAAAATACCTGCTCAACTTAAAGAGTTAGCCTCAAGAGTTTCTGAAACATCTATGTTTATTAAGATACATGGTCAGCTTCTTAGCCTGGTCACCTCAAAGATTGATGAGCAGATGATGAGTGTACTTTTCCAGTTTGTTGATCCTGTGCATCATTGCTTCACCTTTCTAGATTACCAGCTGGTTCCCACTTTGGAAGAGTTCTCTCACTTATTGGGCATATCCATCCTTGAGCAGGTACCCTTCACAGGTATGGAAGAGACTCCTAGACCAGAAGACATTGCCTCAACTCTGCATCTGAAACGGGCTGATGTAGTATCCAATTGGGAAACACGAAGCGGGGTCAAAGGTTTCTTAGCCAAGTTTCTGATAGATCAGGCTCAACTATTCTGGGATAGTTTGGATTTTCAAGCTTTCGAAGATATCTTGGCTCTCCTTATCTACGGTTTGGTTCTCTTCCCGAATCTGGTTTCCTTTGTAGATGTGAACACGGTCAAGATTTTCCTTTCTCGCAATCATGTGCCTACTCTACTGGGTCATATCTTGCATGCCCTCTACACCTGTACTGTGCAAAGAAGAGGGACTCTTATGTGTTGCATGTCGTTGCTGTCGAGGTGGTTTATTTCGCACCTCCCTAAGTTTGTGCTGAAGAATGAAGAAGGTTTGGGTTGGTCCTACAGAATAATGTCACTTGCCAATACAGATATTCTGTGGAGTTCCAGGGCTATGGAAGACACTGCAGTCATTGATCATTGTGGGGGATACCCTAATGTCCCATTGCTTGGAATTAGAGGGGGTATGACTTACAATCCTTTTCTAGCTTTGCGACAATTTGGTCGTGCTCGGAGAGATGGTCCCCATGAGCTACTTCTTGAGGATATTGCATTTGACTACAAGGAGGACGTTGCAAGCACCGCCAGAGGTTTATACGAGCCTGGGGAATGGTGAATAGATCTGATCCCCAAGAGCTGGGACCAAGGACTTCCCTTCCTATACAGACTTACCTCCAATGGGTCCGAGCTCATGCCTAGAAGCTTGGGATTCCCTATGAGGCCGTGTTACCGGTGATTGTAGAGCCCACTAATGAAGAAGGCGTCCCTTACACAGTTCTTTATCCTTACATGCCCACTGATCCTGGGACGTTGCAGAGGTCTTAAATTCAGCTGAAAGAGGAGAGGGATACTTACCGGGAGAAGTACCATGAGCAAGAAAAGAGGATTTTGAAGCTCACTAGCAAGCTCGAGGAAGAAAGAGTGGTCAATGACTACGTCGGCACAAAGAGGAAGCGTCCATGGGACTTTTGATTTTGCTTTTTCTAGTTTAGATTTGTTTTCCATTTACTTCTTTGTAACGCCTGAAAGGCATTGTTGAACCTTTTTACAAGTTAATCTAATAAAGTTTGTTTATTTTTTGGTTTGCAAATTTAAATTTCCCAAAGTCTTTAAAATCATTACATGCGCATCCCATTATCATGCACACCATTACAGGTACCATTACAGGTTTCTCATCTTCTTCGCTGTTTATTTCAGCACGAAATGTCTTCTGATCAAGCCATCAAAGATCTTCAGGCACAAAACGCCCAATTCCAACAGATGTTCTTAAGCTTGGCTAAAGGGCAAGAGGATATAAAAACTCTCATTCTGAAAGAGAAGAAGAAGAAGGTCGTTCTTCTGAATATGTGCAAAAGGTATGGGGATAGGTTGAAACAGCAAGCTGATCTAACCTTTTCATCCAGGGAAGGGGAGAACCAAGAAGAAGAAAATGGGCCCCAGTCCTTCCATCTTTGATAATGATACGAATTATGATGAGGAGCAATATCCTCCTGCTGAGGATAGGTACAAGAAGTTAGAAGACCGTATGAGTGCTATGGAGATTCAAAAGATCCCTGGTTTGGATTTCGGAGAGCTGGGACTGGTATCGGGAGTGGTGATCCCTCATAAGTTCAAAACTCCGGTTTTTGCCAAATACGATGGAGTATCCTGTCCAAAACTCCATCTTCGCTCGTATGTCAGAAAAATCCAACCTCACACTGTTGATAGAAACTTGTGGGTGCATTTCTTTCAAGATAGTCTGTCAGGGACTCAACTTGAATGGTTTTATCAGTTGGAAGGAGCCAACGTCCTAAACTGGGAAGACCTTGCTGCTACTTTTTACAGGCAGTATCAGTATAACGCCGACCTTGCTCCCACTTGTACACAGCTTCAATGTATGTCTATGGGTGCAAGTGAAGGTTTTAAGGACTATGCTCAAAAGTGGAGAGATTTGGCTGGAAGAGTCCAACCCCCTTTGTCTGATAGGGAGATGGTTGACATGTTTCTAGGGACGCTATCAGGTCCATATTTCAATCATCTGATCGGCAGTTCATCATTTGGGTTTACTGAGTTGATCTTAACTGGAGAGAGAGTAGAAGCTGGTATCCGAAGTGGTAAGATACAGAAGGATACTTCATCAAGTGCAGTAAAGAAGCCTTTCACCGGTAAGAAAGAAGCTAGTGCAGTCTACGGCACGAGAGGCTAAAGCAGACCTGAACACCGTCAAGCAGTAAATGAGGTAGTGATATCAAGACCCACAGTTGTTCCACAATGCAACAATTAACAAAGGGTGGAAAGACCACAAAGGCAGTTCACTCGGCTCAATATGACTCTGACTTAAATTTTACCATAATTATTGAAGACCAATCTGGTAACTCTGAGGGAAGCCCCGAAGAACCCCAACACCACTTCTCCCCACTATAACCCGAATGCCCGCTGCGCCTATCACTCCGAAAGTCCAGGTCATGATACAAACAATTGTTGGGCCTTGAAAAATAAAGTGAAAGACTTAATCAAAGCCAAAGAGATTGAGTTTGACGCTCCAGAGAAGCCCAACTCCATAACTGCTCCCATGCCCAAGCATGGTCATGGAGTAAACATTATGGACGATGATGTATTTGTGACCTCCGTGGAAGAAATTTCTACTCCTTTGATGACAGTAAATAAGAATTTGTTGTTGTCCGGTTTATTTCCGGGTTGTGGTGAAGGTTGCCACATGTGTTCAATTCTGCCTGCTGGTTGCCACTTATTGAAATCTGGTGTTCAGCTCCTGATGGATAATAAAGAGATCATGTTCGAAAAGACTATGATTCTGTTGGTTCCAATTGAAGATGTTGCCATCATAACCATTTTCTCCAATCCTTCCAAGGTTTCTTCGAGAAAACCTATTAGGATTACACCCATCCAAAGAATTGCTCCGTTAATAATTATTGTCCCTGGTCCTATCCCATACACTTAGGATAAGGCTGTCCCTTGGCACTATGGTGTCGATGTGTATTACCATGGAGTCAAACAAGACCTAAAACGTGAGGAAGCTGATGTTGATGTCAGCAATATTGTCGGGGCTAGCAAGGTCACCAGAAGCGGAAGACTCTTTTCTCTCGAGATCTCCCCTCTGACTGTCCACAAACATGTTGTCATTCCATTTTCTAGTACATCAACTACCATCCCAGTTCCTATTCCAGTCATCACCCATGTCGCCGAGCCATCTGGGACTCGAGGCAAACAAATCATAGGTGAGCCTGCCCAGACGGAGGCGCCTAAGAAGATCATTGTAGAAACCTCTAAGCAGGAGATAGAGGAAATAATGAAGATTATCAAGAAGAGCGAGTACAACATAGTCGAGCAGCTGGGGCAGACCCCATCGAAGATCTCCATGTTGTCCTTGTTATTGTGTTCTGAAGCCCATGCAAAGGCTTTAATTGCATTCTTCAAAACTGCGCATGTGCCATAGGAAACTTCTGCCGATCAATTCAAAGATTGCGTAGCTAGCTTGACTGCCAACAATGGGATGGGATTCTCAGATGCGGATATGACTACTAAAGGAAGAAATCATAATTACGCTCTGCACATCTCGATCGAGTGCAGGGGCACTACTATGGCCCATGTATTGGTGGATATCGGGTCCTCATTGAATGTTCTGCCAAAGAAGGCATTAGACCGTCTGGACTATAAAGTTTGATTCTGAAACCGAGAAATATTGTGGTCAAGGCTTTTGACGGGTCAAAGAGAAGGGTGCACGGGGAGGTGGAGATCCCTGTTAAAGTTGGCTCCCAGACTTTTGCATCCATTTTCTACGAGATGGACATTAGATCATCATATTTTTGCTTGCTGGTTCGTCCTTAGATTCATAAGCCTGGGGCAATTACTTCCACGCTCCATCAAATGTTGAAATATCCAGTAAAGGGGAAGATTGTTATGGTACGAGGAGAAGAGGAGTATATGGTGAGTCATCTCAATTCCTTTCGCTATGTGGAGATGGATGGGGAGTTCATCGAAACCCTTTGTCAGAACTTTGAAGAGGTCCCCCAGGATTTAGCGTTAACTGAAGTTGCTATCGACAAACCTCCGATGAAGATGGCTTCTCTCAAGGATGCCAGGGGTGTAATCGAAGAAGGTGGGTGTGCCAATTGGGGTCGACTCCCTTATTTTACTCACAAAACTGACAAATTTGGTTTGAGCTTTACTACAGGGGCTCAAAGGGTTGTTAGGCGCGCACAGATTGGAAGACCTCATCTGCATATAAGCAATCAGGGAGTTAATGCAATTGAAGATGATGAAGAAGATTCAGATATTGACAACTGGATCTACCCAACAACCAATGGTGGATTGAACAACTGGACGGCGAAGGACTTCATACTTGTTTCTTTTATTCCACAGTAATTGACTTTTGTTTTAAAGAGTTGTAATAGACAGTTTAAAACTTTATGGCCCGGTGCCTTTCCCGAGGCACCTTGGCTTTGCTTGTGAGGGCTTATTATTTGTCATTTCATATATCATTAATAAAACATTGGACGTTTCTTGTATTACAAATGTTGCCCTCTTTGTTTTTCTTTTTCTGTCTCTCGCTTTATCAAAGCAGTTATTCTCTTACACACAATCACGTATCATAATGTAGATCCATGTCCACTCTGGATCCAATTGATAACGACTCTGCAACTGCCAGTTATGACTTCGAAAATCCGATCAACCAAGTCGAGGATGAAGGTGAGGATGATTGTGAGGTGCCCGGAGAACTTGCTAGACTGTTACTACTGGAAGAAAGGGCCATACAGCCTCATGAAGATCCAGTTGAATCAGTAAATTTGGGTACCGAGGAAGACAAGAAAGAGGTTAAAATAGGTGTAAATCTGGAGCCCAATGTCAAGCAACGGTTGATACAAATGCTACGCGACTATGTTGAGATCTTCGCCTGGTCTTATGAGGACATGCCTGGTTTGGGAACTTATATTGTGGCACACCTCCTGCCGACTAAAGAAGACTGTCCTCCGGTAAAGCATAAGGTTCGCCGTATACGCCCTGAGATGTCTGAGAAAATCAAAGCTGAAGTCATGAATCAGTTTGACGCGGGATTTTTAGCTGTCACTTCTTATCCACAGTGGGTTTCCAAAGTTGTTCCGTTGCCTAAGAAGGATGGTAAGGTACGGATGTGTGTGGACTATAGAGATCTGAACAGGTCAAGCCCCAAAGATGACTTCCCACTTCCTCACATCGATGTTCTGGTTGACAACACTACACATCATAAGATCTTCTCCTTCATGGATGGTTTTTATGGTTATAATCAGATCAAGATGGCTCCCAAGGACATGGATAAGACAATCTTTGTTACACAGTGGGGCACCTTTTGTTACAAGGTAATACCTTTCGGGTTGAAGAATGTTGGGGAAACTTATCAGCACGCCATGGTCGCTTTGTTCCACGACATGATTCACCATGAGATTGAGGTTTATGTTGATGACATGATCGCAAGGTCCCAGACTGAGGAAGAGCACCTTGACCATCTCCAGAAACTGTTCGACAGATTGAAGACGTACAAGCTAAGGTTAAAACCGAACAAGTGCACCTTTGGGGTAACGTCTGGTAAGCTGCTAGGTTTCGTCGTCAGTGATAAGGGTATTTATGTGGACCCTGCCAAGGTAAAGGCCATACAGGAGATGCTGGCTCCCCCCACAGAAAAGGAAGTTAAAGGCTTTTTGGGACATCTGAACTACATCGCCCGATTCATTTCACATCTGACTGCTACTTGTGATCCAATCTTCAAGCTGCTGAAGAAAAATCAAGTGGTAAAATGGAATGATGAATGTCAGACCGCTTTCGAAAGAATCAAGGAATACCTCCAAGAGCCACCTATTCTGATGCCTCCAGTGGAAGGAAGACCTTTGATATTATAGTTGACAATACTGGATAATTTAATGGTGTGTGTGTTGGGGCAGCATGACAAGTCTGACCGAAAAGAGCATGCTATTTACTATCTTAGCAAAAAGTTTACCGACTGTGAGACCCGATACTCATTGCTTGAGAAAACTTGTTGGGCTTTGGCATGGGCTGCTCACCGGTTGAGACAGTATATGCTGACTCATACCACCCTATTGATATCAAAGACGAATCCAATCAAGTATATCTTCGAGAAGCCTGCCTTGTCTGGAAGAATAGCAAAATGGTAGATGATCTTAACTAAGTACGACATCCAATATACAACCCAAAAACAATCAAGGGGAGTGTATTGGCGGATCATTTGGCGCATCAGGCCGTGGATGACTACCAATCCATGAATTTCGAGTTCCTGGATGAGAACATCGTGTTGGTGACTGACTGTGAAGAACCTGGACCGGATGAAGGACCTGAGGAAGGATCCCGATGGTCTATGTTTTTTGATGGAGCCTCAAACGCGTTAAGTAATGGCATTGGTGCTGTAATTATATCTCCTGAGGGTTGTCATACTCCATGCACCGCCCGATTATGTTTTAACAACACCAACAATATGGCGGAGTATGAAGCATGTATCATGGGTCTTCGAGCTGCTATTGACCTGAGGATTAAGTTCTTGAGTGTATTCGGAGACTCCGCTCTGGTGATCAGTCAGATCAAAGGCGAGTGGGATACGATGCACCCAAACCTTATTCCTTACAAAGAATATGTACTGACATTGCTCCCACACTTTGAGGAGATAACCTTTGAACTCTTCCCAAGAGAGGAGAATCAGTTAGCGGACGCGCTAGCTACCATGTCTTCTATGTTCAAGGTCAGGTGGGACAATGAAGCTCCCCAGATTACCATCGAGAGTTTGGACGAACCCGCGCATTGTTGTGACATCGAGACTGAAGAGGTAGCAGATAAACCTTGGTTCCATGAGGTAAAGAGGTATCTTGAGGCTCAAGAGTACCCCGAGGGTTCATTTGTTAATGATAAGAAGTTTCTGAGAAGGTTCGTTGCAAAGTTCTTCATCATTAATGGTACCCCTTATAAGCGTAACGATGATTCAACCTTACTGCGATGTGTGGACAAAAGCGAGGCAGAAAGGATCATGGAAGAGTTACATGAAGGTACCATCGGAACTCATTCTAGTGGACATACCATGGCAAAGAAAATCCTACGGGCAGGATATTACTGGTCCACTATGGAAGCCGATTGTTATCATCACTCTCGAACCTGTCATAAGTGTCAAGTCTATGCTGATAAAGTGCATGTACCTCCAGTTCCTCTAAATGTTTTGACAGCTCCTTGGCCTTTTGCAATGTGGGGCATCGATATGATAGGTGAGATCAGACCTACCACGTCTAACGGGCATCATTTCATTTTGGTGTTTATTGATTACTTTAAGAAGTGGATCGAGGCAGCTTCCTTTGCTACAATGACCAAGAACATCGTGGCGCGGTTTATTCAACACAATATGATTTGTCGATATGGTGTACTAGAGAGGATCATTACGGATATGGTACAAATCTTAATAATACAATGATCACTGAACTCTGCAAACAGTTCATGATACAGCATCATAACTCTTCTCCCTACCGGCTGAAGATGAATGGGGCTGTTGAAGCAGCTAACAAGAACATCAAAAAGATTGTGCAGAAGATGACGGTGACCTACAAAGACTGGCATGAGATGTTACCATTTGCTCTTCATTGGTACCATACCTCGGCAAGGACATCGACAGGGGCAACACCCTACTCTCTGGTGTATGGCATGAAGGTAGTCCTACACATAGAAGTCCAGATACCCTCTCTCTGGATTATGAAGGATGCGGGTTTGAACAAAGACGATTAGATCCAAACCCAACTTGATCAGCTAAATTTAATCGATGAAAAGAGACTTACTGCTATTTGTCATGGTCAGACGTACCAAAAGCGAATGATCAAGGCTTTTAACAAGAAAGTCAGGCGTCAAGAATATCAAGTCGGGGATCTGGTGATCAAACGCATCATACTGCCGCAAGGTGATCCCAGGGGAAAATGGACCCCCACATACGGAGGGCCATTTGTGGTTAAGAACATTTTCTCGGGAGGATCTATGATTCTAACCACCATGGATGGCTACGACCTTCCTCACCCCATCAATGCAGACATAGTGAAAAAATACTACGCATAATCAAAGACCCGCTAGGTTTACTGGCCTAGGAAAAAATAAGGGCTTCTCGGCGAACCAAAAGGGTTCGGACAAAAGTAAGGGATGAAAATGAAAAAAACTATACACCCGGCAAGTCAAAAACCTGAAAAGGCGGCTTGGGCAAAAAAGGGTATCCCGGTGGCCTGAAAACCCGAAAGGGCGGTTCAGGAAAAAGTTAGGGATCAAAGCGTATCACTATGTCTCATTGGATCATCTCGCAACCAGACTTCGGTATCGACTATCAAGCTCGGACGGTGCCAATCAATCTGATCTACCTTCGACCAAGTAGCAAAGTGATGAGACGCTCGAAGATATAAAGGCAATAGCAGAGTTGGAACCCAGTGGGATTGTTTCATATAGCTGTTTTTCTTTCTTTTTCACAAATTGTATAATTTCTATCCTTTGGCGGCGTTCTTTTACTAGGACGTCAGCCTCTTTGTACAAAAATTCCTATTACAGGCCAACTTCCAAATCAGTACAATTAATTTTCATAAGAAATTTTGATTTGTTTTTCTTTTTCTGTTTTGTTTTGCAAGAACGTCCGATGATTCATTTTTGCTATATGCATTTCAAAATAATAGTTGCTCATAAATATCTACATAAGAAACAAAAGACAATTACTCGAAATTCCAGGAACAGGGGCAAACAAGAAGTGTCCTAACCGTACAGTTCCTCTACGCACCAGGTACAGGGATAGAGACAGCTTGAGAATATAACTAAAGATACATACACTCCCCGCAGAGTAGGAAGTATTCAAAGACAGTGGTGTTAGCTCTCCTAGCCAAGGTTCATAATCGCGAATGAGTCGGTAAAATTCTCCCCAAGCAGAGTTTATCTATCACCAGCAAGAGAAGTTCACCACCAGCGGAGTTTATTTCTCCAAATCAGCAGATCATCCAACAGAGCATCTCTCTTCCCTGCAGAGTAATTCTCCCACAGGATTATTCTCAAACAGAGTCTCTCCCGGTGGAATATTCTCGAGCAGAACGGACCAAGTCTCCAGCTAATTATCTTCGGTCACTATCCCCAGCGAGAACGAAGAACTCAGCTCCTTATACTCTCCGACAGCAGTCCAGGATTTATTCTTCCCATCTAGAGAATATCACAAAGAACATTGCATATCCATACATCGTGGTGTGCAGATATGCATCATACAGCACAATCTCATTTATTTTGAGAACATTATTACTCAATACATTTCATACATCATGACATTACATACGACTAATTGTTTACCTTTCAGGAAAAGATACAATCAAGTTCTCGCAAGTTTTCTCTGGTTCAGTCAAATCGATACTAAGATTTCTATTCCATTTTAAGCTATGAAGCCCGGAAATCGACCGGATAATATCTTAATTTCTCCCAAAATACTATGAAGCCTGGAATCGACCAGATAGTGGTATATCTTAAATACAAGCTATGAAGCCTGGAAATCGACCAGAAAACAGCTTAACCCTTAACAAGTTATTGTGAAGCCTGGAAATCAACAAGATAGCAGTACAAGATACCATGAAGCCTGTAATCGACCAGATAATGGTATAAGACGCTGTGAAGACTGGATCACGACCAGATAGCAGCAAATGACACTGAAACCTGGGACACGACCAGATAATAGTATAAGGTACTTCGAAGCTTGATATTCGACCAAATAGTAGTTTACTCGGCCAATTACTATGAAGCCCGGAAATCGACCAGATATTAGTATGCCTTAAATTCAAATCAAAGCCCGGACGCGACCGGATACCCATCTAATTCCTTATGAAGCCTGGAGCACGACCAGATAAAAATTGAGAAATTTCAAACCCTGGAAGACGACCAGATAGCAAGCCTAATCTCATCTCCCCAGTAAGTCGTTGTAAAACCTGGAGCACGACCAGATAGCAGTCTGTCTTATTTTCCTTAGTGAATCGCTGCAAAACCTGGAGCACAACCAGATAGCAGTACATTTTCACCTCCTCAACTAAGAGATGATTCCCCAGTAAAGTAACGGACAACTGAAGTTCCCAAAACTCTATTTCTCTCAAGACATAGAATAGCATTCCCCAGCGTAGTCCTCCTTAACAACAGGTGTACGGGCTCTCGCAAAGGAATCTCTTATGCAATCGACACTTCTTCTGGTGGCATCTTTAAGCCCATCTTCTGCCATTAACTTCCAAGTGGCATCTATAAGCACATTCCCGATATCGCAAGACAAATACCACTTCATGCGAGTGCAAATTTCTGGGCACTCTAGTGTTTAATCATCTTCCACCTTTGGATCACGAAAGGCAGACAAGCCAATCTACATCCTCAGGTTTAAGAATATTGAACAGGGGAAGCTGTTGTACCCAAAAATTTACCCTCCCATATTCCTCAATACATGTCAAGTGAGGTCCTCAAATTGCTCAAGGAAGTCTAAGGGTTGACCAGACCAACTCTCTCCTAAGGCAGTCTACCCCAAATTAGGGTTTCATTTTGCACCAAGATGTTTGAATCAAAAGGGTCCCAAATTCTCACCTTTGTACTATTATGTTCTCAAGATCATCCATGTCAAGTTTCAAGCCTTGCAGAGGAAATTTGCTCAGTCAATTGCTCAAAGGCCTGAAAATCGACTATGCTATGGCAAAAGTCAACTGTGGCCCACATAAAGTCAAACTTCAAGATTTTTGGTCAAAATTCTCATTTTGAAGTATTATTCATCATTTGATCAAGGGTTGATCATGATCCCTCAATGATCGCTCACAATTCATCAAAACCCAAAAGTTGCTAAATTAGGGTTTTGTAGGAAAAAGTCAACTCAAATTTGACCAAGCATAACTTTCTCATGCTTTATCAAAAATGACCCATCCAAAGCTCACTTTGAAGAGGATGTAATTATCTACAATTAATATTCATCTCCCAAGTTCAAAATATGCACTCACAAGAAGATATGAATTTGGACATTTTAGGTCATTTTGGAAAGTCAACAAAAACACCTTTTGGGTCAAAGCTTCATACATGAACATGGAAGACTCAATTGAGATGAGACCAAAAATGTTACTTATATGACATCTTAAGCTTTCTAAAATGTCCAAGAACACCTCTCTATGGTCAAAATTGAGGGAGTTATGCATTGGCCAAGTTGACCCTTTTTGCAAAATTGCCAAAAGTCAAAAGTGTGCAAAATTGCATTTTTTGCCAAATGGGCACAACTTTTTATCATTGCGCTGAGTTTGTAATGTAGTCCACGACCCATGACCCATTCCACTTGTCATTCTTTTATTTTTGTTATTTATTTTGATTTTATTTCAATTAAATCAAATAAAATCAATATGAAATAATGAAAATATCAAAAGCTAATTAAATCTTGAAATTTTATGCATGATTAGGTCTATTGCACAGCTGGAAACAAGATCAAATCGTGCAAGGTTCAAAATGGACACAAAAAGATTGAGTTTGCTTGTTTTAGAAAGATTTTGCACAAGGCTTAAATCATGAATCAATATTCATAATTGGAAGAGATTGGATACGAAATTGTAACCCTAATGCATTCTACTATACATAAGGAACAAGTGCATACCAAAAACAAGAGGCTGGAGGCGTGCAAAAGAGAGAACGAATTTCAAAAATTCAAGAAAAAGTGGTAAACTGATTTCCAAGTTTCAGGGCATATCAAGCCATTATGATCATCCCAATCATTTGTTGGACTCCCCGGGATCATGTTTCGATTTCTAGCAAGCTTCCCCACGCTTTGAAACGCCTTGTAAGAGTCACACGGTTTCCATATTTTCTTGATTTCGAATACACTAATTATGGCATATTTAGCATGATTAATATACATATTTTTCATCCTTGAGATGTTTGCAACTAATGGTTATGATTAATTGCATTTTTGTTGAATGTATATCAAGTTGCCATGGCTAGGGTTCATGCTTCATTTTTAGGGATTTTTCATACAGGAACAATTGGCCATTAATAATGGTACCATGATACTCGTGAGGTTGCAACGAGTTTATTGGTACCATTGGTTGTGATTTATCATACATGTACAGGATTTTGGAATGGACAAGGGTTATACCTATGCCTGGTGTCCGTAGGTAAGGGTCTTTTGTCTAAAACGACGGAAGCAACGAAGAAGACAGTGGCGTGGCAGTCTATGAGTGGATCGTTTGAATTTGCGCGCGTTTTGGGAAGCGTGGCACATGATTTGTATTATATTGTATTTATTGCATTATTATTACAACTAAACAAGCCAGCGCAGATGTTAAATTATTGGTCTTTGATGCACACGTCCTGGGTTCGATCCCAGGCGTGTGCATTTTATTATTTTCTCAATAGTTTCAGGTCAATCCAGTGCTTCCCAGCCACAAGCGTGTTCCGTGTACTCTCAACCTCAGCCATATGATGTACTCCTGGCCAGATCTAATACGCCCACAAAGAAGGTCCACCATGTGCCATAGTCCAGCATGCGCACAGTATTGAAAAAGTCAAAGGGGCCAAGGAATTGTTGGGCCTAGAAGTCAGAATCATACCCCCTTCTTTCCAAACAACACCAGGCCCATCTATTCTCATTCTATTTATTTTTCTTTTATTTATTTAATTTTTTTAATTATTTTTTAACCAAAATCAATTTCTTTTTTTCACAAAAAAATCATAAAATCAAGTTTCACAAAATTTAGAATTAGGTTTTTTTATTTTATCAAATTTAATTTTAATGTTAGTTTAATTTAATTTAGGATAATTCTAACTTTTTTTTTTAAAATCAATTAGAAATAATTAGGGTTAACTCTTGATTTAATTTTTATTTCTTTTCTCAAAACAAAAATACAAAAAATAGGTTAATTTATTTATTTTTATTAATTTAAGTTAATTAGTAATTAGGTTTTTTTTTTATTCAATTAAACCTTATTTTCTCAAAATAGCACAAAAACGACAAAAAATGATTTCTTCTTGTAAATTACAATTAGGTAGTTACGGTCAAAACCCTAAATATCTTATTTTCGATTCATGGTGCGCGTTTATTATTATTTTTGCAATATTAATGTAACTGCTCACGGTATGTAATAGTTTAATCTAGGATTTTCTTTATTTATCATCTTTTACGGGTTTTTGGCTATGTAATTAATCCCTACCCCGAAGCCTTGTAATAGCGTAGGTTTTATTTCCCGCATGTTAATTCTCGCAAATATTAACTGTTTAGATATATGTTAATATGATTGTATGATAAGATTGCATGATAATTTTAAACGGATAGAAAACCCTAATGTGCAAAGATAATAACTGAAATCAAATCATTCGCACATGTGCACTCCTAGGGTATACTCTCACTTCGGTTGCCTTTGGTGAACGGTCATTAAGTATAGGGTGTCTTAGTGGTTGCCCTCCAGTCTAATAAAGATCAAAAGTCCCGTTCAGAAATGTGGCCTCGGAAAGGTTGCCTCGAAAAATTTTCCTCGAATATGATCTTAAAACTTTAGAGTTATTACTAAGACGTCCTAACATTGCTTTAGTGATCGTATGTCCCTCTCGAATTGACCCTTACAACTCCAACGATGATGTTTACTATTTCTCAATAGTAGGGGTAGCGTTGTCTAAAGGAAACGAGAATAGAAACGATCTTTTTTCGAGTAGGTATATGCTAGTAGGTACTTGCTCAAATCGAACTTTTTCACACCAAACACTTTTCAAACTAAAGTTTTCAAAAACAATTTCGTAACACTCTTGAGGATAGAAACAAGGGTTAAAACGAAGTAAAACAAAAAATTTCAAAACAAACACATACAAGCAATTTTAAAAGATGAGCAAGTGCCTAAGAGCCCATGGAAAACCATGGATAGAAAGGGTGCTAACACCTTCCTTTTCTATAATCTACCCCCCGTACTCAGAATATCTCGAAAAAGGAATTTTTCTGTGATTTTTTCCTTTCCGGTTGGATAAAATAAAAGTCGGTGGCGACTCTTTCTTATCGCGACATTTTGCGAATACAAAAAACGCAAAAACGCAAACCAGCATTTTCAAAAACAATCGGTTCTGCCACCGTACCACACCTGTTATATCAATTTGTTGAATGTTGTTTACAAGGTTACAATACAAAAACATAACATAATCACTAAGATCTTCTTCTTCTTGTATGAACCTTCACTTGATATGAGCTGATCAAGATTTCACCAGCAAGATCCACAGCCAATCCTCCGCTTCCACGGCATGTTTGCGAAATCACCCCGATTTCTAAACCCTATGCTACGGCTGAATCTGACCTGTGCAATCGCGATTGACAAATCCGCAAGAACACACTCGTTCTTGAAGTACAAACCCTATGGTTTTTCCTCGAAACCCCCTTCTGAATCTTCAACTCAGCTAAGATCACCAATCGTACCACTAAACTGTATCTCTATGATCCCTTGATCCGATGAACAAATATATTATGTTTCGATGTTATTGAACCAAGGTGGTTGAGAAGATGATGAACATGAAGTATCTTTCAGGTTTCTAATGCTCAGAAAATTTGATGCACACCAACTGTATTTGTGACACCATGTTATTTTCACTGCAAAACTGACTTATATATGTAACAAAAAAATGCTAGAAGAAAAATCGCAATATGAGTCAATGCATATCTCATATGAGTTGATTCATGTTATTTACAAAACATGGGATGAGTCAATACAAAGCATTATGTGTCGATACAACCTGTTGTCCATAATCCAAAACCTTTAATTTCGTATGTGTCGACACAAAATGTGAATGTGTCGATACATAATGAGTTGATTTTGATTTTCAAAAAACAAGAAATGATATATATCGATGCATGAGTGCATGTGTCGATGCATAAAGTTTTTAGAACTTTTTCCAGAAGCATAAATATGACATGTATCGATGAAAAGTACGAATGAGTCGACTCATACTGAAGTAGAATTTTTTTTGTGATTTTAGTTTCAGTATGTGTCAATGCAAAGCATTTTGTATTAACCTGAAGTCATGATACATGTGTATAACATATTTTTTACTCTTTTAGAACATGCTACACTATTACCATATCATACACACATAGAGATCAAACACAATAAACACTCATTAATACTTTTATCACACATATTTGTTATCATACAAAACTACTCAAAGAAAAGGGTTGCTCACAAACTCCCCCTTTTTGATGATGGAAAATACTTGCAAGATGTGTGATGATGGAGCATAAATGAATGAGTCGTTCCCCCTAAGTTTGTGCATAACAATACCAATAGGTCTCCTTCTGTAACATCGTCTTTTCTTCTCCCACTTTGTCAACATCAAGAAGAGGAAAAGAAATATTTTTCAGCAGTTATATCCAGTTGTAGATATACAAAATATGATTGAGTTGCATTCTCAGCAGAATCACAATAGCACACTCACAAAGAGTGACAAATATAGGCAATAACAAGTAAACAAAAAAATTAACACGAATAAGCAAAGTGAAAGCATTAACTAAGAAAGTTTGCGAATTACATAAGCTTAATAAAAAACAAACAATGTTTGAACCAAAATACAAATGAATATAAATGTTATGTGTGATACGGTGGCAGAACCGACTGTTTTGAAAATGCTGGTTTGCGTTTTGCATTTTGTATTCGCAAAATGTCGCAGTAAGCAAGAGTCGCCACCGACTTTTTATTTTATCTAACTGGAATGGGAAAAAGCATAGAAAAAATTCTTTTTCGAGATTTTGAGTATGGGGGTAGATTATAGAAAGGGAATGTGTTAGCACCCTTTCTACCCATGGTTTACCATGGGCTCTTAGGTACTTGCTCATCTTTTTAAAAAATTTCTTGTGTGTGTTTGTTTTGAAAAGTTTTGTTTTACTTCGTTTTAACCCTTGTATCAATCCTCAAGAGTGTTACGAAGTTGTTTTTGAAAACTGTTTGAAAAGTGTTGGTGCGAAAAAGTTTGATTTGAGGAAGTACCTACTAGCATCTACCTACTCGAAAAAAGATTGTTTCTATTCTCGTTTCCTTTAGACAGTGCTATCCTACTATTGAGGAGTAGGTAGCACCGTCGTTGGAGTTGTAAGGGTCAATTCGAAAGGGGATGCACGATCACTAAAGCAATGTTAGGACGTCTTAGTAATAACCCTAGAGTCTTAAGACATATTTGAGGCACCATTTCTGAGGCGACATTTCCGAGGCAACATTTCCGAATGGAAATTTTGATCTTTGTTAGACAAGAGGGCAACCACTAAGACACCCTATACTTAATGATCGTTTACCGCAGGCAACTGAAGTGAGAGTATCCCATAGGAGTGCACATGTGCGAGTGATTTTATTTCAGTTATTATTTTTGCACAATAGGGTTTTCTAGCCATTTTAAATTGTCATGCAATCTTTTCATACAATCCTATTAACATACATCTAAACAGTTAATATTTTGCGAGAATTAAAATGCGAGAAATAAAAAATACGCTATTACAAGGCTTCGGGGGAGGGATTAATTACATAGCCAAAAAACCCGTAAAACGATAAATAAAAGAGAATCCAAATTAAACTATTACATACCATGAGCAGTTACATTAATATTGCAAAAAATATAAACGTGCGCGATGAATCGAAAACGAGAGATTAGGGGTTTCGACCCCAACTGCCTAATTGTTATTTAAAAGAAAAATCATTTTTTGTCGTTTTTGTGCTATTTTAAGAAAATAAAGATTTAATTGAATAAATAAAAACCTAATTAATAATTAATTTAAAAATTTAAGAACAATAATAAAATTAACCTATTTTTTTATTTTTTTATTTTATGAAAAAGAAATAAAAATTAAATCAAGACTTAACCCTAATTTTTTCTAATTGATTTTAATTATAATAAAAAAAGTTAGAATTATCCTAATTTAAATTAAGCTAACATTAAATTAAATTTGATAAAATAATAAAAAACCTAAATCTAAATTTGTGAAACTTGATTTTATGATTTTTTGTGAAAAAAAGAAATTAATTTAGGTTAAAAAATAATTAAACTAATTGAATTAAATAAAATAAAATAAAAAAAGAAAGAATAAGAATGGGCCTGGTGTTTGCAAAAGGGGGGGGGGGGGGGGGGGGGGGGTTGATGGCAAATCTGAGCCCAACAATTCTCTTGGCCCCGTTGACTTTTCCAATCCCCTGCACATGCTTGACCAGGGCGTATTATGGACCTTCAAGGGATGGCCTTGGATATGGAGTGTTGATGGATGGAATGGTTGGATACTGAGGATGTATGGTGGACTCACGGGACACTTGTGCACCTGATTATGCAAAGCAAAACAATATGAAGCAATGTTGGGACCTGGGGATGGAACCCATTCCCTTAGGTGTTCTCACCATGCGCGCTTACCAGCTGAGTTAGCTTTGTTAGTTGTATAAATGATAACAAATAAATATTATATGATAAAAACAAAAAAAAACAATTCTGAAACACGCGAAATTCAAATGGCCCATTCACAGCATGCCACGCCATCATCTTCCTCGTTGCCTTTGTCGTTTTAGGCAAACTACTTTTACCTACGAACATTTGGCGTACGTACAACCCTGTACTTCTCCAAAATTTCATACAGCCATGATAAATGACAACCAATGGTACCAATCAACTCGTTGAAACCTCACGAGCATCATGGTACCATTATCCATGCCTAATTGTTCCTGTACACAAAACCCCTAAAAATGAAACTAGAACCCTAGCCATGGCAACTTGATGTGTAGTCAATAAAAATGCAATTAAATACAACCATTAGCTTGCAAACATCTCAAGGATTAAGAATATATCAATGAATCATGCTAAATATGCCAGAATTATGATATTCGAATTCAAGAAAAGAGATGAACTGTGTGACTCTTGCAGCGTGATTCTGAGTGTGAGGAGGCTTACTAGCGATTGAATCTTGATCCTAGGATGTCCAGCAAGCAATTGGTATGATCAGAGTGGCTTGAGATAGCCTGAATCTTGGAAATCAGTTTGCAACTTTTCTTGAATTTTTTGAAACTCATTTTCTCTCTTGCACGCCTCCAACCTCTTTGTTTTTGGTTTGCAATTGTTCCTTATGTATCCAAGAATGAATTAGGGTTTCCATTTGTTTCAATTCTTCTCCAATTATGATTATTGATTCATGATTTGATCCTTATGCAAAATCTTTCCAAATCAAGAAAAATGCAATCTTTTTGTATCCATATGTGCCTTGCACAATTTGATCTTGTTTCCAGCTGTGTAATGATCCTAAACATGCACAAAATCCCAAGATTTGATTAGCTTTTGATATTTTTACTATTTTATTTTGATTTTATTTGATTTAAATGAAATAAAATCAAAATAAATGACAAAAATAAAATAATGACAAATGGAAGGGCTCATGGGTAGTGGGTCACATTACAAACTCAGTGCAAGCATAAAAAGTTGGGCCCATTTGACAAAATATGCAATTTTGAACACATTTGACTTTTGGCAATTTTGCAAAAAGGGTCAACTTTGCCAATTCACAACTCTCTCAATTTTAACCTTAGAGAGGTGTTCTTGGACTTTTTAGAAAGCATAAGGTGTCCTATAATCAACCATTTTTGTCTCATCTCAATTGATTCTTCCATTTCCATGTATGAAGCTTTGATCCAAAAGGTGTTTTTGTTGACTTTCCAAAATGACCTATAATGTCCAAATTCATATCTTCTTTTGAGTGCATATTTTGAACTTATGAGCTGAAGATGGATTGTAGGGAATTACATCCTCTTCAAAATGAGCTTTGGATGGGTCATTTTTGATAAAGTATGAGAAAGTTATTCTTGGTCAAAGTTGAGTTGACTTTTCCTACAAAACCCTAATTTAACAACTTTTGGGTTTTGATGAATTGTGAGCAATCCTTGAGGAATCATGATCAACCCTTGATAAAATGATGAATAATACTTCAAAAGGAGAATGTTGACCAAAAATCATGAAGTTTGACTGTATGTGGGACACAGTTGACTTTTGCCCTAGCACAATCGATTTTCAGGCCTTTGAGCAATTGACTGAGCAAACTTCCTCTGCAAGGCTTGAAACTTGACATGGATGATCTTGAGAACATATTAGGAGAATGGTGAGCATTTGGGATCCTTTGGACTGAAACATCTTGATGCAAACTGAAACCCTAATTTGAGGTAGACTATCTTAGGAGAGAGTTTGTCTGGTCAAGCCTTGGGCTCCTTTGAGCAAATTGGGAACCTCACTTGACATGTATTGAGAAATATGGGAGGGAAAATTTTGGGGTACAACAGTTTCCCCTGTTCAGTCTTCTTAAACCTGAGGATGTAGATTGGCTTGTCTGCCTTTCGTGATCCGAATGTGGAAGATGATTGAACACTAGAGTGCCTAGAAATTTGCACTCGCATGAAGTGGTATTTGTCTTGCGATATCGGGAATGGGCTTATAGATGCCATTTGGAAGTCAACTACGGAAGATACGCTTAAAGATGCCATTAGATGAAGTGTCTCGGGCTTCAGTGTCTTTTGCCGCTATCTGGTCGTGATCCAGTCTTCACAACGTCTTATACCATTATCTGGTCAATTCCAGACTTCATGATATCTTTTATTGCTATCTGGTCGATTTCCAGGCTTCATAATAACTTGCTGAGGGTTAAGCTATTTTCCGGTCGATTTTCGGGCTTCAAAGCTTGAATTTAAGATATATCACTATCTGGTCGATTCCAGGCTTCATAGTATTTTGGATAAATAAAGATATTATCCGGTCGATTTTCGAGCTTCATAGCTTGAATTGGAATAGAAATCTTACTATTGATTTGACTGAACCAGAGAAAACTTGTGAGAACTTGATTGTATCTTTCCCTGAAAGGTAAAGAGTTAGTCGTATGTAATGTCATGATGTATGAAATGTATTGATTAATGATGTTCTCAAAATAAATGAGATTATGCTGTATGATGCATATGCGCATGCCATGATGTATGGACATGCAATGTTCTTGTGATATTCTCTGGTTGGGGAGAATGAATCCTGGACTACTGTTGGAGAGTACAAGGAGTTGAGTTCTTCATTCTCTCTGGGGATAGTGACCGAAGATGATTAGCTGGAGACTTGCGTCCGCCCCGCTTAAGGACAATACGCCGGGAGAGACTCTGCTTGAGAACAATCCTGTGGGAGAATGACTCTGTGGGGAAGAGAGATACTCTGCTGGACAATCTGCTGATTTGGAGAAACAACTCCACTGGGGGCGAACTTCAATTGCTGGTGATAGATAAATTCTGCTTGGGGAGAATTTTTCCGACTTATTCGCGATTATGAACCTCGGCTGGGGAGAGCTAACACTACTGTCTTTGAATACTTCCTACTCTGCGAGGAGTGTATGTATGTTTAGTCATATTCTCAAGCTGGATCTATCCTAGTACCTGGTGGGTAAAGCAATTGTAAGGTTTGGACATTTCTTGTTTGCCCCTGTTCCTGGAATTACGAGTAATTGTCTTTTTTTTCTTATGTAAATATTTATGAGCAGCAATTATTTTCAAATGCATATATCAAAAATGAATCATTGGACGTTCTTGCAAAACAAAACAGAAAAAGAAAAACAAGTTGAAATTTCTTGTAAAAATGAATTGTATTGATTTTTGAAATTGGCCTGTAATAGGTGTTTTGTACAAGAGGTTGACGTCCTAGTAAGAGAATGCTGCCGTAGGATAGAAATTATACATTTTCTGAAAAAGAAAGAAAAACAGCTATGTGAAACAATCCCATTGGGTTCCAACTCTGCTATTGCCTTTATATCTTCAAGCGTCTCATCACTTTGCTACTTGGTCGAAGGTGGATCAGATTTATTGGTTTCGTCCGAGCTTGATAATCGATACCGAAGTCTGGTTGCAAGATGATCCAATGAGACATAGTGTTAAGCTTTGATCCCTAATTTTTGCCTGGACCGTCCTTTCGGGATTTCGGTCCACCGGGATACCCTTTTTTGCCCAAGTCTCCTTTTCAGGTTTTCGACTTGCCGGGTGTATAGTTTCTTTTCATTTTCATCCCTTACTTTTGCCCGAACCCTTTTGGTTTGCCGGGAAGCCCTTATTTTATCCTAGGCCAGTCAACATAGTGGGTCTTTGATTAGGCGTAGTATTTTTTCACTAGGCCTGCATTGACTAGGTGAGGAAGGTCGTCACCATACATGGTGGTTAGAATCATAGCTCCTCCCAAGAAAATGTTCTTAACCACAAATGTCCCTTCGTACGTAGGGGTCCATTTTCCCCTGGGATCCCCTTGCGGCAGTATGATGTGTTTGATCACTAGATCCCCGACTTTATATTCTTGACACCTGACTTTCTTGTTAAAATCCCTGATCATTCGCTTTTGGTACGTCTCACCATGATAGATAGAAGTACACCAGAGAAGGTATCTAGACTTCGATGGGTAGGACTGCCTCTATGTCGTACACAAGAGAGTAATGTGTTGCCCTTGTCGATGTCCTTGCTGAGGTACGGTACCCATGAAGAGCAAATGGTAACATCTCATGCCAGTCTTTGTATATCACTGTCATTTTTTGCACAATCTTCTTGATGTTCTTGTTAGCCGCTTCAACAGCCCCATTTATCTTCGGCCGGTAGGGAGAAGAGTTATGATGTTGTATCTTGAACTGTTTGCAGAGCTCGGTGATTATTGTATTGTTGAGATTTGTACCATTATCCGTGATGATCCTCTTTGGTACACCATATCGACAGATCAGATTGTGTCGGATAAATCGTGCCACGACGTTCTTGGTTACTGTAGCAAAGGAAGCTACCTCGACCCACTTTGTAAAGTAATCAATAACCACCAAAATGAAATGATGCCCGTTAGACGCAGTAGGTCTGATCTCACCTATCATGTCGATGCCCCACATTGCAAAAGTCCAAGGAGCTGTCAAAACATTCAGAGGAACTGGAGGTACATGCACCTTATCAGCATAGACTTGGCACTTATGACAGGTTTGAGAATGCTGATAACAATCGGCTTCCATAGTAGACCAATAATATACATCCCGTAGGATCTTCTTTGCCATGGTATGTCCACTGGAATGAGTTCCGAAGGTACCTTCATGTAACTCTGCCATGATCCTTTTTGCCTCGCTTTTGTCCACACATCGCAGTAAGTTTGAATCATGGTTACGCTTATAGAGGACACCATTACTGATGAAGAACTTCACAGCGAACCTTCTCAAGAACTTTTTATCATTAACAGATGCCCCCTCGGGGTACTCTTGAGCCTCAAGATACCTCTTTACCTCGTGAAACCAACGTTTATCTGCTACCTCTTCAGTCTCAATGTCATAGCAATGTGCGGGTTCATCCAACCTCTCAATGGTAATCTGGGGAGCTTCATTGTCCCACCTGACCTTTAACATAGAAGACATGGTAGCTAGCGTGTCCGCTAACTGATTCTCCTCTCTTGGGAAGTGTTCAAAGGTTATCTCCTCAAAATGCGGAAGCAATATCAGTATGTATTCTTTATAAGGAATAAGATTCGGGTTCTTCGTATCCCACTCGCCTTTGATCTGACTGATCACTAGAGCGGAATCTTCGAATACACTCAAGAACTTAATCCTCAGGTCAATAGCAGCTCGAAGACCTAGGATACATGCTTCATACTCCGCCATATTGTTGGTGCAGTTAAAACATAATCGGGCGGTGAATGGAGTATGACAGCCGTCAGAAGATATAATCACAGCGCCAATGCCATTACCCGAAGCGTTTGATGCTCCATCAAAATACATAGACCATCAGGATCCTTCCTCAGGTCCTTCATTTGGTCCAGGTTCTTCATAGTCGGTCACCAACATGATGTTCTCATCTGGGAACTCGAAATTCATGGACCGGTAGTCATCCACGGCCTGATGCGCCAAATGGTCCACCAATACACTTCCCTTGATTGCTTTTTGGTTTGTGTATTGGATGTCGTACTCAGTTTGGATCATCTTCCATCTTGCTATTCTTCCGGACAAGGCAGGCTTTTCGAATATATACTTGATTGAATCCATCTTTGATATCAATAAGGTGGTGTGAGTCAGCATATATTGTCTCATCCGGCGAGAAGCCCATGCCAAAGCGTAACAAGTTTTCTCGAGCAATGAGTATAGGGTCTCACAGTCGGTAAATTTTTGCTAAGGTAGTAAATAGCGTGCTCTTTTCGGCCAGACTCGTCATGCTGCCCCAGCACGCACCCCATTAAACTATCCAGTACTATCAAGTATAAGATCAAAGGTCTTCCTTCAACTGGAGGCATCAGAATAGGTGGCTCTTGGAGGTATTCCTTGGTCTTTCGAAAGCGGTCTGACATTCATCATTCCGTTTTACCACTTGATCTTTCATCAGCAGCTTGAAGATTGGCTCACAAGTAGCAGTCAGATGTGAAACGAACCTGGAAATGTAGTTCAGATGTGCCAAAAAGCCTCTAACTTCCTTTTCTGTACGGGGAGCCGGCATCTCATGTATGTCTTTTACCTTGGCAGGGTCCACCTGAATACCTTTATCACTCACGATGAAACCCAGCAGCTTACCAGACCTTACCCCGAAGGTGCACTTGTTCGGGTTCAACCTCAGCTTGTACGTCTTCAACCTGTCGAACAGTTTCTGGAGATGGTCAAGGTGTTCTTCCTCAGTCTGGGACCTTGCGATCATGTCATCAACATAAACCTAAATCTCATGGTGAATCATGTCGTGGAACAAAGCGACCATGGCGTGCTGATAAGTTGCTCCGGCATTCTTCAACCCGAAAGGCATTACCTTGTAACAGAAGGTGCCCCACTGTGTAACGAAGGTTGTCTTCTCCATGTCCTCGGGAGCCATCTTGATCTGATTGTAACCAGAAAAATCATCCATAAAGGAGAAGATCTTATGATGCACGGTGTTGTCGACCAAAACATCGATGTGAGGAAGTGGGAAGTCATCCTTGGGGCTTGCCCTGTTCAGATCTCTATAGTCCACACATATCCGTACCTTACCATCCTTCTTGGGCACTGGAACAACGTTGGCAACCCATTGTGGATAAGAAGTGACAGCTAAAAATCCCGCATCGAACTGTTTCATGACCTCAACTTTGATTTTCTCAGACATCTCAGGGCGCATACGATGGACTTTATGCTTTACCGGAGGACACTCTTCTTTAGTCAGCAGGCGGTGTACCACAATATCGGTGTCCAAACCAGGCATATCTTCGTAGGACCAAGAAAAGATCTCAACATAGTCGCGTAGCATCTATATCAACCGTTTCTTGACACTAGGCTCCAAATTCGCACCTATCTTGACCTCTTTCCTGTCTTCCTCTGTATCCAAATTCATTGATTCAACTGGCTCTTCATGAGGCTGTATGGCCCTTTCTTCCTGTAGTAACAGTCTAGCAAGTTCTCCAGGCACCACACAATCATCCTCGCCTTCGTCCTCAGCTTGGTTGATCCGATTTTCGAAGTCATAATTGGTAGTAGTAGAGTGGTTATCAATGGGATCCAGAGTGGATATGGATCTGCATTATGATATGTGAGTGTGTGTAAGAGAATAATTGTTTTTGATAAAGCGAGAGACAGAAAAAGAAAAAAAAAGAGCGCAAAATTTGTAATGCAAGAAACGTCCAATGTTTTATTAATGATATATGAAATGACAAATAATAAGCCCTCACAAGCAAAGCCAAGGTGCCTCGGGCAAGGCACCGGGCCATAAAGTTTCAAACTGTCTATTACAACTTTCAAAACAAAGGTCAATTACTGTGGAATAAAAGAAACAGGTACAAAGTCCTTCGCCATTCAGTTGTTCAATCCATCATTGATTGTTGGGTAGATCCATCTATCGATATCTGAATCTTCATCATCATCATCTTCTGTGGCAGAGATAACCTCAATAACGTTGATTCCTGAGTCATGCTTGGGCATGGGTGCAGTTATGACGTTGGGCTTCTTCGGAGCGTAAAACTCAATCTATTTGGCTTCGATCAAGTATTACACCTTGTTTTTCAAGGCCCAACAGTTGTTTTTATCATGACCTGGACATTCGGAGTGATAGGCGCAACGGGAATTCAGGTTGTAGTGAGGAGAAGTGGTGATGGGGTTCTTCGGGGCCTCCCTCAGAGTTACCAGATTGGTATTTAATAATTGTGGTAGAATTTAAGACAAGGTCATATTGAGCCGAGTGTACTGCCTATGTGGTCTTTCCATCCATTGTTGATTGTTGCGTTATGGAGCAACTGTGGGTCTTGATATTACTACCGCATTTACTGCTTGACGGTGTTCAGGTTTGCTTTGGCCTCTCGGGCCGTAGACTGCACTAGATTCTTTCTTACCGGTGAAAGGCTTCTTTACTGCAATTGATGAGGTATCCTTCTGTATCTTACCACTTCGAATACCAGCTTCTACTCTCTCCCCAGTCAAGATCAACTCAGTAAACCCAGATGACAAACTGTCGATCAGATGATTGAAAAATGGACCAGATAGCGTCCCTAGAAACATGTCAACCAACTCCCTGTCAGACAAAGGGGGTTGGACTCTTCCAGCCAAGTCTCTCCACTTTTGAGCATAGTCCTTAAAACCTTCAATTGCACCCATTGACATACCCTGGATCTGAGTATGAGTGGGAGCAAAGTCGGCATTATACTGATACTTCCTGTAAAAAGCGGCAACAAGGTCTTCCCAGTTTCATACATTGGCTCCTTCCAACTGATAAAACCATTCAAGTTGAGTCCCTGGAAGACTATCTTGAAATAAGTGTACCCATAAATTTCTATCAGCAGTGTGGGGTTGGATTTTCCTGACATACGAGCGGAGATGGAGTTTTGGACAGGATACTCCATCGTACTTGGCAAAAATAAGGGGCTTTGAACTTGTGAGGGATCACCACTCCTGATACCAGTCCCAATTCTCTGAAATCCAAAACAGGGATCTTCTGAATCTCCATAGCAATCAGAGATTGCAGGACTGTGGCCCTTTTCTTCTTCTTGGTTCTCCCCTTCCCTGGATGAAGAGGTCAGATCAGCTTGCTGTTTCAACCTATCCCCAAACCTTTTGCCCATATTCAGAAGAACGACCTTCTACTTCTTCTTCTTCTTCTCTTTCAGGATGAGAGTTTTCAAATCCTCTTGCCCTTTAGCCAAGTCCAAGAACATCTGTTGGAATTTGGGGTTTTGTGCCTGAAGATCTTTGATGGCTTGATCAGAAGACATTTCATGCTGAAATAAACAATGAAGAAGATGAGAAACCTGTAATGGTACTTGTAATGGTGTGCATGATAATAGGATGCGTATGTAGTGATTTCAAAGACTTTGGGAAATTTAAATTTGCAAACCAAAAATAAACACACTTCATTAGATTAACTTGTAAAAAGGTTCAACAATGCCTTCAATGCGTTACAAATAAATAAATGAAAAACAAATCTACAACTAGAAAAGCAAAATTAAAATTCCCATGGACGCTTCCTCTTTGTGCTGACGTAGTCGTTGATCACTCTTTCCTCCTCGAGCTGCCTGGTGAGCTTCAAAATCTTCCTTTCTTGCTCATGGTACTTCTCCCGGTAGGTATCCCTTTCCTCTTTCAGCAGAATCCAAGACCTCTGCAATGCCCCAGGATCAGTGGGCATGTAAGGATAAAGAACTGTGTAAGGAATGACTTCTTCATTAGTGGGATCCACAATCACTGGCAATACGGCTTCATAGGGCATCCCAAGCTTCTGGGAACGAGCTCGGACCCATTGGAGGTAAGGCTGCATAGGAAGGGAAGTCCTTGGTCTTAGCTCTTGGGGGTCAGATCTGTTCACCATGCCCCAAGCTCGTATAAACCTCCGGTGATGCTCGTCAATGTCTACCTTGTAGTCAAATGCAATATCCATAAGAAGTAGCTCATGGGGAAAGTCTCTCCGAGCACGACCAAATTGTTGCAAATCTAGACAAGGATTGTAGGTTATTCCCCCTATGATTCCAAGCAATGGGACATTAGGGTATCCCCCACAATGGTCAATGACAGCAGTGTCTTCCATAGCCCTGGAACTCCAAAGAATATCTGTATGGGAAAGTGACATTATCCTGTAGGACCAACCCAAACCATCTTCGTTCTTTAGCATAGACTTGGGGAGGTGAAAAATAAACCACCTTGACAGCAATGGCTTGTAACACATGAGGGTCCCTCTTCTTCGCACAATACGACTGTAGAGGTCATGCAAGATATCACCTAGTAGAGTAGGCACTGGATTGCGAGACAGGAAGATCTTAACCGCATTCACATCTATAAAGGAATCTGGATTTGGGAAGAGGACCAACCCATAGATAAGGAGAGCCAAGATATCTTCGAAATCCTAAAAATCCAAATTATCCCAGAATAGCTGAGCCTGGTCTATCAAAAATTTGGCTAAGAAACCTTCGACTCCGCTTCGTGTTTCCCAATTGGATACTACATCATCCCGTTTCAGATGCAGATCTGAAGCAATGTCTTCTGGTCTAGGAGTCTCTTCCAGACCTGTGAAGGGCATCTACTCAAGGATGGATATTCCGAATAAGTGAGAGAACTCTTCCAAAGTGGGAACCAGCTGGTAATCGGTAAAGGTGAAGCAATGATGCACAGGATCGAAGAACTGGAAAAGCACACTCATCATCTTCTCATCAAACTTTGAGGTAACCAAGCTAAGAAGCTGACCATGTCTCTTGATGAACATAGAAGTCTCAGAAACTCTCGAGGCTAACTCTTTAAGTTGAGCAGGTATTTGCACAGTTAACTCAGATGGTATGTCTGCGCACGGAAGCCATAATCTGCAAAACAGAACAAGGATAAATCTCCTCGGTCTTTGAAATGGTTAGTATAATGAAGTATGCATGCTATGATATGATGCATGGTGTCATGTTAAAACAACAGGTATAGCAGATAACAGGCATGGCAAAGGCAAACAAGTCACACAAAATCCCTTAAGTTTATGGCTTGCATGGGGTCAAAGGTATTACCCTCTTGAAGTTCAGTTGGTTTTAACCTGTCCTAGTAAAAGTAACCGGGTTCTAGATGTTCTCAATATCACTGACCGTCCTCCATCGGTCATGGTTTCAGCTCACGCAATCTTTTCTTGCGGCCAGAACTATCTCGAGAGTATGGTCTCAATGAGTGTTGCATCGAGTATCAACCAGTTCTCAGCTTTACACCGAGGCCGGCTATCTCACTACTTTCTAATGTCCAAGTTGGTCGATTAAAGGTTCTAAGGTCAGTTGATGCTTAACGACACACATAGCGGCCCTGTATTCTCCTCGTTTCTCCACAAGGGATACTGGTACCAACCAATGTGCCACATCAACATAGCTACTGCTTCAACCGTATCGGTCTATGCCGTACAGTTCCCTCACAATTTATTGCTACTTACCTAAAAGGTGTCCCCAGATCCGGGTTAGGATCTATAGTAACTCCCAAACAAAAACCCTTAAAAGTAAAGAAACCAAAACAAACAAGAGAAGCAAATTATGATGAACTAGATCCTAAGGTATACCCCACTTATTTACTCCCCACAGAGTCACCATTTCTGTGATACGGTGGCAGAACCGGCTGTTTTGAATATGCTGGTTTGCATTTTGCGTTTTGTATTCGCAAAATGTCGCGGTAAGCAAGAGTCGCCACCGACTTTTTATTTTATCTAACTGGAAAGGAAAAAGGCACAGAAAAATTCATTTTTCGTGATTTTGAGTACGAGGGGTAGATTATAGAAAGGGAAGGTGTTAGCACCCTTTCTATCCATGGTTTTCCATGGGCTCTTAGGTACTTGCTCATCTTTTTAAAAAATTGCTTGTGTGTGTTTATTTTGAAAATTTTTGTTTTACTTTGTTTTAACCCTTGTATCAGTCCTCAAGAGTGTTACGAAGTTGTTTTTGAAAACTTTGTTTGAAAAGTGTTGGTGCAGAAAAGTTTGATTTGAGCAAGTACCTACTAGCATCTACCTACTCAAAAAAAGATTGTTTATGTTCTCGTTTCCTTTAGACAATCCTATCCTACTATTGAGGAGTAGGTAGCACCATAGTTGGAGTTGTAAGGGTCAATTCGAAAGGGGACGCACGATCACTAAAGCAATGTTAGGACGTCTTAGTAATAACCCTAGAGTCTTAAGATCATATTCGAGGCAACATTTCCGAGGCAGCATTTCCGAGGCAACATTTCCGAATGGGACTTTTGATCTTTGTTAGACAAGAGGGAAACCACTAAGACACCCTATACTTAATGATCGTTTACCGAAGGCAACCGAAGTGAGAGTATACCCTTGGAGTGCGCATGTGCGAGTGATTTGATTTCAGTTATTATCTTTGCACATTAGGATTTTCTAGCCATTTTAAATTGTCATGCAATCTTGTCATATAATCCTATTAACATACATCTAAACAATTAATATTTTGCGAGAATTATAATGCGAGAAATAAAAACTACGCTATTACAAGGCTTCGGGGGAGGGATTAATTACATAGCCAAAAAACGCGTAAAACAATAAATAAAATAGAATCCTAATTAAACTATTACATACCATGAGCAGTTACATTAATATTGCAAAAAATATAAACGCGCGCGATGAGTCGAAAACGAGAGATTTGGGGTTTCGACCCCAACCGCCTAATTGTTATTTAAATGAAAAATCATTTTTTATCGTTTTTGTGCTATTTTAAGAAAATAAAGATTTAATTGAATAAATAAAAACCTAATTAATAATTAATTTAAAAATTTAAGAACAATAATTAAGTTAACCTATTTTTTTATTTTTTTATTTTATGAAAAATAAATAAAAAATAAAATCAAGACTTAACCCTAATTTTTTCTAATTGATTTTAATTATATATAAAAAAGTTAGAATTATCCTAATTTAAATTAAGCTAACATTAAATTAAATTTGATAAAATAATAAAAAACCTAAATCTAAATTTGTGAAACTTGATTTTATAATTTTTTGTGAAAATAAGAAATTAATTTAGGTTAAAAAATAATTAAACTAATTTAATTAAATAAAAGAAGAAAAAAAAGAAAGAATAAGAATGGGCATGGTGTTTGCTAAAGCGGGGGGGTGTTGATGGCAAATCTGAGCCCAACAATGCTCTTGGCCCCATTGACTTTTCCAATCCCCTGCACATGCTTGATCGGGGCGTATTGTGGACCTTCAAGGGATGGACTTGGATCTGGAGTGTTGATGGATGGAATGGTTGGATACTGAGGACGTATGGTGGACTCATGGGACACCTGTGCACCTGATTATGCAAATCAAAATAATATGAAGCAATGTTGGGACCTGGGGATCGAACCCAGGCCCTTAGGCGTTCTCACCCTGCGCGTTTACCAACTGAGCTAGCTATGTTAGTTGTATAAATGATAACAAATAAATATTATATGATAAAAACAAAAAAACTAATTCCGAAACACGCGAAATTGAAATGGCCCATTCACAGCATTGCACGCCATCATCTTCCTCATTGCCTCTGTCGTTTTAGGCAAAATTTCATACATGCATGATAAATGACAACCAATGGTACCAATCAACTTGTTGCAACCTCACGAGCATCATGGTACCATTATCCATGCCTATTTGTTTCTGTACACAAATTCGCTAAAAACAAAACTAGAACCCTAGCCATGGCAACTTGTTGTATAGTCAATAAAAATGCAATTAAATACAACCATTAGCTTGCAAACTTCTCAAGGATTAAGAATATATCAATGAATCATGCTAAATATGCCAGAATTATGATATTCGAATTCAAGAAAAGAGATGAAACGTGTGGCTCATACATCGCGATTCTGAGTGTGAGGAGGCTTGCTAGCGATTGAATCTTGATCCTAGGATGTCCAACAAGCGATTGGTATGATCAGAGTTTCTTGAGATAGCTTGAATCTTGGAAATCAGTTTGTAACTTTTCTTGAATTTTTTGAAACTCGTTTTCTCTCTTGCACGGCTCCAGCCTCTTTGTTTTTGGTCTGCAATTGTTCCTTATGTATCCAAGAATGAATTAGGGTTGCCATTTGTTTCAAATCTTCTCCAATTATGATTATTGATTCATGATTTGATCCTTATGCAAAATCTTTCCAAATCAAGCAAAATGAAATCTTTTTTTATCCATATGAGCCTTGCATGATTTGATCTTGTTTCCAGTTGTGTAATGGTCCTAAACATGCACAAAATCCCAAGATTGGATTAGCTTTTAATATTTTTACTATTTTATTTTGATTTTATTTGATTTAAATGAAATAAAATCAAAATAAATGACAAAAATAAAAGAATGACAAATGGAAGGGCTCATGGGTCGTGGGTCACATTACAAACTCAGTGCAAGCATAAAAAGTTTGGCCCATTTGACAAAATATGCAATTTTGGACACATTTGACTTTTGGCAATTTTACAAAAAGGGTCAACTTTGCCAATGCATAAATATCTCAATTTTGACCTTAGAGAGGTGTTCTTTGACTTTTTAGAAAGCTTAAGATGTACTATAAGCAACCCTTTTGGTATCATCTCAATTTAGTCTTCCATGTTCATGTATGAAGCTTTGACCCAAAAGGTGTTTTTGTTGACTTTCCAAAATGACCTATAATGTTCAAATTCCTATTTTCTTGTGAGTACATATTTTGAACTAAGGAGATGAATATGTATTGTAAGGAATTACATCCTACTAAAAATGAGCTTTGGATGGTTCATTTTTTATAAAGTATGAGAAAGTTATGCTTGGTCCAAGTTGAGTTGACTTTTCCTACAAAACCCTAATTTACAACTTTTGGGTTTTGATAAATTGTGAGCAATCCTTGAGGAATCATGATCAACCCTTGATCAAATGATGAATAATACTTCAAAAGAATAATGTTGACCAAAAATATTGAAGTTTGACTGTATGTGGGACACAATTGACTTTTGCCCTAGCTTAGTCAATTTTCAAGCCTTTGAGCAATTGACTGAGCAAACTTCCTCTACAAGGCTTGAAACTTGACATGGATGATCTTGAGAACATATTAGGACAATGGTGAGCATCTGGGATCCTTTGGAATCAAACATCTTGATGCAAACTGAAACCCAAATTTGAGGTAGACTACTTTAGGATAGAGTTTATCTGGTCAACCCTTGGGCTCCTTTGAGCAATTTAAGGACCTCACTTGACATGTATTGAGAAATATGGGAGGGAAAATTTTTGGGTACAACATTATGCAATGGATGAGATGATACGATCAAGGATAATGTCCACCACATGATTCATCAGGATCTCTAAAATTGTAGCATGGAGGCGGCGGAGGTGGATTCTGATCTGGATTCTGACCCATGAAGCTGTATTGTTGAAACTGTTTTGGACTTCATTATTAACCTTGTCTTGAATGATTTCTGAAACTCCTTTACTGTAGCAGAATGCATAATTGTCAAGGAATTTGGAGGAATTTCTGTAGCAGAACCAAATGGGCCTGAACCAAGCTTTCCCTTTTCCTTTGTTTTAGGAAGTATTGTACCCCAAAATTTTCCCTCTCATTTCTCAAGAAAATCACCCTGAATTCTCAAAGTTTTCTCTTATACAAATCCAAACCTTGAATTATCATTTCTTTCCAAGCAAGCCATTCACAAGGGCAAAATGGTCATTTACACGCTGAGAAGTCAAACATTGACTTTTGGATCAAAATCAAGTCTCAAAAATCATATTTCATCAAGACATGTTGGAATATGAAGTTTTGTTTCATCAAGAAGCTCAAAAATCAAATTTTTACCTTGAAAAAGTTAAATTCTAAATACTTAGAATTTTTCTAAAGTATTTAAGAAAAATGAAACTTCAGAACTTCTGAACCAACCTCCAGGCGGGAGAAGTCAGAAGTTGAAAACTTGGCTCAGCACATAACATTCAGTCAGAATGTGGCTCTTCAGCAGCTACGCCAACTCAGTCAGAAGTTGCAAACTTGGCTCAGCATATAACATTCTATCAGAATGTAGCTCTTCAGCAGCTACGCAAGTTCTGTCAGAATCTGCCAAGGTAAGAGCAGAAGATTATAAAACATGCTGGAAAGCCTGGAGAACCCTCAGAATTTGCTAAGGCAGCAGGATACCAAGATCAGAACTTGGGTACGTTGTTTTGGACTATGCTGAATTAGGAACTGATGGCTCAGATTTAAGTAATGATGCAAATCTCGTGTTATAAGATTTCTTATTCTTGACCAATCTCATCACCATTTAATGCTCATTAATTCTCACAACCACTTTTGAGCATTTGTCCACAGGTTCTCTCCACGTACAACATAACAACGCTCTTGTGCAGATTTAGTTATGGGTTCATGCGCTACTTTTCGCTTATGGGTGTCACTTTTCCTTAATCCTCGCTTACTAACCCAGCCTAGGCTAAAAGATGTCAATCATCGCAACTTTTTATGAACTTTCTTCAAGAGTAAGTCAGCATCTAGTGCATGACATTGGCGCCACTTAATGTTTTGAAAACCCACAAAGCTATTCCTATAAATAGAACACCATTGTCCATTGAAAAAGGGCGGTCCAACCCCAGAAAAATTTCTAAACAAGAAAAACAGAAAATTTTAGCAAGAAAACACCTTGAAACTCTGCCAAAATTCCTAGTGTTTCAAGAGTCTTAAACACAACCTTGAATCTTCTACTTTCAAACCCCATTTTCTCTCAAAGTATTTATTGACTAAGAAACACTCATACAGTTTTCTGACTCATATATATACCCTTCATCCATCCATTCAAAGAACCTGTCCAGAACACCATCTGAGTTAAGGCTAACTCCAATTCATAGAATTTCTTTCAATAGCAAGGTAAGCACTTGCTGAATCTCACCATAATGCTTAAGCATCATCAGATTTGCATGCTCAAAACACAATGTAGATATCATGCTTCTGATGTTATGCATGTTCTGAGATTTTCACGCATCTGTATGTCTAAGTAGAGACTGAATTAGTACAGAACTGGCCTCTGACTTTTGGTTCTGACTTCTGAAACGCCTTGACACTTGCTGAAACTGTCTTAGGCATGCCTTCTGTTTTTTGGAAAAATTACCAAATTCCAAATGTTCTGACTAGCACAGGAGGAGACCAAGTTCTGACTTTGGCGCCAGAACTTCTGAGGCATGTTTTGTCATCAGTAATATCAGAACTTCTGAAAATTACTGTGTGCCCAGCAGGGTCAGAACTTCTGACCTCATACAGTTTCACTAACAGGCTTCTATTTTGCAGCGCACCAAGGTCAGAAGTTATGACCTCATACAGTTTCACTAACAAGCTTCTGTTTTGCAGCGCACCAGAGTCAAACGTTCTGACCTATACATTTTCACTAACAGGTTGATATCCTGCAGCAGGCCAGGGTCAGAACTTTTGATTTCCTTTCAGCAGCACGTTGACCCCCTCCTTCCTTCTTTTTTTCTTCCCCTTGTTATTTTTCTTTATTTTTCTCGCTGGAATCCCCATTCATAAGTGTGTACCCCCACCCCCTAAATATTGTAATAGCGTAGGACTTTACATTTCCTCATTTTTATCGTTTTCAAATGTAAATGCTAGCAATTAGGATATGTATGGCAAGATAAAATCAATGAAATAGAAAATCCTAATTCAAGATAAAATCATGCATGCAATAAAACACACTTGCACACAAACACCCTTAGGGTTTCTCCACTTGGTTGCCTTTTAATATATAAAAAATAATAGCATTGTTACGCATACAAAGTATCTTGGTAAAACAAACAAAATCAAAAGATCTTAGTCCCTCGATGACGCTATTCAAAGTTGCCTTACCAAAATGATCTTAGTCCCTCGAAAATACTAAGATACTTTGCAGCATTGCTAATCATGGTTATACGATGACCCATGCCAGTCCCGTTTACATCCAAAAATAGGGTTGCTTACCAAATCAATGGTAAGACAACAATGTCAAAGGAATAGAAAATGCACAAGAAAGACATTTGAGTAGGTAGATTACATCTAGTTACTTGCTCTATTTCAAACAACAATCCTTGCTATTTTCAAAACAAACACACACATTTCCAAACGTTTTACAAACATTGAAAACATTTTCGAAAAGACAAACATCTTTGTGTACATTCTTACGAACGAAAATCATTGCAAAGATTGCCTAAAAGAATGGCCTCTTTTACAAAATACTTTCAAAACCACACCAAACACAATTTCAAACAAACAAAAGCAAGTGATCTAGCAAGTAACTAAGAGCCCATGGAAAACCATGGATGAAAAGGGTGCTAATACCTTCCCTTTTCATAATCTACCCCCTGAACTCAAGAAAATATCTCAAAGGTCTTTCTTATGCTTTTTCACCTTTCCTTTTGGATAAAATAAAAGTCAGTGGCGACTCTTGCTAACCGCAAAATTTGTGACAAAACGCAAAACCCTCAAGTCAGTTCTCCCACCGTATCACAGAACTGGAGACTCTACTGGGGATTTTTATAAAAGTGTCGTTACCTTAAGGTTTAGATCACATTTATTTACTTACATTTATTTGACTTGTTTGCTTTACATTATGGTCCTTTGTTTGGGTTGTAATCCTCCACCCGGATTTGGGAAACATTATAGGTAAATAGCAATACATTGTGGAAACTGTGCGGGGTATACCGACATGGTCTAAGAAATAGCTATGTTAGTGTGACATATTTGTGGGTACCAGTAGCCTTTGAGTCAATCAAATAGAATACGGGGCCGCTGAGTGATGTCATGAAGAACTAATGAACTTCTAGAACCCTTTACTTGACCAACTTGGCCTTTAGGATGTAGTGAGATGACCGGCTTTGGTGCAGTCTGAAGTTGGTAGATACTCGATACTACACTCATTGAGGTTTTGTTTCTTGGGATATTTCGGTCGCCATTAAAGAGGCTTGAGCTGAAACAATGACCAAGGAAACAATCCAATGATATTGAGCTCCTTAGAACCCGATTACTATTATTAGGACAGGTTGAGCCAACTAAACTTCAAGAGTGTACTTACCTATAAAACCCCATGCAAGCCTAAACTAAGAGCTTGTTTGCTTTGCTTTTATATGCATACTTGTACATGACATCATGGATATCATGAACATCATATGCATCCACTAACCATTTCAAGGATTTTGGAGATTCATCTTTGTTCTTGTTTTGTAGGATATGGATTCACTTCGCAGAAAACTATCCAAATCAACCTTGTAAGAATTCCTCCACAAATCAAGGAGCTAGCTTCAAGGATCCTTGAGAACTCTCCATTTATCGAGAGGCATGGTCGTCTACTCAACTCAGTCACCTCCAACACAGAGGAGGATATGATGAAAGTGCTCTTCCAGTTCTTTGATCCTTTGCATCATTGCTTCACATTTCCTGACTATCAGCTTGTACCTACTTTGGGAGAATTCTCTCAACTCTTCAGGATTCCTATTCTCAATCAACTACCTTTCAACGGTACAGAAAGAGATCCAAATCCAGAAGAGATTTCTCAAGCCCTGCACTTGCACTCATCTGATGTCACAACTCATTGGGAAGCTAGAAGTGGTGTCAAAGGCTTCTTAGCAAAATTTCTGATTGAGAAGGCCCAAAGCTGTTGGAACTCCTTAGACTTGCAAGATTTTGAGGAAATTGTAGATCTTCTTATCTATGGGATGGTCTTGTTTCCCAATCCTGACCAACTCATAGATATGAGTGTCGTCAAAATCTCCATGTCACGCAATTCGGTGCCTACATTGCTAGGGGATATCCTGCACTCTTTTCACACTCGTACAATAAGGAAAAGAGGTGTCCTTATGTGTTGCACTTTGTGATACGGTGGGAAGAACTGACTGTTTTTTGGAATGCTGGTTTGCATTTTGCGTGTGTATTCGCAAAATGTCGCGGTAAGCAAGAGTCGCCACCGACTTTTATTTTATCCAACAAGGAAAGGAAAAAAGCACAGAAAAATTCCTTTTTCGAGATATTTCTGAGTACGGGGGGTATATTTATAGAAAGGGAAGGTATTAGCACCCTTTCTATCTGTGGTTATCCACGGGCTCTTAGGTACTTGCTCATTGTTTTCAAAATTGTTTTCTTTGTGCTTGTGGGTTTGAAAAAAGTTTTTGTTTGAAACTTCGATTTAACTCTTGCTTCTGTCCTCAAGAGTGTAATGAAGTGTTTTGAAAACTTGTTTGTAAAAGTGTAAGTGTGAAAAGGTTTTGTTTTGAATGAGCAAGTATCTAAGAACTAATCTATCTACTCGAAAAAATGAATCATTCTATGTTTCCTTTAGATAATGATATCCCACTATTAGTGAGTAGGTAGCACCGCCGTTGAAGTTTGAGGGTCAATTCAAAAGAGGGACATACAGTCACTAAAGCAATGTTAGGACACCTTAGAGGTAACCCTAATATCTTAGATCATTTGTTTGAGGCAACAATATTTGAGGCAACCATTTCGGGGAAACTATGATCTTTTAGACAAGAGGATGACCTCTAAAACGACCTATACTCAATGACCGTTTACAAAGGCAACCAAGTGGGGTGTACCCTAGGACTGCGCATGTGCGAGTGTGTTTATTTCAGTTATTTTTATCTTTGCACATGTTAAGGGTGATCTAATTTGATTTTAAGATTAAGCTTTCATTCTTGTCATGCATACCCTATTATCAAACATGTAACAGCTGTATAGTTTGCAGAAATTAAAGGTGCGGAAATTAAACTAATTATTACAAGGCGTCGGGTATTTACATCGCCAAAAACAACCCTTTGAAAATAAAAAGCATAAAAATAAATAAAATGTCCTAATTATCTATTACAAACCAGGAGCAGATACATTAATTGGATAAAGAAAAATAAAGCGCGGCGCGAAATTAAATGGGATGCAAAATTAGCGTTTTGACCCTTTTAAAAGAAAATGCTTTTTGTTGTCTTTATTTTAAGAAAAGAAATTAAAAACCTAAAATTAAATAACTAAATTAATTATTAAATTAATTAAATGGAAAAAATAATTAATGACATGTTTTTTTGGAGTTTTGATTATTTTAAGAAAGAAAATAAAAATAATTAAACTAAAGTTAAAACCTAATTAATTCTAATTGATTTTATTTATTTACAAAATAAATTAATGTTACCTAATTAATATCCTAATTAATTAATTAGTATTTACTAATAAAAAATAAAATTCTGAATTTTAATTGGATAAAAAGTATTTTTTTGATTTTTTTGATGAAAAAGAAATTAATTTGGTTAGTAATTAAAATAAATAAAATCAAATACATAAACTAAAATAAACAAAATATATGAATAAAAGATGAGATGGGCCTGTTTTTTGGAGGTGTAGAAAGCTGTTTGTTGGCCCATTAAGGCTGATCCACTGGACTTTTTGTGATCATGTGCACACGCGTTGACCTGGTCCATGGTATGCTTGCAATATTGGCCACCAGATCTGACCATCTGGCCATCTGGCACGTTGATGGATGAGGGAGTATGATGGTCATCACGCTGGCATGTGCACTGGATCTCCTGCAAGAAAAGAATATTGAGAAAATGGGGGATCTGGGATTCGAACTCAGGTCCTGAAGGGATATCCACGCCAAGCTTGCCACTACACCACTTGTCTTCAATTGTTAAAATAACACAAATAAAAAATAATATAATAAAAAAAGATTAATGGCTAGGAAAATAAAAACGCGCGCGGACGTTTGAACCGGTGAATGGGGAAGCGACACGCCTTCGTCCCTGTCTTCTAAAAACTGCAACTTTTACCTGCGGATTTTTATCTGCAGCTAAAATCGTAGCTTCATTCTAAATTCATCCCTAGGCCATATAAATGGAAGATAGCTCCATGGTTGAGCTCGTCTTGTTCCCCTGAACAAGATGGTATCCTTCACGAAAGCCAATTATTCCTGTAACAAAAAGCCCTAAAAAACCTAGAAAATCCTACAATGGTGATCCACGATATAAAGCATATGAATGAAATTGGTTATTGCAAAAAGCTAGCAAATGACATGGTGATTCAGAATATGCAATTGTTTTTCAGTATAGATGCAAGAATCGTATAAATCGAATTCAAGAACAGGGCGGATTCGTGAGGGACTTACAGCACATGTGAGGGTTTGAAAATGCCTGGTTTTGATTGGTTTCGCTTGTGGAGATGGCCAAGAAGAGATTGAGACAAGTCTCAAGTCTTGAAATTGCCTCTAGACTTGATTTCGATCTCACACTTTTTTGGTGTTTTTGCCAAATTGGTTCTTCCTCTAGAACTGATCTCCCACCCTTAAAATTGTCTTCCTCGCTTCCTTATGTATTGTACAATACATTAGGTTAGAATTTGCTATCCAAATCTTCCTCCATTGATGATTGAATATTTGATTTGATCCTCCTTTCAAAGCTTTCCAAATTTTATCCAAATCACATATTTTTGTACACTTATGCCTTGATACGAGTTTTGAAAGGTGCTAGCTGTGTAACCAGACCTGAAATGATCATAAGATCTTTAGTTTTCAATGTTTTTTATTTTATGTGATTTTATTTGATTTAAAATGAATTAATTCAAATAAAAACCAAATTAAATAATAAAAATATGATATGTACACATGGCCAAGGCTAGAGCACATGGGCTTCAATGCCAACTCAAAACAAGTGAAAAAGAATGGGCCCATTTGGCAAAATTTGAAGTTTTGGGGATAGTTGACATTTGGCAATTTTTGCAAAAAAGTCCAACTTCAACAATGCATAACTTCCTCAATTTTGAACTTTTGGAAGTTTTCTTGGACTTTTTAGAAAGCTTGAGATGTACACTAACCAACCCTTTTGGTCTCATCTCATTTTGATATTCCATGCCCAGGTTAGAAGCTTTGACAAAAAAAGGTGTTTTTGTTGACTTTCAAAAATGACCTATAATGTCCAAATTCATAACTTCTTGTGAGTACACTTTTTTATCTTGGGATATGAATATGTATTGTAAGTAATTGCATCCTATTGAAAATTAGCTTTGGATGGGTCATTTCTCATAAAGTATGGGAAAGTTATGCTTGGTCAAAGTTGGGTTGACTTTTCCTATAAAACCCTAATTTAGCAACTTTTGAATCTTGATGAATTGTGAGCAATCCTTGATGAATCATGATCAAACCTTGATCAAATGATGAAATATACTTCAAAATTATAATTTTGACAAAAAATCTTGAAGTTTGAGTGTATTTGGGTCACAATTGACTTTTGCCCTAGCATAGTCGATTTTTGGACCTTTGAGCAATTGACTGAGCAAACTTCCTCTGCCAGGCTTGAAACTTGACATGGATGATCTTGACAACATATTAGGACATTGGAGAGCAATTGAGGTCATTTGGACTCAAGGATCTTGATGCAAAGAAAAACCCTAATTTGGGGTAGACTGCCTTAGAATAGAGCTTGTCTGACCAACTCTTGGACTACTTTGAGCAACTTGGAGATTTTTCTTGCAATGTTTTAAGGAATATGGGAGGGAAAAATTTGGGGTACAACAGCTTCCCCTGTTCAATCTTCTTAAACCTGAGGATGTAGATTGGCTTTCATGTCTTTCACGATCCGAAGGTGGAAGATGATTGAACACTAGACTGCCCAGAAATTTGCACTCGCGTGAAGTAGTATATGCGTTGTGATGTTGGGAATGGGCTTAAAGATGCCATTTGGAGATTGCTGAAGAGGGGACGGGCTTAAATATGCCATCTGAAGGAGTTTCGATCGCATAAGAGATTCCTTAGCGGAAGCTTGTATACCTGTTGTTTGAGGAAGATTCCGCTTGGAAAGTCTGATCTTTGTTGAGATTTAGGAACTCGTCCGTAATTCAACTGAGGTGTCGAGATTAAAGAACTTGTCCGTAATTCAACTGGGGTGTCGAGATTTAGGAACTTGTCCGTAATTCAACTAGGGGAAACATCTTCGTCGAGATTTAAGAACTTGCCCGTAATTCAACTGAGAAAACTTCTCTGCGGAGATTTAGAAACCTGTATGTACTTCAACGGAGGAACACTTTGTCGAGGTTTAGGACCTTGTCTATAATTCAACTGAGAAAAACATCTCTGCTGAGATTTAAGAACTTGTCAGTAATTCGACTTGGGGAAACATCTTCGTCGAGATTTAAGAACTCGCCCGTAATTCAACTGAGAAAACTTCTCTGCTGAGATTTAGGAACTTGTCTGTACTTCAACGGAGGAACATCTATGTCGAGATTTAGGAACTCGCATGTACTTCAACTGAGAAAACATCTCTGTTGAGATTTAATAACTTGTCCATAATTCAACTAGGGAAACATTTTCGTCGAGATTTAAGAACTCGCTCGTAATTCAACTGAGAAAACTTCTCTGCTGAGATTTAGGAACTTGTCTGTAATTCAACGGATGAACATCTTTTGTCGAGATTTAGGAACTCGCTTGTACTTCAACTGAGAAAACATCTCTGCTGAGATTTAAGAACTTGTCCGTAATTCAACTGGAGGGAAACATCTTCGTCGAGATTTAAGAACTCGCCCGTAATTCAACTGAGAAAACTTCTCTGCTGAGATTTAGGAACTCGTCTATAATTCAATGGAGGAATACTTTGTCAAGATTTAGGAACTTGTCTGTACTTCAACTGAGAAAACATCTCTGTTGAGATTTAAGAACTTGTCCGTAATTCAACTGGGGAAACATCTTCGTCGAGATTTAAGAACTCGCCCGTAATTCAACTGAGAAACTTCTCTGCTGAGATTTAGGAACTTGTCTGTAATTCAACAGAGGAACATCTATGTCGAGATTTAGGAACTCGCATGTACTTCAACTGAGAAAACATCTCTGTTGAGATTTAAGAACTTGTTCATACTTTGACTGAGGTAAAAGCTTCATAGCTTTGAATTTTGTGAGAGCTTAACCGCATCCTTCATGAAAGGTAAAGGTCAGTTGTATGTAATGCATGATATGTATCAGGCAATGATGTTATCAAAATAAATGAGATTGTGTTGTACGATGCGTATATGCATGTGTCATGATGTATGGAAATGTAATGTTTTTAGCTGGGAAAAAAAATCCCGGGTAGCTGCTGGAGAAAAGAGTTGAATTCTTCGTTTCCGCTGGGGATGGCGCACGAAGATGGTTGTGAGAATAAACCTGCAAGAGAGGATAACTCCGCTGGGGAATAAACTGATGAGGAGATTACTCTGTGGGGAAGAGATGCTGTTAGAACAAAGTTTGAATCTACTACCCTAAGTTTAAGTTTTGATGATAACAAAATGAAAAGATATATTAATTATGTGATTCATGTAAGAACTATTTGCTACCTAAAATATTACTTTCTGTTTTGCAGAAACTCTGATAGGTATCAGCAAGAGTACATCATAATCAGCATCAGAATATTGGTTATCAACATCAGCATCAGAAGATGCTATATCAGATACCAAGATCAGAAGAACAACTCACGCTTATGCTGAAGCTTGATGAACAGAACTGCGCTCAACACTCTGAACTCTGATAAAAGACAACAACAGTTCATCAGCACTTAAGCAGCGTCAGAATGAGCCAAAGCCAGAACATGCCTTAGTAGCAACAGTACTGTGCATTCAAGACGAGTTATTACCAACGGCATCATTCCAGACAAGATCTGCTTAATAAGGAAAGTTTGTTATTGGCATTGAATCAAGATTATTGCTCCAACGTTCACCAATCTCAATGCTATATAAACGACACAATGAAGATTGAATTGGCTAATGCTCTACATCAATTTACACGCCTAAAAGCTAATCATCATCTTCCTTCTCTCAGTTTGCTAAAAGCTCCATAATTCCTTACTCAATTATTTTAGCAATCCAGTTTCAATAAGCTTAAGTTGTGTAATATCACAGTTGTGATAATCAATTTTGTAGAAAACATTCACACACCTAGATTTCAATTCTTTGTAAGAAAGTGATTCCTTGATAAACCGGTTTGTGGTTTGCATCAAGAAGGCTTTAGCAGTTGTTAAAGCAGATTGTAATATTCAGTTGAATATAGTGGATTAAGACCTCGTTGGAGAGAGGCGAAATCACCTTGACGGGTGGACTGGAGTAGTTTGAGATCAAACGAACCAGGATAAAAATACCGTGTTCGTTGTAATTGATTTCAAGTTTTAACAATTCAACCCCCCTTCTTGTGTTTTTCACTTCTTCAATTGGCATCAGAGCGCCTGGTTCTGAGCTAAAACACTTAACCGTGTCAGTACAAGATCCAACGTCAGAAAAACACAATGGCAGGAACTTATTCTCACACCAGCAATGACAACAATGAAGACAGAGACAGATTCAGCGGCAAACCTCCAGTCTTTGATGGAGAAAATTTTGATTACTGGAAAGACAGAATTGAAAGCTTCTTTCTGGCACATGATGCTGATCTGTGGGACATGGTGACAGATGGATACACGCACCCTGTGAATGCAAGCGGTTAGAAGATTGATAGGAAAGCAATGTCTGACCAACAAAAGCGTGACTTCAAAAATCACCACAAGGCCAGAACCATCCTTCTCAGCGCCATCTCTTATGCTGAATATGAAAAGATCTCCAACAGAGACACAACAAAGAACATGTTTGACTCACTCAGAATGACGCATGAGGGCAAAGTTCAGGTCAAAGAAACTAAAGCTCTTGCGCTCATTCAGAAGTATGAGGCATTCAAAATGGAAGAAAGTGAATCCATTGAAACAATGTTCTCAAGATTCCAGATTCTGGTAGCTGGTCTCAAGGTTCTGGACAAAGGTTACTCTACTGCTGATCACGTCAAGAAGATCATCAGAAGCTTACCTAAGCAGTGGAGGCCAATGGTTACAGCTCTGAAGCTAGCAAAAGATCTCAATAAAATTTCTCTGGAGGAACTTATCAGCTCCCTCAGAAGTCATGAGATATAGCTAGAAGCTGATGAACCCCAGAAGCAAGGTAAGCCTTTAGCATTAAAATCGAACAAAAAATTTGAGTCTAAAGTTTTGCAGGAAGTTGAAGAAACATCTGATGGATCCTCATCAGAAGAAGACGAACTCTCCCTCCTCTCCAGAAGAGTGAATCAACTGTGGAAGCAGAGGCAAAGGAAGTTCAGGAATCCCAGAAGATCTGATCAGAATGAGTCTTCTTCCAGATACAGAAGGCCAGATTCTTCCTCTGGATACAGAAGATCTGAAGGATCCTTAGGAAGCAGAAAGCCAAACACCAAGGACATCATCTGCTATGAGTGCAATGAGCAAGGACACTACAAGAGTGACTGCCCAAAGCTTCAGAGGGAAAAGCCCAAAAAGAAGTTTGGAAGAGAAAAGAAGAAAAGTCTCATGGCTACATGGGATGACTCTGACTCGTCTGAAGCTGACTCAGAATCAGATGATGAGAGAGCAAACATAGCTCTCATGGCCAACATTTTAGAAGATAGTGAAGCTTCTGAATCAGACTCAGAATCAGACACAGAAGAGGTATTTCCTGACTTTGCAGTTAATTTTACCAAGGCTGAACTTGCTGAAACCCTTAATGAAATTCTGGAAAGGTATCAGCAGATTAGAGTTAAATTCAGAAACCTGAAAAGGAATCTTGAATCTGACACTGATAAGACTGAGAGTCTTAAATTGGAGAATTCTGAGCTGAGAAATAAAATTTCAAAATTAGAAAATACTTTACAAAACTCTCAGAAGGAACCAATTTATGAAACTCCCAGCAACGCTGATGAGATCATCAAGGAGTATGATCACAGTTTCCAGAAGTTCCTTGCTAAAAGCATAGATAGAAGCAAAATGGCTTCAATGATCTATGGAGTTAGCAGAAACGGCAGGAAGGGAATAGGATACCAATGTAAGGTTCCTACACCAAAGAATGTCATGGATTTAACCATTAAACACACTCCTCTGAATTCACATTTTGTGTATGGTCACACACATGATATTAAATACACTAGCAGTAAGTACTCTGTGAAACCAAAATTCAACCAGAGTTTTGGTAAATCTAACAAATCAGGACCCAAGAAAATCTGGGTACCTAAGGATAAAATAATACATGTTGCAGATATCTTTAGCAGCAAATCAGAAACACCAGTCATGGTACCTGGACTCTAGTTGCTCGCGACACATGACGGGAAGAAGGCATATGTTCCAAAGCCTGGAACTTAAGCCTGGAGGCCACGTTGGCTTTGGAGGCAATCAGAGGGGAAAGATAATTGGCTCTGGAACTGTAGGTAATGGAAATCTTCCCTCTATTAATAATGTTCTACTAGTAGATGGATTAATGCATAATCTGTTATCCATAAGTCAATTAAGTGATAACGGTTATGATATAATCTTTAATCAAAAATCATGTAAAGCTGTTAGTCAGAAAGATGGGACTATCCTGTTTAATGGAAAGAGGAAAAACAACATTTACAAAATCAAACTTTCGGAACTGAAAAGTCAGAATGTAAAGTGTCTTCTGTCTGTTAACAACGAGCAGTGGATCTGGCACAGAAGATTGGGGCATGTTAGTATGAGAAGAATATCTCAGATTAACAAACTCAATCTGGTCAGAGGACTTCCTAATTTGAAGTTCAATTCAGATGCTCTGTGTGAAGCATGTCAGAAAGGCAAGTTTGCAAAACCTTCTTTTAAATCTAAAAATGTTGTTTCTACCTCTAAGCCATTAGAACTTCTGCATATTGACTTATTTGGACCAGTTAAAACTGCTTCAGTCAGTGGCAAGAAGTATGGGTTAGTAATCGTAGATGACTATAGCAGATGGACATGGGTAAAGTTCTTAAGACACAAGGACGAGTCACACTCTGTGTTTGTTACCTTATGTAACCAAGTTCAGAATGAAAAGGATCTTAGAATCATTAAAGTCAGAAGTGATCATGGTGGAGAGTTTGAAAACAAAGATTTTGAGTCATTCTTTAATGACAGAGGCATTCTGCATGATTTCTCTTGTCCTAGAACTCCCCAACAAAATGGAGTTGTAGAACGAAAGAACAGAACATTGCAAGAAATGGCCAGAACCATGATCAATGAGACAAACGTTGCTAAGATCTTCTGGGCAGAGGCAATAAACACAGCGTGCTACATTCAGAATAGAATCTCAATAAGACCTATTCTGGAAAAGACTCCATATGAATTATGGAAGAACAGAAAGCCCAACATTTCATATTTTCATCCATTTGGATGTACCTGTTTTATGTTAAATACAAAGAATTATTTGAACAAGTTTGACTATAAAGCACAGAAGTGTATTATGTTAGGATACTCTGAACGCTCAAGAGGGTACAGAGTATACAATACAGAAACACAGATTGTGGAAGAATCAATCAGTGTTCGTTTTGATGATAAGCTTGACTCTGAAAAGTCAAAGCAGAATGAAGTTTTTGCAGGTATGGAAATTGAATTTACAGGTTCTGAAGACAAGTCATCAGAAGCTCTCAACACAGACACTCCTTCAACATCTGAAAGGAGCACTGCTAGCAATCCTACAACAGCTGTTGATCAACCTCAGAAGAGATTACCCAGAAGCAGCTTGGATCACCCAGAAGAAACTATCTTAGGAAGAAAGGAAGATCCAATCGGAACAAGAGCAAGCTTCAGAAACTCTGAAGAAACCCTCATGGGACTTGTGTCTCTGATTGAACCTTCTTCTATTGATGAAGCACTTCTGGACAACGACTGGATTCTGGAAATGCAAGAAGAGCTGAATCAATTCACCAGAAATGACGTATGGGATCTTGTTCCCAGACCAAAAGGATTCAACGTCATTGGAACAAGATGGGTGTTCAGAAACAAGCTAAATGAACAAGGTGAAGTCATCAGAAACAAAGCACGACTGGTAGCACAAGGTTATAGTCAGCAAGAGGGGATAGACTATACAGAAACCTTTGCTCCAGTCGCCAGGTTAGAATCTATCAGACTTTTAATTTCATTTGCTGTTAATAGAGGCATCACTCTGTATCAGATGGATGTCAAGAGTGCATTCTTAAATGGTTATATAGAAGAAGAGGTTTATGTGCACTAACCCCCTAGTTTTGAAAATACAAAACATCCAGAACATGTTTTCAAACTAAAGAAGTCACTATATGGTCTGAAACAAGCTCCCAGAGCTTGGTATGAAAGACTAAGTAACTTTCTGTTAGAAAATGAATTCACCAGAGGGAAGGTGGACACTACCTTATTCTGTAAGTCAGTTAAGAATGACATCTTAGTCTGTCAAATTTATGTTGATGATATTTGTGATACGGTGGGAGAATTGACTAGTGTTTTGCATTCGTATTCGCACTTGTTTCGGTTGAGCAAGAGTCGCCACCGACTTTTTATTTTATCCTAAAGGAAAGGTTAAAAAAGCACAGCAAAAACCTTTTGAGATATCTCGTGGGTTCGGGGGGTAGGTTATGAAAAGGGAAGGTATTAGCACCCTTTTCATCCATGGTTATCCATGGGCTCTTAGTTACTTGGTTTTTTAGATCACTTGCCTTGTTTTTCGATTGCTTTGAAAATGGTGTGTGTGTGGGTGCTTTTTGAAAATGTTTTTGAAAAAGATTCCTTGTCTTAGGCAACTAATGCATTTGACTCGTGATTGAGTGTTTTACAAAAGTGTGGATCTTTTCGAAAAGATGTTTTCAAATGTTTTTTGGGAGTTTGTTTGAAAGTGTTGTGGATTGTGGTTTTTGAAAAGAAGGCAAGTGTTTTTGCAAGTTTGATCTCAAGTAACTAAGAGTTTTGTCTATCCTATTGTACTCAAAGGTTTTTGTCATGTTTTAACCCCTTTTAACAATTTTGTTCTACCATTGAAATTGGTAGGCAATCTTGCATTTAGGAAGTTTATTCGGGACAGGCGCGGGTCATCGTATGGACCATGAATGCAATGGTGCCAAGTGTCTTTGGCAATTTGCTTTGAAGGGACTATGATCATTCCGTTTAGGCAACACTTTGAGGGACTTATGATCATTTGGAATTCGTTTTGCCAAAGAAACTCGACGTGCAAGCATGGCCCATTTTGGAAGGCAACATGTGGGATTACCCTAGAGGGTGCAAGTGTGATTGTGTATTGATTACATGTATTTGTCTTGTATTAGGTTATCTAGCGTTTGATTTTATGTACATACAAACCCTAGGTCTAACCATGGTATAATTGGAAAACTGTAAATTGCGGAATGTAAAATCTACGCTATTACAAAATAGTGTCCGGGAGTGGGGGTATAAATGTACAAAGGGGATGAGACTTATAGTATCCAATAAGTTACAACCAAATCGAATGTGCGATCAAATGTAAATATCGAATATATAAATATAAGATAAACAAATGTGTATAAGGCAATGTGAATGTATTTGTGTAAGTGTACATATGAGATGTATATGAGGTATATATGTATCGTGTGTAATTATTTACAAGTGCGATAATGTGAAATTGAAGCGTATTAGGGTTTTTGACCTAGACATGTATTTTAACGAATCTTTGATTTGTATGTTTAATTATGTATAAAAGAAAAAGAAAGTGTTTTAATTTAAATGGTATGTTCAAGTTTTGATTAAGTTGAATTGTGAAATTGATGTTTTTTAAGAAAAGAAACTATTTCTAGGTTTTCATTACGTATAAAAAGTATGTAAATGTCAAGAATTGGATTTTGTATAAAAAGAGTGTATTTTTTATATTGTTATATACAAAAATATTTCAAGAAGTCAAATTATACAAAAAAATTTGCAAAATATATTTTAATTAAAAGAAGATGTTTTCAAATTTAATTATATGATAAAAGGTATTTTATTATTTTATATACAAATATACATTTAAAAAAAGATGTTTTAACCATATGATAAAAAATGTATAATATGTACAAAATTAATATTTCGAAATTTATGTATAAAGTATATTAAAAAAAGATTAACTTAGAAAAAAGAAAGTATTAGTTTGTAAAAAGTATTTTAATAAAAATAAAATAATAAGAATAAATCATAAAAAAGGGTTTAACATTCTAATTCTCTTTTCTTGATTATATTAGTATAAGAAGTTTTTACTAATGTAAAAAAAAGAAATGAAGTTAGTGTTAAAAAAAATGATTAATTGTGAAATATTAACTTAGGTTAGTAAGAAATAAATGGTTAATATTAATTTTTTTGTTAAACAAGGAAAGAAGCGTTTAATGGGCTTCAGAGAGGGTGAAACGGGTCAGGCCCAGGTTTGGGGGTCAGTCATGTTTAGGGTTGTTTGGCGTTTTGTCATTCAGAACGAAAGTTAGGGTTCGAGACGGCGCGTTCGTGCATTCGTTCATCGTTCTTCTTCTGATTTCGAGTGACTTCGAGTGTCCATCATGAGCTTCTTGCCTCAGCCACCGGCAATCTCTGTTTCCCCTTCCCTCCAGCGATAGTGTTGAGGCGACAGAACTTGGTAATCGTTTTGATTCGTTAGGGTTTGCTTTAGTTCTTGCATATTTTGTGATTTTTCTGCGTATTATTGATTAACTGTTTGGGTTTGACCTCTCATGTGGTACGTTATTGATTTTTTACTGGAGGTACATGAGGAGAGAAAAGAGACGTCTTACCTCTACTGGAGAAGGGAAGGAAGGAGATGAAGGTGTCTGGGAGGCTTTGATGGCGAAGAGGGAAGAAACGTGATGCTGATGAACTTGATGTCCCCGGTATTTCTGTATTAACCCTCTTGCTTAGGTTTTATGATGCTTTACACTGAAAACCTTTTCCCTTCTTTCTTCTTCTTCTATGTCACTGATGCTTTGAATTGTTGCCTGAGTTTGAAATGTGATACTTTTGATATTTGTTGCCCAGTGATGTATATTTACTGAGGGCCTAGGTTGCCTTGAACTTGCCTCTCCTGTATGTTTGCTTGCCTTTAGACCTTTGAATGCTTTCTGAGATTGATGCCCTTGACGCTTTTGTTGAGTTGGATGTCCTGAATATTTATTGCCTATGATGAAGAAATTCTGAGGCTTAGAGGTTGGATGGTTTTAGGGATGGTTGAGGTTTGGTATATTTTCTGTTGAACTGTGTGTTTGATGGTTTATTGACAGGCATGGTGAGGTTTTACAGGTTCTTGAAGTTAAGCCTCAGCAGGTTTGAGGTTCATGTTTTATGAGATTTGGCCTATGCTGGTTTAGTTTTACAGTATGGTCGAGGGATTTGGATTTTGTTTATCAGGTTTGAAAGCTAGGCCATGTTTTGATGGTTTGGCCTTTGAGGTTAAGGCAGGGTGCTGGTTTTATCAGTTTGGTAATTCAGTGTATGTGTTTGTTTGTTTTGTTTATGGGTTTGTTGACAGGTTAATGGTTGTTTAGCAAGCTATGCTGTGGTTTTGGGTAGTTTTTTTTGAAACTTGTTTGATGGCCTAGCAGGTTATCAGTTTGAAGCTTGAGGTTGTGTGCTTTCAAAGATGATGCAGGCTCTGAGTTTTGTATATTTTTTTTCTTTTCTATATTCTGAACTGTCTTTTTGATTATCTTTTTTCTGTCTTGCCTGCTATGGATAATATTTGATGCAGATTTGTATATTTTTCCCCCTCTCTGAGCTGTGTGTACTGGCCTGTGTATCTTTTCTGTCTTGTTATACTGCCTCTAGCCTAAAACCAGCCTATGCTTCTTTATTTCTCTTCTTTTTTCTCTATGGTACAGTTTTGAATATATTATATGATTCTTTTGTACCTTTTGGTTCTGAAGGGGCCCCTTTTATGTTGGGAAATGATGATTAAGTCTTGCTTGCATAACACATTTTCTGCATCTTCTTTATCTCTCTTTTGACAGCTTTGTGTGCTGACTTTGCATTGACATCTTTTTCAAATCCTTCTTTGACAGTTTGGATAGATTTTCTGTTTTGACAGTAAATTGCCTTTTTGCTTTTGATGGAAAGTGGAATTGGATTTGAACTTTACAGTTTGAACTTTGGATTTGAGATTCTATGCAGCTTGAATTTTGGATTTTATGCATTTTGAGATTTGCATTTATGAATAAAAAAATCTTCCCTCTTTGTGAACCGGGAGAAATCCCGTGATTTGCAGAGAGGGTCAACTGATCCCAGTCAGTGGCCCCTAATGATGAGCAAATTTTATCTGTCTCTTTTAATTTAACTGCCTTCTGACTTTCTCTTTTCTTTTTGCAGATAAAAAATGGAGCACCGGAGCGGAGTGAAGAGTGAAGAATATTAGAAATAGGATAGAATTTTTATTTTATTTAATATTTAAATTAATGTATATTATTGTTCATAATTTAAATTATAAACAACAATTTGTACAAATAATTCAAATATCAATAAAATCTAAATCATCCAATTAATTCTAATTTTCTTTATTGTTTATTTATTTATTTAAAACTCTTTGAATTAAAACAATTGAAAAATAAATTTCAATCATTCAATTTTAGAATAATAAATAACTTAAATAAAAACAATATTGATCAATTAAACCTGTCTTATCCAATATCCAAAGCAAAGCAGTTAACCCAAATGGACTGATCAAACGCATTCCTTCTTTACTGATTTGCCATAAACACTGTAAATCCAATACTGCACATATCTTTTGACTGGTGAATTCAAACCAATTGCCTCCTCTTACTGATTAAATCATGAACAATGCAAATTCAACCCGAATCTCGGAATAAACCGCAAAGTACTGTGGAATTTCAACCTTTCTGAGAATATGCCCGTAAAACCCTAACTCTTGATTAAATGCCAAATAACGCTCGCCTGATCAAAACTGAGCCAAAATCAACCAAAACCCTAAGCCAACTGTATGAAACAATCCAGAGTTCTGAAAATCAATAAAAACCCTCATTTCGCTTGACTGACACGAAAAGTCCGTTTGTCCGATTCTTGAGTCAGTTTGAAAAGTCAGGAAAGTCTGAAGTTGAGATTTCTTGTGGAAAAAAACGCGAGGGCAAATTTTGGGGTACAACAGTTGCCCCTGTTCAATCTTCTTTGACCTGAAGAGTTAGATTGGCAAGTTTGCCTTTCGCGACTTGAAGGTAAAAGGAGATTGGACACTAAAGTGCCCAGAAAATTTGCACTCGTCGATGTGACGGTAAATGTGAATGGGCTCAAAGATGCCATTTGGTGATGGGCTTAAAGATGCCATCTGGCGCGATAGAATTTTGTCAGGGGGATGGGCTTAGAGATGCCATCTAGGAATGGGCTTACAGATGCCATTTGGCGACGGCTGGTAGGAGGATGGGCTTACAGATGCCATCTGGACATGTTGAACTGTATGTCAATGGTGAGTGGACAAGTATCAGAAGGGCCTCCATGTTTCGGGACATCTCTGAATTGGGGTCTGAACAAGCAACAGATTGACGTCCATATCTGGAGAATCTGTAAGTTATCTGAGATTGAATAAGCAATAGAGCAGCATCCGTTGTTGGGACGTGTCCGTAAACTATTTTCAGAAATTGTGAAGAGTCTGAATAAGTCGGTAGATTGACATCCGTTGTAGGGAAGAATCCGTAAACTGTTTCAGAAGTTGAGAAGGGTCTGAATCAGTTGGTAGATTGACATCCGTTGTAGGGAGGAATCTGTAAACTGTTTTCAGGAATTGAAAAGGGTCTGAATCAGTTGGTAGATTAACATCCGTTGTAGGAAAGAATCTGTAAACTGTTTTCAGAAGTCTTGAAGTTAAAGAGGAACCGGTGTAGGGTTTCTTGATGATGTGTCTGAATGAATCTGGAATAAGTATCAGAAGGTCGCCGTGTCCGGGTCACATCTGAACTATTTCTGGATGAATCTCGGGAGATGATCTGTGTCTGTCGACTGATCTTACCTGAAAAGACAAAGGGTTAGTTGTATGCAATGTTATGATGCATGACGCAATGCCTGTGACATTAATATTTATGAATGTGATGGATGCGCATGTAAGCTGGTGAGCTAATCTTGCCGAGGATAAATGAATCCGAGATGGCTGAAGATAAAAGCATCTTGACTGCTGCCGGGGAAAATAAATCCTTGGCTGTCGCTGGAGAAGAGAATTCCTGATGACCTCTACTGGGGAGTTCCAAACTAGTAGACTCATGCTGGGGAGGCCAGATTGAGAATCTCCGGCTTGATGAGAAGTAACCCTGGAGACTTCACTGGGGAACTCAAGATTTGCCCTTCCTAAAACTCTGTGGGGCGAAGGTTCAATGGTCTGGCTCCGCTGGGGATACTGAAGCTTAAACTCTGAGGGGGATTGAACTCCGGAGGATTCTTTGGCTGGGGATTTTGATGAACTCCGCTGGGGATAGGGAGAATTTTGGCGAGCGCGATCTTCCGTGGTGGTTAGCTTGAGAAGAATCTGAACAAGCGATAAGTTAACCTCCGTTTACTTGGAGGACCCGGGAACTGTTTTCAGAAATCTCGAAGTTGAATAAGCAATAGAACAACATCCGTTGTTGGGAAGCGTCCGTAAACTGTTTTCAAAAGTTGCCTCTGAACAAGTCGATAGATTAACATCCGTTGTTGGGATGAATCCATGAACTGTTTTCAGAAGTCTTGAAGTTGAATCAGCAATAGAGCCGCGTCTGTTGTTGGGAAGCGTCTGTAAACTGTTTTCAACGGTTTGAGAAGAATCTGAACAAGTCGGTAGATTAGCGTCCGTTGTTGGGAAGAATCCGTAAACTTGTTTCAGAAGTCTTGAAGAGGAACCGGTGTAGGGCTTCCTGAAGATGAGCTTGTGTAAAAACTGCATCGGGTTTTGAACACTTTTGACATTCGAATGCCCCAAGTGGTGATGTAGATAAATTCCTGGCTTATTACAGGTGTTGGTCTACAATCGGTCGTTCACAGATGTTTCCTGGGTTGTTGCAGGTGTTGATCTGGAATTCTTCAGAAATGCCCTGGCTGGATACAGGAATCGAGTCTGGAAATGTAATAGTTGGTAGATATGCCCTGGCTGGATACAGGAATCGAATCTTCAAACTCTTCAGACGTGCCCTGGCTAGATACAAGAATCGAGTCTGGAAATGTGGTCAACAGATATGCCCTGGCTGGATACAGGAATCGAATCTGGAGATGTGGTCAACAGATATGCCCTAGCCGGATACAGGAATCGAATCTGGAGATGTTGTAGTTGATAGATGTGCCCTGGCTGGATACAGGAATCGAATCTTCGAACTCTTCAGACATGCCCTGGCTAGATACAGGAATCTGGAAATGCTGTAATTGATAGATGTGCCCTGGCTGGATACAGGAATCGAATCTGGAGATGTTGTAGTCGATAGATGTGCCCTAGCTGGATACAGGAGTCGAATCTTCGAACTCTTCAGACGTGCCCTGGCTAGATACAGGAGTCGAGTCTGGAAATGATGTAGTTGATTTGTTGAACACTTTTGACATTCGAATGCCCCAAGTGGTGAAGAAGGAGTCTTAAATCAGATTACTCTGCATATTGAGAGATTTCTTGAAATCTTGACTGGACTGCCCCAGGTTAACTGTACTTTGAAAGATCTGTTGGACCTTGACTGGACTGCCCCAGGTTAATTAGATTGTGACATGTCATGCCCCTTTGTTGATAAGGGATTTGATGGAAGTGTTATCCTCTTGAAGTGATTTTGACTTACTGAGAGAGTTTTCGTTCCTCCGAACATTCGCTGTATGAACTTCTTCGCTGTCAAAAAAAAAGGGTCAAATGCAGACAGTGATATTCGAATAATGCAAAGTTTATGTTTGTCTCGAAGTTTTTTTTTTTCGTTTTGAAAAATGCGTTTTTAGCAGAAAACTTTTCACAAGACAAGTTAACACAAGATTTAGAGCAAAGCCCTACAGGAGTCAGGATACCTTTTGTAACAGTATGCTTTCGAACTAACCCATGCTTCAATTAGGACTTTTGGAGGGTTGTAACGTGGCCTGGTTCACGGTTTAAGAAACAAAGGATAAAGGCTCAAAGTATATTTGTACCCACCCGCTCTTCGTGATGTTCTTCAACCTAAGCTCAGTTAACTGTGCGTCGCACTCTGTGTTGAGTTCGGAACGACTTTTGGGCGATGGTTCACCAGTTTGAATTTTGGGAGACAGTCATCATCTCCTTTTTCTTTTTCAACACTTTTCATGTTGTTGAGGGTTTTGTAATGACCTCACTATTTTGATTTTGATTTGTTATCCCTAACTTTTGCCTGACTGTTATCGTTTTCGGGATTACTGTCAGCGGGATGCCCCAGCTTTCTTAAGCCTCCTTGATAGGTTTTGGCTTGGTGGGCTTTTCTCTTTTGAGAGATTGACTGTCTATATGATAGGGAACCACCCTTGTCTTTTGATTCCAAAGGAACGCTTTCTCTCTTTTTTTTGACGTCGTTCGTTGTGTTACGAACTGAGAGTTTGCGACTTCAATGCGCATTTTCTTTTGAATTAACTGAGAGACTACCCTGCCCCAGGTTTATATCAAAGGTTTTGATCGTTTAGAACAGGGAACTCCTACTTCTTTGGCTCGAAGGGGTTGACTAGGGATTAACTTCCTTATAACTCCAGTGTTTGGGAATTGAAAGAAATGCCTGTACATCATCAGCAAGGTCTGTTCAAAAGAATACCGTATAAGATCACGGTATTGTTTCGTCATCCTCCCTCTAAAGGCTTACAGCTTTTTATCAAGAGTCAAATATCATAAAGAAAAGCATAAAAGTAGTGAAACGAATGGATGAATTCAAGACAAACATATGCAATGCATTAATGAAAACAGAGTTTAACATCAACAGATAATTGTTTGATAGCAAAAGAAATTACAACTTTGAAAATTCAAAAAAGAAGCAAAAGTATTTCAGCTTCGAGCTTCGTCACTTCAAGCGGAGAACCCTTTAACGGAAGATCTTCATCTCGCCGTCTGGCATGAATTCCAGCACCCCAATGTCGATCAGATCTTGAATCTTATTCTTCAAGGCCCAACAGTCGTTGGTGCTGTGTCCCGGGCTGTAGGAGTGGTAAACACAGAATGCGTCGGGATTAAAGTGAGGAGAGGAGATATTGAGCTTCTGAGGAGGGTCCTTTACAGTAAGTAAATTGACCTCCAACAGGCGCTTCAGTATGAAGAATGATGGTATTTCAGTCTCCGTAAACTGTCTTCCCGACTTTTCTTGTTTACGCCGATTGTCCCGTTGACGCTGGCGAGGTTGTTGATGGGTTTGTGACCCTGAAGCTAGCAAAGGAGCTTTCCCCTTGTCTTCTTGAGTTGATGGAGGCTGAGCGGTAACTTGCTCTCCGATCTCAGATGTTTGCCCCAGTTGGTTGTTTGGAAGCAGTTGGCGGACAAGAACTCTGAGTTCCTCTTGTCTTTGAGATAGGTCTTGGATGAGAGCCATCTGGCCCACCAACTGTCCCATCATTTGAGTCCTCAGTGTTGTCAGATCAAACTGCAGCTCCGCAATCTGATCATTCCTGGCATTGTTGGAATTCCACAAGCCCTTGGTGAGGAGAGCTTTCATTTCTTCTTGCCCCAGAGACAAGTTCAGGAACATCTCCTGCAGCTGAGCAGTCTGGTCTTGGATGTCTTTGACAGACCGTTCTAGAGCCATCTCTTGCTGAAATAAACAGCAGGAGAGTAAGGAAACCTGAAAAAGGAAAGATTGTCAAAATGCAATGCATGATATGTGGATGCATGCCTTCAAGGATCTCTTGGGGTAAACACAAGAAAATGTTAGAGGTTGAACTCTGCTCTTGGATTGGAGATCTCTGTACCGGTGGACGTCCTTCCACGAGAATCAAGCTCACCATGTCGAGCGGGTCATAGCCACCGATTCAAGTTGTTGCACTTGATCTTTGATTGGAGAACTTTGTATCGGCGGATGTGTTTCCACTAGAATCAAGCTCACCATGTCGAGTGGGTCATAGCCACCGATTCAAGTTGTTGCACTTGAACTCTGACTGGATTGGTTAGAGGAGAAACCCCCTTGCCCTTTGATAGATGTGTAGTTCAATGTAACCCTGCATCAACAGGACCCTCGAGATCCTTGAAATGGTTATTGAAAGTGCTAAAATGCTATGGTATGATGTTATGATGTTATGTACATGTAGGCACAAACAAGTGAATGTATATACAGGCAAACATATTCACACAAAGCACACAAGGCCTTAGGTTTAGGCTTGCATGAGGTTCAGGTACTACCCTCTTTCAGTTTGTTGGTTGAAACCTGTCCTACCAGAAGTAACCGGGTTCTAAGGGTCCCAATATCACTGGATTGCTTTCATTGTTCATCGTTTCGATTTAGCCACTGAACTGGCGACCGAAATATCCCAGGAAAGCAACCCTCAATTGAGTGTAGTATCGAGTATCAACCAACCTCGGACTGCACCAAAGTCAGTTATCTCACTACCCTAAAAAGGCCAAGATGGTTCAATTAAGGTTCCTAAGGTCAGTTGATGCTTCGCGACACCACGCGGCGGCCCCGTACTCTCCTTGACTGAACTCAAGGGTTACCGGTACACACCAAAGTGCCACATCAACGTAGCAGACTGCTTCAACCATGTCGGTATACCCCGCACAGTTCCCTCACAGCCTTGTTGCTACTTTCTAAGAAGGTATCCCCAGATCCGGGTTAGGATCTATAGAACTCCGATACAAGGCCCACAAATGTAAAAGCAAACAAGACAATCAATTGAAAACAAAAGTGATCTAAACCCTAAGGTAACCCCACTTTAAAAATCCTCCCCAGCAGAGTCGCCAGTTCTGTGATACGGTGGGAGAATTGACTAGTGTTTTGCGTTCGTATTCGCACTTGTTTCGGTTGAGCAAGAGTCGCCACCGACTTTTTATTTTATCCTAAAGGAAAGGTTAAAAAAGCACAGCAAAAACCTTTTGAGATATCTCGTGGGTTCGGGGGGTAGGTTATGAAAAGGGAAGGTATTAGCACCCTTTTCATCCATGGTTATCCATGGGCTCTTAGTTACTTGGTTTTTTAGATCACTTGCCTTGTTTTTCGATTGCTTTGAAAATGGTGTGTGTGTGGGTGCTTTTTGAAAATGTTTTTGAAAAAGATGCCTTGTCTTAGGCAACTAATGTATTTGACTCGTGATTGAGTGTTTTACAAAAGTGTGGATCTTTTCGAAAAGATGTTTTCAAATGTTTTTTGGGAGTTTGTTTGAAAGTGTTGTGGATTGTGGTTTTTGAAAAGAAGGCAAGTGTTTTTGCAAGTTTGATCTCAAGTAACTAAGAGTTTTGTCTACCCTATTGTACTCAAAGGTTTTTGTCATGTTTTAACCCCTTTTAACAATTTTGTTCTACCATTGAAATTGGTAGGCAATCTTGCATTTAGGAAGTTTATTCGGGACAGGCGCGGGTCATCGTATGGACCATGAATGCAATGGTGCCAAGTGTCTTTGGCAATTTGCTTTGAAGGGACTATGATCATTCCGTTTAGGCAACACTTTGAGGGACTTATGATCATTTGGAATTCGTTTTGCCAAAGAAACTCGACGTGCAAGCATGGCCCATTTTGGAAGGCAACATGTGGGATTACCCTAGAGGGTGCAAGTGTGATTGTGTATTGATTACATGTATTTGTCTTGTATTAGGTTATCTAGCGTTTGATTTTATGTACATACAAACCCTAGGTCTAACCATGGTATAATTGGAAAACTGTAAATTGCGGAATGTAAAATCTACGCTATTACAAAATAGTGTCCGGGAGTGGGGGTATAAATGTACAAAGGGGATGAGACTTATAGTATCCAATAAGTTACAACCAAATCGAATGTGCGATCAAATGTAAATATCGAATATATAAATATAAGATAAACAAATGTGTATAAGGCAATGTGAATGTATTTGTGTAAGTGTACATATGAGATGTATATGAGGTATATATGTATCGTGTGTAATTATTTACAAGTGCGATAATGTGAAATTGAAGCGTATTAGGGTTTTTGACCTAGACATGTATTTTAACGAATCTTTGATTTGTATGTTTAATTATGTATAAAAGAAAAAGAAAGTGTTTTAATTTAAATGGTATGTTCAAGTTTTGATTAAGTTGAATTGTGAAATTGATGTTTTTTAAGAAAAGAAACTATTTCTAGGTTTTCATTACGTATAAAAAGTATGTAAATGTCAAGAATTGGATTTTGTATAAAAAGAGTGTATTTTTTATATTGTTATATACAAAAATATTTCAAGAAGTCAAATTATACAAAAAAATTTGCAAAATATATTTTAATTAAAAGAAGATGTTTTCAAATTTAATTATATGATAAAAGGTATTTTATTATTTTATATACAAATATACATTTAAAAAAAGATGTTTTAACCATATGATAAAAAATGTATAATATGTACAAAATTAATATTTCGAAATTTATGTATAAAGTATATTAAAAAAAGATTAACTTAGAAAAAAGAAAGTATTAGTTTGTAAAAAGTATTTTAATAAAAATAAAATAATAAGAATAAATCATAAAAAAGGGTTTAACATTCTAATTCTCTTTTCTTAATTATATTAGTATAAGAAGTTTTTACTAATGTAAAAAAAAGAAATGAAGTTAGTGTTAAAAAAAATGATTAATTGTGAAATATTAACTTAGGTTAGTAAGAAATAAATGGTTAATATTAATTTTTTTGTTAAACAAGGAAAGAAGCGTTTAATGGGCTTCAGAGAGGGTGAAACGGGTCAGGCCCAGGTTTGGGGGTCAGTCATGTTTAGGGTTGTTTGGCGTTTTGTCATTCAGAACGAAAGTTAGGGTTCGAGACGGCGCGTTCGTGCATTCGTTTATCGTTCTTCTTCTGATTTCGAGTGACTTCGAGTGTCCATCATGAGCTTCTTGCCTCAGCCACCGGCAATCTCTGTTTCCCCTTCCCTCCAGCGATAGTGTTGAGGCGACAGAACTTGGTAATCGTTTTGATTCGTTAGGGTTTGCTTTAGTTCTTGCATATTTTGTGATTTTTCTGCGTATTATTGATTAACTGTTTGGGTTTGACCTCTCATGTGGTACGTTATTGATTTTTTACTGGAGGTACATGAGGAGAGAAAAGAGACGTCTTACCTCTACTGGAGAAGGGAAGGAAGGAGATGAAGGTGCCTGGGAGGCTTTGATGGCGAAGAGGGAAGAAACGTGATGCTGATGAACTTGATGTCCCCGGTATTTCTGTATTAACCCTCTTGCTTAGGTTTTATGATGCTTTACACTGAAAACCTTTTCCCTTCTTTCTTCTTCTTCTATGTCACTGATGCTTTGAATTGTTGCCTGAGTTTGAAATGTGATACTTTTGATATTTGTTGCCCAGTGATGTATATTTACTGAGGGCCTAGGTTGCCTTGAACTTGCCTCTCCTGTATGTTTGCTTGCCTTTAGACCTTTGAATGCTTTCTGAGATTGATGCCCTTGACGCTTTTGTTGAGTTGGATGTCCTGAATATTTATTGCCTATGATGAAGAAATTCTGAGGCTTAGAGGTTGGATGGTTTTAGGGATGGTTGAGGTTTGGTATATTTTCTGTTGAACTGTGTGTTTGATGGTTTATTGACAGGCATGGTGAGGTTTTACAGGTTCTTGAAGTTACGCCTCAGCAGGTTTGAGGTTCATGTTTTATGAGATTTGGCCTATGCTGGTTTAGTTTTACAGTATGGTCGAGGGATTTGGATTTTGTTTATCAGGTTTGAAAGCTAGGCCATGTTTTGATGGTTTGGCCTTTGAGGTTAAGGCAGGGTGCTGGTTTTATCAGTTTGGTAATTCAGTGTATGTGTTTGTTCGTTTTGTTTATGGGTTTGTTGACAGGTTAATGGTTGTTTAGCAAGCTATGCTGTGGTTTTGGGTAGTTTTTTTTGAACCTTGTTTGATGGCCTAGCAGGTTATCAGTTTGAAGCTTGAGGTTGTGTGCTTTCAAAGATGATGCAGGCTCTGAGTTTTGTATATTTTTTTTCTTTTCTATATTCTGAACTGTCTTTTTGATTATCTTTTTTCTGTCTTGCCTGCTATGGATAATATTTGATGCAGATTTGTATATTTTTCCCCCTCTCCGAGCTGTGTGTACTGGCCTGTGTATCTTTTCTGTCTTGTTATACTGCCTCTAGCCTAAAACCCGCCTATGCTTCTTTATTTCTCTTCTTTTTTCTCTATGGTACAGTTTTGAATATATTATATGATTCTTTTGTACCTTTTGGTTCTGAAGGGGCCCCTTTTATGCTGGGAAATGATGATTAAGTCTTGCTTGCATAACACATTTTCTGCATCTTCTTTATCTCTCTTTTGACAGCTTTGTGTGCTGACTTTGCATTGACATCTTTTTCAAATCCTTCTTTGACAGTTTGGATAGATTTTCTGTTTTGACAGTAAATTGCCTTTTTGCTTTTGATGGAAAGTGGAATTGGATTTGAACTATACAGTTTGAACTTTGGATTTGAGATTCTATGCAGCTTGAATTTTGGATTTTATGCATTTTGAGATTTGCATTTATGAATAAAAAAATCTTCCCTCTTTGTGAACCGGGAGAAATCCCGTGATTTGCAGAGAGGGTCAACTGATCCCAGTCAGTGGCCCCTAATGATGAGCAAATTTTATCTGTCTCTTTTAATTTAACTGCCTTCTGACTTTCTCTTTTCTTTTTGCAGATAAAAAATGGAGCACCGGAGCGGAGTGAAGAGTGAAGAATATTAGAAATAGGATAGAATTTTTATTTTATTTAATATTTAAATTAATGTATATTATTGTTCATAATTTAAATTATAAACAACAATTTGTACAAATAATTCAAATATCAATAAAATCTAAATCATCCAATTAATTCTAATTTTCTTTATTGTTTATTTATTTATTTAAAACTCTTTGAATTAAAACAATTGAAAAATAAATTTCAATCATTCAATTTTAGAATAATAAATAACTTAAATAAAAACAATATTGATCAATTAAACCTGTCTTATCCAATATCCAAAGCAAAGCAGTTAACCCAAATGGACTGATCAAACGCATTCCTTCTTTACTGATTTGCCATAAACACTGTAAATCCAATACTGCACATATCTTTTGACTGGTGAATTCAAACCAATTGCCTCCTCTTACTGATTAAATCATGAACAATGCAAATTCAACCCGAATCTCGTAATAAACCGCAAAGTACTGTGGAATTTCAACCTTTCTGAGAATATGCCCGTAAAACCCTAACTCTTGATTAAATGCCAAATAACGCTCGCCTGATCAAAACTGAGCCAAAATCAACCAAAACCCTAAGCCAACTGTATGAAACAATCCAGAGTTCTGAAAATCAGTAAAAACCCTCATTTCGCTTGACTGACACGAAAAGTCCGTTTGTCCGATTCTTGAGTCAGTTTGAAAAGTCAGGAAAGTCTGAAGTTGAGATTTCTTGTGGAAAGAAACGCGAGGGCAAATTTTGGGGTACAACAATATTATTTTTGGATCTACTAATCCTTCTCTTGGAAGAAAATTTGCTAAGTGTATCCAGGCAGAATTTGAGATGAGTCTCATGGGGGAACTGAAATTCTTTCTAGGAATTCAGATCAATCAAACTCCAGAGGGAACTTACATTCATCAGAGCAAATATATCAGAGATCTTCTGAAGAAATTTAACCTCTCAGAATGTAAGCCATCAAAGATTCCAATGCATCCCACGTGCATTCTAGAAAGAGAAGAGGTAAGCAAAAAGGTAGAACAAAAGGTCTACAGAGGTATGATTGGTTCTCTCCTTTATCTGACAGCTTCAAGACCTAATATCTTATTCAGCGTATGTATTTGTGGTAGATTCCAATCAGATCCTAGAGAATCTCACTTAACAGCTGTTAAGCGAATTTTCAAGTATCTGAAAGGTACTACTAATCTGGGTTTATTTTATAGAAAATCTAGTGATTACAGCTTAGTAGGCTACTGCGATGCTGACTTTGCTGGAGACAGAGTAGAGCGTAAAAGTACTTCTGGAAGCTGCCAGTTTCTGGGAGAAAATCTGATCTCTTGGTCCAGCAAAAGGCAATCCACAATTGCGCTATCAACAGCAGAAGCTGAGTACATAGCAGCAGCAGGATGTAGCACACAAATGCTCTGGATGAAAAGTCAGCTTGAAGACTTCGAGATTTTTGAAAATAGAACATGCAGATTGTATCAGATGCTAGTCTTAAAGATCTGAGCGTTTCAGCTCAAGGATAGACGTGCTGCTCACTAAATCAAAAAAGTGTCATCCAATCATCAGCAAATCTCTGAAGCAGAACGCGTGCATGCCTCTGAGAAGGCAAAACGTTGATTGGGTGCATTGAGACACATGTCTGGTAACCGTTTCAAGTATCTTTCTCAAATCCCCCAAAATCAGCAAGCATTAAATGAAAGTAATCATGTGTTAAAACGTAATCATGATTTTATTTTCTCTTTCTTGAAACCGTTTACACTTTCAAAAAGTATTTTGAAATCTATTTAAGCATGTTAACTTCTCACATTAATCCTTTACCATTTCTCATAATCTCTCAAATATTTTCTGCATTTTCTCTGTGTTCATCTCTTTCAAACTTAAACCCATCTTCTCAGTTTTCTCAGAAAAACCCTAAGTGTGAACATGGCAACCTCCAGCAATGCTTCTGCAGGTTCTCAGAAGAAAGATTCCTCTGAACAGTACCAAGTTCCATTCAGAACACTCCTTACACCAGTGAAGAATCTAGAAGTGTTGTCTGAACTGATTATTGACTTTGGCAGTCTGAAAGAGAATGGTTTTGACTTGACAGAAGAAGTTAGGGCACAGAAATGGGAGAGATATTTTGACAGGTTGGTTGGACCAACGTTCCCAGTTTTAGTCAAGGAGTTCTGGATTCATGCATCCTCTTCAACGCATCAAGTCACCTCCTACATAATGGGAAAGAAGATTGTGATCACTGAGGATCACATAGCAAAACTGATTGGTTACAGTGGCGGTGGCGTCCGCTGTATTGATATGGCTAAAAGATGCTCTGACGTTGGTGTCATAGCAGAACAGATTTTCACCCTTGATGTTCCCAGCACCAAAATCAGAGACCTAAAGGATCACCATAGAGTTTGGGCGAAGATCATTCTGGGGTGTTTTAATCATAGGAAGCCAACAAGTTCCCCTGATTATATAAATATAGATCAACAGTTTCTGATCTACTTTATAAATCAGAAGGTAAAAATCAACTTGGCTCATCTTCTGTTTAATCACCTCAGAACAAGCGTCAAAGAGGCCAGGGAAGAAGAAAGAACCAAGAGGGATTGGATACCCTTTGGGAGGTTAATATCAGATATTCTGACTGAGAATAGGCTGATAGAGCACCTCATAGAAGCTCAGGAGTTAAGCATTATTGAACCAACTGTTGGCAAGCCTCTGAACACGAAGAATCTGAAGAAAATGAAATTAATAGAGAATATCAGAAAGGAACCCAGCGTCACTCCTATTGCTGACATCACCAGCAGAAGAGTCCCACTGAGCGACTTTCCATTATTTTATGAGATAGAATCTAAACCAGTGGTGGTTCTCAGATACTTGGACGCGTGCAAGGCTGATGGTACAGATCCCAAGCTGAATATCAAAGATCTGCACCAACCTCAACCAGAAGTTACACTGAAGAAGACGAAGAAAAGGAAGGCCACTTCAGAAGGATCATCCCAGCAGACACCCAAGAAAAGAGGTAATTTATCTGCTGCTTCTGTTTTAAATTCTTCTGCTATTCCAACATCAATCCCAACTCCAGCTTCACATGAAATTCCAATCCCCATACCAACTATAGATGAAACCGAACCAGAAGATGACCCTTCTGAGGCACTAACACTCAGAAGACCCCACACCAAACATCCCAAACCAACAACTTCAACAACATCAGAACTTGACAAAGTTCTGTCTGACATTGATCAACGTGTTTCTGATCACCTCTCCAATAATCCAAACACTGAACCAGATATTGCCCACTCTCCTCAACCAGAACATCCTCTCTCACCCATACCAGAAGAACCACATATTCCTGAACAACCAGAAATTCCTCCTCCTTCTCCACAACCAGCAATTCCTTCTCCCTCTCCCAAACCAGAAATTCATCAACCATCACCTCCTCCATCACCTCCTCAACCTGAGTTTCGTCATTCTGAAACTACATCTCCTAAACCTCATTCTCCTCAATCCTCTGAGCCACAACCTCTGGAAATTCAGCTGCCATGTGGAACAACTGTAACCATGGCCCAGCTGCCATCCTCGCCAGAAACTACCCCTCCAAATACTCCAAAAACCCCACACAGTCCAATTATTATTTCTGACTCTCCCACTCCATCTCCCAAACAAACATCTCCCAAACAAACTACAGATGACCCCAGCAGGACCTTCATCGATTTAACAATCCTTGACCGTCTTGCTGATCTCGAAAATAAAATAGCCATTCCAAAACCAAAACAGCCAGATGTTGGCTCTGGCATTGTGAATTTTGAAACAGGTTTGCAACAGTGGATTGCTTCTCTGAAGCAAGTCTGTCCTGGAATGATTGATCATGCTGCCTCAGACCAGCTCTGGTCACGTTTCAGAATTTAGGTACGTGCTGAAGCCCTCAAGTTGCAAGATATCAACTATGAGCAGGCACAACAGAACTTTAGCAAGCTGCTGAAGGAAGTTGAAAGTCAGCTGCCACAGGAAGACGTGCTCCTTCTGGATAGTGAGCCATGGTCTGAGAAGCGCCCAGCTTCAAAAGTGCAGCCAGAAGAAGATCAGACAATTCAAGCTGAAGTTAGTCAAGCTGAAGATGTTGCAGAAAGCTCTCAGAAGCTCCCTACTTCTGATGTTTCTCAAGCTGCCTTGGACAGGCAGACTCTGGAAGAGCTGAAGCTGAATGATATTCGTCTGCAGCAAAGAATGGATGAAAATGATCAGAAGATGAAGGAAAGGATGGATGTACAGGACAACAAGATAGATACAGTAGTCAGCATGGTGCACAAGCAGACTGAAACTGCTGATCAGATTAAAGCAATGCTGGAGACTCTGTTCACAAGCTTTCCTCCCCAACCTTAGTTTTTCATTCATGATATTTTCAATGTTTTTCTTTGCATATCTTTTGTACTATTTTGTCTGGCTCTGAATATTTTAATATAACAAGTTTTTCTGCTCTGATCGTTTTAGCACATCACTTACATTTTTTGATTGCTGACAAAAAGGGGGAGAACAAGAATGATATTTTTCAATAACGGATTACTGAGACAAAAAGTCTCAAACATTCTAACTCTGATACACTTGAATGTTTTCTGTTTTTGCATAAGTCTACAGGTACAAGAATGCTCTATGATGCACTGAAGACCAAAGCTCTGATACTCTGATCCAAAATAAAGCTCTGATAAAGCTCTGATATTCTGATCTGAAGTTCTGATAGTCAAAGCTCTGACATTCTGATGTTCAAGAATTCAATAAAGATCTGATCCTGAAGAACTCTTGGAATTAAAAAGGGAAGTAATAAATTCAGGGGGAGTATCTCTGATCCTATCTCTGATATCTCTTTATCCCTTATCTTTGATAAACTCCTTATTTAATTCTGATGCAACTTATCATTTAGTTATCTTTGATACTTTTTCACGCTATTTTCAATTAAAAATATCTAGTTTTTGTCATCATCAAAAAGGGGGAGATTGTTAGAACAAAGTTTAAATCTACTACCCTAAGTTTAAGTTTTGATGATAACAAAATGAAAAGATATATTAATTATGTGATTCATGTAAGAACTATTTTCTACCTAAAATATTACTTTCTGTTTTGCAGAAACTCTGATAGGTATCAGCAAGAGTACATCATAATCAGCATCAGAATATTGGTTATCAACATCAGCATCAAAAGATGCTATATCAGATACCAAGATCAGAATAACAACTCACGCTTATGCTGAAGCTTGATGAACAGAAATGCGCTCAACACTCTGAACTCTGATAAAAGACAACAACAGTTCATCAACACTTAAGCAGCATCAGAATGAGCCAAAGCCAGAACACGCCTTAGTAGCAACGGTACTGTGCATTCAAGACGAGTTATTACCAACGGCATCATTCCTGACAAGATCTGATTAATAAGGAAAGTTTGTTATTGGCATTGAATCAAGATTATTGCTCCAACGTTCACCAATCTCAATGCTATATAAACAAGACAATGAAGATTGAATTGGATAATGCTCTACATCAATTTACACGCCTAAAAGCTAATCATCATCTTCCTTCTCTCAGTTTGCTAAAAGCTCCATAATTCCTTACTCAATTATTTTAGCAATCCAGTTTCAATAAGCTTAAGTTGTGTAATATCACAATTGTGATAATCAGTTTTGTAGAAAACATTCACACACCTAGATTTCAATTCTTTGTAAGAAAGTGATTCCTTGACAAACCGGTTTGTGGTTTGCATCAAGAAGGCTTTAGCAGTTGTTAAAGCAGATTGTAATATTCAGTTGAATATAGTGGATTAAGACCTCGTTGGAGAGAGGCGAAATCACCTTGACGGGTGGACTGAAGTAGTTTGAGATCAAATGAACCAGGATAAAAATACCGTGTTCATTGCAATTGATTTCAAGTTTTAACAATTCAACCCCCCTTCTTGTGTTTTTCACTTCTTTAGATGCCCTGCTGAGGATTCTGTTGGTAAATTCAGCTGGGGACGAATTACCATTGTTGGCGATACTGAATCCTGTTGGGGATTGAATACTTGTTTGTGAAAGGAAAGAACTCCGATGGGGATGATTGTGTTACGGTGGGAGAACTGGCTTGGGATTTCGCGTTTCTGTTCCCAAATGTTTCGGTTTAGCAAGAGTCGCCACCGACTTTTTATTTTATCCTAAGGAAAGGTCAAAAAGCACAGGAAAGACCTTTGAGATGTTTTATTGGGTTCAGGGAGTAGATTATAGAAAGGGAAGGTATTAGCATCCTTTATATCCATGGTTATCCATGGGCTCTTAGTTACTTTCTTAGATCACTTGCTTTGCTTTTCAACTGTTTGAAATGGTGCTCTTCAATTGTTTGAAATGGTGCTTTGTGTGTGGTTTTGAAAGATATTTTGAAAAGAGGCCATCGTTGTGGAAACCTTTGCAATGATTCTTGTTTGAATGTATACAAAGGTTTTTTTTGTCTTTTGAAAAGTTTTTAATATTTGAAAGTAGGGTTTTGAAATTGTGTGGTGAAGTATGTTTGAAAATAGCAAGGATGTTTTGCAAGCTTTTAATCAAGTAACTAAGAGTTATCTACCCTATTTTACTCAAAGATCTTTCTTATGTTTTTAACCCTTTTAACAGTGTTGTTTCACCATTGTATTTGGTGAACAACCTTGTGTTAGGATGTTAAACGGGACAGGCGCGGGTCATCGTATAGACCATGATAGCAATGGTGTCAAGTATTTTTGGCAATTTTCTTGAGAGACTTGATCATTTTTATTTAGGCAACTCAGATAGCGTCATCGAGGGACTATGATCTTTTGTTTTGTTTTTGTTTTGCCAAAATACTTGACATGCATACCATGACCCATTTTTGAAGGCAACAAGTGGATTGTAACCCTAAGGGTGCAACTGTGCATTGTGTTTGCTTTCATGCATTGTTATCTTGGATTAGGTCAAACTAATTGTTGATTTTATTTTGCATACAAACCCTAGGTTTAATCATGGTATAATTGAAAGCTTAAGGGTGCGAGAATTTAAATTCTACACTATTACAACATAATATAGGGAGAGGGGTACAATTTTGAATGGGGGATATTTGACAAGAAATGAAACCCTAATTTACTATTACATCCAAATTGAATTTCAAATGCATCAATATTTAAATGTACAATATTCAAATAAAATAAATAAATAAATATTAAATAAAATGCATTATGCAAAAGGAGTTTTTATTTGTTTATGTATGTAAAGTATTTTCAATATAAAAAAAGTATAAAGAAATAAATAAATAAAAAAAGGACTAATTTTGTTTGCTTTTAGGGTAAAAACTCTAATTTCTTTAAGAGAATAAATATTATATATTATTTATGTACAACATAAAATAAATATGTGTAAAAGTGAAATATACTTAAAAAAAGGTACTTTTTAGTATAAACAATAATAAAAATAAAAATGTAATATTTTTGTATTTTTTATTCTAAGTATTCAATAAAATAAAAGTATATATATATATATATATATATATATATATATATATATATATATATATATATATATATATATATATATATATATATATATATATATATATATATATATATATATATATATATATATATATATATATATATATATATATATATATATATATATATATATATATATATATATATATATATATATATATATATATTAAATATGTATAATATAAAATAAAATATGTATAAAAATAAATTATATTTTTAATAATATTTTCAGTGTGAATAAAAATAAGAAATAAAATATAAAAGTATTCAAAATGTTTTCTATATTATAAAAATTAAAATAAAATGCCAAATAGATGTAAAAAAATAAGAAAATATTTTTTAAGCATTTTTTATAATTGGAAATAAAATAAAAAAGTCAGAAACGAAAAAAAAAAATCAAAAATGCAAAAATATAAGAAATTGGGCCAGGGGGTGTGAAACTGAAAAAAGGGGTGTTAGAAGCAAAACTGGCCAGGCCCAGCCCAAGCCAACTTCATCTTCTTCCTCCAGACAATAAACGCGCGCTTTCCGTGTTCAAATGCTACATGTTGTATACGTAATCTTTTGCCAAAACTCACAACATCAAACTTGTAGAAAATTTCAATACGATTCTAACCATATAAAGCATTAATCCTAACTCTCAAAGACCAGAGAGAATTTCGTTGGCCCTAAAATCTGACCTAGATTTTTTCACATGTTCATGGACGAAATTCTCCTAGCATACTTAATATAAATGAAAGCTGAGCATATGTATGGCTTCCTAGCAATGAATACTATATTTTTCATTCACAAACCTAAGGCTAAATGTTCCTAAATAGAGAGATAGAAAGTGACAAAAAACCTGTTTCAGTTGGATTCGAGTAGTGCAATGCAGTGCTTCTCAACAAGTTTTGAGGTGTCTGGTAGCTTGCCTGAACTTCACTTGATCTTTTCCAATAGCTAGCTTGCCTTGAATGTCCCCGAATCAGCCTCTAGAAGTCAACCTGCACAAGCTTGAAATGAAAATGGTGAACACTGTAAATGGAGTTACAGTTGGCAATGGAGGTTTAGGATAGCTTGAGTGAGTTGAATGGAATGTGTTTGAAGCAAAAAGGGGCAAAACGCACGAGAAAAATGAGCTATGGAACTCAAGTTGCAGCAACTGCCCTATTTTGCCAAAGAATAGTGATTTCTGGCTATGGGAGGTTTTGAGGCTCAAATGCTCGTGTTTATTGCTCAAAGGGTTGTGTGAAATATGTTTGTAGTGTTTGTGTAAGCTGACTATGGATGGTTTTTGAGTTGGGAAGATTTTGGACAAATTTCTTCTTCTTGAAGCAAGAGTGTCTAACTTGTGATTACAGGCCTATACACCCTATCTTGTAAGCTTCATACCTTGCCCTTAATACTTGCAATTTGTGGATTTGATCTTGCCTCAGAGATATGGCCCCATGCCTCAAGGATCTTGGTTTGACATAAAGTGTAACTTTTCAAAAATGGCAATATACCTTTTTTCTAAATAGGGATTAGTTTTGTATGTAATGTCCAAATGGCCAAGATAATGCATTAACTCAGTGAATTTGCATTCAATTAAGGAGTGTCAAATGGTTTAGAGTCCTGCAAGCTAGTACAGAGCATGCTGATTTGAAAATGCAAGTTGTATGAACATGTATTGGCCATGGATCAAAGTGAGTTTTTGCCAACTTCAAGCATTCGATTCTCCCTAACCACAAAGGTGTTTGAGGAGTTCTTGGACAATTTGGAAATCTTGAAACATGTAATATAATCAATATTTGAAATGAAACTTGAAACTCCAAGTGTAACTATGTGAAAAATGGCCAAGAAGATGGGTCAAAATCCTGCCTAAATTAGGGCAAAATTTGTCTAAGTTAACAGTTTTAGGTACCCTTGTTCCAAAAATCATAACTTGAGATACAAGCCTCTTTTGAGAAAACTTTGTGAAAAAAAGTTGTATACTTTGTGATGGACTACAACTTTCATGTTGCAAGTTTTTTTTGAATCCATTTGCATCTTGGTTAAAAAATGGGACAAAGTTAGGAAAAAATAAGAAAATTTCATAACTTAGAAAAATTCTAAGTTATGAAATTTTTCCATTTTAAACCCTAATTTTCATTTTTGGGTTTCTTGATGAACAAGTTTCATAATTTGACATGCATTGATGAAAAATGACCCTTGGCACTTGATTTTGACCAAAAAGTCAATGTTTGACTTTTCAGTATACAATCAAATTTTGATCAGTTGACTGAAAAATTCATTTGTCAATCCTAGGCATTTGAGATCTTTTGAACTTGTTGAATGGGTCAAGATAATGTAATTGAGTCCTTGAGTCCATGGTTGAGCTTGATTTGCCATTGGCCAGGTCAAACAGTCAAAAATTGCCTTTGTACAGTTAAAACCCTAAAAATGACCATTTTGCCCTTTTGATGATCTGATCAAATTTCTTGTGGAATTGTGATCCAAACTTGATCAAATGGTTCATATGAGTTCATGATGTTGACGTGGGTCAAAATTCATGAGGTTTGACTGTCAATTGGCCACAGTTGACTTTTCCCCTAATACAGCTGATTTCTAGGTCAACTGTCCAATTGACTGGGCAAAAATTTGAATCAATGCTTGAAACTTGGTATGGACAAACTTATGAGTCCAACATGAAGTATTAAAGTTAATTTGGGCATTGCAGGTCAAAACATCATTGTGCAAACTCAAACCCTAATTTAGGTCAACAGTGCAAGGAGGTGTCTTGAGCAGAGCAACCCTAGCTTGATCTTGAGTTCCAAGAGGTTGGTGATGAAAAAAATGTTGATGGAATGAGAGGGAAAATTTTGGGGTACAACAGTCGCCCCTGTTCAATCTTCTTGAACCTGAAAAGTTAGATTGGCAAGTTTGCTTTTTGCGACTCGAAGATAAAAGAGGATTGGACACTAGAGTGCCCGTAAATTTGCACTCCAAGAATGGGCTTAAAGATGCCATCCAAGAATGTTTGTTGAATTGCAATGTGGTAGGTCAGAAGAATGAGCATTAAAATGGTATCCGTGTCGGGAATGAATTTGAACTATATCTGGAGACTGAGTATGTACGAGCGAAAGAATGGCATCTGTGTCTGGAGCGTATCTGAGTTGTAATTGTATTTGAACTTTGAATGAATATCAGAATGACTGCCGTGTCTGGAGTGTATCTGTATTGTATCTGAATTCCGAATGGGCGACAGAGAAACATTTGTGTATGGAGCATCTCTGGGCTGGGGATAACTTCCGAATGAGTGACAGAATGGCAACCATGTCTAGAGCGTATCTGGACTGGATCTAAAATTGAGATCTGTATGAGTAGCAGAATGACTTCCGTGTCTAGAGTGTATCTGAGACTGTAACTGGGATCTGAATAAGTGACAGGATGACTTCTGTGGAGACTGTACTGGGGATAATCAAATTGTTGGTGTAAAGGTTAGAATGGCATCCGTGTTTGGAGCATATCTGATATTGAAGTTGATAGTTGAATCTGAATGAGAGATAGAATGGCCGCCGTGTTTGGAGCATTTCTAGTCTGTATCGGATTGCTGAAGTCTGAATGAGTAGTAGAATGACCTCCGTGTTTGGGGTGTATTTGTACTGTATTTTGACTTGAAACTGTGAATGAGTAATAGAATGACCGCCGTGTATGGGGTGTATCCATACTTTATCTGAATAATTGTTAATGATAGCCTTTTAATCTTATCCTGAAAAAGGGTAAAATGTTAGCTAAAACACAAAATTATGTTGCATGATATGTATGATGCAATGAACTGTGTTTCGTCGATGTTCATGATATATGAATGTAATGGTTATGCATGTAAGTTGAGTAGTTGTCTTGCTGAGGAGAATAAATTCTTGACTGCTGCTGGGGATTGAAAATCCTTAGGCTGCTGCTGGGGAAAGTAAATCCCGACCGATGCTGAGGACTCAAAAAATCTTTGTTGAAAATAAGGAACTCTTGCTGACTGCTTGGTGGTTAAAGAATCTCTGATTGTTTGAGAAATGACAAATCCTGGGACTAATGTTGGGGATTGAAAATCCTTAGTGACTTATGGGGATTCACAAGGGTTCTGATAACTTCTGCGGGGAATGAGGATTCTTCAATACTTTCCTGGGAACTAAGGAAAATTCTGCAAGCCTCTACTGGGGAGTTGGAACCTGGGATGTTTCTGTTTGGAGAAATGAGACTGAGAATCTTCGATCTGCTGGGAGATAACTTTGTGGGGAGAATGTACACTCGACCGGTGGGATCAGGAGTTTTGGGTTGTATGCCAAACTGCTGGGGAAGTTGGGGGAAGTTGAACAGTTCCCACCGGGGGTCGATGTTGGAAATTCTACTTCTCTGGGGAAGAAGGTTTAGAATATTCTGGCTCCACCGAGGATAGGTTTTCAGGGTTTTTGGGCTCCGCTGGGGATCGGGAGTCTGAACTCTGATGGTAACTTTGAAACTCAACTCAGTAGGGGGATCAAGTTTAGAGTGTACTGGCTCCGCTGGGGATCTTGTAGCTTAACTCCGCTGGGGACATGTACTCCAAATTTTTGCTTTGTTGTAGATCTGAAAGGTATGTCGTAGGGGATTTCCTTTCTAGAACAACATAAAGATATCCTCCTACACCTTCAACCTAACATTAACTATCTTTTCTCAATTTCGTTTTATTTGTAAGCAATGATTATATTCAAATGCATATGCCTATTTAACAAAACATTGGACGTTTTCAAATAAAACATAAGTGTAAAAAGAAAAGAAAGGCATGCAAATTTCTGCACTTTGAAGTATCTTTGTATTAACTTTTGTAAGTATCTTTGTACAAAGGAGACAGACATCCTAGTAAGAGAATGTTGCCATAAAAATTGAAAAAATATTTATACAAAAGAAAGATGGCTATGTGTAACAATTCCATGGGATTCCCATTCTGCTATAGCCTTCACAACTCTGAATATCTTGTCCATTCACTGCTTCGTCCGCCGATGACTGGATTGATCAGAAGCTTGGAGCTTTTTCGGTGAAGAGATTGTTCTTAAAGTGATCTGACGATTCATAGTCATACGCTTTAATTCCCTAACTTTTGCCTGGACCTCCCTTTCGGGTTTTCGATCCAACGGGAAACCCCTTTTTGCCCAAGTCGCCCTTTCGGGTTTTCAACTTGCCGGGTGTACAGATTTTTGTTTTATCCCTAATTTTTGCCTGAATCGCCCTTTCGGGTTTTCGATTCACCAGGATGCCCATTTTTGCCCAAGTCGCCCTTTCGGGTTTTCAACTTGTCGGGTTATTTTATGCATAGTATCTTTTGACTATGTATGTGTTCGCAGGGTGCGGCAAGTCGTCGTCGTCCATGGTGGTCAGAATCATTGCCCCACCAGAAAAGATGCTCTTGATCACAAATGGTCCTTCGTAAGTAGGAGTCCACTTGCCCCTGGGATCACTTTGCGGTAAGATGATCCGCTTGATTACAAGATCTCTGACTTAATATACCTGACGCCTGACTTTCTTGTTGAAAGCCTTGATCATCCGTTTCTGATACGTCTGACCATGACAAACAGCAGTAAGTCGCTTCTCGTCGATCAGATTAAGTTGATCAAGCCGGGTCTGAATCCAATCGTCTTCACTCAAACCAGCGTCCTTCATAATCCTTAAGGAAGGAATATGAACTTCCATGGGTAGAACAGCTTCCATGCCATACACCAAAGAAAATGGGGTTGCCCTTGTTGAAGTACGTGCCGTGGTACAATATCCATGTAGAGCAAACGGTAACATCTCATGCCAGTCCTTGTAGGTGACTGTCATCTTTTGAATGATCTTCTTGATATTTTTGTTCGCGGCTTCAACATCACCGTTCATCTTTGGTCGATAGGGAGATGAATTGTGATGATAAATCTTGAACTGCTCGCATAGAGCGGTGATCATGGTGTTGTTCAAATTTGTACCGTTGTCTGTGATAATCCTGTCGGGGACACCATACCGGTATATGAGATTCTGCTTGATGAAGCGGGCAACCACATTCTTTGTAACTGAGGCATAGGAAGCTGCTTCGACCCACTTGGTGAAATAATCAATAGCCACCAAGATGAAGCGATGTCCATTGGATGTTGTAGGCTTGATCTCTCCAATCATATCAATGCCCCACATCGCGAATGGCCAAGGAGCTGTCAGAACGTTGAGAGGAACAGGAGGAATATGTACCTTGTCGGCATAGACTTGGCATTTGTGGCAGGTACGGGAATGTTGATGACAATCAGCTTCCATGGTAGACCAGTAGTAGCCTGCCCTTAGAATTTTCATAGCCATCGTATGTCCGCTCAAGTGCGTGCCAAATGTGCCACTGTGTATCTCAGTCATGATTAACTCTGCTTCAGCTTTATCCACACAACGAAGTAAAACACAATCATGGCTGCGCTTATAAAGGATTCCATTGCTTAGGAAGAACTTGGCAGCAATACTCCTTAAGAACTTTTTGTCATTGACGGAAGCTCCTTCAGGGTATTCTCTAGTCTGGAGATACCTTTTGATTTCATGAAACAAGGGTCGTTCCACTACTTCTTCGGTATTAATCTCATGACAGTGCGCAGGTTCGTCCATTCGCTCGATGGTAATTTGGGGAGCTTCGTTATCCCAGTTGAGTTTAAACATGGAAGACATTGTAACCAGAGCATCTGCTAGCTGATTTTCTTCTCGCGGGAAATGCTCGAAGGTGATCTACTCGAAATGAGGCAACAATGTTAAGACATGTTCTTTGTATGGGATAAGATTAGGATGCTTGGTGTCCCACTCTCCTTTGACTTCACTGATAACCAAAGCCGAGTCCCCAAATACGACCAAAGATTTGATTCCCAAGTCTATAGCAGCCTTGAGACCAAAGATGCAAGCTTCATATTCGGCCATGTTGTTGGTACAGCTGAAACAAAGTCGGGCAGTGAAGGGTGTATGGCAACCTTCCGGAGAAATGAGTACCACACCGATGCCATTTCCAAGTGCATTTGAAGCACCATCAAAGTACAGGGTCCATCGGGATCCTTGTTCAGGTCCGTCATACGGTCCGTTACCTTCAATGTTGTCCAATGTCATGATGTCCTCGTCAGGGAAGTTGAATCTCATAGATTGGTAATCTTCGACAGCATGATGAGCTAGATGGTCAGCTAGTACACTCCCCTTTATAGCTTTTTGGGTAGTATACTGGATATCATACTCAGTCAGGATCATTTTCCATCTAGCGATTCTTCCAGATAAAGCAGGCTTCTCGAAGATATACTTGATCTTATCCATTTTGGAAATCAGCAAAGTGGTATGAGTCAACATATACTGCCTTAGCAGCGAGCAGCCCATACCAAAGCGCAGCAAGTTTTCTCGAGCAGTGAGTAGCGAGTCTCACAGTCGGTAAACTTTTTGCTAAGGTAATAAATGGCATGCTCTTTTCGGCCAGACTCGTCATGTTGGCCCAGCACGCACCCCATTGAGTTATCCAAAACAATCAGGTACATGATTAACGGCCTTCCTTCGACGGGTGCCATCAAAATAGGAGGTTCTAGTAAGTACTCCTTGATCTTATCAAAAGCAACTTGACAATCATTGTTCCATTCAACTACCTGATCTTTCTTCAGCAGCTTGAAGATTGGCTCACAGGTAGATGTCAGATGAGAGATGAACCTCGCAATATAGTTTAAGCGTCCCAAGAATCCTCTAACCTCCTTTTCAGTACGGGGGGCAGGCATTTCTTGTATAGCCTTTAATTTAGCTGGATCAACCTCAATGCCTTTGTTGCTGACAATAAATCCCAGAAGTTTACCAGACCGAACTCCAAAAGTACACTTGCTTGGGTTTAATCTGAGCTTATACTCCTTCAACCTGGAAAACAGCTTTTGCAAATGCTCAAGGTGTTCTTCTTCTGTCTGTGATCGAGCTATCATGTCGTCTACGTAAACTTCGATCTCATGATGTATCATATCATGAAACAAAGCTACCATGGCGCGTTGATAGGTTTCCCCTGCATTCTTCAGTCTGAATGGCATCACTTTGTAGCAGAAGGTACCCCATTGCGTAACAAAGGTAGTTTTCTCCATGTCCTCGGGGGCCATTTTGATCTTGTTGTATCCCGAGAATCCATCCATGACGGAAAAAACCTTGTGTTGAGTTGTGTTGTCAACCAGGATGTCGATATGTGGTAGTGGAAAATCATCTTTAGGGCTAGCCCTGTTTAAATCCCGATAGTCACCACACATTCTGACTTTGTCGTCCTTCTTAGGCACGGGCACAATGTTAGCAACCCATTGTGGATAGGAAGTAACAGCCAGAAAGCCAGCGTTGAATTGCTTCATTACTTCAGCCTTAATCTTCTCAGACATGTCAGGCCTCATTTGGCGGACCTTTTGCTTGACCGGTGGACAGTCCTCTCTAGTAGGGAGACGGTGAACCACAATATCTGTGTCTAACCCTGGCATGTCTTCATAATACCAGGCGAAGATTTCAACATATTCGTTCAACAATTGCACCAAGCACTCCTTGACATTTGGTTCCAGGTTGGCACCCACTTTTACTTCTTTCCTGTCTTCCTCTGTCCCCAAGTTGATGGTTTCTAGCAGCTCTTTGTGAGGCATAATGGCCCTCTCTTCTTGTTGTAAAAGTCTGGCTAACTCTCCCGGCACTTCACAGTATTTGTCAACTTCTTACTCAGCATGATTGACCAAGTCTTCAGAGTTATCGAAGGCTAAAATAGAATAGTCACCCATGGAATCCGGAGTGGATGGGTACCTACATTTGTGAGTGTGGGTGTGTGTGAGGGATAGCCATCCTTAAATAAACAAAATGCAAAAGGAAATAAAATGAACACAACAGCTTATAGATGAAAAACGTCCAATGATTCATTAAAACATGGCATATGATAATGAAGAAAATCAAGCCCTTACAAATGGACCTATATGCCCCGGGCAAGGCATGAGGTGAAAATAGTGTGCGAATTGTTTTAGTTATTACAGACCATAAAATGGGAAATTGTTCGAAGATAAAATTACTGGTTGATAAAGGTGATGGGAATAAAATCCTTTGCTTCCCAGTTACTCAAACCCCCTTCGACGGTCGGAAAGATCCAATCCTCAAAGTGGCTCTCTTCATCTTCATCTTCTACAGCATTGATTCCATGGTGTGAGATCTTGACGGGTAGTCCTCCAGCCTTGGAGCGACGCATAGCCTTTTGTCCTGCAGCAGTGAACCCTAATCCAAACTTGTCTGTCTTATGGGGAAAATCAGGCAGTTGCCCCCATACTGTACTCTTCCCTTCTTTAACCACAGCCTTTGCATCCTTAAGAGATGTCATCCTAGATACATGCTTGGGAATGATAGGCACCTCAACCATTGTCTTTGCAACTGCTACCTCAGGAGAAACTTCCTCAAAATGTTGGAAAGGCGTTTCGATGAACTCGCCATCCAACTCCACATAGCGGAAGGAATTGAGATGACTTATCATGTACTCTTCCTCGCCGTGCACTGTTATAATCTTACCCTTAATAGGATATTTCAGCATTTGGTGCAAAGAGGAGGTAACTGCCCCGGCATAATGGATCCACGGTATTCCTAACAAACATGAATATGACAGAAGGATGTGCATCACATAAAAGGTGGAGTTGAAAACTTTTGTGCCTACTTTGATAGGAATATCAACCTCTCCATGAACCATTCTTTTGGACCCATCAAAGGCCCTAACAACGATGTTACTAGGTTTTAGGGTCAGTCCTTCGCAGTCCAAACAGTCTAAGGCTTTCTTAGGAAGCACGTTCAAGGAAGAACCAGTATCAACTAAGACATGGGCGAGGGTGGTTCCCCTGCATTTGAATGAGACATGTAGCGCGTCGTTGTGTTTCCTTCCTTTGGGAGTCAAGTCAGCATCGGAAAAGCCAAGGCCATTATTTGCAGTAAGACTGGCCACATATCCTGAAACTGGTCAGCCGAAGTCTCTTGGGGTACATGTGTCTCCTTCAAGAATTTGATTAGGGCCTTAGCATGGGCCTCAGAATAGAGTAGAAGAGCCAACATTAAAATTTTAGAAGGGGTCTGCCCTAATTGTTCCACAACGTCGTAGTCACTTTTTCTGATTATTTTCAAGATTTCATCCATTTCTTTCTGAGTGGTTTCGGGGATAACCACAGCATGAGCCTTCGTCCTGACAAGCACTTCTAGTATCCCCTTACCCTTATTGGTAGTATCAGCAGATGGTCTTACTTCAGGAGTATCCAATTCTTTATTCATTGGGCCTTGCACAGATGGTCCAACAGGTACAGAAGCTTTCAAGGGTCCGAAAACTGCTCGAGGGGGAGCAATCTCCGGAGAAAAGATTTGGCCGTTGCGGGTTATCTTGCTTGTACCCGCAATGTTCCCTATATCAGGGTTTTCTTCTTCAGAATTTTCTTGGACTGCCTCAATTTGTTTGATACCATGGTAGATGATTTCTCCCCCATAGTTCCATGGTATTGTTTTGCTTGATTGGTATGGTACAGGTCCCGACATGGTGATCTTTAATGGTACACATTTAGAGTTGGGTGTAATCCTGACATGCCTTTTGCAAGCCTTGGGAGGATTGTCGGAAATGGTTATGATTGCAATATCGTTGGTTGAAGTAGCAAAAGTAGCAGGAGTAACAGGATTGAAGGTATCAACAGGGGTTTTATGGAAAAGTATCTCTTGAGTATCCATCAGGCGTTGGACACATGACTTCAACATTGGGCAATCACCTCGTATGTTCAAACAAAAATATCAGTCTTTACCACAACCAGGAAAGATCCCGGCTCTCAACAAAATCTCTTTAATCACAAGTAACGGCGTCAACAGGTCAACAACATCAGTAACATGAAGGTCCTCTGTAACAGCATGAACATTATTACCGTGCTTGGGCATCGAAGCAGATATTACATTGGGCTTCTCAGGAGCATCAAATTCTACTTCTTTGGCATCAATCAAGTCCTGGATTTTGTTCTTAAGCGCCCAACAATTATTGGTATCGTGCCCAACACTGTCGGAATGGTAAGCACATTTGGCATTGGAATGGTAGTATGGAGAGGAGGTGTTAGGGTTCTTTGGCGCTTCCTTCAAACTGGTAAGATTCAGCTTCAACAAATGGGGTAGTACCTGAGCTGGCATCATGTTGATGCGGGTGAACTGCCGTTGTGGCCTTTCTACCCATTGTTGATTAGGTCTCGACTGATTGTTACGAGGTTGATCATTTGAAGAATTTTGAATCATCACCGCCCCTACAGTCGGTCGGCGCTCGGTTCTTCCCTGACCCCTCTGAGAATACACAGCAGAGGCTTTCTTCTTAGCCAGGAAGGGTCTCTTAATAGCTGTGGATGCAGAATCATCCTTTTGAATCTTTCCAATTTTAATACTGGCCTCGACCCTCTCGCCGGTCAAAATTAGTTTAGTAAATCCCGCGGAAGAACTCCCAATTAGATGATTGAAGAAGGGGCCAGACAGGGTCCCCAGAAACATGTCAACTAACTCCCTATCTGACAACGGCGGCTGCACCCTTCCATCCAGATCATGCCACTTCTGGGCGTACTATTTAAACCCTTCATTGGAAGCCATCCCCATACTTTGTAACTGAGTGCGAGTGGGCGCCAAATCAGCATTGTATTGATATTGACGATAAAACGCGGCAGCTAAGTCTTCCCAATTGTGAACATCTGATCTCTCGAGTTGGTAAAACGAATCCAATTGTGTGCCAGACAAATTGTCTTGGAAAAAGTGTACCCAGAGGTCTTTATCAGATGAGTGGGGTTGGATTTTTCTGACATACGATCTCAGGTGCATCTTTGGGCAAGACATACCATCGTACTTTGCGAATGTTGGCACCTTGAACTTGGGAGGGATAACAATCCCAGCTACTAGCCCTAGTTCTTCAAAATCCAAACCGGGGACCCTCTGCAACTCCATGGCTGCCAGCCTATCTTCAAGATTCTTATATTTATCATCCACTGGAGGATATTGTTGTTCGGAGTAGTCTTCGTCTTCTTCCTCTTCCTCCTCTTCAACCTCAGATTCAGAAGGTACAGCAACCCCTTTCCCTTTACCGGCCCCTTCGTCAGACATTGTGGCAAACTCAAGAACCTTCATAGCATTGCTCTCAAACCTTCTTCCAAAAGTGGCTACTCCAGGTCTCTTTTTATTTTTCTCTTTATTCTTCTCCAACAGAGCTTTGATGTCCTCTTGACCCTTTGCCAAGGTCATGAGGAGTTACTAGAATTATGAATTTTGTGCCTGCAAATCCTTTACCGTCTGCTCCAAATCCATCTTGCTGAAATAAACAGCAGAAAGATAAGGAAACCTGGTGTGAAGACCTGTTTATGCATATGATGAATGGTATGTTATTCATGTAATGTATTCAAGGATTCAGAAATTCAAATTTGTTGCAAACAAAAGGGAACGCACGTCATATTAAGAAGGAATTGTTAGTACATAAGTGCCCCATGGGCGAAATATTACAAAATTCTTAATTTAAAAAGACATTGCGCATCCTCTTTGGTGCGATGTAAGTGTTGAGAGTTTCCTCCTCATGAAGTCGGCGGGTAAGCTCCAAAACCTTCTTCTCACTGGCATAGAAGTTGGCTTCAAAAGTGTTATGTTCTTCCTTGAGTTGGATCCAACTCTTTTGCATTTCTTCCCATGATGTTGGCATGTCAGGATGTAGGATGGTGTATGGAACCTCTCCTTCCATAACAGGCTCTTTGATCAAAGGGAGAATGTGAGGGTATGGCATCATAAGGTTCTGGGCGCGGGTTCGTACCCACTTGAGATAAGGCTCAAGGGGGATGGAATTCTTGTGCCCCAGTGTCTTACTATCTACCTTGTTGGGCATCCTCCAAGCTCTGATGAATATTTGTCGAAGTCCTTGCGCATCGTTGTTCAAGTCAAAAACTAGGTCAGGAATCAACATGTCATAAGGGCCATCCCTCTGAGCATATCCAAACTGTCTCAAAGCTAGACAGGGGTTGCAGGTAATGCCTCCCATAATGCCAAGCAGTGGGACATTAGGGAATTCTCCACACGATCAATGATGATGACATTTTCTCTTGACCGAGAACACCAATGAACATCAGAATGTGTGAGGGTCATCAATCATTGTGACCACGATTAAACCCTGCTCATTCTTCAAAACTGATTGTGGAAGGTGAGAAATAAACCACCTTTCTAGGAGAGGAGTACAACACATGAGAAAACCTCTTTTCCTCATTGTTCGTGTGTAGAATGAGTGTAGGATGTCCCCAAGAAATATGGGTATAGGATTCCTTGATATGAAAATCTTGACAGCATTCACATCTATAAGCTAATCAGGGTTTGGGAACAAGACCAACCCATATATGAGGAGTGCCAAAATCTCTTAAAAGGCTTGTAGATCAAGAGAATTCCAGCAGTCTTGTGCTTTCTCAAACAGAAACTTTGCCAAGAAACCCTTAATACCACTTCTGGTTTCCCAGTGCCCCTTGATGTCAGATGGTTGCAAATGTAATGCTTGAGCAACATCTTCAGGCTTTGGTTCTTTTTCTGTACCGTTGTAGGGTAGTTGATTAAGAATAGGAATTCTCAAGAGTTGAGAAAATTCCTCCAAAGTAGGTACTAATTGGTAATCAGGGAATGTGAAACAGTGGTGTAGGGGGTCAAAGAACTAGAAGAGGACCTTTACCATGTCTTCTTCAATGTTGGATCTCACCAAGTTGAGAAGTCTACCATGTCTTTTGAGTTGAGGAGGGATTCTCACAAGGTTGACTTGAATTGTTTTCCTGCGAAGAGATTCCATGACCTACAAAAAAAGAACAAAGATGAAGATCTAAACCCTTGAAATGGTTAGTGGAGGCATATGATGCTTTATGATGTTCATGATGTATGTACAAACACATGTACAAGCAAGTCACACAAAACCCTAGTTTCAGGCTTACATGAGGTTTCATAGGTAAGTACCTTCTTGAGTTTAGTTGGCTCAAACCTGTCCTATAAATAGTAACCGGGTTCTAAGGAGCTCAATATCACTGGATTGTTTTCTATGTTTATTGTTTTGGTTTAGCCACTTAACTAGCGACCAAAATATTCCAAGAAAACAACCCTCAACGAGTGTAGTATCGAGTATCTACCAACTTCGGACTGCACCAAAGTCGGTCATCTCACTACCCCTAACAAAAGGCCAAGATGGTCAAGTAAGGTTCTAAAAGTTCATTAGTGCTTCATGACATCACTCAGTGGCCCCGTATTCTCTTTGATTGACTCAAAGGCAACCGGTACTCACAAATATGTCGCACTAATATAGCTATTGCTTCAACCGTGTCGGTATACCCTGCACAGTTTCCACAACGTATTGCTATTTACCTATGAATGTTTCCCAAATCCGAGTGGAGGATTTCAAGCCCAAACAAGAGAACCAAATGTAAAGCAATCAAAGCAAACAATAATCATGCAAAGGGAGATCAAAGCCCTAAGGTTACTCCACTTTTAATATTGTCCCCAGCAGAGTCGCCAGTTCTGGGATACGGTGGGAGAATTGACTTGGGATTTCGCGTTTGTGTTCGCAAATGTTTCGGTTTAGCAAGAGTCACCGCTGACTTTTTATTTTATCCTAAGGAAAGGTCAAAAAGCACAGGAAAGACCTTTGAGATGTTTTCTTGGGTTCGGGGAGTAGATTATAGAAAGGGAAGGTATTAGCACCCTTTCTATCCATGGTTATCCATGGGCTCTTAGTTACTTGCTTAGATAACTTGCTTTGCTTTTCAATTGTTTGAAATGGTGCTCTTCAATTGTTTGAAATGGTGCTTTGTGTGTGGTTTTGAAAGATGTTTTGAAAAGAGGCCATCGTTGTGGCAACCTTTGCAATGATTCTTGTTTGAATGTATACAAAGGTGTTTTTTGTCTTTTGAAAAGTTTTTAATATTTGAAAGTAGGGTATTGAAATTGTGTGGTGAAGTATGTTTGAAAATAGCAAGGATGTTTTGCAAGCTTTTGATCAAGTAACTAAGAGTTATCTACCCTATTTTACTCAAAATCTTTCTTATGTTTTTAACCCTTTTAACAGTGTTGTTTCACCATTGTATTTGGTGAACAACCTTGTGTTAGGATGTTAAACGGGACAGGCGCGGGTCATCGTATAGACCATGATAGAAATGGTGTCAAGTATTTTTGGCAATTTTCTTGAGGAACTTGATCATTTTTGTTTAGGCAACTCAGATAGCGTCATCGAGGGACTATGATCTTTTGTTTTGTTTTTGATTTGCCAAAATACTTGACATGCATACCATGGCCCATTTTTGAAGGCAACAAGTGGATTGTAACCCTAAGGGTGCAACTGTGCATTGTGTTTGTTTTCATGCATTGTTATCTTGGATTAGGTCAAACTAATTGTTGATTTTATTTTGCATACAAACCCTAGGTTTAATCATGGCATAACTGAAAGCTTAAGGGTGCGTGAATTTAAATTCTACACTATTACAACATGATATAGGGAGAGGGGTATAATTTTGAATGGGGGGTATTTGACAAGAAATAAAATCCTAATTTACTATTACATCCAAATTGAATTTCAAATGCATCAATATTTAAATGTACAATATTTAAATAAACAAAATAAATAAATATTAAATAAAATGCATTATGCAAAAGGAGTTTTTATTTGTTTATGTATGTAAAGTATTTTCAATATAAAAAAAGTATAAAGAAATAAATAAATAAATAAAAAGGATTAATTTTGTTTGCTTAGGGTAAAAATCCTAATTTCTTTAAGAGAATAAATATTATATATTATTTATGTACAAAATAAAATAAATATGTGTAAAAGTGAAATATACTTAAAAAAAGGTACTTTTTAGTATAAACAATAATAAAAATAAAAATGTAATATTTTTGTATTTTTTATTCTAAGTATTCAATAAAATAAAAGTATATATATATATATATATATATATATATATATATATATATATATATATATATATATATATATATATATATATATATATATATATATATATATATATATATATATATATATATATATATATATATATATATATATATATATATATATATATATATATATATATATATATATATATATATATATATATATATATATATATATATATATATATGTATTAAAGGTATTAAATATGTATAATATAAAATAAAATATGTACAAAAATAAATTATATTTTTAATAATATTTTCAGTGTGAATAAAAATAACAAATAAAAAATAAAAGTATAAATTGTAAATATTTTTCAAGTTTAAATAAATAATATAAAAGTATTCAAAATGTTTTCTATATTAGAAAAATTAAAATAAAATGCCAAATAGATGTAAAAAAATAAGAAAATATTTTTTAAGCATTTTTTATAATTGGAAATAAAATAACAAACTCTCAAAAGAAAACAAAAATTCAAAAATTCAAAAATATAAGAAATTGGGTCAGGGGGTGTGAAACTGAAAAAAGGGGTGTTAGAAGTAAAACTGGCCAGGCCCAGCCCAAGCCAACTTCATCTTCTTCCTCCAGACAAAAAACGCGCGCTTGCCCTGTTCAAATGCTACATCCTGTATACGTGATCTTTTGCCAAAACTCACAACATCAAACTTGTAGAGAATTTCAATACGATTCTAACCATATAAAGCATTAATCCTAACTCTCAAAGACCAGAGAGAATTTATATGGCCCTAAAATGTGACCTAGCTTTTTTCACATGTTCATGGACGAAGTTCTTCTAGCATACTTAATATAAATGAAAGCTGAGCATATGTATGGCTTCCTAGCATTGAATACTACATTTTTCATTCACAAACCTAAGGCTAAATTTTCCTAAATAGAGAGATAGAAAGTGACAAAAAACTTGTTTCAGTTAGATTCGAGCAGTGCAATGCAGTGCTTCTCAACAAGTTTTGAGGTGTCTGGTAGCTTGCCTGAACTTCACTTGATCTTTTCCAATAGCTAGCTTGCCTTGAATGTCCCTGAATCAGCCTCTAGAAGTCAACCTGCACAAGCTTGAAATGAAAATGGTGAACACTGTAAATGGAGTTACAGTTGGCAATGGAGGTTTGGGATAGCTTGAGTGAGTTGAATGGAATGTGTTTGAAGCAAAAAGGGGCAAAACGCACGAGCAAAATGAGCTATGGCACTCAAGTTGCAACAACTGCCCTGTTTTGCCAAAGAAGAGTGATTTTTGGCTATGGGAGGTTTTGAGGCTCAAATGCTCGTGTTTCTTGCTCAAAGGGTTGTGTGAAATATGTTTGTAGTGTTTGTGTAAGCTGATTATGGATGGTTTTTGACTTGGGAAGATTTTGGACAAATTTCTTCTTCTTGAAGCAAGAGTGTCTAACTTGTGATTACAGGCCTGTACACCCTATCTTGTAAGCTGCATACCTTGCCCTTGATACTTGCAATTTATGGATTTGATCTTGCCTCAGAGATATGGCCCCATGCCTCAAGGATCTTGGTTTGACATAAAGTGTAACTTTTCAAAAATGGCAATATACCTTTTTCCAAATAGGGATTAGTTTTGTGTGCAATGTCCAAATGGCCAAGATAATGCATTAGCTCAGTGGATTTGCATTCAATTAAGGAGTGTCAAATGGTTTATAGGCCTGAAAGCTAGTACAAAGCATGCTGATTTGAAAATGCAAGTTGTATGAACATGTATTGGCCATGGATCAAAGTGAGTTTTTGCCAACTTCAAGCATTTGATTCTCCCTAACCACAAAGGTGTTTGAGGAGTTCTTGGACAATTTGGAAAGCTTGAAAATGTACTATAATCCATATTTGAAATGCAACTTGAAAATACAAGTGGAACTATGTGAAAAATGGCCAAGAAGATGGGTCAAAATCCTGCCTAAACTAGGGCAAAATTTCTCTAAGTTAAAAGTTGTAGGTACCCTTGTTCCAAAAATCATAACTTGAGATACAAGCCTCTTTTGAGAAAACTTTGTGAATAAAAGTTGTACACTTTGAGATGGACTACAACTTTCATGTTTCAAGTTTTATTGGAATCCATTTTCATCTTGGTGAAAAAATTGGACAAAGTTAGGAAAAAATAAGAAAATTTCATAACTTAGAAAAATTTTAAGTTATGAAATTTTTCCATTTTAAACCCTAATTTGCATTTTTGGGTTTCTTGATGAAAAAGTTTCATAATTTGACATGCCTTGATGAAAAATGACCCTTGGAACTTGATTTTGACCAAAAAGTCAAAGTTTGACTTTTTTGTATATAGTTAAATTTTGATCAGTTGAATGAAAAATTCATCTGTCAATCCTAGGCATTTGAGATCTTTTGAACTTTTTGAATGGGTCAAGATAATGTCATTGAGTCCTTGAGTCCATGGTTTAGCTTGATTTTCCATTGGCCAGGTCAAACAGTCAAAAATTGCCTTTGTACAGTCAAAACCCTAAAAATGACCATTTTGCCCGTTTGGTGATCTGATCAAATTTCTTGTGGAATTATGATCCAAACTTGATCAAATGGTTCATATGAGTTCATGATGTTGATGTGGGTCAAAATTCATGAGGTTTGACTGTCAATTGGCCACAGTTGACTTTTTCCCCAATACAGCTGATTTCTAGGTCAACTGTCCAATTGACTGGGCAAAAATTTGAATCAAGGCTTGAAACTTGGTATGGACAAACTTATGAGTCCAACATGAAGTATGAAAGTCAATTTGGGCATTGTAGGTCAAAACATCACTATGCAAACTCAAACCCTAATTTAGGTCAACAATGCAAGGAGGTGTCTTGAGGAGAGCAACCCTAGCTTGATCTTGGATTCCAAGAGTTTGGTGATGAAAAAAATGTTGATGGAATGAGAGGGAAAATTTTGGGGTACAACAATGATCTTTCAGTTGCAACTTTATTGGGGATGACATTTTAGGCTCTTCTGGGGACAATCTTCCAAAGTCTACTGAGGATGATTCTCCACACTCCATTGGGGATGCTTTTTCAGACTGCGCTGGTGAAAATTTTCAAACTCCACTGGGGATATTTTGTACTCCGTCGGAGATAATAATACTTTTTAGTGTTGATGGTAGATAAACTCTGTTTGGGGAGAACATTACCGATTCATTCACAGTTGTGAGTCTCAGCTGGGGAGAGCTAACATTACTATCTCTTTCTTACTCTGCGGGGAGTGAATGCACCTTGGCCATATTCTTCCACTAAATCTACCTTCTTACCTAGTGGATAGAGAAACTATAAAGCTTGGACAGACTTATTTGCCCCTGTTTCTGATATTACAAGTAATCGTCTATAAATATTTATGAGCAGCGATTAATGTCAAATGCATATATCAAAAATGAACATTGGACGTTCTTTGCAAAACAAAACAGATAAAGGAAAAACAAATTGAAATTTCTTTGAAGATGAATTGTATTGATTTTGATGTTTGGCCTGTAAATAGGCGTTTTTGTACAAGAGGTTGACGTCCTAGTAAGAGAACGCCGCCGACCAAATAGATTTCATACAATTTGTGAAAAAGAAAAACAGCTATGTGAACAATCCCACTGGGTTCCAACTCTGCTATTGCCTTTATGTCCTCGAGCATCTCATCACTTTGCTACTTGGTTGAAGGTAGATCAGATTGATTAGTGCCATCCGAGCTTGATAGTCGATACTGAAGTCTGGTTGCAAGGTGATCCAATGAGACATAGTGTTATGCTTTGATCCCTAATTTTTGCCTGGACCGCCCTTTCGAGTTTTCAGTCCACCGGGATACCCATTTTTGCCCAAGCCTCCTTTTCAGGTTTTCGACTTGCCGGGTGTACAGATTTTTTCATTTTCATCCCTTATTTTTGCACCTACCCTTTTGGTTCGCCAGGAAGCCCTTATTTTTTCCTAGGCCAGTCAACCTAGCGGGTCTTTGATTATGGGTAGTATTTTTTCAATACGTTTGCATTGACGGGGTGAGGGAGGTCGTCATCATCCATGGTGGTTAGAATCATAGCTCCTCCTGAGAAAATGTTCTTAACCAAAAATGGCCATTCGTAAGTAGGGGTCCATTTTCCCCTGGGATCACCTTGAGGTAAGATAATGCGCTTGATTACCAGATCCCCAACTCGATACTCTAGTCGTCTAACTTTACTGTTAAATTCCTTGATCATCCGCTTTTGATACGTCTGACCATGACAAATAGCAGTAAGTCTTTTTTCGTCAATTAACTTCAGTTGATCAAGCCGAGTCTGAATCCAGTCATCTTCGCTCAATCCTGCATCCTTCATAATCCGAAGAGAGGGTATTTGAACTTCAATGGGCAATACGGCCTCCATACCATATACCAAGGAATAGGGTGATGCCCATGTTGACGTCCGCCCTGAGGTACGGTACCCATGAAGAGCAAATGGTAACATCTCGTGACAGTCTTTGTATGTTACCGTCATCTTCTGCACAATCTTCTTGATGTTATTAGTAGCCGCTTCAACAACCCCATTCATCTTCAGCCGGTAGGGAGAAGAGTTGTGATGTTGTATCTTGAACTGCTTGCAAAGCTCGATGATCATTTTATGGTTGAGATTTGTACCATTGTCTGTAATAATCCTCTCTAGTACACCATATCGACAAATCAGATTGTGCCAAATGAACCGTGCCACGACGTTCTTGGTTAGAGTAGCAAAGGAAGCTGCTTCAACCCACTTCGTAAAGTAATCAATAGCTACCAGGATGAAACGATGTTCGTTGGACGCTGTAGGTCTGATCTCGCCGATCATGTCAATGTCCCACATTGCAAAAGGCCACGGAGCTGTCAAGACGTTCAGAGGAACTGGTGGTATGTGCACCTTATCAGCATAGACTTGGCACTTGTGACAGGTCCGAGAATGCTGATAACAGTCGCCTTCCATTGTAGACCAATAATATCCTGCCCGAAGGATTTTCTTCACCATGGTGTGTCCACTGGAATGAGTTCCGAAAGTACCTTCATGTAAATCTATCATAATCCTTTCTACCTCGTTCTTATCCATACATCACAGTAAGGTTGAATTATGGTTACGCTTGTAAAGGATGTCATTACTGATGAAGAACTTCGCCGCGAACCTCCTTAGAAATTTCTTATCATTAACAAATGCACCCTCAGGGTATTCCTGAGCTTCAAGATACCTCTTCACCTCGTGAAACCAGGGTCTATCTGTTATCCCTTCAGTTTCAATTTCACAGCAATGTGCAGGTTCGTCCAACCTTTCAATGATAATCCTGGGAGCCTCGTTTTCCCAATTGACCTTGAACATAGAAGACATCGTAGCCAGAGCGTCCGCTAATTGATTCTCCTCTCTAGGGAAGTGTTCAAAGGTTATCTCTTCGAAGTGCGGAAGCAACGTCAATACATACTCCTTGTAAGGAATAAGATTTGGGTGTTTCGTATCCCACTCGCCTTTGATCTAACTGATCACGAGAGCGGAATCTCCGAAGAAACTTAAGAACTTAATCCTTAGGTCTATAGCATATCGAAGACCCGTGATGCACGCTTCATACTCCGCCATGTTGTTGGTGCAGTTCAAACATAGTCGGGCGGTGAACGGAGTATGAGAGCCTTTAGGAGATATGATCACGGCGCCAATGCCATTACCCAAAGTGTTTGAAGCTCCATCAAAGTACATAGACCATCGGGATCCCTCCTCAGGTCCTTCATCCGGTCCAGGTTCTTCACAGTCGGTTACTATCATGATATTCTCATCCGAGAATTCAAAGTTCATAGATTGGTAATCATCCACTGCTTGATGTGCCAAATGATCTGCCAACACACTTCCTTTAATTGCCTTTTGGGTCGTGTACTAGATGTCATACTCAGTCAAGATCATCTGCCATCTTGCTATTCTTCCGAACAATGTAGGCTTTTCAAAGATATACTTGATTGGATCCATCTTAGATATCAACAAGGTGGTGTGAGTCAGCATATACTGTCTCAGCCGGCGAGTAGCCCATGCCAAAGTGAAGCAAGTTTTCTCGAGCAACGAGTATCGGGTCTCGCAATCGGTAAACTTTTTTCTAAGGTAATAAATAGTATGCTCTTTTCGGCCAGACTCGTCATGCTTCCCCAACACGCACCCCATTGAGTTGTCGAGTTATGTCAAGTATAAGATCAGGGGTCTCCCTTAAATTGGAGGCATCAGGATAGGCGGCTCTTGGAGGTATTCTTTGATCCTTTCGAAAGTGGCCTGACATTCATCATTCCATCTTACAACTTGATCTTTCTTCAGTAACTTGAAGATTTGTTCACAAGTAGCAGTCAGGTGTGAGATGAATCAGGAAATATAGTTCAGACGTCCCAGAAAGCCTCCGACTTCTTTTTCTGTTCGGGGAGCTGGTATTTCCTGTATAGCCTTCACCTTTGCAGGGTCCACATGAATACCTTTATCACTCACGACGAAACCCAGCAGCTTACCAGATCTCACCCCGAAGGTGCACTTGTTCGGGTTTAACCTCAGCTTGTACAACTTAAACCTGTCAAATAACTTCTAAAGGTGGTGAAGATGCTCTTCTTCAGTCTGGGATCTTGCAATCATGTCGTCGACGTATACCTCAATCTCATGATGGATCATGTCATGGAATAAGGCGACCATGGCGCATTGATACGTTGCCCCAGCATTCTTCAATCTGAAAGGCATGACTTTGTAGAAAAAGGTACCCCATTTAGTAACAAAGGTTGTCTTCTCCATGTCTTCGGGAGCCATTTTAATCTGATTATAACCGGAGAAACCATCCATAAAGGAGAAGACCTTATGATGTGCAGTGTTGTCAACCAGAATGTCGATATGAGGCAGAGGGAAATCATCCTTGGGGCTCGCCCTGTTCAGATCCCTATAATAAACACACATTTGAACCTTACCATCCTTCTTCGGTACAGGAACCACGTTGGCCACCCACTGTGGGTAAGAAGTAACTGCTAGGAAACTGGCGTCAAATTGTTTCATAACCTCAGCCTTGATTTTCTCAGATATCTCCGGGCGCATTCGGCGGACTTTCTATTTCACTGGAGGACAGTCTTCCTTGGTAGGCAGACGGTGAACCACAATAAGGTATCCAAACCAGGCATATCTTCATAAGACCAGGCAAAGATCTCAACATAGTCACGCAGCACCTGAATCAGCCGTTGCTTAACACTAGACTCCAGATTTGCACCGATCTTGACCTCTTTCTTGTCTTCTTCTGTACCCAGATTTACTGTTTCCACGGGCTCCTCATGCGGCTGTATGGCCCTCTCTTCCAGGAGTAATAATCTAGCAAGTTCACCAGGCACTTCACAATTATCTCCACCTTCGTCTTCGGCTAAGTTGATCGGAATTTCGAAGTCATAACTGGCAGTAGCAGAGTCGTTATCAGTGGGATCCAAAATGGATGTAAACCTGTATATGTGAGTGTGTGTAAAATAGCTATTTTGCAAGATAGAAAGAGAAAAACAAGGAGCGCAAAATTTGAAATGCAAGAAACGTCCAATGCTTTTATTAATGATATATGGAGATGACAAATATAAAGCCCTCACAAACAAAGCCACGATGCCTCGGGTAAGACACCGAACCGTAAAGTTTAAAAACTTGTCTGTTACAAATTCAAAACAAAAGTCTCATTACTGGGTAATAACAAAAACGGGCATAGAATCCTTTGTCGTCCAATTTCTTAGTCCACCATCAACAGTCGGGTATATCCAGCTGTCAATATCAAACTCTTCTTCATCATCTCCAATAGCATTCACTCCCGCGTCATGTTTGGGCATAGGTGCCGTTATGACATTAGGCTTTTCCGGCGCTTCAAATTCAATCTCCTTAGCATCGATTAGGTCTTACACCTTATTCTTCAAAACCCAGCAATTATTTGTGTCATGCCCCGGGCTATCAGAGTGAAAAGCACAGCGGGCGTTCGGATTATACATGGGTGATGTAGTGTTGGGATTCTTCGGGGCCTCCTTCAGAATCATCAGATTGGTCTTTAATAACTACGGCAGAATTTGAGACAGGGTCATACTAAGCCGAGTAAATTGTCTTCGCGACCTTTCTGCTCTTGGATGATTATTTTGTTGAGGGGCAACAGTAGGTCTTGATATAACAACTGCATTAACTGCTTGGCGGCGCTCAGGTCTATTATGGCTCTTTGCGCTGTAAACTGCGTTGGATTCCTTCTTAAAAGGATTCTTTTTTGTGCTTGACGAAGCACCCTTCTGTATTTTACCGCTATTGATATCGGCCTCAACTCTTTCCCCGATCATAATCAGCTCAGTAAACCCGGACGATGAACTTCCAATCATATGGTTGAAATACGGACCAGACAAGGTCCCCAGAAACATATCTACTAACTCCTTGTCAGCCAAAGGAGGTTGTACTCTTCCAGTAAGGTCCCTCCATTTCTGAGCGTAGTCTTTGAAACCTTCGCTCGCACCCATAGACATGCCCTGAAGTTGGGTACGCGTGGGAGCAAGGTCGCCATTGTATTGGTACTTCTTGTAAAAAGCAGCAGCAAGGTCTTCCCAATTACGGATACTAGCTCCTTCCAGCTGGTAAAACCATTCAAGTTGAGTCCCTGAAAGACTATCTTGAAAGAAGTGGATCCATAGGTTCTTGTCAGCAGTGTATGGCTGGATCTTTCTAACATACGAGTCGAGGTGCAGCTTTGGGCAGGAGACCCCGTCGTATTTAGCAAAGATTGGTGCTTTGAATTTGTGGGGAATTACCACCCCAGATGACAAACCCAAATCTCCAAAGTCCAGTCCAGGGACTTTCTGGACCTCCATCGCGCTCAACCGGTCTTCGAGTTGCTTATACCTATCCTCAGCCGGAGGATACTGGTCTTCGTCAAATTCAGTCTCATTATCAGAAACCACAGGGCTAGGAGCCCTCCTTTCTTCTTGGTTCTCTCCCCCTCCAGATGAGTGAGTCAAATCAACCTCTTCTCGCAAATTGTTTCTGAATATGCGACCCATATTCAGTAGGACCGTCTTCTTATTTTTCTTCTTCTTATCCTTCAAGATAAGAGTCTTCAGGTCTTGCTGACCCTTAGCCAAGTTCATGAACATTTCCTGGAACTGGGCGTTTTGAGCTTGCAGAGCCTTGATGGCTTGATCAGTTGATGTTTCAGAAGACATGATGTGCTGAAATAAACAGCGAAGAAGATGAGAAACCTGTAAGGGTACCTGTAATGGGGTGCATGGGAATGAAATGCGTATGATATGATTTCAAAGAATTTAGGGATTCAAATTCGTAAACCAAAATATAACACACTTTTATTAGATAAAACTTGAATTAAATGTTCAACATATGCCTTTAAGGCGTTACAAAAAGAAAAACTGAAAAGTAAATCAAAACTAGAAATAACAAAAGACATCAGTGCTCCCATGGTCGTTTTCCATTGGTGCTGACATAGTCATTGAGGACCTTCTCATTTTCCAGTTGCCTTGTAAGCCTTAGGATTTTGCGCTCCTGATCATGATAATTTTCTCTGTAAGTATCCCGTTCTTCCCTTAGTTGGATCCAAGACCTCTTTAATGCGCCAATGTCATTTGGCATGTATGGATGGAGGATGGTAGGAGGAACCCCTTCTTCATCAGTACTCTCAATAATTACCGGTAAGACAGCTTCGTAGGGCATCCCTAGCTTCTGAGCACGTGTACGAACCCACCGGAGATATGGTTCCATCGGAAGAGAAGTCTTCACGCCTAGCTCGTGCGGATCATACCTGTGTACCCTGTTCCAAGCTCGTATGAACCTGCGGCGATGTTCCTCACTATCTCCTTAGAAGTCAAAGATAATGCTTGGAAGTAGCAACTCATGAGGTCCGTCCCTCCTAGCTCGCCCAAACTGTCGTAAGGCCAAAAAGGATTATAGGTGATCCCTCCATTGATTCCTAGCAGTGGAACATTGGGGTATTCCCCACAGCGATCAATAATAGCTACGTCTTCCATGTCTTTAGTAGTCCAAATGATGTCCGTTTGAGCAAGGGACATAATCCTGTAGGCCCAACCCATGCCTTCCTTGTTCTTCAAAACTGATTTGGGGAGGTGAGAAATAAACCACCTCGCCAGCAATGGTGCACAACACATAAGGGTTCCCCGTTTCCGAGCAGTACGAGCATATAGGGTATGCAGAATATCACCCAAGAGAGTGGGAACTGCATTACGGGATATGAAAATCTTCACCGCATTCACGTCAACAAAGGAATCTGAATTTGGAAACAAAACTAGACCATAAATGAGAAGAGCCGGGATGTCCTCGAATGCCTGAAAGTCTAAACTGTCCCAGAACTGATTAGCCCGATCAACCAAGAACTTAGTCAAGAAGCCTTTTGTCCCACTCTGAGTTTCCCAATTAGACATTACCTCAGCCTTTGTCAGATGGAGGGCTGAAGCAATCTCTTCTGGCCTAAGGGCTACCTCCCAACCTATAAATGGGGTCTGCTCTAGAATGGAGATGCCAAGTAGATCAGGGAACTCTTCCAAAGTAGGGACCAACAGGTAGTCCGGAAAAGTGAAGCAGTGGTACAATGGATCAAAGAACTGGAATAAGACATTCATCATTTGTTCATCCAGCTTGGAAGTGACTAGACTGAGGAGGTTCCCACGTCTTCTATCAAAAGAGGAAGTGTCAGGAACCTTGGCAACCAAATCTTTAAGCTGAGTGGGAATCTGTACAAAGCTGGTCCAAATAGTGTTTCTACGCATAGATGCCATGATCTGCAAAACAGAACAAAGATGAATCCCATTGGTCTTTGAAATGGTTAGTCCAATGCAATATGCATGCAAGGTCATGATGCATGATGTCATGATAGAAACACACCACAGGTATTCACAGATAGCAAACATGGTAATGGCAAACAAGTCACACAGATAGCCCTTAGATTTCAAGCTGGCAAGGAGTTTAGGCACTACCCTCTTTCAGTTCAGTTGGTTCAACCTGTCCTAGAAATAGTAACCGGGTTCTAGAGGATCTCAATATCACTAACCACCCTCGATCGGTCATAATTCTAGTTTAGCAACCTTTTCTAGCGGCCGGAATCATCGCGAGAGTTTGGTTTCAATGAGTGTAGCATACTGCTACTTTTCTATGGCCAAGTTGGTCAATTATAGGTTCTAAGGTCAGATGGTGCTTAATGACCCCTTAGCAGACCCATATTCTCCTCATTGCACCACAAGGGATATCGATACAAACTAAAGTGCCACACCAACGTAGCTACTGCTTCAACAGTATCGGTCTACGCCGTACAGTTCCCTCATAGTCTATTGCTACTTACCTAAAGGGTATCCCCCAGATCCGGGTTAGGATCTATAGTAACTTCAATTCAAACCCACAAAGATAAAGAATACAAATCAAGCAATTGAAAACAATATGATGATCTATTCCTAAGGTACACCCCACTTATAAATATTCCCCAGCAGAGTCGCCAGTTCTGTGATACGGTGGGAAGAACTGACTGTTTTTTGGAATGCTAGTTTGCGTTTTATGTTTGTATTCGCAAAATGTTGCGGTAAGCAAGAGTCGCCACCGACTTTTATTTTATCCAACAAGGAAAGGAAAAAAGCACAGAAAAATTACTTTTTCGAGATATTTCTGAGTACGGGGGTAGATTTATAGAAAGGGAAGGTATTAGCACCCTTTCTATCCGTGGTTATCCACGGGCTCTTAGGTATTTGCTCATTGTTTTCAAAATTGTTTTCTTTATGCTTGTGGGTTTGAAAAAAAAATTTGTTTGAAACTTCGACTTAACTCTTGCTTCTGTCCTCAAGAGTGTAATGAAGTGTTTTGAAAACTTGTTTGTAAAAGTGTAAGTGTGAAAAGGTTTTGTTTTGAATGAGCAAGTATCTAAGAACTAATCTATCTACTCGAAAAAAGGAATCGTTCTATGTTTCCTTTAGACAATGATATCCCATTATTAGTGAGTAGGTAGCACCGTCGTTGGAGTTTGAGGGTCAATTCGAAAGAGGGACATACAATCACTAAAGCAATGTTAGGACGCCTTAGCGGTAACCCTAATGTCTTAGATCATTTGTTTGAGGCAACAATATCTGAGGCAACCATTTCGAGGCAACTATGATCTTTTAGACAAGAGGACGACCTCTAATACGACCTATACTCAATGACTGTTTATGAAAGCAACCAAATGGGGTGTACCCTAGGAGTGCGCATGTGCGAGTGTGTTGATTTCAGTTATTTTTATCTTTGCACATGTTAAGGGTGATCTAATTTGATTTTAAGATTAAGCATTCATTCTTGTCATCCAAACCCTATTATCAAACATCTAACAGTTGTATAGTTTGCAGAAATTAAAGGTGCGGAAATTAAACTAATTATTACAAGGCGTCAGGTATTTACATCGCCAAAAACAACCCTTTGAAAATAAAAAGCAGAAAAATAAATAAAATATCCTAATTATCTATTACAAACCAGGAGCAGATACATTAATTGGATAAAGAAAAATAAAGCGCGACGCGAAATTAAATCGGATGCAAAATTAGGTTTTTGACCCTTTTAAAAGAAAATGCTTTTTGTTGTCTTTATTTTAAGAAAATAAATTAAATTCTAAAATTAAATAACTAAATTAATTATTAAATTAATTAAATGGAAAAAATAATTAATGACATGTTTTTTTTGGAGTTTTGATTATTTTAAGAAATAAAATAAAAATAACTAAACTAAAGTTAAAACCTAATTAATTCTAATTGATTTTATTTATTTACAAAATAAATTAATGTTACCTAATTAATATCCTAATTAATTAATTAGTATTTATTAATAAAAAATAAAATTCTGAATTTTAATTGGATAAAAAGTATTTTTGTGTTTTTTTGATGAAAAAGAAATTAATTTGGTTAGTAATTAAAATAAATAAAATCAAATAAATAAACTAAAATAAACAAAATATATGAAAAAAAGATGAGATGGGCCTGTTTCTTGGAGGTGTAGAAAGCAGTTTGTTGGCCCATTAAGGTTGATCCACTGGACTTTTTGTGATCCTGTGCACACACGTTGACCTGGTCCATGGTATGCTTGCAATATTGGCCACCAGATTTGGCCATCTGGCCATCTGGCACGTTGATGGATAAGGGAGTATGATGGTCATCACGCTGGCATGTGCACTGGATCTTCTGCAAGAAAACAATATTGAGAAAATGGGGGACCTGGGATTCGAACCCAGGTCCTGGAGGGATATCCACGCTAAGCTTGCCACTACACCACTTATCTTTAATTGTTAATATAACACAAATAAAAAATAATATAATAAAACAAGATTAATGGCCAGGAAAATAAAAATGCGCGCGGACGTTTGAACGGGCGAATGGGGAAGCGACACGCCTTCGTCCCTGTCCTCTAAAAACTGCAACTTTTACCTGCGGATTTTTATCCGCAACTAAAATCGTAGCTTCATTCAAAATTCATCACTAGGCCATATAAATGGAAGATAGCGCCATGGTTGAGCTCATCTTGTTCCCCTGAACAAGATGGTACCCGTCACGAAATCCAATTATTCCTGTAACAAAAAGCCCTAAAAAACCTAGAAAAACCTACAATGGTGATCCACGATATAAAGCATATGAATGAAATTGGTTATTGCAAAAAGCTAGCAAATGACACGGTGATTCGGAATATACAATTGTTTTTCATTATAGATGCAAGAATCGTATAAATCGAATTCAAGAACAGGGTGGATTCGTGAGGGACTTACAGCGCGTGTGAGGGTCTGAAAATGCCTGGTTTTGATTGGTTTTTCTTGTGGAGATGGCCAGGAAGAGATTGAGATAAGTCTCAAGTCTTGAAATTGCCTCTAGACTTGATTTCGATCTCACACTTTTTTGGTGTTTTTGCCAATTTGGTTCTGCCTCTAGAACTGATCTCCCACCCTTAAAATTGTCTGCCTCGCTTCCTTATGTATTGCATAATACATTAGGTTAGAATTTGCTGTCCAAATCTTCCTCCATTGATGATTGAATATTTTATTTGATCCTCCTTTCAAAGCTTTCCAAATTTGATCCAAATCACATCTTCTTGTACACTTATGCCTTGATACGAGTTTGGAAAGGTGCTAGCTGTGTAACCAGACCTGAAATGATCACAAGATCTTTAGTTTTCAATGTTTTTGATTTTATGTGATTTTATTTGATTTAAAATTAATTAATTCAAATAAAAACCAAACTAAATAATAAAAATATGATATGGACACATGGCCAAGGCTGGAGCACGTGGGCTTCAATGCCAACTCAAAACAAGTGAAAAAGAATGGGCCCATTTGGCAAAATTTGAAGTTTTGGGGATAGTTGACTTTTGGCAATTTTTGCAAAAAAGTCCAACTTCAACAATGCATAACTTCCTCAATTTTGAACTTTTGGAAGTGTTCTTCGACTTTTTAGAAAGTTTGAGATGTCCTCTAACCAACCCTTTTTAGAAAGCTTGAGTGTTCTTTGACTTTCAAAAATGACCTATAATGTCCAAATTCATAACTTCTTGTAAGTACACATTTTTCTCTTGGGATATGAAGATGGATTGTAGGGAATTTCATCCTCTTCAAAATGAGTTTTGGATGGGTCATTTCTCATAACGTATGGGAAAGTTATGCTTGGTCAAAGTTGGGTTGACTTTTCCTACAAAACCCTAATTTAGCAACTTTTGAATCTTGATGAATTGTGAGCAATACTTGATGAATCTTGATCAACCCTTGATCAAATGATTAAATATACTTCAAAATGAGAATTTTTACAAAAAATCTTGAAGTTTGACTGTATTTGGGTCACAATTGACTTTTGCCCTAGCACAGTTGATTTGTGGACATTTGAGCAATTGACTTAGAAAACTTCATCTCCCAGGATTGAAACTTGACATGGATGATCTTGACAACATATTAGGACATTAGGGAGAAATTGAGGTCATTTGGACTCAAGGATCTTGATGCAACACAAAACCCTAATTTGGGGTAGAGTGCCTTAGAAGAGAGCTTATCTGACCAACTCTTGGACTACTTTGAGCAACTTGGAGATTTTTCTTGCAATGTTTTGAGGAATATGGGATGGAAAATTTTGGGGTACAACACACTCCTCTCCTGGCAAGATGGTTTATTTCTCATCTTCCCCAATCAGTCTTAAAGAATGAGCAAGGTTTAAGGTGGTCACAAAGGTTAATGACGCTCAAACATTCAGATATTCATTGGTGCTCTCGATCCAAAGAGAATGTTATCATTGTTGACCGCTGTGGGGAATTCCCTAATGTCCCTTTACTTGGAATTAGGGGAGGCATCACCTAAAACCCATGCTTGGCTCTAGGACAGTTTGGTTATGCCCGAAGGGATGGCCCACATGATATGCTGATTCAAGGCTTGGTATTCGACTACGACAACGACGATCAAGGACTTTGCCAGAGATTCATCCGAGCTTGGAGGATGCTAAACAAGTTGGATAGCAAGACTTTGGGACACAAGAATTCCGTCCCTCTTGATCCTTACCTCAAGTGGGTACAAACCCGCGCTCAAAGTCTTTTGATGCCTTATCCTTCCATTCTCCAAGTGATTATTGAGCCTGTTAAGGAAGGAGAAGTTCCATACACTATCCTACATCCTGACATGCCCACCTCTCTTGAATATCTACAAATGGATTGGATACAACTCAAAGGAGAGCGAGATACTTTCGAAGCCCAATTCTACGCAAGCGAGAAGAAGGTTTTGGAACTCACTAGGTAACTTCATGAGGAGCAGACTCTAAATGCCTAAATAGCACCAAGGAGGATGCACACTACTTTTTTATCTTAGGGTGTTGTATTATTTTTCCCAAGGGGAATTGATGTACTCAAACTCTATCTTATTAATATAACGTGTGTTTCTTTTTGTTTAAAACGAACTTGAATCTTTTATAATGCTTGAAAACATTACATATGCACATATCATTCATCATAACATAAACAGGTCTTTTGCAAAAAGTTTCCTCATCTCTCTATTGTCTATTTCAGTAAGATGGATCTCGAACAGACAGTCAAAGATCTTCAAACTCAAAACATTCAGTTTCAACAGTTACTCACAACCCTAGCCCAAGGACAAGAGGAGATGAAGACTCTGTTGGCAAAGGAGAAAAAGAAGAAAGAAAAGAAACCAACTGGTGTTGTAATCATGGGGAGAAGGTTTCAAGGGCAGACTAGGAGAACCTTGAATTTCGCAGCAACATCTGATGAAGGCGAGGGGAAAGGAAAAGAAACAGCAGTTCCGTCAGACTCTGAAGAGGAAGAAGAAGAGGAAGACTACTCTGAGGAACAATACCCTCCAGCTGATGATAAGTACAAACATATTGAAGTACGTTTGAACGCTATGGAAATACAAAGGGTACCGGGTCTAGACTTTGAAGAATAGGGGCTAGTGTCAGGAATTGTGATCCCACCAAAGTTCAAAGTGCCGCTGTTTGCAAAATTTGATGGGGTGTCATGTCCTAAAATGCACCTCCGATCATACGTGAGAAAGATTCATCCGCACTCTGCCAATAAAGACTTGTGGGTCCATTTTTTCCAAGATAGTTTATCCGGAACACAACTCGATTGGTTTTACCAATTAGAAAGGGCCGACGTCCACAACTGGGAAGACATTGCCGTAGCTTTCTATAAACAATACCAGTATAATGCAGATTTGGCGCCTACTCGTACTCAACTTCAGAGTATGGTTATGGCTTTAAATGAGGGTTTCAAAGATTACGTGCAGAAATGGAGAGATCTAGATGGGAGAGTGCAACCCCCTCTGTCTGAAAGGGAGTTGGTGGACATGTTCCTAATAACTCTATCGGGCCCTTTCTTCAACCATTTTATTGGGAGCTCGTCTGCTGGATTTACTGAGTTAATATTAACTGGAGTGAGGGTGGAAGCTGGCATAAAAAGTGGAAAGATTCAGAAAGATTCATCGGCCTCTACAGTTGTGAGAAAGCATTTCACTGGGAAGAAGGAGGTATCTGTTGTCTATCCACAAAGGAACCAAGGGAGAGTTGAACGCCAACCAATGGTAGGGGCCGTTATGATCCTAAAGCTTGCATCTGATCAACCAAGAAGTAACCAATCGAGGGTGGAAAGGCCAGTCCGGCAATTCACCATAATTAATATGACTCTAGCCCAGGTTTTACCACATCTTCTGAAATTGAATCTGGCAACCTTAAAGGAAGCCCCAAAGAATCCCAACACTGCGTCCCCTCATTATCACCCGAATGCCAGATGCACATACCATTCTGAAAGTCCGAGTCACGACACTAACAACTGTTGGGCCCTGAAAAACAAAATTCAAGACCTTATAGATGCAAAATAAGTTGAGTTTGATGCACCTGAGAAACCAAATTTCATTTCTACTCTGATGCCTAGGCATGGTCACAACACCAATGCTGTCGAGGAAGATTTATTTGTCACCACAGTTGATGAACTCTTGACTCCTCTCCCAGTCATTAAGTTAAACTTGTTGAAAGTTGGTGTATTCCCAGGTTGTAATGAAGACTGCCATCATTGCTTATCCTCACCAATTGTTTGCCCACTGTTGAAGACAGACATTCAACGCCTGATATACAATCAAGAAATTCTGTTTGAAAATGCTCCCGTCTTACCTATTCCTGTTGAAGACGTTTCAATCATAACCATCTCCGCCAATCCTTCCAGGGTCCCCAAAAGACCCGTTAGGATTACATTGGTTCCAAAAGCTACTCCTCTTAAGATCACAATGGCCGGGGCGGTCCCGTATGAATCAGATAAAACAGTAACGTGGAATTATGGTGGAGAAATCTACTACCATGGTATCAAACAAGATGGACTGACTGCCGAAGAAGTGAGCTCCGAAGAAGAGGATTCCAACATTAGCAATATTGTCGGAACCAGTAAGATTACCCATAGCGGTAGAATCTTCTCTCTATAAATTGCACCTCTAAAGGTAGTTTTTGGACCCGTGGCTTTTCCGAAGATTACCTCTGTACCAATAATCATACCTGCAAGTGCCCCTACCGACAAAGACGACACAACCCCTGCTATTATCCCTACCAATACTTTTGCTGCTGATGTTCAAGGAAAAGATATTCAAGAAGAGCCTGTCCGGACAAAGGCTCGACCACTGACTATCCCCGAAACATCCAAGAAGAAAATGGAGGAGATCCTGAGGATAATAAAGAAGAGTGACTATGATGTGGTTGAACAGTTGGGGGAAACTCCCTCCAAGATCTCCATGCTAGCATTGTTGTTGTGTTCTGAGGCACATGCGAAAGCTCTGGTGAAGTTTCTGAAGACAGCCCATGTGCCACAAGAAACGTCTGCTGACCAATTCCAAGATTGTGTGGCCAGTTTGACAGCTGATAACGGCCTAGGCTTCTCTGATGCTAATTTGACACCAAAAGGGAGAAAGCACAACGAGGCATTACATGTCTCTTTGGAGTGTAGATGAACAACTCTGGCCATGTCTTGGTGGACACTAGCTCGTCTCTGAATGTTTTATCGAAGAAAGCTCTTGACATATTGGATTGCAAAGGGCTGACATTGAAACCCAGTAACATAGTTGTGAGAGCATTTGATGGTTCAAAGAGGATGGTCCACGAGGAGGTGGACATCCCCATAAAAGTGGGAACTCAGACTTTCAACTCAACCTTCTATGTAATGGACATCCGCCCCTCTTACTCCTGTCTGCTAGGACGACCCGGGATCCATAATGCCGGTGCTGTCACCTCTATACTACACCAGATTCTGAAATACCCGGTCCATGGAAAGATTATCACTGTCCACAGAGAGGAAGAGTACATGATTAGCCACTTAAATTCTTTCCGGTATGTGGAGTTAGATGGCGAGTTCATTGAAACTCCTTTTCAACATTTTGAAGAAGTATCTCCAGAGGTAGGGGTAACCAAGACAGTATCCCAGATCCCCAAAATCACAAGATCTCCGTGTCGGATGTCATATCTAAAGGACGCCAAGGCATTAGTAGAGGAGGGTGGATGCACCATCTGGGGGCAACTTCCAGACATTCCATATAAATCTGACAAGTTTGGCTTAGGGTTTACTTCAATTTCTCAGAAGGTTGTGCACCGTGCCCATGCTGGAGGGCCACCTTTAAAGATTAGTAACCGAGAGGTCAACGCAGTGGAAGATGTTGAAGAAGAGGGCAGCTTGGAGGATTGGATATTTCCTACCGTCAACTGAGGACTTCACAATTGAAAAGCCAAAGACTTTGTTCCAATAACTTTAATCTCTCAGTAATTTATCTTTTACATTTCTGTTGGACTTGTAATATTCACAAACAATTCGCACATTAAAAACCTTGTGTCTTACCCGAGGCACAATGGTTCATTTGTAAGGGTTTTTATTTCATATTCATATGACATTCAATGAATCATAGACGTTTTTCACATACAAACCTTTTGTACTCATTGTCTTTCTTTTACATTTTATTGTTTAAAGATGGCTATACCCTTACACACACCCACACTCACAAATGCAGGTACCCCTCCATTCTGGATCCCATGGGTAACGATATCGCTATCGCCTTTAGTGACTCTGAAGATCTAATCTACCAAGCCGAATACGAAGGTGAGGAATATTGTGAAGTACCAGGGGAATTAGCCAGACTACTACAACAAGAGGAAAGAGTTATTCAGCCTCATGAGGAACCGTTGATTACCATCAACTTGGGTATTGAGGAAGATAAAAAGGAAATCAAGGTGGGTGCCAATCTAGAGTCGAGTGTCAAGGAGCGTCTAATTTAGCTATTGCATGATTATGTTGAGATCTTTTCCTGGTCATACGAAGACATGTCGGGACTTAATACAGACATCGTGGTACATCGTCTACCCACAAGAGAAGACTGTCCACTAGTGAAACAAAAAGTCCGCCGCATGAGACCTGACATGTCAGAGAAGATCAAAGCGGAAGTCATGAAACAATTCAATGTTGGATTCTTGGCTGTCACTTCCTATCCTCAATGGGTTACCAACATTGTTCCCATGCCTAAAAAGGACGGCAAAGTACGAATGTGCATGGATTATAGAGATTTAAACAGGGTCAGCCCTAAAAATGATTTTCCACTACCCCACATCGATATCCTGATTGACAATACAGCTCAGCACAAAGTGTTTTCCTTCATGGACGAATTCTCAGGTTATAACCAAATCAAAACGGCACCTAAGGACATGGAGAAAACTACATTTGTCACACAGTGGGGCACATTCCGCTACAAAGTGATTCCATTCGGATTGAAGAATGATGGGGAAACCTATCAACACGCTATGGTAGCTTTATTTCATGATATGATACATCATGAGATAGAGGTCTATGTAGATGACATGATAGCCCGATCCCAAAGTGAAGAGGAGCACCTTGATCATTTGTAAATGTTGTTTGAGAGGTTGAAGGAGTACAAACTAAGGTTGAATCCAAACAAGTGCACATTTGGAGTCCGGTCCGGTAAACTCTTAGGTTTTGATGTCAGCAACAAAGGCATCGAGGTTGATCCTGCTAAGGTTAAAGCGATACAAGAAATGCCTGCTCCTCGTACTGAGAAGGAAGTCATAGGATTCTTGGGACGCCTGAACTATATTTCCAGATTCATTTCTCACCTAACATCTACTTGTGAACCAATCTTCAAACTGTTGAAGAAAGATCAAGTAGTCAGATGGAACGGTGAGTGTCAGATTGCTTTTGACAAGATCAAAGAGTACTTACAAGAGTCTCTTTTTTTGATGCCTCCAGTCGAGGGGAGACCACTGATCATGTATCTGACCATTTTAGAGAACTCAATGGGGTGTGTATTGGGGTAGCATGACGAGTCTGGACGAAAAGAGCACGCTATTTTTTACCTGAGAAAAAAGTTTACCGACTGTGAAACCAGATATTCACTGCTCGAGAAAACTTGTTGCACTCTGGTATGGGCTGCTCGCTGGCTAAGACAGTATATGTTGACTCATACCACTTTGCTGATATCTAAGATGGATCCGATAAAGTACATCTTCGAAAAGCCTGCTCTGTCTAGGAGGATAGCCAGATGGTAGATGATCTTAACAGAATATGACATACAGTACACTACCAAGAAAGCTATAAAGGGCAGTGTGCTAGCTGATCATCTTGCTCATCAAGCTGTAGAAGATTATCAGTCCATGAAATTTGAATTCTCGGATGAAGACATCATGACCTTAGACAATTGTGAAGGAATCAGGCCATATGATGGACCTGAACAAGGATGCCGATGGACCCTGTTCTTTGATGGGGCATCCAATGCACTTGGTAATGGTATCAGAGTTATACTCATATCCCTAGAAGGCTGTCACACTCCCTTTACTGCCATACTTTGCTTCAACTGTACGAACAACATGGCAGAATACGAAGCATGCATCTTTGGTCTCAAGGCTACCATAGACTTGGGAATCAAATCTTTAGATGTGTTTGATGATTCAGCTTTGGTCATCAGTCAGATCAAAGGAGAGTGGGACACTAAGCACCCAAACCTTATCCCCTACAAAGAACGTGTTTTGACATTGCTACCACATTTTGGGCAGATTACCTTCGAGCATTTCCTGCGAGAAGAAAATCAGCTAGCAGATGCTCTAGCCACAATGTCATCCATGTTTAAACTTAATTGGGATAACGAGGCTCCCCAGATCACCATTGAACGAATGGATGAACTAGCACATTGTCACAAGATTAAAACTGAAGAGGTAGTGGACCAACCTTGGTTTCATGAAATCAAAAGGTATCTCGAGGCTCAAGAATATCCAGAAGGAGCTTCAATCAATGATAAAAAGTTCTTAAGGAGATTCTCTGCTAAGTTCTTCCTGAGTAATGGCATCCTGTACAAACACAATCATGACTCCATTCTGCTCTGATGTGTGGATAAGATTGAGGCTGAAAAGATCATGGCTGAATTACATGAAGGTACTTTTGGCACTCACTCCAGTGGGCATACGATGGCGAAGAAAATCCTACGGGCAGGCTATTATTGGTCTACCATAGAAGCAGACTGCTATCAACACTCTCGGACCTGTCATAAGCGTCAAATTTATGCTGACAAGGTGCATGTACCTCCGGTTCCTCTGAATGTCTTGATGGCTCCTTGGCCCTTTACTATGTGGGGAATCAATATGATTGGAGAGATCAAGCCTACAGCCTCCAACGGACACCGCTTCATTCTAGTAGCCATTGACTATTTTACAAAATGGGTCGAAGCAGCTTCCTTCGCATCCGTTACTAAGAATGTTGTTTCCCGCTTCATCAAGCAGGATCTCATTTGCCGGTACGGTATCCCAGAAAGGATCATCACGAAAAACGGTACAAATATTTACAATATTATGATCACCGCCTTGTGTGAGCAGTTCAAGATTCAGCATCACAATTTATCCCCCTATCGGCCAAAGATGAATGGTGTTGTCGAAGCTGCAAATAAAAACATTAAAAAGATCATACAAAAAATGACAGTCACCTACAAGGACTGGCATGAGATGCTACCATTCGCTCTCCACGGGTATCGTACCATGAATCGCACATCAACTGGGGCAACACCCTATTCTTTGGTTTATGGCATGGAGGTTGTCTTGCCTATTGAGGTTCAGATCCCCTCTTTGAGAATTATGAAGGATGCAGGTTTGAATGAGGACGGTTGGATCCAGACTCGGCTTGATCAACTAAACTTAATTGATGTAAAGAGACTTACTGTTGTTTGCCATGGTCAGATGTATCAAAAATGAATGATCAAGGCTTTCAATAAGAAAGTTAGATGCCAGGTATATCAAGTTGGAGATCTAGTGATCAAACGCATTATCTTACCACAAAGTGATCCCGGGGGCAAATGGACTCCTACCTACGAAGGACCATTTGTAATCAAGAGCATCTTCTCCGGTGGGGCAATGATCTTAACCACCATGGACGGTGATGACTTGCCACACCTTGCGAACACAGACATAGTCAAAAGATACTACGCCTAAGAAACCCGCTAGGTTGACATACCTAGGCAAAAAAAGGGCATCCCGGCGAACCAAAAAGGTTCGGGCAAAAGTTAGGGATAAAATTAAAAAAATAAAAAAAATCTCTGTACACCCGAAAAGTTGAAAACCCGAAAGGGTGACTTGGGCAAAAAAGGGTTTCCCGGTGGACTGAAAACCCGAAAGGGCGGTCCAGGCAAAAGTTAGGGAATTAAAGCGTATGACTATGTCCCATCGGATCACTTTGAGGACAATCTCTTCACTGATAAACTCAGAGTTTCTGATCGATTCAATCATCTTCGGACGAAGCAACAAATAGACAAGATGTTCGGAGATACGAAGGCTATAGCGGAATGGGAACCCCATGGGATTATCACACATAGCTATCTTTCTTTGTATAAATTTTTCTTACTTTTATGGCACCATCCTCTTACTAGGATGTCTGTCTCCTTTGTACCAAATACTTATTCAAAGTAAATACAAAGATATCTATTTAAAGTACAGAAAACTATTTGTCCTTTTTCTTTACACTTGTGTTTTATTTGCAAAAACGTCCAATGATTCATTAATGAACATATGCATTTGAACATAACTACTGTTTACAAATAAACAAAATGAAAAAAGACAATTACTGATAGGTCGAAAGAATAGGAAAACGTCTTTAGGCTATTCCATGAGCAATCCCCACAATACGTCATTTAAATCCCCAGTGGAACTGAAACTTCAAACTATTAATTCCCGGTGGAAACCGTCCAGTTTCTCCAAATTCCTCAGCAAGTTATTTTGAAGCCTGAAATCCAACCAGATAACAGCTGATTTCTGATTCTCCCTAACGGAACAAAGACTCCCATTTATTAATCCCCAATAGAAGTCATCAAAATTCTATGGATTCCCCAAGAAGATTCCTCAAACTGTATATGGCATTGCTCTCACAATAGGATTTTGTCAATACTTCAAATTTAGAGAAATGAAGAATCCACATGTCCTCAGCAGCAGTCAAGGATTTATTTTCCTCAATCATATAACAATACAGCAAATCAGCTCACATGCGCATACATTACATCCATGTATCATAAACATTGATAAAACAAATACATTGCATCATACGTTTCATGCAACATAATTTTGTGTTTCAGATAACATTCTACCCTTTTCAGGATAAGATTAGCAACTCCCATTAACAATGTGCAATCATGATACTGTACAGATACGCTCCAGACACGGATGCCATTCTGTTACGCATTCAGATGCAATTTTTAATACAGTTCAGATATGCTCCAGACCCGAAAGCCATTCTGATACTCATTCAGATTTCAATTTTTGATACAGTACGGATACGCTCCAGACACAGATGCCATTCTGTTACTCATTCAGATGCAATCCTTTGATACAGTTCAGATATGCCCCAGACCCGGAAGCCATTCTGATACTCATTCAGATTCAACTTTTGATACAGTACAGTTCAGATACGCTCCAGACACGGATGCCATTCTGTTATGCATTCAGCTACAATTTTAGACACAGTTCAGATACGCTCTAGTCCCGGAAGCCATTCTGATACTCATTCAAATTTCAATTTTTGATACAGTATAGATACTCTCCAGACACGGATGCCATTCTGTTACTCATTCAGATGCAGTCCTTTGATACAGTTCAGATACGCCCCAGACCCGAAAGCCATTCTGATACTCATTCAGATTCAACTTTTGATACAGTACAGTTCAGATACGCTCCAGACACGGATTCCATTCTGTTACGCATTCAGATGCAATTTTTGATACAGTTCAAATATGCTCCAGACCCAGAAGCCATTCTGATACTCATTCAGATTTCAATTTTTGATACATTTCAGATACGCTCCAGACACGGATGCCATCCTATTACGCATTCAGATGTAATTGTTTATACAGTTCAGATACGCTCCAGACCCGGAAGCCATTCTGATACTCATTCAGATTTCAATTTTTGATACAGTACGGATACGCTCCAGACACATAAGCCATTCTGATACTCATTCAGATTCAACTTTTGATACAGTCCAGATACGCTCCAGACACGGAAGCCATTCTGATACTCAATCAGATTCAACTTTTTATACAGTTCAGTACAGATACACTCCATACCTGGAGGCCATTCTGATACTCATTCATAGTCAATACGGATAGGCTCCGGACATGGACGCCATTCTGATGATCAAACTTGCAGATTACATCTCAACAAGCACTCTTGGATGGCATCTATAAGCCCATCTCCAAAAAGATTTTATCACCTCTCCAAATGGCATCTATAAGCCCATCTCCAACAAGATTTTATCACCTCTCCAAATGGCATCTATAAGCCCATCTCCAACAGAATTCTATCACCTCTCCAAATGGCATCTTTAAGCACATTCCTCCTATCACGGCTGAGTGCAAATTTCTGGGCACTATAATGTCCCATCATCTTCCACCTTCGAGTAACGAATGGAAAATCTCGCCAATCTAACTCTTCAGGATAAAAGAAGATTGAACAGGGACAGCTGTTGTACCCCAAAATTTGCCCTCTCATTTCTCAAGAAAATAACCCTAAATTCTCAAAGGTTTCTCTTATACAAATCCAAACCTTGAATTATCATTTCTTTCCAAGCAAGCCATTCACAAGGGCAAAATGGTCATTTACATGCTGAGAAGTCAAACTTTGACTTTTGGATCAAAATCAAGTCTCAAAAATCATATTTCATCAAGACATGTTGGAATATGAAGTTTTGTTTCATCAAGAAGCTCAAAAATCAAATTTTTACCTTGAAAAAGTTAAATTCTAAATACTTAGAATTTTTCTAAAGTATTTAAGAAAAATGACACTTCAGAACTTCTGAACCAACCTCCAGGCGGGAGCAGTCATAAGTTGCAAACTTGGCTCAACACATAACATCCAGTCAGAATGTGGCTCTTCAGCAGCTACGACAACTCAGTCAGAAGTTGGAAACTTGGCTCAGCACATAACATTCTGTCAGAATGTAGCTCTTCAGCAGCTACGCAAGTTCAGTCAGAATCTGCCAAGGTAAGCGCAGAAGATTATAAAACATGTTGGAAAGCCTGGAGAACCCTCAGAATTTGCTAAGGCAGCAGGATACCAAGATCAGAACTTGGGTATGTTGTTTTGGACTGTGCTGAAGTAGGAACTGCTAGCTCAGATTTAAGTAATGATGTAAATCTCGTGTTACAAGATTTCTTATTCTTGACCAATCTCATCACCATTTAATGCTCATTAATGCTCACAACCACTTTTGAGCATTTGTCCACAGGGTCTCTCCACGTGCAGCATAACAACGCTCTTGTGAAGATTTAGTTATGGGTTCATGCGCTACTTTTCGCTCATGGGTGTCACTTTTCCTTAATCCTCGCTTACTAACCCAGCCTAGGCTAAAAGCTGTCAATCATCACAACTTTTTATGAACTTTCTTCAAGAGTAAGTCAACATCTAGTGCATGATATTGGCGCAACTTAATGTTTTGAAAACCCACAAAGCTTTGCCTATAAATAGAACACCATTGTCCATTGAAAAAGGGCGGTCCAACCCCAGAAAAATTGCTAAAGAATAAAAACAGAAAATTTTAGCAAGAAAACACCTTGAAACTCTTCCAAAATTCCTAGTGTTTCAAGAGTCTTAAACACAACCTTGAATCTTCTACTTTCAAACCCCATTTGCTCTCAAAGTATTTCTTGACTAAGAAACACTCATACAGTTTTTTGACTCATATATATACCCTTCATCCATCCATTCAAAGAACTTGTCCAGAACACCATCTGAGTTAAGGCTAACTCCAATTCATAGAATTTCTTCAAACGGAAAGGTAAGAACTTGCTGAATCTCACCACACTGCTTAAGCATCATCAGATTTGAATGCTCAAAACACAATGTAAATATCATGCTTCTGATGTTATGCATGTTCTGAGATTTTCACGCATCTGTATGCCTAAGTAGAGACTGAATCAGTACAGAACTGGCCTCTGACTTTTGGTTCTGACTTCTGAAACGCTATGACACTTACTGAAACTGTCCTAAGCATGCCTTTTGTTTTATGGAAAAATAACCAAATTGAAGATGTTCTGACTAGCACAGGAGGAGACCAAGTTCTGACTTTGTCATCAGTAATATCAGAACTTCTGAAAATTACTGTGTGCCCAGCAGGGTCAGAACTTCTGACCTCATACAGTTTCACTAACAGGCTTCTGTTTTGCAACGCACCAGGGTCAGAAGTTTTGACCTCATACAGTTTCACTAACAGGCTTCTGTTTTGCAGCGCACCAGGGTCAGAAGTTCTGACCTATACATTTTCACTAATAGGTTGATATCCTGCAGCAGGCCAGGGTCATAACTTCTGATTTCCTTTCAGCAGCACACTGACCCCCTCCTTCCTTCTTTTTTTCTTCCCCTTGTTATTTTTCTTTATTTTTCTCGCTGGATTCCCCATTCATAAGTGTGTACCCCCACCCCCTAAATATTGTAATAGCGTAGGACTTTATATTTCTGCCTTTTTATCGGTTTCAAATGTAAATGCTAGCAATTAGGATACGTATGGCAAGATAAAATCAATGAAATAGAAAATCCTAATTCAAGATAAAATCATGCATGCAATAAAACACACTTGCACACAAACACCCTTAGTGTTTCTCCACTTGGTTGCCTTATAATTAAAAAAATAATAGCCATGTTACGCATACAAAGTATCTTGGTAAAACAAGCAAAATCAAAAGATCATAGTCCCTCGATGATGCTATTCAAAGTTACCTTACCAAAATGATCTTAGTCCCTCAACAATACTAACATACTTTGCAGCAATGCTAATCATGGTTATACGACGACCCATGCCAGTCCCGTTTACATCCAAAGATAGGGTTGCTTACCAAATCAATGGTAAGACAACAACGTCAAAGGAATAGAAAATGCACAAGAAAGACATTTGAGTAGGTAGATTACGTCTAGTTACTTGCTCTATTTCAAACAACAATCCTTGCTCTTTTCAAAACAAACACACACATTTCCAAACATTTTACAAACATTGAAAATATTTTCAAAAAGACAAACATCTTTGTATACATTCTTACAAACGAGAATCATTGCAAAGATTTCCTAAACGAATGGCCTCTTTTACAAAATACTTTCAAAACCATACCAAACACAATTTCAAACAAACAAAAGCAAGTGATCTAGCAAGTAACTAAGAGCCCATGGAAAACCATGGATGAAAAGGGTGCTAATACCTTCCCTTTTCATAATCTACCCCCCGAACTCAAGAAAACATCTCAAAGGTCTCTCCTGTTCTTTTTCACCTTTCCTTTTGGATAAAAGAAAAGTCGGTGGCGACTCTTGCTAACCGCAATATTTGTGACAAAACGCAAAAACCTCAAGTCAGTTCTTCCACCGTATCACAGGAGGCATGATTATTGATGGAGAAGTGATTGTAGGAACTTGAGATGAATGTAGTGGGAGAAGAAGTAGATGATGTGTGATAGGTGAAGAAGATGAAGAATGAGAATTAGGGTCGGCCGTATTATGAGATGTATGGGATATGTAGAATGATAACAAGACATAAATTGGGCTGATGGGTCGACTTAATCCAATTAAAAGCTACATGTGTCGACACGGAACACGAATGTGTCGACACATACTGAAACAAAAACGAATTTAAAAAAAGTTTTGCATCGACTCAAACATCGAATGTATTGACCCGACACAAATGGTTGTTTCAGTTTCAACAATCCTTAGCAATTTGTATCTTCTCAAACACTTATGCATCGACCTGAAATTGATCTCAGTTTCTGTTTTAACAATTTTCTTCAATATGGGTTGACTCATACATGTATGAGCTAACTCATATCAGTAAAACAAAAAAAATAGTTTTTAACAGGTTTTGATGGACAGTTGGATATGAGACCCATGAGCAACTATATGTTTATGCAATATGAGCCATCTAATGATGATAATGCATTCGTAGGGATGAAATGCAATTAGCTTATGTCAAGGTTCAAACAATTGGTGCATAGAAAATATATAGACAACATTAATAAAAAAATTTTTACAAGTAATCACAAAATTCATGCGAGATAGAGAAAGGAACAATATTACCTTAGTTGATGAGCAATTAAGACACACGTAAGAAAGCTAGAACACATCTCAATAGCATGGTGATATATATATATATATATATATATATATATATATATATATATATATATATATATATATATATATATATATATATATATATATATATATATATATATATATATAAAATAATGGTACATGCATGCTTAAGACATCAAGTAAGAGAGATCTAAAATCCCTAACTCACGACGAATGTTGAAGAAAGGTTCTGTTTCTAGTGGTTTCATGAAAATATCAGCAAGTTGATTTTTAGTATCAACATGCTCAAAAACAACATCCTCTTTTTCAACATGATCGCGAAGAAAGTGATACCTAATCTCTATGTGTTTAGTGCGTAAATGTAAAACAGGATTCTTAGTTAGGTTTATAGCACTTGTGTTATCACATTTTTATTGGAATACATTTTAATTGGATATCAAAATCTTGTAGTTGTTGCTTTAGCCACAAAATATGGGTGCAACAACTACTGGTTGTAACGTATTTAGTCTTGGCGGTCGACAATTCAATAGAAACCTGTTTTTTGCTATGCCAACTCACTAAGGAGTTTGAAAACAAATTACATGTGCCACTAGTGCTTTTCCTATCTGATTTACAACCAGCAAAATCAGAATCAGAGTAACCTACGAAGCTACAATCGCTTCCCTTGGAATACCATAGCCCATACTTAGATGTACCATGAAGATACCTAAGTATACGCTTGAAAACTTTTAAGTGAGATTCCTTAGGATCGATTGATATCATGCACACATACAAACGCTAAACATGATGTCAGACCTAGATGCAGTAAGATACAAGAGGGATCCAATCATACCTTTATACTTCTTGACATCTACACACTTACCGTGCTCATCTTTATCTAAGTTCTCGTTGGTAGGCATAGGGGTGTCAATTGACTTTGATTCATTCATTCCAAAGCGCTTAAGAAACTCTCTGCAGTATTTTGTTTGACACACAAATGCGCCTTCATCGAGATGATTTATTTGGAGACCAAGGAAGTAGTTTATCTCCCCCATGAGACTCATCTCAAATTCACCCTGCATAACCTTAGAAAACTCTTAGACCAAATGTATGTTAGTTGAACCAAAAATAATATCGTCTACATATATTTGAACTAAAAAAATGCACTTTCTGTTGTACCCCAAAATTTTCCCTCCCATATTCTTCAAGATTTGCCAAGATCAAGGTTCAAAATCTCCCAAGGGTTGCACAGTCCAATTGCCTCCTAACACAGTCAAAATTAGGGTTTTGGTTCTTTCAAAGAAATTGAAGTTTTCAAGGGTCCAATCAAGTCCCACATGCCTATAAACATTGTCAAGTATCCTTATGCCAAGATTCAAGACTCACAGCATCAAATTGCACAGTCAAAAACCCTAAATGCTTCACAGTCAACTGCAGGGGCAAAATGGTCATTTGACAGTCAAAAGTCAAAAATTTTGGTCAACATCTTATTTTGAAGCCACAAACATCATTTGATCAATTCTTGGTCATGATTCTCAAAGCATGGCTCAAAAAGTCTCAAGATGCAAAAGTTTCTATTTTTGGACAGTTGAAAAAGTCAACTGCAAATTGACCAGGGCATAACTTCCACATGGTTTATCAGAAAAATCCCATCCAAAGCTCATTTTGAATAGAATGAAATTTCCTACAACTCATCTTCACACTTCAAGACCAAGAAATGCTCTCACAAAAAGTTATCAATTTCAACATTATAGGTCATTTTCAAAAGTCAACAAAAAGGCACTTTAAGTCAAAGACCATAACTTGAGATTGGTAAATCAAAATGACATGGGACCAAAGGAATTGGTTAGAGGACTTCAAGACCTTTCCAAAATGTCAAAGAACATGTTCATAACTTAAACATTGAGCAAGATATGACTTGTAGAAGTTGGGAAATTTTTGGGAATTTTGAAAAGTCAACTTTGCACAAAAGGCTTCAAAAATGCTAATGGGCCTCAATTTCTTCCATGAATCATTACCCAAAGGCTATGCACGACCCATTAAGTTAAAAGGGAGTTATTTTCTTATTTTTAATTAATTAATTGAATTTTTAATCTTATTAATTCATTTAATTAAATTTAATTATGAGAAAAATACTAAACAATAGTTTTAAATCCTTTTTGTGCAGCAAATCCTTCCATTATGAGCTAAATATTTCGTGCACCTTCTCAAGGGACAAAATCTTCCATAATTGGCAAGAGTTTCAAGGCAAAAAGATTGAAAAAGATTGGATTTTATATGATTGGAAATCAAATATCAAAATCATAAATGGATGGACTTTGGGCTGGTTTCTTGACCTAATTCTATTCACTTACTTATGCACAATTGAAACCTAAGGCATTGGACACAAAAAAGCTGCGCAGGAAACAAAGAACAAACTTGCAATTTTGGCCAAAAAACCTTGAAACTGTTTTCATACCTAGAGTACAATTCAAGGCTTGAAAAGCATTCCAAAACTCTGCCAAGACATCCAGGAACGTGTTACAATCAAGAGCTAATCTCCAGACCTCAAGAATTGGTAGAACAAAGTCTCACTTTTCTTGAAATTTTCCATAATCGTGTTTTAATTTCCAGGCATTATTCATGCATTTTAATTGTTGATTAACACTAACCATGATGTTCTGAAGCTAATGGTATCCTTTAATTATCCTAACAATGCCTGTATCAAGAGTTGCCATTAACGTCCTCTAGGGTTTCAGAAGCTTCAATTTTGGGGCTTTACACATATGGAAAAATTGGACCCTCAAACTGGTACCATTGAATTCGTGACATGAAGACGAACCATTTGATTACCTCGCGCCCTTTTTATGTTTATCTATGTGCTAATCGCTATTTTCTGGCATTCGTTTTTGTGGGGGTTTAAAACCCCCGCTAATTGCTTGTATTACAGGGACAAAGACGAAGAAGATGCTAGCGTGGCTTGATATTACTGGATAGTTTAAATATTGGCGCGTGATTTTGTGCTTTACACCACTAATGCTTGTTTTCTATCATAATGATTATGTTCCATATTATTAACAAAAACGCGCGTTGGCTCAGATGGTTGGACATTTGTTTGGTAAACGCTGGGACATGGGTTCGATTCCCAGGTCCCCTATCATATTTCAAGATTTTTTCTATAACATGCTTCCATGCAGTGCACGTCCCAGGGCTCATCATACATCCTCAAGCGCTAGTTTGCCACGTAATCTGAGTGATCAATCCATTGGCCACAAAAGCAGTCCATGATGCACACTCAGTCAACCACGTACACACACGCTGAAAAGTCAAACAGGCTTCTTGCATTCTTGGGCCAGAATTACTCCAATAAACCTCCAAATTGGGTCAGACACCCCCATTGTTTGTATTCTTTTTTTTATTTCCTTTTCTTTTCTTTTAATTATTTTAATTGTTTTCTTTAAATTCCAATAATTAATTTTCATAATCTAAAAATATCAGAAATTAAAATATGTCAATTAATTTATTTAGTAAATATTTTTGTAAATAAATGTCAAATAATTAATTTAGTAAAATTAGGTTTTCAATTTTAATCTTTTCTTAAATAACTAAAATATGTAGAAATTAGGTTTTTTTTAGCATTTTTTATTCTTTTTCTTAATAAATAATTTTTTCTTATTATCATTATTATTAATTACTAATTTATTTTGTAAATAAATATGTAAATAATTAATTAGCATAAATTATGTTAAACTTTAACATTTTTATTAATAATTAAAACAACTTAAAATTAGGGTTTCTTTTAATTTTAATTTTTATTTTCTTTATTTTCATTAAATACAAAAAAAAACATAAAAACATTTCTTTTCTTAATTAAATAATTAATTAGCTTTTTTTAATTTCATTTAATTTCTCAAAAGGGTCCAACGCCCTCGAATGTTCTATTCTTTCGCGCATTTATTTTATTTTATTGTGAATATTATGTACTTGCTCAAGCCTTGTAATAGTAATTAGGAATTTATTTACTTTCCGCATTTTTATTCAAAACGGGTCTTTGTTAATTTGGCGATGTATAGACCCGCGCCTTGTAATAGCGTAGGATTTTACTTTCCGCACTTTAATTTCCGCATTTTTAAATTCTAAACTTTGCATGAAAGAATGAATGGCCTAAATTAAAAACAATGCGTAGCTCACCAAATGCATGATCAAAGATAAATATTAACATGAAAATAACACACAAATTCACACACCACTCTTAGGGTACGCCTCACTGTTGCCTTGCCTTCGAAACGTGGTCGTCGAGTATAGGACGTTTTAGTAAGTCCTTATGTCCATGACATGATCCAGTTGCCTCGAAACGGTTGCCTCAGAATTAAAAAGGATCTATGGCATAAGGGTAGCTTCTAAGGTGTCCTACTGTTGCTCTGGTGACCACACTGTCCCTAACAAACGAATTGACCCGAACACCTCCAACGGTGGTGCTACCTACCTCTCAATGGTGGCATGGCACTACCTTAAGGACATTTCCACAGCCCAATTCCTTAGGGTAGGTAGATGACTCATAGATACTTGCTCTATTCAAAAACAAATCAAAACTCTTTTCACACCGACACTTTTCAAAAAGCTTTCAAAACAATTTTTTCAAACACTCTTGAGGACTGATACAAGAGTCAATCTGAAACTTTTAAACGAAACTTTTTTCAAACTCACTCACAATTGAAAGTAAAACACTTTTGAAAACACAATGAGCAAGTATCTAAGAGCCCATGGATAACCATGGATAGAAAGGGTGCTAACACCTTCCCTTTCTATAAATCTACCTCCCGAACCGAGAAACTATCTCATAAGGAATTTTGCTGTGCTTTTGTCCTGTCCATGTTGGAGAAAATAAAAGACGGTGGCGACTCTTGCTTACCGCGACATTTTGTGAACCAGCTTTAAACAGTCAGTTCCAGATCCACCGATCACAGAACTGGCGACTCTGCTGGGGAACACTTAAAGTGAGGCGTACCTTAGGATAGCTCAGACTTATGTTTTCAATTGTTGTGCTTTGTTTGCTTTATTATTGTGGGACTGTCTCGGGAGTTCTATAGATCCTAACCCGGATCTGGGGATACCTTCTTAGAAAGTAGCAACAAGGCTGTGAGGAAATTGTGTGGGGTATACCGACATGGTTGAAGCAGTCTGTTACGTTGATGTGACACTTTGGTGTGTACCGGTAACCCTTGAGTTCAGTCAAGGAGAGTACGGGGCCTCCGCATGGTGTCGTGAAGCATCAACTGACCTTAGGAACCTTAATTGAACCATCTTGGCCTCTTTAGGGTAGTGAGATAACTGACTTTGGTGCAGTCCGAGGTTGGTTGATACTCGATACTACACTCAATTGAGGGTTGTTTTCTTGGAATATTTCGGTCGCCAGTTCAGTGGCTAAATCGAAACGATGAACAATGAAAGTAATCCAGTGATATTGGGACCCTTAGAACCCGGTTACTTCTGATAGGACAGGTTGAGCCCACCAACTTCAAGAGGGTAATACCCAGACCCCATGTTGGCCTAAACTCTAAGGGTTGTGGTGTGACTTGTGTGCTTTACCATGTTTGCCTTTTGTGAATATTTGTGGTGTGTTTAATCATAGCATCATGACATCATACAACATCATATGCATTGACTAACCATTTCAGGGGTTCGAATCTTCATCTTTGTTCTTGTTTTGTAGGACATGGAAACTGTTCGCAGAAAGACAATTCAGATCAGCCTTGTAAGGATCCCTCCTCAGCTTAAGGAGCTTATATCCAGGATTCCCGAGAGCTCTTCTTTCAGTGAGAGGCATGGAAGACTCATCAGCTTGGTCAACACCAACATTGAGGAAGATATGATAAAGGTCATGTTCCAGTTCTTTGACCCTCTGCACCATTGCTTTACTTTCCTGGATTATCAACTGGTGCCTACATTGGAAGAGTTCTCCCGGCTTCTGAAGATCCCTATCCTTAGTCAACTACCCTACAATGGTACGGAAAAGGAACCCAAACTTGAAGAGATTGCTAAAGCCTTACGCTTACAACCATCTGACATCAAGGGACATTGGGAAGTTAGAAGTGGTATCAAAGGGTTCTTGGCCAGGTTTCTGTTTGAGAAGGCCCAAGAATGTTGGAACTCCCTTGACCTACAAGCTTTTGAAGAAGTTGTGGCCCTCCTTGTCTATGGTTTGGTGTTGTTCCTGAATCCCGATCAGCTTATAGATATCAGTGCTGTCAAGATCTTCATGTCCAAGAATCCTATACCTACGTTTCTTGGGGACATCCTTCACTCATGTTACACTCGAACCATGAGAAAAAGAGGTGTCCTTATGTGCTGCACTCCTCTCCTGGGAAGGTGGTTTATTTTGCACCTTCCCCAATCAGTCTTGAAGAATGAGCGGGGTTTGAGATGGTCACAACGATTGATGACTCTTACACATGCAGATATACATTGGTGCTCTCGGTCCAGAGAGGATGTCACTATCATTGATCGTTGCGGGGAGTACCCTAATGTTCCTTTACTTGGAATCAGAGGAGGTATTACTTACAACCCGTGTCTGGCTTAGAGACAGTTTGGTTATGCTCGGAGGGACGGCCCTCATGACATGTTAATTCCTGACATAGTTTTTGACTTCGACAACGATGCACAAGGGCTTCGCCAGAGATTTATCAGAGCTTGGAGGATGCCCAGCAAGATAGACAGCAAGACACTGGGGCACAGGAACTCCATCCCGTTGGAACCTTATCTCAAGTGGGTACGAGCCCGCTCCCAGAAGCTAGTGATGCCATATCCTCATGTTCTCCCTGTGATCAAAGAGCCAGTTTTGGAGGGAGAGGTGTCCTACACCATTCAACATCCTGACATGCCTACATCCTGGGAAGAAATGCAGAAGAGCTGGATCTAGCTTAAGGAAGAACAGAATTCTCTTGAGTCCAGTCTACATGCTAGTGAGAAGAAGGTCTTAGAGCTCACCCGCTTACTGCACGTGGAAAAGACTCTTAACACTTACATAGCTCCAAAGAGGATGCGTAGTGTCTTCTGGGATTGATTCACTTTTGTAATGTTTTGCCCATGAGGCCTTGATGTACTGAATAATGATTTCTTAATGATAATGTGTGTTCCTTTTTGTCTACAACAAATTTGAACTTTTGAACCCTTGAAATCATTGCATAAACACATATCATTCATCATGTGCATCACAGGAACTCTTCTTTTTAGGTTGCTTAATGTTCTTTGCTGTTTATTTCAGCATCATGAACCCTGAATCATCTACCGAGCAGTCCATCAAGGCCCTTCAGGCTCAGAACGCCCAATTTCAAGAGCTGATCATGAGTCTGGCCCAAGGTCAAGAAGAGTTGAAGGCTCTGCTGGTTAAGAAGAAAAAGAAGAGAACTGTTCTATTCAACACGGGCCGGAGGTTTGGTAACACACTGCAGAATGAGGTTGATCAAGCTGGTTCTTCTGTAGGCAAAGGCAGTCCCCAGGGGGGGAGAGTTCCTAGTCCGGTGGTCTCTGACAACGAGACTGATTTTAATGAGGAACAGTATCCTCCAGCTGAAGACAGGTACAAGCAGTTGGAAGACTGTCTGAATGCCATGGAAATTCAACAAGTGTCTGGTTTGGATTTTGGAGACTTGGGTTTATCTTCTGGTATGATCATCCCACACAAGTTCAAAGCACCATCTTTCGCCAAGTATGACGGGGTGTCCTGCCCTAAGCTACATCTCAGATCTTATGTGCAGAAGATTCAGCCATACACCATGGACAAGAACTTGTGGATCCACTTCTTCTAGGAGAGTCTTTCAGGGACTCATCTCGAATGGTTCTATCAGCTGGATGGAACCAAGGTTCGTAACTGGAAGGAGCTGGCTACTGCTTTTTACAAGCAGTATCAGTATAATGCTGACCTCGCTCCTACACGTACCCAACTCCAGGGTAAGTCGCTAGGATCGGGAGAAGGTTTTAAAGAGTATGCGTAGAAGTGGAGGGACATGGCTGGCAGGGTGCAGCCACCATTAACCGACCGTGAGCTGGTAGACATGTTCTTGGGGACCCTATCCGAGCCGTTCTTTAATCATCTCATTGGCAATTCATCTGCAGGGTTCACAGACCTCATTCTGACTGGGGAAAGGATAGAGGTTGGCATGAAATCAGGGAAAATTCAAAAAGGTGCGTCCTCAAGTTCTGAGAAGAAACCTTTTAAAAAGGAGGCCAGTGCTGTGTATGGGCCTAGGAGGCAAGACAAACCAGAACGCCGCCAAGCTGTCAACACGGTGGTAATTGCAAAGCCTGCTGCCGCTCCTCGGCAACCTAACCAACCAAGGGGTGAGAGACCCAGAAGAGAATATACCCGACTGAGTATGACCTTGTCACAGATCTTGCCACAACTGCTATCGACCAACTTGGTGACCGTCAGAGAGGCTCCGAAGGTTGTGAACACTACCTCTCCTAAGTATAATCCAAATGCCCGCTGTGCTTATCACTCTGATAGCCCGGGGAATTCCACTGATGATTGCTGGGCCCTGAGAAATAAGGTTCAAGACCTTATTGATGCGAAGGAAATACAGTTTGAGGCACCCGAGAGGCCCAACGTTGTGACTGCTCCTATGCCCCAGCATGGAATAAATGCCATTGATGAAGACTTGTATGCAGTTTCTGTGAATGATGTAGCTACTCCTCTGTTGACTGTTAAGAGGAACCTGTTGCTAGCCGGTTTATTTCCGGGTTGTAGCAAGGGTTGCCTTCTATGTGCTGTTTCCCCTACTGGTTGTCCGTTGCTGAAATCAGGTATCCAAAGCCTGATGGATAGCAAAGAGATTCTGTTCAAGAAGACCGTTGTTCCTTTTGTTCCCGCTGAAGAAGTATCTGTCATTACAATTTTCAACAATCCAACCAAGGCTCCCCCGAGGAAGCCAGTCAAGATCATGTCTGTTGCACCCATCATTATTACTGTTCCGGGGCCCCTCCCCTATGAATCTGACAAGGCTGTCCCATGGCACTATGGGGCAGATGTATATGTACTTGGAGTGAAGCAGGAGTTCAACATTGGTACCAGCATCAGCAATATCACTGGTCCAGCTAAAGTTACCCGCAGTGGCAGGCTCTTCTCGCCTGACATTGCGCCACCAGTTATTCGAAGACCTCTCATAATTACGCCTGCAAGTGCACCTGTTTCCACTTCTGATCCAGTTTCTACCCCTGCTGCCGAGTCATCTAATACTCGGGGCAAAGGGATTGATAATGAGCCTGCCCGGATGGAGGCACCGAAGACTATGAATGTTGAAGCCTCCCAGCAAGAGATGGAGGAAATTCTTAAGATAATCAAGAAGAGTGACTTCAATGTCGTTGAACAGTTGGGGCATACCCCCTCCAAGATCTCTATGCTATCATTGCTGCTGTGCTCAGAGGCCCATGCCAAGGCCCTGATTTCATTTCTGAAGACGGCCCATGTGCCACAAGAGACTTCTGCAGATCAATTCACTGACTGTGTGGCTAATCTGACCGCCGACAATGGTTTGGGTTTCTCGGATGCTGATCTTACCGCCAAGGGAAAGAACCACAATGATGCCCTGCATGTCTCCATTGAATGCAGGGGCACTACACTCATACACGTGTTGGTGGACACTGGTTCTTCCCTGAATGTGTTGCCCAAGAAGGCCTTAGACCGGTTGGATTGTGAGGGCTTAGAGTTGAAACCTAGCAACATCATTGTCCGAGCCTTTGACGGGTCGAAAAGGATGGTTCATGGTGAGGTAGACATTCCTATTCGTGTTGGTTCTCAAGTATTCGAATCGACGTTCTATGTGATGGATATTCGTCCATCTTATTCCTGTTTGCTGGGTCGACCTTGGATTCACAAAGCCGGGGCGGTGACCTCCACTCTACATCAGAAGCTCAAGTACCCTGTCCGAGGGAAGATTGTTACTGTGCAGGGGGAGGAAGAATACATGGTTAGTCATCTGAATTCATTCCGGTATATTGAGATGGACGGGGAGTTTATTAAAACCCCCTTTCAACATTTTGAAGAGGTACCTCAAACATTGGCAGCGGCAGAAGCAGTAACTGAAGAGGGTTCTCCTTTGAAGATGGCCTCCTTGAAGGATGCCCGGGCTGTAATTGAGAAAGGTGAATGTGCTAACTGGGGCAGGCTCCCTGATTTTACTCCTAAAACTGACAAGTTTGGGTTGGGTTTTACTGCAGAGGCTCAGAGGGCTGTGCGTAAGGCAAGGACCGGAAGACCTCCCGTGATCATCACCAACCCGGGAGTGAATGCTATTGGGGATGAAGACGAAGTGGAAGAATCAGAGTTCGATAGCTGGATCTACCCGACGACTGACGGTGGATTGATCAATTGGACCGCAAAAGATCACATACCTGTTACTTTTGTTACGCAGTAATGAATTCCTTTGTTTTTATTTGTAATAAACAATAAACTGAAACTTTATGGCCCAGTGTCTTACCCGGGGCACCGTGGCTTCATTTGTGAGGGCTTATTAACTGTCATTTCCATATATCATGAATAAAGACCTTGGACGCTTTTTCGCATTTCAAATCTTGTGCTCCCTTTCTTTCTTTCCTTCTTTATATTGCAAAACAGCTATATTTACACACACTCACCTATACAGGTTTCAATCCACTATGGATCTCACTGGTAACGACTCTGCTACTGCCAGTTATGACTTCGAAAATCTGATCAACTTAGCCGAAGACGAAGGTGAAGAAGATTGCGAAGTGCCTGGTGAGCTTGCAAGACTGTTACTCCAGGAAGAGAGGGCCATTCAACCACATGAAGAGCCAGTGGAAATGGTAAATCTGGGTACTGAGGCAGACAGAAAGGAAGTCAAGATTGGTGCCAATCTAGAGCTCAGTGTGAAACGACGGTTGATCCAGATGCTGCATGACTACATGGAAATATTTGCCTGGTCCTACGAAGACATGCCTGGGTTGGATACCGACATTGTGGTCCATCACTTGCCTACCAAGGAAGACTTCCCTCCGGTTAAGCAAAAGGTCCGCCGTATGCGTCCAGAGATGTCCGAGAAGATCAAAGCTGAGGTTATGAAACAATTCGATGTCGGGTTTCTAGCAGTGACTTCTTACCCTCAGTGGGTTGCCAATGTGGTGCCGATACCAAAGAAAGATGGTAAGGTCAGAATGTGTGTTGACTACAGGGATCTGAACAGGGCCAGCCCCAAGGATGACTTCCCCTACCTCACGTTGATGTTCTGGTTGACAATACTGCTCAGCACAAGGTGTTCTCCTTCATGGACGGTTTCTCAGGTTATAATCAGATCAAGATGGCTCCTGAAGACATGGAGAAGACTACCTTTGTTACTCAGTGGGGCACCTTCTGCTACAAGGTCATGCCATTCGGGTTGAAAAATGCTGGGGCAACCTACCAACATGCCATGGTTGCTTTATTTCATGACATGATCCATCATGAGATTGAAGTGTATGTCGACGACATGATTGCAAGGTCCCAAACCGAGGAGGAACACCTTGACCATCTGCAGAAACTGTTTGACCGTCTGAAGTTATACAAACTGAGGTTGAACCCGAATAAGTGCACCTTTGGGGTGAGATCTGGAAAGTTGCTAGGCTTCGTCGTAAGCGACAAAGGTATTCAAGTGGACCCTGCCAAGGTCAAAGCCATACAAGAGATGCCGGTTCCCAAGACAGAGAAAGAAGTCAGAGGCTTTCTAGGACGTCTGAATTATATTGCTCGATTCATCTCGCACCTAACAGCTACCTGTGAACCAATCTTCAAGCTGCTGAAGAAAGATCAGGTAGTACGTTGGAATGATGAATGTCAGGCCGCTTTTGACAGAATCAAAGAGTATCTCCAAGAACCACCCATCCTTATGCCACTGGTTGAAGGGAGACCTCTGATACTATACCTGACAGTACTTGACAGCTCAATGGGGTGTGTGCTGGGGCAGCATGACGAGTCTGGCCGAAAAGAGCACGCCATTTATTACCTTAGCAAAAAGTTTACCGAATGTGAGACCCGATACTCACTGCTCGAGAAAACTTGATGCGCTTTGGTATGGGCTGCTCGCCGGCTGAGACAGTATATGCTGACTCACACTACCTTATTGATTTCAAAGATGGATCCAATAAAGTACATATTCGAAAAGCCTGCTCTGTCTGGAAGAATAGCAAGATGGCAAATGATCTTGACAGAATACGACATCCAGTACATGACTCAGAAAGCTATCAAGGGAAGTGTATTGGCAGACCACTTGGCACACCAAGCAGTAGACGACTACCAGTCAATGAACTTAGAGTTTCCAGACGAGAGCATCATGATAGTAACTGATTGTGAAGTACCTGGACCGGATGAAGGACCTGAGGAAGGATCCCGATGGTATATGCACTTTGATGAAGCCTCCAACGCTTTGGGTAACGGTATCGGCGCTGTGATCATATCCACTCAAGGCACTCATACTCCACTTACTTCCCGGCTATGTTTCAACTGCACCAACAACATGGCGGAGTATGAGGCGTGTATCATGGGACTTCAAGCTGCGATTGACTTAAGGATCAAGTTTCTGAGTGTATTCGGAGATTCCTCTCTCGTGATCAATCAGATCAAAGGCGAGTGGGATACGAAACATCCGAACCTTATTCCTTACAGAGAATGTATGTTGACATTGATTCCCCATTTCACAGAGATAACTTTTGAACACTTCACGAGAGAGGAGAATCAGTTGGCAGACGCGTTAGCCACGATGTCTTCCATGTTCAAAGTCAAATGGGACAATGAGGCTCCCCGGATCATCATCTGGAAATTGGACGAACCGGCATATTATTGTGATCTTGAGGCTGAGGTAGTGACTGAGAAACCTTGGTATCATGAGGTGAAGAGGTATCTGGAAGCCCAGGAATACCCTAAAGGTGCATCTGTCAACGACAAGAAGTTTCTGAGAAGGTTCGCAGCAAAATTCTTCCTTAGTAATGGCATTCTCTACAAGCGGAACCATGATTCAATATTGCTGCGCTGTGTGGATAAGACTGAAGCAAAAAGGATCATGGCAGAGTTGCATGAAGGTACCTTCGGAACGCACTCCAGTGGACACACCATGGCAAAGAAGATCCTTCGGGCAGGATATTTCTGGTCCACAATGGAGGCTGATTGTTACCAATATTCTCGGACATGTCATAAGTGCCAGATTTACGCAGATAAGGTGCACGTTCCTCTAGTTCCTCTGAATGTCTTGACTGCACCTTGGCCTTTTGCAATGTGGGGCATAGACATGATCGGCGAGATTAAACCTACAGCATCTAACGGACATCGCTTCATCCTGGTGGCGATTGATTACTTCACAAAGTGGGTTGAAGCAGCGTCTTATGCTACTGTAACCAAGAATGTTGTGGCACGGTTCATTCGGCATAACCTGATCTGTTTATACGGCGTCCCAGAAAGGATCATTACGGACAACGGTACCAATCTTAACAACAAGATGATCACTGAGCTCTGCAAGCAATTCAAGATACAGCACCACAACTCTTCTCCTTACCGGCCGAAGATGAATGGGGTTGTAGAAGCAGCGAATAAGAATATCAAAAATATTGTGCAGAAGATGACAGTGACTTATAAAGATTGGCACGAGATGTTACCGTTTGCTCTCCATGGGTATCGTACCTCAGCAAGAACGTCAACCGGGGCAACTCTTTTCTCCTTGGTCTACGGCATGGAGGCAGTCTTACCGATTGAAGTGCAAATACCCTCTCTCCGGATAATGAAGGATGCAGATCTGAGCGAAGATGATTGGATCCAGACTCGACTTGATCAGTTAAACCTGATTGACGAAAAGAGACTCACTGCTATTTGTCATGGTCAGACGTACCAAAAACGGATGATAAGGGCATTTAACAAGAAAGTCAGACCACAAGAGTATCAAGTTGGGGATCTGGTAATCAAACGCATCATCCTTCCTCAGAGTGATCCCAGGGGAAAATGGACCCCCACATACGAAGGGCCATTTGTGGTTAAACATGTGTTCTCAGGAGGAGCCATGATCCTAACCACCATGGATGGTGACGACCTTCCTCACCCCGCCAATGCAGACATAGTAAAAAGATACTACGCATGACAAAAGACCCGCTAGGTTGACATACCTAGGCAAAAATTAGGGCTTCCCGGCGAACCAAAAGGGTTCGGGCAAAATGAGGGATGAAATGAAAAAAAATCTGTACACCCGGCAAGTCGAAAACCTGAAAAGGCGGCTTGGGCAAAAATGGGTATCCCGGTGGGCTGAAAACCCGAAAGGGCGGTCCAGGAAAAAGTTAGGGATTAAAGCGTAATACTATGTCTCATTGGATCACCTTGCATCCAGAATCCGGTATCAACTATCAAGTTCAGACGGCATTGATCAGTCAGCTTCATCGTCAACTGAGAAGCCAAGTGATGAGACGCTCGAAGATATAAAGGCGATAGCAGAGTTGGAACCAAGTGGGATTATTCTTTTTTCACATAGCTGTTTTGTTTTTCTTGTACAAAATTGTATAAACTCTTTTGCTCGACGACGTTCTCTTACTAGGACGTCAGCCTCTTGTACATAAACGCCTATTTGTAGGCAAATCCAAAAAATCAATAAAAATTCACTTTTTAGACCAATTGCCATTTGTTTTTCCTTTTTCTATTTTGTTTTGCGAAGAACGTCCAAGGTTCAATTTGTGATATATGCATTCGACACTAATTGCTAACTTATAAATATTTGCATATGAAACAAAGGATTAATTACAGGTAACATTAGAAACAGGGGCAATAATGAGTTGTCTAAGCGATCTAATTGCTCTGTCCACCAAGGTACCAAGGTAAGTTGAGTTGAAGAATATAATCAATATATCTTAACTCCCCAGAGAGTGAGCCAGCAAGTCAACGGTATTCTCCCCAAGCAAAGTTAAGCTACAGTCAGCCTTAAGGAAGTTGGATTATCCTCAGCAGATCTCAACATCCCTTAGCAAAGTATACAAATATTCCTAACAAGCATCCCCGGCAGTCTTGGTCTAAGATTGTTCCCCGGAGGTATACCAGACATTCAGTGGAGCCACTTCCCCAGTCCAATCTGAAAAATTTCCCCAGGAGAGTCCAGTCCAAAAGCTTCCCCAGGAAAGTTAAATCAATCTCCCCAGCAGGTCTCGAAGCTTATCCCCAGTAGATTCTGGAAGCTTGTCACCCGCAGAGCACGAACGCGTCCTCCGGCTTTATTCAGAAAGTTATTTCTCCACCAGGATATAACTGGGTTATCCTCAGCTGAAAATCACGGAAAGATCGTCCTCGGCGAAGTCTTCCTATTCCCCAGCAGAGTTCATCAAACCTTACAACAAAACTCAATAATGGTATCCCCAGCGGAGTTGTCATCAACATCTCAACAAAGAACCTCTCTTTTCCCACAGAGCATCTCCCCGCAGAGTAATCTAGTCGCCAAGTTTATTCCCCAACAGAGTCATCTTCTCCTACCGGTATTCTTGCAACTACCATCCCCAGCGGAAACAAGAAACTCAATTCCTCAACATCAGCCCAGGATTTAACATCCCGGCACTCGTGAAGGATTTATTTTCCTAGACGAAAAACATACATTCATAAACATCGCATTTTCATACATTATAGCATGCATATACGCATCATGAACATACAGTCTCATTCATTCTGAAAACATCACGCATGTCATACATCATGGCATCACACACAACTAACGTTTTGTCTTTTTAGGACAAAGGTTAATACAAAGATAATTGCTATCAACGGTCGCAACTAAAGATCCGATTCCTGTATCTTGCCAGGGTGTATCTGTTGACGACCAACATTACCAGACTCGATTCCTGTATCTTGCCAGGGCACGTCTGAAGAGTTTGAGGATCCGATTCCTGTATCTTGCAGGGTGTATCTGTTGGCGACTAACATTACCAGACTCGATTCCTGTATCCTGCCAGGGCACGTCTGAAGAGTTCGAAGATCCGATTCATGTATCTCGCCAGGGTGTATCTGTTGACGACTAACATTACCAGACTCGATTCCTGTATCTTGCCAGGGCACGTTTGAAGGGTTCGAAGATCCGATTCCTGTATCTTGCCAGGGTGTATCTGTTGACGACCAACATTACCAGACTCGATTCCTGTATCTTGCCAGGGCACGTCTGAAGGGTTCGAAGATCTGATTCCTGTATCTTGCCAGGGTGTATCTGTTGACGACCAACATTACCAGACTCGATTCCTGTATCTTGCCATGGCATGTCTGAAGGGTTCGAAGATCCGATTCCTGTACCTTGCCAGGGTGTATCTGTTGACGACCAACATTACCAGACTCGATTCCTGTATCTTTCCAGGGAACGTCTGAAGGGTTCGAAGATCCGATTCCTGTATCTTGCCAGGGTGTATCTGTTGACGACCAACATTACCAGACTCGATTCCTGTATCTTGCCAGGGCACATCTGAAGGGTTCGAAGATCCGATTCCTGTATCTTGCCAGGGTGTATCTGTTGACGACCAACATTACCAGACTCGATTCCTGTATCTTGCCAGGGCACGTCTGAAGGGTTCGAAGATCCGATTCCTGTATCTTGCCAGGGTGTATCTGTTGACGACCAACATTACCAGACTCGATTACTGTATCTTGCCAGGGCACGTCTGAAGGGTTCGAAGATCCGATTCCTGTATCTTGCCAGGGTGTATCTGTTGACGACCAACATTACCAGACTCGATTCCTGTATCCCGCCAGGGCACGTCTGAAGAGTTCGAAGATCCGATTCATGTATCTTGCCAGGGTGTATCTGTTGACGACTAACATTACAAGACTCGATTCCTGTATCTCGCCAGGGCACGTCTGAAGAGTTCGAAGATTTGATTCCTGTATCTTGCCAGGGTGTATCTGTTGACGACTATATTCTCCGGACTCGATTCCTGTATCTTGCCAGGGCACGTCCGAAGAGTTTAAAAGATTCGATTCCTGTATCCAGCCAGGGCACATCTACATAAAGAGTTTGAAGATCAATTCCTGTAACAGGCCAGGTAATTATTCTTCTTTCTCAGGTACGCAAGTTCTCGCTAAGGAATCTCTTACGCGATCGACAACCTCCCGATGGCATCTATAAGCCCATCTCTCCACATACCAACAGTCTCCAAATGGCATCTGTAAGCCCATTCCCGACAAGGCTCTGTCACAACTCCAGATGACATCTATAAGCCCATCCTCCTATCCATCAGTCTCCAAATGGCATCTGTAAGCCCATTCCCACCATCTCACTGCTAACATTCTAACATGTGAGCGCAAATTTCTGGGCACTCTAGTGTTCAATCATCTTCCACCTTCGGATTACGAAAGGAACGCCAGCCAATCTACATCCTCAGGTCTAAGAAGATTGAACAGGGGCAACTGTTGTACCCCAAAATTTGCCCTCCCATATTCTTCAAGATTTTCCAAGATCAAGGTTCAAAATCTCCCAAGGGTTGCACAGTCCAATTGCCTCCTAACACAGTCAAAATTAGGGTTTTGGTTCTTGCAAAGAAATTGAAGTTTTCAAGGGTCCAATCAAGTCTCACATGCCTATAAACATTGTCAAGTATCCTTATGCCAAGATTCAAGACTCACAGCATCAAATTGCACAGTCAAAAACCCTAAATGCTTCACAGTCAACTACAGGGGCAAAATGGTCATTTGACAGTCAAAAGTCAAAAAATTTTGTCAACATCTTATTTTGAAGCCACAAACATCATTTGATCAATTCTTTATCATGATTCTCAAAGCATGGCTCAAAAAGTCTCAAGATGCAAAAGTTTCTATTTTTGGACAGTTGAAAAAGTCAACTGCAAATTGACCAGGGCATAACTTCCACATGGTTTATCAGAAAAATCCCATCCAAAGCTCATTTTGAATAGAATGACATTTCCTACAACTCATCTTCACACTTCAAGTCCAATAAATGCTCTCACAAAAAGTTATCAATTTCAACATTATAGGTCATTTTCAAAAGTCAACAAAAAGGCACTTTAAGTCAAAGACCATATCTTGAGATTGGTAAATCAAAATGACATGGTACCAAAGGCATTGGTTAGAGGACTTCAAGACCTTTCCAAAATGTCCAAGAACATGTTCATAACTTAAAAATTGAGCAAGATATGCCTTGTAGAAGTTGGGAAATTTTTGGGAATTTTGAAAAGTCAACTTTGCACAAAAGGCTTCAAAAATGCTAATGGGCCTCAATTTCTTCCATGAATCATTACCCAAAGGCTATGCACGACCCATTAAGCTAAAAGGGAGTTATTTTCTTATTTTTAATTAATTAATTGAATTTTTAATCTTATTAATTCATTTAATTAAATTTAATTATGAGAAAAATACTAAACAATAGTTTTAAATCCTTTTTGTGCAGCAAATCCTTCCATTATGAGCTAAATATTTCGTGCACCTTCTCAAGGGACAAAATCTTCCACAATTGGCAAGAGTTTCAAGGCAAAAAGATTGAAAAAGATTGGATTTTATATGATTGGAAATCAAATATCAAAATCATAAATGGATGGACTTTGGGTTGGTTACTTGACCTAATTCTATTCACTTCCTTATGCACAATTGAAACCTAAGGCATTTGACACAAAAAAGCTGCGCAGGAAACAAAGAACAAACTTGCAATTTTGGCCAAAAAACCTTGAAACTGTTTTCATACCTAGAGTACAATTCAAGGCTTGAAAAGCATTCCAAAACTCTGCCAATACATCCAGGAACGTGTTACAATCAAGAGCTAATCTCCAGACCTCAAGAATTGGTAGAACAAAGTCTCACTTTTCTTGAAATTTTCCATAATCGTGTTTTAATTTCCAGGCATTGTTCATGCATTTTAATTGTTAATTAACACTAACCATGATGTTATGAAGCTAATGGTATCCTTTAATTATCCTAACAATGCCTGTATCAAGAGTTGCCATTAACGTCCTCTAGGGTTTCAGAAGCTTCAATTTTGGGGCTTTACACATATGGAAAAATTGGACCCTCAAACTGGTACCATTGAATTCGTGACATGAAGACGAACCATTTGATTACCTCGCGCCCTTTTTATGTTTATCTATGTGCTAATCGCTATTTTCTGGCATTCGTTTTTGTGGGGGTTTAAAACCCCCGCTAATTTCTTGTATTACAGGGACAAAGACGAAGAAGATGCTAGCGTGGCTTGATATTACTGGATAGTTTAAATATTGGCACGTGATTTTGTGCTTTACACCACTAACGCTTGTTTTCTATCATAATGATTATGTTCCATATTATTAACAAAAACGTGCGTTGGCTCAGATGGTTGGACATTCGTTTGGTAAACGCTGGGACCTGGGTTCGATTCCCAGGTCCCCTATCATATTTCATGATTTTTTCTATAACATGCTTCCATGCAGTGCACGTTCCAGGGCTCATCATACATCCTCAAGCGCTAGTTTGCCACGTAATCTCAGTGATCAATCCATTGGCCACAAAAGCAGTCCATGATGCACACTCAGTCAACAACGTACACACACGCTGAAAAGTCAAACGGGCTTCTTGCATTCTTGGGCCAGAATTACTCCAATAAAACCTCCAAATTGGGACAGACACCCCCATTGTTTGTATTCTTTTTTTTTTATTTCCTTTTCTTTTCTTTTAATTATTTTAATTGTTTTCTTTAAATTCCAATAATTAATTTTCATAATCTAAAAATATCAGAAATTAAAATATGTCAATTAATTTATTTAGTAAATATTTTTGTAAATAAATGTCAAATAATTAATTTAGTAAAATTAGGTTTTCAATTTTAATCTTTTCTTAAATAACTAAAATATGTAGAAATTAGGTTTTTTTTTTAGCATTTTTTATTCTTTTTCTTAATAAATAATTTTTTCTTATTATCATTATTATTAATTACTAATTTATTTTGTAAATAAATATGTAAATAATTAATTAGCATAAATTAGGTTAAACTTTAACATTTTTATTAATAATTAAAACAACTTAGAATTAGGGTTTCTTTTAATTTTAATTTTTATTTTCTTTATTTTCATTAAATACAAAAAAAACATAAAAACATTTCTTTTCTTAATTAAATAATTAATTAGCTTTTTTTAATTTCATTTAATTTCTCAAAAGGGTCCAACGCCCTCGAATGTTCTATTCTTTCGCGCATTTAATTTATTTTATTGTGAATATTATGTACTTGCTCAAGCCTTGTAATAGTAATTAGGAATTTATTTACTTTCCGCATTTTTATTCAAAACGGGTCTTTGTTAATTTGGTGATGTATAGACCCGCGCCTTGTAATAGCGTAGGATTTTACTTTCCGCACTTTAATTTCCGCATTTTTAAATTCTAAACTTTGCATGAAAGAATGAATGGCCTAAATTAAAAACAATGCATAGCTCACCAAATGCATGATCAAAGACAAATATTAACATGAAAATAACACACAAATTTACACACCACTCTTAGGGTACGCCTCACTGTTGCCTTGCCTTCGAAACGTGGTCGTCGAGTATAGGACGTTTTAGTAAGTCCTTATGTCCATGACATGATCCAGTTGCCTCGAAACGGTTGCCTCGGAATTAAAAAGGATCTATGGAATAAGGGTAGCTTCTAAGGTGTCCTACTGTTGCTCTGGTGACCACACTGTCCCTAACAAACGAATTGACCCGAACACCTCCAACGGTGGTGCTACCTACCTCTCAATGGTGGGATGGCACTACCTTAAGGATATTTACACAGCCTAATTCCTTAGGGTAGGTAGATGACTCATAGATACTTGCTCTATTCAAAAACAAATCAAAACTCTTTTCACACCGACACTTTTCAAAAAGCTTTCAAAACAATTTTTTCAAACACTCTTGAGGACTGATACAAGAGTCGATCTGAAACTTTTAAACGAAACTTTTTTCAAACTCACTCACAATTGAAAAGCAAACACTTTTGAAAACACAATGAGCAAGTATCTAAGAGCCCATGGATAACCATGGATAGAAAGGGTGCTAACACCTTCCCTTTCTATAAATCTACCTCCCGAACCGAGAAACTATCTCATAAGGAATTTTGCTGTGCTTTTGTCCTGTCCATGTTGGAGAAAATAAAAGACGGTGGCGACTCTTGCTTACCGCGACATTTCGCGAACCAACTTTAAACAGTCAGTTCCAGATCCACCGATCACACTTTCCTTTACGTTTAATGAAGAGGGTGGTATCCACTTTACCTCTTGAATATCCATTATCAAGCAAAAATTTGCTAAGTCTTTCAAACCAAAACCGAGGGGCTTGCTTAAGACCAGGCAATGCTCGTTTTAATTTGAAAACATAATCTGGATATTCATTGCTCTCAAAACCAGGAGGTTGTGAGACGTATACCTCTTCATTTATGGAACCGTTTAGAAAAGTACTATTTACGTCCATTTGATAAAGCTTAAAATTCTTAGCACACGCATAAGCGAGCAAGAGACGTATAGCCTCAAGGCAAGAAACTGTAGCATAAGTCTCCTCATAGTCAATGCCCTCCTCTTGGTTATACACTTGTGCCACTAAACATGCTTTATTTTGGGTTATCACTCTATTTTCATCAGGCTTATTTCTAAAAATCCACATAGTACCTATGAAATGATGGTCTCGCGGACGAGGGACAAGTTCCCAAACGTCATTTCTTTTAAATTGATTAAGCTCTTCTTGCATAGACATTACCCAAAATTCATCAATCAATGCCTCTTTGGCATTTTTAGGCTCCACTTGTGAAACAAAAGCGAAGTGATAACAAAAATTACTTATCTTAGAGCGAGTCATCACTCCTTTTGAAATATCTCCCAATATGTTGTCAATAGTATCTCCCAATATGTTGTCAATAGGATGGTCTTTTGAGGATTTCCAAGCTGGTGGAAGATCATTTAATTCCACCGGCCCTTCTTCCTCATCTTTTGCATGACTAGTATCTTCCTCCTCCTCGTTGTCAACTGTTTTGGACTGATCAATTTTCTCAACAGTTTCCTTGAGTATGTCTTCTGTAGATACACCTGCACCATCAAAAGAAATACCTTTTCCAACATCTTTCAGATAGGACTCATCAAAAGAAACATGGACTGAGTCCTCAACAGTAAGTAAATGCTTATTATACAATCTATATGCTTTACTTGATTGTGAGTATCCAAGAAAGATACCTTCATCCACTTTTACATTGAATTTCCCAAGGTTTCCTTTACCATTATTTAAAATAAAACATTTACAACCGAATACGTGAAGGTGTGACAAATTTGGCTTTCTTCCTTTTAAAAGCTCATAAGGGGTTTTATCCAAAATATGACGGATTAATATTCTATTTAAAACATAACAAGCTGTGCTAATCGCATCAGCCTAAAAGTATTTTGGTAATCCACCCTCATTGAGCATTTTTCTTTCTAACTCCTCTAAAATTCATTTTTTGCGCTCCACAACCCCATTCTGCTGTGGAGTTCGAGGGGCTGAAAAATTATGCTCAATGCCATATTTGTCACAGTAATTATCAAAGAGATGGTTTTGAAATTAACCACCATGATCGCTTAGAATTGTAACTATTTTTATTCCATTCTGTTTTGGGACAGTTTTTCAAAACTCTTAAAAGCAGAAAATGTTTCATCTTTGCTACGAAGGAACATAGTCCAAGTAAATCTAGAATAGTCGTCAGTGATTACAAAACCATAGTGATTTCCACCTAGACTCTTTCTCCTAGAAGTTACAAAGAGGTCCATATGGAGAAGCTCAAGGGGTCATGAAGTAGAAATCACGTTTTTAGATTTGAAAGAGGCCCTTGTTTGCTTTCCCATTTGGCACGCGTCACATAGGTGATCTTTTGAAAATCTTATTTTTGGAAGACCGACTACTAGATCCTTAGATACAACTTTATTAAGAAAATAAAAGTTAGAATTTTCTAGCCGTCTATGCCAAAGCCAAGAATCATCATTCAAGGTGACTAGACACTTAGTGCTTGTTAATGATACATCAAAAAGATCAAGCATATAGACGTTGTTTACTCTAATGCCCTTAAATACAATATTATGTTTAATATGTTCAATTATGCAGGAAGTGTTTGTGAAATTAACTTTATAACCCTTGTCACACAATTGACTAATACTTAAAAAATTGTGTTTAAGCCCCTCTACTAAATGGACATTAGAAATAGTAGTGGTAGAGGGATTACCTACACTACCTTTACCGAGTATTGCTCCTTTGTTATTGTCTCCATAAGTAACATATCTTTTCTTCATTGCTTTGAAGTCAATCAATAGCGATATGTCACCTGCAATATAAAAAGAGAGAGGTAGGTACCCAATTTTCATTGGGTCCGTGTGGGTAAGTGGTAATGTGGTTGCTTTTAGGCTTCCATTGGTAAATGCCTTTAGGAACAAGAAATCTCCTAAACTTACATTGCTCAATAGTGTGACCAGTATGAAAACAATAATGAGATAAACCATGATGATGGATTTTCTTACTTTTTCTTATTGAATCCTTTGAAATCTTTTTTACAAAAGAATATTTTGAATATGGTGGATTAAAAGTTTTCTTAAAAAGCCTAGGATCAACAGCAAAAGTAACCTTGAGCTATAAAGCTTTTTCCAATTTGGCATTAAGAGTTCTAACTTCTTGTTGCCAAATATGACAAACTTCACACTCCCTTCTTGAAATACATCCTATAACATTCTTATCTTTTGAATTTTCTGCAATACTAGCTTTTAGATACTCTAAGTTTTTTTCATCTTTATAGACTTTACCCTCCAAAAAGGAAAACATTTGTTTATTGGAGGATAACCTCTTAAAAGCGTCTTCAGCTTCGTTATGCAGTTTTTCAAAAGTTATTTTAAGTTCGGAAAAAGACATAGAAGAAATTTTTTTATAGTAGGCTTGTCTTAATTTCTTGTCGTGGTTGTTCTTCTTGTGGTAGGACTGATTTTTGGTATGTGCCATGAGACATAAGTTTGCGGTCTCATCACTATCACTTAAACTGTCATTGTTTGATGAATCACTCTCACTTTCCCATGCTATATAAGCTCTTCTTTGTTTATGGAACTTCTTTGGTGGGGCTTTTCCTTTGTCCTTTTTCATCATTGGACACTCCGTTTTGTAGTGCCAAACTTTACCACAATTGTAGCAAGATCCTTTACCTCTATGCTTCTTATTCTCTTCTTTTCTTGGCTCTTTGGACTGTTTTCAAAACTTTATGAGATTCTTATCGGAGTGTTTGATTCCATTCTATCAAATAAACCTATTATATCTTCGAACAAAGAGTCTCATTTTTTCATCATCTGAATCTTTGTCACTACTTGAGTTACTATCATTTTAATCTATATGGGAGGACTTGGAACTAGAAGCCATAAGAGTTATTGACTTCTTCTCACCCTCCTTATCTTTATTCTTCTCCTTTTTACTCTTGTTCTCGTGCTTTTCAAGACTTTCCAGTTCTTGTTGATGTTCTTCCAGCTTTCCAAACAGAGTTGTGATGGTAAGCGTAGTGAGGTCATTGGCTTCCTTGATAGTTGTTACTTTAGGATGACATTCCCTGCTAATACATCTCAGAATTTTATTAGTAGAAATTTCATTAGAAATATGTTTTCCAAGAGCATTCAAATGACTGATGAGATAAACGAATCTCCTTTGCATGTCGGAGACAAATTCTCCTTGTTTCATGCAAAAGAGCTCGAACTCTTGATTGAGTGTGTTAATTCGGGACTACTTAACTTTAGTAGTGCCCTCATGGGAAATTTCTAAAGCATCCCACATTTCTTTAGCAGTCGTGCAATGAGACACCCGATAATACTGATCATTACCAAGTGCTAAAATTATCATATTTCGGCCTCTCCAATCGCTCGACCACTTCTTTTCATCTATTTCATTCCATTGATCCTCAGGTTTAGGTACAATAGGACCTGCATCATTCCTCATGGTAATTTGAAAAGGACCATTTTGAATGGCAGTCCATACATTCATGTCAATGGAATTTATGTGTACTCGCATGCAGTCTTTCCAATAGCCATAGTTTTTACCATTGAAAACAGGAGCTCTATTATACACCCCCTTTAGTTCAAAAGCCATAGCGTTACTAGTATACACAAAGCACCAGCAAACCAGAGCTTTGATACCACTTGTTAGACGGTGTGGCAAGTGAACAAGAGGGGGGTGAATAGATCACCTCCTTATTATTCAAGGATTTAAAATATTTTATCAAAGTAGATTAAAAACAGCGGAAAAACACGGTCCTGAATCGACATCCGTCTATTTTAAACCGACTACTAGAAAACTGTACATACGATAAACTTGATGGATTTTTATTAAGATGAAATAGATGAAATTTAACAGAAATCTAAATGTACATTTCAATGCGCTTATCAGAAGAACTCTATTTCCAATTAACAAAAACTTGCAAGCAATTTTTTCGAACAGTTGGCGTATGCTTGTTCGATGATCAACAATAATGGTGGTTTAGTAAAAGAGTTTGTACCACTATTGTATCATTGAACAGAAAAACCAGCATACAAATTGAATCACAAAAATGCAGAAAACATAAAGAGAAAGAGAGAAATAAAATGATACACGGGTAGTTTGGTAAGGAAGTTCCCATCTGTCGTCCTCGCGTATGGGTACGTCTCCCTCTCAAATCCAAAACTTAAATTGAGACTTGTTTATCAATTTGCTAAATGTTGTTTACAAGGTTACAATACAAAGACAGAACATAATCACTAAGATCTTCTTCTTATTGTATGAACCTTAACTTGATCCGAGCTGATCAAGATTTCACCTGTAAGATCCACAGTCAATCCTCCGCTTTCACGACCTGTTTGCGAAATCACCCTGATTTATAAACCCTACGCTACGGCTAAATCTAACATGTGCAATTATGACTGACAAACCCTCAAGAATACACCCATTCTTGGTTTTTCCTCAAAACCCCCTTCTGAATCTTCAACTCAGCTAAGATCACTGATCGTACCACTGAACGCTATCTTTATGATCCCTTGATCCGATGAACAAAGATGATTATGTTTTGATGTTATTGAACCAAGGTGATTGAGAAGATGATGAATATGAAGTATCTTTCAAGTTTCTAATGCTCATTAAATGTGATGCACACCAACTGTATTTGTGACACCTTGTTATTTTCAGTGCAAAATTAACTTATATATGTAACAGAGAAATGTTAGAAGCAAAACCGTAGTATGAGTCGATGAATATCTCATATGAGTCGACTCATGTTAGTTAAAAAACATGGTATGAGTCGATACAAAGCATTATGTGTCGATACAACTTGTTGCTCATACAAAATCCAAAACCTTTATTTTTGTATGCGTCGACACAAAATATGAATGTGTCGATACATACTGAGTTGATTTTGATTTCTAGAAAATAAGAAATGATATGTATCGATGCATGAGCGCATGTGTCGATGCATAAATGTTTTAAAATGTTTTAAAATGTTTTCCAGAAGCATGAATATGACATGTATCGATGCAAAGTATGAATGAGTCGACTCATACTGAAGCAAAATTGTTTTTGTAATTTTAGTTTCGGTATGTGTCGATGTAAAGCATTTTGTATTGACCTGAAATCATGATACATGTGCAAAACACAATTTTACTCTTTTAGAACATGCTACACTATTACCATATCATGCACAAATAGAGATCAAACACAATAAACATTCATTAATACTTTTATGACACATATTTGTATCATACAAAACTACTCAAAGAAAAGGGTTACTCACACAAGCATGATCTTTTTATGCTCTTGGACATTTCAGAAAGCTTATAACATGATCTTCAACTTTCATGTTGACCACTTTGGCTAAATCAACAGGGAACTTGGTGAAATTTTTCCAAGAAGTTGAGATAAAAAAACTGATCAAAACTTGTTGAAATTTTTTCTAAGTGTTAGATAAAAAGTATCAGAACTTCATGGGTCCATATCTCTTAATCCAAGCATTTTTTGAGTATCATCCCACATTAACAAATTTTGTAGAATTCATTAATCCCTACAACTTTCATGTTGAAACTTTTCCTTGAATCAGTTTGCATCTTAGTGAAAAACGGCCATAAAGTAGTGACTTTGTTAAGAACAAAACACTTAGAAATTTTTCTAAGTGTTGGAAAATATTCAAAATTTTGACTTTTGTTGACTTTTTCTTGATTTTCTTGATTCTTGATGATAAAAATTGATAATTTTGAATTTTTCGATGATTCTTTATATTTGAATTCCAATGTTGACCATTAGGTCATGCATTAGGCCAAAAGTCAAAGATCTTCAATCAAAAACCCTAATTTGGCAATTTTTGACCTTTGATGATTTGAGGGCTTTCCTTGAGGAATCATGATAAAATCTTGATAAAATGATGAATATCACCTCAAAATGTTAATGTTGACAAAAAAATATTGAAGTTTGACTGTATGTTGACCACAATTGACTTTTTACTCAATAGAGTTGATTTTCAATCATCTGAGCCATTGACTGAGCAAACATGTGATGCAAGACTTGAAACTTGACATAAGCATTATTGAGGACCTATGATGAACCATGAAAGTCAATTGAGAGTGTTGCATCCCAATCTTCTTTGAGAAGCACCAAACCCTAGTTGAAGACCCTTGCTTAGGAGGTGGTTTTGACCAGTCAACTCTTGAGTAGCTTTGAGCAAATGGGGACCTCGTGAGAATTTCTTGAAGAAAATGGGAGGGAAAATTTTGGGGTACAAAACTATCGTCTAATTGTTGTCTTAGTACTGCTGCAGAATTTATAGTGAAAGTGGGCATTGGTTGAGTAGGAATTCCTACCCCTGGGGGTTGTATATTTTGACCCAGGTTATTAACAGCCGAGCCTGACCCTTGCAATGGAGAATGAGTACTCACTAATGGATCATCGAATGTTGATGCACTATTATGCATGCCACTACTGACGTTGGCATGCCATATGGCCGTTCGCGACCATTCATAGGCATCGAAAATCCAGACACATAAGGCCTAAAGTTACTATTTCTCACTAGTCTTAGGGTCACTGATTGACCATGTGTTCTTACAGGGGATAATATTGCTCAACTTTGAGCGTTCGATGGTATTGTCATCGTACTCACAATAGAAGGTATTAGGAATATAAAGCTCGAGTGTTTTCTTCCATGGTTTATTATTTATATATACATGTTAAGAGTCTCAATATATGACTTTAACATGTTAAATATATTGACCTAAACATATGTGATTATAAGTGAGACGATCCTTACCTACAAACCGATTTTGTAAGGATGAGTTAGTCACAACCACACATTTTAAGATGATGGTATCAAAATGTCGTTAAAGATTTGTTGGACCAATTGTTATTAGGTTTTCTTTATTAGATCACCTATTATTTATTTCCACGCTTTAGATGTCCAATTTAAGACGTGAGAGTGTGTGTTAAGAGACTCGCTTCATATAACATATGACATGAACATGTGAGATGAGTTAGGTTGAACCCAACATTCTAAGAATATCGTATAATGTCCAAATTGTTTCATACCTTAGGGGTCATATTTGAAATGCATGGATGGAAGTCTCGTGATGGTCTTTTTTTTTTCCAAGATTGAAATAACTAATATTTATTTGATCAAATGACTAGAATTATGCATAAAGTTGATGCGGAAGAAGACTGTAAATGAGATGTTTGGCCTATTTCTTTATGGAATTTCAGGTTGCATTACACACGGATTGATATAGGGACTCCGAATGTTTCATTTCTTGTTGCATTGGACACTGGTAGTGATCGACTTTAGGTTCCTTGTGATTGCATAGGATGTGCTCCTTTTTCTGATGTCTTATGTTTATAGTCACATCTACACATGACTAAACATATTTTATAATGCATAAAGAATACTTTTTAACTTTTAACTTTATTTTATAATGCAAAGCCATCATCGATTCCTAAACATTTAAAAAATAGAGATTTATAAGGATTTCTGTGAAATACAAATTCCATATTTCATTAATTTTTAAAAATAACATGACTAAATTTACTTAAACAAACTAGAAGGACCAAATTCACACATAACTAAAACGACATGGACCAAAAGTGTATTTCAAAATTTTTTTTTTTTGATTTTTTCGTATTTCTTGAAAAATCTTAATTTTTTTGGTTTTTTTTTAAAAACTCGATTTTTTTTCGTATTTTTGAAAAAAAACTCGTTTTTTTTTTTGTATTTTTTGGAAAACTCGATTTTTTCGTATTTAAAAAAAACTCTTTTTTTTTTTGTTTTTTGAAAAAACTTGATTTTTCGTATTTTTCAAAAACTCGATTTTTTTTCGTATTTTTGAAAAAGCTCGTTCTTTTGTATTTAAAAAAAAATAGTTATTTTGTATTTTTTGAAAAAACACAATTATTTTGGATTTTTGGAAAAAAATTGATTTTTTTCGTATTTTTGAAAATACTCGATTTTTTTATTTCCAAAAAACAATTTTTGGATTTTAAGTATATGATAAAAATAATCCAATGGCTCAAAAATGTACACATCATAAAAAGTGTTCGTGGTTAATAAATGGATAACCCAAAAATGTAATCCAAATACAATAATAAAAAACAAGAACCAAAATAGAAACACATCATCAAATACTACTGAGTATGGTGGATGATGAGTCGGTTTGTCACCCTCGAGGCGTTCCTCCGCTGCCTCCTGTAACATAGAGCCTCCTGAGCCTCTGCCATTATGGCATCCTGAACACCTCTGACATTGGATCCATCAGGAAACAGACCTTTATCAATATCATCCCGCGCAATCTCTATGATACGATGCCGCTTAGGCAACACGTCAATGGCATGATTGATCTTAGCTTGCTCGTCTTCTAGGATCTCCTAATGAACTGGCCTCAGTGTGTTCCATGGAACATCCTGTACCACGTATGGATGGTGTACCTGGAAGAACCATATCATATAACCGTACTCGTAGCTCTAGTTGTCTGGTGCTATGATACTTCTGGCCACATCAGGAACAAGATGATTCTCAAAATCATCAAACAAAGCATTCATATCCCTTCGTTTCACCGTCGGAGGAGTAGATACATAAGGATCCCGTGGAATGGTCTGGGCGTATCCGAACAGACGTATCACCCGCTCAAGCATATAAGCAGTCGTCTTGCGAGTCCCGCAGGCCAACCAACCCGTAAACAACGCAACCTCATTAAATGGTATGGTCTCACGGTTGTCGACATATGAATAGAAGTTTATGTCCTCATGCACCAGTCGGACAATGTACACCCGAAACAGCTTTGTCACCTGGTTCCCTCAGAGCGGATCGTATGCGCAGACACGCGACTTATCTTTCGTATAACCAGATGCAAGTGACCAACCCGAAATGCGGGAGAAGTGCTGTAGGATTCATCCGTGAAATAACAAAATTAAATAGTTAGTTCAAGAATCAAAATGATTAACAAAAACCCATAAAGACAAAGAAGTTATACCGTCATGAGTGACATGCTGTTAGTCATCTGCCTCGTATTTAACTTAATTCCTTCATCCAACTTCGTATACAAGTAAACGAGGCAAGCAATGCCCCAGTTCCAGTGGTGGATCGTCTCAAAATCATCAAAATACCGCAGGTACATGATATCAGTGTAAGTGGCACTAGTGTCCACCAAAATCTGTGTGCCAACAAGATACAAAAGGTATGTCCTCGTAGCAAACCTCATGTGAATGGTAACCTGCTCGGAATCACCATGAGCGTGTTGTGACACCCTATCTCAGTCGTGAACATCGTATCCAAATAACCATACCTGACGTGGGAATCACAGGTTTTATCAATCTCAGCCATGGCACTCTCAGGTGTAACTCCTAACTTCTCAACCAACATATCCAACGCCTCCTCTTTATCAATCCTCTCATGATTCAAAAATGTCTCTCTAATAGGATGATGCAGCAGACACGCGACGTCGTCGAATGTGATCGTCATCTCACCATGTGGTAGATAAAATGACAACGTCTCATGGTGCCACCTCTCAACGAACGTGTTATTCATCCCTCAGTTGACAACGATGTATCCACATAGGGCCAAATCTTTCAATCAATTAAGAAATAAAAGCTCATCAAACCATGGCTCAACGGGGGTACTAGTCTACTAATCTTTCGGTCGTGGTTAATGACCTTGAGCGTATCACGTTTCTGCATAAATATTTTTGACGAATTTAATTAACAAACTAAAATTCAAAATTCATAATAATATTCATAACATAAATGTAATAGAAATCAAATTCGAAATTCATACATGTCTGTCTCAGATATATCTAGAAACATGGCCATGGTAAAGAGGAAGAAGGGTTAAATCAAACGGTCCTCCTTCAAAAGCTTGGGGCCTCGCAAGTGCAGCCTGTGCAGGTGCAGGCTCAGGTGTCGCTTCATGAGTCGACTCAGGTGATTGGGATGACTGAGGAGCCTCCTCAGGTGTAGTCTGAGTCTGAGGTTATGATGGTGGTTGTGGTTGGGCTTCTGTTGTTGCTTGAGAACCAAACGTCTCTCTCGTCTCAAATGTACTCAATGGAGAAGTGCGTCTGTGGGAGGACGGGGGAGATATGAAATGGAGAATCCCTCCTGTTGCGGGAGGACGACGTAGTAGGAATAGAAGCATGAACACCAGAGGATGAAGTTGTAGGATGTGTATCCGATATGGTATTTCTAGAGGCAGGAGGAGGCTGGGTTGCCCAAGTCCTTTCTCTCTGCATAGAGGCCTGATGTGCAACCCTGTCGAGCCTCAATCGAGATGGTCTCTCAGCCATTGCTCCTGTAGAAGTACGAAAAAAATGTTAACTTAAGGACCAATGTTCAAAACAAAGCTGAAAACAGATACAGACTAAAACCAGAAACGCACTTGCGGTTTTGTTCTTGATAAAAACCAAAAATACATTTTCGATTTCTGCTACGATAACAGCATGTCGTTAATGGCTTTCCTTCCCCCCATATAAGCTCACAAAAAACCTATTGATAATGAAAATGACATTGCCAACACCTTTGAGTGGATTTTACATAAACTCTAAAAAGCTCAAAAACAACTTACTTGATTGATTGTGGTTGATTTTCCTTGATTGATTGTAGTTGGATGTTTAAGAGACTGATGCTTAATGATTTCTAACAACTTAGGTTGCAAATGTGGTTGATTTGTTGAAAATGAGATTGAGAGAGTTTTGGGTGGTTTTTGTATATTTGTTTTTTATATTTGTTTTTGAACTGATACTGTAAGGGGAGGAGATGAGGTATGACGCCTATTAATTTGTCTACAAATATGAAATATATTTGCGGTTGTAAACCATAGTTATATTTCCGATTAACACCTAACTCTTTCAACATTGTTCATGTCTAATATGGTGCAAACCGAAAGTATATTTTCGGTTTCAGGGACAATATTGAAATTTTGCGTGATGCGTAAGAAAAACATGAGATGGAATAAAAAACCCCCTTTTATATAATGGATGAATTTGATTGATTTTTTAAAAGATAAATTGAATGAACTTTGTCTTATTTTGATCCAATTGCCACCCCAACCTAGGTTTAACTCTTGGCATTTGTTAAATTCATCATCACTAATATTTCTTTTGTTCTGGTTATTATTTGGTTAAAATTATCTAAATTTTAATCTACTTGTAACTTTCTCTTCTATCCAGAATGGAGTTTTACAGGCTTTTTGTTCAGTTTTGTAGTTTGTGTTGTATGTATTGATGTTGGTTAATTACTTTTTCTTTTCAATTTTCTGGATGTATGTTATTCTGTTAGATTAAACTTACAAGTAGGGGCTAATTATTAGTCAAATAAACACATTGCCAAATAAGATTGTATTCATCATCCATAAAATCAGCACAACAAATGTGAAATTCATATTTGAGTATGATCAATTTACAACAAGATATTAGTGAATTGTTCTAACCTCATTAAATTTCTATGTTCAATACATAGAAAAATCTTGGAGTGATCTACAGTATTTTGATATCTTTGAGGAGTTTCTAACTTGTTCCCATATATTGGCTGAACTTTTTAGCCATTCACGCTCAGACATGGGTCTCATGGAAGATGATCGCTTCACCGGTAAAATCTGACAAAATCGGTTAACATATCACAACAAGTCCTAAATTCTATAGATTATTAAAACTAACTTGTCTACAAGAAAGGAGGTAATATATTTATAGCAACAACAAAAACTTAATAAATCATATAGGAAGTATTTGTGGGATATTCATTTCGCACATGTGGCTTGTGCATGGAGATAGAAAGAGTTATTTAATCAGAAAAAATTTAGGTACAATTCTTTCTTTTGAAGTGGTTTTTATTATTTACCAATGAAAATATGATATGTATATATATATATATATATATATATATATATATATATATATATATATATATATATATATATATATATATATATATATATATATATATATATATATATATATATATATATATATATATATATATATATATATATATATATATATATATATATATATATATATATAATTGTACCTAAGTTTTATCCTACCTCATCTCGTATTTTTCTTGGAGCAAGACCATCTTTGAGGATGTGCAGGGCGGCCTACCACATAGGGCCTCAAAAATTTCAAGCATAACTTATAGTTAAATGGGGGCCTCATAAAATATTTGTGAGGTTAAATAGTAATTATATAGAGTCTTTATTTGTTTTCTCCTTGTTAAATTGTGACTAGTCTACACAGGACCTGTAAAAACTTGAGACGACTCTGCCTTGGAGCATAAATGTAACACTGAGCTTGTGGATATCCCTCTTTTTCTTTAAATGGAATCGCAAACAAATTTAGCGTGTTAGAATCCATGTCTCTTTGATTACCATAGAAGATGAAATATGCTCCTTATATTGGTTTCCAGTAGTTTTTCTAATAAAAGAGGATGTGTTAAATTGAGTTTTTAAAACTTTTCGTTTAGAATTGTTTTGACAGTGTTTAGAAATGTATATGACAAGAAACGGGGGGGTTTGAATTGAGTTTTTAAAACTTTTAGAAGTGCTTTCCACAAACGATTAGATTAGAAATCTACGCGTTAGAAGAGAAATAATGACACCATCGGTTTATCCAAGATTAATCATGTCCACCCGTCAAAGTGATTTCACCTTAGAAAATGACTTAATCCATTATAACCAAACTGATTACAATTGCACGGGCTACATGCCGAAGACTAACAACAACGATGGTAACTTATTAGTGATCCCTTAAGAATTTTGATCTACCCGATCCCCTAAGAGATATAACGATCACTGAGCTTCCCCTGAGTCTAGAACTTACAGTTTTAGAAGATTGAGATTTCTGAGCATTGTTTAGAAAAGCTCCCCTTGAGTCAAACAATCTCCCCCTGACTCTAAAACTTAAGATCTTATCATAAAGTAGGGTTTTCTGAGCTTGCTTTCTTTTTCCATAATTCGGATTTAAAGAGAACAGAAACGGTTTATCTGAATTTGCTTTATCAAACATTTTATCTTCATTAGAACCTTCTAATTAATAGAAATTCTTTATCATGTATCTGAAACACATTTCTAATTAATATATATTTGATGCGTCCGCAAGTGCATGGAAATATCGAAGTAATATAAATGATTGTCGAATCCACAGAGACCAATGTCAACCTACTGTATTCTATCATCTCTTTGAAAAGCTAAGGCTAATGAATGATTGATTAAGGGGAACACTCTCGTAGTTTTGAATAAAGTCACGTTCCTTGACCATGGGATTTTGCTCTCTCTCACCCATTCTAATTGAGGAACGCGTTTTAAAATTGAATAAGTTCTAATTAATCTTAAAGAACTCTCGTTGTGTTTAGAAATAATGCCTAGTTTTTACTATCCGGTTCAACCCCCATGCTCTCGCACTGCCGGCTCGAAACTTAGTTAATTTCCCACTCTCGTGGCAAAAATCATGTTAAGAAACCTCTCACTCTCGTGACAAGGCTATTTAAATTAAGTTTAAAAGCAAAGACCAAAACAGAATTTTCAAATAAAGATTTAAGCCAACTTCGTTACCGAGTCCCATTGGAGACAACGATCCTCACATACTAGACTCAAGACAGTTTAGTTAAACATAGAATTAAGTGAAAACAAACTAAACATAACGATTGCAATTGAGAACATCATGGTAATTAAATTAAACAAACAAAATAATAGAAATAAGAAATGCGATAAAAAGAAACTGAAATAAACGGAACTGGAATTAACTTCATAATATGTCGGCACGCTTGACAATTAGGTACATAATTGAAATAAAAGAAAACAACACCTAAAACTAATGGTGTGGTAGTTCTTTGATGTGAGAAACTACCACTTTTATATGGTAAACTTTTATGCCTAAGAACTAAAAATAATAATCTGTTATGAACGAAAAATGGTGGGACCCCTTTTCATGTAGAACTACTTTCCTTTTATAACCTCACTGCAAGATTCTTGTAACTTTCATGGTGACCCATCCAGACTTCATGGCTCCCAAAGTATCCGGAAGACTCTGTACATGGGATAAATATCATGGGAACGGGCTCGTGAGTTGGTTACGTGGAGAAAACCATGAAAATTAAATATGTGGCCTTCATAAAAGAGTTGTGGCGGTGGCCACAGAAAGCGTGGCGGGTGCCACGACTTTAAGTTGTGTGGCGAGGGTCACATCCTTCTGTGTGCAATTTTATTTTCTTTTCTTTTCTACTTTCTGTTAGTTTTTTAATTCTTTCCATTCTTTTGCGTATCATGCCAGTTTCTTACTCTTTTCTCATGGAAGTTTAGTGGAGGAAAATAACTGAAATACAATAGAAATACCAGCATAATATGACATAAATAAATAAAAACGGTAACATAATTTGTAAGTGTTTGTTGGCAGCAATTTTGGTAAAATAATGACTTGATAATATTTTACTAAATGTCTTGACATTTGAAGCAAACAATTTTAAATGATGTCAAAGCAGATGTCTTGTCATCTGCCTCCTAAGCTGAACGAAACTTAATATATGGTATAAGTTTTCTGTTTCCTGTTTATATGCGCACCATCATTCAGGATTTGGGACTCATAGCTTGCGAAAAATATGGAGGAATATTTTTCGATAAGCATTATCTTTATGAATTATATCTTGACCTGTTTTCATGGAAATATTCAAAATATCAAAATATTTGATTTTCAACCCAACCCCACTGTTGCGTCTTTATAAGGACTTGCATCCTTATTCGTACCACTGCAACTTTTGAAGAAGAAAACATTCTTTATGTTTTAGAAGTCTAAGTCTTTTAATTGTCTTACACTCTAGTATTAGTTTAATACTTGAGTTGTTATTTGAGTTATTAATTATGGATCATTCCAAAGCTTTTAAGCATTGAATGATTGAAGTCTTTAAAACTAAACATTTATGTTGTTCTTCAATGTTAGTGATTGAAGGGATTTAAGGAGGGCCTTATACCTAGTTGAGTCTTAGATAGAAGTATAGCACGGGTAGTGATTAAGTGATTAGATCGTAAACTGGTTAATTACTGAGAGTCTATGAATTGATACTATTTAGTGGACTTGTCCCTGGCTTGGTAGCCCCCATAGTAGGTGTTGTTGTACACTGAACTGGGTTAACAATCCTTTGTGTTTTTACTACTTTTATTACTGTTTCACTTTACATTGTCCTCAGATATTTGTATCGTGACATCTCCTTCGACATCACATATCTGATACCAGAATTTCAATTGGTATCAGAGCATGCATCCTGCTCTATATCTGGGTGAGATCCAGGGAAGATATTTTCTGGTACTATGAACAAGGAAGGGGGATTTGCGAACAGACCACCCATTGTGGATGGAAGTAATTATGAATAATGGAAACCACATATGGTGGCCTTTCTAAAGTCTCTGGACAGTAGAGCTTGGAAAGTTGTCTTAAAAGGATGGAAACACCCTGTCAAATTGGGAGAAAATGGAGAACCTACTTCTGAGTTAAAAGCATAAGAAGATTTGTCTAAAGAAGAAGATGAAATTTCCCTTGGAAATTCTAAAGCCTTGAATTCTATATTCAATGGAATTGGCAAGAACATTTTCAGATTAGTGAACACGTGTGAAGTAGCTAAAGATGCATGGGGAATTCTTCAATCTACCCATGAAGGCACATCCAAAGTTAAAATGTCTAGACTTCAGTTGCTCACTACAAAATTTTAAAATTTGAGAATGAAGGATGATGAAAGTATTAATGACTTCCATATGAATATTCTTGAAATTGCTAATGCCTCCAGTGCTTTAGGAGAGAAAATACCTAAAGACAAATTGGTAAGAAAGATACCCAGGTCTCTTCCCAAGAGATTTGATATAAAAGTGACTGTTATAGAAGAAGCTCAAGACATTGACAAAATGAAAGTGGATGAACTTGTTGGATCCCTTCTGACATTTGAATTAAGCATCAATGAAAGATATGAAAATAAGAACAAAAGCATGGCCTTTGTATCAAATACTGAAGATGAAGAGGAGGACTTTGATCTGGATACGGATGGAGGAATATAAAATGCCTTAGCTATACTTGGAAGACAGTTTAATAAAGTGATAAAAAGAATGGATAGGAACCAAAGATCAAATGTCAAGAATATCTCATCTGACATCCATAAGTCAAATGAGTTTGGAAGAAAAAGGGCTGAAGAAAAATCCACTCAAGGGAAGGGAATACAATGTCATGAATGTGAAGGCTTTGGTCACATTAGAGCTGAATGTCCTACATATCTTAAGAGAAAAAAAGAAGAATTTATTTGTTACTTGGTCTGAAGAGGACTTAGAGAGTGATCTTGAAGAATCTGCCAAGTATATTTAAGCATTGACTGGAAAATATGTATCTGATAAAGAGTCTAGTGATGTGGAACTAACCTTTGATGAGTTAGCTGCTTCATACAAAGAATTATTTCTCAGAAGTGCAGAAGTGTGCCTAGAAGGGGAGAAACAGAAAGCACTTATAACCAAGTTGAAGGCAGAAATGAAAGAGCATTTGAAAATTATTTCTAATCTGGAAAGTGAAGTGACTTCTCTGAATTCAAATCTTGATAGAATGTTCAAATCTCTCAAGATACTAAATAATGGGTCTGACACATTAGATGAAATTCTTCAAATAGGAAGAGTGATGGGAGACAAGAGTGGTCTAGGGTTTAATGAGAAAAAGGAACCTAACTCAGAAGAACCTTCATCACATTCCACTCATGCCAAATCTAAACCAAATATGTCGAATCAAATGTCTAAACATTAGAGCAAGAAAGGACATCATGGCAAACATCATGGCAAGAAAAAGTTTAATCACACCAAAGAGAATCCCCAGTCCTGGAGATGTCATCACTATGGAAGGCTTGGTCATATAAGACCTTTCTATTTCAAGTTGTATGGGTATCCTAAAACTACTCCTCTTCCCAAAACTAATCAGATTCCCCAAATTAGCAAATAGAAGAAACAGTGGGTTCTCAAGCCTAATGTTGCTAGTTTCATAACTCATACCTCTCTCAGAGTATCAACCAAAGAAAATTGGTACTTTGACAATGGTTGTTCTAGACACATGACAGGTATCAAGAAGGAGCCGAAGGTGAAATCAAATGAGTTGACAAGCTAGAATATTCAGGAGTCCCTGAGCTTGATGATGTGTTACTTGTTAAAGGGTTAACAACTAACCTGATAAGTATAAGCCAATTGTGTGATCAAGGATTCAAAGTTAACTTCACTAAGGAAGAATGTCTTGTTTGCAATGAAAAGAATGAAGTTATTATGAAAGGAATCAGATCTAAAGACAATTGTTACTTATGGGTTCCCCAAGAGTTGAACTTCTCCTCAACATAAGTTCTGGCCAAAGAAAATGAAGTTAAACTATGGCATCAAAAATTGGGACACTTGCATCTGAAAGGAATCAAAAGAATTATATCTGAAGAAGTTATAAGAGGGATTACTAAGCTAAATATAGAAGAAGGAAGAGTGTATGGTGACATCCATATTGGGAAGCAAACTAAGATGTCACATAAGAAGATCCAACATCTTACTGCATCAAAAGTTTTGGAACTTCTTCACATGGACTTGATGGGACCTATGCAGGTTGAAAGTCTTGGTGGAAAGAAGTATACCTGTGTGGTTGTAGATGACTCCTCTAGGTACACATGGATAAGTTTTATCAGAGAAAAATCAGAAACTTTTGAAGTGTTTAAAGATCTCTGTCAAAAACTTCAAAGGGAAAAAGATAGTCATGTCATCAGAATCAGAAGTGATCATGGAAAGGAATTTGAGAACAAAAAATTTGCTGATTTTTGCTCTTCTGAAGGAATCAGTCATGAATTTTCCTCTCCTATTACTCCTCAGCAAAATGGGATTGTGGAACGCAAAAACAGAACCCTTCAAGAATCTTCCAGAGCTATGATTCATGCTAAGAAGTTACCCTACCACTTTTGGGCTGAAGCTATGAATATTGCATGCTATATCCATAAAAGACTCACTCTAAGGAAAGGCACCTCAGCCACATTTTATGAAATATGGAAGGGAAGAAAACCTACTGTTAAATACTCTCATGTTTTTAGAAGTAAATGTTACATCTTAGCAGACCATGAACAGAGAAGGAAGATGGATCGCAAGAGTGATGAAGGAATATTCCTGGGTTACTTTACAAATAGTAGAGCTTACAGAGTCTTTAACTCCAGAACCAAAGTTATGATGGAGTCTATAAATGTTATAATTGATGATAGAGGATGGAATGATGAAGAATATGTCTTAAAAGATGTTGGAACATCTTTATCTAACATTCCAACAGAATCAAATGACATAAGTATTGATTCCAATCCACCTCAAGAAGATCCTGAACCTAGTCATCTCAATAAAGGGCCTTCAATTAGAACTCAGAGATATCATCCTAAGTATCTGATCATAGGAGATCTAAATAAAGGAGTTACTACCAGATCAAGATAATGGATATCAAACTCTTGCTTTGTGTCAAAAATTGAGCCTAATAATGTAAAAGAGGCCCTAACTAATGAGTTCTGGATTAATGCTATGCAGGAAGAGCTAGAACAATTCAGTAGAAATGAAGTTTGAGATCTAGTTCCAAGACCTGAAGGGACAAATGTGATTGGCACTAAATGGGTGTACAAGAATAAATCTGATGAAAAAGAGGTGGTCACTAGAAATAAGGTAAAGTTAGTTGCACAAGGATATACTCAAATTGAAGGAGTTGACTTTGATGAAACCTTTGCTCATGTGGCCAGACTTGAATCAATCACACTACTCTTGGGAATTGCATGCATACTGAAATTTAAATTGCTTCAGATGGATGTAAAGAGTGTATTCTTAAATGGCTATCTGTATGAAGAAGTTTATGTGGAACAACCTAAGGGATTTGTTGATCCAAGTTTTCCTAAACATGTGTACAAACTAAAGAAAGCCATGTATGGATTAAAGCAGGCTCCAAGAGCTTGGTATGAGAGATTGGCAGAATTTCTTGGTGAGAATGTATATAGGAAAGGTGGCATAGACAAAACTCTTTTTTTCAAGGAAGAAGAAAGGAAGATCGTGATTGCACAGATCTATATTGATGATATTATGTTTGGTGGGATGTCAAATGAGATGGTTCAACATTTTTCAAGCAAATGCAGTTAGAATTTGAGATGAGCCTTGTTGGTGAATTAACCTATTTTCTTGGTCTGCAAGTTAAACAAATGGAAGATTCCATATTTTCATCTCAGAGCAAGTATGCTAAGAATATAGTAAATAAATTTGGGATGGAAAATTCCAGTCACAACAGAACTCCTGCTCCCACAAATTTGAAGTTGTCTAAAGATGAAAAAGGAGTAAGTGTGGATCAAAGTTTTTACAAAAGTATGATAGGCAGTCTTCTATATCTCACAGCTAGAAGACTTGACATTGCCTTTACTGTAGAGGTGTGTGATAGATATTAAGTTGATCCTAAAGTTATCCATGCCAACCATGTGAAGAGAATTATTAAATATGTGAATCGGACAAGTGATTATGGTATGCTATACTCTAATGGATCTAGTTCTGCCTTAATTGGTAATTGTGATACTGATTGGGCAGGAAGTGCTGATGATAGAAAAAGTACATCAGGAGGATGCTTCTTTCTGGTAAATAATATCATATCTAGGTTCAATAAGAAGCAAAATTGTGTGTCTCTGTCCACTGCTGAGGCTGAGTATATTACTGCGGGAAGGAGTTGTTCTCAATTGGTTTGGATGAAACAAATGTTAACAGAATATAATGTCAAACAAGATGTCATGACATTATTCTGTGACAACCTAAGTGCCATAAACATATCAAAGAATCTCATTCAACACAGCAGGAACAAACACATTGATATACGTCATCACTTCATAAGATATCTTGTTGAAGAAAAGATTGTTGCCTTAGAACATGTAGCCATTGAATTGCAACTGGATGACATTTTCAATAAGGCTTTGGATGCTAATCAGTTTGAGAACTTAAGAGGAAATTTAGGGATTTGCTTATATGAGAGTTTGTAGCAATTAAGGGCATGTGGGAATATCATTAAAGTGAGATTATATTATTTATGTTCCCAACAAATCAAATTTCAAAAGCAATCATTATAAGACTGTCTCAAAGTGTTTCCCACACGCTACGAAATCACATATTTATACTTTCACAAACTCTTCATTCTCCTCTACAGAAAAAGAACCCTTGTCATTCTTCATCTCTTTGCTAAAAAATCTTCAAAGATGTCTCAACATCATACATCGTCTTCCTCAAAATATGCCGACCTCCCTGAGAAACTCTCCCTTGACAGAGTACTTGGCGTTACTCCTCTAACAACTATCCCACCTCTTGAGAAGAAGGTCAAGAAACCCAGATCATCACCTGCAAAGAAATCCAAAGATGATGAAGGTAACACTTCTATTGCTACTGATGATACAGAAGAATAGATTGTTAATGTTGATAGAAGCATTATAAGACTAGTAGATAAAGTGTTAGATGAAGGTTTTGCTATGCCTGGGATTTCTACCCCTCTTGCTCGTATGCCTGCTCCGGCTGACAAAGGAAATGACCCTAAAAGTGATGCTGAATCATCCATATCCAACAAAGTTGCTGCTGAAAGAAAACTTGACAAGCTTGCTACTTATGCTCTAAAGGAAGTGGAAGATGATGTTGAACAAGATGTTAAGAAGAACTCCCCTGCTAAGGAAGATGCTGCTGGCTCCAAAGCGGAAGAAAATCAAAATGTTGTGAATGTGGTTAATGTTGATGAGATGTCTTACAATGAACTCATCTCTAATGTGCTGCCTAAAATTGCTTAAAGCCTCAAATCCAGGAAAGTGAAGGATGTGAATATCACACCCCCTTCCAAGGTAATCAAGAAGAAAACCATGTATGGTCCCCCAAATCCTATAAGTAAAGTGGTTCCTCCCTCTATAAAAAGAAAATCTAGACCTGATAGCTCCACAGATGATGATGATGATATAAAGAGATCTAAAAGTAAGAAGAAAGTTGTACTAGTTAAAGAATCTGACTTTGAGTATAATGTCGAGCAAGATGTCCATGACATCTCTCCTATCAAAGAGTCTGCAAGCAAGAAACTTTATGTTAGGGTACCTAATGCCCCTCTTAACAACATTTCCTTCCATTCTGTTGGGAATGCTGAAAAGTGGAAGTATGTATTTCAAAGAAGAATTGCCCTTGAAAGAGAATTGGGAGCTGGTGCACTGGAGTGCAAAGAAATTATGGAGCTAACATCTTTTGCTGGATTGATGAAAACTGTTACCAGGTTTGCCAAATGCTATGAAACTCTTGTTAAGGAATTTATTGTTAATATTCATATTGACTGTGTTGATCATAAAAGTAAGGAGTATAGAAAGTTGTTTGTTAGAGGTAGGTGTGTAGAATTTCCCCTGCTATCATAAATAGATTTTATGATAGGTATGAAGATGATTATTGTGAGCTGGAAGTAATTGATAATCAAGTTTGCAAAGCCATCACTGCTAACCAAGTGAGTGAGTGGACCATGAAGAATAAGCTTCCTGTTAGCAAGCTAAGTGTGAAATATGCTATCTTGCATAGAATTGGAGCTGCTAATTGGGTTCCTACCAATCATACTTCAACCATCATGATTGGCTTAGGAAAGTTTATTTATGTCGTTGGAAACAAGAAACTGTTTGATTATGGTACTTACATTTTTTATCAGACTATTAAGCATGCAGAAACATGTGCCATCAAGATGCATATTGCCTTTCCATCCCTTATCTGTTGAATTATTCTTAATCAACATCTTGGAATTATAAGTGGTAATGATGTAGTATGCAAGAGGGAGTCTGCTTTGACCCTTCACTTCAATCTTTTTTCAGGAAAACATGTCCCAGACATTGTTTTGACATCTGCATCTGCTGAAAACAAGACCTCCACCAAGGATGACATGATCACTGAATTAAGGGAAGCCTGCACTGAACTAGATGATGTGATCAGAGTTAGCTCAACAAGAAAGCTAATTTTTGAAAAGATGATCAAGGAACTGTAGAAGGACAACAACTTTGACGATAGAGTGAGCTCTGAAGGAGGAGATTCTAGTGAGGAAGGAAGTTCTGGCTCTGCCAAGTCTATTGGTCCTGAAGACAATTAGACTATTTGATGTTATTTATCTGGCCCTTTTGTTTCTTTTTGGCACTTGTATATGCTTGTCTTTTGAATTCTATGGTTTGTACCTATATTACTAATACACTCTTGAATACATCCTTCTATTTGGCATATTATTACTAAAAAGGGGGAGAGAAACTGACTGACTGACCACTGATTGATGGGGAGCTTAATACTTGAGGAGGAGCCTCATGTCTCAGAAGATGTTCTGACATCTTCCTATGCAAATAGCTAACTGCTAACCTAGTTTTTTATTTTGTTTTGCTTGCTTTGCTTATGCTGCTGCTCTGATAATGTTCTGATAATAATGTTTTAGCCAAAATTTACCAAAGAGAGAGTTTGTAAATGTTTGTTGGCAGCAATTTTGGTAAAATAATGAATTGATAATGTTTTGCTAAATGTCTTGACATTTGAAGCAAACTATTTTAAATGATGTTAAAGCAGATGTCTTGACATCTGGTTCCTGAGCTGAACGAAACATAATATATGGTTTAAGTTTTCTGTTTTCTGTTTTTATGCGGACCATCATTCATGATTTGGGACTCATACCTTGCGAAAAATATGGAGGAATATTTTTCGATATGCATTATCTTTATGAATTATATCTTGGCCTGTTTTCATGGAAATATTCAAAAAATTGGAATATTTGATTTTCAGCCCAAGTCCACTGTTGCGCCTTTATAAGGACTTGCATCCTTATTCGTACCACTGCAACTTTTGAAGAAGAAAACATTCTTTCTGCTTTAGAAGTCTAAGTCTTTTCATTGAAATACACTTTAGTATTAGTTTAATACTTGAGTTGTTATTTGAGTTGTTAATTTTGGATCATTCATAAGATTTTAAGCATTGAATGATTAAATTCTTTAATACTTAATATTTCCGTTGTTCTTCACTGTTAGTGATTGAAGGGATTTGAGGAGGGCCTCATACGTAGATGAGTCTTAGGTAGAAGTATAGAACGGGTAGTGATTAAGTGATTAGATCATAAACTGGTTGTTTACTAAGGGTCTATGAATTGATATTATTTAGTGGACTTGTCCCTGACTTGGTAGCCCCCGAAGTAGGTGTTGTTGTACACTGAACTGAGTTAACAATCCTTTGTGTTTTTACTGCTTTTATTATTGTTGCACTTTACATTGTCCTCAGATATTTGTGTCGTGACATCTCCTTCGAGATCACATATCTAATACCAGAATTTCATAATTGATGCGAGTCGAGTCGAATAAACTATAGAATTTTGCTTTATCAAATTTGTAACGCCTCGATATTTAATTATTTATTTAATTGAATATTATTTTGAACATTTTATATTAATTGAATTTTATCGTCAAGTCGGAATTATTTTTATTAAGTTTGAATATTAATTAATCAGATTAAATTTGTAGAATTAAGTTGAAGTATCATTTTATTAATAAGTTTATAATTGATGTTGGGCTTTAATTAGTGGTGTTGTGTAGTACTAAGGGGGTTATATTTATTAGGTCCATTTGAGTTTACTAAAGGTTATATAATAATAATAGTATTTTATTAGAAACATAAGGAGAAAAAAAGAGAGGTAGTGTTATCAGAAAACAAAAATAAGAAGAGGAAGAAGAAATAGGGTTTTGTGAGAAGAGGAGAAGAACAAGGAAGCTGCTGCTAAGGCTGGTTTCCAGAAATGAAAGTTGGAGCTTTTCTATTTGTCTTCAAATCAACCAGGTAAGGGTGGGATTTCTTATCCTATAAAGGGGTATATGATATTTTGTATGTGGGAATTAGTTGTGGGATTATTGTTGTCTGTTGATTTGTGTTGGTTTATGTTGTTGTGATAAACATTATTAATAATTGATATTATTAAATAATTTTCAAGGAATTAGTGTATTACTGTGTTATATACTTGTCTGAACTGGATTTGGAATAGTAGACAGTAGCAGAAAATCCATTAAAACAGTACCGAGTGGATGAAAGAAGAAGAAAATAGAGAAGGGAAACTGCGCCTGGAATGCTGTTGAACGGCAGCTTGTTGCTGGTTGGATGCTGCCAAACGGCAACTGGTTTATGGAGGGAGGTGCCGATCTACACTTTGAGGGAGTGGGAGGGTGTGCCGTGCGGCACACCTTTAGCCAGGGCACTTGTTCTGTTCTGTTTCTGTGGCACTATGTTGTATAATTTTTATATGGTGTCAGTATATAGTTTATTAATAGAAAAAGCAGTTGGGAACAAATTAACTATTCTTATCAGTAGCATGATATAGCAGAAGGAACATTAATAGAAGTAGCATATTTTTGTAGAGTTTTTTTATGTGATAAAGGATAATAGCAGAAATAATAATAAGTGGTAAATGTAGAGGAACAATAGAATAAAGTAGCAGAGTTAATAATTAGTAGAATTATGTTAGTAGTAGATGTAGAATTTAAAATAGCAGTGATGGTTTTAGTTGCAGAGTTGGTAATAAATAATTTAACAAAGTAGTATATTAGTGGCAAATGTAATAATTTAGCAGAGAGTTATCGGTAGAAGTTGTGGATAGCGAACAAGTAGTTTTGACAGAGACCAATAATGGCAGTGAGATAAATAGCAGAGGTAGCATAATTTAGTAGAATAAATTGACTAATAGCAGTATAAATAAATAGTAGTAATAACATATGTATAAAACAGTACCGATTAGCCGGATTGTAGATTTGGACAGTAAAAATTGATTAACCGGAATTAGTTGAAATTGTCGGAATAAGTCATATATACATGTGGGTATTTTTAGTTGATTTGTTTTGTTAGAATTATGTAAAATCAAATTGATTTGCAGGTGAAGTCAAATTAAGTTGAATGGTTATGATATATGGGATTGTGTTGTTGGTTATTGCTGTGAATAAGTTATTATCGAATAAATTGTGTTGTTGTCACATTACTAATTGCTGATATGATATTGTTGTTGTGACGTACTAAATTGTAGGCTTATGCCGACATTGTTGAAAATATTGTTGTTGTTGAATATCTTGTGATTGATAAGTTAATTAAGTTGTAGGCTTATGCCAACATTGTCGAATACATTATTGTGTTGTATGTGATTATTGCATTCATTAAGTCACATACATTTGCATTATTAAGTTGGCCTGGATTGGCACCACGTTGGCCTGGATTGGCAAAATATTAAGTTGAAGACTTATGCCTTGTTGATACCTCTATTTATTGGCAGATTTTCAAAGTTGGGAGTTCTGCTCCAATGGTACCACATGCATTTGCATAACATTGAGTCGCATTCTAAGCTGTACAATTGAGTTGTTGTGTTGATGAATTAATTTTTGCATTTTGATGATAATCTGTTGCGATTGTTGTTGTAAAGTGGTGATGTTTGCATGACCTGGTTCTAATATATGATTTATCACGCGCTCACTTATACGATTTAAGAATCTCACCCCTTACTGTTTAAATGTTTCCCTCTGTTGGTAACATGCAGGTATTAAAGAATGATGATTTGCTTAGCCTTATTAGTTCAAAGTCGGTTGGTCGCTCTGATACGTAGCACTCGGGGGGAAATGATCGAATAATTGTTTACTTGTTGAAATTGTTTTAGTTGTCGAATCCTAAGTTGAATTATATGAAATAATATGTTGTCCCTCAAGTTGTTTAAGTTGAACAAAACATATGATGCTACTTGAAGTTTTAATTATGATTCTGCTGCGTTATTAATAAAATAAGTGGTTTCGTTTTAAAATCTGATGCAAGTTGTTATATGATCCTCCGAAAACTAAAGTGTTATGTATCTGTTTGTATGTTGTAACATGTTGAATTATGATATCCCAAATGTGTTGGAAATTTTATATACTCTGACTTTTCGTTATAACTACCGGTAGAATTTGGGGTGTTACAAAATTCCCCCACACTTAAACCATTGCTTGTCCTCAAGAAATCAACCAACACGGTAAAAGAAATGATTAAGCGCGATTAGAAACAACGACACGACACAACTCCTAAGCGTATGTGGCTGATAGGCTAATGTTAGATTGATATGTACTAAATGTTCAATAACAAGGATATTGTAATGACACAATTTTAAAAGACTCCCTCTTTATGCAAACCAACTCAAATCATGACATTATAACTTAACATCTATCTCTCGTTTTTCTTTCACTCTTTTCATTCAAGAGGAATCGCATTAAGCTCGTTATCCATACACACACATAGTAGGGAAATCGGTTAGCGACTATGATCCTTTTCTCAGGGTTCTTATACATAAGTTTGGTAACCCCTTTTATTGAACCAATTGCAGATGCGGGGGATCAGACAGTAGTCTGCTCTACCAAGTTCAGCACCAGACACCTCTGAACCAACTGACGAAGTGTTATTTTATTATATTTTTGAAGACTCCATAACCATTGGATTAAGTGACCGAGTGAGGGCCCCCTAACTTAATAGGTGAATTCCCTATTTTAAATTTATTATGGAAAAATATTTTTTTTAGAATTTTTGGGATCATTCACTTATATTCATCGAATCCCTACGTAGTTTGTGTTTAAGATGACATTGACTGTTAATATAAACTACTTAAGAGCTACTTTGAAAACTTAATCCTAAGGTCTCGTCATAATGGATATTGTTGTACCCCAAAATTTGCCCTCCCATATTTCTCAACACATGGCAAGTAAGGTCCTCAAATTGCTCAAGGAAGTTCAAGAGTTGACCAGACAAACTCTCTCCTAAGGCAGTATACCTCAAATTAGGGTTTCCATATTCATCAAGATATGTGAACCACAAAGGACTCAAATGCTCACCGTTGTCCTAATATGTTCTCAAGATCATCCATATCAAGTTTCAAGCCTTGCAGGAGAAGTTTGCTTAGTCAATTGCTCAAATGTCTGAAAATCAACTATAGTAGGTCAAAAGTCAACTGTGGCCCACATTCAGTCAAACTTCAAGATTTTTGGTCAAAATCCTTATTTTGAAGTATTATTCATCATTTGATCAAGGGTTGATAATGATTCCTCAAGGATTGCTCACAATTCATCAAAACCTAAAAGTTGCTAAATTAGGGTTTTGCATGAAAAGTCAACTCAACTTTGACCAAGCATACCTTTCTCATACTTTATCATAAATGACCCATCCAAAGCTCATTTTGAATAGGATGCAATTACCTACAATTCATCTTCATCTTCCAAGTTCATAATATGCACTCACAAAAAGATATGAATTTTGACATCATATGTCCTTTTGAAAAGTCAACAAAAACACCTTTTGGGTCAAAGCTTCATACATGAACATGGAAGACTCAATTAATATGAGACAAAAAGGGTTACTTAAAGGACATCCTAAGCTTTCTAAAAAGTCCAAGAACACATCTCTAAGGTCAAAATTGAGAGAGTTATGCATTGGCCAAGTTGACCATTTTTGCAAAATTGCCAAAAGTTAAATATGCTTAAATTTGCATTTTTTGCTAAATGTGCCCAACTTTTTATGCTTGCACCTCAATTATAATGTGGTCCACGACCCAAATGTTCACTCACTCATTATGTGCTTCATTTTTCAATTTATTTTGATTTATCATTAATTAAAAAGTGAATTAAATTAAATAAATGATGAAAATTAACAAAGATATGATTTGATTTGTTTTTTTGACAGTTTGACAATCAAGATATGCTGAATAAACAAGATCAATTCGAGTTAAGGCCAATTGGTACAAGAAAGGCATGATTTGGAACAAAATAAGAACATATCATACAACTTGAAAATCAAATCAAATCTTGGATAAATGCAAAGATTCATGCCAAGTTTGTTAAGCTAATTCATTCTAGGTTATATAATGAAGCTTGCCAGATCAGAAAACAAGGGTTAGAGGTCGTGAGAAGTGAAGAATAAAACTGAAAAATTCAAAGAAAAGTGGGAGACGAATCTTCTTCCACAGGCCAATTCAAGGTGTGCTAGCTATCCCAATCGCTTGCTTGACATCTCAAGAAGCTAACAACATCCTTTGCAAGCTTCAAAACACCCAGAAATGCGCGCTACGCCTCCCACGGTTTGACATATTTTTGCAGTTCGATTATCATAATCCTTGCATATTTAGCACTTTTAATTGTCACAGTTGTGATTATTATCATGTGTGCAAGCTAACAGATTGGTTTAATTGCATTTTTGAAGCTTACATACGCATCTGCCATTGTTAGGGTTTTATGTTCTTGTTTAAGGGTTTTCAGTACAAGTAAAATTAGGCCTTGATTCTGGTACCATGATGCTTGTGAGGATGAGACGAGTTGATTGGTACCCTTACCTTTCATTTATATTGCTTGTATATGATTTTGGAATGTCACAGGTTTGTAGTTACAACAAAGTGTCCGTAGGTAAAAGGGCCAGAGTTTAAAACGACGGAGAGAGGAAGAAGACGATGGTGTGTCAAGCAGCCACTCGTCCATTTGAATTTCGCTCCTTGGATTTAGTTTCTTTTTGTTTTTCTTATATTATGCTTTATTGTTTTTATAATGACAAGTTAACAACGCAGCACAGCTGGCAAGCAAGCACTGGATTTGAGTATAAGGACCTGGGTTCGATCCCCAGGTCCCAGCGTTTTATTTGTATTATTTTCAGTTAGTTGATCCAGCGCGTTGCTCATCATGACGTCCACCATACAACCTCAACATTCATCCTTTGATCCAGCATGCCATCAGATCCAGCACCTAGATAGCAAGGGACCACCATACTCCCCAAAGTCAACACTGCATGGGATCAAGCGTGGTCAACCAGGCTTTGGAGTTTTTGGGCCCAGAAATTCAACTTCAAACCCCCTAGAATTGCTAACACTATCAGTCCCATCTCTTCACTTTTTATTTCTTCTTTTTTTTTTATAATTCTTTTAATATTTTCCTTAATTAATTTAATTAACAAAATTTATCACTTTTTTTACAAAATCACAAAATCAAGAATTCACAAAAAATTAGAATTAGGTTTTTGTTATCAAATTTAATTTAATTTAGTTTAATTTAAATTAGGGAAATTTTAACTTGTTTTTATAATTAAAACCAATTAGAAAAATTAGGTTTAATTTCTTGATTTAATTCTTTTTTTTTCAAATAATAAAAATACAAAAATAGGTTGTTTAGAATTAATTAATTAATTTTCAAAAAATTAACATTAATTAGAACTTAGGATTTTCTTTTAATTCAATTATTTCATTATTTTCTCAAATAACAAAACACGACAAAAAATGATTTTTCTTTAATCAATTGCAATTAGGTTTAGTCAAAGGGTCGAAACCCTAATCGCTTCGCATTTAATTCGTCGCGTGCTTGTTAATTTATTTTGCCATTTTTTGTAACTGCTCACTGGTTTGTAATAGTTAATTTAGGGTTTTATTTACTGTTTAAATCCCCGATTTTTGGTTATGTAATTAATCCCCCTCCCCGAAGCCTTGTAATAGCTAGGTTTATTTTCTTGCGTTTTTAATTCCTGCAAATATTTAACTGTGTAGATGTATGGGTGATAGGATTGTATGGCAAGAATGCATGACAAATTAATACAGTTAGAAAACCCTAATGGGATAAGATAAATAACTGAAACAAATCACTCGCACATATCACTCTTAGGGTATACTCTCACTTCGGTTTCCTTCGGTAAACAATCATTAAGCATAGGGTGTCTTAGTGGTTGCCCTCCTGTCTAAAATAGATCAAATGTCCCATTTGAATGTTGCCTCAGAAATGTTGCCTCAGAAATGTTACCTCGGAAATGTTGCCTCGAATATGATCTTAAGACTCTAGGGTTACTACTAAGGTATCCTAATATTGCTTTAGTGACCGTACGTCCCTTTCGAATTGACCCTTACAACTCCAACGACGGGGCTACCTATTTCTCAATAGTAGGATAACACTGTCTAAAGGAAACAAGAATAGAAACAATCTTTTTTCGAGTAGGTAGATGCTAGTAGGTACTTGCTCAAATCAAAACTTTTCACACTTACACTTTTCAAACAAATTTTCAAAACAACTTCGTCACACTCTTGAGGACTGATACAAGGGTTATCACGAAGTAAAACATTTTCAAAAAACAAAGCACACAAACACATGCAATTTAAAAATGAGCAAGTACCTAAGAGCCCTTGGAAAACCATGGATAGAAAGGGTGTTAACACCTTCCCTTTCTATAATCTACCCCCGTACTCAAAATCTCGAAAAAGGATTTTTTCTGTACTTTTTTCCTTTTCGGTTGGATAAAATAAAACTCGGTGGCGACTCTTGCTTACCGTGACATTTTGCGAATAAAAAACGCAAAACGTAAACCAGTATTAAACAGTCGGTTCTGCTACCGTATCACAGAACTGGCGACTCTGCTGGGGACATATAAGTGGGGTATACCTTAGGATCTAGGCCATTATAATTGCTTCTCTTAATTGCTTTATTTGATTTATTTTTAAGGGTTTTTTTTAGGGTTACTTTAGATCCTACACCCGGATCTGGGGAACACCTTTTAGGTAACTGTATGGCGTAGACCGATACGGTTGAAGCAGTAGCTATGTTGGTGTGGCACTTTGGTTGGTACTGGTATCCCTTGTGGTGAAACAAGGAGAATACAGGGTCGCTGCGTGGTGTCGTAAAGCATCAACTGACCTTAGAACCTTTAATTTCCCAACTTGGCCATTAGAAAGTAGGGAGATAACCAGCCTCAGTGTAGAGCTGAGAACTGGTTGATACTCGATGCTACACTCATTGAGATCATACTTTCGGAATATTTCGGCCACAAGAAAAGATTGCATGAGCTGAAACCATGACCGATAAAGGATGATCAGTGATATTGAGATCCTCTAGAACCTAGTTACTTTTTCTAGGACAGGTTTGAAACTAACTTAACTTCAAGAGGGTATTACCTTTGACCTCATGCAAGCCTTAAACCTAAGGGCTTTGTGTGATTTGACTATGTTTGTAATACTTGTGTTTGCAATACTTGTGGTTTATCATGACATCATGCATCATAACATGGCATTCATGCTTCATTACACTAACCATTTCAAAGACCAAGGGAATTTATCTTTGTTCTGTTTTGCAAATCATGGCTTCCGTGCATAGAAATACCATCCGAATCAGCTTTGTGCAGATGCATGCCCAACTTAAAGAGCTAGCATCAAGAGTTTCTGAAACTTCTACTTTCATTAAGAGACACAGTTAACCTCTCAGCCTGGTTACTTCAAACTTTGATGAACAAATGATGAGCGTACTTTTTCAGTTCTTCGATCCCAAGCATCACTGCTTCACCTTTCCAGATTATCAATTGGTACCCACCTTGGAAGAATTCTCTCAGCTATTTGGCATATCCATTCTTGAACAGGTACCCTTCACAGGTATAGAAGAAATTCCTAAGCCATAAGTCATTGCCTCAACTTTGCATTTGAAACGGGCCGATGTGGTATCTAATTGGGAAACTCGAAGCGGGGTCGAGGGTTTTCTAGTCAAATTTCTGATAGACAAGGCTCAGCTATTTTGGGATGATATGGATTTTCAGGCTTTTGAGGATGTCTTGGCTCTTCTTATATATGGTTTAGTTCTCTTCCCTAATCCAGACTCCTTCATAAATGTGAATGCTATCAAGATTTTCCTTTCTCGCAACCCTGTGCCTACCTTGCTTAGAGATATCTTGCATGCTCTCCATACTCGTACTATGAAGAGAAGAGGGACTCTTATGTGCTACATGTCGTTGCTATCGAGGTGGTTTATTTATCACCTCCCTAAGTCTGTACTGAAGAACGGAGAAGGTTTGGGTTGGTCGCACAGAATAATGTCACTTGCTCATACGGATATTCTTTGGTGTTCTCGGGCTATGGAAGACATTGCTATTATTGACCGCTGTGGGGAGTACCCTAATGTCCCATTACTTGGCATCAGAGGGGGTATAACTTACAATCCTTGTCTAGCCTTGTGACAATTTGGTCATGCTCGAAGGGATGGTCCCCATGAGTTGCTTATTGAGAGCATTGTATTCAACTATGAGGATGATGTTAAGGAGTATCGCCGGAGGTTCATACGAGCTTAGGGCATGGTAAACAGATCTGACCCCAAAGATTTGGGACCAAAGACTTCCATTCCTATGCATCCTTACCTCCAATGGGTACGAGCTCGGGCCCAGAAGCTTATGATGCCTTATGTGGCCATATTCCCAATGATTATGGAGCCCACTACTGAAGAAGGCATTCCTTACACGGTTCTCTATCCTTACATGCCCACTGATCTTGGGGAGTTACAGAGGTCTTGGATTCAGTTGAAGAATGAGCGGGATACTTACAGGGAACAATTCCATGATCATGAGAGAAGGTTTTAAAGCTCACCAGGCAGCTCCAGGAAGAAAGAGTGCTCAATGATTATATCAGAACAAAGAGAAAGCGTCCATGGGACTTTTGATTTTTCTTTTCTAGTTTAGATTTATTTTATTCACTTATTTTGTAACGCCTTAAAGGCATGTTGAACCTTAAAATTTAAAGCTAATAAAGTTTTGTTTATTTTTGTTTGGTTTGCAAATTTAAATTTCCCAAAGTCTTTGAAATCATTACATGCACATCCCATTATCATACACATCATTACAGGTACCACTACGGGTTTCTCATCTTCTTCGCTGTTTATTTCAGCGGAAATGTATTCCGATCAAACCATCAAAGATCTTCAGACACAGAACGCCCAGTTCCAACAGATGTTCATAAGTCTGGATAAGGGGAAGGAGGATTTGAAAGCCCTCATTCTGAAAGAGAAGAAGAAGAAGAAAAAGGTTGTCGGTATTCTGAATATGGGCCGAAGATTTGGAGAAAGGTTGAAGCATCAAACCGATCTGACCTCTTCATCCAAGGAAGGGGAGAACAAAGAAAGAGAGAAGGACCCTAGTCCTGCAGTTTCTGACAATGATACGGATTACAACGATGAGCAATATCCTCCCGCTGAGGATAGATTCAAGCAGTTGGAAGACCGTCTGAGTGCTATGGAAGTTCAGAAGATACCTGGTCTGGATTTCGAAGAATTGGGTCTGGTATCGGGAGTGGTCATCCATCATAAGTTCAAAGCTCCGATTTTTTCCAAGTATGATGGGGTGTCCTGCCCAAAACTCCATCTCCGCTCGTATGTTAGGAAGGTTCAACCCCACACTGCTGATAGAAATATGTGGGTGCACTTCTTTCAAGATAGTCTGTCAGGGACTCAGCTTGAATGGTTCTACCAGTTGGAGGGAGCCAGTGTCTAAAACTGGGAAGATCTTGCTGCTACTTTCTACAAGCAATATCAGTACAATACCGACCTTGCTCCCACTCGTACTCAACTCCAGAGTATGTCCATAGGGGCAGGTGAAGGTTTTAAAGATCATGCTCAAAAATGGAGAGACTTGGCTGGGAGAGTCCAACCCCCTTTCTCTGATAGGGAGTTGGTTGATATGTTTCTGGGGACCCTGTTTGGTCCATTTTTCAATCACTTAATCGACAACTCATCATCTGGTTTCACCGAGCTGATTTTAACTGGAGAAAGAGTAGAAGCTGGAATTCAGAGTGGTAAAATACAGAAAGATGCCTCCTCGAGTTCAGCAAAAAAGCCTTTCGCTGGTAAGAAGGAAGCAAGTACGATCTATAGCCTGAGGGGCCAAAGCAGATCTGAACACCGTCAAAATGCTGTAGTGATACCAAGACCCGTAGTTGCTCCACAACGCAACAATCAACAAAGGGTGGAAAGACTACAACAGAAGTTTACCCGCATCAGTATGACTTTGGCTGAAGTTCTTCCTCATCTGTTAAAATCCAACTTGGCGACCTTGAGAGAGGCTTCCAAGAATCCAAACACTACCTCTCCCCGATACAATCCCAACATGCGGTGCGCCTACCATTCTGAGAGTCCTGGCCACGATACAAATGATTTCTAGGCTCTGAGAAACAAAGTACAAGACTTGCTTGAAACCAAGGAGATAGAGTTCGATGCTCCATAAAATCCGAATGCCATAACTGCTCCCATGCCTAAGCATGGCTCGGGAATCAATACTATTGAGATTGTCTCTAGCACAGAAGATGCTGATGATCAGGATTCAGACATTGACAACTGGATCTACCCAACAACCAACAGTGGACCGAATAACTGGAAGGCTAGGGACTTCATACCTGTTTCTTTTATTCCGCGGTAATTGCCTCATTTGTTTTAAGATTTGTAATAAACAGTTTGAAACTTTACGGCCCGGTGCGAGGCACCTTGGCCTTGCTTGTGAGGGCCATTATTTGTCATTTCATATATCATTAATAAAGCATTAGACGTTTCTTGCATACAAATTTTGCGCTCCTTGTTTTTATTTTCTGTTTCTCACTTTATCAAAACAGCTATTCTCTTACACACACTCACGTATCATACTGCAGATCCATATCCACTCTGGATCCCATTGGTAACAGCTCTGCTACTGCTAGTTATGACTTTAAAAATCCGATCAACCAAGTCGAGGACAAAGGTGAGGATGATTGTGAGGTGCCTGGAGTACTTTCTAGACTATTACAGCAGAAAGAAAGGGCCATAAAGCCTCATGAAGAGCCAGTTGAGTCAGTGAATTTGGGTACAGAGGAAGACATGAAAGAGGTTAAAATAGGTGCGAATCTGGAGCCTAGTGTCAAACAACGGTTAGTACAAATGCTACACGACTATGTTGAGATCTTTGCCTGGTCCTACAAAGACATGCCTGGTTTGGACACTGATATTGTGGTACATCGCCTGCCGACTAAAGAAGACTGCCCTCCGGTAAAGCAGAAGGTCCGCCGTATGCACCCTGAAATATCAGAGAAAATCAAGGCAGAGGTCATGAAATAGTTCGACGAAGGATTCATAGCTGTCACTTCTTATCCGCAGTGGATTGCCAACGTTGTTCCGGTACCGAAGAAGCACGGTAAGGTACAAATGTGTGTGGACTACAGAGATCTGAACAGGGCAAGCCCCAAGGATGACTTCCCACTTCCTCACATTGATGTTCTAGTCGACAACACCGCGCAGCACAAGATCTTCTCCTTCATGGATGGTTTTTCTCGCTACAACAAGATCAAGATGGCTCCTGAGGACATGGAGAAGACAACCTTCGTTACACAGTGGGGCACCTTCTGTTACAAGGTAATGCCTTTTAGGTTGAAGAATGCTGGGGCAACTTATCAGCGCGCTATGGTCGCTTTGTTCCACGGTATGATTCACCACGAGATCGAGGTTTATGTTGATGACATGATAGCCAGGTCCCAGACTGAGGAAGAGCACCTTGATCATCTCCAGAAACGGTTTGACAGGTTGAAGACGTACAAGCTAAGGTTGAATCCGAACAAGTGTACCTTCGGGGTAAGCTTCTGGGTTTTGTTGTCAGTGACAAAGGTATTCAGGTGGACCCTGCAAAGGTAAAAGCCATACAAGAGATGCCGGCTCCCCGCACAGAGAAGGAAGTTAGAGGTTTCTTGGGATGTCTGAATTACCTCGCCAAGTTCATTTCATATCTGACTGCTACTTGTGAGCCAATCTTCAAGCTGCTGAAGAAAGATCAAGTGGTAAAGTAGAATGATGAATTCCAGACCTCTTTCGAAAGAATCAAGGAATACCTTCAAGAACCACCAATTTTGATGCCTCCAGTTTAAGGAAGACCTTTGATATTATACTTGACAGTGCTAGACAATTCAATAGGGTGTGTGCTGGGGCAGCATGACGAGTCTGGTCGAAAAGAGCACTCCATTTATTACCTTAGCAAAAAGTTTACCGACTGTGAGACCCGATACTCATTGCTCGAGAAAACTTGCTGCGCTTTGGCATGGGCTGCTCGCCGACTGAGACAGTATATGCTAACTCACACTTCCTTGTTGATATCAAAGATGGATCCGATCAAGTATATTTTCGAGAAGCCCACCTTATTCGGAAGAATAGCAAGATGGCAGATGATCTTAACTGGGTACGACATCCAATACACAACCCAAAAAGCAATCAAGGGGAGTGTATTGGCGGATCATTTGCGCATCAAGCCATGGATGACTACCAGTCAATGAATTTCGAGTTCCCGGATGAGAATATTATGTTGGTAACCAACTGCGAAGAACCTGGACCAGATGAAGGACCCGAGGAGGGATCCCGATGGTATATGTATTTTGATGGAGCCTCGAATGCATTGGGTAATGGCATTAGCTCTGTAATTATATCTCCTGAGGGCTGTCATACTCTGTTCACCGCCCGATTATGTTTTAACTGCACCAACAATATGGCGGAGTATGAATCGTGTATCATGGGTCTTCGAGCTGCTATTGACCTGAGGATTAAGTTCTTAAGTGTATTCGGAGATTCCACTCTGGTAATAAGTCAGATCAAAGGCGAGTGGGATACGAAGCACCCGGATCTTATTCCTTACAAGGAGTATGTACTGACATTGCTCCCACACTTTGAGGAGATAACCTTTGAACATATCCCAAGAGAGGAGAATCAGTTAGCGGACGCGCTAGCTACCATGCCTTCTATGTTCAAAGTCAGATGGGACAATGAAGCTCCCTAGATTACCATTGAGAGGTTGGATGAACCCGCACACTGCTGTGAGATCGACACCGAAGAAGTAGCAGATAAACCCTGGTTTCACGAGGTAAAGAGGTATCTTGAGGCTCAAGAATACCCCGAGGGGGCATCCATTAATGATAAGAAGTTTCTGAGAAGGTTCGCTGCGAAGTTCTTCATTAGTAATGGAATCCTCTATAAGCGTAACCATGATTCAACCTTAATGCGGTGTGTAGACAAGAGCGAGGCAGAAAGGATCATGGCAGAGTTACATGAAGGCACCTTCGGAACCCATTCTAGTGGACATACCATGGGGAAGAAAATCCTACGGGCAGGATATTACTGGTCCACTATGGAAACCGATCGTTATCAGCACTCTCGAACCTGTCATAAGTACCAAGTCTATGCTGATAAGGTGCATGTGCCTCCATTCCCTCTGAATGTCTTGATAGCTCCTTGGCCATTTGCAATGTGGGGCGTTGACATGATCGGCGAGATCATACCTACTGCGTCTAACGAACATCGCTTCATTCTAGTAGCAATTGATTATTTCACGAAGTGGGTTGAGGCAGCTTCCTTTTCTACAGTAACCAAGAACATTGTGGCGCGATTCATCCGACACAATCTGATATGTCGATATGGTGTCCCGGAGAGAATTATTACTGATAATGGTATAAATCTCAATAACACAATGATCATCGAGCTCTGTAAATAGTTCAAGATTCAGCATCATAACTCTTCTCCCTATCGGCCGAAGATGAATGGCGATGTCGAGGCTGCTAACAAGAACATCAAAAAGATCATACAAAAGATGGCAGTGACATACAAAGACTGGCATAGGATGTTACCATTCGCTCTTCATGGGTACCGTACCTCAGCACGGACATCGACAGGGGCAACACCCTACTCTTTGGTGTATGGCAAGGAGGCAGTCCTACCCATCGAAGTCCAGATACCCTCTCTCAGGATTATGAAGGATGCGGGTTTGAACGAAGACGACTAGATCCAAACCCGACTTGATCAGCTGAATCTAATCGATGAAAAGAGACTTACTGTTATCTGTCATAGTCAGACGTATCAAAAGCAAATGATCAAGGCTTTTAATAAGAAAGGCAAACGTCAAGAATATCAAGTCGGGGATCTAGTGATTAAACGCATCATACTACCGCAAGGTGGTCCCAGGGGCAAATGGACCCCCACATACGAAGGGCCATTTGTGGTTAAGAACATTTTCTCGGGAGGATCTATGATTCTAACCCCCATGGATGGTGACGACCTGAGACATAGTGAAAAGATACTACGCATAATCAAAGACCCGCTAGGTTGACTGGCCTAGGCAAAAATAAGGGCTTCCTGGCGAACCAAAAGGGTTCGGGCAAAAGTAAGGGATGAAAATGAAAAAGACTGTACACCCGACAAGTCGAAAACCTGAAAAGGTGACTTGGGCAAAAAAGGGTATCCCGGTGGACAGAAAACCCGAAAGGGTGGTCCAGGAAAAAATTAGGAATCAAAGCATAACACTATGTCTCATTGGATCATCTCGCAGCCAGACTTCAGTATCGACTATCAAGCTCAGACAACGCCAATTAATCTGATCCACCTTCGGCCAAGCAGCAAAGTGATGAGACGCTTGAAGATATACAGGCAATAGCAGAGTTGAAACCCGATGGGATTGTTTCACATAGTTGTTTTTTCTTTCTTTTACACAAATTGCATAATTTCTGTTTTTCGGCGGCATTCTCTTACTAGGACGTCAACCTCTTTGTACAAAACGCCTATTACAAGCCAATTTCAAAAATCAATACAAGTCATTTTACGAAACTTCAATCTGTTTCTTTTTATTTTTCTGTTTTGTTTTGCAAGAACGTCCAATGATTTATTTTTGATATATGCATTTGAAAATGATTGCGGCTCATAAGGATTTACATAAGAAACAAAAGACAATTACTCGTAATTCCAGAAACAGGAAAAACAAGAAGTGCCCAAACCTTACAGTTACTCTGCCCATCAGGTACCGGGATAGAGCCAGCTCGAGAACATGAGTAGTGGTACATACACTCCCCACGGAGTAAAAAGCATCCAAAGAGAGCGATGTTAGCTTTCCCAAGCAGGACATAACTCTCCCCAACTAAGGTTCACAATCGCGAGTGAGTCAGTAAGTTTTTCCCCAAGCAGAGATTATGTCTCTCACAAGCGGAAATTCAATCTACGACAAAATTCATTATCACCAGCGACGGAAATTCATCCCTAGCTGAGTTTTTTTCCCTCCAAATCAACAAATCTATCAACAGGGTATCTCCTCTCCAATAGAGTTATTCCCCGCTGAGTTATCCTCAAGCAGGGTCTCTTCCGGCAGAATATTCACCAGCCGAATGGATGTGAATCCCCAGCCAGTCATCTTTGTTCACCATCCCCAACAGAAATAAAGGAAGTATGGTTTTTTACAACAGTCAGGGATTTATTTTCTTGGACTCATATTATTACGTCAGCATTTCATATTTATACATCATGACATGCACATACATTACATATGACATAATCTCAGTTATTTTGAGAACCTCATCACAATGCATCTCATGCATCATACATAACTAACCCTGTATTTATTTCAGGAAAGACAATTCTTATCAACAATTTCCAGCAGGTCCATGATCAACACTCGAAGCTAAATAGAGTAATCATCGGTGCAACAAATGTAAACTTATGCAAGTACTTCATGAAGTCCTACACAGACTCATCCCAAAGCAACCTTACCCAGGTTCCCTCTGCAATTTTACCCAAATTCATTTCGAAGTAACCCTACTATCCAGGTTCCTTCTCACAGCCCTACCTTCCAGGCTTTCATATCGAAGTAACCCTACTATCCAGGTTCCTTCTTACAGCCCTACCATCCAGGCTTTCATATCGAAGTAACCCTACTATCCAGGTTCCTTCTCACAGCCCTACCATCCAGGCTTTCATATCGAAGTAACCCTACTATCCAGGTTCCTTCTTACAGCCCTACTATCCAGGCTTTCATATCGAAGTAACCCTACCTTCAAGGTTCCTTCACACAGCCCTACTATCCAGGCTTTCATATCAAAGTAACCTTACCATCCAGGTTCCTTCTCACAGCCCTACTATCCAGGCATTCATATCGAAGTAACCCTACCATCCAGGTTCCTTCTCACAACCCTACTATCCAGGCTTTCATATCGAAGTAACCGTACTATCCAGGTTCCTTCTCATAACCTTACTATCCGGGTTCTACCTCTCTTATCCTCAGACAGCAGTCCACAACACTGTAAGACCGGGACCCAATCAAATACAATTGATTTCACATTTCCCCAGAAAGTCGCGGTGTAGCATATACCCCGACCAGATACACATTTCACTTCCGCTTCCCCAAACCGAATTTATTCCCCAGTAGATTAATGAATAACTGAAGCTCCTAAAACTCTATTTCTCTCAAGACAGAGACCAGCATTCCCCAGTGAAATCCTCCTCGACAACAGGTATATGGGTTCTCGCAAAGGAATCTCTCATGCGATCGACACCTCTTCGGATGGCATCTTTAAGCCCATCTTCGACAATTCTCTAGCAACCTCCAAATGGCATCTATAAGCCCATTTTTTATATCACAAATCAAATACCACTTCATGCGAGTGCAAACTTATGGGCACTCTAGTGTTCAATCATCTTCCACCTTCAGACACGAAAGGCAAACGAGCCAATCTACATCTTCAGGTTTAAGAAGATTGAACAAGGGCAGCTGTTGTACCCCAAAATTTTCCCTCCCATATTTCTCAACACATGGCAAGTAAGGTCCTCAAATTGCTCAAGGAAGTTCAAGAGTTGACCAGACAAACTATCTCCTAAGGCAGTATACCTCAAATTAGGGTTTCCATCTTCATCAAGATATGTGAACCACAAAGGACTCAAATTCTCACCATATTCCTAATATGTTCTCAAGATCATCCATATCAAGTTTCAAGCCTTGTAGAAGAAGTTTGCTCAGTCAATTGCTCAAATGTCTGAAAATCAACTATACTAGGTCAAAAGTCAATTGTGGCCCACATACAGTCAAACTTCAAGATTTTTGGTCAACATCCTCATTTTGAAGTATTATTAATCATTTGATCAAGGGTTGATCATGATTCCTCAAGGATTGCTCACAATTCATCAAAACCTAAAAGTTGCTAAATTAGGGTTTTGCATGAAAAGTCAACACAACTTTGACCAGGCATAACTTTCTCATACTTTATCAAAAATGACCCATCCAAAGCTCATTTTTAAGATGATGCAATTCCATACAATTCATATTCAGTTCCCAAGTTCAGAATATGTACTCACAAAAAGATATGAATTTTGACATTATATGTCCTTTTGAAAAGTCAACAAAAACACCTTTTGGGTCAAAGCTTCATACATGAACATGGAAGACTCAATTGAGATGAGACCAAAAGGGTTAATTGAAGGACATCCTAAGATTTCTAAAAAGTCCAAGAACACCTCTCTAGGGTCAAAATTGAGAGAGTTATGCATTGGCCAATTTGACCATTTTTGCAAAATTGCCAAAAGTCAAATGTGCTCAAATTTGCATTTTTTGCTAAATGGGCCAAACTTTTTATGCTTGCACCTTAATTATAATGTGGTCCACGACCCAAATGTTCACTCACTAATTATGTGCTTCATTTTTCAATCTATTTTGATTTTTCATTAATTAAAAAGTGAATTAAATCAAATAAATGATGGAAATTAACAAAGATATGATTTGATTTGTTTTTCTGACAGTTTGGTGATCAAGATATTTTGAATAAACAAGATCAATTCGAGTTAAGGCCAATTGGTACAAGAAAGGCATCATTTGGCTCAAAATAGGAACATATCATACAACTTGAAAATCAAATCAAATCTTGGATGAATGCAAATATTCATGCCAAGTTTGTTAACCTAATTCATTTTAGGTTATATAATGAAGCTTGCCAGATCAAAAAACAAGGGTTAGAGGTCGTGAGAAGTGCAGAACAAAACTGAAAAATTCAAAGAAAAGTGGGAGACTAATCTTCTTCCACAAGCCAATTCAAGGTGTGCTAGCTAGCCCAATCGCTTGCTTGACATCTCAGGAAGCTAACAACGTCCTTTGCAAGCTTCAAAACACTCAGAAATGCGCGCTACGCCTCCCACGAGTTGACATATTTTTGCAGTTCGATTATCACAATTCTTGCATATTTAGCACTTTTAATTGTCATAGTTGTGATTATTATCATGTGTGCAAGCTAACAGATTGGTTTAATTGCATTTTTGAAGCTTACATACGCATCTGCCATTATTAGGTTTTTATGTTCATGTTTAGGGGTTTTCAATACAAGTAAAATTAGGCCTTGATTCTGGTACCATGATTCTCGTGAGGATGAGAGGAGTTGATTGGTACCCTTACCTTTCATTTATATTGCTTGTATAGGATTTTAGAATGTCACAGGTTTGTAGTTACAAAAAAGTGTCCGTAGGTAAAAGGGCCAGAGTCTAAAACGACAGAGAGAGGAAGAATACGCTGGCGTGTCAAGCAGCCACTCGTCCATTTGAATTTTTCGCCTTGGATTTAGTTTCTTTTTGTTTTTCTTATATTATGCTTTATTGTTGTTATAATGACAAGTTAACAACGCAGCGCAGCTGGCAAGCAAGCACTGGATTTGAGTATAAGGACATGGGTTCGATCCCCAGGTCCCAGCATTTTATTTGTATTATTCCAGTTAGTTGATCCAGCACGTTTCTCATCATGACGTCCACCATACTACCTCAACATCCATCCTTTGATCCAGCATGCCATCAGATCCAACACCCAGATAGCAAGGGACCACCATACGCCCCAAAGTCAACACTGCATAGGATCAAGCGTGGTCAACCAGGCTTTGGAGTTTTTGGGCCCAGAAATTCAACTTCAAACCCCCCAGAATTGCTAACATTATCAGGCCAATCTCTTCACTTTTTATTTCTTCTTATTTTTTTAATTCTTTTAATATTTTCCTTAATTATTTTAATTAACAAAATTAATCACTTTTTTTACAAAATCATAAAATCAAGAATTCACAAAAAATTAGAATTAGGTTTTTGTTATCAAATTTAATTTAATTTAGTTTAATTTAACTTAGGGAAATTTTAACTTGTTTTTATAATTAAAACCAATTAGAAAAATTAGGTTTAATTTCTTGATTTAATTCTTTTTTTTTTCAAATACAAAAATAGGTTGTTTAGAATTAATTAATTAATTTTCAAAAAATTAACATTAATTAGAACATAGGATTTTCTTTTATTTCAATTATTTCATTATTTCCTTAAATAACAAAACACGACAAAAAAATTATTTTTCTTTAATAAATTGCAATTAGGTTTAGTCAAAGGGTCAAAACCCTAATCGCTTCGCATTTAATTCGTTGCGCGCTTGTTAATTTATTTTGCCATTTTTTGTAACTTCTCACTGGTTTGTAATAGTGAATTTAGGGTTTTATTTATTGTTTAAATCCCTGATTTTTGGTTATGTAATTAATCCCCCTCCCTGAAGCCTTGTAATAGCTAGGTTTATTTTCTCGCATTTTTAATTCCTGCAAATATTTAATTGTGTAGATGTATGGATAATAGGATTGTATGACAAGAATGCATGACAAATTAATACAGTTAGAAAACCCTAATAGGCAAAGATAAATAACTGAAACAAATCACTCGCACATATGACTCTTAGGGTATACTCTCACTTCGGTTGCCTTCGGTAAATGATCATTAAGCATAGGGTGTCTTAGTGGTTTCCCTCATGTCTAAAAAAGATCCAATGTCCCATTCGAATGTTGCCTCGGAAATGTTGCCTCGAATATGATCTTAAGACTCTAGGGTTACTACTAAGGTATCCTAATATTTCTTTAGTGACTGTACGTCCCTTTTGAATTGACCCTTACAACTCTAACAACGATGCTACCTATTTCTCAATAGTAGGATATCGCTGTCTAAAGGAAACAAGAATAGAAACGATCTTTTTTCGAGTAGGTAGATGCTAGTAGGTACTTGCTCAAATCAAAACTTTTCACACTTACACTTTTCAAACAAATTTACAAAACAACTTCGTCACACTCTTGAGGACTGATACAAGGGTTATCACGAAGTAAAATGTTTTCAAAAAACAAAGCACACAAACACCAGAAATTTAAAAATGAACAAGTACCTAAGAGCCCATGGAAAACCATGGATAGAAAGGGTGCTAACACCTTCCCTTTTTATAATCTACCCCCCGTACTCAAAATCTCGAAAAAGGATTTTTTCTGTACTTTTTTCCTTTTCGGTTGGATAAAATAAAAGTCGGTGGAGACTCTTGCTTACCGCGACATTTTGCGAATAAAAAACGTAAAACACAAACCAATATTAGACAGTCGGTTCTGCCACCGTATCACAGATATCTAAATTGATTATCACATAATGAGAGGGTTTAGGATGTCATAACGGTATCAATTTTATTGAAACCTTCCCAAGTCTCTCTAACACAGCCTAAATCGTGACAACTTATATACTTTCAGAGGGTGTGTGCCATGCATAAAAAAGAAAATTTCTGTTGGAGGTTAAAAATTTAAGAATTTGGGAAAATTCAGTGAAAAATAAGCATACAAATTCGATATCACATGCAATGACTCAACCAAATACTGAAAACACATAAAATCCTAAAAACATGCAATAAACTAGAAAAGAATAAATCAAAATAAGAAGCGATAAATGCAAAGTTGTAAAGTTTCTCCCCCACCTTCAACCAAATATTGTCCTCAATGTTTCAGTAAAAAGTGGGAAAAGGAATAAGAACCTGATCAATGCTCTCCTTGATAGTTGCCTTCATGCAACTGATAAGTTCCAAGCAATCAATATCTTTATTTCTACAAACTCAAACAAAAGCAAGAACATTAAAAAACTCGCGGGTTGCCTCCCACGCATCGCTTCTTTTAACGTCGTTAGCTCGAAGACTCAAGAGTGTGAACACTCATGGTGATTCTCTTGAGAATGACTCATCGTCCAGTTTTTAATCGTCTTTGGTTTCCATGGCCACTTATCAAGCCATCTTACATATCCCTCACCTTTTCTTTTCTTTCTTCTGTGGGGTGGTTCCTTCTTTTGAACTTGTGGTGGAGGTTCTGGATCTATCTTGAGTATTAGCTTTTCAAGTTTGTGCTTAGTTATTTCATCCACCACCTCAAAGATTAACCTTCCCCTCTTAAAACTATTGATTTCCCTAGTTTCATGGTCCTCAAATTTTCTCTTTTTATGCAGGACCTCAGGCAAAGGTGCATTGGTGTAGCTATTTCTCAATACCTCCATATATGTTTTAGACTGGGAATCTATCTTTGCTTCCACAAACCCTTGCAGTAAATGAATTGGTGGGGTATAGGGAGGAGGAACAACAATATGTGTTTCCTTCTCTACCTCGTCATCAACCTCCTTTTCGAATGGCGCAGTGTATTTTTCTCAATCTCTACTCTTTTCTTACCAGAACTCTTCTCAACCTTATTATTACTATCTTCAACCTCATTATCACTCTCCTTAGGATATTCGATTTGTTTTTCACTACTGGTTGTTATAACATCCACATGCTCCTCAGGGAAGGGTCCTAGAGGTTTTTGTTCAAGCAAGAAGATTTGAGTCTCCAAGGCCGTGTTGTGAGTCATAAGGGACTCAACCACATTGTTCAGCTCCCTAAGGGTTTCATTATTATGAAGAATTTGTTTTCTTAATGCTTCATTTTGGACATTTTGGGTCTCTACAAAGTGCTCTATCATAGATTCTAGCCTAGAGTGAGTCAGCATCGCATCAAAATTCTTTGTTGATGTTTCGAGGTTTAAATTATGGGATTCATGTGGTTCCTCAAAGTGTGTTTGCATCGCATTTTGTATCTCCACAAAGCATTCTGTCATCATGGTTTCTAGCCTAAAGCGAGTTAGTGTTGCAGTGAGATCCTCCATTAATGTGTCAAGAGTGGAATTTTGGGATTCCTCAAAATACTGGGCATGGTGATTGTAGAGGAAATTTGGTTGAGGATAAGTTAGCGCCGCCTTGTAATCCTCCAGTAATGTTTCGAGATCGGATTTATGGGATTCTTGCGACTCCTCAAAATGTTTGGATTGGTAGTAGAGATAATTGGGGTAAGAGGGAGTTAGTGATGCATCGAAATCCTCCATTATTATTTTGAGGTCGGATTTATGGGATTCTTGTGATTCCTCGAAATACTGAGAATGGGAGTTATAGAAAAATTTGGGTGATACATATTAATTAAGGTAACAGTGCCTTAGTCTATACGGTGCAACAACGAAAATAACAATATTGATTGTTGGTCCCCGACAACGGCGTCAAAAACTTGATGCATCCACAAGTGCACGGAAATATCGAAGTAATATAAAAGATTGTTGAACCCACAAAGACCAATGTCAACCTACTGTAATCTATCGTCGCTTTGTAAAGCTAGGGATAATGATTGAATGATTAAGGGGAAACTAATACTAAAATAAAGACTAAAATAATATTAAAGAAATATATAATAAAAGAGAGGTCAGAATGTGGATTTCGTGCATCTCGGGGACTTTGTAACTTGTTGGCTTACACTGACGTTAGAAAAGTGTTTAGTAGAAAATATCAATTTAAAGACAATATCCCACAATCTTGTGGTTTTGAATAAAGTCACGTTCCTTGACCATGGGATTTTGCTCTCGCTCGCCCATCCTAATCAAGGAACGCATTTTGAAAACTGAACAAGTTCTAATTAATCCTAAAGTGCTCTCAATGTGTTTAGAATTAATGCCTAGTTTCTAAAATTTGGTTCGACCCCCACGCTCTCGCAGTGTCGACTCAAACCTTAGTTATTTTCTCACTCTCGTGGAAAAAATTATGTTAAGTAACCTCTCACTCTCGTGACAAGGCTATTTAAATTAAGTTTAAAGGCAATGACCAAAACAAAATTTTCAAATAAAGATTTTAGCCAACTTTGTTATCGAGTCCCGTCGGAGACGACGATCCTCACATATCGGACTCAAGACAATTTAGCTAAACATGGAATTAAGTTTGAACAAACTAAACATAACGATTTCAATTGAGAACATCATGGTAATTAAATTAAACAAACGAAACAATCAAAATAAGAAATGCGATAAAAAGAAACCTGTAAAAGAAACTGGAATAAACGAAACTGGAATAAACTTCATAATATGCTGACACGCTTAACAATCAGGTACATAATTGATATAAAAGAAAACAAAACCTAAAACTAATGGTGTGGTAATTCCTCGATGTGAGAAACTACCACTTTTATATGGTAAACTTTTCTTCCTAAGAACTAAGAATAATAATCTACTCTGAACAAAAAATGGTGGGACCCCTTTTCATGTAGACCTACATTCCTTTTATAAACTCACTGCAAGATTCTTGTAACTTTCATGGGGACCTTCCATACTAGTGACTTCATGGCTCCCAAAGTATCCGGAAGACTCTGTACGTGGGAGAAATATCAAGGGACCGGGCTCGCAATTTGGTTACGTAGATAAAATCACAAAAATTATACATGCGGCCTTCATAAAAGAGCTATGGCGGTGGCCACAGAAAGCATGGTGGGGGACACGACTTTAAGCTATATGGAGAGGGCCACATAAGATATGGCGAGGGCCACATAAGATGTAGCGAGGGCCACATCCTTCTATGTGAAATTTTCTTTTCTTTTCTCTGCTGCTTTTTGTTAGTTTCCAATTCCTTCCATTCTTTTGCGTATCTTGCCAGTTTCTTACTCTTTTCTCATGGAAGCTTAGTGGATGAAAATACATGAAATACAATAGAAATACCAGCACAATATGACATAAATAAATAAAAACGGTGACATAATTCATGTGAGTCGAGTTGAATAAACGATATAATTTTGCGTTATCTATATTCATTAGAAATGTAAGTAATGAGATTTAGAGAGTTAGGTATACATCTAAATCATCAATATAACCTTCTAATAGAAGTTCTTTATCATGTAACTGGAACACATTTATATATATATATATATATATATATATATATATATATATATATATATATATATATATATATATATATATATATATATATATATATATATATATATATATATATATATATATATATATATATATATATATATATATATATATATATATATATATATATATTCATTAGAAATGTAAGCAATGAGATTTAGAGAATTAGATATATATCAAAATCATCATTATGCTTTCTCCCCCTTTTTGTCATAATAAAAAAGATAATTGTATTGGTTTTATAAAGTAGAGAGTACAGGATAGAAAAACACGACGAAATGAGATACGAAACAACAAAATATGGTTTCCTAGTATTGCCTAAGAGTTGGAGGAAGATGGTAGTTTCTAAAGAATTTTCTAAATCACATTTTCAATTTTGGAGTTAAAGGTGTCCTGCTTATCAAACTTTTCATTGACTCAAGCTTGATGACCTTTCAACTTTTCAAGAGTCCTCAGAAGAATTAAAGTTTCTGAAGGACTTGAAGTTTTTGTGCTGGCTTTTTCAGTGACTTCTTTTTGGAAGCTTCTTCTTGAGGCTTCTTAGCAACTTCTTCAACTCTTTTCTGGGCTTCTAATTCCTGATATTTCTCTTCTTCTTCTTGAACAATCTTTTCTTAAATATTAAGGCCTCAATGGTTTCCCATCTTTTGAACATGTTCCATTTGGTGTTTACACTTAAAGAGAGATAGTTGATGCGAAATTCCTCAGTGAGTCTCTTAACTCTTCTTACCATATTGTCTTTGAAGTTAGATATTACTTCAACAAAATTAGGGCTTGACAGTTTTGGATCATTATTTGGTTTCTTCATTAGAAGTAGTTTCATTAGAAACCATTTCTTTAGAGTTGGGTTAGTTCGTGATGACCATGATATTATCATCGAAGGTTTGGTTATTAGAATTATGAGTCCTTTCTGAATGTTTGTTTCTTCATGAATTAAAGTTTCTGAACCATAATTAGTTGTGTCTCCGAGATCTGTTGATAAAAGTGAGATTTTATGAGGGACTGTAGAAAAGATATTTGTGGAGGATGCATGGGCATATTTTTATGGAGATGAGAACGAAAAGGGAGTGAAATCTTTTGGTTTGAAGAGAACTTTAGAAGTGGTAGGTGATTGGATTTGAGTTATAGATTTCTCAAGAAGAACACAAGTAGTGGTTACTGATGAGATAACACTTTTAAAATCAGAACAAAAAGCGATATTATGGGAGCTAGATGACTTACTCAATGACTCAACATAACTTGCAGAAGCAGCATTTCTTAAGTAGGTTCTGAAGATTCCAAGAAAATAATTCATTTTACCCATCATGGACATCTCAAATTCTCCTTGCATCATTGGTGAAAATTCTTCACACATTTCTTTATTTGAAGAGCCGAAAATGATATCGTCAACATATACTTGAACTAGAAAAGTGTCCCCTTTGATTTTCTTGATAAATAATGTCTTATCAACTATACTCTTTTCAAAACCTTTTTCGTATATGAAGTTACTTAGCCGATCATACCATGCCCTTGGTTCTTGTTTCAAACCATAAAGAGCTTTTCTCAATTTAAATACATGATATGGATTCTTGAAATCTTCGAACTCCTGGGGTTGCTTAACGTAGACTTCTTCATTGATATATCCATTCAAGAATGCGCTTTTGACATCCATTTGGAAAAGTTGAAAATTTAATGAACAAACATAGGAAAGTATAAGACAAATAGCTTCTAACCTTGCAACCGAAGCGAATTTTTCTTCAAAATCTATTCCTTCTTCTTGATTGTAGCCTTGTGCTGCCAACCTTGCTTTGTTATGAACAATTATTCCATTTTCGTCAAGTTTTGTTTTTAAACACCCATCTTGTTCCAATAATGTGTTTGTTGCTTAGCCTAGGGACAAGTTCCCAAAATTGATTCCTTTCAAATTAATTTAACTCTTCTTGCATAGCAATAATCCATTGGTTATCACCTAAGGCTTCGTCAACTTTGGAAGGTTCAATTTGAGAGACAAACACCATGTTTAGACAAGCATCTTTGAGATTTAGTCTTGTTGTCACACCTTGACTTATATCACCAATTACTTCATCAATAGGATGATCTCTATGAGTTCTCCATTCTTTTGGTAGATCATTGAGATTTGATTCTTGTTGGGGTGATTCTTCTTGTTGAAATGGTTGATCTTTGGAAGTATTTTCTTGAGGACCTTATAGTATTTCATGATCATCATCATTACAAACAATATTATCCTCCTTGGAGGGGTTAGATTCATCAAAATATACATGCATTGATTCTTCAATTGTTAAATTTCTTTTGTTATAAATTCTATATGCCTTACTAGAAAGAGAGTAGCCAAGAAAAATACCTTCATCGGATTTTTCATCAAACTTACCAAGGTTATCTTTGTCGTTGTTTAAGACAAAGCATTTGCAACCGAAATTGTGAAAGAAAGCAATATTTAGTTTCCTCCCTTTGAAAATTTCATATGAAGTTTTCTTCAAGATTGGTCTTATGTTAACTCTATTGCTAACAAAACATGCCGTGCTCACCGCATCCGCCCAAAAATATTTTGGAAGATTTGAATCTCTAAGCATCGTTCTTGAAAGCTCTACAAGAGACCTATTTTTTATTTCCACTACTCCATTTTGTTGAGGAGTCCTTGGCGCCGAGAAGTTGTGAGATATTCCATGTTCTCTACAAAATTCTTCAAATAGAGCATTTTGAAATTCTCCGCCATGATCACTTCTTATGGAGGCAATTGTTAGAGACTTCTCATTTTGAACTTGTTTAGAATACTTCTTGAACGCCTTGAATGCATCACTTTTCTGCACTAAAAAGAATGTCCAAGTATATCTATAGAAATCATCAACAATAACCAAAGCATATACATTACGTCTGAAACTTCTTGTTCTTGATGGACCAAATAAGTCCATATGCAACAATTGTAGTGGCCTTGTAGTAGACACCACATTCTTAGATTTGAAAGTTGATTTTGTTTGTTTCCCTTTTTGACAAGCATCATAAAGTCTATCTTTAACAAAATTTCTCTTAGGCAACCCAATGACAAGATCACGCTTGATTAGTGTGATCGGTGGAAATAGAACTGACTGTTTTGAAATGCTGGTTCGCGAAATGTCGCGGTAAGCAAGAGTCGCCACCGTCTTTTATTTTCTCCAACAAGGAAAGGACAAAAGCACAGCAAAATTCCTTTTCGAGATGTTTCTCGGTTCGGGAGGTAGATTATAGAAAGGGAAGGTGTTAGCACCCTTTCTATCCGTGGTTATCCACGGGCTCTTAGGTACTTGCTCACTATGTTTTCAAAAATGTTTGCTTTTCTTGTGTTTGTGGGTTTTGAAAAAGAGTTTTGTTTGAAAACTTCTAGGTAACTCTTGTATCAGTCCTCAAGAGTGTATGAAGTGTTTGTTTGAAAACTTTTTGTTTGAAAGTGTAAGTGCGAAAAGTTGTTTTTTTGTTTTGAAAGAGCAAGTACCAAGGTGAAATCTACCTACTCTAAGGAATTAAGCTGTGTAAATGTCCTTTAGACAGTACTATCCCACTATTGAGAAGTAGGTAGCACCGTCGTTGGAGTTATTCGGGTCAATTCGATTATAGGGACATGTGGTCACTAAAGCAATAGTAGGACGCCTTAGCGGTAACCCTAATGTCCTAGATCCTTTTTATCCGAGGCAACTGTTTCGAGGCAACTTGGATCTTTTAGACAGGAGGGCGACCTCTAAAACACCCTATACTCAATGACCACGTCGAGGCAACCAAGTGAGGCGTATCCTAGGAGTGGCATGTGCGAGTGTGTCAGGATTCATGTTAAATTATCTTGTACATGTTATTGGTGAGCTACGAGTTGATTTTATTTTTCAGGCAAGTCTTGTCATGCATAGTTAACAGTTAATAATTTGCGGAAAGTAAATTGCGGAAAGTAAATCTACGCTATTACAAGGCGTCGGGTATTTACATCGCCAAAAGCATAACCCTTGAAAAGTAAATGCGAGAAAATAAAGGAAAACGATAAAAAAGTCCTAATTACGCTATTACATTCTCGGAGCAGTTGCATAAATATGATCAAAAATAAATATGTGCGCAAAGAAATTAAATCGGGGACGTCCTTAGGGTTTTGACCCCTTTTGAGAAAAGAATGAATTTTTGTCCTTTTTGCATTTAATTAAATGTTAAACCTAAAACTAATTAATTAATTAATTAAAAGAAAAAGTATTTTTTATGTTTTTTATGTTTTAATGAAATAAAATAAAGAAAAAGTCACAAGTTAATAAAAACCCTAATTTCTATATTAATTTTATTTATTGTGAAAAAAATTAAAGTTAACCTAATTAACTAAATTAATTTGTGTTAGTATTTATTTACAAAAAAAAAGTGAAATTAATAAATAATAATTATAATAAAAATATTTACATTTTTTGAATTTATTATGAAAATATAATTTGTGAGGTAATTAAATAATAATAATACTAATTATAATTAATAAAATAATTAAATAGAAATTAAAATAGAAAAGGAAAAGGAATAAAGAAACCAGGGGGTGATGGGCCAGCTTTGGGGGTGAAGAAGCAATTTCTCAGGCCCATTAACGATCAAGCCCTTCTGACTTTTGAGATCCTCCATGGCATAGTTGACTGGGAACATGGTGGTCTACCCATCCTGACCATTGGATTAATGACTGTGGCCACTTGGCGCTTGGATGTGAGAGGTGCATGATAGAACACCTTTGAAAGCCTGCATGGGATTACATATGGAAAAAATAGAAACAATTATTTGGGGGACCTGGGAATCGAACCCAGGTCCCAATGATTCCATGCCAGCACGTCCTCCACTACACCAACTTGCACGCTTTGTTAGTATAATGATAAACAAATATAATATTAAGAAATAATCAATATGCTGGACAAACAAATAAACGCGCGCCCTTTTTGAATGCTCCAACCAGAGGCTTACACGTCCTTAGTCTTCCTCATATTTCCTGTAAAACACAAACAGATAGCGGGGGTTTTTAACCCCCACAACCTGCAATAAGAAAAAATAGCGAATAGAGCTGTGCTCTATATAAATATTTCGCGAGGGTGGATTTTGATTCGTCTGGTTCTGACGGTTTCAACCATATGCCTTAGGGGTCCCAATTTTACTGGATTTGGAAAGCCCTAATTCAAGAACTCATGAACCCTAAAATTCGTTAATGGCACTTTGCGATTCTGCGTGTTATAATTCAATTAACCTGTACCATTAGCTTCATGGGAGTTCTAGCAATGCAAAACACACAAAAAATTACGTTAATGATGCATGAATAATGAGTTACGATTATGGAAAAAATCATCAAACCGTGTGACTGTTCTTGAGGATTCCTTGAGCTTTAACACTTGGTTTTGATTGCAATCCGTCTCTGGGAACCCCTGCAATGTATTAGAAACCACAAAAGCCTTTGAATCACGTTAGAATATGGAAATCAGTTTTCAAATTTCTTGAGTTTTTTTCAATATGGTTATGGCCTTTTCTGCAGCAAATTCACGTGTGCATGAGTAGGATTAGCTTGTGTACTTATAGTAGAATGAAACTAGGTTAAATCTTTGCCAAGAAATCCATGGAATTGATGTTTGTATATTTGATTTGCAATCATATATTTTTGAATATTTTTGATTGGAAAAACTTGCCAAACTTGGAGATTCTTGTCCCTTTGATTTGCACACGAATTGCCAGCATATCTTGAGCTTGTTTGCTTCACAAAAAGATTGAAAAAAATCAAATCTTTGTATTTCCTACATTTTAAATTAATTAAATGAATTAAAATCAATTAAAAATCCAATTAATTAATAAAAAATTAGAAAATAAATTCAAACAATCTCAATGGGTCGTGCATAAGCTTTGAATAAAGTTTCAAGAAGTAATTTGAGGCCCATTAGCAAAAACAAGGTGTTTTGGGCAAAGTTGACTTTTGCAAATTCATAAAAATTTCCCAACTTCTCCAATGCATATCTTGCTCAATTTTGATCATATGAACATGTTCTTGGACATTTTGGAAAGGTCTTGAAGTCATCTAACCAATGCCTTTGGTCCCATGTCATTTGGGTTTACCAATCTCATGTTATGGTCTATGACTTAAAGTGCATTTTTGTTGACTTTTGAAAAGGACCTATAATGTAGAAATTGATAACTTTTTGTGAGAGCATTTATTGGACTTGGAATGTGAAGATGGATTGTAGGAAATCACACCCCCTTCAAAATGAGCATTGGATGGGATTTTTCTGATGAACCATGGAAAAGTTATGCCCTGGTCAACATATAGTTGACTTTTTTTACTGTCCAAAAATAGCAACTTTTAGCATCTTGATGATTTTTGAGCCATTCTTGTGGAATCATGATCAAGACTTGATCAAATGATGATTGTGAACTCAAAATAAGATGTTGACCAAAAATTCTGACTTTTGACTGCAAAATGACCATTTTGCCCCTGCAGTTGACTGTGGATCAAATGAGGCTTTTGACTGTGCAACTTGGGACTGTGAGTCTTGAAACTTGGCATGTAGGTGCTTAAGCATGCATATAGGCCTATGAGACTTGATTGAGCCATTAAAAACCTCAAATTCCTTGAAAGAAACAAAACCCTAATTTTGACTGGCTTAGGAGGCATTTGGACTGTGCAACCTTTGAGAAATCTTGAACCATTTGAAGATGATTCTTGATAAATCTTGAGGAATATGGGAGGGAAAATTTTGGGGTACAACAGTTGCCCCTGTTCAATCTTCTTAAACCTGAGGATATAGATTGGCTTTCGAGCCTTTCGTGATCCGAAGGTGGAAGATGATTGAACACTAGAGTGCCCAGAAATTTGCACTCGCGTAGTGTGGTATCAGCAGTGTGATGTCGGGAATGGGCTTACAGATGCCATTTGGGGAGATGATGGATAGGAGGATGGGCTTATAGATGCCATCTGGATATGTAATGGATAGTTGTGGAGATGGGCTTAAAGATGCCATCCAGGGGTGTCAATCGCGTAAGAGATTCCTTAGCGAGAACTTGCATACCTGAGAAGGAAAGATAGTTTTCCTGTCTAGTTTTAGGTATTGGTCTTCAATTTCTTCATGCAGATACTTTCCTGGCTAGATACAGGTATAGATCTACAATCAATCGCTCACAGATATGCCCTGGCTAGATACAGGTATCGAATTTGGAACTTCAAAAGGTTGGTCGAGATAGCTTTCCTGGCTGGATACAGGTGTAGACCTCTGACCTGAGAAAGAAAGATGACTTCCTGGCTAGATACAGGTATTGATCTTCAATCTCTTCATGCAGATACTTTCCTGGCTAGATACAGGTATAGATCTACAATCAATCGCTCACAAATATGCCCTGGCTAGATACAGGTATCGAATCTGGAACTTCAAAAGGTTGGTAGAGATAGCTTTCCTGGCCTGTTACAGGTGTAGACCTCTGACCTGAGAATGAAAGATAATTTCCTAGCTAGATACAGGTGTTGATCTTCAAACTCTTCATGCAGATACTTTCCTGGCTAGATACAGGTATAGATCTACAATCAATCGCTTACAGATATGCCCTGGCTAGATACAGGTATCGAATCTGGAACTTCGAAAGGTTGGTCGAGATAGCTTTCCTGGCTGGATACAGGTGTATACCTCTGACCTGAGAATGAAAGATAATTTCCTGGCCTGTTACAGGTGTTGATCTTCAAACTCTTCATGTAGATAACTTTCCTGGCTAGATACAGGTATAGATCTATAATCAATCGCTCACAGATATGCCCTGGCTAGATACAGGTATCAAATCTGGAACTTTAAAAGGTTGGTAGAGATAACTTTCCTGGCTGGATACAGATGTAGACCTCTGACCTGAGAATGAAAGATAATTTCCTGGCCTGTTACAGGTGTTGATCTTCAAACTCTTCATGTAGATACTTTCCTGGCTAGATACAGGTATCGAATCTATAATCAATCGCTCACAGATATGCCCTGGCTAGATACATGTATCAAATCTGGAACTTCAAAAGGTTGGTAGAGATAACTTTCCTGGCCTGTTACAGGTGTAGACCTCTGACCTGAGAATGAAAGATAATTTCCTGGCTAGATACAGGTGTTGATCTTCAAACTCTTCATGCAGATACTTTCCTGGCTAGATACAGGTATAGATCTATAATCAATCGCTCACAGATATGCCCTGGCTAGATACAGGTATCGAATCTGGAACTTCAAAAGGTTGGTCGAGATAGCTTTCCTGGCTGGATACAGGTGTAGACCTCTGACCTGAGAATGAAAGATAATTTCCTGGCCTGTTACAGGTGTTGATCTTCAAACTCTTCATGTAGATAACTTTCCTGGCTAGATACAGGTATAGATCTATAATCAATCGCTTATAGATATGCCCTGTCTAGATACAGGTATCGAATCTGAAACTTCAAAAGGTTGGTAGAGATAACTTTCCTGGCTGGATACAGGTGTAGACCTCTGACCTGAGAATGAAAGATAATTTCCTGGCCTGTTACATGTGTTGATCTTCAAACTCTTCATGTAGATACTTTCCTGGCTAGATACAGGTATCGAATCTACAATCAATCGCTCACAGATATGCCCTGGCTAGATACAGGTATCGAATCTGGAAGTTTAAAAGGTTGGTAGAGATAGCTTTCCTGGCTAGATACAGGCGTAAACCTCTGACCTGAGAATGAAATATAATTTCCTGGCCTGTTACAGGTGTTGATCTTCAAACTCTTCATGCAGATACTTTCCTGGCTAGATACAGGTATAGATCTATAATCAATCACTCACATATATGCCCTGGCTAGATACAGGTATCAAATCTGGAACTTCAAAAGGTTGATGGTAATCATCTTTTGATTGACCTTTTCCTGAAAAGGAAAACATTAGTCGTATGCAATGTCATGATGTATGAAATGCATGATGTCATGATGTTCTCAAGAATAAATGAGATTGTGTCGTATGCACTCTATCATGTATGTAAGTAGGAGGTATGAGACGTGATATGTTTATGAATGTATTTTCGTCTGGGAAAATAAATCCTTGACGAATGTCGGGAGCTTGTTAAATCCTGGGCTGATGTTGAAGAGTAGAGTTCTTCGTTTCCGCTGGGGATGCTGATTGCAAGAATAAACCGGTAGGAGAAGATGACTCCGTTGGGGAATAAACCTGATGGAGAGATTACTCTGCGGGGAGCTACTCTGTGGGGAAGAGATACTTCGCTGAGATTTTAACGATAACTCTGCTGGGGATACCGTTGATAAGCTCTGTTGAGGGATTTGATAAACTCCCCTGGGGATTCCTGTTGATAGGCTCTGTTGAGGGATCTGATGAACTCCTATGGGGATAGGAAGAACTTCGCCGAGGACGATCTTTCCGTTGCAATTTGCTGAGGATAACCCAGTTAGACTCTGGTGGGGAATAACCTTTGGATATGGCTGAGGAGATGCATTTGTACTCTGCAGGAGACAAGCTTCCAGAGTCTACTGGGGAGATTGATTCAACTCTCCTGGGGAAACTTTTGGACTACACTGGGGAAATGGCTCCGCTGGGGTGTCTTGTATTCCGCCGGGGAACAATCTTATATTAAGACTGTCGGGGATGCTTGTTGAGGAATATCTGTATACTCTGCTGGAGAATATTGAGATCTTCTGGGGATACCCAACTTCTTTGGGGCTGACAGTAGCCTAACTCTGCTTGAGGAGAGTGTTGCTGACTTGCTAGGGATACTGTGCCTTTTCGGGGCTGATGGGAGACCAACTCTGCTTGGGGAGAGTACTGCTGAATCTTGTCTTACTCTGCGGGGAGTGAAGGTATCTTGGTCGTATTCTTCCGCTGAACTTACCTTGGTACCTTGGTGGACGGAGCAACTAGATCGCTTAGACAATTCTTATTGCCCCTGTTTCTGATGTCACTTGTAATTAGTCCTTTGTTTCGCATGCAAATATTTGTGATCAACAATTAATGTCAAACGCATATATCAAAAATGAACATTGGACGTTCTTTGCAAAACAAAATAGATAAAGGAAAAACAATTTGAAATTTGTCTGAAAAATGAGCTTGTATTGATTTTGAAATTTGCCTGTAAATAGGCGTTTTGTGTACAAGAGGCTGACGTCCTAGTAAGAGAACGCCGCCGAACAACATAGAGTATATACAATTTTGTGAAAAGAAAACAAAACAGCTATGTGAAAAATAATCCAACTGGGTTCCAACTCTGCTATCGCCTTTATGTCTTTGAGCATCTCATCACTTTGCTGCTTAGTTGGAGATGAAGCTGATTGATTGGTGCCGTCCGAGCTTGATGGTTGATGCCGAATTCTGGATGCAAGGTGATCCAATGAGACATAGTATTATGCTTATCCCTAACTTTTGCCTGGACCGCCTTTTCGGGTTTTCAGTCCACCGGGATACCCATTTTTGCCCAAGCCGCCTTTTCAGGTTTTCGACTTGCCGGGTGTACAGATGTTTTCATTTCATCCCTTATTTTTGCCCGAACCCTTTTGGTTCGCCGGGAAGCCCTTATTTTTGCCTAGGCCAGTCGACCTAGCGGGTCTTTTATTCATGCGTAGTATCTTTTCACTATATCTGCATTGGCGGGGTGAGGAAGGTCGTCACCATCCATGGTGGTTAGAATCATAGCTCCTCCTGAGAAGATGTTCTTAACCACAAATGGCCCTTCGTACGTAGGGGTCCATTTGCCCATGGGATCACCTTGAGGTAGAATGATGCGCTTGATTACCAGGTCCCCAACTTGATACTCTTGTCGTCTGACTTTCTTGTTAAATGCCTTGATCATCCGTTTTTGGTACGTCTGACCATGACAAATAGCAGTGAGTCTCTTTTCGTCAATTAGGTTTAGTTGATCAAGCCGGGTTTGGATCCAGTCATCTTCGCTCAAACCTGCATCCTTCATTATCCGGAGAGAGGGTATCTGAACTTCAATAGGCAAGACTGCCTCCATGCCATAGACCAAGGAAAAGGGAGTTGCCCCTGTTGATGTTCGTGCTGAGGTACGGTACCCATGAAGAGCGAACGGTAACATCTCGTGCCAATATTTGTAGGTCACTGTCATCTTCTGCACAATCTTCTTGATATTCTTATTAGCTGCTTCTACAGCCCCATTCATCTTCGGTCGGTAGGGAGAAGAGTTGTGGTGCTGTATCTTGAATTGCTCGCAGAGCTCAGTGATCATCTTGTTGTTAAGATTGGTACCATTATCCGTAATGATCCTTTCTGGTACACCATATCGACAGATCAGGTTATGCCGAATGAACCGTGCCACGACATTCTTGGTTACGGTGGCAAAGGAAGCTGCTTCAACCCACTTTGTAAAGTAATCAATCGCCACCAGGATGAAGCGATGCCCGTTGGATGCCGTAGGTCTGATCTCGCCGATCATATCAATGCCCCACATTGCAAAAGTCCAGGGTGTTGTCATGAAGTTCAAAGGAACTGGAGGAATGTGCACCTTATCAGCATAGATTTGGCATTTGTGACATGTCCGAGAATGTTGATAACAGTCGGCTTCCATTGCGGACCAGTAATATCCTGCCCGAAGGATTTTCTTTGCCATGGTATGTCCACTGGAATGTGTTCCGAAGGTACCTTCATGCAGCTCTTCCATGATCCTTTCTGCTTCAGTTTTATCCACACAACGCAGTAAGGTTGAATCATGGTTTCGTTTGTAGAGAATGTCATTGCTGAGGAAGAACTTCGCCGCGAACCTTCTCAGAAACTTCTTGTCATTAACAGATGCGCCCTCGGGGTATTCTTGAGCCTCAAGGTACCTCTTCACTTCATGATACCAGGGCTTTTCTGTTACCTCTTCGGTCTCAAGATCACAACAATGTGCAGGTTCATCCAACTTCCAAATAATGATCCAGGGAGCCGCGTTGTCCCATTTGACTTTGAACATAGAAGACATCGTAGCCAGCGCGTCCGCTAACTGATTCTCCTCTCTTGGGAAGTGCTCAAAGGTTATCTCCTCGAAATGGGGAAGCAACGTCAATACATACTCCTTGTAGGGAATAATATTTGGGTGTTTCGTATCCCAATCGCCTTTGATCTAACTGATCACGAGAGCGGAATCTCTGAAGACACTCAGAAACTTGATCCTTAGGTCAATTGCAGCTCGAAGACCCATGATGCAGGCTTCATACTCCGCCATATTGTTGGTGCAGTTGAAACATAGTCGGGCGGTAAGTGGAGTATGAGAGCCTTTTGGAGATATGATCACAGCGCCAATACCGTTACCCAAAGCGTTTGAGGCTCCGTCAAAGTGCATAGACCATCAGGATCTTTCCTCAGGTCCTTCATCTGGTCCAGGTACTTCACAATCAGTTACTACCATGGTATTCTCGTCTGGAAATTCAAAGTTCATAGATTAGTAGTCATCCACTTCCTGATGTTCCAAATGGTCTGCCAATACACTTCCCTTGACTGCTTTCTGAGTCGTGTACTAGATGTCATATTCAGTCAATATCATCTGCCATCTTGCTATTCTTCCGGACAAGGCAGGCTTTTCGAATATGTACTTGATTGGATCCATCTTTGAAATCAATAGAGTAGTGTGAATCAACATATACTGTCTCAGCCGGCGAGCAGCCCATACCAAAGCGCAACAAGTTTTCTCGAGTAGTGAGTATCGGGTCTCATAGTCGGTAAACTTTTTGCTAAGGTAATAAATAGCGTGCTCTTTTCGGCCAGACTCGTCATGCTGCCCCAGCACACATCCCATTGAGCTGTCAAGTACTGTTAAGTATAAGATTAGAGGTCTCCCTTCAACCGGTGGCATAAAAATGGGTGGCTCTTGGAGATACTCTTTGATTCTTTTGAAAGCGGCCTGACATTCATCATTCCAACGTACTACTTGATCTTTCTTCAGTAGCTTGAAGATTGGTTCACAGGTAGCAGTTAGATGCGAGATGAATCGGGCAATGTAGTTCAGCCGTCCTAGAAAGCCTCTGACTTCTTTCTCTGTCTTGGGAACTGGCATCTCTTGTATGGCTTTCACTTTGGCAGGGTCCACTTGAATACCTTTGTCGCTCACGATGAAGCCTAGCAGTTTTCCAGATCTCACCCCAAAGGTGCACTTGTTCGGGTTCAACCTCAGCTTGTACAACTTCAGACGGTCAAACAGCTTCTGTAGATGGTCAAGGTGTTCCTCCTCAATTTGGGACCTTGCAATCATATCATCGACGTATACTTCAATCTCATGATGGATCATGTCATGAAACAAAGCAACCATGGCACGTTGGTAGGTTGCCCCAGCATTTTTCAACCCAAACGGCATGACCTTGTAGCAAAAGGTGCCCCACTGAGTAACAAAAGTGGTCTTCTCCATGTCTTCAGGAGCCATCTTGATTTGATTATAACCGGAGAAACCGTCCGTGAAGGAGAATACCTTATGCTGAGCAGTATTGTCAACCAGAACGTTGATGTGAGGCAGAGGGAAGTCATCCTTGGGGCTCGCCCTGTTCAAATCCCTGTAGTCAACACACATTCTGACCTTACCATCTTTCTTCAGTACCGGAACCACGTTGGCAACCCACTGAGGGTAAGAAGTCACTGCTAGAAAACCGGCGTCGAATTGTTTCATAACCTCAGCTTTGATTTTCTCGGACATCTCTGGATGCATACGGCGGACCTTCTGTTTTACCGGAGGGCAGTCTTCCTTGGTAGGCAGGTGATGAACCACAATGTCGGTATCCAACCCAGGCATATCTTCGTAAGACCAGGCAAAGATTTCCACATAGTCATGCAGCATCTGAATCAACCATTGTTTCATACTAGCCTCCAGATTTGCACCAATCTTGACTTCCTTTCTGTTTGTCTCAGTACCCAGATTTACCGTTTCCACTGGCTCTTCATGTGGCTGAATGGCCCTCTCTTCCTGGAGTAGCAGTCTTGCAAGCTCACCAGGCACTTCACAATCATCTTCACCTTTATCTTCGGCTAAGTTGATCGGATTTTCGAATTCATAACTGGCAGTAGCAGAGTCGTTACCAGTGAGATCCAGAGTGGATTGGAACCTGTATAGGTGAGTGTGTGTAAATATAGCTATTTTGAAATATATAATAAAGAAAGACAAGGAGCGCAAGATTTGAAATGCAAAAAACGTCCAATGCTTTTATTAATGATATATGAAAATGACACACAAAAGCCCTCACAAATGAAGCCACGGTGCCCCGGGTAAGACACCGGGCCATAAAGTTCCAAATTATTGTTTGTTACAAATTCAAAACAAAGGAGTTCATTACTGAGTGACAAAAGTAATAGGTATGAAGTCTTTCGCAGTCCAGTTGCTTGGTCCACCGTTGGTCGTTGGATAGATCCAGCTGTCGAATTCAGATTCCTCCACGTCGTCTTCAATAGCATTTACTCCCGAGTTGGTGATGAATACAGGAGGTCTTCCAATCCTTGCCTTACGAACAGCCCTCTGAGCCTCTACAGTGAAACCCAAACCAAACTTGTCAGTATTTGGAGTGAAATCAGGAAGTCGGCCCCAGTTTTCACACTCACCCTTCTCAACAACAGCCCGGGCATCCTTTAAGGAAGCTATCTTCAAAGGAGAATCTTCGATCACGGTTTCAGCTGACGCCAGTGTCTGAGGAACCTCTTCAAAGTGTTGAAAGGGGGTCTCAATGAACTCCCCATCCATTTCTATGTACCAGAACGAGTTAAGGTGGCTGACCATGTACTCTTCCTCCCCCTGAACTGTCACAATCTTCCCCTTGACTGGGTACTTCAGCTTCTGATGTAGTGTAGAGGTCACAGCTCCTACTTTATGGATCCACGGACGACCCAGCAGGCAAGAATAGGACGGCCGAATGTCCATCACATAGAATGTTGAATCAAAGACCTGCGAACCAACCCTGATTGGAATATCAACCTCACCATGCACCATCCTTTTGGACCCGTCAAAGGCCCGGACAACAATGTTACTTGGCTTCAGCTCCAAACCCTCGCAATCCAACCTGTCTAGAGCTTTCTTGGGTAATACGTTCAACGAGGAACCAGTGTCAACCAGCACATGGGCAAGAGTAGTGCCCCTGCATTCAATGGAGACATGTAGGGCATCGTTATGGTTTTTCCCTTTGGCAGTCAGATCAGCGTCGGAGAAACCCAGACCATTATCAGCAGTTAAGTTGGCCACACAATCGGTAAATTGATTAGCTGACGTCTCTTGTGGCACGTGGGCCGTCTTCAGGAAGGTAATCAAGGCCTTGGCATGGGCATCTGAACACAACAACAGTGATAGCATAGAAATTTTTGATGGGGTGTGCCCCAGCTGCTCAACTACATTGAAATCACTCTTCTTGATAATCTTAAGAATCTCCTCCATCTCCTGCTTGGAAGCTTCAACAGTGGTTGTCTTTGGTGCCTCCGTCTGGGCAGGCATATCAGTAGCAATCCCTTTTCCCCGAGCGTTAGATGACTCGGAAGCAGGGGTAGAAATAGGAACTTGGTCAGGCAGGGAAACAGGCATACTTGCAGGTGTGATGACAATAGGTCTCTGAATAGCTGGCAGCGTAATATCTGGTGAGAACAGTCTACCACTAAGAGTGACTCTAGCAGGCCCGGTGATGTTACTGACGCCGGTACTAGTATCGAACTCTTGTTTAACTCCAAGCACATAAACATCTGCCCCATAGTGCCACGGGACAACTTTGTCATATGTATAAGGGAGGGGCCCCGGAACAGTGATGATGATAGGAACAATCTTCTGAGTAGACATGATTTTGACAGGCTTCCTCGGGGGAGCCTTGGGAGAGTTGTTGAAAATAGTAACAATGGACACTTCTTCAGTAGGGGTAGCAGGAACAACAATCTTCTCGAAAAAGATCTCTTTGTTTTCCATCAGGTTTTGGACGCCTGATTTCAACAAAGGACAACCAGCAGGTGAAACAGAACATAGATGGCAACCTTTACTACATCCCGGAAATAAACCGGCTAGCAACAGGTTTCTCTTGACAGTCAACAACGGAGTAACAATATCATCCACAGAGGCTACATACAGGTCTTCCTCTACAACATTCACTCCATGCTTGGGCATGGGAGCAGTCACAACATTAGGCCTTTCTGGCACCTCGAACTCTATCTCTTTAGCATCAATAAGGTCCTGAACCTTATTCCTCAGAGCCCAACAATCATTCGTAGTATGCCCCGGGCTGTCAGAGTGATAAGTACAACGGCGTTGGGGTTGTACTTTGGGGATGTGGTGTTCACTACCTTTGGAGCTTCTTTTATAGTTACCAGATTGGTTGACAGTAGCTGCGGCAATATCTGGGACAAGGTCATACTGAGCCGAGTGAACTGCCTTTTAGGTCTCTTACCCCTTGGTTGGTTATATTGCTGAGGAGCAGCAGCAGGCTTTGAGATTACCACCGCGTTGACAGCTTGGCGGCGTTCCAGTTTATTTTGTCTCCTTGAACCATAAAAAACACTAGATTCTTTCTTGAAGGGCTTCTTTTTAGTGCTCGAGGAGGCACCTTTCTGTATCTTCCTAGACTTGATACCAGCTTTTATCCTCTCACTAGTCAAGATCAGATCTGTAAACCCAGCAAAAGAATTCCCAATCAGATGGTTGAAGAAAGGACCAGACAGGGTCCCCAAGAACATATCAACGAGCTCACGGTCAGTCAAAGGTGGCTGCACCCTTCCAGACAGGTCTCTCCACTTTTGGGCATATTCCTTAAATCCTTCACCCGTCCCTAGTGACATACCCTGGAGTTGGGTACGCGTAGGAGCAAGGTCGGAATTATACTGATACTGCTTATAAAACGCAGTAGCCAAGTCCTCCCAGTTACGAATGCTGGCTCCATCTAGCTGATAGAACCATTCGGGTTGAGTCCCTGAAAGACTATCCTGGAAGAAATGGATCCATAAATTCTTGTCAGCGGTATAAGGTTGGATCTTCCTTACATACGATCGGAGATGCAGCTTAGGACAGGAAGCTCCGTCGTACTTTGCAAAAGCAGGCGCCTTGAACTTGTGGGGGATCACCACCCCAGAGGATAAGCCTAGGTCCCCAAAGTCCAACCCAGGCACATGTTGAATCTCCATAGCACTTAGGCAGTCCTCCAGTTGTTTGTACATGTCCTCAGCAGGAGGGTACTGCTCATCATTATAATTTGTCTCGTTGTCAGAGACCACGGGACAAGGAACCCTTCTCTCTTGGGGACTGTCTTTCCCTACAGAGGAAGTAGTCAGATCAACCTCATTTTGGAGTCCATTCCCAAATCTGCGTCCAGTGTTGAACAGCACAGTCCTCTTCTTCTTCTTCTTCAGAATCAGAGTCTTCAACTCCTGTTGACCCTGGGCTAGGCTCATGACCAACTCTTGGAACTGTGCGTTCTGGGCCTGGAGGGCCTTGATAGCTTGTTCAGTAGTAGGTTCAGAAGAATGATGATTGCTGAAATAAACAGCGAAGAAGATGAGTGACCTGTGAAAAAGGGTACCTGTTATGCATATGATGAATGGAATGCGTATGATTTATGTTTTCAAAGACAATCGGGATTCAACTTTGTAGACAAAAAGGAAACAAACTTTATTAGATTCAACTTTGGAATTTAAATTGTTCAACAACTTGCCCTTAGGAGTTACATAAATGAAAATACTGAAAAGTAAACAAAAGCTATAAAAGAAACATCAAAGGCCCATCAGTGCTCCTATGGCCTCTTCTTCTCAGTACGGATATAGTCATTCAAGATCCGCTCGTTCTCCAATTGCTTGGTCAGCTTCTGTATTTTCTGTTCTTGTTCATTGAACCTTTCCCGATAAGAATCCCGTTCTTCCTGCAGTTGTTCCCAAGACCTTTTCAGTGTGTTAACATCAGTGGGTATCTGAGGATAAAGAACAGTTGGAGGAACCCCTTCTCTATCAGGAAACTCAAGAATAATAGGCATGACAGCTTCGTATGGCATACCTAACTTCTGAGCACGGATGCGGACCCACCTGTAGTAGGATTCCATAGGCAGAGAAGTCTTTGGTCCCAACTCATGTGGGTCAGCTTTGTGAATTCTGTCCCAAGCCCGGATGAATCTACGGCGTAGCTCGTCACTATCTACCTGAAACTCAAAACTGATGTGAGGTACCAACATCTCATGAGGCCCTGCTCTTCTGGATCTTCCAAACTGACAGAGAGCTAAACATGGATTATAAGAGATTCCTCCCTGGGTACCGATCAATGGGACATTAGGATACTCTCCGCAATGGTCAATAACAGCCACCTCATCTAAACCTCTGAGAGTCCAAATGATGTCATTATCAGTGAGAGACATTAACCTATGAGCCCAGCCCCTTCCTTCTTTGTTCTTCAGCACAAACTTAGGGAGGTGCGAAATAAACCACCTCACTAACAAAGGAGCACAACACCACAAAGTTCCCCGTCTTCGGGCAGTACGAGCATAGAGCTGTTGCAGGATATCACCCAAGAGAGTGGGTACCGGGTTCTGAGAGATGAAGATCCTTATAGCGTTGACATTAACAAAGGTATCAGGATTTGGAAACAATACTAGACCATAGATTAGGAGAGCCAGAATGTCTTCGTACGCCCTGAAGTCTAAGTCATTCCAGAAACTATTAGCTTTGCCAATCAGAAACTTAGCCAAAAAGCCTTTAACTCCGCTTCTAGTCTCCCAGTTATCCATTACCTCTTTGTTGGTCAAGGGAAGGGCTGTAGCAATCTCCTCAAGCCTAAGAGTCTTTTCCCAACTAGTGAATGGAGTCTGTTCCAAAACAGGGATACCAAGCAAATCAGAGAATTCTTCCAGGGTAGGGACCAGCTGGAAGTCTTGAAAGGTGAAGCAATGGTATAGGGGATCATAAAACTGGGTCAGGACACTCATTAGTTGTTGGTCCCACTTTGAAGTGACTAAACCGAGAAGAGAACCATGCCTCTTGATGAAGGAAGTAGTATTTGGAATTCTGTCAACCAATTCTTTAAGCAAATCAGGTGGGTGAACAAAGTTGAGCCAGATAGTATTCCTTCGCATAGGCATCATGATGTCCTACAAAACAGAGCAAAGATGAAACCCTCTTGTCTTTGAAATGGGTTAGTCCTTATGCAGGATGCATGCAATGTTATGATGGTATGATTTCATGGTAAAGCACACCACAAGTATTCACAAAAGGCAAACATGGTAAGGCACACAAGTCAGACAAGACAACCCTTAGATTTCAGGCCAGCATGAAGTTTAGGTACTACCCTCTTTCAGTTTCAGTTGGTTAAGACCTGTCCTAGAAAATAGTAACCGGGTTCTAGAGGATCTCAATATCACTGACTACCCTCAACCGGTCATAACTCCAGCTTCGCAACCTTTTCTTGCGGCTGGAACCATCGCGGGAGTTTAGCCTCAATGAGTGTAGCATACTGCTACTGGTCTATGGCTAAGTTGGGTCAATTTAAGGTTCTAAGGTCATTTGGTGCTTAATGACTCCTCAGAAGACCCATATTCTCCTCGTTCCAACACAAGGGATATCGGTACAGACCAAGGTGTCACACCAACGTAGCTACTGCTTCACCCGTGTCGGTCTACGCCGGACAGGTCCCTCACAGCTTTTTGCTACCTAAAGGGTATTCCCCAGATCCGGGTTAGGATCTATGAAACTCCGATGCAAGCCCACAATATTAAAGCAAACAAAGCATTCAATTGAAAACATAAAATGATCTAATCCTAAGGTACACCTCACTTATTAATTTTCCCAAGCAGAGTCGCCGGTTCTGTGATCGGTGGAAATAGAACTGACTGTTTTGAAATGTTGGTTCGTGAAATGTCGCGGTAAGCAAGAGTCTCCACCGTCTTTTATTTTCTCCAACAAGGAAAGGACAAAAGCACAGCAAAATTCCTTTTCGAGATGTTTCTCGGTTCGGGAGGTAGATTATAGAAAGGGAAGGTGTTAGCACCCTTTCTATCCGTGGTTATCCACGGGCTCTTAGGTACTTGCTCACTATGTTTTCAAAAATGTTTGCTTTTCTTGTGTTTGTGGGTTTTGAAAAAGAGTTTTGTTTGAAAACTTCTAGGTAACTCTTGTATCAGTCCTCAAGAGTGTATGAAGTGTTTGTTTGAAAACTTTTTGTTTGAAAGTGTAAGTGCGAAAAGTTGTTTTTTTTGTTTTGAAAGAGCAAGTACCAAGGAGAAATCTACCTACTCTAAGGAATTAAGCTGTGTAAATGTCCTTTAGACAGTACTATCCCACTATTGAGAAGTAGGTAGCACCGTCGTTGGAGTTATTCGGGTCAATTCAATTATAGGGACATGTGGTCACTAAAGCAATAGTAGGACGCCTTAGCGGTAACCCTAATGTCCTAGATCCTTTTTATCCGAGGCAACCGTTTCGAGGCAACTTGGATCTTTTAGACAAGAGGGCGACCTCTAAAACACCCTATACTCAATGACCACGTCGAGGCAACCAAGTGAGGCGTACCCTAGGAGTGGCATGTGCGAGTGTGTCAGGATTCATGTTAAATTATCTTGTACATGTTATTGGTGAGCTACGAGTTGATTTTATTTTTCAGGCAAGTCTTGTTATGCATAGTTAACAGTTAATAAATTGCGGAAAGTAAATCTACGCTATTACAAGGCGTCGGGTATTTACATCGCCAAAAGCATAACCCTTGAAAAGTAAATGCGAGAAAATAAAGGAAAACGATAAAAAGTCCTAATTACGCTATTACATTCTCGGAGCAGTTACATAAATATGATCAAAAATAAATATGCGCGCAAAGAAATTAAATTGGGGACGTCCTTAGGGTTTTGACCCTTTTTGAGAAAAGAATGAATTTTTGTCCTTTTTGCATTTAATTAAATGTTAAACCTAAAACTAATTAATTAATTAAATAAAAGAAAAAGTATTTTTTATGTTTTTTATGTTTTAATGAAATAAAATAGAGAAAAAGTCACAAGTTAGTAAAAACCCTAATTTCTATATTAATTTTATTTATTGTGAAAAAAATTAAAGTTAACCTAATTAACTAAATTAATTTGTGTTAGTATTTATTTACAAAAAATAAAGTGAAATTAATAAATAATAATAATAATAAAAATATTAACATTTTTTGAATTTATTATGAAAATATAATTTGTGAGGTAATTAAATAATAATAATACTAATTATAATTAATAAAATAATTAAATAGAAATTAAAATAGAAAAGGAAAAGGAATAAAGAAACCAGGGGGTGATGGGCCAGCTTTGGGGGTGAAGAAGCAATTTCTCAGCCCCATTAACGATCAAGCCCTTCTGACTTTTAAGATCCTCCATGGCATAGTTGACTGGGAACATGGTGGTCTACCCATCCTGACCATTGGATTAATGACTGTGGCCACTTGGCGCTTGGATGTGAGAGGTGCATGATAGAACACCTTTGAAAGCCTGCATGGGATTACATAAGGAAAAAATAGAAACAATTATTTGGGGGACCTGGGAATCGAATCCAAGTCCCAATGATTCCATGTCAGCACGTCCTCCACTACACCAACTTGCACGCTTTGTTAGTATAATGATAAACAAATATAATATTAAGAAATAATCAATATGCTGGACAAACAAATAAACGCGCGCCCTTTTTGAATGCTCCAACCAGAGGCTTACACGTCCTTCGTCTTCCTCATATTTCCTATAAACTACAAACAGATAGCGGAGGTTTTTAACCCCCACAACCTGCAATAAGAAAAAATAGAGAATAGAGCTGTGCTCTATATAAATATTTCGCGAGGGTGGATTTTGATTCGTCTGGTTCTGACGGTTTCAACCATATGCCTTAGGGGTCCCAATTTACTGGATTTGGAAAGCCCTAATTCAAGAACTCATGAACCCTAAAATTCGTTAATGGCACTTTGCGATTCTGCGTGTTATAATTCAATTAACCTGTACCATTAGCTTCATGGGAGTTCTAGCAATGCAAAACACACAAAAAATCACGTTAATGATGCATGAATAATGAGTTACGATTATGGAAAAAATCATCAAACCGTGTGATTGTTCTTGAGGATTCCTTGAGCTTTTAACACTTGGTTTTGATTACAATCCGTCTTTGGGAACCCCTGCAATGTATTAGAAACCACAAAAGCCTTTGAATCACGTTAGAATATGGAAATCAGTTTTCAAATTTCTTGAGTTTTTTTCAATATGGTTATGGCCTTTTCTGCAGAAAATTCACGTGTGCATGAGTAGGATTAGCTTGTGTACTTATAGTAGAATGAAACTAGGTTAAATCTTTGCCAAGAAATCCATGGAATTGATGTTTGTATATTTGATTTGCAATCATATATTTTTGAATCTTTTTGATTGGAAAAACTTGCCAAACTTGGAGATTCTTGTCCCTTTGATTTGCACACAAATAGCCAGCATATCTTGAGCTTGTTTGCTTCACAAAAAGATTGAAAAAATCAAATCTTTGTATTTCCTACATTTTAAATTAATTAAATGAATTAAAATTAATTAAAAATCCAATTAATTAATAAAAAATGAGAAAATAAATTCAAATAATCTCAATGGGTCGTGCATAAGCTTTGAATAAAGTTTCAAGAAGGAATTTGAGGCCCATTAGCAAAAACAAGGTGTTTTGGGCAAAGTTGACTTTTGCAAATTCATAAAAATTTCCCAACTTCTCCAATGCATATCTTGCTCAATTTTGATCATATGAACATGTTCTTGGACATTTTGGAAAGGTCTTGAAGTCCTCTAACCAATGCCTTTAGTCCCATGTCATTTGGATTTACCAATCTCAAGTTATGGTCTTTGACTTAAAGTGTATTTTTGTTGACTTTTGAAAAGGACCTATAATGTAGAAATTGATAACTTTTTGTGAGAGCATTTCTTGGACTTGGAATGTGAAGATGGATTGTAGGAAATCACATCCCCTTCAAAATGAGCATTGGCTGGGATTTTTCTGATGAACCATGGAAAAGTTATGCCCTAGTCAAGATACAGATGACTTTTCTACTGTCCAAAAATAGCAACTTTTAGCATCTTGATGATTTTTGAGCCATTCTTGTGGAATCATGATCAAGACTTGATCAAATGATGATTGTGAACTCAAAATAAGATGTTGACCAAAAATTCTGACTTTTGACTGCAAAATGACCATTTTGCCCCTGCAGTTGACTGTGGATTAAATGAGGCTTTTGACTGTGCAACTTGGGACTGTGAGTCTTGAAACTTGGCATGTAGGTGCTTGAGCATGCATATAGGCCTATGAGACTTGATTGAGCCATTAAAAACCTCAAATTCCTTGAAAGAAACAAAACCCTAATTTTGACTGGCTTAGGAGGTATTTGGACTGTGCAACCTTTGAGAAATCTTGAACCATTTGAAGATGATTCTTGATAAATCTTGAGGAATATGGGAGGGAAAATTTTGGGGTACAACAGTTTCCCCTGTTCAATCTTCTTAAACCTGAGGATATAGATTGGCTTTCGAGCCTTTCGTGATCCGAAGGTGGAAGATGATTGAACACTAGAGTGCCCAGAAATTTGCACTCGCGTAGTGTGGTATCAGTAGTGTGATGTCGGGAATGGGCTTACAGATGCCATTTGGGGAGATGATGGATAGGAGGATGGGCTTATAGATGCCATCTGGATATGTAATGGATAGTTGTGGAGATGGGCTTAAAGATGCCATCCAGGGGTGTCGATCGCGTAAGAGATTCCTTAGCGAGAACTTGCATACCTGAGAAGGAAAGATAGTTTTCCTGTCTAGTTTTAGGTATTGGTTTTCAATTTCTTCATGTAGATACTTTCCTGGCTAGATACAGGTATAGATCTACAATCAATCGCTCACAGATATGCCCTGGCTAGATACAAGTATCGAATTTGGAACTTCAAAAGGTTGGTCGAGATAGCTTTCCTGGCTGGATACAGGTGTAGACCTCTGACCCGAGAAAGAAACAAAACCCTAATTTTGACTGGCTTAGGAGGCATTTGGACTGTGCAACCTTTGAGAAATCTTGAACCATTTGAAGATGATTCTTGATAAATCTTGAGGAATATGGGAGGGAAAATTTTGGGGTACAACAATTAGTTTATTCAAGTGTTCCATGTGAATATGAGCAATTCTTTTGTGCCAAAGCCATGAATCATCGCTGTTCTCCATGAGACATTTTACCTTCAAAGATGGATCATCAAGGGAAATCATAAATATATTATTAATTCTTTTACCTTTAAGTATAACCTCATGTGTGACTTCGTCTTCTATCAAGCATTCATCTTTGGTGAACTTGATCTTGAAGCCTTTGTCACAAAGTTGGCTAATACTAAGAAGATTGTGCTTTAGTCCTTAAACATAAAGAACATCTTCAATGGATGTTAAAGGTGGAGCACCAACTTTGCCTTTGCCAATAATTCTTCCCTTATTATTGTCTCCATAAGTGACAAAACCCTTGGCCTTTAGTACTAGATTTAAAAATTGGTTTAAGTGTCCCGTCATATGCTTTGAACAACCACTATCAAGATACCAAAGATTGCATGTGGTCTTCAAGCATACCTACAAAATAAATTAGGTTTTATTAGGTACCCAAGTTGCTTTGGGTCCTTCATAATTAGTACCTTTCTTTACCCACACATAATGCCCACTTGCCACACTAAAGTTTCTAACATATCAAGCATTAGGTGTATGGCCTTTAATACCACAATAAAAACAAGTAGGTACAAAATTACTTCTATATCTAGAAGGATAGGATTTTTTTCTTAGGAAATGTTTTCTTATTGGGATAATGATGAACCACTTTAGGTTTGTTCACTTTCTCTTCGGATGATTGATCACTAACCTTAACAAAGATAGTTTTATTAGAACTTGGTTTTGAAAACTTTGAATATGCAAGTCCACTTTTATCATTGGAATATCTTTGTTGGCTAAGAACACCTTCCAATCCAATTTGACCTTTTTCATATCTTTCAATAACTCTTTTTAATTGGACAATTTGGAAAGAGAGTCATTCACAATTTTTGCATACAAAATTCTGTTTCTGTTCATCACTTAATTTTTGTTTTTCTTCTTTGAAATCTTTTTCCATAGTTTCACATTTTTATTCTAAAGATGAAATTTGTTTCTTTTGAGATGAAATAGTTTTATACCGAATTTTGCATTCATTTAATAGTTCATGTATAGCACCTTGTGCATCACTATCAAAAAGGGATAATTCATTACTAACCTCATCATCTTCATTATCAGAATGGTGTGAGGCAATAATGCTAGATTTGCACTTTCATCACTATCGAAATCGGATGAAGAACTTATTTCATTATCCACCCATGCAACATAGGCCGTTTTGTTCTTAAATTCCTTTTTGCTTTTGTATCCACCTTTCTTGGAGAGTTTTGGAGAATCCGGCTTGATATGACTTTGCTTACCGCATTCATAACATGTGACTTCTTGTGTTGATGTGGAAGCTTCCCTTTTCTTAAATTGTTTCTTTCTTTTTGCATGAGAAAGGGATTTGTCATTTCTACTAAAAAACTTACCAAGCCTTTTAACAAGAAGCATGAAATTTTCATCTTCTTCCGGATTGTCTTCCTTTTCAACTTCCTTGGAATCAATCTTTTAGATGATTTGTCAAGTGCACGAATCTCTTTTGCAAGTCAAGGATGGTTTCTCCGGGCTGCATTCTAAATAACTCATATTCTTGACTCAAAGTATTTAGTATTGATCTTTTAACTTCAACAGTTCCTTCATGAGTTTGTACCAAGGTATCCCATATTTCTTTCGTTGTTTTGCATGCCGATACATGGAAGAATTAATCCATGCTAATTGCACCTTGAAGAAGATTTATTTCCTTTTTATCATAGAGAACCTTCTTCTTATCATCTTCGTCCCATGCAGCTTTAGGCTTTGATGAGTCAAAACCATTGATTACCGTTATAGGAATAAATGGACCATTCTCGATGGCATCCCATATTTCTTCTCCTTGTGCTTCTAGATGTGCCTTCATGCGTATTTTCCAGAAGTTAAAATATTCACCACAAAATAGAGAAGGCTTGTTGTTACTACCACCATCTCTGAAAATGAGATTTTGATTTGCGGAAGCCATTCTAGATCTTTTAGGAACAGGTTACCTATAACCTTCTCTGATGCCAATTGTAAGTACGAAGTGCGCCTAAAAGGGGGGGGGGGTGAATTAGCTACTTTAAAATTTTTCTGGTTTTAGTGATGATGGATATTATTTTCTAGTTTATGGTGAGTTTATGAAAGAGTAAAGTGCAGAAAAAATAAAGAGACACAAGTGATATATCCTGGTTCCCCTCACACTCCGAGAGTATTCCAGTCCCCTTTCAACATGAAAGAGATTTCCTTATTGTGGCAAACTTAAACAAGAACTACCCAAAACCAAGAACAATCCTCTTGGACCAAGAACAATCCTCTTGGATTTTCACTATGTCACCAATGAGAACAATCCTCTCAAAGTGACTTTACTTGTATCCAACAATCCTTGAAAAACAAGATTACAAAACCACTTGAACTTATTTTCAACAATCCTGAAAAATAAGCAAGTATATAGCAATATTTGATTTGAGTGAGTTTGTGTAGAAATGATCACTTTGAGTGATTATATAAATGAATTGATCTTCTCTTCCAATGACAATAGTATACAATGACTCAAGATATATAATGCTCAAAGTTTTCTGGTTGACAATATGTGAAAGTGTGCAAAAAACTTGTGTATGAAAGTGTATAAAAGCTTGAGTTTGATTTTTGAAATTTCAGAAAATATGATTAGAAGAGATACTTAAAATGATTTTGAAAATGAGTATTTATATGTTCATAGCACCCTTTTGAAACAACATATAATTCTGCAAATGATTCATGAATAATTGCCAAGATTGAGTGAAAGGTTTCCATGAAATAGTGTTATGAACAAGCACGAGTAAAGCTGTTGTTTTTCAAAATCGTTCAGAATGCAATCTATTGCACCCTTGTGTAAATTGATTGCACGGGTTTTCAACATCTAGAAATTCAAATATTTTGAGTGAGCAATCAATTGCACAAGTGTGTAAATAGATTGCACTTGAATTCAGTAGCAAAAATTGATTGAGAGCAATCAATTTCACAAACATGCAAATCGATTGCACTTAGAAACAGTAGCTAATGCTTTGAAAACATGAAGCATGCAATCAATTGCACCAATATGTAAATTTATTGCACCCAAGTAAAAATTGAATTTTTTCCTAGAAAACTTGAGTAAAAGTTTGGACAAGATAAAATATTTCTTTTGACCATTGAGCATCTATGTCTTAAGTTCAAAGTAAGTATTATCATTATACCTTGAAATTTGCTAAGTGCTTGAACCAAAGACTTTATCCACAGATGCTTTTAGCTTGACCAATAATCTTTTCCTTCTTGTCAAAATGGTTTGTCTTCATCAAAACAAAAGTGCATTTGAGAAGCTTGATTTTACACAGGAGTCCACTGCTGGTGAATCGAAGCAAACTTGTAGGGGGTTCTTGCCTTGTACGCTAAAGGAACGTAAAGAGGGAGTATTTTCCTAGTGTGCTGAAGGCACACACAAAGGGAACTGCTGGAGTGATAGTTGTGGGCCAAAGCTCGCTCAAAGTATGCCAAATACCCAATTGAACCTTCCTAATCAAAGCATGATCAAAGAGTTCCAAATGCCCAATCGAAGTCCCTTGTTCATATGCCAATCGAAAGACACTTGATTATCTAAAAAAAATTATATTTTCTCTAAGCAAGTGTTTGTAACCACCATGCAAAAAGGGAAGATATTGGAAAACATGAGGGAAAATTTTAGGGTACAACAGCTGCCCCTGTTCAATCTTCTTAAACCTGAAGATTTAGATTGGTTTGTTTGCCTTTCGTGATTTGAAGGTGGAAGATGATTGAACACTACAGTGCCCAGAAATTTACGCTCGCATGATGTGATGGTTGACTGTGTAGGGAATGGGCTTAAAGATTCCATTTGGAGAAGATGACTGAGAGTTGTCGGAAATGGGCTTAAAGATGTCATCCAAAGTAGGTGTTGACTTCATAAGAGGTCCCTTTATGGGGAATTCATGTTCCTGTTGTCTGAGGAGGATTCTACTGGGGAAGGTTAATTTCTGTTGTTCTCCTGCCTGAGGAAAACTCTGTGGGGAATAGAGTCTAGGAACTTCAGTTATCCATGGCTCTACTGAGGAGTTATCTTTGGACTGGAGAGATGAAAGTTTTTTGTTTTCTGGTTGAACTCCAGGCTTTATAGTAACTTGCTAGGGATGATGAAATTAACTGTTGTCTGGAAATGCATTAGAAAGAGCCTGTGTAGGGATGCTTCAGGATGAGTTCGTGTTAGACTGCATTTGGAAAGTTGAGAAGGAACCCACGTAAGATTGCTTCAGGATGAATCCGTGTTAGATTGCATCTGGAGAGTTGAGAAGGAACCCGTGTAAGATTGATTCAGGATGAATCCTTGTTAGATTGCATCTAGATATCATGAGAATGAACCCATGTAAGATTGCTTCATCTGGTCATGTAGATAGTTTTCCTGTCTGGTTTTAGGTATTAATATACAATTAGTCGTCGACAGATAGTTGTGTTGTCTGGTTTCAGGTATTAATCTGGAACTTGTTTCTGTCGGTCACTGAGATAGTTGTCCCTGGCTGGTTTCAGGTATTAATCTCTGACCTCAGAAAGAAAGATAGTTTTCCTGGCTTGTTACAGGTATTAATCTTCAATTAGTTGTCCACTGATAGTTGTCTTGGCTAGTTACAGGTATTAATCTGGAACTTATTTTTGTCAGTCGTTGAGATAGTTGTCCTGACTGGTTTCGGGTATTAATCTCTGACCTTAGAAAGAAATATATTTTTCCCATCTTATTTCGGGTTTTGATCTTCAATCTTCTCATGTAGATAATTTCCTTGGCTTGTTACAGGTATTAATCTATAATCGGTCGTCCACAGATAGTTGTCCTGGCTAGTTACAAGTATTAATCTGGAACTTATTTTTGTCGGACGTTGAGATAGTTGTCCTGGCTGGTTTCAGGTATTAATCTCTGACCATAGAGAAAAAATATATATTTTTCCCGTCTGGTTTCAGGTATTAATCTTTAATCTACTCATGTAGATATTGTTTGTCTGTCTGCTAATTTAACCTAAAAAGGTAAAACCAGTTTCATGCGATGTCATGATGCTCTCAAAATAAATGAGACTGTGATATATGAATTTGTGTTGCATATGCTATGATGTTTGTAGAAGGATGCATGAATGCAGTGTATGAACGTATCAACTGTTCTATTGCAGTGTTGTTGAATTATGGAAAATAAATCCCTGATTGTTGCTGGGGATGAAGAGTGTAAGTCTTCAAATTTTGTTGAAGTTGAAATGCTGGGAGATGGATTTCCATTGTTAGGGAAATAAACTCTGTTGGGGAAGGGAAACTCCGTAATCTGCTTGGGGATTTTGTGAAATCCTGCTGGGGAATCCTGAGAAGCTTGGCGACTTTATTAGGGAATTTTTCCTAGATGTCGGATTAATAGTTGTGGATTTTTGCTCTGTCGGGGATATAAGAACACCTGACTTCATTAGGTTGTATCCTATGGATATGGCAGTGATCTTATAGTAGGATGCCCCTGCCTCTGTACCTGTTGGAGAAGGTGTCTACGGGGGTTTGCAGATGGCCTTTAGACATTGTCCCGTTTCCTAAAGCCATTAGTAACTGTCTTTTTGATTTTTATGTTGTATTTGTAAACAATAATAACATTCAAATACATATGTTCAAAAATAATCACTGGACGTTTTTGCAAACAAAACAGACAGATAAAAAAGAAAACAGATAGTTTTGCACTTTCAAAGAGATTGTTTTTGTATTGATTTGAAGAATTTGTGCCTATAATAGGCGTTTTTGTACAAGGAGACGGACCTCTTGGTAAGAGAATGCCGTCGTAAGAATGAAACTAATACAAAAATAGTGTACAGAGAAAAACATCTATGTGAAATAATCCCATCAGGTTCCCATTCTGCTATTTCCTTTATGTCTTTGAGCGTCTCATCTCTTTGCTGCTTGTCCGAAGCTGACTGGATTGATTAGTACCATTTGAACTTGACAGTTGATACTGGAGATTTACTGTAAGGTGATCCAACGAGACATAGTCATATGCTTAACATCCCAAACTGTTCCTGGACCTCCCTTTCAGGTTTTCAATCCACCGGGATACCCTTTTTTACCCAAGCTGCCTTTTCAGGTTTTCGACTTGCCGGGTGTACAAATTTTGTGTATATCCCTAATTTTTTCCCGAACCCTTTTGGTTCGCTGGGATGACCTTATTTTTTCCTAGGCCAGTCAACCTAGCAGGTCTTTGTTCATGCGTAGTATCTTTTAACTATGTCCGCGTTTACAGGGTGCGGAAGATCGTCACCGTCCATGGTGGTTAAGATCATGGCTCCACCAGAAAATATGTTCTTGATCATAAATGGCCCTTTGTATGTGGGGGTCCACTTACCCCTGGGATCACCTTGCGGCGGGATAATGCGCTTGATTACCAGATCACCAGCCTGATATACTCGACGCATGACCTTCTTGTTAAAAGCTTTGATCATACGTTTCTTGTATATCTGACCATGACAGACAGATGCGAGCTTTTTCTAGTCAATCATGTTTAACTGGTCGAGTCGAGTTTGAACCTATTCGTTTTCATTTAAACCTACATCCTTCATGATTCTCAAGGAAGGGATATGTACTTTAATGGGTAGGACAACCTCCATACCATATACTAGAGAGAAAGGAGTTGCCCTTGTTGATGTCTGCATTGTGGTGCGGTAACCATGAAGAGCAAATGGTAACATCTCATGCTAGTCTTTATACGTCACTGTCATCTTCTGTATGATCTTCTTGATGTTTTTATTAGCAACTTCTACAGCGCCATTCAGCTTCGGCCGGTAAGTAGAAGAGTTATGATGCTTGATCTTAAATTGCGTGTAGAGCTCGATGATCATAGTGTTATTGAGATTGGTACCATTATCCATAATGATTCTTTCTGGAATACTGTACCGGCATATGATGTTATGTCTGATGAATCGAGCCATAACGTTCTTGGTGACAGAAGAAAATGAACCTGCCTCGACCCACTTCGTAAAGTAATCAATGGCAACCAGGATGAAGCGGTGCCCATTAGAGGCCGTAGGTCTAATCTCTCCAATCATGTCGATCCTCCGCATTATGAATGGCCAGGGAGCAGTCAAGACGTTTAGAGGAACCGGAGGAACATGTACTTTATCAGTATAGATCTGACATTTGTGACAAGTTCACAAATGCTAATAACAGTCTGCTTCCATAGTGGACCAATAGTATCCTGCCCGTAGGATCTTTTTAGCCATCGTGTGCCCACTAGAATGGATGAGAAAGGTACCTTTGTGCAAGTCAGCCATAATCTTTTCTGCCTCACTCTTGTCTATACACTGAAGCAAGGTAGAGTCGTGGTTGCGCTTGTAGAGGATTCCATTACTGAGGAAGAACTTGTCACAGAACCTTCTTAGGAACTTCTTATCATTGACTGAAGCTCCCTCAAGATACTCTTGAGCTTCGAGATACCTTTTGACTTCATGGAACCAAGGTTTGTCCACTACTTCTTTAGTATCAATCTCATGACAGTATGTTGGTTCATCCATTCTCTCAATAGTGATCTGAGGAGCTTCGTTATACCACCTGACCTTAAACATGGATGACATAGTAGCTAAAGCGTCCGCTAGTTGATTTTCCTCTCGTGGAAAATGCTCAAAGGTAATTTCTTAAAAATGTGGAATCAGTGTGTTGTACCCCAAAAATTTCCCTCTGATGTTTCTCAAGGTTTTGTCTTACAAGGGTGGTTACAAAGACTTGCCTAAAGAAAATGAAATTTTTTGAACGATGGTCAAATGTCTTTCGATTGGCATGTCAACAGTTTCCTTCTATTGGCATCTGAACAATGTCCTTCGATTGGCATATCATAGCAAAGGGTCATTCGATTGGCATGTCAACAAGCTTCGATTGGGCATCTAAAACCCTTCAATCAAGCATTGGCCCATCTGCTTCGATTGCGCGTTGGTTCCTCTTCGAGCAAGCCTTGGTCGAAGTTTCATTTAGGAAAGAACCCCCTACAAGTTCCCTTCGATTCACCAACAGTGGCCTCCTGCAAGTTTATTTGGATTCACAAGGCAAAAGGCCTCTACATGCAACCTTCGACTCACTAGGCAAAGGCCTCTTCATGTTTGCCTTGGATTCACTAAGTCAAAGGCTGCTTTCAACTGGCCTTCGATCCACAAGGCATAGGCTTCCTCAGACTTGTCTGGGATTCATAAGGGAAAAGGCTTCTTCTATGATTTCTTTCAGTTCATAAGGAAAAGACTTCCTCTGTGCTTTCTTTCAATGCACAAGGCCAAGACCCCTCAATACAGTTTCTGCACTATGACAGACAAGATTACCCCTTCAAAAGAGCACTCCAAAGGTCCATTCGAAGGACACACATTGGTGGCCATTCAAAGGAGACACAATTATTGAAAGCAAGTTTGTCTTATGATGATTCTTGGTCCTACATGTTGCCAGGCCCAAGCCTTCTGCGCAATGGCATTCAAAGGAAGTGACAAAAGAGGCTTCGACTGGTCAGAATGAAGTTCTCGTTTGGGCTATTTGAATCAAGCAGCTAAGGCAAATAGATGGGTCCAATCGAAGGATCCATGAGGTGAAAGTCATAGCCAATCAAAGAACAAAGATCTGAGGGGCTTTCGAAGAAACTCTTATAAGGGAAAACTCTGAACAATTGGAATTCAGAGTCATCAAAGATCTGAGCAATTCGAATTGATGAGGATGGACTCAATCAAAGAAGCTATAAGAACAAAACCATAGCCATTTGAAGGAGGCAACTCAGGGCCAATCGAAGAGCAAGGTTAGAAGGTATTCGAAAGAGTCAAATGTGTCCAGGTTCACTCAAGATTTCAAAATGGTAAGAATTATCCAAATATGGCCAACTTTCAATATGTTGGATACTTGTCTCATGGCCTTCAAAGCCTAGTTAATGTTTGTCCCTTGCCATTTCCATGCACACTCACATCCTTATAAATACAAATCCAGACACATACACAAAGGGGACATTCGCCAGGAGACTAGAGATAGAGGCCCAAGAACTACACATATATTGCCTTACACGCATACACAACCTAAGAGAAGCATACCAAATTCTCAAAATTCAACAAGATCACACCACACTTGCCTCCCTCCTTCTTAATCAAAGAGCATCCAACAACACCAGTCAACACACAAGTTCAAGTTTCAAGAAAGTTAAGTCCTCTTGACCTTGCATCTCTCGTTTCAGCATAACATGTAAATAGATTTTTAGTTATATTCTTCGTTTCTGTCCTTTTTGTTTGTTTACTTTTCTTGTCCAAATATATGTTGGAACTAACCTGTACAAACTCTAATGAAAGACAAAAAGGGTGTGAACAAAGGATATACACTCATGCTGCTCTGCAGGTCCATCTTGCTTCATAGTCTAATCGAAATAAGCAGAGAAGGTTGCAATCAAAGGTTGCTCACACCAACTCCCAAGGTCAATCGAAAGAAGCGGGAAAGGGTGCAATCAAAGGTTGGTCATTCCAACTCCCAAGCTCGATCGAAAGAAGCAGGAAAGGGTGCAATCTAAGGTTGATCATACCAACTCCCAAGCTCAATCGAAAGAAGTGAGGAAGGGTGCAATCAAAGGTTGATCATGCTAACTCCCAAGCTCAATCGAAAGAAAGCAAAAGAAGGGTGAATTGAAGGAGTCTACTGCCTGGATCGAAGGACTCACTTCCCCTCTTTATTTTGTTCTAGTTTTTACATTTTCTTGCCTTTCAATTTGGTTGTAATAGTGTAGGTCACTTATTTTCTGCATTTTGAATTGCTTTCATATTAACTGCTAGATGTATGACTAATAGGATTGTATGGCAAAGATTAAAATCAAAATGCTAGCAAACCTAACAAAAAGACAAAAATAACTGAATACAACACATTTGCACATGTACACCTCTAAGGTACGCCCACTTTGATTGCCTTTTAGAAATAAAATAGTCATGTCCCTCGAAAATAGGGATGCTTTAGCAAAAGACCCGTAAATCAAAAGATCATAGTCCTTCGATGACCCTACAGTTGCCTTTCGGTAAATGATCTAGTCCCTAAACAAAATTGCTAAAGCGTCTCTCTATGTTGCCTTTATGACTGTACATCCCTTCGAATGTCCCTCAAACATCCAATGATGAGGCTACCTACTCACTAATAGTAGGATATCATTGTCTAAAGGACAGGAGTAAAAGAACGAACCTTTTCGAGTACAAGTAGATAGTTCTTAGATGCTTGCTCAAAACAAATTTTACACCTACACAAAAACATTTTAAAAAAACACTTTCAAAAAACATTCGCTTAATCAACACTCTTGAGGACTGATACAAGATTTATCATAAAGTGAATCGCCATACTAAGGCATTATCAAACTACATCTTCTCAAAAACACAAAGCACAAGGTATTTAAAAAATGAGCTAAGCATCTAAGATCCCGTAGAAAACTACGGATGGAAATGGTGCTAACACCTTCCCTTTTCATAATCTACCCCCCTTACTCAGAAAATTCTCAAAAAGGTCTTTTTTTGTTCTTTTCACCCTTTCCTTAATTTGGATAAAATAAAAGTCGATGGCGACTCTTGCTTACCACAACATTTATGAACACAAATGCAAAACCATTATAAACAGTCAGTTCTGCCACCGTATCACATAATGTCAACACACACTCTTTGTAAGGGATGAGATTAGGATGCTTCATGTCCCATTCTACTTTGATTTGACTGATCACTAAATTCGAATCTCAAATACACTCAAGAATTTAATTCTCAAGTCGATAGCAGTCTTGAGACCCATAATACATGCTTCATACTCAGCCATATTGTTGGTGCAATTGAAACATAGCCTGACAGTGAAAGGAGTATGACAACCTTCAGGAGATACGATCACAACACCGATGCCATTGCGAAGTGCGTTGGAAGGTCCATCAAAAACCATAGTCCATCAGGATCATTCTTTAGGTCCTTCATCCGGTCCAGGTTTTTCGCAATCAGTTACAAACATGATGTTCTCGTCCGGGAACTCAAAGTTCATGGATTGGTAGTCATCCACAGCCTGATGAGCTAAATGATCAGCTGATACACTTCCTTTAATTACTTTCTGGGTTGTATACTGAATGTCGTATTCATTCGGGATCATCTACCATCTTGTTATTCCTTCGGAGAGAGAGGGCTTCTCAAAGATCTATTTGATATGATCCATTTTAGATATCAACAAGGTAGTGTGAGTCAACATGTATTTTATTAGTCGGCGAGCATCCCATGCCAAAGCGCAACAAGTTTTCTCGAGAAGTGAGTATCTTGTTTCACAGTCGGTAAACTTTTTTCTAAGGTAGTATGTTGCATGCTCTTTTCGACCAGACTCGTTGTGCTTCCCCAGCACACACCCCATTGAGTTTTCTAATACTGTTAAGTACATGATCAGAGGTCTTTCATCAACTAGAAGCATCAAGATTGGAGGCTCTTGAAGATATTCCTTGATTTGGTCAAAGGCGTTTTTGGCAATCGTCATTCCACTTCACTGCTTGATCTTTCTTCATTAACTTGAAGATTGGCTTAGAAGTAGTAGTCAGATGGGAAATGAACCTGGCAATGTAGTTTAGACGCCCCAAGAATCCCCTGACCTCCTTCTCAGTGCGAGGAGTTAGAATTTCTTGTATAGATTTAACCTTTGCAGGATCCATTTCAATGCCTTTTCCGCTGACAATGAAGCCTAAGAGCTTACCCGATCTTACTCCAAAGGTGCCCTTATTCGGGTTCAACCTTAGTTTATACTTTTTCAGTCATTCAAACAGCTCCTGCAGGTGATCAAGGTGCTCCTCTTCAGTCTGAGACCTGGCTATCATATCATCAACGTAGACCTCTATCTCGTCATGGATCATATCGTGAAACAAAGCTACCATGGCACGCTGATAGGTTGCCCCGACGTTCTTCAACCTAAATGGCATAACTTTGTAACAGAAAGTGCCCCACTGTGTGACAAAGGTCGTTTTCTCCATTTCCCCAGGTTCCATTTTGATCTGATTATACCTGGAGAAACCATCCATGAAGTAAAATATCTTATGTTATGCGGTGTTGTTAACTAGAACATCGATATGGGGAAGCGGAAAGTCGTCTTTGGGGCTTGCCCTATTCAGGTCTCTGTAATCCATACACGTACGTACCTTACCGTCCTTCTTAGTGTCATACCCCAATTTTTGACCTAAGATCCCACCTCCCATCTGTGTCATTACATAGCAAGCGTTCACAAGCGTTTCGACCCATTTTTGTCATTTTCTCGGGTCAGATTTCAAAATTCATAACTTCTTCGAATTTCGACATTTTCTTTAGTGGTTCTTTTACACATGATTCTCCTTGACAACAACTACAACCTTTCTTTAGAAGTCAAGAACTGATTATTTTTTTGAAATGCCACAAAAAATGAAAATGTTAGAAGTCGCTTTATGAGTTTAATGAAATTTGATCATGTCTTGTCCAACCTTTACCAAATCGTGCATATCGCACATTTTTTTCGTTTTGTATTTATCATTTTTTTATTATTTAAAAAAATCTAAAAAATATGTATTTTAGTTCATGTCATTTTTTTTACAAACGCATTATTAGAAAAATCACAAAAATATTTATAAGTAGCATTATAGTATTTTAAATTCGCAATTCTTAATACAAAAAATTAAAAATTAATATAGTTTTATTGGTTCCATTTAGATTCATGTTTTAGTATAAATTTTAATCCAGAGAAAATCTAAAAAAATGTAGTTAATATTTTTTTTTCCTTTATTTTACATTTTTTTGATTATTTTAGTCATTATAGTTTTAGTTTCTTTTAATCCAATATTGATTTTGATTTGATTCTAATTTTAATTCAATTTTAAAACTGAATTAATATTAAAATTAAAATAAAATTAATGTTGTTTGCATCTTATTTTTATTATTATTATTATTATTATGTTTTATATTACTAACAAATTGCCTTTTATCTTTATTATTACTGTTATCTTTGTTTATTTGTTTTATGTCCAATAAAGTGGTGGTCCCAAAACCAATTTTTTGTTGTTGGCCATAGTCTGCCAAGTCTGCATAAAACATGCCAAAAATAGTCCAAAACAAAGCTAAAAATGTTGATATCCAAAACTGATTTGCATCCTATTGTTGTCTTGCTGCTACAAACAATTCCAACAGTCCAAAATGCTATATCACAACCTGCAAAAAGCTGCCTCACATCAGTCCAAACCAACCAAATATTACACTAATTTAGCAAGACCAAAACCTTTATTAGAAAGGCAATAAATCAGAGTATCAAATATGTTCAAGTCTCACCTTTTCCCCCCCTAAAAGTTCATTACAATTCAATATACAAAGACGGGGGGGAATACATAGAATGGGAGGAAAATGAAAAATACAAAAAAAAACTTCATTGAAAACAGTAGAGGGGAGATCAGTAGAGAAAAAAGAAAGAATAACTCTCCATTATTCACTCAGTTGAATCTTCAACACACCCTGTAATTATCCAGAAAGAACCCAGAAAACTACACACAAAAAAACATACCTCACATCTCTCTCAAACTTCTTCAAACTCGTACTAACCATCCAAAGCCCAACTCCATTAAACCTGCAAACATAAGTTTTCCATAACCACAATAACTCAACAAAACAAATTAGTTTCAAACAATAAAAGAAGAAGTGTGAACTTACTGTCTTTTGAAGCTTCGTCAAGGAGACTCCGATAGACCTAGTTTATCCTAGGATTCACAGTTAAGGGAGGAATTGTGAAGAGAGAACCAAAAAGAAAGCAAAACAAAGAGCAGTAACTTATCTTTCAGATCGACACCTCTTAGAAGTCTCAGAGTCGGTATTTTTCTTAACTTTTGTCATTTATACTCACTGTCATATATGTCTGTTTGTTGTTCAGAACTTTCGAATTGATTTTGATTTCCACCCTAGCCTTTGCTTTCATCTTTGTCAAAAAATTTTTGATGTTGTTGTACATCCGCGAGAGAGAATATTACCGAGTAGTTCTCAGATGAGAACTGAGAAACAGGATGCTGTCAATGTTAGGGTACACAAAAACTAACCAAGAATCATAATCACAGAGGGAATAACACATAACAAAAACAGTAGAAAACACACCATCAATTTCATAGAAGTGCAAATAATTCACTTTCATTCATCCTTCCGCTTACCTCATGTTATCCCCACTATTTTTTTTTAACCCTCAATCTCCCAACAACCATACACTCAAACTCATAACCTGCAGCAATAACTCAAGGAATCACTAAAACTCAACACAACTCTAAACAAAATCCCAATAAGTCACAAACTAAAAGTAACAAAAAAATTGAAACATGAAAGCAGAAGCAAATCGAAATAGGGTGGATTGAGCAGTACGGACTTATATCCTTGCGCATCTGTATCGCCCCATTTAGAATCAACGCCAACAAACCAGAAACCACTACAGAACCCCCATCGGCCGCACACCGTCACATAACTGCGCCACCAATCCACGAGTTTTACCTCACTATGAACCAATCTTCATCGTCCTCGTTCCCACTCTTTAAACTACAATCTGAATTTCCGAATTTGCATATTTTCGAATTCGAGTGTTGTTCATCCGGAGTTGAATTGGTTTTTTTTTAAAAGAGTGATGGCTCAAGCGTCTGGATGGAGCAGTAGCGGTGGAGTGATTGTTGAGGCTTAAGAAGAGGTTGCAAGGATGCAATTTCAGAGAGAGTGAAAGATGAGAAGGGTTGAGAAGCAGAGGGAGATCGTAAGAGAGAGAGAGAGAGAGGGTCGCTTATTTTCAAGTTTTTTCTTGTTTGTTGGAATTAACCATAATGATGATTAACTTTCTTTTCCTCTTCCCAAAGACAACAACCAGCGACGCCTTTGTTTTAGTTTAGGGTTTCCAATTTTTCTTTGCCTCTTCCTAAGAACCGGGTCAGTCCAATGGGCTATTGGCCCAATAACTCAGCCATTTTTTCCTTTATGTTTTAAAAGAGCATAATAATTAACGAATAAGTAAACAGTTTGAATGGCTAGGCATTGTGTACAACGACTTTAAAGACACGAGTTCAATTCCGTGCTGGGCATTTTTTTTCTTTATTTCGTTTTCAACTCTTTAGTCTTATTTCCCCAAAGATATTGATTTAGCTTATATTAAGATATGGCTTAGTAATTTAGAATTAATTTACTTTAGGTTAAATTTAGTAACTTTTAGAATTTTAATTTTAATAAATCTTAGAACTTTAACTTAGTTTAGATGTAATTTAAAAATTTCATGATCTTAATTTTAATTTTTTTTGTTTAAAATTAATTTAGTAATTTATCTTCTTTAGAAAATTGGTTATCTTCTCTCTATTTTTTTAAATCATCTTAATCTTTTCGAATTAAATATTTCATTGCCTTTCTTGGTATTAATTTGTTCGTTTGAATTTATTTTCTTGCGGATTCTCGATTAATTATATTGTGATATTTATCTTATTTTTGCTTGTTTGCGTCTATTCCAAAGGGAAAAAATTAAATTTATTGACTTCATGTCATTGAGCGTCTGATACGATTGTGCGAGACCCTTTCATACACTTCACTTTTTGTTAAACTTAAGTTAAATCTCTAAAAAATCAAATTTTTAAACTTACCCTCTTTTAAATCAAAACCTCGATATTAGGTCGTTGTATTTTCAAAATCTCATCCGTACCCCTTTTTTGGCCAAAACAATTTATTTTTAATCAAACAAACAAATTTTAATAAACAGATATTTCAAAAGGTTCCTATAGGATACTATAGATGCATTGGGTGCTAATACCTTCCCATTGTATAACCAACCCCCGAACTCTAGACCTCTTTTCAAAAACGCCTTGTATTTTCATTACTTTTAAAGTATTATTTTACATTGCATATTTTAGGGTTTTATTTCGCTCTTTTCCCTTTTCCCTTGGAAATAATAAAGCGCGGTGGCGACTCTTGCTTTTGTGAGACGAATTAATTAATAATTCGATCTCCGATTTACCCCGCTACATTTTTTATCGCTACAGAATTGGCGACTCTGCTGGGGACAAATTGACCTCTTGCTGGTCCATCCCTAAGTGGGTTAAGCCTAGTTTGTTTTATCTGTTTTATTATTATTTGTTTCGTTTGATTATGTGTTTATATTGGGGTTGTTCGGGTTTTTTGCAAAGGACGAATCCTATACCCGGATTAAGTTACACTTAAGAATAGGATGGGCGGTATAGTCATGTTAACTTTGAGGGAGTAATCCCGAAGAAGGAGGCATGAAATCCCCCACTCAGTGGAAGGCCCTTTTGAACGTAATATTTGTTTACCGAGTAATCGGGAAGAAATTATTATTTTCGACCTGGGAGCCAGAGAAGCTGAGAACCGTAGAACCCTAACCCATCTTGGCCTTTTAGGTGTAGCACGGAGACTATAACGGAGTAATCCGGAAGTAGTTGTCACGCGATGCTACGCTCGGATGAGTTTCTCTTGAGAATATTGCTAATTATTGAGTAATCAAGACTTTGGTAATATCCGAAGGAGGAATGTAGACTCTGGGAACTCTTAGAACCTTGTCTTACAGGTGTGATTAAATCGTAGTACATACCTTGGGGTGGGCTTTACCCTTGACTCCATGCTCAAAACGTTGAACCTTTGAACCCCATATTTGTGAACTTGTGTGTAACTGTTGCATTATCATTCATCCATGCATTCATCAACATTTTTTGTAAAAACTTGTTTTTCAAGGAACTTAAGAATGATTTTTGCAGACATCTCAGGTACTATTATTATGGAATTTGGAAGGAGAAACACTCGAAGTTTTAGTTTTAAGGAGCCCGAGATTGAAGAACTGAAGAGTTTAATTCCTAAGATCAAGAACCCGACGGATTTTCAGAAAAAGTATGGGTCCATTATACCTCTCATGAAGCGCAAGATGAAAGAAGGCATCCTTGGTACGTTGGTCCAATTTTACGATCCTTTGTACCGATGTTTCACCTTTCCGGATTACCAGTTAATGCCCACCTTAGAAGAGTACTCCTATATACTTGGTTTGCCGATCACCGACTGTGTTCCTTTTTCTGGCTTAGAAGAGGAACCTAAATCTCACGAGTTAGCGACTATCACCCACTTGAAGAAGTCAGAGATAGAGGAGAACATGACTACAAAAGGGGGAATCCGAGGCCTGTCTGCGCAGTTTTTGTTGAGGAAAGCTCGTCATTTCGCTAAGATAAAAGATACTACTGCCTTTGAAGACGTCTTTGCTTTACTTGCTTATGGTCTATTCTTGTTCCCTAACGTTGATAAGTTTGTGGATATCAACGCCATCAGAATTTTCTTGATTGGAAATCCGGTCCCTACGCTGCTAGGAGATACCTACTACTCCATCCATCTTCGAAACTCTTATCAAGGAGGGATGATTATTTGTTGTGCACAGTTGCTGTATCAGTGGTATGTTTCTCATCTACCTAGGTCTGATGTTTTCTGGGATCTCGAGAAGGAGCCGCGATGGGCGCCAAAAATTATGGCTCTCACTCATTTCGACATTGATTGGTATAATCGAGCTTACTATGACATGAAGATCATCGATAGCTGTGGTGCTTTTCCTAACGTGCCTCTTCTTGGTACGAAAGGTGGAATTAACTATAATCTTGTTCTCGCGCGCCGTCAGTTTGGATACCCGATGAGGGACAAGCCAGACAACATCCATGTGAGCGGTTTCTTTCTACAAGAAGGACAAGATCACCAGGCAGCTAAGAGGGAGATCGAAGGAGCTTGGCGCCACATCCATAGGAAAGGGAGAGACATGTTAGGACATAGGGGTGCCGTTTCTTTGGAGCCTTACCTACAATGGGTCCGTGCTAGGGCTTGTGCTCTCAAGATGCCCTATAAACCTGAGAAACCTTTATTCCCTACCGTTGCATCATCATCTGTTGATATCCCTATCGAGAATATGGGAGAATACCAAGGAAATCTGGCTAGGATGAAGTCTGAGAGAGAGGCTTGGAAAGAAAAGTATAATATGTCTGAATATGAGAATCGGGTCCTGGCTCGACAACTAAAGGAAAAGGAGGATTTGCTATTTATTCAAGACGGCTGGTTCATTGATCACGATGAGAAGCTTCGTCAAAAGGATGCTTTACTAAAGAAATATGCTAGTGAAAGGAAGAGAAAGAAGGAAGGTTCGGTAAGCGTTGCTCTCGTTCCTAATCCACAAAAGGAAATCATCGATCGACTGGTAGCTGAGAAGAAAGAGATGGAAGACTTTTATGAAGAGAAGATCAGGAAGCTCCGGTTACAGTTGGCATTTGGTCCTTCATCTGATGATTCTGAGTGATCTTTAGTTCTTAGTTTTATTTTACTGATGTCATTTTGTAAAACTCTGTAAAAGGGCTTCATGTTCCGAAGTTGTAATTTACTGCTTTTATTATGGGCTTCATGTTCCAAAGTTGTAGTTTACTGCTTTATTATTGGGTTGTTATCCCAAAGTTGTAATTTATTGTTTTGTTGTTCCAAAGTTGTAAGTTGTAATTTACCGCTTTTGATTAATAAAGTGATTTTTGTTGTTCTAAATTCCTTTACCATTGATGTGTGCAAAATTATTGAAGTTCCTTGAAAAACTATCAAAATGAATTATCATTTGCATCACATATCATGCATCATCCAACATTCCACTTCACATGTTTTCTAGAGTCTTATCCTTGTTTCTTTTTCCACTCCGATAGATTGTCAAGCTGTCTCATCGATACGATACCCGAGCCAATCGTCAGAGGAAGATGGAAGATCTGGAACAGGAAAACCACGAGCTTCGTGAGGAGGTCGCTACCCTTCGTGTCGGGATGGAAAAGTTAACTGCGCTAGTGGAAAGTTTGATGGCTGCTCAGAATCAGCCATCGACTACAGTTGCTGAGATTCAGACTTCAACTACTGTGGTTTCCGAGATTGTCACTGTTCCAACATCTGTGACTCAAGTCAACTCTCCGCTTCAACATCAGATGCCAAAAGGTTTTCCGTGGAGAATGCCTTACAACTTTGTGCCAGAGGGGTATCAGCCTGTCGTACAGCCTTTGTTTCAACCTACTATGTCTTTTCCTCAACCAGAGACAACTGCCATGCCGACTGTAATCCCGTCTGTGGCACCCTTCCCGCAACCAGTGATGACAACTGTCGCTCCTGTGGTTCACTCTATGCCATACATGAATGAACCTACTTATCCTGCCGAGCCTGCTGAAAGTTTAGGTCTTTTTGATAGAATGGAAGAATTTCAAGACCAATTCCAAGAGATGCAGAGGGAGATCAGAGCGTTAAAGGGGAAGGATTTGTTTGGAAAGAACACTCATGACCTGTGTTTAGTTCCGAATGTCAAGATTCCAGCAAAATTCAAAGTGCCAGACTTTGAAAGGTATAAGGGTGATTCGTGTCCTCGGAGTCATTTGACTATGTACGTGAGAAAGATGTCTACATATTCTGATGATCATAACTTATTAATTCACTACTTTCAAGACAGTTTGACTGGTGCCGATCTAAAGTGGTATATGGTTTGGACAGCACTCGGATCCGCAACTTCAACGATCTTAGTGAAGCTTTTGTTCACCAGTATAAGTACAACGTCGACATGGCGCCGGACAGAGATCAACTCCGGGCGATGTCCCAGAGAGACAGAGAGTCCTTTAAGGAATACGCCCAGAGGTGGCGCGAAATTGCTGCTCAAATCTATCCTCCTCTTGAGGAGAAAGAGATCACAAAGATATTCTTGAAGACTTTAGGTTCCTTTTACTATGAAAGAATGATTGCTAGCGCACCCAGTGACTTCACCGAAATGGTAAGTATGGGCATGCGGTTGGAGGAAGGGATTCGTGAAGGGCGTTTGGTTAAAGAAGGAAGTTCGTCTAGCAGTATCAAGAAGTTTGGAAGTGTTTTCCCAAAAAGAAAAGAACAGGATGTCAGCGTAATCTTCCCAGGGAGACCAAGGAGAGGTTACTCACATGTTGCGGCAGTCACTCCGGCTGTCCGCCCAACAGTGGTGACCCCAACTCATCAAACCCCACCAACTCAGCAACGGCCATTTCAGCAGCAGCCTCGACAACAGGCTTATCAATTTAACAACCAGAACCGTTCACCAAGGAAACCGCAATTTGATGCCATTCCTATGACTTACACCGAGTTATTCCCCGCTTTGATCAGAAAAAACCTCATAACGACGAAGCCTCCTCCTGTCGCACCAAATAGTACTTCTCCGTGGTACAAGGCGGATCAGTTTTGTGAATATCATCAAGGGTCGTCGGAGCACAACATTGAGAATTGTTTTGCTTTAAAGGAGGACGTGCAGAGGTTGATTAAGAATGGTATCTTGTCTTTCAAGGATGTTAACCCAAATGTTAGAGATAATCCTTTGCCTCGACATGGGGCAGCATCAGTGAATATGGTGGAAGGTTGTCCAGGAAAGTTTCGAGTTTTTCAAGTTGAACACATAAGAGATTCGTTGATCAGGTTACATCAGAGCTTAAGAAGACTTGCCTTTTTTAGGCATCAGCATGATTATGATGTTTGTGAATTTTGTTCAAGAGAGGTTGATTGCCCTATTGTGAAGGAGGATATTCAAAAATTGTTAGACCAGAGGGTTATCACTATTACACATGACAGAGATCCGGCGGATGAAGTGAATGTTATAATACCGCAATTCAATTTGCCTGAACCAGTTGAGATCGTTTACGACAGTCAAACTGCACCTGTTGCTCCTTTGATCATTTATCCACCTGGTCCCATGCCTTACAACTCAGACCAAGCTATACCGTATAAGTATAATGCCACCATGATTGAGAATAGGGTAGAGGTCCCTATACCAACAAGGCCATCTTTCGTTAACATCGCTGATGTGAGCAGAGTTACGAGAAGTGGACGTGTCTTTGCAGCAGTACCTTTAAAGAGACCAGATGTTCAATTTAGGAGACCCATATCGGCAGAAATTCCTGCGAGAAATGTTGAACCAAGGGTTGAGATAGGCCGATCCAATGAACCTATCCCTCATCCTGAGGATGATGAGATTCTGAAGCTCATCAAGAGAAGTGAATATAAGATTGTGGACCAACTATTGCAAACTCCTTCCAAGATTTCTTTGCTTACTTTACTGAGAGATTCTGGTGCCCATAGAGAAGCTTTGATGAAGGTCTTGGACCAGGAATTCGTGGATCATGATGTGACAGTTGACCAATTTGATGGAATTGTGGGAAATATTACTTCGTGTAACAATCTTGGTTTCAGTGATGAAGAGCTTCCGGAGGAGGGAAGAAACCATAATATGGCTTTTCTTATCTCAATAAGTTGTGGAAATGATACTTTATCAAGTGTGTTGGTAGATACAAGTTCGTCGTTAAATGTAATTCCCAAAACTACATTATCTCGACTCTCATATCAAGGTGCTCCCATGAGACCTAGTGGGGTAATTGTAAAAGCGTTTGATGGTTCTAGGAAGACTGTCATTGGTGAAGTGGATCTTCCTATAATAATTGGTCCTCATACTTTTCAGATCACTTTTCAAGTAATGGATATTCGTGCCGCCTACAGTTGCCTATTGGGTCGTCCATGGATCCATGATGCGGGGGCAGTCACTTCCACGCTCCATCAGAGATTGAAGTTTGTAAGGCATGGAAAGCTGGTAATGATTGGTGGAGAGCAGGCTATGGTGGTAAGCCATTTGTCATCTTTCTCTTTTATTGATGTTGATGAGGATGTTGGAACCCAATTCCAAGCTCTATCTGTTGCTAATAATGAAGTGAAGAAGCAAGGGACATCTATTTCTTCTTTTGAGGATGCGCGACGAGTGGTTGAAAGTCGTTCAGTTGAAGGTTGGGGCCAGGTGTTGACTTTTCCCGAGAACAAGTCTGGAGAAGGTCTTGGTTTTCATCCCGTGTCTACAAGAGTCAAACAGGAAGTAGTTACCCGTCTGATACAAGAGGTTTTCCGAAGCGCAGGTTTTATCCATCCGACTCCTCCTGAAGTTGATGCTATAATAGGAGACGATTCTGAAGAGGATTTACCCGATTTTGTAACGCATGGAGTGGTTTGCCAGAACTGGATTGCTGTTGATGTTCCTGTCGTGATGCACATTTCTGAGTAATGTTTTGTTTTATTTTTTGAAAAAAATTCGCTCTGCCCAAGGCGAAAAGTATTTGTGTCGGGCTATGTTGAAAATAAATCCTTTTGCTCTGCCCAAGGCAAAAGAGAAAATGTCTGGGCTCTTTGTTTCAAGTATTTCCCCTCATGAATAAAATGTTATTTTGTCCACTACTGTTTTATTTTTCACTTTTTCTGGGAAATAGTAATGAAAATTAATTGGTAGTAATAGGAAAATATAATAATATTTTGTTTCATTTGTACAACATTCATATTAATCGATTTCTAAAATAAAGCATAATCATATGTGCAGATTAATCCATGACTTAACCATTGAAAACAATGATCCTATGCCCCCTCCCAATTTTGAGTTCCCTGTGTTCAGAGCCGAAGAAGAGGATAGCGAAGAAGTTCCTGATGAAATTTCCCGTTTGCTTGAGCACGATGAAAAGACTATTCAGCCGTTTGAAGAACCTATAGAGATGATCAATTTGGGTGATGAAGAAGATAAAAAGGAAGTCAAGGTCGGAGCATTGCTTATCCCAGAGGTCAAAGAGAAAATGTTGGAGCTTCTCAAAGAGTATGTTGATGTGTTTGCTTGGTCCTACCAAGATATGCCAGGTTTGGACAACAATATTGTGGATCATCGTTTACCGTTGAGACCTGAATGTCCGCCGATTAAGCAGAAGTTGAGAAGGACTCGTCCTAATATGGCTAACAAGATCAAAGAAGAAGTTCAAAAACAAATTAATGCAGGTTTCCTTGTTACATCGGTCTATCCTCAATGGTTAGCCAATATAGTGCCTGTTGCTAAGAAGGATGGCAAAGTTCGAATGCGTGTAGACTATAGAGATCTGAATAGAGCTAGCCCAAAGTATGACTTCCCATTACCGCACATTGACGTATTGGTCGACAGTACCGCAAAGTTCAAAGTCTTTTCTTTCATGGATGGTTTCTCTGGTTACAATCAAATCAAGATGGCACCAAAAGATATGGAGAAGACAGCTTTCATTACACCTTGGGGAACATTTTGTTATCGGGTTATGTCGTTTGGTTTGAGGAATGCTGGTGCAACATACCAAAGGGCCATGACTGCTTTATTCCATGATATGATGCATAAAGAGATAGAAGTGTATGTAGATGACATGATTGCCAAATCACAAACTGAAGAAGATCATTTGGAACATTTATTGAATTTATTCCAGCGTTTGAGAAAGTATAAACTCCGTCTGAATCCCAACAAGTGCACTTTTGGTGTTCGTTCTGGAAGACTTCTGGGTTTCATTGTCAATCAGAAAGGTATTGAGGTAGATCCTGATAAAGTCAAAGCTATTCGGGAAATTCCCGCACCCAAGACGGAAAAACAAGTAAGAGGATTCCTTGGGAGACTGAACTATATTTCTAGATTTATATCTCATATGACTGCTACCTGTGGGCCGATTTTCAAGCTTCTCCGAAAGAACCAAGGATGTGTATGGACAGAAGATTGTCAGAGAGCTTTTGATAGCATCAAAGAATATTTGCTTGAACCTCCCATATTGATTCCTCCAGTGGAAGGAAGACCTTTGATTATGTACCTGACTATATTGGAAGATTCCATGGGATGTGTGCTTGGTTAACAAGATGAGACTGGAAGAAAGGAACATGCTGTATATTATCTGAGTAAGAAATTCACAGACTGTGAGTCTCGATACTCATTGCTTGAGAAAACCTGTTGTGCTTTAGCTTGGGCTGCTCGCCGTCTGCGCCAGTATATGATTAACCACACCACTTGGTTGATCTCCAAAATGGATCCGATCAAGTATATCTTTGAGAAGCCCGCCTTATCTGGAAGAATAGCCCGTTGGCAGATGTTGTTATCCAAATATGACATTGAGTATCACACTCAGAAAGCAATCAAAGGGAGTATTTTAGCTGACCATTTGGCTCACCAACCAATTGACGATTATCAATCCATCAAATTTGATTTCCCAGATGAAGATGTTATGTACTTGAAAGCTAAAGATTGTGAAGAGTCGTTACCCGAAGAAGGGCCTGATCCCGAATCCCATTGGGGTTTAATATTTGACGGAGCTGTGAACTCTTATGGAAATGGAATTGTGGCAATCATCGTCACTCCCTGAGGTACTCATATCCCGTTCATAGCGAGATTGAAGTTTGACTGCACGAACAACATGGTTGAATATGAGGCATGTATATTGGGTCTCGAAGAAGCAGTGGATCTAAGGATTAATATTCTTGATATTTACGGAGATTCGACATTGGTAATTAATCAAATCAAAGGAGAATGGGAGACTCGTCATCCTGGTTTGATCCCTTACAGAGACTATGCTAGAAGATTGTTAACTTTCTTCAACAAAGTGGAATTACATCATATCCCTAGAGATGAGAACCAAATGGCTGATGCTTTAGCTACTTTGTCTTCAATGTTTCAAGTAAATGGTTGGAACGATGTGCCTACAATCCGGGTTATACGCCTCGATAGACCTGCTCATGTGTTCTCAGTAGAAGAGGTTACCGACGACAAACCATGGTTCTATGACATTAAACGTGTTCTTCAAACTCAAGAGTACCCGCCTGGGGCATCCAATAAAGATAGGAAGACGTTGAGAAGATTAGCAAGCAGTTTCTTCCTCAATGAAGAAGTATTGTATAAGAGGAATTACGACATGGTCTTGCTCATATGTGTAGACAGACATGAAGCAGACATGCTGATGCAAGAAGTACATGAAGGATCCTTTGGCACTCATGCCAAGGGACATGCAATGGCTAAAAAGATGTTGAGAGCTGGTTACTATTGGATGACAATGGAATCTGATTGCTGCAAATATGTGAAGAAATGTCATAAATGTCAGATTTATGCGGACAAGATACATGTGCCACCGACCCTCCTCAATGTTATCTCTTCACCTTGGCCTTTCTCTATGTGGGGAATTGATATGATTGGAATGATTGAATCCAAAGCTTCAAATGGTCATCGTTTCATCTTGGTGGCGATCGATTATCTTACTAAATGGGTGGAAGCAGCATCTTATGCTAATGTAACCAGACAGGTGGTAGTCAGATTTATCAAGAATCAAATCATTTGTCGATACGGTATACTGAGCAAGATCATCACTGATAATGGTTCGAATTTGAATAACAAGATGATGAGAGAGCTTTGTGAAGAGTTCAATATCGAACATCATAATTCTTCTCCTTACAGGCCGAAGATGAATGGGGCTGTCGAAGCTGCTAACAAGAACATCAAGAAGATTGTCCAGAAGATGGTGGTAACTTATAAAGATTGGCACGAAATGCTTCCGTTTGCTTTACATGGATATCGTACTTCAGTTCGAACTTCCACAGGCGCAACCCCATTTTCCCTAGTTTACGGTATGGAAGCAGTACTCCCCGTGGAGGTCGAGATTCCGTCTATGAGAGTGTTGATGGAAGCTAAACTTTCTGAGGCTGAATGGTGTCAAAGTAGATATGATCACTTGAATTTAATTGAAGAAAAGAGATTGACAACATTGTGTCACGGTCAATTATATCAGCAGAGAATGAAGAAGGCTTTTGATAAAAAGGTTCGACCACGCGAGTTCAGAGAAGGTGACCTTGTGCTCAAGAAGATATTATATTTCCAACCTGATTCTAGGGACAAATGGGCTCCGAATTATGAAGGACCGTATGTCGTTAAGAAAGTTTTCTCTGGAGGTGCCATGATTCTCACAAATATGGACGGTGAAGAGCTCCTGCGCTCCATGAACGCCGATGCAGTCAAGAAGTATTTCGCTTAGGTTTGAGTTGACAGTTTGCTAAGTTGAAAACCCGAAAGGGCAGCTTAGGCAAGCTTTTGGTCAGACCAGTCTTGGCATTTGAGCACATTTTGGAATTCGAAGTTGTTAGGGAGAATAGTGATCATTGTTTTTGTGTAACCCTTTCTTTCATGTACTATTTCCCAAACTTTTGTAAACCGTTGAAGTCGCGTTGTTAGCGAACTACCATCTTATTAACGAAATTTGAGCGTTTACCTTTTGTGGGCAAAATTTTAATTTTATGGAAATATTTGAAACAAAGTTATTTAAAGTATTCTTACTTTAAAAATGTGTCGTGAATAATGAAAGGAATACTAACAATTGTTCCGAGGATGGTCAAGCCATGAAATGCAAAACAGTACAGTAATTTATCCTTGCATGATGAACATGTTTTATTTCAAAATCGTCATGAGGTGTTGGTTGTGTAAACTTGCGTTTCTCGTGGTACTAAGTTTGGTGACTCCCCGTTTATTCCAGTTAAGCGTTGTTTTGGTTACCTTTATTTGGGCGATTTCTAAAGTGTGGTACGCTTTGTCTCATGCCAGTAGTCTATTGGAGATTAGAAGATTGGATTTGAATACTTTTCTCCTCAGAAGAGTTGAGCCTTGTAGCGTGATACGCTCTGACGTTGCTTTGTGGTTCCAGTTCCAGTTATTTTCCGTCTTTTTTTAAGATTGGCCGAGTATCTATTATTTCGTGACATCTTATCGTCTTCAAGATATTCCATCTGTTTGTTTTGTCAGCATAACATTTATTTACTCATTTACACTTATATCACGCATGCATATTCACATTTGTCGTTGATTTTGGGTTGTATACTTTGTTTATTAAGACAATGTACATGTTCTTTCCAAGTAGAAGGTTAGCTTAGGCAGAAAATGTGCTTCCTTTCTAAATTCCCCAACTGAGCTAATCCTCGTGGATGATTTTTTTGATTTAGCCTACCTCGTCCATTTATGGATAGGATGAATCCCCCGATCAAGTTACTTTCTCATTGGTTGGAGTCTTGTTTGATTGTTTTCCCTCTGGTTTATTCCTGGAGGAAGTTGTTGTCTCTTGCATAGGCTATCTCATGATTTTCCCCAGTGAAGTCGCGACCTAGACGAATGGTGCATTTATTTTGCATATTTAAGTATTTGATCTCCTCGGGAAGGATCTATTCATGTTTCCCTTTGATGAAGATTTTGTTCTCTGACAGTGTCATCACAATTTCCTTCTGAGTTATTCTTCGGAAAACGACAAGCGGCAGCTCTTCATGAGCAACTTGTACGTTGTTATTTTTGGAAAACGACAAGCGGCGGTCTCTTCATGAGCAACTTGTACATTATAGACATCGTTAGAAAACGACAAGCGGCAGTCTCTTTATGAGCAACTTGTACGTTATTATTTTTGGAAAACGACAAGCGGCGGTCTCTTTATGAGTAACTTGTACGTTATAGACATCGTTAGAAAACGACAAGCGGCAGTCTCTTCATGAGCAACTTGTGCGTTATTATTATTTTTGAAAACGGCAAGCGGCAGTCTCTTCATGAGCAACTTGTACGTTATTATTTTTCTGGAAGACAGCAAGTGGCAGTTTCTTTATTTGAGCAGCTTGTATGTTATAGTATTTTGGAAGACAGCAAGTGGCGGCTTCTTTATTTGAGCAGCTTGCATGTTATTGACATCCCCGGACGACAGCAAGTGGCAGCTTCTTTATTTGAGCAGCTTGTATGTTATAGTATTTTTGGAAGACAGCAAGTGGCAGCTTCTTTATTTGAGCAGCTTGTATGTTATAGTATTTTTGGAAGACAGCAAGTGGCGGCTTCTTTATTTGAGCAGCTTGTATGTTATTAACATCTTTGAACGACAGCAAGTGGCAGCTTCTTTATTTGAGCAATTTGTGTATCTACAACCATATTATTATTTCAGCATTAATTGGTATATCTCCGAAAATCTCGCAGGGAGACTCGTTATGAAATCTTTGCCTTCAGAAGTTGGTAGTCCATTATCAGCAAAATTGATACATTTTTCGTCTATCTTTGACCTTGAGTTGTGAACTCACTGTTATTTTGGGTCAATAATCTGTTTTTATGGCCTATGCAAGATGCCTTCTTTGTTAGGGTCAGAGGTCGTATTCTCTCAAATTTTTTATTCGCTATCAAGAGTCTATTATTTGAAGTCGATGGCTCATTTCCCCAGTAGTGTATAATCTAGGTCCCTGTGTTTTGTTGGTGTTTGATTTCTCCAGCATTATCTTGTTTCATACAATATCATTCTCTGTAAATTTAAATACTACATTCATATCACAAACATAATGGCGGTATCTTAGGGAAAAAATTGTGTATTATGTATTTAAGTACCTTCAATCTCGTCGAGACGAAGATTTTAATCTTCATACCTCCAGATAGAAGAAACTTAAATAGGGGCAGCTGTCATACCCCAATTTTTGACCTAAGATCCCACCTCCCATCTGTGTCATTACATAGCAAGCGTTCACAAGCGTTTCGACCCATTTTTGTCATTTTCTCGGGTCAGATTTCAAAATTCATAACTTCTTCGAATTTCGACATTTTCTTTAGTGGTTCTTTTACACATGATTCTCTTTGACAACAACTACAACCTTTCTTTAGAAGTTAAGAACTGATTATTTTTTGAAATGCCACGAAAAATGAAAATGTTAGAAGTCGCTTTATGAATTTAATGAAATTTGATCATGTCTTGTCCAACCTTTACCAAATCGTGCATATCGCACATTTTTTTCGTTTTGTATTTATCATTTTTGTATTATTTAAAAAAATCTAAAAAATATGTATTTTAGTTCATGTCATTTTTTTTTACAAACGCATTATTAGAAAAATCACAAAAATATTTATAAGTAGCATTATAGTATTTTAAATTTGCAATTCTTAATACAAAAAATATAAAAATTAATATAGTTTTATTGGTTCCATTTAGATTCATGTTTTAGTATAAATTTTAATCCAGAGAAAATCTCAAAAAATGTAGTCAATATTTTTTTTCCTTTATTTTACATTTTTTTGATTATTTTAGTCATTATAGTTTTAGTTTCTTTTAATCCAATATTGATTTTGATTTGATTCTAATTTTAATTCAATTTTAAAACTGAATTAATATTAAAATTAAAATAAAATTAATGTTGTTTGCATCTTATTTTTATTATTATTATTATTATTCTGTTTTATATTACTAACAAATTGCCTTTTATCTTTATTATTACTGTTATCTTTGTTTATTTGTTTTATGTCCAATAAAGTGGTGGTCCCAAAACCAATTTTTTGTTGTTGGCCATAGTCTGCCAAGTCTGCATAAAACATGCCAAAAACAGTCCAAAACAAAGCTAAAAATGTTGATGTCCAAAACTGATTTGCATCCTATTGTTGTCTTGTTGCTACAAACAATTCCAACAGTCCAAAATGCTATATCACAACCTGCAAAAAGCTGCCTCACATCAGTCCAAACCAACCAAATATTACACTAATTTAGCAAGACCAAAACCTTTATTAGAAAGGCAATAAATCAGAGTATCAAATATGTTCAAGTCTCACCTTTTTCCCCCCTAAAAGTCCATTACAATTCAATATACAAAGACGGGGGGGAATACATAGAACGGGAGGAAAATGAAAAATACAAAAAAAACTTCATTGAAAACAGTAGAGGGGAGATCAGTAGAGAAAACAGAAAGAATAACTCTCCATTATTCACTCAGTTGAATCTTCAACACACCCTGTAATTATCCAAAAAGAACCCAGAAAACTACACACAAAAAAACATACCTCACATCTCTCTCAAACTTCTTCAAACTCGTACTAACCATCCAAAGCCCAACTCCATTAAACCTGCAAACATAAGTTTTCCATAACCACAATAACTCAACAAAACAAATTAGTTTCAAACAATAAAAGAAGAAGTGTGAACTTACTGTCTTTTGAAGCTCCGTCGAGGAGACTCCGATAGACCTAGTTTATCCTAGGATTCACAGTTAAGGGAGGAATTCTGAAGAGAGAACCAAAACGAAAGCAAAACAAAGAGCAGCAACTTATCTTTCAGATTGACACCTCTTAGAAGTCTCAGAGTCGGTATTTTTCTTAACTTTTGTCATTTATACTCACTGTCATACATGTCTGTTTGTTGTTCAGAACTTTAGAATTGATTTTGATTTCCACCCTAGCCTTTGCTTTCATCTTTGTCAAAAAAAATTTGATGTTGTTGTACATCCGCGAGAGAGAATATTACCGAGTAATTCTCAGATGAGAACTGAGAAACAGGATGCTGTCAATGTTAGGGTACAAAAAAACTAACCAAGAATCATAATCACAGAGGGAATAACACATAACAAAAACAGTAGAAAACACACCATCAATTTCATAGAAGTGCAAATAATTCACTTTCATTCATCCTTCCGCCTACCTCATGTTATCCCCACTATATTTTTTTTTAACCCTCAATCTCCCAACAACCATACACTCAAACTCATAACCTGCAGTAATAACTCAAGGAATCACTAAAACTCAACACAACTCTAAACAAAATCCCAATAAGTCACAAACTAAAAGTAACAAAAAAATTGAAACATGAAAGCAGAAGCAAATCGAAATAGGGTGGATCGAGCAGTACGGACTTATATCCTTGCGCATCTGTATCGCCCCATTTAGAATCAACGCCAAGAAACCAGAAAACACTACAGAACCCCCATCGGCCGCACACCGTCACATAACTGTGCCACCAATCCACCAGTTATACCTCACTATGAACCAATCTTCATCGTCCTCGTTCCCACTCTTTAAACTACAATCTGAATTTTCGAATTTGCATATTTTCGAATTCGAGTGTTGTTCATCCGGAGTTGAATTGGTTTTTTTTTAAAAGAGTGATAGCTCAAGCGTCGGGATGGAGCAGTAGCGGTGGAGTGATTGTTGAGGCTTAACAAGATGTTGCAACGATGCAATTTCAGAGAGAGTGAAAGATGAGAAGGGTTGAGAAGCAGAGGGAGATCGTAAGAGAGAGAGAGAGGGTCGCTTATTTTCAAGTTTTTTCTTGTTTGTTGGAATTAACCATAATGATGATTAACTTTCTTTTCCTCTTCCCAAAGACAACAACCAGCGGCGCCTTTGTTTTAGTTTAGGGTTTCCAATTTTTCTTTGCCTCTTCCTAAGAACCGGGTCAGTCCAATGGGCTATTGGCCCAATAACTCAGCCATTTTTTCCTTTATGTTTTAAAAGAGCATAATAATTAACGAATAAGTAAACAGTTTGAATGGCTAGGCATTGTGTACAACGACTTTAAAGACACGAGTTCAATTCCGTGCTGGGCATTTTTTTTCTTTATTTCGTTTTCAACTCTTTAGTCTTATTTCCCCAAAGATATTGATTTAGCTTATATTAAGATATGGTTTAGTAATTTAGAATTAATTTACTTTAGGTTAAATTTAGTAACTTTTAGAATTTTAATTTTAATAAATCTTAGAACTTTAACTTAGTTTAGATGTAATTTAAAAATTTCATGATCTTGATTTTAATTTTTTTGTTTAGAATTAATTTAGTAATTTATCTTCTTTAGAAAATTGGTTATCTTCTCTCTATTTTTTTAAATCATCTTAATCTTTTCGAATTAAATATTTCATTGCCTTTCTTGGTATTAATTTGTTCGTTTGAATTTATTTTCTTGCGGATTCTCGATTAATTATATTGTGATATTTATCTTATTTTTGCTTGTTTGCGTCTATTCCAAAGGGAAAAATTAAATTTATTGACTTCATATCATTGAGCGTCTGATACGATTGTGCGAGACCCTTTCATACACTTCACTTTTTGTTAAACTTAAGTTAAATCTCTAAAAAATCAAATTTTTAAACTTACCCTCTTTTAAATCAAAACCTCGATATTAGGTCGTTGTATTTTCAAAATCTCATCCGTACCCCTTTTTTGGCCAAAACAATTTATTTTTAATCAAACAAACAAATTTTAATAAACAGATATTTCAAAAGGTTCCTATAGGATACTATAGATGCATTGGGTGCTAATACCTTCCCATTGTATAACCAACCCCCGAACTCTAGACCTCTTTTCAAAAACGCCTTGTATTTTCATTACTTTTAAAGTATTATTTTACATTGCATATTTTAGGGTTTTATTTCGCTCTTTTCCCTTTTCCATTGGAAATAATAAAGCGCGGTGGCGACTCTTGCTTTTGTGAGACGAATTAATTAATAATTCGATCTCCGATTTACCCCGCTACATTTTTTATCGCTACACTTAGGTACTGGAACAACATTGGAAACCCATTTGGATAAGAGGTGACAATTGAGAAACCGACGTTGAACTGTTTCATGACTTCAACTTTGAACTTTTATGACATCTCTGGCCGCATACGACGAACCTTCTGTTTCACGGGAGGGAAGTCTTCTTTTGTCGGTAGGCGATGGACCATAATATCAGTGTCAAGTCCTGGCATGTCTTCGTATGACCAGGCAAAAACCTCAACATAGTCATGTAGCATCTGAATTAACCGCTCTTTGACACTATGCTCCAGATCGACACCTATCTTGACTTCCTACTTATCCTCTTCAGTATCCAAGTTCACTATCTCGACCGGCTCTTCATGAGGCTGTATTTCCCTTTCTTCCTGTTGTAGGATTCTGACAAGTTCCCCAAGTACTTCATAATCTTCCTCACCTTCGTCCTCGGCTTGGTAGATCAAATTTTCAAAGTCATAATTGGCAAAAGCAGAACCGTTATCAATGGGATATGGAGTGGATGTGGATCTGCAGTTTGATATGTGGGTGTGTGTAAGAGCATAACTGTTTTTGATAAAGTAAAAGTGTAAAAAATAAAAATAGAGAGCGCAAAATTTGTATGCAAAACGTCCCATGATTTATTAATGACATATGAATATGAAGCAATAACCCTCACAAAATAGACCATTATGCCTCGGGTAAGACACAAGGCTTTAAAGTTTCAATTTTTCAAATATTACATATCCCAAAAAATAAAAAGACAATTACTCTTGAATAAAAGTAATAGGCACAAAATCTTTGGCCTCCCAATTGTTGAGTCCACCGTTGGTAGTTGGGAAGATCCACTTATTCGTGTCCCAGTCGATATCACTGTCTTCTATAGCATTGACTCCATGGTTCCTGGTCCATAGTGGTAGTCCCCCGGCGCGAGCACGACGAACAGCTCTCTGGGATCCTGAAGTAAAACCCAAACCAAACTTGTTAGATTTGAAGGGAATGTTTGGAAGTTGGCCCCAAATGGTACACCCACCTTCTTTAACTACTTCTTTGGCATCCCTTAGAAAAGCCATCTTCAGCGGAGGTCTGGTAGTCTTTGGAACACTGGTAGCAGTATTGGTCGCAACAATTGTCTGTGGAACCTCCTCAAAGTTCTGACAGGGGGTCTCAATGAACTCGCTGTCCATTTCAACATACCTGAAAGAGTTCAGGTGGCTCACCATGTATTCCTCCTCCCCATGGACTGTGATAATCTTTCCATTGATTGGATACTTCAACATCTGATGCAGGGTAGAAGTAACAACACTGGCCCCATGGATCCAGGGTCGACCCAATAAATAGGAAAAAGACGGTCGGATGGCCATCACATAGAAGGTTGAGTCATAAGTCTATGTACCAACTTTGATAGGGATGTCCACTTCACCGTGCACCATTATTTTGGAACCATCGGAGGCCCTCACCACAATGTTACTAGGCTTTAGTGTGAGTCCTTCACAATCTAACATGTCCAGAGCTTTCTTGGGTAAGACATTCAGCGACGAACCTGTATCCACCAGAACATGAGCTAGGGTAGTGCATCTGCACTCAATGCAAACATGCAGGGCATCATTATGTTTCCTTCCCTTGGGAGTTAAATAAGCGTCGGAAAAACCCAGTCCATTATCAGCAGTCAGGCTGGCCACACAGTTCTTGAATTGATTAGCGGAGGTCTCTTGAGGCACTTGGGCAGACTTCCGTAATTTTACTAAAGCCTTAGCATGGGCTTCAGAGCACAAAAGTAAGGCCAACATTGAGATCTTTGAAGGGGTCTGCCCCAACGGCTCCATAATGTTATAATCACTCTTCTTTATTATCTTCAGTATCTCTTCCATTTATTTTTTAGAAGCCTCGGGAATGACTTCTTAGTGCGCCTTCGTCTGGACAGGCTCAACCAATATCTCTATGCCCCGAGTCTCAGTCGACTCAGTTGCAGGGATAACAGCAGGGATAACAGTAGGAGTAGCAATGGGAGTACTAGCAGGATTAGCAGCAGGAATAATCACAGGAGTAATAACAGTCTTTGGAGAGATTTTGGGAGAGAAAACTCTCCCGCTTCTCGTAATTTTACTGGTCCCAACAAGTTGTCAATGTCAAGATCAGTACCTTCAGCAACTTTATTCTCAACAGCCAATAGGTCTTGCTTGACGCCAGGGTAATAGACGTCATCCCCATAATTACAGGGAACAACTTTATCAGAGGAATATGGTATTGGCCCAGGAAGGGTGATGATCAAAGGAGAAAACTTGGGAACAGATATAATTCTGACGGGTCTTTTGGTGGAGACCCTGGGAGGATTGTCGGAAATGCTAATTATTGAGACATCTTCACACAAACTTCTTGTAAGGGTAACTTTCTCAAACATAATTTCTTTGTAAACCATTAGACGATGGACGCTAATTTTTAACAACAAACAACCATCTGATAGAGACATACATGAGTGGCAACCTTCACCATAGCCCAAAAATAAATCGGCTCGCAACAGATTCCTTTTAACAGTTAGAAGAGGAGTAGTTAATTCATCCACAGAAGAAACAAACCGGTCATCATCAACAACATTGACACCCTGGCCATGTTTGGGCATTGGCACAGTTATTACATTAGGTGTCTCGGGAAGGTCAAACTCAATCTCCTTCGCTTCGATAAGATCATACACCTTATTTTTCAGAGCCAAAAAATCGTTTGTATCATGCCCTGGGATTTCAGAATGGTAGGCACATCAAGCATTTTGGTTGTAGCGAGGAGATGCAATATTGGGATTCTTAGAAGCCTCCTTTAGGGTCACCAGGTTGGACTTCAGCAGGTGTGGCAAAACCTGGGATAAGGTCATGTTGATCCGGGTAAATTGTCTTCTGGGCGCATCCGGTTTATGCTGATTGTTTAGTTGTTGGTTTGATGCAGGATTGGAAATCACAACAGCCCCTACCGTCGGACGACGTTCAGTTTTGTTTTGATTTCTTTGACCATAAGCAGCACTGAACTCCTTCTTTCTTGTGAAGGGTTTCTTTGTTGTACTGGAGGATGCATCTCTCTGGATTTTACCACTCTTGATGCCAGCCTCTACCCGTTCACCAGTCAGTATCAGTTTAGTAAACCCGGTAGACGAGCTTCTAATCAGATGGTTAAAGAATGGATCAGATAACGTGCCCAAGAACATGTCCACCAGCTCTCTATCAGACAAAGGAGGCTGGACTCTTCCTGCAAGGTCTTTCCACTTTTGGGCATAATCTTTAAAACCTTCACCGGAACTTGTAGACATACTTTGTAATTGTGTACGAGTTGGGGTGAGGTCAGCATTATATTGGTACTGCTTGTAGAAAGCAGCAGCCAGATCTTCCCAGTTATGAATGTTGGTTCTTTCCAGCTGATAGAACCACTCCAACTGCATCCCAGCCAAACATTCCTGGAAGAAATGTACCCACAGATTCCTATCAGTAGTGTGTGGTTGAATCTTCCTGACATACGACCTTAAGTGCAACTTAGGACAGGAGACACCATCATACTTACAAAGGTGGGGATCTTGAATTTCTGCAGGATGACCACCCCCGAGACCAGCCCTAGCTCTTCAAAATCTAGCCCGGGTACCCTCTATATCTCCATAGCATTGAGACGGTCCTCCATCTATTTGTATTTATCATTAGCATGAGGATACTGCTCCTCAGAATAGTTAGCTTCATCTTCTTCAGACCCTGGGTTGTTTTTTTCTTCCGTTGGCTTCTCTTCTTGATTGTTTCCCTCATTTTACGGGGTTGCAAAATCTAGTGCTCGCTTAGCCGATCCTTTGAACCTTCTTCCCAAATTCAATACACTAGCTAGTTTCTTTGCCTTTTTGGTTTTCTCCTTGACGATGAGAGCCTTCAGATCTTCTTTCCCCTTAGCCAGAGCGAGGAACATTTATTGGAACTGAGCATTTTGAGCTTGAAGGTCTTTTACTGTTTGTTCAAGAGCCATTTATTTTTGTTGAAATAAACAGCAAAAGGATAAGAAACCTGTTTATGCGATGATATGCATGATATGCTTATGCAATGTTTTCAAGGGCCTCATGGGATTTAAACTCTTTTAACCAAAACAAAAACAAAGGCTTTTATTAGCAAGTTTAAATGAAATCAAAGTTTACAAAGGTATAACAGATAAGAAACTTCTAAGATTCCTAAGTCTCCCAAGGACACTTCCTTTTGGTGTTGATGTAGGCATTGAGATTCTGCTCTTTGTGAAGCTGCTTTGTCAGTTCCAACACATTTTTCTCACTAACATAGAATTGGGACTCAAAGCTATCTCGTTCTTCTTTGAGATGTATCCAAGACTTTTGCAATTATTAGAAGTTTGTTGGCATATCAGGATGAAGAATGATGCAAGACTCGACCCCTTGAACAATAGCCTCTGAGATCACTGGTAAGATAGAAACATATGGCATCATAAGACTTTGAGCATGAGCTCGCACCTATTTAAGGTAAGGCTCCAAAGGGATGGAGTTCTTGTGCCCTAAAGTCTTACTATCAGTTTTCTTAACCATTCCCCAAGCGCGGATGAACCTCTGACGATAATCTTGCAGATCCTTTGAATAGTCGAACACAATATTGTGGATGAGCATATCATGAGGACCATCCCTCTGGGCATAACCACACAGACGTGGGGCTAAAGAAGGGTCATAGGTGATGCCTCCTTTAATACCAAGGAGTGGCACATTTGGAAATTCTCCGCAGCGATCAATAAAAGAGATGTCTTCTTGAGAGCAAGGGCACCAATAGATATCAGAGTGAGAAAGAGACATTAATCTTGGGTTCCACCTTAAGCCTAACTCGTTCTTCATTACTGACTGAGGAAGGTGCTAAATAAACCACCTATAGAGTATAGGTATACAACATATAAGAGTCCCTCGCTTCTTCGTGGTACGGGTATGGAGTGAATGCAGAATATCCCCGAGCAATGTAGGCACTGGATTATGAGCAAGGAATATGTCGATGGCACTGACATCTATAAACTGGTCTGAATTGGGGAACATAACCAACCCATAGATCAAGAGAGATAAGACATCTTTAAAGTCATGGTAACTAACAGCGTTTAGGAATACCTGAGCTTTCTTCATTAGAAAACTTGTAAGGAGGCCCTTAACTCAATTCCTTTTTTCCCAGTTGGACTCAATGTCAGACTACTTCAAGTGTAAAGTTATGGCGACCTCTTCAGCAATTGGATCTTGTTCTAAACCGGTAAAGGGTATCTGCTTCAATATAAGCAAACCAAGTATTTTGGAGAATTCTTCCAGCGTAGGCACCACCTGATAGTCTGGAAATGTGAAGCAATGATGCTTAGGATCGAAGAACTGGAATAAGACACTCATCAAACCTTCGTCAAAACCAGTATTAACCAAACTGAGCAATTGACCATATCTCTTGTTGAATGATGAGTTCTTAGGAACTTTTAAGACCATTTATTTGAGTTTGGGGGGAATCTCTACAAAATTGATTCGAATGGTTTTTCTGCGAGCTGAATCCATAACCTACAAAAAAGAGGAGAGATTATGCTTTGAAATCACAACTATATCAAACACAAACAAGTCACACAGAGGCCTTATGTTTAAGGGCTTGCATGAGTTTTAAAGGTAAGTACCCTCTTGAAGTTTCAGTTGGCTCAACCTGTCCTATTAATAGTAATCGGGTTCTAAGGAGTGTCATGTCATTGACCTTTCTTTTAAGCATTGTTCTAGCTCAAGCACCAAAGTATTACAGCCAGAATATCCCAAAAGTCCAATCTCAATGAGTGTATTATCGAGTATCAACCAATCTTCGGTCGGAACCAAAGTCGGACATCTCACTACTTTCTAATGGCTTAGGATGAGTCAATTAAAGGTTCTAAAGGTCAGTTAGCGCTTAATGACTCTATAAGGAATCCTAATATTATCCATGACTGGATCAAGGAACACTAGAACAAGCCATAGTATCACGCTAACATAGTTATCCCTTTGTCAATATTAGTCTACGCCGTACAACTTCCATGATTTATTGCTACTTACCTAAAAAAGGTGTCCCAGATCTGGGTGTAGGATCTTTAACAAATAACCCCAACAAGCTCTCAAAAAATAAAACAGACAAAACATACAAGTTAAAGCAAATTAAAATGAACTAGACTCTAAGGTAACCCCACTTTTTTCTTTCCCCAACAGAGTCGCCAGTTCTGTGATACGGTAGCAGAACCGACTGTTATATTGGTTTTATATTTGTGTTCACAAATTTTGCGGTAAGCAAGAGTTGCCACCGACTTTTCTTTTATCCAACAAAGGAACGGGTGAAAAGAACAGAAAAAGACCTTTCGAGATTATTTCTGAGTAAGGGGGTAGATTATGGAAAGGGAAGGTGTTAGCACCCTTTCCATCTGTAGTTATCTACGGGCTCTTAGATGATAACTCATTTGAAAAAAAATACCTTGTGCTTTGTGTGTTTGAAAATTATTTTGAAATAAAGTGCCTTAGTACGGTGAACTTTGTAATGTTTCTCGAATTGGTAGAGAACGTATACAAAGTGTTTTGAAAAATGTTTTTGAAAGAGTTTTGTGTATGTGTAAAAATTATTTGAGCAAGCATCTAACAACTATCTACTTTACTCAAAAGGTTGTTCTTTTCCTCTTTTCCTTTAGATAGTTCTATCTTACTATTAGTGAGTAGGTAGCCCTAGTCGTTGGATGTTTGAGGGACATTCGCGGGTCATCGTACAGTCATAAAGGCCACATATAGAGACGCTTTAGCAATTTTGTTTAAGGGACTAGATCATTTACCGTAAGGCATCACCGAAGGGTTATCAAGGGATTATGATCTTTTGATTCGAGGGTCTTTGCTAAAGCGTCCCTACTTTCAAGGGACATGACTGTTTTATTTTCCGAAGGCAACCAAAGTGGGAGTACCCTAGAGGTGTATATGTGCAAATGTGTTGTATTCAGTTATTTTTGTCTTTTTTGTTAGGTTTTCTAGCGTTTTGTTTTATGTTCTTATCATGCAATCCTATTAATATACATCTAACAGTTAATATCTGTACAGGAATTTAAAGTGCGGAAATTAAAGCTACGCTATTACATCACTTCTGGGAGGGGAATTATTTACATAGTCCAAAACAGGGAAAAGTAAAGCAGTAAAAATGTAAAAGTCCTAGTTATAGTCTATTACATCCCAATAGGTAATTACAATAATATGAAAAAGTGCAAAAGTAAATAAATGCGTGCGTAATAGAACTAACATCTAGAACCCTACAAGTTATTAAGTTGAAAGAAAATATTTTTTTTGCTTTTTCTTTGTTTTATGGGAGAAATGTTAAATTACATTAAATTTAATTAATTAGAAATGAGAAAGAAAATAAAATTATTAACTAAAATTAAAACTAAAATGAATCTAGCATTTTGGAATTTTTTATTTATGAAAAGAATTGAAACTAATTAGTCCTAATTCTAATGGATTTTAAAATAATAAAAGTCAAAATAAAAATTAAGTTTAATTAAGAAAATCCTAAAATCTACTTTTGTTATTTTTATGTTTGATTTACTGATTAAATAAACAAATAAAAAGATCAAAACAGTAAATCTAATAAATAAATAAAAATGGGCTCGGGACGCAGGAAGAGTTAAGGGGGTGTGAATTGGATTTTGTTAGGCCCAAATCAGGAGATGGCCCAGGCTGGCGTTGGATCTGGTGTTGACATCCTCAGGAGGTGCACCATGGGCTCCATGTTGGAACGCCTGGATCTGCAAACAAATTTTAGAAAAAAAAAGGAAAAGTGCATGATCTGGGATTCAAACTCAGGTCCTCCCTCCAACGCACCTCTTCCTTTACTGTCTGAGCTAAGTTGTTCAATCAAAAGGAATGACACCAATACCGAATCTTGCATTCTGTTAATTAAAAAAAACAAAAACCTATCCCAATCAAAATCATCCCCTGAACCCAAATCTGGGGTTGTTTCGATTTGTAATGGTCTGTATCATGAGTTTCAAAAATGACTATTTCGAAAGACCCCTATCAATGGTATCCTAGCATCTTGGCGCTGCAACTTAGATATATTACATTAAATCATTCATAAACAATAACATGAATATGCAAATAGTATGGATTCAAATTATAGATTGGATGAGATTGAAAATTTCATTACCCACTCGGAGGTGGTTTGATTTGGAATCCTGAGTGTGGGAAAACCTACAACGATGGTTGTGGATACTCTGGGATTCTTTGAAAATTTGAGGAATTTTTGGTGCTCTCTAAGGGCAAGTTGCGCGTGCGAGGTAGTATATGCGTGTAGTTTGTCTTTGTGCGTATGTATGTAGTCTCTACGCGCATGCACCTTTGGCTTGTAGAAGTGTTGTATATTTATAGGAGATGGAGAGAGAGTCATAACATAGAAATGGAAAGAGACAGCCATTAACTAGGCTTTGAAGGCCAAATCAGACACATTAATGGAATGCCTTTTTTGATGAGTTCCTACCCATTTTGAGCTTTGGGGTGAACCTGGACACATTTGACTCCTTCAAACATCCTCAATATTTTCTCTTTGATTGGCCCATGGTTGCCTCCTTCTAATGGCTCTAATTCTCATCACTGGGGCTTTTTCAATTGGCCCAGGGTTGCCTCCTTCGAATGGCTCCAATTCTCATTATTGAGGCTTCTTCAATTGGCCCAGGGTTGCCTCCTTCGAATGGTTCCAATTATCATCATTGGGGCTTCTTCAATTAAGCCCCTATTTGTCTTGGTAGCTTTATCTAAACTCTTCAACTAGCCCAAACGAAAGCTCCTTTTTGGCCAGTCAAAACTTTCCTTGTTACCTCCTTCAAATGCAATTGTGCAGGAGGCTTGGGCTTGGCAACATGTTGACTTTTGGGCCAGTAAGCAACTTGGGCCAAGACTTATCATAAACTTATTCTCAATAATTATCTGTCTCCTTCGAATGGAACACATGTACATCCTTCGAATGGCCCTTTTGTGTGTCTTTCGAATATCCCCCATGTATGCCTTGTGCATTCTTCGAATGGGCCACCAATGTGTGCTCATAATATGGTAATCATATGCTTATAAAACAAAGGCAGGCATGAAGAGGAAATCATTTCTTGGTGAATCAAAGGCCAATTGAAGAGGACCACATGTATGTCCTTCGAAGGCAAAAGAAGCTTGTTTCCCATTATTATGTATCCTTCGAATTGACCACATGTATGTCCTTCGAAGGCACCATTGGTGTGTCCTTCAAATGGACCTTACTAGGTGTTACAATGTGGAAAACTGTGTGTTGAATATTTTAGAGATGGAGTCAAAGCTAGCATGAGGGAAGCCAACTGCTTAATGAATCGAAGCACATATGAAAGAAATCCACTACTTTATGGGCGCTAGCATGAAGGGAAACAATTGCCTTGCACATTGGAAGTAAACCCAGAGGAAGTCATTTTCTTGTGGGTTGAAAGCAAACATAGAGGCAAGTTGAAGGGTCCTTGGCCTTGTGGATCGAACGCAAGTCTGACGTAACCTTTTATCTTGTGAATCAAAGACCATTGAAAGGGGCCTTTTGCCTTGTAGATCGAAGGCAAGTTGATGGGCCCTTTCCTTGTGAGTCTAAGGCAAGCATGAGGAAGCTTTTGCCTCGTGGATCAAAGACAGGTCTGAAGAAGCCTTTTCATAAACGAAGCTGGCATACAGGAGTCTACTACTGGTGAATTGAATCAAACTTGTAGGGGGTTCTTGCCTTGTGCGTTGAAGGCACACAATAGGGAGTATTTGCCTAGTGCGTTGGAGGCACGCACAAAGGGCACTGCTGGAATGATACTTGTGGGTTAAAGCTCGCTCGAAGGATGATAAATACCTAATCGAAGCTTACTAGTCAAAGCATGATCGAAGAGTTCCAAATACCCAATCGAAGTACCTTGTTCATATGCCAATCGAAAGACACTTGATTATCTCCAAAAAAAATATATTTTCTCTAAGCAAGTGTTTGTAACCACCATGCAAAAAGGGAAGATCTTGGAAAACATGATAGGGAAAAGTTTGGGGTACAACAGCATCCTTGAATGATTTTCAGCCACAACTTCAAATTCTTTGTCATATGTTTGCATTTAAAGGATGATTTTGCTCTAGATGATTTCAGATTTCCTTTAGTGAAGATTGCAGGATTTGCCACATGCTTTAGAATGTGTTATTTTTACTTCATATAATAAATGCTTTTTCATCCGGCGCTTTCCATTCCAAGGAATGTAGCTACAAATTTTTGTGTGATTACAACCTGTTTACCAAGAACATATCATACTATGTAGTCTTTGTCAGCTTCTACTTGCCTCCAAAAATCCTTCACTAACAAAGTGTAAATAGGAGCATAGAGACGTTGAAAGTAGTTTTCCCATCCTTGATGGTTTAACTCATATGTTAAACCCATTCCAGTTGCCTTTAGATTATCAAAAATCCACTAACAGTTCATAAAGAACTTCTAGTTGATCAAAATGTGTAAATATATGAATGTGTGGACGACGATTGAGTATGTGAGGTGGTTCGAGAGGTTGTTAAAATGTTTCAAGAGATTTCCTTAGTGACGAAGATTCTGGTGGTGGTGTACTTGAACTCATTTGATGAAGGGATTTTTCTTGCTTTTCAATTTCTTGAGAGAATTCAAAAACTTCTTGTTGCTGGGCATTCATGGTAAAAAGAGGATCAAAACAAATTTGGGGTTTTAGGTTAAAAGAGGGATTATGGTGAAGTGACTATGGTAAGTGTGTGAAAAGTTAATTCCTTATAATCAAGAAGGGGTATTGAAGCATTGGAACCGTACCAACCGATAGGTAATGATGATTTTAAACATAATCTGCAGACATCACATCGTTTAAGATGTAACTCAAACGGCGTATTTTGACAGATGTCAGGGTGAATCGCAGCCACTCGTTTGAAAGGACATATAAGTTACTGTTCTCAAACTTTAGGAAGACAAAGGGATTTCTGATTTGAGATGTTTCTGATCAATTTGTCTTCTAACTTGTAGAAGTATCTATATACATCAACAAATAGAATATTTAAGGATAAATAAATTCTAACCCGATTTCTTTACTTTTCTAGTTCATTGGATTACTCACACTTTCTCTCTAGATCTTTCTGAAGCATAGTGCTAAGAATATTTAGGTTCCAGGTTTTTGAACATAGGCTTTCTTCTTGTTGTGTGTCACAAGTATCTAGAATCCAGGTGTCATGATTGGTGTTTCCAATTTGCTGCATAAGATATCTGCAACATATATAATATTTTCTTTTGGTACCCATAGTCTTTTGGATCCTTTAGAATTAGTTCTCCCAGAGTTTCTAATAAACTTGGGTTTTCGTGCAGCATTAAATTTTTGTGTTTGTGCAGAAGTATAGTGGTAAGAGAAAGGAGATATAGGTTGATTTTCTTTAAAGCTTTTCTGATTGTTTTTATCAGATTCGTAATCTTTTTCTCTCCCTTTTCTTTGATAAACACCATGGATCATAGAAGCCATCTTGCTTCTGTCTATGTTGTCGTTTAAGAACTTCTGAAAAGCCTTGTCGTATCTATGTAAGAATTTACAGAGGATGGATAGGCTCTAGAAATAGTTTCTTCGAGTTCTAAACAGTTTTTATTTAGAAAAGTATTTTCCTTTTCTAAAGATAAATTATCAAAATTTTGTTCTGAAACTTCTTTCTCCAGCTTATCATATTCTTCAACTTCATATTCATGAGAATTTCGAAGGTTCTTGAATTTCCGTTGAAGCTTCTGATGCTTGCTTAAAATTTTTTATAAACATAATTTTAATTTAGCACAAGAAAGTTCAGAATGTACCTCTTCAGAGTCAGACTCTATTTCTGATGTGTATCCATCTGATGTGGAGGCCGTAAAGGCTACATTTGCAAACCCTTCTTCTGATTCTAGTCTATCAGAGTCAGAGTCATCCCATGGTTCCATGAGACCTTTCTTCTTTCCTTTTAAAGTGATCTTCTGGAAGCTTTCTTTTCTGGTGCTCTCCTTCTTGGGGTTTGGACATTCATTTCAATAGTGTGTAGGCTTGTTGCACTCTTAACATATTGCTTCATTGCTAGTTTTTCTTCTATCAAATGTTTCTGAATGATTTATTATTATTTTTTGAACCCTCGACCATTATTTTGTATTTTCCGCTAGAGTTGTTAAAATCTTCTGGAAATAAGAGACAATTCATCTTCGTCATCAGAACTTTCATCGTCAGATTCTTCAATTTCTGCAGCTTGAAAATCTTTTCTCTTTTCTAATTTGGTTCTTTCTGTTCTAGACTTTAGAGCAATTGATTTAATTCTTTTCTGAGTCTCATCTTCTTCTAACTCAATCTCATGACTTCTAAGTAAATTGATTAACTCTTCAAGAGTTATGTTGTTCAAATCCTTAGACAACTTGAGAGCAGTGACCATAGATCTCCATCTCTTTGGAAGACTTCTGATGATTTTCTTTACATGATCAGCGGTTGAATATCCTTTGTCAAGAACTTTCAGTCCTACTACCAAAGTTTGAAACCTTGATAAAATTGTTTCAATTGTTTCTTCATCTTCCATTTTGAAGGCTTCATAACCATTTGTGAAAATTTCCCAGAGATCAATATCATAGTGTTTACCGTTGTTTTTGGTAAACAACCGCTGATCTCCAAAAAGGTAAGATTTTTGGTTTACTTACGGGATCGACCAAACTAATCCCAGAACATATGCAAATCTTTATGTAAAATGAGTAAGAAGGAAGAACGCACGTTCGTCCCAGAGAAAGGATGTTTGAGATTATTGAAAGGTAAGCAAAAACATAAAAATGCAAGTAAAAGAAGTAAAAGGATAACTTTGAAGGATAATGGTAAAGTAATGTAAAAAGACTTTCATTAAGTAAAAAAGGTGTTTCTAACGTACATTGCTCATCTTTTATCCTTTCTCACGCAGTAGTTACTTGGACAATATTTGAGAGATTTAGTACAATAGGTTGAACACCCTTAAAAATTACACAAGCTTCTTAATTTATACTAAAAGTAGGTAACCGTCGAGGGGACATTCTACGCTAGGATGAAGACAAGTGTCTTCTGCATGCCTCTCGACCCATATCTTTTTTCCATGTTGCCTTCCCTTAGACGCTGATGAAAACTACCTTTCCCTCCAATAATTCAAATTTCAAATGGTCTTCGTCCCATGTGCCAAAGCGTGAACACTTTCCTTCAGTCGAGCAACATAAATCTGCTTCAGTCGAATGAGCCCTTGGTCGAAGATTCTTATCATAACTTAGATCCTTTTTCCTAAGTTATCTCATGTGTCGAATCATACCTCCTGGTTTAGTTCATTCCAGTTGTTTGGTCCAAAAGACCAAATACACTAAGTGTTGAATTTGGGAGCCAACAAATTGCCCCCCAAGAATGTCTATTTCGACGCTCAAAGAAATAGCCATTCTTTGAACTTCCCATTCGACACCTGTCTTCCTATTTGTTCACCAAGTCTTGACGTGTGCTCTTCGCCTTCTAACAGCTGCTATACTTGGTAAAACCATCATTACTTTTTCTCCAAGATGTCTCTTTAAACCTGTTGTTACCACGCTTGTCATGATGACCATATTCCTATAATCTAGGCAAGCATGTCCCAATGTTTCCCAATGCCTGTACGATAACCGTTTCACGCCTTGCCTTGTGCCCCACTACCTGCGAAACATTAAATGCTCTTGACGAGACATCTCCTTCTCTTGAAGATTATAAATACTTCCAAGCTTTTCTATTTGGAACTTTTATCATTTCCAGCTTTTCCAAATCCCTTGCATTCTCACAACATTGTACTGTCAACTTCGCTCTTTCTCTTAAATCTTCAACAATGGCCTTTCTCTCTAATGCTCCAAACAACCCTCAACCAAATTACGCTAATGATGTTCAGAAACCACCAGAGATCTTTTCCACCAACCCTCCTTCTTCCTCGACTAGAAAGTACATTGCTGAACCTATGACCAGAGAATGGCGAGAGGCCTATGATTCTCAACTCCTTATTCCCATCAGATACAGCGGAAACATGTATGCTATGTCCGGTCCGTTATCTTCATGCATTGAAAAACCCTTAAAAAACTGCGCCTTTTTTCCTACACACCCAAGGCTTAGACCCATAGGTTGCGCCAAAAAACCTAGGGATGACCCTGAAGACGCCACTTCGGCGAACCAGCAGCATCCTCAGACTACAGAGGATATCAACCTCCAGTTCATGAACAAGGGGAATCGAATCTTTCTCTCAAGCCCTAATCTTTCTTCTGAATATTCAGACTGGCTGAGTAAGATGGAGAGGGTGCAAACTTCTGTTTGGAAGGAGATGGGCATTTATGACCTGGTGATGCTGTCGAAGACAGGATTGCCTTACTGCCCCCTCATGCTGGTATCTTCATTGTACTTTTGGGATAGTGCACATTTCACTTTTCATCTTCCTTGTGGGATGATGACTCCTACTTTATTCGACATAGCTGCCATCACTGGTCTTCGACCCACTGGTGACTATTTCGACTCTGAAGACTTGTCTGAGGATCCTATTGGGTTTGCTGCTACAAAACCCACTTATACTACCTTTATAAACCACTTTCATGACAAAACCTCTAATACCGTGTCGGAGGTGGAGCATATAGCCTTCTTGGATATATGGTTGTCTCGATTTATTTTTTGTACTAAGTCACTGCAGGTGACGAAAAAGATGCTGACGCTCGCAACGCAGCTGCACCACAAATATCCTCTTTGCTTGGCCGAATTGATTCTGGCCAACTTATATGAGTCCATCAGTAATGGTGTGACTCAACTTAAGGTTCTAGGAGACAGGGGAAGCTTGTTGTTATCCGGTCCCTTTTGGCTTCTGCAACTGTGGCTTAACGCCACCTTCGAATCTTTCCTTCCCCAGAAGAACAAGATCAACGAAGAGGCTCCTGAGATTCTGAACAGGAGAGTCGAGGGCACCAGGCTTGCATTACTAACTCCCACTGATGAAGGCCAACAATTTCAAAAGGCTTTCACCAGCTTCGTAATGATGTTTGCAGAGCGAAAGAGCTTTGTTTCGACTATGGCTCCCTTTGCCAGTCGAAAAGTTGGTCCGGAATGGTTTACCAGGCCATACCCTTTGAATGTGGAGGATGACGTGACTGATGAGTACGTGAGCACGTGGGAATCGTTCTTGCGCCCCAGGATCATGCCCTTAAGATTCAAGAGCTCAAAAAATCAATTGAGCTTGATTGCTTACCAACCAAATCTTGTATCTCGACAATTTGGTATTGCTCAATCACTCCCTTCACCCATTTACTCTCGAGAGAAGCTGCTGCTTTTTTACAATGCGGATTACTCGGAAGATTCCGCTACCAAGCACATTGGTAGGTATTCTGGTCGAACTATACTGACCTTCTTCAACTTCAACCTTCATTTCCTGAGTTCCATCACTTTTGAGACGTGGTGGAAACATTACTATGACGAAGAGTTCTTCGATGAGAAGGACTTCGCCCACCATCTGCGTGAGGCATTCAAGCTGGTTCTCGACAAAGTCAAGAAAGGTATTATTCTTCTCCATCTCTTCGTGCTATATTCGTCTTTCGACACTTACTTAACTATAGTTGTCTTGTCTTCTGCTTAGCTGTCAAGAGGGCCGCCTCAAAGAAAACTGCTGAGAGCTCGAAAGAGGGAGACTCTGTCGTCAACCCTTCTCCCAAGGTATTTACTTTTCCTTCAAATCCTCATTTTTTATCTAACACAAGTACTGACCCCTTAGACTTCATTTCCTGGGTATTCAGAAATCTACCCCGAAAAAACAGAAGGTTCAAGAGATCCAAATCTCTAACGATGAAGAAGAGGAGTCTCCTCCTGTTCCTTTGCAGAGACGAAGATTGAAAAAACCAACTCCTACCGTCGAACCCCGTCCAAAAATCAGGATTAAAACTACGGCTGGGAGGCTACCTCTTGTAGTCATCAATGAACCTACTGAACAGAAGGTAATCGCTAGGTTAAACAATCCCAGCGAAAGTGACAACTCTAGTCCTGGTGCTGAAATCCCAGTCCAGGTATTTACTTCGACTGCTTATTATTTACTTCTTCCACTCTCTTTTACTTTGTGATGATTCTAAAAGCAATAAATTCTTTCTATTTCCCAGGACACTGCTGGCACTTCGACACGAATTCCTACTCATGTTGAGGATTCGACCACTTGCTTGAATAGTGACGGGAATCCTACTTACATGCCCTCTTCAGTGAAAGGCTCTTTTATGAGTTTAGCTGACGAAGTAAATCAGACTTCTGAACCCTAGCATGAAACCATAGAAGAAGCTGATGAAGAAGAAGTTGCAGGAAACCAAGAGGAGATTAGGATTCCGCTGGTCGAAGTGCAAGAGACTGAGGAGGAAGGTATCCCTGGCGTCGAAACTGAAACAGAGAGGGAAAATGTAGAGATCCCAGAAGCTGAGGGTGAAGAAGTTCTTGCTGAAGGAAACCAAAATCCTCTAGGCACTGAAGCAATTCCAACTCAAGTAGCCAACATGGTTATTACATCCAACAAAAGTATCCCTTCGACGGGATCTAGAACCAAAGAGGATTTGGCTTTACTGAAGCAACAAAATCAGTTAGGTTATCTGACTGCAATTCTGGAGGGTCGAGAGAGTTCCTCTGATCGTAGTGCCTCGACTGCATCTGGAAGATCTACTTCGACTTCCCCTCTCGACGAGGCTCTTCAAAAGGTTAAAGCACAAATCTTTAAAAGAGATTTGATGTTAACTTTAGAGGGGGAACCAGCAGCTCCTTCTTTTTTGAAGACTATCTTGAAAGCTGTCGATCTTCTTGTTGCCCCTCCGGATGTAGCCAGTGTAATCTTGGATTTACTCTCTATTGTTGATCAGGTATCATCGGATTACAACCGTCATAGAATTCTCAATCGTGAGATTGAAGAAGCCAATGGTCAAGTGGCTGCTGCTTGGCATGCTGCTACTGAATCCGCTTCTAGAGTAAAGGACTTGTCGAAGGCCCAGGAGGCTAGGCAAAAGGCGGTCGAGGAGATTGATCAAAACAATGTTCAGTTGAGAGCACAGATTGCAGAGTTGGAAGCAAAAATTGCTTCCAACGACAAAAAGAAAGAGGAGCTTCTTGCTGTGAACAATGAGTCAGAAAGCCAAGAAGAATTGGCTGAAGGGTTAAGACATGCCGATCGAGCTCAATCTCTGGATGCTAAGCTCAAAACCTTTCACCAATCGAAAGCTCTATGTGATCGAAGGCTAGAATTGCAAAGAATCAAGTATCTCCAGATTAAAGCTAATCTCCCCTTCTAAATCTTGTTTCTCTCCATTATGTAATCACTTTCTGTAACGATTTCAGAGCCATTTTGGCACCTTTAATGAAAAATTTCTTAAGTTTCCATTTTGGCATTCTTTATAATTAGTGATTATATATTATTTATTTTTATCTCTTGAAGCATAGGTCTATACGTTTTCAAGTATTTACCATTTACCTTCAAGAGTCTTTGATCTTCGCTTTACTCTTCGATCTCATATGCTCCGCCTAAGAAAGCTTGCACAATCTTAAAAGGTCTTTCCCACTTAGGGGACCATTTTCCCAAGCTTTTGTCCTTTCGATCCATTGGGAGTATTACTTTCCAAACTAGATCTTCAGGCTGAAACGTCTTGGACTTTACCCTTCGATTGTAGGATTTCTCGACTCGCTTCTTCTGTAGTCTCAAAAGATCCAAAGCTTTCAACCTTTCTTCGTCTAAGTCTACTAGTTCATCCAACATCATGTTCCAATAGACTTCAGAAGGGATCTCATGATGTATCTGAATCCTTTTCGCTTGCAAGTGGATTTCCACTGGTAACACTGCATCATGACCATAGGTTAGGCGAAATGGTGTTGTCCCTATGGCTTCTTTTGGACAAGTTCAACATGCCCACAGGACTTGATCCAGTGTCATGTGCCAGTTTCTGGGTTTCTTTCCCACATGTTTCTTTATTAAACTGATCACTACTTTGTTTGCTGCTTCGACCTGGCCATTAGCTTGTGCATAATAAGGCGTAGACGTTAACAGTTTAAATCCCATTTCTGCAGCGAAATCTTACATTTTTCGACCAGTAAAGACTGACCCTTGGTCTGTAGTTATTGTTTCAGGGATTCCAAATTTGTATATGATGTACCTTTGAATGAATTCAATGACATTCTCCTGGTCTACATTAACTAAAGGAATCGCTTCGATCCACTTAGTAAAATAATCAATGCCCACCAATATATACTTCTGACTTTTAGAAGATGCTGGTCGAATTTCCCCAATGAGATCCAAAGCCCATCCTCTAAAAGGCCAAGGTTTCACAATCGAGTGAAGTTCATTTGCTGGCACATGTTGAATGCCTGTATGTTTTTGGCATTCTTGGCATCCTTTGGCGAATTCAACACAATCCTTTAACATAGTGGGCTAATATAAGCCTTGTCGAAACAATAACCATTTCATTTTTTGGCCTACTTGGTGTGCTCCACATGCCCCAGCGTGTGTGGTGGAAAGAGCCATATATGCTTCTGTTTCACTTAAACATTTCAAAAGTACACCTTCTGGTGTTTTCTTAAATAGTTCATTTCCCATCAACACATAACTCAGCGCTCTGTACTTTATCTTTCGTTCTGTCGAAGCTGCTGGATTTTGTAAATAATCCACTACAGGATTTCTCCAATCTTGCTCTGGTAGATTGTCTATGAACGAAATCTCAAAATTTTCATGATCAATGTATCCTAACTTTGTGGTCTTTAAATCTGATGGAAATAATTTGGTGGCAGTTACTCTTCCTCTAACTTCGATTCCCTGTTGTAGCCTCTCTTTCGAAACTTTATACCTAGAAGCAATTTGTGCCAAGTCGTTGGCTGCTTGATTTTCTAATCTGGGTATGTGTCGAATGCTAACTGCCTCGAAGTTTTTTAACAACCGTCTGGCTATTACGAAATACATAATAAGGTTTTCTTTTATGCATTTGTATTCTTTCGTAATTTGTTTTAGGACTAACTCTGAGTCTCCCATTATTTCGACTTGAGTTGCCCCCAATTCCAACAAGATTTCAAGGCCTACGATTAATGCTTCGTATTCATCCTCATTATTGGAGCAATCCCCATCTATTTTGTACTTAAATGTTGTTGGAATTTTATTTGGAGAAATAATAAGGACTCCGACTCCGACTCCATCTTTAAAGTTAGAACCATCAAAGTAAAGTTTCCATGGTTCGATCTCTAAATAATTTAGTGATCTTTATTGTATGGATTTGTCGACTATAAAGTCTGCGACCACTTGGCCTTTCATAGCCTTGAGAGGCATAAAAGTTAATGAATATTCAGTTAATGCAAGTTCCCATTTGCCAACTCTACTATGCAAAATGGGTTTTGACAACATATACTTGAAAACGTCAAAATGAGACAAGACATAAACATTAACTGGCTTTATATATTGCTCAAATTTTGTACATGAAAAATACAGACATAAACACAGTTTTTCAACTTCGTTATATCTAGTTTCTACATCGTTTAAAACTCTACTGAGGTAGTAGATGGGCCTTTCGACACCATGTTCATCCTCCTGAGCCAGCATGCTCCCTAAAGTCTTATCAGACGCAGCTGTGTACAGTCTCATACTTCTACTTCGACAAGGAGGTACCAGAATAGGTGGTCTAATGAGGTACTCTTTGATTTTGTTGAAGGCCTCTTGATGTTCTTCCCTCCATTCAAACCCTCCTTTGTTGAGTCGAAGCAAAGGCGAAAAGGCTTGCGTTTTCCCACTAAGGTTGGATATAAATCTCCTTAGGAAATTTATCTTCCCAAGTAAGGATTGCAATTCCTTTTTGTTAGTTGGTGCTTTGGCCTGCAAGATAGCTTTGGTTTTGTTTTGGTTTATCTCAATGCCTTTCTTGTAGACCACAAAACCTAAGAAATATCCTGCTTTTACACCAAAAGCACACTTCAGAGGATTCATCTTCAGGCCGTAGTGTCTCATCCTCTCAAAGGATTGTCGAAGATGATCCATATGAGCCTTTCCTGAAACAGATTTGACAACAAAATCATCAATATAAATTTGCATGAAAGTGTCAATAAAGTCATGGAAGATCGAATTCATGGCTCTTTGGTACGTTGCCCCTGCATTCTTTAGGCCAAAAGGCATCACTACCCATTCATAGGTGCCTAAAGCCCCAGGGCAACGAAAGGCCGTTTTCGACACATCTTCTTCAGCAATGAAGATTTGATTGTATCCAGAGTAGCCATCCAGCATACTCATGTATTCGAAACCAGCGGCAGAATCCACAAGCATTTCCGCCACTGGAATTGGATATTCATCTTTGGGTGTTGCAGCATTGAGATCTCTGAAACCGATACACACCCTCAAGGTACCGTTTTTCTTTATAACAGGTACAATATTTGCAATCCATTCGACATACCTGGTCGTTCTAATGAACTTGAACCTCAGTAGCCTTTCGACCTCCCTTTTGATTTTTGATAAAATCTCTGGCGCAAACCGTCTTGGAGTCTGCTTAACGAGTTTCTTTCCAAGCTTTATTGGTAACTACAGTTCGACCAATCCTCTGTCGAGACCAGGCATCTCGTCATAGTCCCATGCAAAGCAATCCTTGAACTCTTTCAGTAATTTGATCATTTCGATCTTGAGTCCTGGATCCATTTTTGTGCTTATGTATGTGGGCCTGTTCACAGGACCTTCGCCTAGATTTACCTCTTCTAGAGGATCTTGCGCCAACATTCTGATATTGTTCTCCAGCGGGTCCTTTTCGAAACCAAGAGGTTCGTCGTCATAGATGACTTCTAACCTCTGGTCTAAAAAGTCTTTCGTTCCCAAGTCGGGAGGCTCTGGGTCGAAATCTTTCCCAGGCCCAGTCTTCGAAAGGACTTGTTCATTGGCTCTGGAAGCCACATATTTAACTTCAGCCTCTAAGGCTGCTATCATTCTGTTTTCGGCCACATATGCCGAAATCTTTTGGAGAGTTGATGACTCAATCATCATCATCAAACTCGCTGCCCCAGCCTGTTGGCCGTATATCACTGACTCCTCCAAAATCTATGTTGGATAAGTCTTCTCTATCCCACTGAAAACCATGATCAGAGTGTAGGTATAGGGAGCATAATGCATTAGGAGTTGGAGTTAAATCAAACTCAGGTGGGTTACAAGGCCCTATGTGAGCCAAATTCCTGTCGAAATCATTCTTTCCGACACTGTTTATTTCACCCAAGTAATAACTCTGGTCTGCTTCAATGTTCTCCACAATTCCGTCGGGGCGCCACATTATGACCCTTTGGTGCATCGAAGATGGCACTGCTCCAATGCCATGTATCCACTCTCGACCAAGGAGTAGATTGTAGTTGGGCTTTGCTGAAATAACCATGAACATGGTGGGTCGAAGGATTGAGCCCACTTTGAGGTCTAGTTGAATGACACCCATTGTGGTGCCAACGCCCCCTTCATAGTTGGATAAGACCATGTTGTGTGGCTTTATGTCAGCATCTCCTTTGCCTAACTTTTCCAGCATGAATTATGGTATGATATTGATGGTTGCCCCACAATCAACCAGAATTTTGTTTATGGTTACCTCTCCAACCTTTGCTCTAATGAATAGTGGTTTCAGATGGCTCTTCATTTCCTCTGTTGGTGGTTTAAATAATGTGTTTTGTTCTTCCACGCATCCATTGTTCATTATATAATAACATACTGGCTTATGTCTAGCTAGTTCTTGTTCGACCATTAGGTCAGTCTCTTCGACTTCGACCTCACGGTTGTATTCTTTGGGCAACACAGATATGACGTTAACCATGATGTCTAAACTGTCACTAGAGTCGGAGTCGTCTTCATCGTTCGACCCACACTCTTTCGCCCAGGGCACAAGATTTCTCTCCAGAGGCTTCCTTTGTCTTTTCTGCACATTAGTGCTAACTTCTCCACTGTGAACAACACATAGGATTCTTTCCTTTATAGTTTCTCAACACATGGGTCATTTTGTTCGACGCAGAAGCATGGTACTCCTTTCTGTAATCTAGAGAAGAACCTCTTGGTACGTCGAATGTCTGCCACCTTTCTTCATTTGGCCGTTTCCTTCCCATGGTATTCAGCCAAGTATCAGTAGGCACATTAGTTGGAGGCCTGAAAGTTGGTGGCCTCCTTTCCTGATTCATGGGTCTTTGTTGATGTCCTCTTCTGGGGTCAAATCGAATTTCTGGACCCATTCTTTGTTGGGCATTGGTGCCCTGTTTTGCTTTTACCGCCCGCATCACTTGTATGTGTTCAGCGGCTTTCTTATAAAAAATAGAGCTACACCTAGGGCATAGAATTACTTCTGATTTCTTCTTTTGGCATCTATGCAAAAAATCTGCCAAATCTTCATCCTCCTTTGGGAATGCAGTTTTGTTTACTTCCTCTTGTCGAAGGGTTTCCTATGAAACTTTGGCTCCAGAGACTTCGACCACATTAACCTGCATGTTGCTTTTGGCAGCCAGGTTCATCTTCTGCATTTTGGCCTCCAAGTCCCCTGTCGAACCCTTTGCAGCAACCAAATAAGAACCTGTCGTGGTCCTTTTGCTGGAGCTTTCAGCAACTCCTTTGATTTTGTTTGGCTCTTTAGCAACCCGTTGGATCAGTTTCAGGCTACCAGCAGCCTTCTTGTTCGACGCTTGGCCAACTTCCTTTTTCGAATCCAGGCCTTCAGTGGCCTTTCTCACCCCTTCAATAGTTTTCCTGGAGATGTTCCCAGTGAAACTTCCGAAGATGGGTTTTGTGATGAAATCTTCAGACACTTCCACCATATGAATGCCAACTGGTTCGGCATAATGAGCCTCTGCTTGCAGTAGGTTTGTGTCGATTTTCATTGCTGGTTTACCAGCAAATTTCAGCCTTCCTTCCTTCAGTGCATGTTGAACGAGATCCCTGAAAAGGAAACATTGTGAGGTTTTATGTCCCAAAAAATTATGGTATTTACAAAAACCTCTTTTCTTTCTCTGTTCTAAAGGAGGCAATTTATCCCCTGGGGGCACTATCATCTGTCCATCTTTAACTAATAGATCGAATATTTCGTCACACTTGGATATGTCGAAGCTATAAGTTTTCTTAGGAAATTTATCACTGCTTTTCTCAGGTTCTACAGGATTTTTCCCATTTGATGGCACCAATAATTTACAAGAATATGGTGGTCCTTGTTTTAATTCAGCTAAATCAATTTTGCCTTCTTCGTCATCTATAGGGTCGTTGTATGCCTCTGGATCGTTATCATCCACTTCGACATAAGCTACCCTGTCCCGTCGATGAGTTTTGGCAGTTTTAGCCTTTTCAGCTTTAAGGCGTTCTACTTGTCGAACTCTATCAGCAAGTTGGGCCATATCTCTTAGGTATTGTGTATCTAATTTTTTCCTAATCGAATAATCCAGGCCACCTGCTGCTATTTCAACTAATTCATGCTCAGGCACTTGGGTAAAGCATCTGGCTTTGAGTAATCGAAATCTATTTAAATATTCATCAATTGGCTCTGTGAACCTTCTTTTTACACTAGCCAATTCTTTTAGACTTATCTTGGTTTGACCCATGTAAAATTGTTCATGGAACAATTTTTCCAATTGGTTCCAATTGTGGATCGAATTGGCTGGGAGAGTAGTGAACCAAGTGAAAGCATTTTTAGTTAAGGAACTTTGGAAATATTTGATTATAAGGTTTTCATTGTTTGCTATTTCTCCGGCCTCTATCAAATATCTAGCCACATGTTCGACATTCGACTCTGTCGTATCCCCTGAAAATTTAGTGAATTTTGGGACTTTTCCCCTAGGTGGTAAGTCCGTTTGCATAATATAATATGACAATGGGGATGTAAAGTTTGGTCTATGAAAACCAACATTCATCCCGTTTTGAAGCATGATTCTCTCGATCATAGCGGTTAAATTATTATCCGCCCCATAGTTCTGGTGTCGAACTTGTTGTATTAATTCGTCAGCATTTTGGTTTCTATTAGCCAGAATAACGCCTTGATCGATTTCTCGATGGTTTCGAGGTATCTCTATTCTTGGTTGTTCTACTTCTACCCTTGGAACTTGGGGGTTTGGATTAATGGTCAAATCTTCTTCCATGATTACCCCTTGATTTAATCTTATTGGTACCCTCTGGGGTTGTCGAACAACTTGGGGTAGTTGAGCAACTTGGGGTACCCCAACAAATTCAGCCATGCGCGTCATTTACGCTGTCATCTGTTGATTCGACTGTGTAGCAGTCTGAATGAGGGGATTTAGCACTGTACTTAGAGTTTATGCTAACATTTGTACCATTTCATGATTACTTTCGTCCATTTGTTGCCTCAAAATTGTTGTTGAAGCATTTGTGAGACTTGGTATCATATGAGATGGCCCTCCCAAAAATTGGTTTCTACTGGCTCCAGATCCCTGTAATGGTGATGTTGCATTTACCAAAGGTTCTAAAAAAGTAGACGCAGCGTTCATAAGACTAGCCATTTCAGTAGTTGGCATGCCATATGGTTGTTCTCGACCCATCCAAGTTGTCGAAAAGCCTGGGGGTACAGTTGATCGAGATCCTAGATTTATCCTTGGTGGAGGTGTTCCTAAAGGACCTCTTGGACCCACATATGAAAGTAAGAGTCCAGTTTGATTCGTGGTTAACACTGGTATTGATCCAACAGAAGTTGGGATATTCCCTTCGACAACAGTAGTAACCGCTATTCCTGTAATTGGTGGAGGTATTTCTCCATGGTTTGGCTCGTTAGCCATACTACTCTCTCTGTTTTCCTTTCTAACAGTATATCGGTTGGTTACTCTACCACTTCTTAATAACATGCAATGATATAACTGTACCGAAGAGACGCAATAACATAGAAAATTAGCAACGTCCCACCGGGTGTGCCAATTTGTTTACCGTTGTTTTTGGTAAACAACCGCTGATCTCCAAAAAGGTAAGGTTTTTGGTTTACTTACGGGATCGACCAAACTAATCCCAGAACATATGCTAAAATGAGTAAGAAGGAAGAACGCACGTTCGACCCAGAGAAAGGATGTTTGAGATTGTTGAAAGGTAAGAAAAAAACATAAAAATGCAAGTAAAAGAAGTAAAAGGATAACTTTGCAGGATAATGGTAAAGTAATGTAAAAAGACTTTCATTAAGTAAAAAAGGTGTTTCTAACGTACATTGCTCAGCTTTTATCCTTTCTCACACAGTAGTTACTTGGATAATATTTGATAGATTTAGTACAATAGGTTGAACACCCTTAAAAATTTACACAAGCTTCTTAATTTATACTAAAAGTAGGTAACCGTCGAGGGGACATTCTGCGCTAGGATGAAGACAAGTGTCTTCTGCATGCCTCTCGACCCATAGCTTTTTCCCACGTTGCCTTCCCTTAGACGCTGATGAAAACTACCTTTCCCTCCAATAATTCAAATTTCAAATGGTCTTCGTCCCATGTGCCAAAGCGTGAACACTTTCCTTCAGTCGAGCAACATAAATCTGCTTCAGTCGAATGAGCCCTTGGTCGAAGATTCTTATCATAACTTAGATCCTTTTTCCTAAGTTATCTCATGTGTCGAATCATACCTCCTGGTTTAGTTCATTCCAGTTGTTTGGTCCAAAAGACCAAATAAAGTAAGTGTTGAATTTGGGAGCCAACACATAGCCTAGAAAAAAACTTTCTATTCTATCTCTCTAGTAGTCAAATTTATCTTCATAAAAAATAAGAGGTTTAGCATTGTATTTATCGTTATCCTTTGTGTTAGTAGCTTCCATTTAAAAGTTTTTTCTCAAACTGGATCTCTCTACACAGTTAAGTTTTTGATTATAAAATCATTAATAGAGTCGGACCTCTGATACCAATTGAAGATGGAGAAAAATACAAGAAAGAGGAGGGGGGTGAATTGAGTGTTTAAAAATTTTCATTTAGAATTGTTTTGACATTGTTTAGAAATGTTTTTATCAAACGATTAGAATTGTCAAAACAATTAGAAGTCTTTTTCAAAACAATTAGAAGTGCTTTTCACAAACGACTAGAAGTACTTTCCACAAACGATTAGATTAGAAATCAATGTGTTAGAAGAGAAATAAAGACACAATCAGTTTATCCAGTTTCACCTTAGAAAATATTAATTTTGTCCACCCGCCAATGTGATTTTTCTTTAGAAAAGGATTTAATCCACTATAACCAAATTGATTACAATTGCACGGGCTACCTGCCGATGACTAACAACAACAGTGATAACCTGTTAGGGATCCCATAAGAATTTTGACCTACCCGGTCCCCAAGAGATATAACAATCACTGACTTCTAAGGTTTCTGACCTACCCGGTCCCTCAAAGAAGATTTCTCTTTGCCTTAGACAAGGACTTAAATCAACTTCCCGTTGAAGAGTTGTGTTTACAAAGTTACTTCTAATAAGAGGATTACACAGATATTTAAGTTCAAATTCCTTAACAAAATTATGAGCAACAACTCTTGTGTTTAAACAATTTACAGTGGTTACACAAATATGAGCAACAACTCTTGCGTTTCTAATTATTACAACTCTAAAACAAATATGAGAAACAACTCTTATGTTTCTAACAGATAATTGACGAATAAATAATAACACAATTTATGAGTAACAACTATTTTTCCTTTGTCTTCTTTCTTAGATTGTTCTAACATAATGGCATCAGCATAATAGTAAGCAACATCTCTCGTGTCCAATCAAATAATATTAACACAAATAATGAGCAATAACTCTTTGTGTTTTTTATCTTTTAGTGGATTGATTTTATAGTATTATTGTTCGTGTATTGTCATTATTTGTTTACCAATTCTTCTATTTGCAAATGAGGTGCCTGAAGATTTATATAGACGTTGAGAATTAGACCATTGAGGAAGTGGACCTTTGTAGTAGTACACACGTCACTTTCATCATTGCCATCTGCCAACGGTAAGAAACGGTCGTGGGAGACAAATAGTACATAGTACATCAATTTGAATGGAGTGTGTAATTGCACTATTATAATAACTCTTGTGGCTCATGTTTTTTATGATACTTGTCTTCTAATGAATGTTACTTCTGTTGAGTAGATTGGCTTGAGAAGATATCATCATTTGATCTTGTTTTCAAATGGACTATATGATGTTGATTAGAAATGAGTCCAGAAGATCTTTCTTTCTTTGATCATTTCTTTTGATTGGGATACTTCTGATGTTAATTTGAAATGTGTGTATTCCATAAACTATCCCAGTATTCAGAATCTTGACTTTGTCTTCAGAATTAGAATAATATTCTTATGAACAAATCTTGACTTTTGATTCGGAGGTAGAAGTTTTATCTTGATGTGTTCAGAATATTGACTTTGTCTTCAGAACTATAAGCATTAGATTTTATGATGAGCAAATATTGACTTTTGATCTTTCTGTTGAAAGATTTTTCTTGTGCAATCTGATTTCTGATCTTGAAGCAGCAGTTTGTCAGAAATTCTTTCTTCTTGTGTAATCTTGTTTTCTGATCTTTGAGCAACAAATCTAACATGAATTATTTCTTCTTGTAACACGTGACTTCTGAAGCAGTAGCTTGTTTAGAAGTACACACATGGTCCTCTTTATGACGAACATTCAACATTCTTCAGAACTAGTGATGTTTCTTCAGAAGCGGATGTGAACAGTCTTTCTGATGTGCTTGACATATTTCTGACTCTTCAAACAACAGTCCTGAATCAATTAGAATTTATTATCTGCACACTCAAGAAACTTATTAGAAACAAAATTGTTTACATATAAAATATATTTATTATTATCATCAAAATCCAGAGATCAATTGTAGAATTCAAATCTTGTTCTACCAGAAAGTACTTATCATGGAAACACCAAGGTTGGACATTATAGTGCACAGAAGTTCACTCTAATGATTCTTACTTCGAAGAAAGCACAATTCCCCAAACATTTTGTTGAACTCATGATTCATCTTATAGTTTATCTTGAATGCAATTGCAATTTGTAATAATTGTTGCATTTGATAACTCATTCATGCTAATTCTTTTATGCAAATATATTCAGGAAAAAAAGTTTCTTACGTGGTGTGTACAAAATCAAGAGTAGCCATGTATTCCCTTTCGGGAACTTTGCTATTTTCTCAAGTCCTGGGCTAGAAGACAGTAAGAATGGGTCTGAAATGTCATTTTTCATCAAGTCAGCCTATATTATAACAAGCACAACATGATTATTCATTTTCAATGCATCAATAGGTTTAACAAAATTATGTTTATAAATGAATCAAGTGTCTGCACAAGATTTGTAAAAACAAGGGTACCCAGAAAAAACTTTTTAGATAAATTGTAGAGAATAATAATATGCTACAAGTATTTTCAATTTAACAACATCATGCATGTGCCTAATAATCAACTAAGTTAAAATCTAAAATACTCAAAGCTGAGAAAAATATTAATCAAGTAATACTATCATCTGAGCTAATCCCAATACCAGCAAATGACAAAGGTTAGACATTTTTAAAAGCATAAAGTAAAATAAAAATCAAGAGGGAAATTACTAGTTACAAGTTACAATAGCATTGAGTGAAGAAACAGATCTGAAACAAGAAGATAATATGAACCGGAAACAGATTTTGAATCACTTGATGTCTTGCTCACTTAAAAATTAGTTGACAGAAAATCAAGATCAAATCGCTAAGTTATTAAACAACGTTAAGACTGACAAATGACAATGACTTCAAAGACACATAACACATACAATAATGTTTTTAACTATTCGCCGAAATGATCATTGTGAGAATAATGAATGGATCTTAAGCCACTTGATTTCATATAGACAAGAAAGTGAAGGGAAGGACTTGATCTATTAGTCCGGTTCCTTAAGCAAAAATTAAGCTCATAAGAAGATACACATCAAATGTATTCAATAATAAAAGATGAAACCAATAGGCACCTCCATTTTAGATGACTGCATACTTCAACATAACATATGGTCTATAAGGAGGTTTGTGTGTAAAACCTTGTGTTTGGTTTGAAGGATAATCACCATAAAGCTTTATTATGTTTATAAGGAGGTCTATGTGTAAAACTTGTAAAAACTCTCATTATAATGGAAACTCTCAAGAAGGAGTATGCAGAGTGGTTAGACCAAACTTCTATAAATCTTTGGTGCATATTTCTTTTCTTATCTCTTTAAAATCTTGGATTTGCTTTCATCAACAAGAACAACATATGTGTGTGTCCTTGAATCGTGGTTTCAGATCCGTGGGTTTTCCATGAAGCACCCAACATATTTCCTTTGAATGTTTGGGACGCTTGCAGTGATCACACGATCCTCTACCTTTCTTTGGTGGGCCTTTTGCTACAAGGGAAGAGCCTTCAATGTTTACGATTTTACTTCTCAATATAACTTTTCTTCTACTGTGTTCCCTTGTTACTTCTGCAAATGCTTCATGAATGCTAGGGAGAGGTTTAGTTCCAAGGATCCTCCCCCTTAATTCATCTAAATTTTTATTCAGTTCCAATAATAATTGATAGATTATATCCTTCTCGATCTATTTTTTATAGATTTTTTCATCCTATGGACACTTCCACTCCGTGTCGGCATAGATGTCAAGTTGCTACCCGTACTTTGTGAGAGTTTGATAAAACTCTATTACTTGATAGTCTCTTTGTTGAAGGTTATGTAAGAGACTTTTGACCTCAAATATGGCTGACGTGTTATCCACATTTGAGTAGGTCTCCTTGGCTGCATTCTAGATTTTTGCAGCATTAACATAATACATGAATTTTTCACCGCACTCATTTGTCATGGAGTTAGTAACCATGACATCACAATATTGTTTTCAAGTTTCCACTTTGCATGGTTTAAATCAGTCTTTGTCGGCTGCTTAGCGCCGTCAGTGATGTAGTCTTCCTTACCTTTTCCTTGGAGGAAGAGTCAGACATATCTAGACCACTGTGTATAATTTTGTCCATTGAGGTTATAACAAATAATGAGAATTGTCTCATTATGATTTGTGGTGTTTCCAGTCGCATCATTTGGATCAACATCTTAGATGCTTGAGCTGTTTATTTTTCCTCCATGGAAAACCCCGAGATTTTTTGTTGGATCAGAACTCTAGCTCTGATGCCATGCAGAAATTGTGTATTTCTTATTGAGTTTGTACATAATAGAATAGGATATAAATAGCCTAGGGAGTACAAGTACCTAAATAAACTAATTAAATCTTAATTCACTCAAATAAATTCCTATTTACAAGAAGGAAAATACTCCATATGGTTGTGGAAATAAGTATAAATGTATTCATATAATATAGCAATAAAATATGTATTGTTGTCCCTTATTAATGGTTGCATAATTGTGCCTTAAAGGTTGCAGATCAGTAATCAACAATAACTATTGCAATTACTACGAAGCATGGGCACCTCAAACACAACGCCAACACTAATATGGAGACACCGATAGTAATTTGAAAAAAATTAATAAATTAACATAATCACAAGTGTTAGTGATACTAACACAGACACAAACTTGAACATGTTTTTTCAGAGGTGTCAGTGCTACATAGCGATATTATAGCATTATTACTACTACAGTTTTAAATAAGAGTCATTTTCGTATAAAGGCTTTCGTGATTTTGGTTAGTACATATGTTGTGACACTAATTGTGGTTGTCACAATGTGAATTAACCATAATTTACTACCATTTTATTATGATCACTGTCGTTTTTACTGTAACCAGCCGTTTTTTTAAAACGTCATATAGTTTGAGAAATCAATTGTGAGTAAAGAAACTAAACTAACCCGAAGAACTTGAATCAAAAGCATTAAGTTCATTCGTTATAGTGGACTTGCCAACTCCAAGTCCTCCAATCACTCCGATCACACTGAAATCCGTATTCTCAATCAAAAACTACATCAATGCAAAAATTAAATATCAAATTACGGTTAATTTTTATTTTTCAATCTAATTTTTCAGTTTATAAACTTCGAATTGTATACGTTTTGATTGAAAGAATTATGAAGCAGAGAGTTCATACATAGAGAAAGCGATCAGGTTGGAAATGCCATGAATCAGGGAGAAGGTTGAGACATACGGCGAAAGGGATACCTGAGTGGTGTTGCACGATATCTTTGTCTCCATAATTTTCGCGATTGAATTTTCCAGTGACAAGTAAGGATTTTGCAAGAAAGACCATTGAAGGAGAGGGGTCAAGTCCCGCCATTTTTTCGTTTTTAGTTCGTTATTCAAAAATTGCGATAGCAAGAATGTGATGAAACAGCTTAACCGTAAAAATTTAAGAACTGTAAGTAAAATAAATAGGACTTTCTTTAGCAAGTCTTTCGTTTTTTTAAATTAAAAGATAGGCTTGAGAAACGGGTTCACTAATATAACTCAGAATACTAAATCAACATCTTATTTATATCTAATCTCACAATTTTTGAAATGTAATACTAACACAATAAATGAGTATAAATGTTGAAAGTGTTTGCAAAAACATTATTAGATAGGTATCTCTATTAATCATAAAAGTATCCATATTCATCCTCTCTTCTTTTGAGCAGGGTTCCATAATCATAACGAAACTTATCAATCATATCCATAGTAGAATACAAGGATACAATGTCTTGAACATGAACAAGTCTGGTTTTCTTTCCCAGGATCACTAGGAGCAGAAGATGTTTCCACCAGATATATCTTCCTGAAAGAAAAGAAGAAATGATAAATGAGAAGAAAAAGGGCTCCCAAAAAGATATAGGGAAAATCCAATGGCACAAACCATACCATCACCCAATAAGGTAACTGCCACGAGAAGTGGAAAAGTTGCTACGCCTGGAAGACATGTGTAAGAAGTGAATGGTATTAATTTTTCCGAATAACGTCATCATGAGGTGTATTAAATATACACGTACCTTTCTTCCACTAAAATACTCAAGCTTTCTATTGTGATTGACGTTTTGACGTCTCAAAATAAAGAAACAAGATATGCGCCTCTAAAGTCCAGGCATTTAAGGAGCGTCGTCTCAAGCTAAGGGACTCGCCTCAGACCAATGTTTTAAAAATAGAATCGAAGATCGAACCGTAAAAACTTCTAATTTAAGGTTCAATTGGTTCAACAGTTAAACCTATGGTTGAACCATTTCTCAAATAAACTAATAATTTGAAACTAAATTTCGTAGATATATCACACGTAGTCATATGTTCACAACTTATTGAAATGAATATTTTAAAAATCCATTATAAACTTAATACAATAATATCGATAGTACATATAATAACACAACATAGTTGTACACTTCATTTCAACATTCATTTAATAAAAATTTGAACAAATTAAAGAATTACAATAAAATAAGTTAAACTAACATAATAACTAAAATAAAGTTTAAATAATTAAGAATACCTAAATTAAATAAGATAGAATACTAAAATTAAACAATACAATATACTTATTTAAATAACAAAAATAAAATGTGAGTTAAACTACAACAAACAAGTCATAATTGACAACAACAAACAATATTGACTTGAAAGACAATCAATATTGAGATGAACAACATGACTATGTTTGAAAGAGACAACATAATAATGATGTAGTGTGATTGGGGAATGTATATTAAGATTTGATATTGACATATTAAACTTTTTAAAAAAATTATAAAAAATGATCACTTTGATGCATTTTTTTATCGGGCAGTTTTACAAAATCAGCTCCAATTCTTTGGTTCAAATGATTTTGGACTGTTCAATCCTGTATTTTCGGTTTTAATCCAATTTTGAGCATAAGCGGTTTTGAAAAAATCACCCAACCGAATTCATATCTGATTTCCGATCCAAACAATTGAACCAACCAATTCAATTCGATTCTTAAAACATTTCCTCAAACGGAGGGACTCGCCCTCTAACAAGCACTCGCCTCAAGCTGAATATCATTCTAATGAATAACTTCTTGAGGAAAATAAAAATTACGAGTATATATATTTCTTTAATGTAATAAAAACATATAATATTTCAAAAATAATAAATATAAATTGTAAAACTAAGTAGTAATGGTGCACTTAATAAAAACAAAAATAACGTTGCGCCATAATCTACCATACACTATTATATATACGACAAAACAACAATAATAATATTGTTTAATTCTCTCTAATAATCTTCTTTATCAATCTTTCTCTGTACCCTTCTGGTTACTTTCTTGAAATGGATTCATCACCACGTTCTCAACTTTCATTTATGTCACTACATTCATCACCATTTTCTACTTAGATTTCATTTACGTCACCACATTCATCACCATCTTCTACTCAAATTTCACTTACGTCACTTCCACTGGTACCAAAACCTTATAAGAATCGAAATATACGATATTTGGATGGCATTCCTCCTCAAATGATGACATTATCACCTCGTACTCCTTCACCACTCAGAGGACGCTTGAAAATCATGGATGAAATTATTAAACTTGGTGAGATGCGGTTACAACAATTTCGTCTCATTGAAAAGACACAACAAACCATCGAGGATGAGAGAATTAGGATAATCAAAGTGTTGATGTCATTTAGGTAGTAAATACTCCCTCCGTCTCATGAAAAGTGTGTTCACTTTTTATCTGTCTTAAAATAATTGTTCTTTTATAATATCAATGCAACATTTATTATTATTTTTTCACTAATATACCTCTATTTATTACTTTACACTTTATTCAACTACTCTATTAACTACAATTAATAGGAATATTCTAGTAAATAATAGGCAAAATACCCTTTTTGGTCTTATATGTTAACATCAAAGTTCATTTTAATCCCTTAACTTTAAAAAAATTCACATTGGTTCCTTAACTCTTCAAAACACTTCATTTTAGTCTTTTTTGTCTAATTAGAAAAGAAAAAAAAATAGAAATTGATCGCTAAATATGTCGCTAAGTAGACAAAAAGGACTAAGATGATGCGTTTTGAAGAGTTAAGGGACCAATATGAACTTTTTTTAAGTTAAGGGATCAAAATGAACTTTGACGTTAACATACGGGATCAAAAAGAATATTTTTCCTAAATAATATTAGTTTTATTATTAAAACCAACACAATAATTATTTTCTTTAAAACCGTGCATTGCTCAAATATAACACTTTTTATGAGACAAATGGAGTAACAAATTATTGTTCCTTTCAATTGTTTATGTATTTGAGTATACTTAATCAGCTCTCAGGTATGTTATTTTTTATCCATCTGTTAAGTTAGGTTTTTTCTTTTGTTTCCCAAAACTATTTTGAATCCATCTGCAATTTGTTGACACTTTCTTTTTTATATACCAGTAAATAGGTGTGGGGATAGCCAAGACCGACATACAGGGGTCTAAAGCCTAGCCTATTTAAGGCCAGGTCAGGCCATACCTATTTAATAAAAAGGTCTTGATTAGGCTTTTTTAAAAGCATATTTTATTGAATAGGCTAGATTTGGGCTTTTTTAAAAGCATATTTTATTAAATAGGCCAGACTTAGGCTTTTAAAAAATCTATGAAGTCTTATAGGCCGACCTATATTTTCATATATATTAAAATTTGGCTAAATAGGTTTGCCTATATATGCATATATATTAGCAAAAAAGCTAAATAGGTTGACCTATATATGAATATATATTAGAATAAAGGCTACATAGGTGGACTTATATATTCATATATAGGTCGACCTATAAGGCTTCTTAAGTAATATGAACTAGTTTAAAACCTTATGCGAAACAGGCTTTTAAATAGGCTTCCAGGCCAGGTCAAGATTTTAAAAAGGCCATACCATGTCAAAAATAGAGCCTACAATAGGCCATAGGCCAGACTCAGGTCTTTTAAGTTTATCATAGGCCAGACTCACGCCTTATAAAGCCTAGTCTATTTCCACCCCTACCGATAAGGGTGTCATTATGTAGTTTTGTAGAAGGTCCCGAAACTAATGACCACAAGTTCCATACTGATGTTTACTTTTTGGAAATCTAAGGTAATTTACTTTTTGAAATTATTATGAAACATAGGTAATTTATCCATTTATAATCCTTTATTCATTTTCTTGATTATAGTAATGTGTATCAAATTGTAGAAACTATTAAAAGTCAGATGATTTATTTGTTTATAATCCTTTATTCATTTTCTTGGTTATAATAATAAGTATCAAATTGTTTGAGTGTCCTTCTTGTTATAAAAGAGCTAAATCCAATATGTTATATGCATATTTAGTTTATAAAAGACTTAAATAAGGTAACTGAGTTTTTCTTCATGAAAATTTTATGTTGTTAGTTTATCGGTGGAGTTGTGTTGCATGATGGGTCTATTGGTGAGATGAAAACAGGAGAGGGGAAAACCTTAGTCTCCATGCTAGCAACATATCTCTAACATCCATACAATATACATTCATAGTAGAGTAATGTCCCTCTTACCTTAATTTAAAACGAGCAAACTCTCTAATAGTGAATTTCTCTTCTCAAGCCCTTGTTCTCATAGTACCTATTCTCAATTCTCTTAGTTTTTCATGTACTGACACTTTCAGATTCTCTAATCCCTTTTTAATCAAAAAGCCAAATTTAATCTTTTGGTTATTCCAATTTTATTCCCTCAACTTATGGGTTCTTTCTCCTCATCACCCTAATTATCTAATTATTCTATTTTTACCCAAACTCTTCCAATACTCTATTTATTCATTTAATTAATTAATTAAAATTATCTAAAACTCTAACTAATTCTCTACACTCTCAACAAATCCTGCAAAAACTCCCAAGAACCCAAATAATTAAAAAAAAAATACAATTTTGATCCAATTAAAAATATAAATACAAGAAATGAAGTGATAAAACTCCCCCTCGCTTAGAGAATTTGTGCCCTCAAAAATTACCTGAAGGAAATATCTTTGGATACGAATCATTCATTTGACTCTCCAGCTCCCACACCAGCTTTCACCAGCATGTCCTCCCCACACCACCTTCTCTAATAAAATCTTTCTACCACTAAAGGGTTTTACTTCTCCATCCTCTACCCTTAAGGGTGATGCCTCGACAGTGAAGCTCTCACAAACTTGCACATCATTCACTTGAATTACATGATACATATCAGAAATATACTTCTGAAGCTGAGATACTCGAAAGACATCTTGAAGATTCTAAATAAACAATGGTTAGTAAACTCGGTAGGAAAATTCTCCGACTCTCTAGAGAATCTGATATGGTCCAATGAAATGAGGCGAAAGCTTTCGTGATTTCAACGCACGACCAACCCCAATCACAAGAGTGACTCTCAAAAACACATGGCCACCTGCTTGAAACTCAAGAGTCTTTCTCCTCTTATCATGATAACTATTTTGTCTACTCTAATTTGCTTTCATATTCTCTTGGATCATCTTGACCTTCTTGTAGTCAGTTGAGTAATCTCTGGTCCAAGCACAACACTCTCATCAGACTCATACAAAAAATAAGGTCATTTGAAACCTCCTACCATACAAAGCCTCAAACATGCCATCCTAATACTATAATAGAAACTGTTATTATAAGTAAACTCGATCAATGGAAATTAAGCCTCCCAACTACCTCTTTACTCCAAAACACAAGCTCTCAACTAATCATCTAATGACAAAATAGTCCTCTCAGTCTGACCTTCCATTTGCAGATGGTAAGAAAAACTCAACCTTAAATTAGTTCCCAAGGCTTCCTGCAAGCTCTCTCAAAACCTTGACGTGAACCTTAAATCTCTAGGAAACAATGCACGAAGGAATACCATGCAAATTGATAATATTATCAATATAAACTTTAACTAGTTTCTGCAAAGGGTAATTGTTATTTATAAAAATGAAATGATCCTAATTAGTCAATTGATATACAATAACCCAAATAAAATCACTTCCTTTAAAAGTCTTAGGAAAACTCGTTACAAAGTCCATCAAAATGCTATCCCACATCCACTCTGAAATTCTCAACGGTTGCATAAATTTAAACGACTTCTAATGTTTAATCTTCAACTTCTGACAAGTCAAACAAGAATACACAAACTATGCAATATGCTTCTTCATACCTGGACACCATAATATCTTCTTAAGGTCTTTATATATTTTAGTAGCTCCAAGATGAATACTTAAACTGCTCCTGTGGCCTTTTTCAAGAATTCTCTTCTTAAGCTTTGGTAAATCTAGTACATAAACTCTGTCTTAAAATCTTATAATCTCATTCTCATCAACTTTGAAGTCAACTTCTTTACCTTGGATAATCAATACCAAATGATCAATTAATATGAAATACAACTTCTGTCCTTCTCTGATTTCATCAAGAATACCCCTAGCCAGCTTCAACATACCCAATTTCAGACTCTGAAGCATTCCCTCTCACACCAAGCTCAAATTCTAAATTGCTCAATCATTTCCAAATCTCGAACCATAAGCGCCAACATATGCAAGGACTTCCTGCTCAACGCATTTACTACTACATTAGCTTTACCTAGATTGTAACTCAACACAAAATCACAGTCCTTCAAAAACTGAAGCCATCTCATCAACTTCATATTCAGTTCCTTATGATCAAACAAATACTCTAGAATCTTATGATTTCTGAATACCTAAAACCTTGAACCATACAGATAATGCCTCTACACTTTAAGCATAAACACTACATAACTAACTCTAAGTAATGGGTAGGATAGTTCCTCTCATGAATCTTCAGTTTTCTAAAATCATTAGTTATAACCTGACTATTATGCATAAGCACACCACCTAATCTTGTCTTTGACACATCACAATACACAACGAAATATTCCTTTGTATATGGAAAAATCAAAACTGGAGCCACGTCAACTTCTTCTTCAGCTCTTGGAAACTTTCTTTACACGTACCACTCCACACAACAACTTTACTGTTTTGAGTCAACTGAGTCAAAGGCAATGCTAACTTTGAAAATCCTTCAATAAATATTTGATAAATCTTCGAAATAACCATCCTAACCCATAAAAATTCTAATCTTAGTAACCGACTTAGAAGTCTCCCACTGCCGCATTGCGTCTACCTTAGACGGATCAATGACTATCCTGCTAATAGATATCATACGACCAAGGAAATTCACTTCCTACAACCAGAATTCACACTTGGACAACTTAACTTAAAACTACTTCTTTCACACGACTCATAAATGTTATGCACGCTCCTCATCTGTTTTAGAATATACCAAAATTTCAACAATAAACATAACCACAAACTTATCCAAGTAAGGATGGAAGATCTTGTTCATATATTACAAAAACACAACTGGGGAATTAGACACACTGAATGACATCAACAAGTATTCACAGTGATCGTATCGGGGTTCTAAATGTGGTTTCAGAATATCTTATGCCTTCACTCGAATTTGATGATAACCCGATCCCAAATCAATCTTACTAAAAACACAAGCACCAACCAACCGATCCATAAGGTCATCGATCATATGAAGAGGATATTTTTCTTAATCGTAACTTGATTCAGTTGTCGGTAGTCAACACACAATCATCTTACCATTTTTTTCTTCTTAACTGTGATACGATGGCAGAACCGACTTTTAATACTGGTTTTGCATTTTTTGTTCGCAAATGTCGCAGTAAGAAAGAGTCGCCACCGACTTTTCTTTTATCCAACAAAGGAAAGGGTGAAAAGAACATAAAAAGACCCTTTTTGAGAGTTTTCTGAGTATGGGGGGTAGATTATGGAAAGGGAAGGTGTTAGTACCCTTTCCATCCGTGGTTTTCCACGGGCTCTTACAAGTTTGCTCGTTTTTAAAATACCTTTGTGCTTTGTGTTTGAAAATGTTTTGAAAACTCCTTAGTACGGCGAACTTTGTAATGTTTCTCGGGATAGTGGAGAAAATATACAAAGTATTTTGAAATTATTTTTGAAAAGTAGTTTTCTGTGTAAGTGCAAAATATTCGAGCAAACTTCTAACATCTATCTACTTTGTTACTCGAAAAGGGTCGTTCTTTTCCTCTTTTCCTTTAGACATTGCTATCCTACTATTAGTGAGTAGGTAGCCTTGTCGTTGGATGTTTTGAGGGACAATTGGAGGGATGTTACCGTCATGAAGGAAACTTATGGAGATGCTTTAGCAATTCTGTTTTAGGGACTAGATCATTTACCGAGAAGGCAATTATAGGGTCATCGAGGGACTATGATCTTTTAATTTACGGGTCTTTGCTAAAGCATTCCTGTCCCATGACTGTTTTTTTTAAGGCAACCAAAGTGGGCATACCTTAGAGGTGTATATATGCAAGTGTGTTATGTTCAAATATTTTTTGTCTTTTTTTTAAGTTTGCTAACGTTTGATTATTAGTATTTTCATACACGCCTAGTTACTAGCAGTTAATATGAAAAGCAGTAAAAAAATGCACAAAATAGAGGTCTTACGCTATTACAACAAAATCCAAAGACAAGTAAAAAGTAAGAATAAAAAAAAAAGACTTCTTCTATCCATGCCATGGACTCCTTCGATTCACCCTTCTTTGGCCTTCTTCCGATTGGGCTTGAGAATTGACATGGGCAAGCTTCGATTTACACCTTCTCCAATTCTTTTGATTGAGCTAGGGAGTGGGAGTGAATGACCTTCGACTGGGCTTGAGAATTTATGGGGTAGGCTTTGATTTTCACCCTTTCCTGCCCTCTTCGATTGCATTTGGGAAGGATATGGGTACACTTCGATTGCAGGGAGAAAGGGGGGCTTCGATTCAGAGGAAGAAGGCTGCCTTTCGATTCTGTGAAGGATATTATTTTCTTCGAGCTAATGATAGGATGTAGCCTTCAATCTAGAGGGGTGTTGATGGAAAGGCCTGAAGGATCACCTGTGGAGGCACTGCATCTGCAAAAATATGTTAGCAAAATAAAACGTAGGACCTGGGTATCGAAACCCAGGTCCTTCGATCTTGCGCGACCTGGGCCTTTTCAGGCTATATCTGCAGCAAGTGTTAGCAAACGAAAAACATGACCTGGGTTCCAAACCCAAGCCCTTTGATTCTATTTAGAATGATAAATTGAATGAAACAAAAAATATGGATGTGTTATGCAAATACAAAGTTTGACATTTTACCCTCTCTTACCAATAGTTGGAACCTTCGATTTGGCACTTTCTGGATGTTGGTACCTTCGATCTGGGACTTCTGGGCGTGGATACTTTTGTTGAAGGGTTGCCTTGGTTTGGATTGCTTATGAAAATTTTGACAACCTTTGGTGGGTTTGTGGGCAGCGTATCTCTAATCTTTTTGTCCCCCCAGGCGTTGTGTCCTTGGCCTTGTATTTATAGGAGTGTGATGGTGCATAGTAACAGCAAGAGACAACCATTTAACCATGCCTTTAAAGCCATGATATAAGAATCATACATATTAAAATATTTCCATTTTAAAATATCCATGCCTCTTTTGAAATTTTGGATGAACCTGGACACCTTTTGACTTTTGAATGACCTCTTGATGGCCTCTTTCGAATGGCCTCGAAGGAGTTCTTCGAATGGCCCTTGGCCTTGATTGATCTTTTGAATTTTTGTACTAGCGTCCCGTTCGAAAGACGGTTTGTCCAAATGCCAATCAAAGGACACAATTAACATGCATGTCGAAGCTGCCCTGGTTTGAGATGCTAAATCGAAGAATCCCTTACCATACCAATCGAAAGACTTGCCTGGGGTGCCAAACTAAAGGTCTTTTAGAATGCCAATCGAAGGCCTTGACACAATGCCAATCAAAAGGCTTGTCATGAGGCCAATCGAAAGGCCTTGTATCCATGCCAATCGAAGGGCTTTACCACAATGCCAATCGAAACATTTTCGGAATGCCAATCGAAAGGCCTTGTGACATGCCAATCGAAGGGCATTGTCCATGCCAATCGAAAGGCTCCTTCAGAATACCAATCGAAGGGTCTTTCAGAATGCCAATAGAAAGGTACTTAAAACACCACTCAAAAAATTTCTTTTTCCTTAAGCAAGGGTTTATGGTCAACCATGTAGGGGAAGACCTTGGAAAACCTGAGAGGGAAAATTTGGGGTACAACATTAACCAACAACACCGATGCTTCCCATGATGAAACCCTAGTTCTGAAAAACTTCTTCTCTAGCAGGTCTTCTAAGTGTTTCACTAGATCACTCAACTCTGACGCGAACATTTTATAAGGTTTCGTAAACATAATGTTAGACGATGATGCCTTATCTAAAGGGGGGTGGGGGTGAATAGATCACCAAGCCAAAATTTAAGATAAAAATCTGGTTTGAAAAAATTAATTAAAAGAGTGCAAGTGGAAGATTTTTAAGACGTGTCGTCATTACTTGTTATTGGAACTTGGATATGTAGATATAAAATTGAGTATGGAATGAAAATAATAATATAAATTCATTGAACTTCAATCAAGTAACACATTACCAATCGTTTATAGCAAGTTATTAGTAATGTTATTTCCAATGGCGATTATCAAAAGAACTAGCAAAATAATTTGTCGAACACTTGGTGTCTAATTGAATTTTCAGAATTTTTTCCTTTTAGTTGTGTTGAGACAAAATCACTTATAATCAAAAGTGATTATAAGCAATATCAACACTTAATTCAAAACAAAAAACAATTCAGAAAATTTCCTACGAGTCAATCGATTATGCAATGCTATTAGACAAATTGATTGATGAAAATAAATCATTTAAAATAATATGAAAAAGAGATATGAGGATTTATATTCACAGTTCCCCACTTTTGTCCTCACGTGTGGGTACGTCTGCGCCTAATTCGAATGGAATTAAGATAATCCTTACTATATAAAATGTTTTATACAAGATAAGTGTTCCAAGAACAACTCCAAAAACCCTAATGTTTGTTGTTGATTCAACCCCTTCTCTTACTTTGATCTTAAGAAAGACAAAGACACAATAGCTTCCAATTGATTATCTGGATCTTGCTACTCATTTGCATACTTTATCTCCAAAGCTTTCGTGCACCACCAATTTCAACTATTGCAACACAAGACTTCAATTTAATTCACCTTTCTCTCGCCGCTTCCTTTACGTTCTTTATCTCCAAAGGATCCTGTGGGTTCTTTATCTCCAAAAGTTTCCCTTGGCTGCAATTCTCTTTTGAATGTCTTGCGCGACAACCCCAAAATCAATCAATGATCTTGGAGGACAAACCCGCAATTTTTCCGGACGAATACCCTTGCAATTCTCAACCCAATATTCTCGGCTACACAAGAACCTAATTGGACGTTATAGAACCTCGTCTAGATGGAACCCCAACAAAAGATTGTTACAATGGTTTGTTTGTGTGTATGCATAGGTTGGAGGTTGAAGATTAAGAGAAAATGCAAGATATTTTTATGGTATCATCATGTTGCAATTATGCATGAATGATGTATTTATATTTTTGGAAGTTTAAGGCAAAAGGGAGATTTTTGGAACTAAAAAGATATGAAAAATTAACCAAAACAATTAGTATATGTTGACCTAAAAATCATATGTGTCGACACATATGTGATGCGGTGGGAGAACTGACTTGAGATTTTGCGTTTTATCGCAAATGTTGCGGTTAGCAAGAGTCGCCACCGACTTTTCTTTGATCCAAAAGGAAAGGTAAAAAAAGCACAGGAAAGACCTTTGAGATGTTTTCTTGAGTTCGGGGGGTAGATTATGAAAAGGGAAGGTGCTAGCACCCTTTTCATCCATGGTTTTCCATGGGCTCTTAGTTACTTGTTTAGATCACTTGCTTTGCTTTGTTTGAAATGGTGTTTGGTGTGATTTTGAAAGTATTTTGTAAAAGAGGCCATTCGTTTAGGAAATCTTTGTAATGATTCTCATTCGTAAGAATGTATACAAAGATGTTTGTCTTTTGAAAATGTTTTCAATGTTTTGTAAGATGTTTTTGAAATGTGTGTGTATTTATTTTTGAAAATAGAAAGGATTGTTTTGAAATGGAACAAGTAACTAGAAGCTATCTACCTACTCAAATGTCTTTCTTGTGCATTTTTATTCCTTTGACATTGTTGACTTACCATTGATTTGGTAAGCAACCCTATCTTTGGATGTAAACGGGACAGGCGTGGGTCATCGTATAACCATGATAGCAATGTTGCCAAGTATCTTAGCATTTTTTGAGGGACCAAGATCATTTTGTTTTAGGCAACCTTGAATAGCGTCATCGAGGGACTATGATCTTATTTTTGTTTTGTTTTGTAAAGATACTTCGCATGCGTCACATGGCCATTTTAATTTAGGCAACCAAGTAGGAGAAATCCTAAGGGTGCTTGTGTGCAAAGTGTGTCATTTTCATGCTTTTGTCTTGTATTTAGGGTTTTCTATTTGCTTTGTTTTTGTTCTTGTCATGCAAACCCTAATTTACTAAACATGGTATAAAAGCAATATATTGTGTAAAATAAACTAAGCCATTACAACAATTATTATAGGAGGGGGGATACAAGTTTTGAATGGGGATTTTGCACAAATATAAACCTAAAAATATTATTACAACCCAATCGAATATTGCGCGGATTTAATAAATAATACAAGTATTTAAAATGCAATGCAATATATTTATGTAAAAAATGTTTTTGTATTTGGTTTTTGTATGAAAAATAATTTAATTCAAACCCTAAAAAATAAGGAAAAAATAATATTGTTTTTGGAGGGGTGAAACCCTAATTTTTAATTAAAAGAAAATAATGTTTCCTATTATTATTTTACACATTTTTTGTATAAGAAAATAATAAATAATATTATATGTAAATATTAAAAATTAAATATGTATAAAAATAAGTATTTATGAGTATAATAATATAATAAACATATTAAGTATTTTTAAATATATTTACAAGTTATTTTAAGAAAATAAGTTCTATTCTATTAAATTAATTAATTTTTATGTAAAAAAATAATAACTAAAATAAAATAAAAATTGTAAAAAAATAAAGAAATTATTTTTAGGATTTTTATTATTCAGGAAAAATAAATAAAAGCTATAAATATGAAAATATGGAAAAAAAATATGAAAATATATAACAAATAAGCCAGGGGGTGCAGTAGCAAATCAGGAGGTGTGAATAGCAAAACCAAAAAGCCCAGACTTCATCCCTGTCCTCTAGCCAATCTTCTTCTTCGCGCTCCATAGTTCAAATCTGTAACTCTCACATGCTTGCATAAAAACAAAATCTCATAACATGAAACATGTGGCATTTGATCTCACGATTTCAACCATATAAATTTTGTAACCTAATTCTCAAAGATCAGAGAGAATTTTGGAACCCCTAATTCGTGACCTAAAAATTTCAGCATATTCAATCTTCAAATTCTCTCAGCATAGTTAATATAAATGAAAAGTATGGATATGTACAATTTCATTATGACATGGACTACATTTTTTCTTCACAAATCGTGGCTTGAGTTTGCCTATTCAGAGAGATAGAGTTCAAGAAAATACCTCCTTCAGTTGGATTTGAGTAGAGAAATGTAGGGACTTTAATGGAGGCCTGAAGATTGCTTGAGCTTCCTTGAACTTCCCTAAAGCTATTCAAATGCTTAGCCTGCTCTGAGGATGGCTGAAACACTCTACACAAGTCAAGTTGCAAGCTTCCAAAGTGAAAATGGTAGATGTTGAAACAGGGGTTACAAAACCAGGGTGATGGGTTGGATTTCTTTGGTATGAAGTGTATGAGATGTTTCAAGTGTTTAAACACAAAACGAATGAGCCAAATGAGTGTTGGCTATGGTTTTGCAGATTGAGTTTTTGGACAGTATTTTGGTGTTTTTGAGTTTTAGGGAGTTTCTAGTGTTAAGCAATCGTGCTAAGCCTTGCAATAAGTTTGTATATTTGTATAGAAGGGATACAAAGTCAGCTCTTCACTAGTTGTGCAAGCTCTAGCATCTTTTCAAACTTTTCTTGCATTTTAAGTAAAGTGAAGTGACTAATCCCACATGCTTGTACTGGCTAGCTTGAGGGCTGATAAGAGTTGGTATACATTGCTTAAGACCTGTAGAAATTGCTTGCACCAAAGGGACAGGTCCAAGGCTCAAGATTGACAAAGTTGCAAAAGCTTCTCTTTATGAAAATGGCATTGTGAACTTTATGTCAAAAATGGAAATACACCTTGTACAAAGCTTCAAAAGCAAAAATAAAGCCTTTTTCAACTGAGTTTGCATTTAATTATGAAGTGTAAAGCAAGATTAGTACCTGTAAAGCAAGATACAACCATCATAGATCTGATTTGCAACTTGATGCTTTGTAAAACTGGCTTGATCAAAAGTGAGAAAATACCAACTTCCCTTCTTCGATTCTCCATACTCAAAAATGATCTTGGAGAGTTCTTGGACATTTTGGAAAGCTTGCAATGGGCTCTATAATCCATCTTTGAAATGTATCTTGAGATACCTCTTGGAACTAGGTGAAAAATTTCCATGAAGTTGGGTCCAAAACCTGCCTATATTAGGGCAAAATTTCACTAAGTTAAAGAAGTTCATGGACCTATATTCACAAATACATAACTTGAGATCCAAGCATCTTTTGGGAAAAGTTTGTGAAGAAAAGTTGTATATTTCATGGAGGACTATAACTTTCATGTTGGAAGTTTTCTTTGAATCAAAATGAATCATGGTGAAAAAGCGGTGAAAAGTTGGGAAAAAATAAGAAAATTTTTATACTTAGAAAAATTCTAAGTTATGAAAATTTTCAAATTAAAACCCTAATTTAAAAATTGGTTTTCTTGGTGAACAAGTTTCATATTTTGACATATCTTGATGAATTATGACCCTTGGAACTTGATTTTGACCAAAAAGTCAAAGTTTGACTTTTCAGTACACAGTTGACTTTTGATCACTTAACTGCAAAATTCATATGTCAATCCAATGAACTTGAGATCTTTTGAACCATGTAATTAGGTCAAGATGATGCCATTGAACCCTTGAAATCATGTTTGAACTCAATTGGTCATTGTCTAGGTTAAAAATCAGAAATTGCCCTTTCTCAGTCAAAACCCTAATTTTGACCATTTTGCCCTTTTGATGATTTGATCAAATTTCTTGAGGAGTTGTGATCCAAACTTGATCAAATGGTACATATGAGTCTAAAATGTTGATGTGGATTAAAAATTATGAAGTTTGAGTGTAAATTGGCCATGGTTGACTTTTTCCCCAATACAGCTGATTTTTAGGTCAACTATCCAATTGACAGATCAAAAATGTGGTTCAAGGCTTGAAACTTAACATGAGCAATCTTAGGGGTCCAAAATGGTGTATGAAAATCACATGTAGCATTGGTGGTCCAAAAATCCTTGTGCAAACTCAAACCCTAATTTTGGGTTATCAGTGCAAGGTGATGTGTCCTGAGCTGACCAAACCCTGATCTTGTCTTGAGTCACAGAAGTCTTGTGAGAAAAATCTTAATAAATGGGAGGGAAATTTTTTGGGTACAACAAAATACATTAAGTTTAAGCTGTATATGTCGATATGAAGGGATATGTGTGTCGACCAAACCAAGTCAAAGGCTACATGCTTTAAAATAATAGTAAATGTGTCGACCTGAAATTCGTATGTGTCGGCACATAAAACAATAATTTCTGCAATTTCAAAAACGCTTCAGTATGTGTTGACTTGTATAATGAATATGTCAACCTAAACCTTCCAGAGGCTACAGGCTTCAAAATTGAGTTGCATGTGTCGACCTGAAAATCGTATGTGTTGACACATGCGATGAAAATTTATGCAGAAACTTGTTTTTTATGACTTGGATCAATTTCAAATTGGTTTTTAATGGTTCCTAAGTCCCCTAATGCAAAGGAGTGCAATAAGACATAGAGATATCATCCAATATACAGAAATGCTAGAGTTTCCCAGTTTTGACATCATGCAAAACATCTAATGACAAAGTTGTACTCAGATACTCTATATTTTTTAAGATGGCAAAACTTGCGATGATGCATTTCATGTAGTTACCGAAGGCTCCTCCTGACTTTGTGCTTCCCAACTTCGTCTCGCATATGCTTCTCCCCCTTTGAATACATAAAAAATAAAGATAGAAAATTGTGAGAAGTATTATAGTCCAATACAAAAACTAATATATAACTTAGAGGCATTTTTGCATAGAAGAGAAACAATCACATATCTCCATATATATATATATATATATATATATATATATATATATATATATATATATATATATATATATATATATATATATATATATATATATATATATATATATATATATATATATGTAATGATGCAAAATTAATAAATAACTGACAATCAACATTAGAACAGATGTAATGTAATGCATAAAGAATAAACAAGTAGAGAAATAGCAAATATGTCAAGTTGCTTTTATAGCGTCATGATTATGTAACACAACATAAAAGAACTCACGATGTCGCACACGCATGTGCCTAGCATAGCGACAAAAATATGTTACTGCTAAAACCAAAATGAAGAAGTTTGTCATACCATGTAGCCAACACAACAAGAAACTCGTATTGTAAATAACATGCACACAATTAGCTCAAGCACAAGTGCAAGAAATAAAGAATAAAAAACACATGCTTGCGCAACAAGAACAAACTTATACAAATGTGAAATAATGAATACATGAAGTCATTATAAGCATATAGATTAAGAACGCACAATGGTTATCAATCCATTTTTTTGGAAATGAACATTCATGGTTTTCATCATTTGAGAGAATATCAAGCATTTTTGGAAATAAACAAGTAACATGCATTAAGGAAAATCTTACTTTCAGGGAGAAATTGAAACGATATTACCTCACTCTTGATGGAATATAAGTTGCACTCACATTATCTAAAATACCCAAACAAAGAGTTAGAGTGAAAATATAAAGTGCAAGCAACAAGATAGGATTAAGAAACATTGGAGATATCAATAATCCCTAATTCCCTATGTATACTGATAAAAGGTTCAGTTGCGAGAGATTTAGTGAAAATATCAGCAAGTTGAATTTTACTATCAACATGCTCAAACACAACATCCCCATTTTCAACATGATCACGAAGGAAGTGGTGACGTATCTCGATATGTTTAGTGCGAGAATGTAGCACAGGATTTTTGGTTAGATTAATGGCACTAGTTTTGTCACACATGATAGGAATACGTGAAATTTTAATACCAAAATCAAGTAGTTGTTTCTTGAGCCATAAAATTTAGGCACAACAACTACTGGCTGCCACGTATTCCACCTCGGTCGTTGACAAAGAAATGAAAACTTGCTTTTTGCTATGCCAACTAACCAAGGATTTTGAATAAATGTGACAAGTTCCACTAGTACTTTTCCTATCCAATTTGCAACCGGCAAAATCGAAATCGGAGTAACCAACCAAGCTACAATCGTTTCCCTTGGAACACTAAAGCCCGAACTTATAGGTACTAAGAAGGTATCTAAGAATCCGCTTAACCAGTTTTAAGTGTGATTTCTTAGGAAAGGATTGATATCATGCACACATATAAACACTAAAGATAATATGAGGTCGGGATGCGGTAATATAAATAAAAGATCCGATCATACCTCTATACCTTTTGACCTCGACATCCTTACCCTTTTCATCTCTATCCAAGTTACCGTTTGTCGCCATAGGTGTGTCAATCTCCTTTGCACCGTCCATACCAAATATTTTCAGTAATTCGAGAGAATACTTGGTTTGACATACAAATGTTCCTTCATCGAGTTTCTTAATTTGTAGTATGATAAATTTAACTCTCCCATTAAACTCATTCAAACTCTCCCTTCATAAGCTTAGAGAACTCCTTGACAATATGCATGTTAGTTAATCCAAAAATGATATCATCAACATAAAGAGTGTAGTGTCTACCTTCCCTATAGAGTATCCTTGATCTTGCAGGAACTTGCTAAGTCAGTCATACCATGCCCTATGGGCTTGTTTAATACCATACAAAGTATATTTTAGCTTAAAAACATGATTAGGAAACTCATAATTTTCAAAGCAGGGAGGCTGTGAAACATACACTTCTTCACTTATGTATTCATTAAAGAACACACTTTTATTGTCCATTTGATATATTTTGAAGTTCTTAGAGCATGCATACACTATTAAAAGGCGTATATCCTTGAGTCGGGTAATCGGAGCATAAGTCTTCTCATAATCAATGCCTTTCTCTTGGTTATACCATTGACCCTCAAGGCGGGATTTATTTCTCGTTATCACACCATGTTCGTCAAGTTTATTCCTAAATACCCATCAACTTCTTTCAAAGTGATTCAATTTTTCTTGCATAGCCATAAGCCAATTTTCATCAAGGAATCCTTAGCATTTTTAGGTTCAACTTGTGATACGTGTGCATGGTGATAACAAAAATTACTTATCTTAGAGTGTGTTAATACCCCTTTTGTGATATCACCAATAATGTTACTGATGGGATGATCCTTGGGGGTTCTCCACTCCGACGGAAGACCATCATCTTCTTGTTGACATTGGTCATCACCCTTCTTCTCTTGGTTGTCATCTTCCTCCTTCTTATTTTCCACCATATTAGGTTGATCAACTTCTTTATTAGTGTCTTTCAGTATGTAATCTATAGATGCACCTACACCATGAAAAGAAATACGATTCCCAACTCTAATTGGGAAAGTCTCATAAAAAGTAATATGAATTGACTCTTGAACAATAATTAATCTTTTTGTTATAAACTCTATATGCTTTACTAGATTCTGAGTATCCAAGAAAGGTACCTTAATCGACTTTTGCGTCAAATTTTCTAAGATTATCTTTTCCATTATTTAAAACAAAACATTAACATCAAAAGATATAACGATGTGATAAATTTGGTTTTCTACCTTTTAAAAGTTCATAAGGAGTTTTGTCAAGTATAGGACGAATAAGTATCTTATTCAAGACATAACAAGCCATGCTAATAGTATCGGTCAAAAAATACTTTGTCAGATCACAATCATTGAGATTGTTCTTGCCAATTCTACTAAAACACGATTTTTCTGTTCGACACACCATTTTGTTGTGGAGTTCTAGGAGCTGAAAAGTTATTTTCAATACCAAATTTATCACAATATTCTTCAAAGAGATGGGTTTCAAATTCAGCTCCATGATCTCTTCTAATGGAAACTATTTTTGAATTCAATTTATTTTAAGATAACTTGGCAAAACGTGTGAAAGACGAGAATATTTCATCTTTACTACATAAGAAAATAGTCCAAGAAAATATTGAGTAATCGTCTACAATAACAAAACCATATTAATTACCACCTATGATTTTGGTCTGTGAAGGTCTAACCAAATTCATGTGAAGGAGCTCAAGAGGTCTCGATGTTGAAACAACATTTTTAGATTTAAACGAGACTCTTGTTTGCTTTCCCTTTTAACATGCATCACATAGGTGATCATTTGAAAACTTTATTTTAGGTAGACCAATTACAAAATCTTTTGAAACTATTTTATTAAGTAGATCAAAATTAACATGTGCCAAACGTCTATGCCATAGCTAAGAGTCTTCACTTATGGTAATAATACATTGGGCATTATTCAAGGAAAATTCTATTAAGTGAATTGTATATATTATTAACCCTCACACCACTAAACATACAATCCTTATTTTCATTTTGTTGTATTATGCAACAATCTTTGGCAAAAGTCACTTTATACTCATTGTGACATAATTGACTATTACTAAGAAGACTATGTCTAAGGCCTTCAACTAATATAACATTTAAGATAGGAATAGTTAAGGGATTACCTATACTACCTTTTTTGAGTATTGCACCTTTGTTATGATCATCATAGGATACAAAACCTTTCTTATTCGCCACAAAGTCGGAGAACAGAGATATGTCTCCCGTCATGTGTCTTGAACATCCACTATTAAGAATCCATTTTCCGGATAGCGTCAAGACACTTAACCTACAAAAATAAAACAAAAGTGGTAGGTACCCAATTCTTATTTGGTCCTTGGGATTGAGTGAAAGAATTGTTGCTTTTGGTCAACCATTGGAAATTTCCTTTAGGAACGAAAAAACAACTAAACTTGCATTTTTCAATAGTATAACCTTTCTTGCAACAACATTGACAAAACAAATTATGATGATTAATTTTTATATTTGCATCTATATTTATAAAATTAAAAAATTTGTGAGGCTTTTCAACCTTTGGAGAATTAATAGAAAAAATAGAAAGAGGTTGTGATGCCTTGTACACTTGGGCTTCAAGAGTACTCATTTCTTGTTGTCGAATTTGACAAGTTTTACAACCGAACCGATAAGGTTCCTCATCCACATTTTCATAATTTTGACTATATACCATAGATATTTTTAAAGCTTCAAATTTATCATTGGTTTCTTCAACTTTTGCTTCCAAGTATGTAAAATCTTTTCCAATGGAAGCAAGTTTCTTAGAAGAACATAATGTTTCTTTTTGTAGATTATCAAAAGAAATTTTTAACTCTATAAAAGACAACTTATAAATATTAGCATATTAAGAATGACTTACATTATTTTTCTTGCTTTGACGTTGATTTTCCAAGAAATAATAGTTTCTTCTTCATTTCTATCACTTGAGACATCACTCTCACTATCCCAAACAACATAGAATTTTCTAGAATTCCTAGAGTTGTTTCTTTGGCTCGTTCCTTTCTTATTTGCAAGAGATGGACACTCTGGTCTATAATGACCTGGCTTTCCGTATTCATAGTATATACATTTTCCCTTATCCTTTTTGTTGTCTTCATCTTTAGAGGATGTGTATTGTCTTCTAAATTTCACAAGATTATTGTCGGAGTATTTGACATTATTCTTCCAAATGTATCGATTGTATCTCCTCACAAATAATCCCATTTGTTCATCATCTGAGTCTTCATCATCACAATAATCACTATCATTAGCATTCTCATCCTTTGAGGACTTTAAACTTGAAGCCTTAAGAGCTTTAGACTTCAATTATTACTCCTTATTGGTGTCTTTATCCTTTTTCTTCTTTTTCTCAAGCTTCTTTTCATGTTTTTCCAAGCAATTGAGTTCTTGATCGTGTTCCTCTAACTTTCCAAACAAAGCGGTGAGATCAAGTGTTGCAAGTATATTGGCTTCCTTGATCTCGGTAACCTTTGGTAGCCAATTCCTATTAAGACATATCAAAACCTTGTGAGTAGAAATAGAATTAGAAATAGGATTACCTAGTAAATTTAAAAAATTAATAAGATGCGAGAACCCCTTTTGCATTTGAGCAATGGTTTCACCTTTCTTCATACAAAAGAGTTCAAACTCTAGATTAAGTTTATTATCCTAGCTTGTTTGACCTCATTAGTTCCCTCATAGGTAACTTTTAGATCATCCCACATAGCTTTAGCGGTTTGACAATTGGAAATCCGATAAAACTCATCAACACTAAGAGCGGATATGATAATATTTTTCGCTTTCCAACCGCGTGCCCACTTTTTATTATCATTCTCATTCCATAAGTTTTCCGAATTTGGTACGGTAGCACCATCAACAATATATGTCACTAGTATTGGACCATTTTGAATGGCTTCTCAAAAACCTTTATCATATGAAATGACATGAATTTGCATACAAGCTTTCCAATAACTATAGTTTTCTCCCATGAAAATTGGGGCTCTTTTATAATCCCATTTAGGTTCGTACGCCATTTTCTAATAAGTTTCGAAGCCGGAATAAACCAGGCTCTTGATGCCATTTGTTAGACGAGACGCCTTATCTAGAGTGGGGTGAATAGATCACCAATCCAAAATTTAAGATAAAAATCTGGTTTGAAAAAATTTGACTAAAAGAGTGCAAGCGGAAGATTTTTAAGATGTGTCGTCTATACTTGTTATGGGAACTCAGATATGCAAATATAAAATTTAGTATGGAATGAAAATAATAATCTGAATTAATTGAACTTCAATCAAGTAACATGTTATCAATCGTTTATAGCAAGTTACTAGTAATGTTATTTTCCAATGGAAATTATCAAAAGAAGTAGCAAAATAATTTGTCGAACACTTGGTGTGTGATTGAATTATTTGCTTTTAGTTTTGTTGATACAAAACAACTTATAATCAAAAGTGATTATAAGCAATATCAACACTTAATTAAAAACAATAAATAGTTCAGAAAAATTTCTACGATTCAATCGATTATGCAATGTTATTAGACAAATTGATTGATGAAAATAAAGCAAGTAAAACAATTCGAAAAAGAAACACGGGGATTTTTCTTCAGAGTTCTCCACTTTCTTCCTCACGTGTAGGTACGCCTGTGCCTAATTCCAATGGAATTAGGATAATTGTTACTAACGTTTGTTATTGATTCAACCCCTTCTATTCATTTGATTTTGAGAAAGGCCAAGACACAATAGCTGCCAATTAATTATCTATATCTTGCTACTCCTTTGTGTACTTTATCTCTAAAGTTTTCGGGCACCACCAATTTCAACTATTGCAACACAAGACTTCAACTTGATTCACCGTTTGTGATACGGTGGCAGAACCGACTGTTAATACTGGTTTGTGTTTTTTATTCATAAATGTCGCGGTAAGCAAGAGTCACCATTGACTTTTCTTTTATCCAACAAAGGAAAGGGTGGAAAGAACAGAAAAAGACCTTTTTCGAGATTTTCTGAGTAAGGGGGTAGATTATGGAAAGGGAAGGTGTTAGCATCCTTTCCATCTGTGGTTTTCCACGGACTCTTAGGTACTTGCTCATTTTTGAAAACTGTTTGTGTTTGTGTGTTTTGAAAGATTTTGTTTGCTTTATGGTAACTCTTGTATCAGTCCTCAAGAGTGTGATAAAGCTTTTTTTAAAGTAGTTTTTGAAAGGTGTGTAAGTGTGAAAAGAAGATTTGAGCAAGTACTTAAGAATTGTCTACCTACTCGAAAAAGTGTGTTCTTTTCCTCCTTTCCTTTAGATAGTGCTATCCTACTATTAGTGAGTAGGTAGCCTTATCGTTGGATGTTGAGGTACTATCGAAAGGGACGTTATGTTCATTGAAGGAAACATGTAAGGATACCTTAGCATTTTGAAGGGATTGTCATCATATAGGCAACATCGAGGGACAAGATCATTTCTCATAGGCAAATCGAGGGACAATAAGGGACTATGATCTTTATGATGACTTTTAGATTGAGGGTGTTTGCTAAGATATCCCTACGTTCGAGGGACATGACCATTTCCGAAGGCAACAAAGTGAGGAGTACCCTAAGGGCGCAAGTGTGCAATAATGCTTTTTTCTAGATATTTGTCTTGAGATTAGTGATCTAATGATTAATTGATTAATCTTGTCATGCATGCCTAAGTCACTAACAATTATATACAAGCATATAGGAAAACATAAAGCGAGAAATAAAAGTTCCTAAGCTATTACAGGGCTTTGGTGTAGATACATAAATAATGGACGAAAAGTAAAGTGCGGAAATAAAAACCCTAATTTAACTATTACAAACCGGCCATAGTTAAATAAATGATAAAAAATAATCATATGAAAAAAAGTAATGACGCGCAAAAATTAAGACAGGAAAAAGTTTTGAACCCTAAAAAAACTAATTGCTCATTAAAAATATTTTTTTGTATTTTATGAAAAAAGATTAGAAGTTTAACCTAATTTCTAACTAATTTTAAATTAAAGAAAGAGGTTAAAATTTAATCAAATTAATTTGAAAAAAATAGTTTTATCAAAAAAAACTCGAAGTCCTAAATTTTTTATGATTTTTGATTTTTATGATTTTATGATTTTTTTTTAAAAGTGAATAAATAAAAAATAAACTAATTAAAAAAATAGAATAAGGAGGTTAGAAAAATGGGCCTGAGGGGGGTGAGAACCCAATTGAGGGGTATGGCTGGAATTTGTGCTATGGGCCCAAATCTTGTTGGCCCAGACCCATGCGCCTAATTCAGTGATGTGGCTTGCTGGGACGTCCACCACGAGGAAGCATTTCTGGGCGTTAGATCTGGTACTGGATGGATCCAAAGGTGATGAGAATGGGACGCATGGTGCACGCGCTTGGAGTGGAACCACTGAATCTGCAAGAAATATTCAGAAAAATAATATGGAGGAGGCAAGGGTCGAACCCTTGACCTCCCACACATACAATGCCTTAAACCTTTCACTCTTGCCATCTGCGCTGCCTGTTTATTCATAGATATAATAACAAAATAATATTATAAGGGAAAACAAGGCCATGGCTGAGTCATCAAAAACACGCGCGCATTTGTGGGGCCCTGATTTTTAAACAAACCAATCAAAACACGCTGATATGCCACACAGAGTCCTTTGCCGGTCAAACCATCGTAGGTGGTGGTTCCGTTCATCTTCTTCGACCGGCCAAAAACCTAACCTACAAAATAGGGAGATTTGAAGCCTGAAATTTTTCCTACCCCCCCTAAAACCTAGGTTGCGAGTTCAACCATGGCATTAGTTTGGTCTAAAGATTTCTCCATCTTTGAAAACGAAGCTCACGTATTTTCAAACCCTAACAATGGCAAGCTTTGATTTTGGCACTGAAACTCACATGAAGCACGTTAAAACATTTACAATGATCAATATAAACACATATATGCACACATAACTCGTTTATATTGTGTAATAATAGGATTTGAATTCAAGAAAATATACAAAATTTGTGATGCTTGAAGGAGGTGTCTTGGGCACGATTTGGCTTGGCTAATGGTTAAAAAAAGCTTCTGGGAACCTCAGGAGGAAGATTGGCTCCTTTTTTTGGATCAACAAAGGCCGGAATTGGTGCTTTCAACCTTCACGATTCTTGTGAAATTTTTCACTTTGGTATTGGTTCTTTTGTGGCCGCTGTGTGTGTCCTCTTGACCTAGGGTTATTGTGTACATATAGTAAATCCCATTAAGTTTATATTTGTAGCACAATATCCATGCCTTTATGCTCTTTTAAAAAATAAAGATTTTGATTCAAATCTTTCCCAAAACAAGAGATCCACTTCATTATTCAGTCCACACGGTTTTGATAGCTGACCAGGATCTCCTTGATTTAAAAAAGGTTTGCACATTTTATATCTTGCACATTCTTGCATTTATTTAGTATTTATTTAATTTATTTTGAATTTATTTGAATAAAATAAAAATAAATAAAAATAAAAAGATAAAATAATGCATGGACATGTTAGTGATCCTTAGATGCATCATGAACACGTTTGGACTCTAAAAATTGGGCCCAATAGCTCAAAAATATAATTTTGCCCAATTGAGATTTCATGCACTTCTTGAAAATTGCCCAACTTGTGCAATCCTTATCTCTCTCAATTTTAACCCTAAGAGAGTGTTCTTGGACTTCTTATATAGCTTAGTATTTCCTCTAAACAACCTTTTTGGTTTCATCTCAATTGGATCTTCCATGTTCATGTAAGGAGCTTTGACCCAAAAGGTGTGTTTGTTGACTTTTTGAAAGGACATATAATGTATGAACTTGTATCTTTTGATTGAGGCATTTCTTGAACTTGAGGTTTGAAGAGAAGTTGTAGGGTATTATATTCTCTTCAAAATGAGCCTTTGTGGTAAATTTCTGATAAAGTATGAGAAAGTTATGCTTGGTCAAACTTTGTTTGACTTTTCCTATAAAAATCCTAATTTGCCATTTTTTACTTTTGATGAGTTAGGAGCATTTATTGAGGAATCATGATCAACCTTTGATAAAATGATTCATAATTATTCAAAGTATTGATGTTGACAAAAAATCTTGAGGTTTGACTGTATTTGGGCCACTGTTGACTTTTGACCTAGTACAGTTGATTTTCAGGCATTTGAATAGTTGACTGAGCAAACTTGTTGTGCAAGGCATGAAATTTGGCATGGATAATCTTGAGGACATACTAGGACAATGGGTAACATTTGTTATCCTTGGGACTCACACATCTTGTTTAAAATTGAAACCCTAATTAAGGTTCATTGCCTTAGGAGGAGAATTTGTCTGGTCATTTCTTAGTCATCCTTGAGCAATTGAGGACCTCTAGAAGCATGTCTTGAGTGAAAATTGGAGGGAAAATTTTGGGGTACAACAACTTCCCCTGTTCAATCTTCTTAAACCCAAGGATGTAGATTGGCTAGTCTGCCTTTCGTGATCTGAAGGTGGAAGATGATTGAACACTAGAGTGCCCAAAAATTTGCACTCGCCTGAAATGAAACTTGACTGTGTAGATAATATCAAGAATGGTCTTATAGATGCCATTCAGAGAAGATAACGGAAGAGTCTGGATTGGCTTAAAGATTCCATCCATAGAATGTGACAGAGATTCGTCGGAGATGGGCTTATAGGGGCCATCCAGAGAAATGTTGATTTTATGACATATTCCTTTGTGGGACTTCCTATTCTTGTTGTATGGGAGGACTCCGATGGGGAATGTTGGTATTTGTTTGGGAAATAAAGTTTAGGAGCTTCAGTTTTCCATTACTCTATTAGGGAGTCATCTCTTGATTGAAGAGACGAAAGTGAACTGCTATCTAGTCAGGATCCAGGCTTCACAGTGACTTGTTGAAGATAATAAGGCTGAATGCTATCCGGTCGTATTCTAGGCTTCGCAACGACTTACTGAGGAAATGAGATTAAATGGTCATCTAGTCGTACTCCAGGTTTTGCAGTTTCTTAAACTGGAATAGAAATCATAAAAATGTTAGTGTCGATTTAACTGAACCAGAGAAAGGTCTTTAATGAACTTTGACTGTAATAGAAATTAGAAGAATCTTAGTATTGATTCAACTAAAATAGACAAAAGTCTTGGAATATCTTCAACTGGAATAGAAATCAGAGAGATCTTAGTGTCGATCTGACTGAACAAGAGAAGGTTCTTAATTCACTTTGACTGGAAAACAAATCAGAAGAATCTTAGTATCGATTCAACTGAACCAGACAAAAGTCTTGGAATATCTTTAACATGCATAGAAATCAGAGAGATCTTAGTGTTGATTCAACTGAACCAGAGAAGGTCTTTAATTAACTTTGACTGAAATGGAAATCAGAAGAATCTTAGTATAGATTCAACTGAACCAGACAAAAGTCTTGGAATATCTTCAACTGGAATAGAAATCAGAGAGATCTTAGTGTCGATCTGACTGAACCATAGAAGGTCCTTTGAGAAAATATTTTTGAGAAAGATGCTGAAATAATCTTTCGTCAGACGTAGCCTCTTGAGAAGACTACCCAGTCACGTAAGTAGTCAATGGTGTTTGTTGATTTTATCTTTTCCCAGAAAAAGGTAAAGAGTTAGTCGTATGCAATGTCATGATGTATGAAATACATTGTGATAATGTTCTCAAAATAAATGAGATTATATTGTATGTGATGTGTGTGCGCATGTTATAATGTATGAATATGGGATGCTATTGTGATGTTTCTTAGTCTGGGAAAGTAAATCCATGACTGATGTTGAAGAGTATTGAGAGGCTGAATCCTTCATTTCCGCTGAGGATGACGAATGGATATGATTCACCAGGGATTTTCCTTTTCCGTTTGAGGACACTCTGCCGGCTATTCTTAACTCCAATTTGAGAATAACTTTATGGAGAGAGATAATGCGTTATTGGAAGATTCTGCCAATGTAGAGGAATAAACTCTGTTGGGGATTCTTCCACAATTAGAGAAATAAACTCTACCCGAGAGGAGGTTTTGTAAATTGTTTGAAATTATAAAGCTCGACTGGGGAAGATAGATTTCAACTCTTGACAGGGGGAACTTGCTGAAGGAAGTAATTCTTGTTTGGGGAGGAAGAGATCAAAACCCTGGTTGTTTCTACTATGGAGAACACAAATGTCACAGGGTCGTATAATAATGGTGAATTCGTCTCAAACTGTCTCTGCCCATGTACCATGTTGGACAAAGTAACTGTCAGAACTACAAATGGATTTTTAGACTTCGCCCCATTTCTTAAAATCATTAGCAAACGTATTTTTGTTTCTCATGCAAGTATTTGTGAACAGTGATCATATTTAAATGCATATGTCAAAAATAATCATTGGACGTTTTTGCAATACAAAACAGAAAAAATAAAAACAAATAGTTTTGTACTTTCAAAGGAATGATTTGTATTGATTTATGAGGTTTTCCTATAACAGGAATTGTGTATAAAGAGACTGACGTTCTAGTAGGAGAATGCCATCGTAAAAAAATGAAAACTACACAAAATAGTGTATAAAGAGAAAACAACAATGTGTAATAATCCCATTGAGTTTCAATTCTGATATTGCCCTTATGTCTTCGAGCGTCTCATCACTTTGCTACTCGTCCGAAGCTGACTGGATTGATCGGTACCGTTTGAGCTTGATAGTTGATACTGAAGTCTGGTTGCAGGGTGATCCAATGGGACATAGTTATACGCTTCAAATCCCTAACTTTTTCCTGGACTGTCCTTTCGGGTTTTCAGTCCACCGGGATACCCTTCTTTGCCCAAGCCGCCCTTTCAGGTTTTCGAATTACCGGGTGTATAGATTTTTTTGCATTTATCCCTGATTTTTCCCAAACCCTTTTGGTTCGCCGGGATGCCCTTATTTTTGCCTATTCCAGTCAACCTAGCGGGTCTTTGTTCATGCGTAGTATTTTTTTCACTATGTCGGCATTAACAGAGTGAGGAAGGTCGTCACCGTCCATGGTGGTTATAATCATGGTTCCACCGGAAAATATGCTTTTGATCACAAATGGCCCTTCATACGTGGGAGTCCATTTGCCCCTAGGATCACCTTGTGGCATTATGATGCGCTTGATTACTAGGTCACCCACTTGATATTCTTGACGTCTGACCTTTTTGTTGAAAGCCTTGATCATCCGTTTTTGATACATTTGACCATGACAAACAGCAGTAAGCTTTTTCTCATCAATCAGATTCAGTTGATCAAGTCGAGTCTGGATCCAATCGTCTTTGTTCAAACCCGCATCCTTCATGATCCTCAAAGAAGGAATCTGGACCTCAATAGGTAGGACATCCTCCATGCCATATACCAGAGAATAAGGTGTTTCCCATGTTGATGTACGTGCTGTGGTGCGGTAACCATGAAGAGAAAATGGTAATATCTCATACCAGTCTTTGTATGTCACCGTCATCTTCTGTGTGATTTTCTTAATATTCTTGTTAGCAGCCTCTACAGTGCCATTCATCTTCGGTCGGTAGGGAGAAGAGTTATGACGCTGGATCTTGAATTGTTTACAGAGTTCGGTGATCATTGCATTGTTGAGATTTGTACCATTGTCTGTGATGATTCTCTCTGGTATACCATACCGACAAATCAGGTTATGCTTGATAAACCGCGCCACAACATTCTTGGTAACAGTGGCAAAAGAGGCAACTTCAACCCATTTCGGGAAGTAATCAATGGCCACTAGGATGAAGCGATGCCCATTAAAAGCGATAGGTCTAATATCTCTGATCATGTCAATGCCCCATGTTGCAAAGGGCCAGGGAGCCGTCAAGACATTCAAGGGAACCGAAGGTACATGTACTTTATCGACATAGATCTGGCATTTGTGACAAGTTCGAGAATGATGATAATAGTCTGCTTCAATAGTGGACCAATAGTATCATGCCCGTAGGATCTTTTTATCCATGGTGTGTCCACTAGATTGGGTGCCAAAGGTACCTTCGTGTAGATCTTCCATAATCCTCTTTGCTTCGTTTTTATCTACGCACTGAAGTAAAGTAGAGTCATGATTGAGCTTGTAGAGGATTCCATTGCTAAGGAAGAACTTTGCAGAGAACCTTCTCAGAAACTTCTTATCATTGAAAGACGCCCCCTCGGGATATTCTTGAGCCTCGAGATACCTCTTCACTTCATGAAACCAAGGTTTGTCTGCTACTTCTTCAGTGTCAATCTCATAGCAGTATGCTGGTTCATCCAACCTCTCAATAGTGATTCGAGGAGCCTCATTATCCCACTTGACCATGAACATAGATGACATGGTAGCTAGCGCATCCGTTAATTGGTTCTCTTCTCATAAAAAATGGTCAAAGGTGACCTCTTCAAAGTGTGGAAGCAATGTAAGCACATGTTCTTTGTACGGGATGAGATTCGGGTGATTCGTGTCCCACTCCCCATTGATTTGACTTATAACCAAGGCTGAATCCCCAAAAATGCTCAAGAACTTGATCCTCAGGTCAATAGCAGCTTTGAGGCCCATGATGCATGCTTCATACTCCGCCATACTATTGGTACAGTTGAAACATAATTTGACGGTGAAAGGAGTATGACAACCTTTGGGAGATATGATTACAGCAATGATGCCATTGCCGAGTGCATTGGAAGCTCCGTCGAAAACCATGGTCCATCGGGATCCTTCCTTAGGTCCTTTATCCGGTCCAGGTTCTTCACAGTCAGTCACTAACATAATATTCTCGTCCGGGAACTCAAAATTCATGGACTGGTAGTCATCCATGGCCTGATGAGCAAAATGATCAGCTAATACACTTCCCTTGATTGCTTTCTGGGTCGTGTATTGGATATTGTATTCAGTCAAGATCATTTTCCATCTTGCTATTCTTCCAGAGAGAGCGGGCTTCTCGAATATGTACTTGATCGGATCCATCTTAGATATCAACAAAGTAGTGTGGGTTAACATATACTGTCTCAGTCGGCGAGCAGCCCATCCCAAAGCACAACAAGTTTTCTCGAGCAGTGAGTATCTTGTTTCATAGTCGGAAAATTGTTTTGCTAAGGTAGTATATTGCATGTTCTTTTCGACCAGACTCGTCATATTGCCCCAGTACACACCCCATTGAATTATCTAGCACTGTTAAGTACATTATCATAGGTCTTCCTTCAATCAGAGGCACAAAAATTGGAGGCTCTTGAAGGTATTCCTTGATTCTCTCGAAGACGGTTTGGCATTCGTCATTCCATTTTACCACTTGATCTTTCTTCAGGATTTTGAAGATTGGCTCACAAGTAGCAGTTAAGTGGGAAATGAACCTGAAAATGTAATTTAGGCGTCCTAAGAAGCCTCTGACCTCCTTCTCAGTGCGAAGAGCCGGAATCTCTTGTATAGCCTTCACTTTTACAGGGTCTACTTGAATACCCTTGTCACTGACAATGAAACCTAAGAGTTTACTAGACCTTACCCTGAAGGTGCACTTATTCGGATTTAACCTCAGCTTGTACGTCTTCAACCTATCAATTAGCTTTTGTAGATGATCAAGGTGTTCTTCCTCAGTTTGAGATCTGGCTATCATGTCATCAACGTAGACCTCTATCTCATGGTGAATCATGTCATGGGACAAAGCTACCATGGCTCGCTAATAGGTTTCCCCAGTGTTCTTCAATCCAAATGGCATCACTTTGTAGCAGAAAGTGCCCCATTATGTGATGGAGGTTATCTTCTTCATGTCTTCGAGTGCCATCTTGATATTATTATAGCCAGAGAAACCGTCCATGAAGGAAAAGATCTTGTGTTGCACGGTGTTGTCAACCAGAACGTCAATGTGGGGAAGTGGAAAGTCATCCTTGGGGCTTGCCCTGTTCAAATCTCGGTAGTCCACACACATCCGTACCTTGCCGTCCTTTTTAGGCTTCGGGACTACGTTAGCAACCCATTGAGGATAAGAAGTGACAGCTAGGAACCCAGCATTGAACTATTTCATAACTTCTACTTTGATTTTCTCAGAAATTTCAGGGCGCATACGGTGGACCTTCTGCTTTACCGAAGGGAAATCTTATTTAGTTGGCAGACGGTGAACCACAATATCAGTGTCTAGTCCAGGCATTTCTTCATACGACCAGGAAAAGATCTTGACATAGTCATGCAACATTCGTATCAACCGCTATTTGACATTAAGCTCCAAATTTTCACCTATCTTGACTTCTATCATGTCCTCTTCTGCGCCCAAGTTTATTGTCTCAACTGGCTCTTCATGAGGTTGTATAGCCCTTTCTTCCTGCTGTAATAGCCGAGCAAGTTCTCCGGGTACCTCACAATCTTCCCCACCTTCGTCCTCAGCTTGGTTGATCGGATTTTCAAAGTCATAACTGGAAATAGCAGAACTGTTATCAATGGGATCCAGAGTGGATATAGATCTTGAGTTTGACACGTGAGTGTGTGTAAGAGCATAACTGCATAGACAAAGTAAAAGCAGAAAACAAAAACAGAGAGCGCAAAATTTGTATGCATAAACTTCCAATGCTTTATTAATGCCATATGAAATTGAAACTTGATAACCCTCACAAATAAACCATTGTGCCCCGGGTAAGACACATGGCCATAAATTTATATTGTTTATTAGATATCCAAAAAACAAGAAAGACAATTACTTCTGAATAAAAGTAATTGGTACAAAGTCTTTTGTCGTCCAGTTACTAGGCCCACCGTTGGTAGTAAGGAAGATCCATCTATCCATTCCATCGTCACCATCACTGTCTTCTAGAGCGTTGACCCCATGATTGCTGATGCGTAGGGGAGGTCCTCCAGCACGAGCACGTCGAACAACCCTCTAGGCCCCTGAAGAGAAACCCAAACCAAACTTATCAGATTTGTATGGAATGTCAAGGAGTTGGCCCCAGATGGTAGACCCACCTTCTTCAATAACTGCTTTTGCATCCTTAAGAGAAGCCATCCTCAAGGGAGGTATGGGGATCTTTGGCATATTGGTGACAGTTTCAGTTGCAGCCATAGTTTGAGGTACCTCTTCGAAGTTCTGACACAGAGTCTCAATGAACTCACCGTCCATTTCCACGTACCTGAAGGAACTCAAATGGCTTACCATGTACTCTTTTTCACCATGTACAGTGACAATTCTTGCTTTCACCGGGTATTTCATCATCTGATGCAGAGTGGATGTGACAACTCCTGCCCCATGGATCCAAGGGCGACCCAACAAACAAGAACACGATGGTCTGATATCCATCACGTAGAAGGTGGAGTCAAAGGTCTCAGAACAAACTTTGATGGGGATGTCCACCTCCCTGTGCACCATTCTCTTCGAACCATCAAAAGCCCTCACTACTATGTTGTTGGGCTTCAAGGTCAAACCTTCACAATATAATTTGTCCATAGCTTTCTTAGGCAACACGTTCATTGATGAACCCGTATCTACTAGAACATGGGCCAAAGTAGTGCCCCTGCATTCAACGAAAAGATGTAGCGCATCATTGTATTTTCTCCCTTTGGGTGTCAGATCAGCATCAGAAAAACCCAAACTGTTATCAGTCGTCAAACTGGCCACACAGTCTTCAAATTGGTCAGCGGAGGTTTCTTGTGGCACATGGGCAGTTTTAAGGAACTTCACCAAAGCCTTCGCATGAGCTTCGGAGCACAACAATAAGGATAGCATAAAAATCTTGGAAGGGGTCTGCCTCAGCTGCTCGACCATATTGTAGTTTCTCTTCTTTATTATTTTCAAAATTTCTTCCATTTCTTTCTTGGAAGCCTCCGGGATAGATACTGAATTCACCTTTGTCTGGACAGGATCAATCAATATGTCTTTGTCCCAAGTCTCAGTCGACTAGGTGATAGGGGTGTCAACAGGGGTAATCACATGGATTACAATAGTAGTATCAGCAGGAACAAAAGTAGGAATGATCACAGGACTAGTAACAGCTTTTGGAGGAGAAATCTCAGGGGAGAACACTCTTCCACTTCTTGTTATTTTGCTGGTTCCGACAATGTTGGCAATGCCAGGATCATCATTTTCAGAAACCTAGTCTTTAACAGCCAGGAGGTCTTGCTTGATGTCGTGGTAGTAGACGTCAGCCCCATAGTTCCAGGGAACATCTTTGTCCGAGGAGTATGGGATTGGCCCTGGCATAATGATGATCAGAGGAGCCAACTTTGGAGCATATGTAATCTTGACGGGTCTTTTGGTGGAGACCCTGGGAGGATTGGCAGAAATGGTTATGATTGAAACATCCTTGAAAGAAACAATCAGAACGGGAGTCTTTTCAAACAAAATCTCTCTATCATCCATCAGGTGCTGAACACATGCCTTCAACAAATGACAACCAGTCGATAGATATAAACATAAGTGGCAACCTTCACCATATCCCGGAAATAAACTGGATTTCAACAAGTTCCACTTAACGGTCATGAGAGGAGTAACAAGTTCCTCAACAGAAGTAACAAACACATCGTCTTCAAGAGCATTAACACCACGGCAGTGCTTGGGCATAGGAGCAGTGATAACATTGGGAATTTTGGGAGCGTTGAATTTAATTTCCTTCGCCTCGAGAAGGTATTGCACCTTGTTTTCCAAAGCCCAACAGTCGTTGGTATTATGGCCTGGACTTTCTGAATGGTAAGCACAACGAGCATTTGGATTGTAGCGGGGAGAGGCAGTATTAGGATTCTTCAGAGCTTCCCGCAAAGTTACCAGATTAGACTTCAATAGATGAGGAAACACTTGAGACAGAGTCATATTTATTCGGGTAAACTGTCTTACCGGCCTTTCTGCTCTAGGCTGATTGTTCCTTTGTTAAGCGGGTGCAGGTTTAGAGATCATAACAGCCCCTACCGCTAGACGATGTTCAATTCTATCTTGATTCCTTTGTCTATAAGTGGCACAGACTTCCTTTTCCCCAAAAAATGGCTTCCTTATTGTACTGGAGGATGCATCCTTTTGGATCTTACCATTCCTAATTCCAGCTTCCACTCTTTCTCCCGTCAAGATCAATTCAATAAAGTCGGCTGAGGAGCTTTCAATCAGGTGATTGAAAAACGAACAGATAAGGTACCCAAAAACATATCCACTAGCTCCCTATCAGACAGGGGGGTTGGACTCTTCCTGCTAAGTCCCTCCACTTCTGAGCATAGTCTTTAAATCCCTCGCTCGAACCCATAGACATACTTTAGAGTTGTGTATGGGTGGGAGTAAGGTCTGCATTATACTGATACTACTTGTAGAAAGCAGCAACCAGGTCTTCCCAATTACGAATGTTGGTCCTTTCCAGCTGGTAGAACCACTCTAAATGAATTTCGGATAGACTATCTTGAAAGAAGTGGACCCATAAGTCCTTGTCAGCAGTGTGAGGCTGAATTTTCCTCACATAAGATCGGAGGTGCATCTTGGGACATGAAACCCCATCACATTTGGCAAACACCGGCACCATGAACTTTTGCGGGATGACAACCCCAGAAACCAAACCCAGCTCTTCAAAATCCAGCCCAGGCACCTTCTGGATTTTCATTGCACTCAGACTCTCTTCCAGCTGTTTGTATTTTTCGTCGATCGGAGGGTACTGCTCTTCATTGTAACCAGTCTTATTATCATATTCTGTTGGGCTGGGGTCTTCCTCTCTTGTTTCCCCATCTTGATTATCTCCTTATTTTGATGAAGATGTCAGCTCAAGCACTTACCTTAGCGGTCCTTTGAACCTCCTTCCCAAGTTTACCACACCAGTTGTCTTCCTTGGATTCTTAGTCTTATCTTTGACAATCAGGGTTTTTAGTTCCTCTTGCCCCTTGGCCAGAGCCATGATCATATGTTGAAACTGTGCATTCTGAGTCTGTAAGTCCTTCACTGTTTGTTTGAGAGCCATTGCTGAAATAAACAGCAAAGAGGATGAGAAACCTACTATGAAACCTGCTTATGCAATGATATGTATGATATATGTATGCAATGTTTTCAAGGATTTCTAAGACTCAAATTTGCTTAAACAGAAAGAAAACAAATGTTAATTGTATCAAGATGTTTTCCAAGCAACAACAAAATTTTCCAAGCAAAAGGAAGACTTCAAGCTTCCCACAAGCGCATCCTCCTTGGTGCATTATAGGCATTTATACTCCTCTCCTCGTGAAGTAACCAGGTGAGCTCTAGAACCATCTTCTTGCTGGCGTAGAATTGGGTTTCGAAAGTATCATGTTCTTCTTTGATTTGGATCCAAGACTTCCGTAGCTCCTCAAGATCAGTTGGCATGTCTGAATGAAGCACAATGTAAGGAGTGTCTCCCACGGCAATTGGCTCCATAATCATAGGTAAGATGGCGGGGTAAGGCATCATAAGACATTGAGCACGAGCTCGTACCCATTTGAGGTAAGGATCAAGAGGGATGGAATTATTGTGTCCCAGTGTCTTGCTATCAACCATGTTTATCATGCCCCAAGCTCAAATAAACCTCATACGATAACCCAGAACATCATTCTCATAGTCAAATGTGATTCCTTGGATGAGTGTGTCGTGAGGACCATCCCTTCTAGCATAACCAAACTATCACAATGCCAAACAAGGATTATAAGTGATTCCTCCTCTAATTCCTAAGAGAGGGACATTAGGGAATTCCCCATAACGATCAATTATAGTAACATTCTCTGAGGATCGTGAACACCAATGAATATCCGAATGTGTAAGGGACATCAGCCTATGAGACCATCTCACACCCTGCTCATTTCTCAAGACAAGCTGAGGTAGATTCGAAATAAACCACCTAGCCAATAGAGGAGTGCAACACAGAAGGGTCCCTCTTCTCTTTAGGGTGTGAGTTAGCAGAGAATGTAGAATATCCCCAAGTAAGGTAAGCATCGGATTATGTGACAGAAAAACCTTAACTGCATTCACATCTATGAGTTGGTCCGTGTAAGGGAATAGTACCATCCCATAGATGAGAAGGGCCAACACTTCTTCAAAATCTTGTAAATCCAGGGAGTCCCAAAAATGGTGAGCTTTCTCAAATAAGAACTTAGCTGGGAATCCTTGTACACTTCTTCTAGTTTCCCAATTTGCCACTACATCAGACCGTTGTAAAGACAGAGCTTGAGCAATATCTTCAGGTTTTGGGTCTCTTTCCATACCGTTGAATGGTAACTGATTAAGGATAGGTACCCATAACAACTGAAAGAATTCCTCCATAGTAGGCACTAACTGGTAATCCGGAAAAGTGAAACAGTGATGTAACGGGTCAAAGAACTGAAAGAGCACCTTTAACATTTCTTCATCAATGTTTGAAGTGACCAAGTTGAGAAGTCGACCATGTTTTTCAGTGAAAGGAGAGCTTTTAGGAATCCTTGATTCTAATTCCTTGAATTGAGGATGTACTTTCACAAGGTTGACTTGGATAGTGTTCCTGCGAGCGGATGTCATGTCCTACAAAACAATACAAAGATAAGCCCTGGAAAATCCTTGAAATGGTTAGTATGATATGCCATGTTATGATGTCTTGATTATTCTAAGAAATCACATATATAGCAAATCACACCAAGACCTTAGGTTTATGGCTAGCATGGGTTTTAAGGTAATACCCCCTTGAAGTTTGGATTGGTTCAACCTGTCCTATAAATAGTAACCGGGTTCTAAGGGATCTCAATATCACTGATCTTTCCCACAAGTTTCGTTCGATAGGCAACTGACTTGCAACCAAACAAAACTCAGAACTCAAATCTCAATGAGTGAAGCATTTAGTATCTGCCGACTTTGGGAATACACCAAAGACGGCCATCTCACTACGTCCTAATAGCCAAGTTGTTCAAGTAAAGGTTCTAAGGTTAGTTTACGCTTCATGACACCATACAGCGGCCCCGTATTCTCCTTGATTAACTAAAGGGCTACCGGTACCAATCAAAGTGTCGCATCAACGTAGCCATCGCTTCAACCGTGTCGATATACCCCGCACAGTTTCCACGATCTATTGCTACTTACCTAAAAGGTTTCCCCACATCCGGGTGTATGATCTATAATAATCCAAACAGTACCCTTAAAAATAAAGCAAACAAACAGACAAAGAAGCAAAATGATCTAGACCCTAAGGTAAACCTCACTTTATTATTTCCCCAGCATAGTCTCTAGTTCTGTGATACGGTGGCAGAACCGACTGTTAATACTGGTTTACATTTTTTGTTTGCAAGTGTCGCGGTAAGCAAGAGTCACCACTGACTTTTCTTTTATCCAACAAAGGAAAGGGTGAAAAGAACAGAAAAAGACCTTTTTCGAGATTTTCTGAGTAAGGGGGTAGATTTTGGAAAGGGAAGGTGTTAGCACCCTTTCCATCTGTGGTTTTCCACGGACTCTTAGGTACTTGCTCATTTTTTAAAACTGTTTGTGTATGTGTGTTTTGAAAGATTTTGCTTGCTTTATGGTAACTCTTGTATCAGTCCTCAAGAGTGTAATAAAGCATTTTTGAAAGTAGTTTTTGGAAGGTGTGTAAGTGTTAAAAGAAGATTTGACCAAGTACTTAAGAATTGTATACCTACTCGAAAAAGGGTGTTCTTTTCCTCCTTTCCTTTAAATAGTGCTATCCTATTATTATTGAGTAGGTAGCCTTATCGTTGATTATTGAGGGACTATCGAAAGGGATGTTATGGTCATTGAAGGCAACATGTGAGGATACCTTAGCATTTTGAAGAGACTGTCATCATATACGCAACATCGAGGGACAAGATCATTTCTCATAGGCAACTCGAGGGACAGTAAGGGACTATTATCTTTATGATGACTTTTTGATTAAGGGTCTTTGCTAAGATATCCCTACGTTCGAGGGACGTGACCATTTCCGAAGGCAACCAAGTGAGGAGTACCCTAAGGGTGCAAGTGTGCAATAGTTCTTTTTTTCAGATATTTGTCTTGAGATTAGTGATCTAATGGTTAATTGATTAATATTATCATGCACGTCTAAGTTACTAACAATTATGTACAAGCATATAAGTAAATATAAAGCGAGAAATAAAAGTTCTTGCGCTATTACAAGGCTTTGGTGTGGATACATAAATAATGGACGAAAAGTAAAGTGCGGAAATAAAAACTCTAATTTAACTATTACAAACCGGGCGCAGTTACATAAATGATAAAAAATAATCCTATGAAAAAAAGTAATGATGCACAAAAATTAAGACTGGAAAAAGTTTTGAAACCTAAAAAAACTAATTGCTCATTAAAAATATTTTTTTTGTATTTTATTAAAAAAGATTAGAAGTTTAACCTAATTTCTAATTAATTTTAAATTAAATAAAGACGTTAAAATTTAATCAAATTAATTTGCAAAAAATTAGTTTTGTAAAAAAAACTCTAAGTCCTAAAATTTTTATGATTTTTTTTTTATAATTTTTTTTTTAAATGTGAATAAACAAAAAATAAACTAATTAAAAAAAATAGAATAAGGAGGTTATAAAAATGGGCTTGGGGGGTGAGAACCCAATTGAGGGGTATGGCTGAAATTTGTGTTATGGGCCCAAATCTTGTTGGCCCAGACCCCTGCGCCTAATTCGGTGATGTGGCTTGCTGGGGCGTCCACCATGAGGAAGCGTTTCTGGGCGTTAGATCTAGTACTGGATGGGTCTAAAGGTGATGAGAATGGGATGCGTGGTGCATTCACTTGGAGTGGAACCACTGAATCTATAAGAAATATTCAGAAAAATAATATGCAGGAGGCAAGGGACGAACCCCTGACCTCCGACACATACAATGCCATAAACCCTTCACTCTTGCCATCCGCGTTGCCTGTTCATTCATACATATAATAACAAAATAATATTATAAGGGAAAACAAGGTCATGGCTGAGTCATCAAAAACACACGCGCATTTGTGGGGCCTTGATTTTTAAACAAACCAATCAAAACATGCATATATGCCACGCAGAGTCCTTGGCCGGTCAAACCACCATGGGTGGTGATTCCGGTCATCTTCTCTGATCGGCCAAAAACCTAACCTATAAAATAGAGAGCTTAGGATGTCCTCTAAACAACCGTTTTTGTTTCATCTCAATTGGATCTTCCATGTTCATGTAAGGAGCTTTGACCCAAAAGGTGTTTTTGTTGAGTTTTTGAAAGGAGCTATAATGTATGAACGTGTATCTTTTGATTGAGGCATTTATTGAACTTGAGGGATGAAGAGAATTTTTATGGAATTATCTTCTCTTTAAAATGAGCCTTTTTGGAAAACTTTCTGATAAAGTATGAGAAAGTTATGCTTGGTCCATGTTTGGTTGACTTTTCCTATAGAAACCCTAATTTGCCCTTTTTGACTTTTGATGAGTTAGGAGCATTTCTTGAGGAATCATGATCAAACTTTGATCAAATGATGGATAATACTTCAAAATATTTATGTTGACCAAAAGTATTGAGGTTTGACTGTATTTAGGCCACAGTTGACTTTTGACCTAGTATAGTTGATTCCCGGGTATTTGAGCAGTTGACTGAATAAACTTGTTGTGCAAGGCATGAAATTTGGCATGGATGATCTTTAGGACATACTAGGACAATGTAGAACATTTGGAATCCTTAGGACTCACACATCTTGTTTAAAATTGAAACCCTAATTGAGGTTCATTGCCTTAGGAGGAGAATTTGTCTGGTCAATTCTTAGTCATCCTTGAGCAATTGAGGACCTCTAGAAGCATGTCTTGAGTGAAAATGGGAGGAAAAATTTTGGGGTACAATACTGTTCTCTCACTATTCTTTTTCATTCATTATCTCCAAAGGATCATTTGCATTATTTATCTCCACAGGGCTTCACTTGGCTGCAATGCTCTTTTGAATGTCTTGCACAAAAACCCCCAAATCAATCAATGATCTTAGAGGACAAACCCACATTTTTTCCGTAAGAATACCCCTACAAATATCAACCCAATATTCTCGGCTATACAAGAACCTAATTGAACTTTATCGAACCTCGTCTAGATGGAACCCCAACAAAATATCTTTACAATGGTTTATTAGTGTGTATGCATAAGTTAGAGGTTGAAGATGAAGAGCAAATGCATGATATTTTTATGGTGTCATCAAGTTAGAATGATGCATGAATGATCTATTTATAGTTATAGAATTTTAGGGCAAAAAGGAGATTTTTTGAATTAAAAATATTTGAACAATTGACCAAAACAATCAGCATGTGTCGACCTAAAAACTGTATGTGTTGACACATACATTAAGTTTAAGCTGTATGTGTCGATATGAAGGAATATATATATCGAATGAAGCAAGTCAGAGGCTACAGGCTTTAAAACAATAGTAAATGTGTCGACCTGAAAATTCGTATGTGTCGACACATAAATAAGAATTTATGCAATTTCATAAACGCTTCAGTTTGTATCGACTTGTATAATGCATGTGTCGACTTGAACCATCCAGAGGCTACTGGCTTCAAAACTGAGTTGCATGTGTCGACCTGAAAATCATATGTGTCGACACATGTAATGAAAATTTATGCAAAAAGTTATTTTTCATGACTTGAATCAATTTCAAAATGATTTTTAAATTTCCTAAGACCCCTAATGAAAAGGAGTACCATAAGACATAGAGATACTATCTAATATACAGAAATGTCGGCTTTTCCCAGTTTTGACATCATGGAAATCATCTAATGACGAAGTTGTACTCACACACAAGACTAGTACAAGGTAATAAAGTCTATGGCGAACTCAACTTCTTGCTTTGACGACAAGTCACAAATATCTTCAGGAAAAACATCAAGAAAATCACACACCACATATATATCACTAGCCCTAACATCGCTCTCCACTTTCAAGGAAGCAAACAACATGAGTAACTGATCATTCTCCTATAAGAACATCTCCACTTGACGTGTAGACATGAATCTCGAAGTTGTCATCTCTTCAGTTTCAGGAAACATCTCAGCCTTATCCAAAAACATGCACTCCTGCAATTAGCGGTAGGCTAAACCAACCATCCACACCTGAAACATATCAGAGAAGCAGAAGCTTATCATCAACTTTCACAATAAGATGCCACATATTCTCAGCTTATAACATCTTCACTGCTTAAACATATCGCAGTGGAAATTATAAAAATATTTCATATTCTCAACATAGAGTTTACTTCAAATTGAATAAACATCACTTTAATAACAACTCAACATTTAGCAGAATAAAAATAAAATGATCTCATCCCCAATATTACACTATCAGAGTGACGCCAACTACTAAGCAATGCACAAAAAACAATAAAGAAAGAAAGCACAACATCATCTTTCATACGACAACATCTAAGACTCCTCTGTCTATACCTGAGTATATACATCATAGGTGTAAATCCAACACAACAAGCAAATGAGGGGTGAGAGTGCGCTCAAATATGTTAGCGATGCAAAAGATCTTAAAGGGTAGAATAAACAACGACAATAATCATTAAAATAGATAATTCATTCGCACAACGATCATCAATCTCAACGTCAATATGTGTTGCAGCGGGAAAATTTAAGATTAAGCTATTGATTAACTTAACTTAGAAAAAGCAAGAGTCACCATCAAACTTTATTGTTTCCAAAGAAAAAGGGAAAAGATCGAACAAAACCCATAAAAAGTTTTAAAACAAAACTAATAAAAGAGAGAGATATAGATAAAGGGGTTGGTTATGCAAAGGGAATGTATTAGCACCCTTCACATCCATGGTACTCCATGGGAACCTCTTTAAAAATTTATGTTATAAAAAAGGTGTTGTTTGCAAATGAGATTGATGAGATGGGAAAAGATAATGTTTTTATAATTTTTGGTTCGTCAAGACTTTGAGAGCCTCGTACCTACGTACCCTCCATGTGAAATAAAGTCGGAACCTCATAGTTTGTCTGAAAAGACAAAATGGTGTTTATTTGATTGATGTTAATGAAAAGACACATTGTCGTATTCGAGTGGAAAATTCACTTACCACCCACTATTATGAGGACGGAGAATTTGCATCATCTTGATATGGAGACTTTTGCTTGGATTTAATTAACAAGGAAATTCTAAACATTCAAGTGGAAAATGTCAATCATTTCACAACATATTGTAGAAGTATAATAGCTTGCATCACTTCAAGAATAAACTAATGTCCAATCTTTGAGAAAAAGTTTTAAAAGGAAAAGTGCATAAAGAGCACAAAATATTTGAATGAATTTTGTGTTTTTTAGTCTTTTGAAAATGTTTTTGATATGCTTAACTTGTCTTAGCATTTATTAAGAAATTTTTTTTGAGAATCACTTGACAAAGTAAAGGTTTATTAAGAAAAAGGTTTCAAGTTTGAAAGCAAGAAGTTTGTGAAACAGGGAGAAGATTTTGAAAATTAAAGAAGGGTTGAAGATGAAGAGACTATTCTAAAGCATGAAAATAAATTTCAAGAAATAAAATATCTCATTGTAAGGTAGCCCAATAGAAAGTCTTTGTGTGTGCATGTGAACTAATCGCACAAAGAGCAAGCATTTGACATAAGTTAAGCAAAGCATTTCCCTTCCTTTAGATTAAATCCACAAGTCAAGCATCTGATGAATAACCATGCAAGCAGATGAGTTATAAAAGCATCAAATGAAATTCAAGGTATCAGATAAAACTCAAAGCATCCGATAAACTCCAAGTTATCAGATAAAACTCAAAGCATCAGATGAACTCCAAAGTAAAAGATAACAATCCACGCGTCAGATGAAAAATAAAACAAACAAATAAAACCAAATACCACAAAGAAAATCCCAAAGTCTCAAATACATGGTCCAGATAAATCTTAAGGTATCAGATGAAAGTCCAAGCCAAAGATCTATCCTAGGTCGAAAAGTCCAACTCCTTAAGCAAGGGAAAGTAGTTAATAGTCCAAATGATCAGAGCTAGGTTTTTTAGTGTTTTGCCTTTATTAATGTCTTTTAATAAAACGGAAAATAAAAGCCCAAGGAGTAAAGGAAAAAAGGCATAAAATAAATGACGAGAAAGTAAATGACATGAAGGTAAATGCTTGAAATATAAATGGCCTATAACTAAAGTGAAATAAAGTAAAATACGAAAAATAAATGTCAGGAGTTAATACAACTTAATATTATTAATGTTATTAGTTAGTATTTCAATTCAGAATAATTTGACGCTATGTTAAGCAACCGTAAGTGAACTTATATAGAAGTTGCACCTATTTGAGGTCGGGCCAAAATAATGTAGGTGTATTACATAAATTCACACCTAATGAATTCTAAATTGTTGTGAATTTGAGTGTGAATAATTAGCACTCATCATCTTAATTCTTTTATCTTTTTTCAATAAACCTCAACTTTAGTGTATATTCGGTAAAGTTTATATTATAGTATATATATTGTATTATCGTGTAAATATCATTGAGTTTGATTGATTTTATCTCATTTTTGTAGGTATTCAAGTATTGATATTTAGGAATTTTTAGATATATCATTTAATAAGTTTTCCAACACTTCCAACCATGCACAAATCAGAGTTACGATTCTCAAGTTATGGTCGAAACAGTGCTGGTGTTCTCAACTTACTATCAGGCAGCGCCCCGAGAGCGTCGGGCGGTACAAAGGTTCTTCGGAAATGTGAAAAAGCATTAAAAGTTTTGTTTTGGGAATCGGGCGGTGCCATTTCACTGTCGGGCGAGGCAGAAATGCATATTGGGTTTTAATTCTACAGATAGATTAAGGCTTAGTATTCATGTGGGTATCAATTCTTAATGCCTCTGTGTTGTTTTGTGTTGTGTTGATAGATCACTGAAGCGAGCAATATGGTTGTTATCTCACTCTGTGTTAGAAATAAACTTTGTGTGAGCGATATGTGATGATGTTTACAAGTAGTTTAGATTGCGTACAACTGAGTGATAGATTTAAGTATTTGATAGAGTATACAAAATGCAAACTTGAGATTTCTCTACTATTCGAAGAAAGAAATTCTTTTTCTGTTAACAACTTTAATCCCCGCATTTACCTTTTATATAAACCAACCTAATTCAACACCAAACTCATAAACGCGAGAAACTGTCGAATGAAAATTCAGTAGCAATAATCCTTATGGAGACGATATCATATAATCTATAAAAATACTTACTTTTGCTTGCCGCTTTACCGCTTCAGCAAAATGGCGTTGTTGTCAGAGATTGGTGTTTTTATTGAATCATAATACGATAGTTTCTTTGTTTTTGAGTTTTTCACATAATGTCTATATTGTCCATAATGTGTAAATAGAAACTTATTTATATTAATACTTGTATATGTTCACCATACTTGTGAATTTTACATATTTGGTATACTTGTAAATTTAGTATATATATTTGTTTCTCTTCACGTTTTTCAAAAGTGTGGTTAGATGTATAATTCCGGCTAGAACTCAAAGAGATGAGAGCAAAGACAGGAGTGGAATCATTTGGCTCATCCGAAGAAATGTGTTAGTATGTACACCCTCCGTCCCATATTATAAGCAAAAGTCACTTTTTAGGTTCATTAAATATTTAATGTATCTGGTCTATATATAGACCTGATACATTAGATATTCAATGAACCTAAAAAGTAACTTTTGCTTATAATATGGGACAGAGGGAGTATAAATAACATGCGTCGATCTTACGACGTAATACAAACATTTTTAATTCTTTTTAGTTTCTTTATTCTTTTTATTGTATTAGTATAAGTAGTGTGGTAAATTTGGTAAACAAGTTAAAATTGGACCAGTTTTAAAATTTCACTTTTCAACTTGTTTAATTCAATTTTACCCGGTCTTTTAGTAAATAATAATAGTTTATTTTCTAATTCTTTTTTTTGTTGTTTGGACTCCAATTTTGGTCCGATATCTTGAGGAATTTTGAGGTGATTTTTCAAGCTTGATCGTTTCAACTTGCGGATGTATGATAATAATATTGTTTGAAAAGTTCGTATTTTGCAAGGTACTCATTTATTTCTTTCTAGAACATAGCATGAATATGAGACTTATTTTGTACAATTTTCATGTCATTCATTCTTTTGCAATTTCTGTTCACTTTTGAATCACTTTAGGACTAAACCCTTTTGTGTGAGGAAGCTTTCCATTGTTTACTATATGCACGGGATGCCAACAATATTTGTTTTAACTCAATTTTATTATGTTTAATCTTGCATTTATGTTGATTTGTATGAAAGCATGAAATGATCAAGGAATTTTGTTTGATTTTGAGAAAAAAAACCACCTAACCAAAAGTAATTCACCTTGTGAATGAGCGATCATTTGTGAACTCCTTTGAGCCTTTTAGTTATAATTCATCTTGGTGTTGAATTATGAACTTATGCATGAGTAAGTAGTTCATCATGGACTCTAATTTTTGTTTTTTGGCACTTGACCCTCAACCATGTATTGTGGTTATATTTTTTCTTGCCTTAGAAAATTGGGAGCAATTTGTCACTTTAGACCAGTTTGTGGCTTATGAACAGGTTCTTAGGGAGGTTTACTCATCAAACGGCATCTCTTTGGAAAAGTACCGCAGAAAAGTTTGTATATTATCCTTATCAGGTGAAAGACTTGATTAAGAAGAAACTGAGACCAGTTCGTGGCTTATGACCAGGTTCTTGGGGAGGTTTACTCAGCAAACAGTATCTCTTCGAAAAATTCCCATGAGGAATTTTGTATTTTACCCTTATCAAGTGGAAGACTTAACTAAGAAGAAATTGAGACCATTCTTGGCTTATGACCAAGTTCTTGGGGAGGTTTACTCAGCAAACGACATCTCTTTGGAAAAGTCCCGTAAGGAAGTTAGTATATTATCCTTTTCAAGTGGAAGACTTGATTAAGAAGAAACTGAGACAAGTTTGTGGCTTATGACCAGGTTCTTGGGGAGGTTTACTCAACAAACGACATCTCTTCAGAAAAGTCCCATGGGGAAGTTTGTATATTATCCTTTTCAAGTGGAAGATTTGATCAAGAGGAAACTGAGACTAGTTCGTGGCTTGTGACCAGGTTCTTGGGGAGGTTTACTCAGCAAACGACATCTCTTTGAAAAAGTCCCATGGGGAAGTCTGTATATTATCCTTATCAGGTGGAAGACTTGATTAAGAAGAAACTGAGACTAGTTCGTGGCTTATGACCAGGTTCTTGGGAGTTTTATTCAGCAAACAACATATCTTCGGAAAATTCTCGTGGGGAAATTTGTATATTATCCGTTTCAAGTAGAAGACTTGATTAAGAAGAACAGAGACCAGTTCATGGCTTGTGACCAAGTTCTTGGGGAGGTTTACTTAGCAAATGGAATCTCTTTTGAGAAGTTTGCTCGTCAACAGCAAATGGCATCTCTCTGAAAAGTTGGTAGTTCACTTTCAGTAAAAATTGGTGTATCTCTTTCTATTGTTTACACTGAGTTGGAAATTTACCATCATCTTGAGTTAGTAGTCATTTGTCTTTTCACAGCCTATGCAAGGCGTGATACGGTGGGAGAACTGGCTTGGTTGTTTTGCGTTTGATCGCAAATGTTGCGGTTAGCAAGAGTCGCCACTGACTTTTCTTTTATCCAAAAGAAAAGGCTGAAAAGAACAGGAAAGACCTTTGAGATGTTTTCTTGAGTTCGGGGGGTAGATTATGAAAAGGGAAGGTATTAGCACCCTTTTCATCCATGGTTTTCCATGGGCTCTTAGTTACTTGATAGATCACTTACTTTTGTTTGAAAATGTGCTTTGTGTGGTTTTTGAAAGTATTTTTAAAAGGTGCCATCGTTTAGGAAAACTTTATAATGATTCTTGTTCGTAAGAATGTATATAAAGTGTTGATCTTTTGAAAATGTTTTCAAGTTTGAAAGATGTTTTTGAAAGTGTTGGTGTTTGTTTTGAAAATAGCAAGGATGTTTTGGTTTTGAAATTGAGAAAGCAACTAGGAGTAATCTACCTACTCAAAAGTATTTCATGTTTATTTCCTCTTTCCTTTGACATTGTTATCTTACCATTGATTTGGTAATTAACCCTATCTTTGGATGTAAAAGGGACGGGCATGGGTCATCGTATAACTATGATTAGCAATGTTGTAAGATATCTTAGCATTTTCTTTAAGGGAATAAGATCATTTTGAAAGGAAAAATGGATAGCGTCATCGAGGGACTATGATCTTGTATTTCTTTTGCTTGTTTTTGCTAAGATACCTCACGTGCATAATATGGCCATTTTTGTAAGGAAACAAAGTGGATTTACCCTAAGGGTGTAAGTGTGCAAGTGTATTAGTTTACATGCTTGATTTGTCTTTGAATTAGGATTTTCTAAGCATTGATTTTAATCTTTCCATACAAACCCTAATTACTAGTATTTGTATATAAAGCAATTAAATTGCGGAAAATAAAAATACTAAGTTATTACATTATTTAGGAGAGGGGGTGTACAAATTACAAATGGGGGAATTGCAAGAAATTAAATCTAAATTATTACAACCATATTGAATATTGTACAAAAATGAATAAATAATATGCAAGAATGTAAATGTATAAAGAAATGTGATTTTTGTTTGGTTTTCATGAAAAAGATTTTTTGACCTAGTTAACTAAAATAAAATTAACTAAAAATAAGAAAATTAAGATTAAGTTAGTAAAATAAATTAATTTAAAGAAAACAAGTTTTTTAGGGTTTTTGTGAATTTAATTAAATTAGTAAATAAAAATAATTAAATAAAAGTCCTAAATTCTAAATTGATCTTAATTTACAAGAAAAATAATATGATATAATAATTAAGACTAATTATCTAAGTATTCAAAAAGTAAATTAATTTATTAAAGGGGATGTTTTTTTTTGTTCTTTTAGTTTTTATGAAGAAAATAAACTAAATAAATATAAATAATAAAATATAAATATTTTTTGGATTTTTTTATTAAAGAAAATAATAATAATAATAATAATAATAATAATATTAATAATAATATTAATAATAAAGAGAATATAAAATAAAAATAAAATTAAAAAAAAGAAAGAAAATAAAATAAAATAATAAAGAAAAATAAATGGGTCAGGGGTATAAACAAAAAGGCAGGGGGTCAGAAATAGCAACAAAAAAAAGTTAGGCCCAGTCATTTGGAGGCCCAGGCGCTGCAAGAATAAAAAAAATGTAAAGAAATGTTAAAAAAATGCAAAAGGCAGCGCACTGAGGTTCGAACCCATGAGCTCTTGATTACCAGTGTGTTGCCTTACCACTGGGGTGGCTATACATCTGTTAATATAACTAAAATGATAAATATATAATACAAAAGAAGTCCTGAATACACTTCATCTTCAACCTCTAGCAAGACCACCTATATCTTCACCATTTCTCAATAAAAATGAAATATGCAAACAGGAAAGTTGCTCCACTTTTCCGTACGAATCCAACCATATAAATATCATAAGCTATAAATCAAAGATGAATGAGGATTTTTAAAAGTACCAAATTCTGACCTAATTATTTTCAGAGGTTCAAATTCAAAATTCTAACTACTCAAGCAACAATAATTAAATCTAAGGACATGGTTAGCTTTAGGGCAATGATATCTACATTTCTTATTCATAAATAAACCATTAATGATGCTTGTATGAAGAGTCAAAAGTCTGAAAACTCACCTTGCAAGAGGGTATCGTGTTTTGAGTTTGAGCAGCTTTTGATGAGTTCCAGTGATTGGGTTAGCTTCCTCAAGTTCCCAGGAAGCTAATGTGATGCTTGGCTTGAGCTGAAAGTAGCTAAGGAGTTCCAGAGAAGTCAAGGTGCAAGGTGTTGCTTTTGAAAATGGTGGATGGTGATGGAGGTGTTATAGTCGTGTTGCAGGTGTTGGAATTGTTTGTATATGTTATTTAGAAGCTTTCAAAAGTAAAATCCCAAGAAACGCATGAGCAAATTTAGAGATTGGATTCAAAACTCAGAAATGGCAAGTTTTGAGATGTTTTTGGTGGTTCTGTGCTTTAGGGGGTTTCAGGGCTTGAGCATGTGTGTCTTTCTTGAAAATGACTTGTGTTTATGTATGGAAAAGGTTTGGATACTTGAGGTGGTCAGAAGTACAAGATCACATGTTTTTGCTTCTTGGCTTGTTTTTGAAGTAAGGTTGAGAAACATGGTTTCAATGCATAGTACAAAGCTATCTAGAGTGGTTACCAACTTTAAACATGCTTATCAGACTTTGTAAAGGAAGTTTGTGCAGAAGGAACAAGTGCAAAGATCAATGCAAGTTGACTTTTCATAAAGCTTGCTTTATGTAAATGGCAATGGTGCCTTTGTGCCATTAATGGAAAATTATCTTGGATAAAGCTTGAATCAAATGGATAATAGCTCAAAAGCAAGTGTAATATTATAATTATAGAGAGATCTTGAGGTTTAGAGGCCTGCAAAGCAAGATTGTGCAGCATAGGTTTGAGATTTGAATTTTGTTCATCACAAAATTTTCCTTGTAAAACAACTTGAAACCCCAACTTCTGACCTTCGATTCTCCTTGATCACAAATGATCTCAAGGAGTTCTTGGACATTTTTTGAATCTTGCAATGTTCTCTAAAACCCCTCTTTGAATCACTTTTGCAAAATCCAAATGGAACTATGTGAAACTTGGGTCAAAAGTTAGGTCAAAATCTTGACCTAAAATGTTCAAAATTTCACTAAGTGTTTTAGTTTCATGACCATGACCTCATGGATTAATAAATTGAGATCCAAGCATTTCTAGGAGAATTTGTGTAAATCAAAGTTTTATATCTCATTGAGATCTACAACTTTCATGTTGAAAGTTTCTTTTGAATCATCTTGCATCATGGTGAAAAATTGGCTCAAAGTTGTGAAAAATATGATGTTTTCAACACTTAGAAAAAATTTTAAGTTTGGAAACTTTGACTTTTCAAAATGAAATCTTGACTTTTTAATTTCTTGATGAACAAGTTTCATATTTTGACATGTTTTGATGAACTGTGATCTTTGACACTTGATTTTGACCAAAAAGTCAAAGTTTGACTTATCAATGTACAATTGACTTTTAATCAATTGCCTGGAAATCAACTATCAATCCAATTGATCTTGAGAAATGTTTTGAGTCATGCCATTAGGTAAAAATGATGCAATTTAACTCTTGAGATCATGCCTCAAACCAATTAACCATTTGCTAGGTCAAAAATCAAAAATTGCCCTTTCTCAGTCAAAACCCTAATTTTGACCATTTTCCCTTTTGATGATTTGATCAAATTTCTTGAGGAATTGTGGTCCAAACTTGATAAAATGATACATATGAGTTTATAATGTTGATGTGGATAAAAAATTATGAAGTTTTACTGTAAATTGTCCACAGTTGACTTTTTCCCCAATACAGTTGATTTTTAGGTCAAATGCTCAATTGACTGAGCAAAAATGTGATCCAAGACTTGAAACTTGACATGAGTAATCTTGGGGGTCCATAATGATCCATGAAAGTCATATGAGGCATTAAAAGCTCAATTATCCTTGTGCAATCTCAAACCCTAATTTCAGTCATCAGTGCTTAAGGAGGTGTCTTGAGCTGATCAACCCTTGTGCAGTCTTGAACCAAGAGAGATCTTGTGAGAAAATATGTGATAAATGAGAGGGAAAATTTTGGGGTACAACAGCGGCCCCTATTCAATATTCTTAAACTTGAAGAGTTAGATTGGTGGATCGGCCATTCGTGACCTGGAGGTGGAAGATGATTGGACACTAGAGTGCCCAAAAATTTGCACTTGAAGGTGAAATGGGAATGGGCTTATAGTACCATTTGGAGGAATCATGGAGATTTTCCGGAGATGGGCTTGTAGATACCATCCAAAGTTAACTGTTGGCAGAGAATGTACTAAGTCTGAACTTAATTTCAAACTGGAAAAGAATCAGAATAAATCTTTGGAGCGACTTATCTGAACCAGAAGAAGTCTTGTATGTTGTTTGACTGGAAAGAAATAGAATAAATCTTTGAGTGATTTATATGAACCAGAAGTGTTCCTTTTGGAAAGTATCAGGATAAACCTTTTAGGGGTTTAAATTGAACCAAAAGAAATTTTGAATGTTCTTTAACTGGAAAGAATTAGAGTAAATCTTTGAGTGATTTATCTGAACCACAAAAAGTGTCTGCGGGAAAGAATTAGAATAAATCGTTGAGAAATTTATCTGAACCTGAAGGGTTCCTTTGGAAAGTATCAGGATAAACCATTGAGGGGTTTAAACTGAACCAAAAGAGGTCTTGGATTATTCTTTAACTGGAAAGAATTAGAGTAAATCTTTGTGTGATTTATCTGAACCAGAGAAAGACATTTGTGGGAAAGAATCAGAATAAATCGTTGAGAGGTTTATCTGAACCCGAAGTGTTCCTTTGGAAAGTATCAGGATAAACCGTTGAGGGGTTTAATACTGAACCAAAAGAGATCTTGAATATTCTTTAACTGGAAAGAATCAGAGTAAATCTTTATGCGATTTATCTGAACCAGAGAAAGTATCTGCGGGAAAGAATCAGAATAAACTGTTGAAAGGTTTAAACTGAACCAGCCGAGATCTGGAGAAGAATCAGAACAAATCATTGAGAGATTTATCTGAACCATAGAAGACGTCTGCAGGAAAGAATCATAAAAAACTGTTGAGAGGTTCAAACTGAACCGGCATGGGTCTAAAAGAAATATCTGTTATGTAGATGGTTGACCAATCCTTTCTTTGGAATTGATATGTGATTGACTTATTGAAAATATGACGATAATTTTCTGTTGATTGACCTTTCCTGAAAAAGATGAAAGGTTAGTTGCATGAAATGTCATGATGTATGAAATGCATGGTGCAATGATGTTCTCAAAATAAATGAGACTGGGTTATATGTATTTGTGTTGTCAATGTCGTGACGTATGGATACAATGTATGGACATGTTAATTGTTATGCCGCAGTGTTGCTGGAGTCAGGGCAAATAAATCCCTGAGCATTGCTGGTTATGAGGAGTGTAAGTCTTCGTATTTTGAAGTTGAAGTGTTGATGAGCTTCCCTTTGTTAGAGACATAAACTCTGTTGTGTAAGGGAAATATTGTGCATTGCTTGTGGACCTCGTGAAATCCTGCTGGGGAATCCTGAGAAACTGGGCAAATTTCATTGGGGAATCTTAGGAGTAGTAATTGGAAGTTTTGTTATGGCAGGTCTATGAGAGAGCTTGATATCATTAAGCTTGCATACTAGAGATATGTTAGTGATCCTGTAGTGGGATGTACCGGTTTCTGCTCTTGTTCAGAAAGTATCTGCGGGGAATTTTAGGAATAGTCTAAAGGTATTATCCTATTTTTTAAAGCCACTAGTGATTGTCTTTCTATTTTCTATTCCTTTTTTTGTTCATTTGTAAACAATAGTTATGTTCAGATGCATATGTTCAAAAATAAATCATTGGACGTTTTCGCAAACAAAACACGGAAAAATAAAAAACAGATAGTTTTTGCACTTTCAAAGGGGTATCTTTGTATTAACTTGAATAAGTATTTTTGTACAATGAGACGAACATTCCAGTAAGAGAATGTCATCATAGAGAGATGAAAATTTGATACAAAGAAAAGATAGCTATGTGAAATAATCCCATGGGGTTCCCGTTCTACTATAGCCTTTGTGTCTCTGAGTGTCTTGTCCACTTGTTGCCTTGTCCGAAGTTGATTGGATTGATTAGAATCGCTGAATTTGTCAGTCAATGTTAGAGGTTGTCTGTAAGGTGATCCAACGGGACACAGTCATACGCTTTAATTCCCTAACTTTTTCCTGGACTGCCCTTTCGGGTTTTCAATCCACCGGGATACTCTTTTTTGCCCAAGCCGCCCTTTTGGGTTTTCATCTTGTCGGGTGTACAAATTTTTTATTTTATCCCTAATTTTTGCCCGAACCTTTATGGTTCGCCGGGATGCTCTTGCTTTGCCTAGGTGTGTCAACCTAGCGGGTCTCTTATGCGTAGTACTTTTTTACTATGTCTGTGTTTACAGGGTGTGGAAGGTCATCGCCATCCATAGTGGTTAAGATCAATGCTCCACCTGAGAATATGCTTTTGATCATAAATGGCCCCTCCTATGTAGGAGTCCATTTTCCCCTGGGATCACCTTGGGGTAATATGATACACTTGATTACCAAGTCTCCAACCTGATATACGTGACGTATGACCTTTTTGTTAAAAGCCTTAATCATGCGTTTTTGGTACATCTGGTCGTGACAGACAGTCGTAAGCCTCTCCTCATTAATTAGGTTTAATTGGTCAAGTCGAGTTTGGATCAAATCATCTTCACTCAGCCCTGCATCCTTTATGATTCTCAAAGAAGGTATTTGGACTTCAATTGGTAGGACAACTTCCACGCCGTATACCAAGGAGAAGGGAGTTTCCCATGTTGATGTGCGTGCCGTGGTACAGTAACCGTGGAGAGCAAATGGTAGAATCTCATGCCAGTCTTTGTAGGTTACTGTCATTTTTTCTATGATCTTCTTGATATTTTTATTTGCAGCTTCGATTACACCATTCATCTTTGGCTGGTAAGGGGAAGAATTATGGTGTTGGATCTTGAATTGCACGCATAGTGTGGTGATCATAGTATTGTTGAGATTCATACCATTTTCTATGATGATTCTCTCTGGGATACCGTACCGACAGACTGACAGATGAGATTTTGTTTGATGAATCAGGCCACAACATTCTTGGTAACGGAAGCGAAAGAAGCTGCTCAACCCACTTCTTGAAATAGTCAATGGCCACCAAGATGAAGCGGTGTCCATTAGAAGTCGTAGGTTTGATTTCTCCAATCATATCGATTCGCCACATTAAGAATGTCCAGGGAGCAGTCAGGACGTTTAAAGGAACGGGAGGCACATGCACTTTGTCAGCGTAGATCTGACACTTGTGACAGGTTCGAGAATGCTGATAGCAATCTGCTTCCATGGTAGACCAGTAGTACCCTGCCCGAAGGATCTTCTTAGCCATCATAAGCCCACTGGAATGGGTGCCAAAAGTGCCTTCATGTAGATCATCCATGACCTTTTCTGCCTCAACCTTATCTATGCAACGAAGCAAAACAGAGTCATGGTTGCGCTTGTAGAGAATGCCAATACTGAGGAAGAACTTAGCAGAGAATCTCCTTAAGAACTTCTTATCTTTGACTAAAGCTCCTTCCGGATACTCTTGAGCCTCGAGATACCTCTTAACTTCATGGAACCAAGGATGGTCCATTACTTCTTCAGCATCGATCTCGTGACAGTAAGCTGGTTCATCCATCCGTTCAATGGTGATCTGGGGAGCCTCGTTATCCCACTTGAGTTTAAACATGGATGACATAGTGGCTAGCGCGTCCTCTAGTTGATTTTCCTCTCGTGAAAAATGCTCAAAGGTAATTTCCTCGAAATGTGGGACTAATGTCAACACATGTTCTTTGTAGGGGACGAGGTTGGGGTGCTTCGTCTCCCATTCTACTTTGATCTAACTGATGACCAAGGCTGAATCTCCAAATTCACTTAATGACTTTATTCTCAAATCTATGGCAGCTTTGAGACCAAAAATACACGCTTTGTATTCAGCCATGTTATTGGTATAGTTGAAGCAAAGTCTTGTAGTGAAGGGAGTATGACATCCTTCAAGGGATATGATTATAACACCTATGTCGTTGTTGATCGTGTTGGAGGCTTTGTCAAAAACCAAGGTCCATCAGGATCCTTGTTCAGGTCTGTCATATGGTTTGAGTTCTTCATAGTTGTTTACCATCATGATGTCTTCATCTGGGAACTCGAATTTCATGGACTGATAGTCATCCACAGCTTGATGAGCAAGGTGATCGGCTAGTACACTCCCCTTTATTGCTTTTTGGGTAGTGTACTGAATTTCGTATTCAGTTAGAATCATCTGCCATCTTGCTATTTTCCCAGAGAGGGCAGGCTTCTCGAATATGTATTTAATGGGATCCATCTTGGATATCAATAAGGTAGTATGGGTCAGCATATACTATCTTAGCCGGCGAGTAGCCCATGCCAGAGCACAGCAAGTTTTCTCGAGCAGTGAATATCTTATTTCACAGTCGGTAAACTTTTTGCTCAGGTAGTAAATAGCATGCTCTTTTTGGCCAAACTCGTCATGCTGCCCCAGCACACACCCCATTGAATTTTCCAAGACAGTTAGATACATGATCAAAGGTCTTCCCTTGACTGGCGACATAAAAACGGGAGGCTCTTGAAGGTACTCCTTGATCTTGTTGAAGGCATCTTGGTATTCATCATTCCATTTGACTACTTCATCTTTCTTCAGTAATTTGAAGATCGGTTCACAAGTAGCAGTTAGGTGAGAAATGAATCTGGCAATGTAGTTAAGCCGTCCTAAGAATCCTATGACTTCCTTCTCGGTGCGAGGAGCAGGCATTTCTTGTATTGCTTTCACCTTGGCAGGGTCCACTTCGATACCTTTACCGCTGACGATGAAGCCTAGGAGTTTACCGGACCTTACCCCAAATGTGCATTTATTTGGGTTCAACCTCAGCTTGTATTTCTTTATCCTTTCAAACAGTTTCTGTAAATGGTCAAGATGTTCCTCTTCAATTTGAGATCTGGCTATCATGTCGTCCACATAGACCTCTATTTTGTGATGGATCATGTCGTGAAATAGAGCTACCATGGCACGCTGATAAGTTGCCCCAGTGTTCTGTAACCCGAATGGTATAACCTTGTAACAGAAAGTGCCCCACTGTGTGACGAAGGTCGTTTTCTCCATGTCCTTAGGTGCCATTTTAATTTGATTGTAGCTTGAGAAACCATCCATGAATGAGAACACTTTATGTTGTGCGGTATTGCCAACCAGAATATCGATGTGGGGAAGTGGGAAATCATCCTTAGGGTTTTCCCTATTCAAATCTCTGTAGTCCATACACATGTGTACTTTGCCGTCCTTTTTAGGCACTGGAACAACATTGGTGACCCATTGTGGATAGGAGGTGACGGCTAAGAATTTGGCGTTGAATTGTTTCATGACTTCAGCCTTAATCTTCTCTGACATGTCTAGCCCTATGCGACGAACTTTCTGTTTTACCGGAGGGCAGTCTTCTTTTGTTGGTAGACGATGGACCACGATATCAGCATCAAGTCCTGGCATGTCCTCGTATGACCAGGAAAATACCTCAACATAGTTGTTGTACCCCAAAATTTGCCCTCCCATATTTCTCAAAACATTTCAAGAAAAATTCACAAGTCCAACCCGGCGCGTCATATTCAGGTGTTATTTCGCCAAGATATCTCTGATAACGTATTCTCAAATTCAGGTTCGGCTCAAGAGTCAATTCTTTAAAGAAGGTATCCGAATGTGTGAGTTTTCTCGAAGAAATATGATGAAAAAAGTGTGCTGAAAGTGCAGTTTTTACGCGCTAAAAAATTCATAACTTTAAGATCGTGGCTCGTTTTGAACCCGTTCCGGTGGCCAAAATTCCGTCTTGACATTATCTACGTTTTCATCTCTCACGGCTAGAAGCCAATTTCGATCAGAAGGTCTTCAAAAATGTAGATTTATCAAGTATTTTCGTACAGAAAATTTGTGACAGAAGTTTATTTGCATCATGTTCAGAAAATCATAACTTGGTCGATTTTCAATGTATCGAGCTGGTTCTGGCGCCAAAATTTCACAAATTGAGTTGGCTACATTTTCACAGAAGGTATTGAGTTCAAACGGTATTCAAAAGGCCTTCGTTTTTTACTCAGAGTGCGTGACGCGCCGAAAATCCTGAATGCTGAATATTATTTCATCTGGGCCGAAACTTCGAAAATTTATAACTCGGTCAATTTTTATCAGATTGGGCTCATATTTTTACACAAGGTCACTGACTCATAGATCTACAACTTTTCTTCAAAAGTCGAGACCAGATTATGCTCCGATCAATACCAGTTTTTTATTGAAGAACGTGTCAGAGTCGACACTGGAGCCCAAAATAAGTTTGTCTAAGCTGAAACTTCAAAAATTCATAACTAATTCACCGTTTATCCGATTGAGCCGATTTTCAGACAGGAGTTAGTTATCGATGTCGGCTACATTTTGTTTTCACATTTCAACTTCAAAAATTGCACTTAAATCCCTGCCATTTAGCCTGGAAAGTGATGAACTCAAGTGAACATTGGAGGCCCAATTGCACATTCAAAGCCCATTTTCTTTACCCTAATTTCCATTATATAATCACCTTCTTTTCACACAAACCAGGGAGGGAAAAGGAGGAAAAAAAACTTTGCCACAACACTATCAGAATATCAAATTCTTTCAAGAACCCTAAAACCTTGAAATCCTTATTACAAATCCCTCTCTCACTACAAACAAGTCATCTCAGTTACAAACCAACATCTTACTACTTCTTCAGTAAGGGTAAAGTTGACTTGATCTCCATGATCAAAAGGACATAAAAGAATTCATGACACTACTTTTCCAGTAAGAGTAAGGTTGATTTGATCTCCATGATCAAAAGGGTATAATCATTCATACATGTCACATTGGCCTAAACATTAAATTTCTTCATATATTGGCTTTATTTGTATTTTATGATATATAGTAATTTATTTAATGTGTTCATGAGATTTAACACTGCAGATTTTAGACAGGATCCCATGCAGGTTCATTAAGGAACGTTGAGGCCAGAACACAAATGGCCAAAAGCCAAATGGCCAAAACAGAACAACTTACACATGACACCAATACATGGCGAGGCAGACATCTTGAGAATGTTAAGGAACATTGAGGCCAGAACACAAATGGCCAAAAGCCAAAACACAAATGGCCAAAACAAAATAGTTTACACATGACGCCAATAACTGTTTCACCCCTCCAATCAGGCTCGTATACTCCTAAACTCTCTCTCTATTTGTATTATGTTCCTTTAATTAATTAATCGTTATTATTTTTATTAATCACTAACCAATTAACATTTTTTCCTAATAAAATCTAAAACACAAAAAAATATTTTATTTATTAAAATTAACTTCATCACTTTTATTTTTGTAAATAAATTAATTTAATCAATTTAGCTTTAATTAGATTTAACTTTTAATATTTTTTGCAATATTTAAAATCAATTTAGAATATTAGGTTTTTATTACCATTAATTCAATTTATTTTATTTCTTTAAAAACTCAAAAATCCAAAAATATTTTCATTATTTAATTTAATTTAATTGTTCATTTAATTTAATTCCATTTAATTCAAAAATAACCAAAAAAAAATCACTTTCTCTCAAAAAAAGGGGTCAAAACCCAAAAAACTCGCATCCAATTTAATTTCCCGCACGCGATCCATTTTTCCATATTATTGTACTTGCTTCCGGAATGTAATAACTTTAATTAGGACTTTATTTATTTATTGCTTTATTTTACTTTCCGCAATTTAAATTAAAGGGTTTGTTTTTGGCGATGTATATACCCGCGCCTTGTAATAGCTAGATTTACCTTTTCCACACTTTATTTCCCGCACTCTTAACTGTTAAAAATGCATGAAAGACTTGTATGAAAAATAAAATCAATTCGTAGCTCACAATGATGCATGTTCAAAGATAATATAAACTGAAACAACACACATGCACATGCCACTCCTAGGGTACGCCTCACTTGGTTGCCTCGACATGGTCATCAAGTATAGGGTGTTTTAGAGGTCTCCCTCCTATCTAAAGATCCTGTTGCCTCGAAACGGTTGCCTCGGATGAAAAATCTAGGACATTAGGGTTACCGCTAAGGCGTCCTACTATTGCTTTGGTGACCACATGTCCCTATAATCGAATTGACCCGAAAACTCCAACGACGGTGGTACCTACTTCTCAATAGTGGGATAGTACTGTCTAGAGGACATTTACACAGCTTAATTTCTTTTGAGTAGGTAGAGGTTCTTAGATACTTGCTCTTTCAAAACAAACAAAAACATCTTTTTGCACCTACACTTTCAAAAAGTTTTCAAACAAATACTTCATACACTCTTGAGGACTGATACAAGAGTTACCTAGAAGTTTTTCAAACGAAACTTTTTCAAAACCCACACACACTTGAAAAGCAAACATCTTTTGAAAACATAAGAGCAAGTACCTAATAGCCCGTGGATAACCACGGATAGAAAGGGTGCTAACACCTTCCCTTTATATAAATCTACCTCCCGAACCGAGAGACATCTCAAAGAAGGAATTTTGTTGTGCTTTTGTACTTTCCATGTTGGAGAACATAAAAGACGGTGGCGACTCTTGCTTACCGCGACATTTCGCGAACCAGCTTAAAAAATAGTCAGTTCTATTTCCACCGATCACAGAACTGGCGACTCTGCTGGGGATATTATAAAGTGAGGTGTACCTTAGGATTAGATCATACTTATGTTTTCAATTGCCTGTTTTGCTTGCTTTAATATTGTGGGCCTGTTTTGGGAGTTCTATAGATCCTAACCCGGATCTGGGGGATACCTTTTAGGTAGCAACGAACTGTGAGGGAATTGTGTGGGGTATACCGACACGGTTGAAGCAGTTTCTACGTTGATGTGGCACTTTGGTGAGTACCGGTAACCCTTGAGTCAAGTCAAGGAGAGTACGGGGCCGCCGCGTGGTGTCGTGAAGCATAAACTGACCTTAGGAACCTTACTTGACCATCTTGGCCTCTTTAGGGTAGTGAGATGACCGACTTTGGTTCAGTTCGAAGTTGGTAGATACTCGATACTGCACTCATTGAGGGTTGTTTTCTTGGAATATTTTGATTGCCAGTTCAGTGGCTAAATCAAAACAATGAACATAGAAAAAAAAACCCAATGATATTGAGCTCCTTAGAACCCGGTTACTTTTGATAGGACAGGTTTTGAGCCCCCCAACTTCAAGAGGGTAGTACCCTAAACTTCATGCTGGCCTAAACTCTAAGGGTTGTCTTGTGTGACTTGGGTGCCTTCGTACTTGAACTACTTGCATACTTGTTATCTAACAACACGAGTTCCTTGCAGGTTTTTGTTTACAGTCCTTAATCTGGACTCATAACAGGGTTTACCTACATTACTCCATGCATAGCATGCCATCATACCATTGCATACATCCTGCATAAGGACTAATCCATTTCAAGGATCTCGAGGGTCTGTGATGCAGGTCATGATGAACCAACATGTCTAGAAAGGGGCAAAGGGGATTTATTTTACCCTAGCCAAGGTTGATAACTTGAGTCAGGGGCTATGACCCACTGGATATGGTGAGCCTTGACTCTTGAAGAAGGACTCTCAATAATATGCAGTTCCTTTAATCAAGCTATGAATTCAAATTCTAACAATTTCTCTGTTTACCCCGCGAGATCCTTGAAAACATTGCATGCATACCATACACATCATTGCATAACAGGTACCCCTTTTTATAAGTCACTTATCTTCTTCGCTGTTTATTTCAGCAATCATCATGAATCCTGAAGCATCCAATGAACAAGCTATCAAGGCCCTCCAGGCCCAGAATGCCCAGTTCCAGGAGTTGGTTATGAGCCTAGCCCAGGGTCAACAGGATTTGAATACTCTGCTTCTGAAGGAGAAGAAGAAGAAGAAGAGGACTGTTTTGTTCAACCCTAGACGCAGATCTGGGAATGGATTACCGAATGAAGCTGAGCTGACTACTTCATCTGTGGGCAAAGACAGTCCCCAAGTGAGAAGGGTTCCTAGTCCCGTGGTCTCCGACAATGAGCCGGATTTCAATGATGAACAGTACCCTCCAGCTGAGGATATGTACAAACAGCTAGAAGACCAGCTAAGTGCTATGGAGATATAGAAAGTGCCCGGCCTAGACTTCGAAGATCTAGGTCTATCCTCCGGGGTGGTGATCCCACATAAGTTCAAGGCACCTGCCTTTGCAAAGTACGACAAAGCCTCCTGTCCTAAGCTGCACCTCCGTTCATACATAAGGAAGATCCAGCCCTACACGGCCGACAAGAAATTGTGGATTCACTTCTTTCAGGATAGTCTGGCAGGGACTCAACTCGAGTGGTTCTATCAGCTGGATGGAGCCAGTATCCGCAACTGGGAGGACCTTGCTGCTGCCTTTTACAAGCAATACCAATATAATTCCGACCTCGCTCCTACGCGTACCCAACTCCAGGGTATGTCACTAGGAACGGGTGAAGGATTCAAGGAATATGCGCAAAAATGGAGAGACCTTGCTGGAAGGGTGCAACCACCTCTGACCGACCGTGAGCTCGTTGATATGTTCTTGGGGACCCTGTCTGGTCCTTTCTTCCACCATCTGATTGGGAATTCTTCTGCTGGGTTTACAGATCTGATCTTGACTGGGGAAAGAATTGAAGTTGGTATCAAGGCTGGGAAGATTCAAGAGGCCACACCTTTCGACACTCATAAAAAGCCTTACCATGGGAAAAAGGAGTCCAATGATGTGCATGGTAAAAAGAGTCGTCATGATCAACAGGTAGGGGTAACCCAGATCTCCAATCATATGCCTGCTCAGCAAAGACAGGGGCAGCAACGTAAGGAGGTCGCACCCAAGAGACTGTTCACTAAGATCAACATGTCGCTGGATCAAGCGCTACAGCAAATGTTGAAGGCAGGGCTGATTACCTTAAGGGCTCCTCTTCGGAATCCAAACACTTCCTCTCCTAACTATCATCCCAATGAAAGGTGTGCATACCACTCTGATAGCCCGAGGCATACTACGGACAACTGTTGGGCTCTGAAGAACAAGGTCCAAGACGTGATCGATGCCAAGGAAGTCCAGTTTGAAGCACCAGAGACTCCAAACATAATCAATGCTCCTTTGCCAAATCACTGAAGGCTTTTGTTTATTTGAATTTCCGAGTTGTATTTTTCTTTGCTTATACAAACAATTAATGTCATAGAAAACTTGTTTATTCCATTAATGCATCGCATATGTCTGTTTGAATTAATCTATTCGTATTCATTATATTCAAAACTGCTTTCATTTTTTGTGATGATCAAACTCTCAATTAATAATTCTAAGCCTCTTGAGGGAGGATGACGAAAATGATACCACAATTTACAGTATGCTTTTGAACGAACCCCGCTGATGAGGTACAGGCCTTGTTTCAATTCCTAAACACTGGAGTTATAAGGAAGATAATCCCTCGTCAACCCCTTTGAGCCAAAGAAGTAGGAGTTTGTCTTTTCAAAAATTAAAACCCTTAATCATAACCTGGGGCAGTGTAGTTCTCTCAGTTGAGCCAAGTGCACAATGAACAGCATCAATGGAGTCCTTCCAAAACAAAAGACAATGATGGTTCTGAATAATCATAAAGACAGACAGTCATTATCTCTCAGAAATAAAAGCCCAATAAGTCGAAACCTATGAAGGAGACTTACAAAACTGGGGCATCCCGCTGACTGTAATCACAAAAGGAACAATTCAGGCAAAAAACAGGGATAATAAAAATCAAAAAGAAAGAGGTCATACAAACCCTTAACAAAAGGAAATGACTGCCTATTCAAAATAAAATATCAATATCCGAACCATCACCGAAATATCAGAGCAAGGATTCAAACAAGGTCTAACGCACGATCAACTGAGTTTAGGTTTGAAGAACATCACGAAGAGCGGGTGGGTACAAATACATTTTGAGCCTTATCCTTTGTTTCTTAAACCGTGAACCAGGCCACGTTATAACCCTCGAAAGTCCTAGCTGAAGCATGGGTTAGTTCGAAAGCATACTGTTACGAATGGTATCCTGACTCCTTAAGGCTTGCGGTAAAATAACGAGTTGACATCACAGTTTACAAAAAAATTCACTTGTTTTTAGGAAAAAAATGCATTTTCAAAAACTTCAAGACATACATAAGCTTTGCATTTCTGATATAACATTGCTTGCATATGACTATTTGTTTGAACAGCATAGAAGTTCGCACGAAGAATATCTAGTGAACAAAAGCACTTCCAACCAAGGGGCAGACATGATCGAAGTCCGTCATCTGGGGCAGTTAAGTCAAGATTCGGAGAATCTCTCAAATTCCAAATACCAGGGACAAGTCTCCATCTGGATCACTTGGGGCATTAGACATGAATTCCAGCAACGAGTCTTGCATGATCAGACATCTTCTGGTGGTATGGCAACGCAACACTACTGACAGTGACTACTCCCTATATCCTGAGAGCCTGGACATAGTCGGAAAAACGCTACGCAGAATCAAAGACCCGCTAGGTTGACACACCTAGGCAAAAATAAGGGCTTCCCGGCGAACCAAAAGGGTTCGAGCAAAAATAAGGGATGAAAATGAAAAAATCTGTACACCCGGCAAGTCGAAAACCTGAAAAGGCGGCTTGGGTAAAAATGGGTATCCCGGTGGACTGAAAACCCGAAAGGGAGGTCTAGGCAAAAATTAGGGATCAAAAGCGTACGAATATGTCCCGTCATCTCGTCACTTGCCTACCAGAAGAAGATTTATCAAATCGGCAATCATCAAGCACCTCTACAGGTACCTTCTCCCGCAGAAACTGGGGCAATAAAAGATTATCTAAGCGGTCTAGTTGCTCTGTCCGCCAAGGTATCAAGGTAGGTTCGGCTGAAGAACGTGACCAAGATATCTCCACTCCCCGTAGAGTAGGATAAGAATCAGAAATACTCTCCTCCGAGCAGAGTTGGTCTCTCAGCCCTAAAAAGGCGCAGTATCTCCAGCAAGTCAGCAACACTCTCCCCAAGCAGAGTTAGTCTACTGTTAGCCTTAAGGAAGTTGGATATCCCCAGAAAATCACAATATTCTCCAGCGGAGTATACAAATGTTCCTAAGCAAGCATCCCCGGCAGTCTTAATATAAGATTGTTCCCCGGTGGAATACCAAACACCCCAGTGGAGCCATCCCCCAGTACAGTCAAAAAGTTTCCCCAAGAGAGTTGAATCAATCTCCCCAATAGATTCTGGAAGCTTATCCCCAGTAGATTCTGGAAGCTTATCCCCTGCAGAGTACGAACGCGTCTCCCCAGCTTTATTCAAAGGTTATTCCCCACCAGAGCTTATAACGGGGTTATCCTCAGCTAATTACCACGGAAAGATCGTCCTCGGCGAAGTTCTTCTTATCCTCCAGCGGAGTTCATCAAAATTCCCCAACAAAGCTTATCAACGGAATCCCCAACGGAGTTATCATCGAAACCTCAGCGAAGTATCTCTTCCCACAGAGTATTTCCCCGCAGAGTAATCTCTTCAACAAGTTTATTCCCCAACGGAGTCATCTTCTCCTACCGGTTTATTCTTGCAATCAAAATCCCCAGCGGAAAACGAACAACTCTACTCTTCAACATCAGCCCAGGATTCAACAATTTCCCGACATTCGTCAAGGATTTATTTTCCAAGACGAAAATACATTCATAAACATTTCGCATTCTATACATCCTGCTTACATACATGATAAAGTGCATACAACACAATCTCATTTATTTTTGAGAACATCATGACATCATGCATTTCATACATCATGACATTGCATACAGTTAATGTTTTGCCTTTTCAGGAAAAAGGTCCAACCAAAGATGATTACTATCAACTGTCGCAATTCCAGATTCGATACCTGTACCTAGCCAGGGCATATCTGTGAGTAATTGATTATGGATTCAACACCTGTATCTAGCCAGGGCATATCTGCATGAAGAGTTTAGAGATTCGATACCTGTATCCAGCCAGAGCATATCTGTAGACGACTAATTCTAGATTCGATTCCTGTATCCAGCCAGGGCATATCTATGAGTGATTTGATTGTGGATTCGATACCTGTATCCAGCCAGGGCATGTCTGCATGAAGAGTTTAGAGATTCGATACCTGTATCCAGCCAGGGCATATCTGTAGACGACTAGTTCCAGATTCGATACTTGTATCTAGCCAGGGCATATCTGTGAGCGATTGATTATGGATTCGATACCTGTATCTAGCCAGGGCATATCTGCATGAAGAGTTTAGAGATTCGATACCTGTATCCAGACAGGGCATATCTGTAGACGACTAATTCCGGATTCGATACCTGTATCCAGCCAGGGAATATCTGTGAGTAATTGATTGTAGATTCGACACCTTTATCTAGTCAGGGCATATCTGCATGAATAGTTTAGAGATTCGATACCTGTATCCAGCCAGGGCATATCTGTAGCCGACCAGTTCCAGATTTGATACCTGTATCTAGCCAGGGCATATTTGTGAGCAATTGATTGTGGATTCGATACCTGTATCTAGTCAGGGCATATCTACGTTAAAGAGATTAAAGAGATAGTTGGGAAATTCTCCAGATATGGATGTTGTTCTTTTGTATATTCAGATTTTCTCTTCAGAGATAGCTTAGAGATGCTCCAGATATGGACGTTGTTCTTTTGCTTATTCAGAGATAGCTCAGAGATGCTCTAGATATGGATGTTGTTCTTTTGCTTATTCAGAGATAGCTGGGAAATGCTCCAGATATGGATGCTGTTATTTTGCTTATTCAGATTTTCTTTTCAGAGATAGCTGGGAAATGCTCCATATATGGATGCTGTTCTTTTGCTTATTCAGATTTTCTTTTCAGAGATAGCTGGGAAATGCTCCGGATATGGATGTTGTTCTTTTGCTTATTCAGATTTTCTTTTCAGAGATAGCTGGGAAATGCTCCAGATATGGATGCTATTCTTTTGCTTATTCAGATTTTCTTTTCAGAGATAGCTGGGAAATGCTCCAGATATGGATGCTGTTCTTTTGCTTATTCAGATTTTCTTTTCAGAGATAGCTGGGAAATGCTCCAGATATGGATGCTGTTCTTTTGCTTATTTAGATTTTCTCTTCAGAGATGGCTTAGAAATGCTCCAGATATGGATGTTATTCTTTTGCTTATTCAAGAGTTTCCTTTCAGATATAGCTAGGAAATGCTCCAGATATGGACGCTATTCTTTTGATTATTCAGAGTTCTTTTCAGAGATGGCTTAGAGATGCTCCAGATCCGGATGCTATTCTATTGCTTATTCAGATTTCCTTCTAGAGATAGTTCAGATGCAACCCAGGCATGGAGACATTCTGATACTTATTCCAGATTCCGTCCAGAGATAGTTCAGATGCAACCCAGACATGGCGACATTTTGATACTTATTCAGATTTCCTTTCAGAGATAGCTCAGAGATGCTCCTGACCCGGATGCTATTCTATTGCTTATTCAGATTCAAACTTCTAAAGACAACTTAGAGATGCTCTAGACCCGGATGCCATTCTATTGTTTAGTCCAGATTCATTCAAAAGACAGTCCAGATACGGTCCAGATTCGGATGACATTCTGTCACTCATTTAAACACAGTATGGATATACCCCAGACGCGGCGGTCAGTCTACTATTTATTCAGACGTCAGCAATTAGATATAGACTAGATATGCTCCAGACACGAAAGCTATTCTATTTCTTATTCAGATTCAACTATCCATTACATTTCCAAATGGCATCTATAAGCCCATTCCCGACAAGGTTCTGTCACGTCTCATATGACATCTATAAGCCCATCCTCCTATCCATCATCTCTCCAAATGGCATCTGTAAGCCCATTCCCGACATCACATTGCTGATACTACACCATGCGAGTGCAAATTTCTTGGCACTTTAGTGTTCAATTATCTTCCACCTTCGGATCACGAAAGGCACGCAAGTCAATCTACATCCTCAGGTTTAAGAAGATTGAACAGGGGCAACTGTTGTACCCCAAAATTTGCCCTCCCATATTTCTCAAAACATTTCAAGAAAAATTCACACAAGTCCAACCCGGCGCGTCATATTCAGGTGTTATTTCGCCAAGATATCTCTGATAACGTATTCTCAAATTCAGGTTCGGCTCAAGAGTAAATTCTTTAAAGAACGTATCCGAATGTGTGAGTTTTCTCGAAGAAATATGGTGAAAAAAGTGTGCTGAAAGTGCAGTTTTTACGCGCTAAAAAATTCATAACTTTAAGATCGTGGATCGTTTTGAACCCGTTCTGGTGGCCAAAATTCCGTCTTGACATTATCTACGTTTTCATCTCTCACGGCTGGAAGCCAATTTCGATCAGAAGGTCTTCAAAAATGTAGATTTATCAAGTATTTTCATACAGAAAATTTGTGACAGAAGTTTATTTGCGTCATGTTCAGAAAATCATAACTTGGTCGATTTTTAATGTATCAAGCTGGTTCCGGCGCCAAAATTTCACAAATTGAGTTGGCTACATTTTCACAGAAGGTATTGAGTTCAAAAGGTATTCAAAAGGCCTTCGTTTTTTACTCAGAGTGCGTGACGCGCCGAAAATCCTGAATGCTGAATATTATTTCATCTGGGCCGAAACTTCGAAAATTCATAACTCGGTCAATTTTTATCGGATTGGGCTCATATTTTTACACAAGGTCACTGACTCATAGATCTACAACTTTGCTTCAAAAGTCGAGACCAGATTATGCTCCAATCAATACCAGTTTTATATTGAAGAACGTGTCAGAGTCGACACTGGAGCCCAAAATAAGTTTGTCTGAGCTGAAACTTCAAAAATTCATAACTAATTCACCGTTTATCCGATTGAGCCGATTTTCGGACATGAGTTAGTTATCGATGTCGGCTACATTTTGTTTTCACATTTCAACTTCAAAAATTGCACTTAAGTCCCTGCGATTTAGCCTGGAAAGTGACGAACTCAAGTGAACATTGGAGGTCCAATTGCACATTCAAAGCCCATTTTATTTACCCTACTTTCCATTATATAATCACCTTCTTTTCACACAAACCAGGGAGGGAAAAGGAGGAAAAAAAACTTTGCCACAACACTATCAGAATATCAAATTCTTTCAAGAACCCTAAAACCTTGAAATCCTTATTACAAATCCCTCTCTCACTACAAACAAGTCATCTCAGTTACAAACCAACATCTTACTACTTCTTCAGTAAGGGTAAGGTTGACTTGATCTCCATGATAAAAAGGACATAAACGCATTCATGTCACTACTTTTCCAGTAAGGGTAAGGTTGATTTGATCTCCATGATCAAAAGGGTATAATCATTCATACATGTCATATTGGCCTAAACATTAAATTTCTTCATATATTGGCTTTATTTGTATTTTATGATATATAGTAATTTATTTAATGTGTTCATGAGATTCAACACTGCAGATTTTAGACAGGATCCCATGCAGGTTCATTAAGGAACGTTGAGGCCAGAACACAAATGGCCAAAAGCCAAATGGCCAAAACAGAACAGCTTACACATGACACCAATACATGGCGAGGCAGACATCTTGAGAATGTTAAGGAACGTTGAGGCCAGAACACAAATGGCCAAAACAAAACAGTTTACACATGACGCCAATAACTGTTTCACCCCTCCAATCAGGCTCGTATACTCCAAAACTCTCTCTCTATTTGTATTATGTTCCTTTAATTAATTAATCGTTATTATTTTTATTAATCACTAACCAATTAACATTTTTTCCTAATAAAATCAAAAACACAAAGATATTTTATTTATTAAAATTAACTTCATCACTTTTATTTTTGTAAATAAATTAATTTAATCAATTTAGCTTTAATTAGATTTAACTTTTAATATTTTTTGCAATATTTAAAATTAATTTAGAATATTAGGTTTTTATTAGCATTAATTCAATTTATTTTATTTCTTTAAAAACTCAAAAATCCAAAAATATTTTCATTATTTAATTTAATTTAATTATTCATTTAGATTAATTCCATTTAATTCAAAAATCACTTTCTCTCAAAAAAAGGGTCAAAACCCAAAAAACTCGCATCCAATTTAATTTCCCGCACGCAATCCATTTTTTCATATTATTGTACTTGCTTCTGGAATGTAATAACTTTAATTAGGACTTTATTTATTTATTGCTTTATTTTACTTTCCGCAATTTAAATTAAAGGGTTTGTTTTTGGCGATGTATATACTCGCGCCTTGTAATAGCTAGATTTACCTTTTCCGCACTTTATTTCCCGCACTCTTAACTGTTAAAAATGCATGAAAGACTTGTATGAAAAATAAAATCAATCCGTAGCTCACAATGATGCATGTTCAAAGATAATATAAACTGAAACAACACACATGCACATGCCACTCCTAGGGTACGCCTCACTTGGTTGCCTCGACATGGTCATCAAGTATAGGGTGTTTTAGAGGTCGCCCTCCTGTCTAAAGATCCTGTTGCCTCGAAACGGTTGCCTCGGATAAAAAATCTAGGACATTAGGGTTACCGCTAAGGCGTCCTACTATTGCTTTGGTGACCACATGTCCCTATAATCGAATTGACCCGAAAACTCCAACGACGGTGCTACCTACTTCTCAATAGTGGGATAGTACTGTCTAGAGGACATTTACACAGCTTAATTTATTTTGAGTAGGTAGAGGTTCTTAGATACTTGCTCTTTCAAAACAAACAAAAACATCTTTTTGCACCTACACTTTCAAAAAGTTTTCAAACAAATACTTCATACACTCTTGAGGACTGATACAAGAGTTACCTAGAAGTTTTTCAAACGAAACTTTTTCAAAACCCACACACACTTGAAAAGCAAACATCTTTTGAAAACATAAGAGCAAGTACCTAAGAGCCCGTGGATAACCACGGATAGAAAGGGTGCTAACACCTTCCCTTTATATAAATCTACCTCCCGAACCGAGAGACATCTCAAAGAAGGAATTTTGATGTGCTTTTGTCCTTTCCATGTTGGAGAACATAAAAGACGGTGGCGACTCTTGCTTACCGCGAAATTTCGCGAACCTGCTTAAAAAACAGTCAGTTCTATTTCCACCGATCACAATAGTCATGTAGCAACTGAATTAAATGCTTCTTGACACTGGGTTCTAGATTGGCTCCTACCTTGACTTCTTTCTTGTCCTCTTAGGTACCTAGGTTAATTGATTCCACTGGTTCTTCGTGGGGCTGTATGGTCCTTTCTTCCTGTTGTAGTAACCTGGCTAGTTCCCCTGGCACTTCACAATCTTCCTCCCCTTCGTCTTCGGCTTGGTAGATTATATTTTCAGAGTCACAATAGGCCATAGAAGAATCATTACCCATGGGATCCCGAGTGGATGTAGATCTGCATTTTGAATGTGATTGTGTGTAAGAGCATAGCTATTTTTTTGAAAGAAATAAAAATGTAGAAAAAGAAAGACAAAGAGCATAAAGAGTGTATGTAAAATCGTCCATGATTCATTGATGACATATGAAAATGAGGTAACAACCCTTAAAAATGGACCGTTGTGCCTCGGGTAAGACACAAGGTTTTAAAAGTCTGAATTGTTTAATTATTACAGGTCCAACAAAAATTTAAAGACAATTACTGTTGGATAAAAGTAATTGGGACAAAATCTTTAGCTTCCCAGTTGCTGAGTCCTCCGTTGACAGTTGGGAAAATCCATTCCTCCAGATCGTAGTTATCATCACTATCCTCCATTGCATTGACTCCATCGTTAATGATCTTCAAAGGTGGTTCCTCGGCATGAGCATAAAGAACATCTTTCTGGGCTCCTAAAGTGAAACCCAAACCAAATTTGTCATATTTGTAAGGGATATCCGGGAGTTGGCCCCAAATAGTGCACCCACCTTCTTCGATCACTGCATTGGTATCTTTCAAAGAAGACATCTTTAGCGGAGGTCTTGTAATCTTTGGGACTTGGGAGACAGTCTTGGTTACTGGCACGGTGTTGTACCCAAAAATTTTCCCTCCCATTTCCCACTCAAGATGCTATCCCGGGGTTTCTCAAACACTCAATTTGGCTCAAAAGTTGATCAAGGAGATTCTCTTCCTATGCAAACAATCAGCAATTAGGGTTTGGCGATTCTCAAAGAAAATTGAGCCCTCAAGGTTTCAAATGATTTTCATAGGTCTTCACATCTTCTCAGAGTTGTTTAAACCAGTTTTCAAACCTCGCAGTGCAAGTTTGCTCAACCAATGGTTCAGATGACTGAAAATGACTACAGCAACCCCAAAATCAACCCTTTTGGCGAGAACAAATTCAAACGATTGTAACTTCTTCATTATTCATTGTTTTTGAGCGGTTTTCCTTGCGTCTGATTCTCCCTGATGCCACCACAAATTTCTCTTCACAAGTCAAGAGCTGATTACTCATAGAAGATCACCAAAATTCGAATGCGTTAGAAGTCGCATCTTGAATTTTGACCTAATTTCAAGTAACGGTCGTCTGATCGTTATTTCTTCAAATTAAAAGACCTTGAGATGATTATTTTTGCATATTGTACTAAGTGATGTCATCAACAAATTCTCTTCAAGGATCTAGGTCGAATTATGCTTAAAAGGCTATGAAAAGTTGGTGAAAACGCTACGGGTCATTTTGTGATTTAGAATGTTCATAACTCCTAAGTTTAGTTCTTGTCCTAATCATTTCCTCAAGACTTTTGCTTTTATGATGAGATCGTTCTTGGTATAGAATGTTAGGTGCGGGATTTATTGGATGGTTGTTGATTAGTTCAAGTCATGGGTGTTTGAAGCATTGGTGATTATTTGAATTAAAGTGGATTTTTGACTAATGTTCTCGAAGAATTGTTGGCTCTTTCAAGAATGGTTCAAGGATTCAGTTGCATCCATCATTTGAGATATTTGGGTTAATCATGTTTGAAATATCCGCTTTCAAAATTAAATTTCATTCAGGTGGACAATTTTGAACCATACAAATCAGCATCATTTCAAGCTCAAATTTATTTTCAATAAATAAGTTTGTATCAAGTATTCCATAATCCTGAAGAATTTACCCGAAACTCAAAAATTCAATTCCAATTCAACGGTCATCATCAAAGTTTTCAAATAAACTTCAAGGTTCCATTGATTTATGTTACAAAAAAAAACAATTTCAGAATATACTTCAAAGAGGATTACAATTTAAGATACAAATCATATTTTGTCTTGTTTACAAAAGGAAAAGGAAAGAAATAGTGCTTCTTCGTTCGCTTCATCTTCAAGAAACTCATTCACTCCTCGCTATAGCCTCTTTTTCTTTCAACCTTGATCGCTCAATTCTCAGTTGCACATGAAACAAGGAAAAAAGAAAATTAGCAAGTACGTGAAAAATTTAGGAACTATTTGTTTAGAATGAATTTTTTCTCATCATAAGGGTTATGCTTGGAATCAGAAAATTAAGAGGTCATGTGTTAAAGCTCAAAGCCTCATACAAATCAATTTCAATCATAGGCTTTCTTTTCCATTTACAAATCACAAAGATAAATCTCGGTTCACAAAAAGAAAAGAGTTGGTTTAAATGAAATCACAATGGGAAAATACAAGTTAGCAGCATCACAAATCAAAGATTAAAGCCCAACAAAAGCCTCAATTTTGTCCTATCATCGGCCCAAATAAATATGCTCATTGCAAATCATAAAACATGTCTTTTGGTTATCAAATACAGCAAATAAGACAAAGAGAAAAGCCCTGCATTGTTGTCCAAACCTGCTAACAAAACAGCCCAACAATTGCATAAAATAGGCAACATAAAATCTGCAGTAATAAAGATATAACAACAACATGCCTCAAGTGCTCAAACTGGCCAAACATTTCCCCCCAAAATGTTATCACACTACTATGATAAAAAGAGACATAAGCATCAAAACAAGGCCCGGACAACAACATCAACATCACAAAAAACACAAAATCATCACAGAGTTCTTTGTTTTAACAACAACAGCATCATCAAAATATACAAAAGAAAAATAGTTCATATAATAACCATAGCCACAAATACAGCAACCAAGCAAAAACATCCTCCTCATCATCATTTTCCTCACATATCCCTTCAGAATTTAAAAAGGATAAAGAAGGAAAGTTTACAAAGGAGACTTCCCTGTCAAACGAAAAGCCAACGGCAAGAACGATTGAGGAATTGAAAGCGGACAGAGGCAGAAGCACATAAAAAATTCAAAGGGATCATTCATAAAGCTCCAATCCTGTAAGTCTCGCTTCCTGGTCTCATAAGTATACTGCCGCTTTGCGTTGCTTTGATTAAGTTGTTGAACTTTCTTTATGCTACTGTTTCGATGTTATTTTCGTAACTGTTTGAGCATACTAAAGAAAACCATCAATGAAAACACATAACAACAAACTAAGAAATGTAACCAAACTTATCATAATGCAACAATAAAATAATAAAGATTCAAAGGGGGATGAAAACAATAACACAGTAGTGGCAGATCAAAAATACTAATAAAGAAAATACATTCCTTTATTAACCTGCAACTCTAATGCTCTCAATACCCTGCAACCAACTCCATCAGACCTCTATAATCAATTCAACGCAAAAACCATCCGCTGATACTCACCATCTTCATCCGCTAATCATCCTTACAATCTTCCATTGCTAATCAGAATCATCATCATCCCATTCACCCATCAAATAAAACCCCATTCTCTCTAAAATCAACACTATCACAAACGTAACATTCACAGTTTTGACCTCGGATTTGCACAGCTTACACAAACTCACCATTAAATCTCAGAACCACATCCCTCAACCTCAAATCCGCTGTTTTCCACGACAACGACACTCAAACAACAACAATACGATTTCATGTTTGAAAAGTATAAGTGGAAGAGACGAAATGAAACTCATAGGACGAGAAGCGAAAAACGGTTTCTCGAACCTTGATTAAGAGTGAGTGAGATGAGGATCATTGTTGCCGCTATCGTGAAAATCAGTAGAGAAAGTAAAAAATTCTAGCTAAGCGTAATTTTGAGAAGGAATATTGATGTGAAATTGGTCATTGTCGTTCGTAAAGGAAGGGTCGAATTTTGGGGGGGGGGGGGGGGGGGGGGGGGAATCGAAGACTGCTGTGAATTGGAACAGAGGTTAGAAACAGAGGATTCATGTGGTGACGGATTAACAGGGATACGGATGAAAAGGGTTTCTTCTTTTCTGTCGTTTCATTTGTTTCTTTAATTTAATTGTTTTGTTGTTGGAAAAACAATAATATTTTTTTTCTCTTTCTCCTTCCCAATACAACAAAACCAGCGGCGTTACTTTATAGTATTAGGGTTATGTTTTTCTTTTCCTTTTCCTTTTCTAAATCGGGTCAGCCCATTAGGCTGCTGGCCCAATTCAATCATCTTTTTCCCCTTCATATTTCAAATAAACCATAGAAATAACAAACTAGTGGCTTTAGTTCAATGGCAAAGCATATCTCTAATAACTTAAGTGACCCGGGTTCAATACCTTGCCAAGACTCTTCTTCATTTTGTTTCTAATTATTTACCTTATGACAAAATTAGTCTAGTTTTGATTTTATTTTTATTTTAAGATTCAATTAATTTTAAATACAACTTTTTTTTTAAATTAATTAATTTTTTTCTTAGTTAGTTTAAAAAGAAACTTGTGAACAGTTTTATTAGTTAATTTTTTATCATTTAGTTAACCTTTTTTTTAATTTATTTAGTTTCTATACTATAAAAAATGCTAAAAGATAAAAAACATACATCTTTATTTATTTTAGTTAGATGTCCTCTTTAATAGAATAGAATATTGCTTTTCTTTCCAAGCTTTTCAGACAAATACTTAGAATTCCATTTTCATATTTTTACTTTGATTAATTGATTTTTACTTCATAAATTTGTTATAATTTTAATTAATTGTTAAAATTCGATTTGGTTGTATTGTTTGCTATTTGAGCTTTTAATCGTACTCGACTCATCCCCATTTGTAAAAATAGTACCCCCATTCCCGAAAGCTTTGTAATAGCGTAGAATTTCAATTTCTTCAATTTACTGATTTCTTTATACTGTATAGTAATTAGGCGTGAATGGCAAGATTTAAAATTAATCACTAGATAACCTAATTTCAAAGACAAAATAACTTGAAACGAACACACTTTTTTCACACGTGTACCTCTAGGGTAGCCTCGCTCGTTGCCTCGGAAACACAGTCATGTCCCTTGAATATGGGACGCTTTAACAATGACCCTTCGATAAAAAAAGTTCGTAGTCCCTCGATGACCCTCGATGTTGCCTTCGATAAAATGATTTAGTCCCTTACGAAAATTGCTAAAGCGTCACATAAGTTGCTTTCGATGACTAAAAATTGACCCGTGCTTGTCCATTTACATCCAACGATGGGGCTTCTTACCAAATCAATGGTAAGATAGCAACATCTAAAGGAGGAAGAAAAGAACATTTGAGACCTTTCGAGTAGGTAGGTTCGCTCTTAGTTGCTCGCTTACTCACGACAAAAACATTTTTACACCGTGTTGTACCCCAAAATTTTCCCTCTCATTTATCAAGATTTTTCTCACAAGACTTCTTGGACTCAAGACAAGATTAGGGTTTGGTCAGCTCAAGACATCTCATCTTGCACTGATCACCCAAAATTAGGGTTTGAGATTGCACAAGGATTTTTGGACCATCAATGCTTCATGTGACTTTCATACATCATTTTGGACCCCTAAGATTATTTATGTTAAGTTTCAAGCCTTGAACCACATTTTGATCAGTCAATTGGACAGTTGACCTAAAAATCAGCTGTATTGGGGAAAAAGTCAACCATGTCCAATTTAAAGTCAAACTTAATAATTTTTTATCCACATCAATATTTTAGACTCATATGTACCATTTGATCAAGTTTGGATCACAACTCCTCAAGAAATTTGATCAAATCATCAAAAGGGCAAAATGGTTAAAATTAGGGTTTTGACTGAGAAAGGGCAATTTCTGATTTTTAACCTAGCCAATGACCAATTGAGTTCAAACATGATTTCAAGGGTTCAATTACATCATCTTTACCTAATTACATGATTCAAAAGATCTCAAGTTCATTGGATTGACAGATGAATTTTGAAGTCAACTAATCAAAAGTCAATTGTGCACTGAAAAGTCAAACTTTGACTTTTTGGTCAAAATCAAGTGCCAAGTGTCATAATTCATCAAGGTATGTCAAAATATGAAACTTGTTCACCAAGAAACTCAAAATTGAAAATTAGGGTTTTAATTTGAAAATTTTCATAACTTAGAATTTTTCTAAGTATAAAAATTTTCTTATTGTTTCCCAACTTTTCACCACTTTTTCACCATGATGCATTTTGATTCAAAGAAAACTTCCAACATGAAAGTTATAGTCCCCCATGAAATCTATAACTTTGCTTCACAAACCTTTCCCAAATGATGTTTGGATCTCAAGTTATGAATTTGTGAATATAGGTCCATGAACTTCTTAACTTAGTGAAATTTTGCCCTAAATTAGGCATGTTTTGGACCCAACTTCATGGACATTTTTCACCTATTTCCAATAGGTATCTCAAAATTCATTTCAAATATGTATTATAGAGCACATTGCAAGCTTTCCAAAATGTCCAAGAACTCTCCAATATCATTTTTGAGTAGGGAGAATCGAAGAAGGGAAGTTGGCATTTTCTCACTTTTGTTCAAGCCATTTTTCACAAAGCATCAAGTTGCAAATCAAACCTATGTTGGTTGTATCTTGCTTTACAGGTCCTAATATTTCTATACACTCCATAATTAAATGCATACTCAGAAGCTAAAGCCTTTATCTTTGCTTTTGAAGCTTTACACAAGATGCATTTCCATTTTGGGTAAAAAGTTCACAATGCCATTTTCATAAAGATGAACTTTTGCAATTTTGTCAATCTTGAGCATTGGACTTGTCCCCTTGGTGCAAGCAATTTCTACAGGTCTCAAGCAATATGTACCAACTCTTATCAGCCATCAAGCAAGCTAGTACAAGCATTTAGCATTGGTCTTGTCACTTTACTTCAAATGCAAGAAAAGTTGCAAAAAGGTCCAAAGCTTGCACAGCTAGTAAGGGCTGGCTTTGTATCATTTCTATACAAATATACAAACTTGTTACAAGGCATAGGACATTTTGGATTGAACCTGAAACCCTCTTAAATTCAAAAAAAAAAACCACAAAACTGCCAAAACACTCAGAATCTGCAAAAGCACATCCAACTCTCATTTGGCTCGTGCGTTTTGTGTTTAATCATTTCAAACACCTTCTATACATCATACCAAAGCAATCCAAGCCATCACCCTGGTTATGTAACCCCTGTTTCAGCGTCCACCATTTTCACTTTGGAAGCTTGTAGCTTGACTTGTCCAGAGAGTTCCAGCCATCCTCAAAGCAAGATAAGTATTGGAATAGCTTCAGGGAAGTTCAAGGAAGCTCAAACAATCATCAGGCCTCCATTAAAGTCCCTACATTTCCCTACTCGAATCCAGCTGAAAGAGTTATTTTTTTCAAACTCTATCTCTCTAAATAGGCAACCTCAAGCCACGATTTGTGTAGGAAAAATGTAGCCCTTATCATAACGAAGTTGTACATACCATTACTTTGCATTTATATTACTTGTGCTAAGAGAATTTGAAGATTGAAAACGCTGAAAAAGTTAGGTCACGAATTAGGGGTTCAAAAATTCTCTTTGATCTTTAAGAGTTAGATTACATAATTTATATGGTTGGAATCGTGAGCTCAAATGCCACATTTTTCATGTTATGAGTTTTTGTTTTTATGCAAGCATAAGCAAGTTGCAGGTTTGAACATGAAGCGCGCGAAGGAAGCTGGCCAAGGATAAGGATGAAGCGTTTCTGGGCTTTTTGTGCTTTGGGCCTTTTTGTTTTTGCTATTTGCACCCCCCCTGACTTGCTAATGCACCCTCTGGCTGATTTTTATATTTTTCATATTTTTTTCATATTTTTATATTTATATGCTTTTGATTATTTTTTCTGAATAATAAAAAATCCTAAAAATAATTTCTTTATTTTTACAATTTTATGTTATTTTTTTATTATTTGTTTTACATGAAAAATAGTTTACTTTGACAAATAGATTTTATTTTCTTAAATAACTTGTAAATATATTTAAAAATACTTAATATTTTTATTATACTATTTATACTCATAAATACTTATTTTTTATACATATTTAATTTTTTAATATTTAAACATAATATTATTTATTAATTTTTATACAAAATATATAAGTTAGTAAATATAGAACATTATTTTCTTTTAATTGAAAAAACTAGGGTTTTAAACCCCTCCAAAAATAATATTATTTTTTCTAGGGTTTGAATTAATTATTTTTCTCATACAAAAACACAAAACATTTTTTTAACATAAACATTGCATTGCATTTTAAATATTTGTCTTATATTTATTTAATTCGCGCAATATTCGATTTGATTGTAATAATATATTTAGGTTTATATTTGTGCAAAATATCCATTAAAACTTGTATCCCCCCTCCCATAATAATTGTTGTAATAGCTTAGTTTATTTTACGCAATTTATCGCTTTTATACCATGATTAGTAAATTAGGGTTTGCATGACAAGAACAAAAACAAAGCAAAATAGAAAACCCTAAATGCAAGACTAAAGCATGAAAATGACACACTTTGCACACAAGCACCCTTAGGGTTTCTCCCACTTGGTTGCCTAAATTAAAATGGCCATGTTACGCATACGAAGTATCTTGGCAAAATAAAACAAGTATAAGATCATAGTCCCTCGATGACGCTATTCAAAGGTTGCCTAAAACAAAATGATCTTGGTCCCTCAAAAATTCTAAGATATTTGGCAACATTTCTATCATGGCTATACGATGACCCACGCATGTCCCGTTTACATCCAAAGATAGGATTTCTTACCAAATCAATGGTAAGTCAACAATGTCAACGGAATAAAAATGCACAAGAAAGACATTTGAGTAGGTAGATAGCTTCTAAGTTACTTGCTCCATTTCAAAACAATTCTTGCTATTTTCAAAAACAAACACACACATTTCAAAACATCTTACAAAACATTGAAAACATTTTCAAAAATACAAACATCTTTGTATACATTCTTACGAACGAGAATCATTACAAAGATTGCCTAAACAATGGCCTCTTTTACAAAATACTTTCAAAATCACACCAAACACCGTTTCAAACAAAACAAAGAAAGTGATCTAAACAAGTAACTAAGAGCCCATGGAAAACCATGGATGAAAATGGTGCTAGCACCTTCCCTTTTCATAATCTATCCCCCGAACTCAAGAAAACATCTCAAAGTTCTTTCCTGTGCTTTTTTATCTTTCCTTTTGGATAAAAGAAAAGTCGGTGGCGACTCTTGCTAACCGCGACATTTGCAAACACAAACGCAAACCATCAAGTCAATTCTCCCACCGCATCACACACCGACACTTTCATCTCAAAACATTTTCAAAAAGACAAACTATTTTGTACATGTTCTTATAGAGACGAGAACCATTGCAAAACATTTGTTTAAAACCACTTTCAAAAACATATTCCACAAACACATCTTTGAACTATTTTTTGAAACAAAACTTTGTACGCGTTCTTATAGAAACGAGAACCATTACAAAGATATTTTTTTCAAAATATTTTCAAAGCCCACACCACAAGCACATTGTAAAAGTAAAAGTATGTGATCTAGCGAGTAACTAAGAGCCCATGGAAAACCATTGATGAAAAGGGTGCTAATACCTTCCCTTTTCATAATCTACCCCCCGAACCCGAGAAATAATCTCGAAAGGTCTTTCCTGTGCTTTTTTATCTTTCCTTTTGGATAAAAGAAAAGTCAGTGGTGTCTCTTGCTATTCGCACAAAAGCGATCAAAACGCAAAACACCAAGTCAGTTCTCCCATCGTATCACATACGGTTTTTGGAACTTCCTCGAAATGCTGAAATGGAGTTTCAATGAATTCACCATCCAATTCCACATATCTGAAGGAGTTCAAATGACTGACCATATATTCCTCCTCTCCATGGACAGTGATGATTTTCCCCTTGGTTGGGTATTTCAGCAGCTGATGTAATGTAGAGGTGACAGCACCAGCATTGTGAATCCAAGGTCGGCCCAATAAACAGGAATAGGAAGGGCGAATGTGAAACCACCCGTCTGAACATGTCATCTGGTGTAATGAAACATCAATGAAGTCGCCACCGAACGTCTTTTATCCCGCCAAAAGGGAAAGGTAAACATCAAGAAAACCTGGATAGGGAGAAATCACGGTCTTTCGACCGAGAGATCGGGTAAGGGAGTCTGTTACGCGAAGGGAAGGTATTAGCACCCCACACGCCCGTAGTACTCTATGGTATCCACTCTTGTTGTCTAATCTAATGGGTGTGGTCAAAACCAATGTCTATGGCTTAAAGATGAAAAGGGAATACATGCGAAAGAAGAAAAGAAGAAAACAACGTAGGGAAAATAAAAGTTATGCTCGGTTGGGCCCTACCCCTTTTCCAACGTATCCCTTTTAAGGAATCAGAGCAGTCGTAGTTCCGCTCATATATTTTGGTTGGTTTGTTTTTTTTAGTTAAGACAACAAAAACAGTCAAGATGGCAAAACATCAAATAAAACAACAAAAAAATGAGATGGTAAAACATCGGCATAATAATAACAAAGTAACATGTCAAAGATGGCGAAACATCAATAAAATGGATGACAAAACATCACACCTAACAATGATATTGAGAATCAAAGTAGGATAACAAATATATGCGATGACGAAACATTGACTTCAGACAAATGTGTGATGGCGAAACATCGGCTAAAATATAACAAGGCATCATGGCAAAGATGGCGAAACATCAAATGATAAAACATCACACATAAAAATGATATTGAGAATTAAGTAGGATAACAAACATGTGCGATAGCGAAACATCGGCTTCAAACAAATGTGCGATGGCGAAACATCGGCTAAAAGATAACAAGGTATCATGGCAAAGATGGCGAAACATCAATAAACCGGATGACAAAACATCACACCTAACAATGATATTGAGAATCAAAGTAGGATAACAAACATGTGCGATGGCGAAACATCGGCTTCAAACAAATGTGCGATGGCGAAACATCGGCTAAAAGATAACAAGGTTTCATGGCAAAGATGGCGAAACATCAATAAACCAGATGACAAAACATCACACCTAACAATGATATTGAGAATCAAAGTAGGATAACAAACATGTGCGATGGAAAAACATAGGCTTCAAACAAATGTGCGATGGTGAAACATCGGCTAAAAGATAACAAGGTTTCATGGCAAAGATGGTGAAACATCAATAAACCGGATGACAAAACATCACACTAACAATGATATTGAGAATCAAAGTAGGATAACAAACATGTGCGATGGAAAAACATCGGCTAAACCAGATTTGAAGACAAAGCCAAGAGGCACACAAATAAATAAGATTGATTTGTATCTTTTATCTTGAAGAAGGGTTTGAGTTTATTAGAGGTATTTTATGATTTTCCAAGAAAACAATTTTTGTTTTAAGATGCAAAATGCAAAGGAAAAGAAAAACAACTAGGGGAAACTAGCCTAGCACTATCCCTAGTGTTATCTTACAATGATTGACCCTAAGGTTGAGGATAAAGTAAATTCTTATCTTAGTCAATATGTCAAAGGAAGCTTAACAAAACTATCCTATAGGGAACAGGTAATGAGAGTGAAGTCGTGATCTCAATTTCTAAATTGAGTGACTCATCGATCAACAATTAAAGAAGAAAGAAAACAATAAATCTCCTATAGGGAACATGCATTGAGAGCAAAGTCATGATCTCAATTTATAAATTGAGTGACTCATTGAAACAATTAAAGAAGAAAAACAATAAACATCCTATAGGGAACATGCACTGAGAGCGAAGTCGTGATCTCAATTTCTAAATTGAGTGACTCATCGATCAAAAGCAAACACAACACATGTATCAGGAAAAAAAAACAGAGGGCCTCCTGACATATATCAGCAACAGAGGTCCCATCATGCAAAATAGAACTATACAAAATGAAAATAGAAGAAAGGAAATAGTGCAATACCAAACGGATAACTATCCGTAGCAACTGAACAAGAATAAAAGAAACCCAGAGAACTTCTAGCAAGCTGGCATCAGCAGATAAATCAAGTCAGAAATTACGCCATCAGGATGTAAGTATTGAGATTTTCAGATATGAACAGATCCCATGGGCAATGTATGGCATTCATAATCACATGTATATATCCTGCATAGACTATCAAATATGCCAAACACAAGAGCAGTGCCAATATAATAAGTTGTGTTCCACAAATAAAGTGAAACACAATAGCCTCAAGTCAAAAATGGAAAACTTTCCTCAAAGTACCTCGCACATTCAACAACCAAGTTAGTATTTCCCATAAATAGAATGATGATTCACATAAGGGATGGATGATGACACCATGATAAAATGAGAAAACATGATAGCAATTATCAAACATTAGTCATGATAGACAAAAGGAAACAGGCATATGCACAATTTGGTCAAAAGAATCAGAGGAATGTTGCTCTCTTCTATCACCATGTTTAGTTGACAATTGAATATACATCAAGGATCATGGGAGCTTGAGAAGAATAAAATCAAATACCATGAAGGTCAGTATCAAACACAATTCAATCATACTCAATTATTTCAACACAGCTCACAAGTATAAAAGAAGAGAAATCCCACACAATGCATCAAAAGATTCAATCGTTCAAACATAGGGCACTAAGTGAAATGACTTGAGTTTATGTGGATAAACACATCCAACATGATAATTAGGTGCCCAATCATAGGCCTCACTCAAGTTCATTGGCCATCAAACAAATTGCAACAAGATATGCAACATTAATTGGGTACCTTCACTTCAAAAATACATCAAAAATAGAAAAGGATTTCAATAATTCAAACCAAATATTTCTTAGCATCTTTGAAGTGTGTAGAAGTCAGAAAGTAAGTCTTAAGTTCGTGAATGGTTGAGGATGGGGTCAAATGAGGCCCAAAGTTCAAAACTAGTTGGCCAAACTATCAAAACTAGACAAGTTTTCAAAATAATTCATGGACAAATATCAAACCAAGTCAAATAATTCAAGAAAAATGGTTTTCAGATCCTCAATACATTCATGAACCCTAATCAAGACTTAAGTTCCATTGAAAATCCAGGGCATAATGGTTTTGAAAATGAAACTTGCACAATAAGCAACAAAATCCTAATTTTTGACTTTTAATCTTAAATATTGATTAGATAAGATCAAAATTAAAAAAAAAAAATCAGAACAAATATACATAAAACATGACAAAAGTCAAAAGGTCATAATACCTATTTTTCCATATTTTTTGAATTAAAGAAAAAGTCAAAAATAAAAATCAAATTCAAACAATTAATCAATTAAACAAATATTAACATCTCAAAATAAAACTCTAATAAAAAATCAGAAAAATATCCAACCAAAATTATATTCAAACATTAGAATTAAAAACACACATCCCTGAATTTTTGTGGAATTTTTAAATTAGAGGAAATATTAAAATAAAAAATCAAACAAACAATTACAATCAAACTATTATTTAAAGGCAAAAATGCAAACCCTAGCCAAAATCACAAAAAGGTCGAAATAAAATTATATTCAGACTCTATGATTAAAAACAAGCTTATGTGATTTTTTTGAGGATTTTTGAATTGAAGGAAGTATTAAAACCAAAATTATGAAACAAATATTTCATTTAAACTTCTCAAATTAAATTTCTAATAAAAAATAGAAAAATTCTAAATAAAAGTTAGAATCAATTTCTACATTATTTTATGAGTTCAAAACATTTCTTTTCGAATTTTTAGATCAAAAGAATTATTAAAATAAAAATAATCTTTGAACAAACAATTAATTAAACTTATGAAATTTTAAACCAATCAAAACATTTTTCAAAAATTCCAATAAAATTACACAAGATAGTGGGAATTATTTTGGACTTGTGATCATTTTTTCAGAATTTTTCAAATTGTTTTGGCCAAGTAACAAAAATCAGAAAATCAATTGAAAACAAAATATAAACTAAATATTCAAAAATTCAAATGGACCGTTCAGATGATGACACCTCATCATCCCTAACCTCCAGCCAAACCAGAAAACACGTGCGCCCATCAGCTTGCTCCCCAACTTCAGTCCCTCCAAACAAACTCGTTTCTCAACCATTTTTTATCAAATCAAGTGCAAATTAAAGTTAACATGGCAAGGAATTAAACACAATTCAAATCACATCAAATAGACAGCCATGGATCTAGAAATCTCATCATGAAATTATCAAAAACTCACTGAAAATCCAAAGTTGAAGAGATTTCAAACACGCATTATATACCAAATGAAACCTCAAATTGCTTTAGAATCATTCATATAACATCCACAAATAGATATTCATGCTTAATTTCAATAATAAATGGCTACATTTCAAAAATCAAAGTTGAATGATCTTACCTCAATTCAAAATCTGAAAGCTCGATTCTCTTGCTCTAGATGCGATTCAAAGCTTGCTTTAGCTTCCTTATCACTTGAGGATGAAGAAGGAAGAAGAAAAACTCCAAATGCACCACTGAAACTTGAGATTCGAAGAAAGATGCAGCTATAGAAATTTTGAATTCAGATCTGGAATTTGGAAGTTATGAGCTCTCTCCCTCGCCTTCAGTGCTTGCTTCTCATTATATATGACATGTAGAATAGGTTTTTCAAGAGAAATGGGCTTTAAAATGAGTGCATTGCCCAATTGGAAATTTTGCTATGTTGAAAAGTAAAAATCTGAACATGCCAATGCCTCGTGAGTTTTTCCTTATTTCAATTGCTTTTGAGGCCTTTCTTACTCAGATTTTGATCCACCAAATCTTGGCCCTTGATTCCTTATGATGAGATCATGCAAGTGTTTTTTGCAAATTTGGCAAATTTTGACAATTTTGGAGTCATGGTGGCACAGCTGCACATGGGGAACGATTTTCTGCCATTATGGGCTTCCTCAAATCACAAATGTGTCATGGGCCTGATTAGAAGTGAAGAGAATAGCTGAAAATGAAGTTCTCAAGAAATGGCCATTTTGCATACTTTTCAAATTTCAATAAAATGCCTCAAGATTCCAAAATCTATAACTTGCTCATATTTTGAATTTGGATACAAATTAGTACAATTTGGAAAGGTATTGAAAATATATACAATACCTTAGTTTTGAGTTTTTGCAATCGAATCCATTAAGTTTCTCAAAATTGAGCTTGAAATTCACTAATTTTGGAAAATGACCTATAATTTTGTGACTTCCAAGCTTTATAACTCTTGACTCTTTGCCAATTTGAACATGAAACAAAAAGGAGATGAAAAATCATCCTCTTAACTTTCCAAGCATACTTCATTTGCATTTTTTTGATCAAAGGTGAATAAAATATGAATTTTTGAAATTAAGTCCTTATTTTCCAAAATTAGAAACTTTTAGGGTTTCTTTATGAACAAGTTTCAACCCAAGCCTCAATCCTTTTGATCCAATGATCAAAATGGACTTGAAATACGAAAATTACACCCTTGTATTGATGGTTGGCCAAAAGTTCACATGGTCAACCTTGACTTTGACTAATTTTGACCAAAATGACCATTTTGCCCCTTTGAATCAATTGATCCACTTCCCTTCAAAATTGATGATCAAAACTTCAAACATATGATCTTCCAAACATATAGAGGCCATGTACAAAGTTTCACTTAAAAATATTTAAGAAATCTTGATGAAATCCCAAACCCTAGTTTTGGTTAACACCTTAGGAGACTGATGAATCATCTCCAAAACTTCAAATCCTCTAATCATCCAAAGAGATGGATAAAATATCTTGAGATATGCAATAACTTTTGAGCTTGAAAGATTCAAAGGTTTAGATAATAAAGTTCAACTTGAGCAACTTATCAATGCAAAGTACTTCAAATCTTGAGGAGAACTTGATAACCAAAGTACTTTGATCCCATCACAATGTATGAATGCAATGCAATATGATATTCATGATGAAACATAAGCCTAAATCAAGAGGGTAAATTTTGGGGTACAACAGCTGCCCCTATTCAAATATCTTCAACATGATAAGTGAGAAAAAGTGACAACTTTCGAGCGTTCAGAGTTGAAGATGATTGAATACAAAAGAACCCGAAAATTTACACTCTTGAAGAAGAAAGAAAAAGAAACAGGAAATCTGAAAGACGTGCGTCAGAATGAAGCTGTAATGCAGGTTGAAACAGAACAAAACAAAGAAGAGTAGACGCAACTAAACTTCCAGACAGATGTGCCAGGGCAAAACTGGGCTTCAAAAGAAAAGGTGAAATAAAACTCAAACCACAGAGTATAGGCGAAACTAAGCTCTGGAAAAGAAAACGTACGCGGGTGAGGAGACGAAACTCTGAGCTCGACCTAAAGCAAAGTGGCTAGAGTGTGTGATTCTAAGAACACTTGCTAATCTTAACTAAGATAGACAGTACGAAGTAACTGAAAGAATCCTAGAAAAGAGGAACAAAAGAGAGACTAAACTCGACTCAATAACCAGTTAGATGAAACTAAACTAGATGAGTACCAGGACGGAACTGGATTTCATGCACGGGTAACAAGGCAAAACTCAACCCATAGCAAAGTGATGAGAGTGCATGTTTCTCAGAGCACCTGCTAGTCTCAGGTCAATGGATAAACAGTGACGAAAACTGATAGAAGAATCCAAGGAACAAAAGAGACTGATTTCAAACCAGGGACGCTGTACGAACACTACACTCGGTAAACGAACACCATCAAAGGGTCCAAGGTATGAAAGCAAAAATGAGACGAAACTCAACTCAACAACTATTTAGGCGAAACTAAACTAGATGAGTACCAGGGCGAAACTGGATTTCATGCGCAAGGTGAGGAGACGAAACTCTGAGCTCAACCCAAAGCAAGGAGATTAGGGCGTACACCTAAAAACCTGTTGAAAGCGAATATCAGGACGAAACTGGTATTCGAAAGGTGCATCAATAGACATTGGAATGAACCAGAGAGGGTAGTGAAGACTAAACCCGAGAAGACCGTGCTAGGGCGAAACTGAACTACAGTCAATAGTAGACACTCAAACAAACAAATTATTGACGCTAAAAGGATATCGATATGAGGGGAAAATTGAGATAATGAGGACGAAGACCTCGCTGAGGATTTAATCCGAAATATTAGCAAATTCACTGAGGATAACAGAAACAATAATGGCTTATGTTCTGATGCATGTTTAAATTCTTTTTATATAGCGCAATTCTCCATATAATGGAAATGCTACGTGTTTTGGTAGATGCAATGTAATGATGCATGTTTAAAATTTTCACTGGGGAATGGCCAATTGAGAAGCCAAAAACCAAGAAGTCATAATCTGACACGTCTTGCAAAAATAAATTGTAAAATCAAAGGAGAGGAGAAAATAAGGGGAACCGTTAGAGAGGGAACCTCAAAGAGACGAAGCTTCGCGGAGAATAACAACCGAGCAACCAGTAGAAGCGGGCCACAAACACTAAGAGGAGCTGCAAAAAATAAATTACAGACTCCCAGAGAAGATCAGATCGACATTGTAGCTTCTGAAAAGAGGTGTCATCTGAAGATTAGACATTTAGGGAGAAGATCAGGGCAAGACTGTAATCTCTGGAAAAGACAGCGCGCGGTCGTGTTGAGGATGACACCAAGACAACAAACCCGACGTGAGAGGTGAAAACCTTTGTTGGGGGAACAAAGCTTTGCTGAGGAGACGGGACCTTACCGGGGAGACAGAACTCTGTTGAAGATTTGTTGGAGAGAGATTTCTTGGAATGCAACCATTGGGCGGATCATGCAGATAGTCACACAGTATCGACCTTACCGGGGATAAGGAAAAATCTTAACATAAGGATGCCCCAGTCAACAGACTGGCTGGGAAATAAGAGTTCATGGCGAGGGATCTCTGTTGAGAACTCTGTTATAGAGTTGAAACTTCTTCAGAATGTGAGTTCCCATTTAAACAACTCCACTGGGGATGTGCGACATATCCAAACTTGAAGTCTCAGAATGAAGCCTTTAAAAGAATATTCCTGGGGAAAAAAAACTTCGTTGTGGAAACGAAACTTCACTGGGGATAGGTAAAGTCCTATTCATACATGGGCTCCGTCTAGCAGAAGAAGGACCAAATATTACCTTCCTGACAATCATTAAGCTCTTTACAGGTGTTCAACGTGTAAACTCTTTTTTTTATGTCAAACAACTATTTTGCATGCAGAAAGATGTTTATTTTGGGAATGACAGACCTGATGCGATGATTATTTAAACCTTGAAGTTGAAAATCTTAACAAAGTGTCGCAACTCTGTTGTGAATGAATCACTGGCTAGAGTTCAAAAATTTCAAAACTTTTCTCCCCCCCCCCCTTTTTTTTTGAAAACCGAGTAAAGATGCGGGTGATAAGATACCAATATGGATATGCAACACATATTTGGGAGTTTAGGAAACGTCATCCTGTTGTAGTATGCTTTCGAGTTAAACCCTTGTTTCAGTTAGGACTTTTAGAGGTTGTAACGTGGCTTGGTTCGGGGTTTTTTAGAAAAAAAATTTCTCAAGGCTCAAGTTATTTGGTGCCCACCCCCTTCGTGATATTCTCCCGTCCTAAGATCAGTTGACTTATCACAAGCATTCATCTTTCAAAAGGATTTATAATGGTTGAGCGATCACGACAAACTCTCTAACATGATTGTAACTTAACTTTTGCTGCTTTTGTTTTTTTGATATTATTGTTCCTCTTCTTTTGATGAAAATTTTATTGGATAATCTTTTTCGGCCTTTTAGGCTCTCTTTTCCCTAACTTTTTCCTGGACAAAATCTTTTGATTTTCAATTCTGGGAGTCCAGCGGGACGCCCTAACTTTTGCCTAAGCGACTTGTTTTAAAGTTTCGACTTAGCGGGGCTTTTTGTTTCTTTCTTATTCATACTTTCCTCTTCGAACAAGTTAGCATGACTTTAGGTCTTTGGACTTTTTTCTTTTTTTTTCTTTTTGAAGAAAACAAATGCCTCATTCCTTGGTCGGTGAGGGATAGCCATTATTGTATCGGTTTGATCTCGACCTCAGGACTTTGTGAGGAAATGAACATCGTGGTTTATGCATTTTTTCTGATCTCATGATGCGAAAGATAAAATGTGGTGATCCTCATATGGGACATTCCTTCTGGAATTTGAATGCTTGGTCAAATTAACTGAACATCTACCCTTCCCCTGGTTAAAAAAAAGTTTTTTTTGAACGGAAAAGAAAACTCCTACTTCGAAGGCTCAGAGGGGTTAACGAGGGTCTAACTCCCTTATATCTCCGGTGTTTGGGGATTGAAACAATGCTTGTACATCGTTGTGATCGCTGGAAATAGAACTGACTGTTTTTAGCTGGTTCGCAAAAAGTCGCGGAAGTAAGAGTCGCCACCGTCTTTTATTTTCTCCAAACATGGACAGGACAAAAGCACAGCAAAATTCCTTATGAGATTGTTTCTCGGTTCGGGAGGTAGATTTATAGAAAGGGAAGGTGTTAGCACCCTTTCTATCCATGGTTATCCATGGGCTCTTAGATACTTGCTCTTATGTTTTCAAAATGTTTGCTTTTCAAAATGTGAGTGGGTTTGAAAAAAGTTTCATTGAAAGATTTCTGAATGACTCTTATATCTGTCCTCAAGAGTGTTTTAAAAATTTGCTTTGAAAGCTTTTGAAAGTGTAGTGTGAAAAGATTTTTGATTTGTTTTTTAAGAGAGCAAGTATCCATAAGTCATCTACCTACCCTAAGGAATTAGGCTGTGTAAAAGTCCCTAAGGTAGTGCCATCCCACCATTGAGAGATAGGTAGCACCACCGTTGGAGGTGTTCGGGTCAATTCGATTGAGGAACAGTGTGGTCACCAAAGCAATAGTTAGGACACCTTAGAAGTAACCCTAATGTCCTAGATCCTTTTTAATCCGAGGCAACCGTTTCGAGGCAACTGTTTCGAGGCAACCGAATCCTGGACATAAGAGCGACCGCTAAAACGTCCTATACTTGACGACCACGTTTCGAAGGCAACGAGTGAGGCGTACCCTAGAAGTGGTGTTTGTATTGTGTGTTGTTTTCATGTTATGTTTTATCTTTGATCATGGCATTGTGAGCTACACGTTGTTTTTAATTAACATACATTCTTTCATGCGAGTTTAGCAGTTAGGAGTGCGGAAAATTAAAAGACGGAAAGATAAAAGCTACGCTATTACAAGGCGCGAGTCTATACATCGCCAAAATACAAAGACCCATTTTTGATAAAGATGCGGAAAGTAAAAAAACAATAAACCTAATTACTATTACATCCTTGAACAGTTACATAATAATCAATAAGAAAAATAATGCGCGAAAAGAATTAAACTGAACGTCCGAGGGTTTTGGACCCTTTGCTTGAAATTAAATTAAATTAGGACTCAATTATTATTTAATTAAAGAAAAGAAAGAGTTTTTTATGTTTTTTGTATTTATGAAAATAAAGAAAATAAGAATCAAGTGAAAACCCTAATTCTAAGTCTATTTTAATTATTAATGAAAATATTAAAGTTAACCTAATTTAAGCTAATTAATTAATTTACATGTTATTTACAAAAATAATAGTAATTAATAATGATAATAATAATTAATAATAATAATACTTAATTAAGAAGAAGAAAAAAATATCAAAACCTAATTCTATATAGTTTTTATTTATTAAAAAAGGGGTTAAAATTAAAACCTAAATTAACCTAGATTAGTTATTAGAGTTTATTTACAAAAATAAATTAGTGAGGAAATTAATAAATAATTAAATATATTTTACAATTTGATTTTCTGTTTTTATTATGGAAAAATTATTTTATGGTGAATTAATAATAGTTATAAAAAACAATTGAGAGAAATTAAAAGAAAAGAAAAGAAAATAATTATGCAAACCAAGGGGGTGTCTGGCCCAAAGTGGAGGTGTTTGTGAGGAATTCAGGCCCAAGAAGCACAAGGCCTTGTTGACTTTTTGGCATCACGTGCTCACTGGCTGACTAGGGTGTATCATGGACTTCATTCTGTGGCCACCGGATTGATCATCAAGGCCACTTGGCAGGCTTAAGCGTGAGTACGTATGGTGGACCATTGGGTGAATACTGCACTAGAACGTGTGAAAACAAAAATCAACAATTATGTGGGGGACCTGGGAATCGAACCCAGGTCCCAGTACCTGCCAGCCACGTTCCCAACCAACTGAGCCACCAAGCGCGTTTGTTAACATAATAATAAAGGAATATAATATATGAAAAGTGGCAATTATGCTGAAACATTAAAAAGCGCGCTAAGGTTTGAATACTCCAGTTACATGACGCCACGCACATCTTCTTCTTCGTTTTCACCTGCAACATGAATAAGATAGCGGGGGTTTTAAACCCCCACAAAGCACAAGTCCAAAAAATAGTGATTACGTGCACAACTTATATAAATTGAGCGCGAGTATCTTAATGGTTTCGTCTTGTTGCAACGAGTTCGTCTATATTGGTCTTGAGGTCCAATTTTACAGTACAAGGAAAACCCCAATATGGGAGCTCTGAAACCCTAAAACGCGTTAATGGCAAATCATGATTCAGAGCCTTATAATGCAATTAAACCATGTTATTAGCTTCAGAAGGTTCCTGTGAATACAAAACACCCAACAATATGTATCAAATGCGCATGAATCATGACATGAAATTCAGGAAAATAATGCAAACCATAGGGCTTGTTCTTGCGCGTTCTTTGAGTTTCAGGTCTCGTTCTTGATTGCAATGGACTCCTGGAGACTCAGGCAAGGTGATTGAATCCTTTTCAGGCGTGGAAAGGCACTGCAAGTAGGAAATCAGTTTCACACTTTTTCTCTATTTTTTGCAAATTGGCTATGGAGTTTTAGCATCTTTCACGTGTGTCTTTGAGTAGGGTTTCACTCAGCATATGTATGTGATGCAAATTAGGTCAAAACCTTGGCCCAAAAGTCCATGAATTAATGTTTCAAATCCTTGATTTTCAATCATGTAATTTTCAATCTTTTTCCATGAAAACCTTGCCAATTATGGAAGATCTTGTCCCCTTGAGTGATGCACGAAATCTTTAGCATGTGTGGAGTGTATTTGCTTCATAAAAAGATTTGACAACCATGCTTTGATATTTTTCTACAATTAAAACCAATTAAATGAATTAATAATAATAAAAATTCAATTAATTAATTAAAAATGAGAAAATAAATCATTTTAAGTTCAATGGGTCGTGCATAGGCTTTGGGTAAAGATTCAAGAAAGAATTTGAGGCCCATTAGCAAATTTGAAGCTTTTTAGGCAAAGTTGACTTTTGAAAGTTCCCAAAAATTTCCCAACTTCTCCAATGCATATCTTGCTCAATTTTGAAGCTATGAACATGTTCTTGGACATTTTGGAAAGGTCTTGAAGTCATCTAACCAATGTTTTTGGTCCCTTGTCATTTTTATTTACCAATCTCAAGTTATGGTCTTTGACTTAAAATGCCTTTTTGTTGACTTTTGAAAATGACCTATAATGTTGAAATTGATAACTTTTTGTGAGAGCATTTCTTGGACTTGGAGTGTGAAGATGAGTTGTAGGAAATTTCATCCCCTTCAAAATGAGCATTGGATGGAATTTTTCTGATAAACCATGAAAAAGTTATGTCTTAGTCAATTTGCAGTTGACTTTTCAACTGTCCAAAAATAGAAACTTTTGCATCTTGAGACTTTTTGAGCCATGCTTATGGAATCATGATCAAGAATTGATCAAATGATGATTGTGGCTTCAAAATAAGATGTTGACCAAAAATTTTGACTTTTGACTGGCAAATGACCATTTTGCCCCTGCAGTTGACTGTGAGGCAATTAGGGCTTTTGACTGTGCAATTTGATGTTGTGAGCCTTGAAACTTGGCATATGGATGCTTGACAATGTATATAGGCATATGGGACTTGATTGGACCCTTGGAAACCTCAATTTCTTTGCAAGAACCAAAACCCTAATTTTGACTGTGTTAGGAGGCAATTGGACTGTGCAATTTGAGGGATTTTGAAGCTTGATCCTGCCAATTCTTGAAGAATATGGGAGGGCAAATTTTGGGGTACAACAATCGTCAACGGGGTTCTACTCAAAAGCATACCACTACAGTCATCATTTTCACCTAAACTCCTTCCTCCAAACTCTTGGCTAAGCAATTGGCACAATTGTTATCAAAATGCCCGAAAAATCAATTAAAGAGTGATACTGGATGGATTAAGTAAAATGAAACAATTTTTTTTTCAAGGCAAAAATATTCAACGCATCAAGATTGACATTCGGCTATAAACAAAATCCTATATGCAGACAATGCTAAAACAATCAATCAAGATAACACATGAAAGTGCGACAAAGAAACGTAATAAAAGCCATTATGGGGAAGAAATGTCCTCCAATTAGGTTCACCGATCTCGTCGACCTGTCGTAAACTTGAAATTACCCTAACCCATGATCTTTACCAACAGCAAGAAGCAGTGAAACAAATTGGCAAGGCGTCCCTCATGAAAGTGAATGAGAAATCCATCAACCATATAACCAAACATGCCCTTTGCACAGCAGTAGTTGTGTTTGTTATCCGCATTTCAAGCGATCAACCAACCATGACTTAGATTACCATTTCCGTGTAAGGCCCACGAAGTTTATATGCACATGCTTATCGAAATATTGGACGTTTTTGCAAACAAAATAGTAAAAAGGGAGAAAAGAAAAGTATATGTATACTTGAAAGAAGATATTCTATTGATTTTGAGAAATCAGCCTGTGAAAAAGGCATTTACATTTGGAAGCAAGTAATTACAAAAATCAAAGAAAACAAGTGTTTACAAATGGAAATGTGAATGTGAATATCCATCAAGTCCCGACTCTGTTATGACTCTTATGACTCTTACGCTTCTATCTTCTTGCTCCCAGACAGATCATTCTTGGATTAGCTTCGTGCTTATGGAAGGTGACGGAACGAAGGAAAGAAACAAAGGATCTCATTCTGAGCTAGTCATTTGCTTTAAGTCCCTAACTTTTGCCTGAATCGCCCTTTCGGGTTTTCGATTCACCAGGACACCCTCTTTTTTCCTAAACCGCCCTTTCGGGTTTTCAGTTTAGCGGGTTTTTTTTATTATCTTTTTTTTATACAAAGTATTTTTTAACTACGTCAGCATTCACAGGGAGAGGGAAGTGCTCTCCATCCATAGTCGTGAGCATCATCGCTCCTCCGGAGAAAACTTTTCTGACCACGAAAGGACCTTCATAAGTTGGAACCCACTTGCCCCTGGGATCTCCCTGGGGAAGGATTATCCTTTTTAGCACAAGGTCAACCTGGCTTGTAACACTGAGGTCGTACCCTCTTATCAAAGTCTTTCCTCATCCTTTGCTGATATACCTAACCATGACATACAACCGTCAACCTCTTCTCGTCAATAAGTTCCAACTGATCCAGCCGATTCTGTACCCATTCACTTTCATCCAGCTCAACATCCCTCATGATCCTAAGAGAAGGAATCTCGACTTCTACCGGAAAAACTGCTTCCATGCTGTAAACCAATGAAAATGGGGTTTCCCCAGTCGAAGTACGCACGGTGGTGCGATAACCATGCAAGGCGAAAGGCAGCATCTCATGCCAATCTTTATAGGTTACCACCATCTTCTGTATAATCTTCTTGATATTCTTATTGTCCGCTTCGAAAACACCATTCATCTTTGGTCAGTATGGGGAAGAGTTATGATGCTTGATCTTGAAGGACTCACAAAGCTCCTTCATTATTTTGTTGTTCAAATTAGACCCATTATTGGTAATGATCTTTTCAGGCACTCCGTAGCGACAGATAATATTATGCTTAATGAACCGAGTTACCACCTGCTTAGTGACATTGGCATAGGATGCAGCTTCGACCTATTTTGTAAAATAATCAATAGAAACCAGAATGAAGCGGTGCCTGTTGGACGCAGTTCGCTTAATTTTTCCGATCATATCGATCCCCCACATTGCAAACGGCCAAGGGGAAGTCAAGACATTCAAAGGTACTGGCGGCACATGCACTTTATCAACATAGACTTGACATTTGTGGCAAACCCGTGCATGATTGTAACAGTCAGTCTCCACGGTGGACCAATAATAATCCGCTTGCAAGATCTTTTTAGCCATGGTATGCCCGTTGGAATGGGTCCCGAAATCACCTTCATGTATCTCCTCAATGATTCTAGCTGCTTCTTTCTTGTCAACACATCTTAGCAGTAAACCGTCATGATGCCTTCTATACAACACACCACCACTGAGAAAGAACTTGGCTGAAAATCTTCTCAAGAACTTCTTATCTGTGATGGATGCCTCTTCAGGGTACTCTTGTGTTTCAAGATAACGTTTAACATCATAAAACCAAGGATTACCATCTGGTTCCAAACTAGCCTCAAAACAAAAATCTGGCTCACTCAAACTTTTGATAGTAATGGAGGGTGCCTCATTAGCCCACTTAACCTTGAACATGGAGGACAAAGTTGCTAGTGCATCAGCTAGATTGTTTTCTTCTCTAGGAATGTGCTCAAACGTGATCTCTTCGAAGTACGGAATCAACTTCATAACATGCTCATGATAGGGAATTAGGTTCTGATGGCAAGTCTCCCAATCGCCATTAATCTGGCTGATAACAAGATTGGATTCCCCGTAAACTTTCAAAAATTTGATGCGCAGGTCGATCGTTGCTTCAATGCCATAAATGCAAGCCTCATATTCAGCCATGTTGTTAGTGCAATCTAAACAAATACAAGCCGTGAAAGGAATATGGTATCCCTCGAGGGAAGTGATAATAGCTCCGACGTCGTTGCCCATGGCATTGGAAGCACCATCAAAAACAAGCGTCCAACATGATCCCGGCTCGGATCCTTCGTCTGGGTCTAGCATATTATAATCTCGAATATACATAATTTCCTCATCTGGAAAATCAAACTTCATTGGTTCATAGTCGTTCATGGGCTGATGAGCAAGATGGTCGGCCAGAACACTACCCTTAATTTCTTTTTGAGTAGTGTATTGGATATCATATTCGGTGAGTATCATCTGCCAACGGGCTACCCTGCCTGTAAGAGCTGGCTTCTCAAAAATATAATTTATTGGATCCATTTTGGATATCAAGTAGGTGGTGTGAGTTAACATGTACTGCCTCAAACATTTAATGGCCCGGGCAAGCGCACAACAAGTCTTTTCCAGCAATGAGTACCTCGACTCGCATTCCGTAAACTTCTTACTCAAGTAGTAAATGGCTTGCTCTTTCTTCCCTGTCTCGTCGCGCTGACCGGGGACACAACCCATTGAGCTCTCCAACACAGTTAGATACATGATTAGTGGTCTTCCTTCCACTGGCGGCATGAGTATCGGAGGTTCCTGCAAATACTCCTTTATTTTGTCAAAGGCCTTTTGACAATCCTCATTCCATTTCGCTGTCTGACTTTTCTTCAACAACTTGAAAAAAGGTTCATAGGTGGTGTGAGATGAGAAATAAATCTAGAAATGTAGTTTAACCTTCCTAAGAAACCATGTACTTCCTTCTTTGTCTTTGGTTCAGGCATTTCCTGTATCGCTTTTACCTTGGCCGGGTCCACCTCGATAACTTTTTCACTTACAATAAAACCCAACAGCTTGCCGGATCTCACCCCGAAGGTGCACTTATTCGGATTCAACCTCAGCAAGAACTGCCTCAGTCTCTCAAACAATTTTTCCAGATGAACAAGATGTTCCTCTTCCGTGTCAGACTTAGCAATCATATCGTCCACATATACCTCAATCTCTTTGTGAATCAAATCATGAAAGAGAGTGACCATGGCACGCTGATATGTTGCCCCGGCGTTTTTCAAACCAAACGGCATCACTTTATAACAGAAAGTTCCCCAAGGCGTGATAAATGTTGTCTTCTCCATATCCTCTGGAGCCATCTTAATTTGATTGTAACCCGAAAAACCATCCATGAACGAAAACACTTTGGAATGAGCAGTATTATCAACCAACATGTCAATATGTGGAAGAGGGAAGTCGTCTTTAGGGCTGGCCCTGTTCAAATCCCTATAATCCACGCACATCCTGACCTTACCATCCTTCTTGGGCACAGGCACAATATTTGCAATCCATGGCGGATAATTGATGACCTTTAATAAATTCGCGTCCAACTACTTTTGGACCTCCTCTTTGATCTTCTTGGACATCTCAGGATGAGTTCTTCGGAGCTTTTGCTTGACAGGGGAACAACCTTCTTCGAGCGTTAGTCGATGCACCACTATGTCTGTATCCAACCCAGGCATATCCTCATAAGACCAAGCGAAGATATCAAAATACTCACGGAGTAGCTCAACCAATCTGACCTTTACACTTTCTTCGAGATCTTCCCCTATATTGACTTCTCTTCTTACCTCTTTTGTGCCAATATTCACCACTTCAATCGAATCCTGATTCGGCTGGATAACCTTCTCCTCTTGTTTTAACAATCTTACTAATTCCTCAGGAAGATCACAATCCTCATATGCTTCTTCTTCAGCTTGATAAATAGGAGTATCAAAGTCATAATGAGCCATAGCAGAGTCGTTATCAACATAATCGGTGGTGGAAGTGCATCTGCATGAATGACATTTTGGCATTTTTTAGTGACAGTGTGTGAAAAGAGAAACATTTCCATTTAAATAAAAAAGAAATGGAGAAAAATTTTGAATGCAAAAACGTCCTTTATTTCATGATAAACTTTTGAAAATAAACATGGCGGCCCTACAAAAATGATTCACCACGCCTTGGGCAAAGCGTAGGAATTATGATATGATAATAAAAGAAAACAAGAAAATTACTCCTCAGCGCTTGAAACTTGGATAACATCCACAGAAGTCCAATTGTTGAGTGCCTGACCTGGAATACTCGGACGAATACAATCTTCGATATTGTAGCCATCAGCCCTATCGTCGCCCACTACATTGATGTGTCCTTCTTGAGTAGCACAAGGACGGGAAAACTTCACAGGAGTAGATAAACTAGATGCCCTGGGAGTTGCACTCTGTTGACCTGGGCTAAAACCAAGACCAAATTTATCAAATTTTGGGGTAACGTCCAGTACCTGACCCCAACCTTCAGGGTTACCATTTTCCACCACGGCTCTCGCATCCTTGAGAGAAGACATAACAGTTTCAGGTTTCCTTTTCTGCTCTAGAGGAGGAAAATTGACAGCATGAACGTCTCAAATGCTTGAAACGGAGTCTCATGGATCTCTCCTTCAACTTCAACATAGCAGAATGATGTCAAATGACTCACGATGTACTCTTCCTCGCTGCACACAGTTATCACCTTTCCCTCTGCAGGATACTTGAGTTTCTGATGAAGAGTAGAAGTGACTTCCCCTGTAGTATATCCATCACAAAAAAAGTAGCTGTGAAGGTGCGAGGACCGACCTTGATTGGTAACTCCACCTCCCCAAACACTGACCTTTGAGACCCATCAAACGCCTTCACCATCAAATTGCTAGGGCGCAGCTCGAGTCCAAAATAATCAATCTTCATCAATGCTGACTTAGGCAAAACATTTAAAGACGACCATGTGTCCACCAAAACCCGGGATAGAGTAGTGCCCCTGCACTCCATTGAAATATGCAACGCTTTGTTATGGTCTGGCCTCTCCGGAGGAAGATCAAAATCTGTGAAGCCCAGACCGTTCTCGGCAGATATGTTAGCACAAACATTCTAAAACTGATTAACTGTTATCTCATGTGGCACAAACGCATTCTTTAACAACTTTATCAAAGCATTTCTGTGAGGTTCTGAATAAATCAACAGAGATAAAATAGACATCTTAGAAGGAGTATGGCTCAGATGATCAATTATGCTATAATCACTCTTTCTGATAATTCGCATTAACTCTTCTACCTCATCGGGAACTGAAGAAGCTTCTGGTATCGGAATTGGTTGAGTCACATTGGCTGGCGTAACCCTTGGATTACCAATCATCGCCTGTTGTTTTCCTTTTACTTTTGCAGAAGCATCTGCCGTATCTTGCACATTGGAAGGACCAAATACTATTGTGATCGGTGGGAATATAACTGACTGTTTTGGAATGCTGGTTCACGTTTTGTGTTTGTTTTCGCAAAATGTCGCGGTAAGAAAGAGTCGCCACCGTCTTTTATTTTATCCAACAAGGAAAGGACAAAAGCACATAAAAATTCCTTTTTGAGATATTTCTCGGGTTCGGGAGGTAGATTATGGAAAGGGAAGGTGTTAGCACCCTTTCTATCCATGGTTATCCATGGGCTCTAAGGTACTTGCTCATTGTGTTTTCAAAAGTTTGCTTTTCTTTGTGTTTGTGGGTTTGAAAAGAGTTTTTGTTTGAAAAGAGTGTAAGTGTGAAAAGTTTTGTTTTGTTTTAAAAGGAGCAAGTACTTAAGAACCATTTACCTACTCGAAAAAAGAATTAATATGTGCTAATGTCCTTTAGACAATTCTATCTCACTATTGAGGAGTAGGTAGCATCGTCGTTGGAGTTTAAGGGTCAATTCGATTAAGGGACGTGTGGTCACTAAAGCAATGTTAGGACGCCTTAGCGGTAACCCTAATATCCTAGATCATTTTTCCGAGGCAACCATTTCGAGGCAACTTATGATCTTTGGACAAAAGGGCGACCTCTAAAACTTCCTATACTCAATGACCACGTTCGAGGCAACCAAGTGAGGTGTACCCTAAGAGTGGCATGTGCAAGTGTGTTAGTTCGGTTAATTTTATTTGTACATGTTATGGGTGAGCTATGTTGATTTTAGGTTAAAGATTGATCTTGTCATGCATTGCCTATTTATCAAACATCTAACAGTTAATATTGTGCGGAAATTAAATTGCGGGAAATTAAATCTAAACTATTACAAGGCGTCGGGTATTTTTACATGGCCAAAAACAAACCCTTTAATTTAAATTGCGAAAAGTAAAATAAAGCGGTAAATAAATTAAAGTCATGATTAAAAGCTATTACAAACTGGAAGCAATTACAATATTAGATCAAATGAATCGCGTGCGAGAAATTGAAACGGCGCCTTTTTTAGGGTTTTGAACCTTTTTATTAAGGAAAGGATTTTTTTGTTATTTTTGAATTAGATGGAATTAAACCTAATTTAATTAATTAAATAAAAAAATATTTTTTGGGTATTTTATATTTAAGGAAATAAAATAAAAGTGATTAAAATTATTAAAAACCTAATTCTACATTAATTTTAATTTATTGCAAAAAAAATATTAAAATTGTCCCTAATTAAAACTAAATTAATTGATTAAAGTTTATTTACAAAAATAATGAAATAATGAAATAAATAAAAATATTATTTTTTATGTTTTCTGATTTTATGAGGGAAATTATTAATTATTTTAGTTAGTAATTAATTAAGAATAATAAAAATAAAACAAGTAAATAAATAAAAATATTAAAAGGAAAGAAATAACCAAAGGGGGGTGATGGGCCCAATTTGAAGGTGAAATCAGCAAATCTCCAGGCCCATTAACGTTGGCCTTTGTTGACTTCTGTAATTCCATATGCGCCTGTTGACCAGAGACCATGGTGGATGTCCAACCTAGGCCATTGGATTTGATTTGTAGGCCATCTGGCATCTGAGATCAGGAGGAGTATGATAGTCCACGCTTGCTGAAACCACACACAATTGCCTGGAGAAAAATAAGACAAATATATTTGGGGACCTGGGATTCGAACCCAGGTCCCAAGGGGTTTTCCACTAGCCTGCTTGCCAACTCAACCAACGCGTTCTTTTGTTAATGGGATATCAAACAAATATTATATTCAAAACAAATTAATATGCCTGCAAATTAAAAAAACGAGCTAAACATTTGAACGAGCCAATGAAGAAGAGACACGTCTTCATCTTCTTCAACGAAGGCTGTATTTTTTTCCTGCGGATTTTATTCCGCATCAAAATCAGGGGCATCATCCTAATATGAGTTACAGGCCATATAAATGTAAATGGAGAACATCAATGTGTTCGTCTCTCTTCCCTGAACACAACCATGGCCATTATTGGTCTTGATTGTTCCTGTATAAAAAATGCCTAAAAAATAAGAACACAAACCCTAGCTTCGAATACAGGGTTATAAGCCATGAAAACAAAATTAAATAATACATAATGCTTAGAAATTGAATGGCAAGCATGATTATACAAAAATGTTGGCAAAAGGATGCAAGAGAATGGATTTACGATTCCATGTACAGGGCCATGTTCGTGTACACTTACAGCGCGTTGTAGGGAGGGAGAAGTCCTGGTTTTGATTCCAATCGCTTCAGGGGATAGCAGACAAGGAAGCTACGTTGAGCTTTTGGACTGAATCGTGCTCTAAGGTGGATTTCAGTTTTCAATTTTTCAAGCCTTTTCTCCAATTTGGTTTTGCCGTTTTTACAGTTCTTAGGTCGTATTCTTTGATGTGTATGGCTTGTGTGTGTATATGGGATTGCATTAGGTCAAGAATTGGGCTTTAATCCATATGCATTGAAGATCTTGAGATTTGATATGATCACCATTGATAAAGTTTCCAAAAATGTCCAAATCTGATTTTTTTTGTGCATAACAAAGCTTGATACGAATTTGATTTGGTTCATGATGATAATTGAAGTCTATACCAATCACAAAGATATCATTCTATCAATTTTTGGATTTTATTTGAATTAATATTGATTTAAAATGAATTAATTCAATAAAAATTAAATAAAATAGAAAAATTAATGAATGGACATGAAATTGAAGATAGGACACGTGTGTGGTGTGATAAGACCAAATCAAGTGGAAAGAATTGGGCCCTTTTGTCAAAAATTGGAGTTTTGAGGATAGTTGACTTTTGGCAATTTTGGAAAAATGCCAAACTTCAACAATGCATAACTTCCTCAATTTTGAACTTTTGGAAGTGTTCTTTGACTTTTTAGAAACCTTGAGATGTCCTATAACCAACCCTTTTCGTCTCATCTCATTTTTATATTCCATGCTCAAGTTATAAGCTTTGGAAAAAAGGTGTTTTTGTTGACTTTCAAAAATGACCTATAATGTCCAAATTTGTAACTTTTTGTGAGTGCAGTTCTTGATCTTAGGGTGTGAAGATGGATTGTAGGAAATGTCATACTCTTCAAAATGAGATTTGGATGGGTCATTTCTCATAAAGTATGAGAAAGTTATGCTTGGTCAAAGTTGAGTTGACTTTTCCTATAAAACCCTAATTTAGCAACTTTTGAATCTTGATGTATCTTGAGCAATCCTTGATGAATAATGATCAACCCTTGATCAAATGATGAATTTACTTCAAAATGATAATTTTGACAAAAAATCTTGAGGTTTGACTATTTGTAGGTCACAGTTGACTTTTGCCCTAGCACAGTCGACTTTTTGGACCTCTTGAACAATTGACTGACCAAACTTCCTCTACAAGGCTTGAAATTTGACATGGATGAACTTGAGAAAATATTAGGACATTGGGGAGCACTTGAGGTCATTTTTATGTAAGGACCTTGATGCAACATAAAACCCTAATTTTGAATTGACTGCCTTAGGAGGTGATTTGACTGTCCAACTCTTGAGCCATCTTGAACAACTTGGAGATGATTCTTGACATGTCTTGAGAAATATGGGAGGGAAAATTTTGAGGTACAACAGTTTCCCCTGTTCAATCTTCTTAAACCTGAGGATATAGATTGGGGTTCGGGCCTTTCGTGATCTGAAGGTGAAAGATGATTGAACACTAGAGTGCCCAGAAATTTGCACTCGCATGAAGTAGCATCAGCATTGTGATGTCGGGAATGGGCTTAAAGATGCCATTTGGAGATTGTTGGTAGGTGGTTTTGTCTTTGTTGATGGGTTGTCTCTTTTGACGCGGTGTTTCCTTTGACGAGTTGTCTCTATTGACGGGTTGTCTCCATTAACGGGTTGCCTCCATTGACGGGTTGTCTCCATTGACAGGTTGTCTCCATTGACGGGTTGTCTACATTGACAGGTTGTCTCTATTGACGGGTTGTCTCCATTGATAGGTTGTCTCCATTGACAAGTTGTCTCCATTGACGGGTTGTCTCCATTGACATGTTGTCTCTATTGACGGGTTGTCTCCATTGACGGGTTGTCTCCATTGACGGGTTGTCTCCATTGACGGGTTGTCTCCATTGACAGGTTGTCTCCATTGACGGGTTGTCTCCATTGACAGGTTGTCTCTATTGACGGGTTGTCTCCATTGACAGGTTGTCTCCATTGACGGGTTGTCTCCATTGACGGGTTGTCTCTATTGACAGGTTGTCTCCATTGACAGGTTGTCTCTATTGACGGGTTGTCTCCATTGACGGATTGTCTCTATTGACGGATTGTCTCCATTGACGGGTTGTCTCCATTGACGGGTTGTCTCCATTGACGGGTTGTCTCCATTGACGGGTTGTATCCATTGACGGGTTGTCTCCATTGACAGGTTGTCTCCATTGACGGGTTGAGAGTTTAACTGCATCTTTCCTGAAAGGTAAAGGTCAGTCATATGCAATGCATGATATGGATCAAGCAATGATGTTCTCAACATAAATGAGATAGTATGGTATAATGCGTATATGCATGTATCATGATGTATGAAAATGTGATGTTTAGCTGGGGAAAATAAATCTCGGAGCTGCTGGAGAATAGAATTGAGTTCTTCGTTTCCGCTGGGGATGATGAACGAAGATGATTGCGAGAATAGACCTGCGGGAGACGGGAACTCCGGTGGGGAATAAACTGATGAAGAGATTACTCCGTGGGGAATTACTCTTTGGGGAAGAGATGTTTTACTGAGGATTTTAACGATAAACTTTGCTGGGGCTTCCGCTGATAAACTCTGTTGGGGATTTTAATGATGAACTCCGCTGGGGATGGATTACCGTTGCTGGTGGTATTGAACCTGTTGAGGATTGAACTCCTGCTTGGGGAAAGGAAAGAACTTCGCTAGGGATGATCTTATGCTTGCTGGGGAATATCTTTATACTCCGCTGAGGAATATTAAGACCTTCTGGGGATACCAAACCTTTTAGCGCTGGTGGTGGATGAACTCTGCTTGGGGAGAGTATTGTTGATTCGTCCATAGTTGCAAGTCTCAACTGGGAGAGCTACCATTACTGCCTTATTCTGCAGGGAGTGAAGGTATCTTAGCCATATTCTTCAGCTGAATGTACCTTGGTACCTGGTGGACAGAGCAACTTACACAGTTCGGACAATTCTTATTTGCCCTTGTTTCTATTATTATCAGTAATTCATTTTTCGCTTTGCATGTAAATATTTATGATCAACAATTAATGTCACATGCATATATCAAAATTTAATATTGGACGTTCTTTGCAAAACAAAACAGATAAAGGAAAAACAGCTTGAAATTTCTGAAGATGAATTTGTATTGATTTTGAAGTTTGGCCTGAAAAATAGGCGTTTTTGTACAAGAGGCTGACGTCCTAGTAAGAGAACGCCGCCGAAAAAATAGCATTTATACAATTTGTGAAAAGGAAACAAAACAGCTATGTGAATAATCCCACTGGGTTCAAACTCTGCTATTGCCTTTATATTTTCAAGCATCTCATCACTTTGTTGCTTAGTTGAAGATGAATCTGATTGATTAGTGTCGTCCGAGCTTGATAGTCGATACCGAAGTCTAGATGCAAGGTGTTCCAATGAGACATAGTGTTACGCTTTGATCCCTAACTTTTGCCTGGACTGCCCTTTCGGGTTTTCAGTCCATCGGGATACCCATTTTTGCCCAAGCCTCCTTTTCAGGTTTTCGACTTGTCGGGTGTACAGATTTTTTTTATTTTTATCCCTTATTTTTGCCCAAACCCTTTTGGTTCGCCGGGAAGCCCTTATTTTTGCCTAGACCAGTCAACCTAGCAGGTCTTTGATTATGCGTAGTATCTTTTCACTATGTCTGCATTGACGGGGTGAGGAAGGTCGTCACCATCCATGGTGGTTAGAATCATAGCTCCTCCTGAGAAAATATTCTTAACCACAAATGGCCCTTCATAAGTAGGGGTCCATTTTCCCCTGGGATCACCTTGAGGTAGGATAATGCGCTTGATTACCAGGTCCCCAACTTGATACTCTTGTCGTCTAACTTTCTTGTTAAATGCCTTGATCATCCGTTTTTGATACGTCTGACCATGACAAATAGCAGTAAGTCTCTTTTTGTCAATTAGGTTCAGCTGATCAAGCCGGGTCTGAATCCAGTTGTCTTCGCTTAAACCTGCATCCTTCATGATCCGAAGAGAGGGTATCTGAACTTCAATAGGCAAGACTGCCTCCATGCCATAAACCAAGGAATAGGGTGTTGCCCCTGTTGACGTCCGTGCTAAGGTACGATATCCGTGAAGAGCAAATGGTAACATCTCGTGCCAGTCTTTGTATGTCACTGTCATCTTCTGCACGATCTTCTTAATGTTCTTATTAGCCGCTTCTACATCCCCATTCATCTTCGGCCGGTAGGGAGAAGAATTGTGATGTTGTATCTTGAATTGCTCGCAGAGCACGGTGATCATCTTGTTGTTGAGATTGGTACTATTGTCCGTAATGATCCTCTCAGGTACACCGTATCGACAGATTAGATTGTGCCGAATAAACCGCGCCACAAAGTTCTTGGTTACAGTAGCAAAGGAAGCTGCTTCAACCCATTTTGTAAAATAATCAATTGCTACCAGGATGAAACGATGCTCGTTGGATGCCGTAGGTCTGATCTCGTCGATCATATCAATGCCCCACATTGCAAAAGGTCAAGGTGCCGTCAAGACGTTCAGAGGAACTGGAGGTATGTGAACCTTATCAGCATAGACCTGGCACTTGTGACATGTCCGAGAATGCTGATAACAGTCAGCTTCTATTGTGGACCAGTAATATCCTGCCCGAAGGATTTTCTTTGCCATGGTATGTCCGCTGAAATGGGTTCCGAAAGTACCTTCATGCAGCTCTGCCATGATTCTTTCTGCTTCAATCTTATCCACACAACACAGTAAGGTTGAATCATGGTTACGCTTGTAAAGAATGCCATTGCTGATGAAGAACTTCGCCGCGAACCTCCTCAGAAACTTCTTGTCATTAACAGATGCACCCTCGGGGTACTCCTGAGCTTCAAGGTACCTTTTCACCTCATGATACCAGGGCTTTCCTGTTACTTCTTCAGTCTCAAGATCACAGCAATGTGCAGGTTCGTCCAATCTTTCAATGATAATCCGGGGAACCTCGTTGTCCCAATTGACCTTGAACATAGAAGACATCGTAGCCAGCGCGTCCGCCAACTAATTCTCTTCTCTAGGGAAGTGTTCAAAGGTTATTTCCTCGAAATGGGTAAGCAGTGTCAACACGTACTCCTTGTAAGGAATAAGATTTAGATGTTTCGTATCACACTCGCCTTTGATCTAACTGATCACGAGAACATAATCTCTGAAGAAACTTAGAAAATTAATCCTTAGGTCAATTGCTTCTCAAAGACCCATAATGCACGCTTCATACTCCGCCATGTTGTTGGTGCAGTTGAAACATAGTCGGGTGGTAAACGGAGTATGAGAGCCTTTAGGAGATATGATCATAGCGCCAGTGCCATTACCCAAAGCGTTCGAAGCTCCATCAAAATACATAGACCATCGGGATCCTTCTTCAGGTCCTTCATTCGGTCCAGGTGTCTCATAATCAGTTATCAACATGATATTCTCGTCCGGAAATTCAAAGTTCATAGACTGGTAATCATCCACTGCCTGATGTGCCAAATGGTCTACCAATACACTTCCCTTGATTTCCTTTTGGGTCGTATACATGATGTCATATTCAGTCAGGATCATCTGCCATCTTGCTATTCTTCCGGACAATGTAGGCTTCTCGAAGATATACTTGATTGGATCCATCTTTGAAATCAACAAGGTAGTGTGAGTTAGCATATACTGTCTCAGCCGGCGAGCAGCCCATGCCAAAGCGCAACAAGTTTTCTCGAGCAATGAGTATCGGGTCTCACAGTCGGTAAACTTTTTGCTAAGGTAATAAATAGCATGCTCTTTTTGGCCAGACTCGTCATGCTGCCCCAACACACACCCCATTGAGTTGTCAAGTACTGTCAAGTATAAGATCAAAGGTCTCCCTTCAACTGGTGGCATCAGAATAGGTGGCTCTTGGAGATACTCTTTGATTCTTTCGAAAGCAGTCTGGCATTCATCGTTCCAACGTACCACTTGATCTTTCTTCAGTAGCTTGAAGATTGGCTCACAAGTAGCAGTTAGGTGTGAGATGAATCGGGCAATGTAATTCAGACGTCCTAGAAATCCTCTGACCTCTTTCTCTATTTTGGGAGTTGGCATCTCCTGTATAGCTTTCACTTTGGCAGGATCAACTTGAATACCTTTGTCGCTTACGATGAAACCTAGAAGTTTACCAGATCTCACCCCGAAGGTGCACTTGTTCGGGTTTAATCTCAGCTTGTACAACTTTAGCCTGTCAAATAGCTTCTGCAGATGGTCAAGGTGTTCCTCCTCATTCTGGGACCTTGCAATCATATCGTCGATGTATACTTCAATCTCATGATGGATCATGTCATGAAACAAAGCAACCATGGCACGCTGATATGTTGCCCCAGCGTTCTTCAACCCAAAAGGCATGACCTTGTAGCAAAAGGTACCCCACTAAGTAACAAAGGTCGTCTTCTCCATATCTTCGGGAGCCATTTTAATCTGATTATAACCGGAGAAGCCATCCATGAAGGATAATACCTTGTGTTGAGCGGTGTTGTCAACCAGAACATCAATGTGAGGTAGAGGGAAATCATCCTTGGGGCTCTCCCTGTTCAAATCCCTATAGTCAACACACATTCGGACCTTACCATCTTTCTTCGGTACAGGTACCACATTGGCCACCCACTGAGGGTAAGAAGTAACTGCTAGAAAGCCGGCGTCAAACTGTTTCATAACCTTAGCCTTGATTTTCTCAGACATCTCAGGGCGCATACGGCGAACCTTCTGTTTTACTGGAGGGCAGTCTTCCTTGGTAGGCAGGCGATGAACCACAATATCAGTATCCAAACCAGGCATATCTTCGTAAAACCAGGAAAATATCTCAACATAGTCACGCAACATCTGAATAAGTTGTTATTTCACACTAAGCTCCAGGTTTGCACCGATCTTGACCTCCTTCTTATCTGTCTTGGTACCCAGATTCACTGATTCCACCGGCTCTTCATGTGGCTGAATAGCCCTTTCTTCCTGGAGTAGCAGTCTTGCAATTTCATCAAGCACTTCGCAATCATCTTCACCTTCGTCTTCGGCTAAGTTGATCGGATTTTCGAAGTCATAACTGGCAGTAGCAGAGTTGTTACCGGTGAGATCCAGAGTGGATGTGGACCTGTATATGTGAGTGTGTGTAAAATAGTTGTTTTGCAATATATAATAAAGAAAAACAAGGAGCGCAAAATTTGAAATGCAAAAAACGTCCAATGCTTTTATTAATGACATATGGAAATGACACACAAAAGCCCTCACAAATGAAGCCACAGTGCCCCGGGTAAGACACCGGGCCATAAAGTTTCAAAACATTATCTATTACAAAGTCAAAATAAAAAGTTCATTACTGGGTAACAAAAGTAATAGGGATGAAGTCCTTTACTGTCCAGTTTCTTGGTCCACCGTCGGTCATAGGATAGATTCAGCTGTCGAATTCAGACTCTTCCACATCATCTTCAATGGCATTTACTCCCGAGTTGCTGATGAATACGGGAGGTCTTCCGATTCATGCATTTCGAACAACCCTTTGAGCTTTTGCAGTGAAACCCAAACCAAACTTGTTAGTCTTCTGTGTAAAATCAGGAATTCGGCCCTAATTTGCACATTCACCCTTCTCAATAACAGCCCGGGCATCTTTTAAGGAAGCCATCTTCATAGGAGAATCTTCAACCACAGTCTCAACTGATGCCGGTATCTGGGGAACCTCTTCAAAGTGCTGAAATGGGGTCTCAATGAACTCCCCATCCATCTCTACGTATCGGAACGAGTTGAGGTGGCTAACCATGTACTCTTCCTCTCCTTGAACTGTCACAATCTTCCCTTTGACCGGGTACTTCAGCTTCTGATGGAGTGTGGAAGTTACGGCCCCGGCTTTATGGATCCATGGACGACCCAGCAAACAAGAGTAGGATGGCCGAATGTCCATCACATAGAACGTAGAGTTGAAGATCTGACAACCAACCTTGATCGGGATATCAACCTCTCCATGCACCATCCTTTTAGACCCATCAAAGGCCTTGACAATAATGTTACTTGGTTTTAGCTCCAACCCAACGCAATCCAACCGGTCTAGAGCTTTCTTGGGCAAGACGTTCAATGAGGAGCCAGTGTCAACCAATACATGTGCAAGAGTAGTGCCCCTGCATTCAATAGAGACATGTAGGGCATCGTTGTGGTTCTTCCCTTTAACAGTCAAGTCGGCGTCCGAGAAACCCAACCCATTATCAGCAGTCAAATTAGCCACACAATCTATAAACTGATCAGTTGATGTCTCTTGTGGCACGTGGGCAGTTTTCAAAAAGGTAATCAGAGCCTTGGCGTGGGCCTCTGAGCATAATAACAGTGACAACATAGAAATCTTGGATGGGGTTTTCCCCAGCTGCTCAACTACATTATAATCACTCTTCTTGATAATCTTTAGAATCTCTTCCATCTCCTGTTTGGAAGCTTCAACAGTAATTGTCTTTGGTGCCTCCGTCTGGGCAGGCACATCAGTGGTGATCCCTTTGCCCCGAGCGCCAGATGACTCAGCGACAGGGGTAAGAATAGGAATTTGATCAGGAATGGCAGTAGGTAACCTTGCAAGTGTAATAACAACAGGTCTTCGGGCTGTTGGTGGAGCAATATCAGGTGAGAAAAGTCTTCCGCTGCGGGTGACTTTAGCAGGTCCAGTAATGTTGCTGACGCCAGTATCAGCATCCAACTCTTGCTTAACTCCATGAAAATAAACATTAGCCCCATAGTGCCAAGGGACAGCTTTGTCATAGGTGTAGGGGATGGGCCCCGGAACAGTGATAATCACAGGTGCGACTTTCGGAACAGATGTAATTCTAACAGGCTTCCTCGAGGGAGCCTTAGAAGAATTGTCGAAAATGGTAATAATGGCAACTTCTTCATAATGAACGGACGTAACAACAGTCTTCTCAAACAGGATCTCTTTACTGTCCATCAGGTTTTAGATACCTGACTTCAGGAATGGGCAACCGGTAGGTAAAATAGAACACATATGGCAACCTTCATCACAGCCCGAAAATAAACCATCTAGCAAAAGGTTCTTCTTTACCGTCAACAGAGGGGTAACAATTTCATCCACAGAAACTACAAACAAGTCTTCTTCTAGAGCATTTACTCCATGCTTGGGCATGGGAGCAGTTACAACATTAGGCCTCTCGGGCGCCTCGAACTCAATCTCCTTCGCATTAATTAAGTCTTGTATCTTATTTTTCAGACTCCAACAATCATCTGTATTATGCCCCGGGCTATCGGAGTGATAAGCACAGTGGGCGTTAGGGTTATACCTTGGTGACATTGTATTTGAATTCTTTGGGGCTTCCCTTAGAGTCACCAGATTAGTCTTCAGCAACTGTGGCAGAATCTGAGATAAGGTCATGCTGAGACGAGTGAATTTCCTTTTAGGTCTCTCGTCCTTTTGTTGATTGTTGTACTGAGGAGCACCGGCAGGTTTTGAAATAACAACCGCATTGACAGCTTGGCGGTGTTCAGGTCTATTCTGTCTTCTTGCACTGTAGACAGCACTGGACTCTTTCTTAAATGACTTCTTCTCGGTGCTTGATGAGGCACCCTTCTGTATCTTCCCCGCCTTAATACCAGCTTCAATCCTCTCACCAGTCAAAATAAGATCTGTAAACCCAGATGAAGAGATTCCAATCAAGTGGTTGAAAAATGGACCAGACAGGGTCCCCAGAAACATATCAACAAGTTCCCGATCAGCTAAGGGTGGTTGTACTCTTCCGGCGAGCTCCCTTCACTTCTGAGCATAATTATTGAATCCTTCACCTGTTTCCATTGACATACCTTGGAGTTGGGTACGCGTAGGATCAAGGTCGGAGTTATACTGATATTGCCTGTAGAATGCAGTAGCCAAATCCTCCCAGCTACGGATACTGGCTCCGTCTAACTGATAGAACCACTCAAGCTGAGTCCCTGAGAGACTATCTTGAAAGAAATGGATCCATAAGTTCTTATCAGCAGTGTAAGGTTGGATCTTCCTCACATATGACCGGAGGTGCAGCTTCAGACAGGAAACTCTGTCATACTTGGCAAAGGCTGGTGCCTTGAATTTATGGGGAATCACCACCCCAGATGATATACCTAGATCTCCGAAGTCCAGACCGGGCACCTTCTGAATTTTCATAGCGCTCAAACGGTCTTCCAGTTGTTTGTACTTATCCTCAGCAGGAGGATATTGTTCTTCATCGTAGTCTGTCTCGTTGTCGGAGACCACAGGGCTAGGAGCCCTCATTTCTTGTGGACTATCTTTCCCTCCAGATGAGGTGGTCAGATCAACTTCATTCTGTAGACTGTTCCCAAACCTGTGTCCTGTGTTAAACAGGATAGTCCTCTTCTTCTTCTTCTTCTTCTCTTTCAGAATCAAGGTCTTCAGGTCCTGCTTACCCTTAGCTAGATTCATGAACAACTCTTGAAATTAGGCATTTTGGGCCTGGAGGGCCTTGATAGCTTGCTCAGTTGAAGGTTCAGTAGACATGATGATTGCTGAAATAAACAACGAAGAAGATAAGAGACCTGTAAAGGGTACCTGTTTATAAAGTGCATGAGATGAAATGCGTATGATTTATGATTTCAAAGACAATCGGGATTCAAATTTATAAACAATAAAGGAAACACACTTTATTAGATTTAAACTTCAAAATTTAAATTGTTCAACAAATTTCCCTTAAGGCGTTACAAGAATGGAAATACTGAAAAGTAAAAATAAAACTGGAAAGGAAATCATCAAAGATCCATCAATGCTCCCATGGTCTCTTCTTATCAGTGCGGACATAGTCGTTGAGAATCCGCTCATTCTCTAACTGCCTAGTCAACTTCTGGATCTTTTGCTCCTATTCGTTGAACTTCTCCCGATAAGAATCTCGTTCTTCCCTCAACTGCATCCAAGACCTCTTCAGTGCCCCAATGTCAGTGGGCATATAAGGATGGAGAATGGTTGGAAGAACCCCTTCTTTGTTAGCAACTTCGAGAGTGACAGGTCGGACGGCTTCATATGGCATACCTAGCTTCTGGGCACAGATGCGGACCCATCTGAGATATGGCTCCATTGGCAGAGAAGTCTTTGGGCCCAGCTCATGTGGATCAGATTGGTGAACTTTGTCCCAAGCCCTGATGAATCTACGACGTTGCTCGTCGCTATCCCCTTGAAAATCAAAGATGATATGAGGCATTAGCAGCTCGTGAGGTCCTTCTCTTCTGGCTCTTCCAAACTGACGGAGAGCTAAGCATGGGTTGTAAGAAATTCCTCCATGGGTTCCTAGCAGGGGAACATTAGGATACTCCCCACAGCGATCAATGATAGTCACCTCATCCATACCCTTGAGAGTCCAAATAATGTCATTATGAGAAAGAGACATCACCCAATAAGCCCAGCCCATTCCTTCTTTGTTCTTTAGCACTGACTTGGGGAGGTGCGAAATAAACCACCTCGACAATAAAGGAGCACAGCACATCAAGGTTCCCCGCTTTCGGGCAGTACGAGCATAGAGCTGATGAAGGATGTCACCCAAGAGAGTGGGTACAGGGTTCTGAGAGATGAAGATCTTTATGGAATTCATATCAACAAAAGTGTCAGGATTTAGAAATAGTACCAAGCCATAAATCAAAAGAGCCAGAATATCCTCGAACGCCTTAAAGTCTAGGCTATCCTAGAAGTAGTTAGCCTTGCCAACCAAGAACTTAGTCAGAAATCCTTTAGCTCCACTTCTAGTCTCCCAATTAGCCATTACCTCTTCTTTGGTCAAATGAAGGGCTGCAGCAATTTCTTCAGGCCTAAGAGTCTTCTCCCAACCAGTAAACGGAGTCTGCTCCAGAACAGAGATACTGAGCAGCTCAGAGAACTCTTCTAGGGTAGGAACCAGCTGGAAGTCCTGGAAAGTAAAACAATGGTACATCGGATCATAGAACAGGACCAGGACACTCATCATCTGCTCGTCCAATTTGGAGGTGACCAAACTGAGAAGAGAACCATGCCTCCTGACGAAGGAAGTAGTGTCAGGCATCTTGGCAACCAACTCTTTAACCAAGGTGTGGACTTGGACAAAGTTGATCCGGATAGTATTCTTACGCATGGGCATCATGATGACCTACAAAACAGAGCAAAGATGGAAACCCTCCTGTTTTTGAAATAGGTTAGTCCTTATGCAAGATGTATGCAATGTTATGATGTCATGATGTCATGATAGTAAGCACACCACAAGTATCCACAAAAAGCAAACATGGTAAAGGCACACAAGTCACACTGAGAGCCCTTAGATTTCAGGATGGCATGGAGCTTAGGTACTACCCTCTTTCAGTTCAGTTGGTTAAAACCTGTCCTAAAAATAGTAATTGGGTTCTAGAGGATCTCAATATCACTGACTACCCTCAATCGGTCATAATTCTGATTTAGCAACCTTTTCTTGCAGCCGGAATCATCGTGAGAGTTTAGTCTCAATGAGTGTAGCATACTGCTATTGTTCTATAGCCAAGTTGGTCAATTTAAGGTTCTAAGGTCAGTTGGTGCTTAATGACCCCTTAGAAGACCCATATTCTCCTCGTTCCAACACAAGGGATATCGGTACAGACTAAAGTGCCACACCAACGTAGCTACTGCTTCATCCGTATCAGTCTATGCCGTACAAATACCTCACAGTTTATTTCTACTTACCTAAAGGGTATCCCCAGATCCGGGTTAGGATCTATAGAACTCTGATACAAGCCCACAAAATTAAAGCATACAAAGCATACAATTGAAAACATAATGATCTAATCCTAAGGTACACCTCACTTATAAATATTCCCCAGCAGAGTCGCCAGTTCTGTGATCGGTGGGAATAGAACTGACTGTTTTGGAATGCTGGTTCGCGTTTTGCGTTTGTTTTTGCAAAATGTCGCGGTAAGCAAGAGTCGCCACCGTCTTTTATTTTATCCAACAAGGAAAGGACAAAAGCACAGAAAAATTCCTTTTTGAGATATTTCTCGGGTTCCGGAGGTAGATTATAGAAAGGGAAGGTGTTAGCTCCCTTTCTATCCATGGTTATCCATGGGCTCTTAGGTACTTGCTCATTATGTTTTCAAAAGTTTGCTTTTCTTTGTGTTTGTAGGTTTGAAAAGAGTTTTTGTTTGAAAAGAGTGTAAGTGCGGAAAGTTTTGTTTTGTTTTAAAAGGAGCAAGTACTTAAGAACCATCTACCTACTCGAAAAAGGAATTAATTTGTGCTAATGTCCTTTAGACAATGCTATCCCACTATTGAGGAGTAGGTAGCATTTTCGTTGGAGTTTAAGGGTCAATTCGATTAAGGGACATGTGGTCACTAAAGCAATGTTAGGACGCCTTAGCGGTAACCCTAATATCCTAGATCATTTTTCCGAGGCAACTTATGATCTTTGGACAAGAGGGCGACCTCTAAAACTTCCTATACTCAATGACCACGTTCGAGGCAACCAAGTGAGGTGTACCCTAAGAGTGGCATGTGCAAGTGTGTTAGTTCGGTTAATTTTATCTGTACATGTTATGGGTGAGCTATGTTGATTTTAGGTTAAAGATTGATCTTGTCATGCATTGCCTATTTATCAAACATCTAACAGTTAATATTGTGCGGAAATTAAATTGCGGGAAAATAAATCTAAACTATTACAAGGCGTCGGGTATTTACATCGCGAAAAACAAACCCTTTAATTTAAATTGCGGAAAGTAAAATAAAGCGGTAAATAAATTAAAGTCCTGATTAAAAGCTATTACAAACTGGAAGCAATTACAATATTGGATCAAATGAATCGCGTGCGAGAAATTGAAATGGCGCCTTTTTTAGGGTTTTGACCCTTTTTATTAAGGAAAGGATTTTTTTGTTATTTTTGAATTAGATGGAATTAAACCTAAGTTAATTAATTAAATAAAAAAAATATTTTTTGGGTTTTTTATATTTAAGGAAATAAAATAAAAGTGATTAAAATTATTAAAAACCTAATTCTACATTAATTTTAATTTATTGCAAAAAAATATTAAAATTGTCCCTAATTAAAACTAAATTAATTGATTAAAGTTTATTTACAAAAATAATGAAATAATGAAATAAATAAAAATATTATTTTTTATGTTTTCTGATTTTATGAGGGAAATTATTAATTGTTTTGGTTAGTAATTAATTAAGAATAATAAAAATAAAACAAGTAAATAAATAAAAATATTAAAAGGAAATAAATAACCAAAGGGGGGTGTTGGGCCCAATTTGAAGGTGAAATCAGCAAATATCCAGGCCCATTAACGTTGGCCTTTGTTGACTTCTGTAATTCCATATGCGCCTGTTGACCATAGACCATGGTGGATGTCCAACCTAGGCCATTGGATTTGATTTGTAGGCCATCTGGCATCTGAGATCAGGAGGAGTATGATAGTCCACGCTTGCTGAAACCACACACAATTTCCTGGAGAAAAATAAGATAAATATATTGGGGGACCTGGAATTCGAACCCAGGTCCCAAGGGGTTTTCCACTAGCCTGCTTGCCAACTCAACCAACGCGTTCTTTTGTTAATGGGAGACCAAACAAATATTATATTCAAAACAAATTAATATGCCTGCAAATTAAAAAAACGCGCTAAACATTTGAACGAGCCAATGAAGAAGAGATACGTCTTCATCTTCTTCAACGAAGACTGTATTTTTTTCCTGCGGATTTTATTCCGCATCAAAATCCGTGGCATCATCCTAATATGAGTTACAGGCCATATAAATGTAAATGGAGAACATCAATGTGTTCGTCTCTCTTCCCTGAACACAACCATGGCCATTATTGGTCTTGATTTTGCCTGTATCAAAAATGCCTAAAAAACAAGAACACGAACCCTAGCTTCGAATACAGGGTTATAAGACATGAAAACAAAATTAAATAATACAGAATGCTTAGAAATTGAATGGCAAGCATGATTATACAAAATTTTTGGCAAAAGGATGCAAGAGAATGGATTTACGATTCCATGTACAGGGCCATGTTCGTGGACACTTACATCATGTTGTAGGGAGGGAGAAGGCCTGGTTTTGATTCCAATCGCTTCAGGGGATAGCAGACAAGGAAGCTACGTTGAGCTTTTGGACTGAATCATGCTCTAAGGTAGATTTCAGTTTTCAATTTTTCAAGCCTTTTCTCCCATTTGGTTTTGCCGTTTTTATAGTGCTTAGGTCGTATTCTTTAATGTGTATGGCTTGTGTGTGTATATGGGATTGCATTAGGTCAAGAATTGGGCTTTAATCCATGTGCATTAAAGATCTTGAGATTTGATACGATCACCATTGATAAAGTTTCCAAAAATGTCCAAATCTGATTTTTTGTGCATAACAAAGCTTGATACGAATTTGATTTGGTTCATGATGATAATTGAAGTCTATACCAATCACAAAGATATCATTCTATCAATTTTTGGATTTTATTTGAATTAATATTGATTTAAAATGAATTAATTCAATAAAAATTAAATAAAATAGAAAAATTAATGAATGGACATGAAATTGAAGATAGTACACGTGTGTGGTGTGATAAGACCAAATCAAGTGGGAAAAAGTGGGCCCTTTTGTCAAAAATTGGAGTTTTGATGATAGTTGACTTTTGGCAATTTTGGAAAAATGCCCAACTTCAACAATGCATAACTTCCTCAATATTTAACTTTTGGAAGTGTTCTTGGACTTTTTAGAAACCTTGAGATGTCATATAACCAAACCTTTTGGTATCATCGCATTTTGATATTCCATGCTCAAGTTATAAGCTTTGGCAAAAAGGTGTTTTTGTTGACTTTCAAAAATGACCTATAATATCCAAATTTGTAACTTTTTGTGAGTGCATTTATTGATCTTGGGATGTGAAGATGGATTGTAGTAAATTGCATCCTATTCAAAATGAGCTTTAGATGGGTCATTTATCATAAATTATGAGAAAGTTATGCTTGGTCAAAGTTGAGTTGACTTTTCCAACAAAACCCTAATTTAGCAACTTTTGAATCTTGATGAATCTTGAGCAATCCTTGATGAATCATGATCAACCCTTGATAAAATGATGAATTATCCTTCAAAATGAGAATGTTGACAAAAAAATCTTGAGGTTTGACTATTTGTAGGTCACAGTTGACTTTTGCCCTAGCACAGTCGACTCTTTGGACCTCTTGAGCAATTGACTGACCAAACTTCCTCTGCAAGGCTTGAAAGACATGGATGAACTTGAGAACATATTAGGAAATTGGGGAGAACTTGAGGTCATTTTGATGTAAGGACCTTGATGCAACACAAAACCATAATTTTGAATTGACTGCCTTAGGAGGTGATTTGACTGTCCAACTCTTGAGCCATCTTGAACAACTTGGAGATGATTCTTGACATGTATTGAGAAATATGGGAGGGCAAATTTTGGGGTACAACAACTATCCCGCTTCTAGTCATTCCACCCACACCAGAAAAATTATGAACTTCCTCTTCATTATTTTCAGCACGTTCTTCCTCAGACAAACGAGTACTTACTTCCTGCTTCACCCCATGGTAATAAACATCGGCACCATAATTCCAGGGGATGGCCTTCTCACTGGTATACGGAATGGGACCAGGTACCGTAATCATCAAAGGAGACGCCCTAGATGGGGTAAGAATGCGCACAAGAGTGTAAGGAATAGATACCATAGTAACATCTTCTTCGGTAACCTTACGGTAGCTTGGTTTTCTATCGAACTGCAGGGAACCCTCCTCTATCATCAATTGGATACCGGCTTTTAAATCATCACAGCCCTTCGGTTGCACTCTACACTTGGCACACTCTGAAGTACAACCCAGGAAAATAGAATTGTCAAGCAAATATCTCTTAACATACCACAACGGAGTAGTTACTTGTTCCACATTCATGATCAAATTCAACACTTCACCATTATCATCAATCATATTAACAACACCCCCTCCATGCCTAGGCATCGGGTTCTGAGTAACATTCGGACCAGTCACTGGAGTAAACTCAATTGCCTTAGCATCAAGCAAGTCTTGTATTTTGCACTTCAACGCAAAGCAATTGTCAGTAGAATGACCAACTCCGCCTGAATGGAATTCACATCTTGCATTAGAATCATAGTTAGGAGGAAGTCTTGCGGGTGGTGGTGGCATATTTCTCAAACCGATCAACTTTAAATCAAGCAAATGGTGGAGTGCTTCAGTAAGAGATACTGGCAAGGGATCGAATTTTCTCGGTTGTCTCTGCTGTTGATTATTATACTGACGGGGAACATCTTGTTGTCTCTGTTGTTGAGGCACTGTATTCGGTCTCTGCTGCTGAGGAGCATTAACAGGAATAGAAGCAGCATTGATCTGTTGGTGCTGACGATCCTCTCTTCTTCCTCTATGAGAGTAAACCGCACTTGCGTCGCCCTCCCTTTTATTAGGGTAAATGTTGAATGGTTTCTTACTGCCCCCTGATGAGCCACTAGAACCTCCAATCTGAATTTTCCCCAATTTCAAACCTACTTCAATTCTTTCACCAGCCATAACCAAGTCTACAAATCCTGCTGAAGTACTTCCTATCATGTGCTCATAGAATGGCCCTTGCAGGGTACTCATAAACATATCAATGAGTTATCTCTCCATGAGTGGAGGTTGAACCCTCGCAGCCAACTCACGCCACTTCTGAGCATACTCCTTGAAAGATTCTCTTGGTCCCTATGACAGATTCTGTAACTGAGTGTAATTAGGCGCCATATCCACATTGTACTGATAATGTTTGACAAAAGCTCGAGCAAGATCATTCCAGCAACGAATATGGGTTTTCTCCAACTTCATGTACCACTCCAAGGATTCCCCAGATAGGCTATCCTGGAAAAAGTGAATCAAAAGCCCTTAATCCTCAATATGTACCGACATCTTTCAGAAATAAGCAGTTGCATGAGTAACAGGACATGACGTTTCGTTGTACTTTTCAAATACAGGAGGCTTGAACTTCGGAGTAACTTTCACCCCAGACACCAATCCGAGATCATTAGCATCCATACCAAGGACTCCTTGCCCTTCCACAGCCTTCAAACGTTCTTCCAACAAATGATACTTCATATCCTCAACCTGGACTTCCGGCTCTGAACGTCGAACAAAAAACTGATCTTCATCCTGGTCAAAGTCATAATCCTGCTTCTGATAGTTCCTTATACCGCCCTAATTATCTCTTATGTTCCCCACAAGACGAGGTCCCGGAGACGGTGGAAACTTCCCTATGTTGCGCACAAAAGGGTTTCCAGGCATCCCGTGAAAATTTCCAGTGGGCTGATATTGCACATCCCTCAATCCTACAGAAATGTCTTGATAGAGCCCTTGATTTCCACCATCCCCTGGATAGCGGTGCTGGTTGTTGACAATGGCAGCCAGTTCCTCCTATCGGCGATTCACATTGGTGATGACCTCCATGAACTGAGTCACCAGAGTAGCCATCTGGGCCCTTATTTTAGCGAGTTCAGCTTGAACTTGTTCCATCTGTCTTGGCAAATTGTTTCTGGTGGAATACCGATGAGTAGTCGTCTTGAATTCTGAATAAGAAAAGCAGAAGAATAAGAATACCGTCTTGAGATAACCTGTAATGTTATGAAATGCATGATATGCATGATATGTTTGTCATTTCCCAGTATTTAAGAGTCCTTTTATTCATCAATCACGGTGCGCAAACAAAGATCAAACATACATTCAAAGGAAAAAGGATAAAAAGACAAACACTTTAATTATTTACAAACAAAAGAAACGATGTTCAAGTGACTTCGGACATTTTTAAGAGTGTTGCGATAAACAACAGAATACGTGTTTCAAAGTAAACTTAGCAAAAAAATTGAATAATAAAACAAACAAATGGTCCCTTCCAACAATCCCGGGGGTGACCAAATACACCAAAGGTAAGTAACAAGAACTAAATCTCCGGAACAAGATACGCTTCAAGGTGTTGACAATACTCTTCAAGCCTAGCTTTCTCCTTCAAAAGTTGTGATGCGACTACTTTACTTTCTTGAAATCGATCCTCTACGACACGCCTCTGGGCTAATTCCTTTTTAAGCTGAGCATCTTTGTCTTTAATCTGTTTCTCCAAGTTTTGAATCTTCTTCTTATAGTTATTCTCAGATGCCTGAAGCTTCTGGAACTCTTGCTGGGTTTTACTCAACTCTTCTTCCATTTCAGCATGAGACCTCTTCCTAAAACTAGTTGCATCAGAAGTTTCACCTTGAGCTTCTTTGAGTTTGCGAGCTAAGTCGGCCCTTTCTTGATCTACCCAATAAAGTTTCATCCCTGCCTCACGGACTTTTGCACGAAGTTGAATGTTCTCAACATGAACCTGGGTGAACACCTCGGTAGGCACCGTGTTACTCAGAACAGTGGGAGGTTGTTCACATATAAGAGCCGACCTTGCAAATGGTAACCGTAAAATCTTAACCATGGCTCTAATCCATTCCAGGTAAGGAACCCTAGCAATAGGAACCTTCTTGCCCAAAGTAGTTCTATCCTTCTTGTGAATTCCCTTCCAAGCACTTGTCACTCTTTTCAACATCACAGGATCACTTCCTCCAACAAAATACACTGATTCAGACACCTCTTCAACCCTTGGCGGTCCATCCATTGCATATCCCAATTGACGATAAGCAAGCACAGGATTATAGTTGATACATCCCTTAGTTCCTATGAGGGGCACATTAGGGAAATTTCTACAGCTAGTGATAATACTTCGTACTTCCCCATCTCATAATTCCACCGGATATCAAATGAAGTAAGGTTGACAAGTCTTGATGACCATCGGAGAGAATGTCTAGTATCCACGAAAAAACCACTTGTCGGTAGGTGCAACTTAAACCATTGATACAACATCGAGTGACATAAACTTACATTACCTCCTTTTCCATGCCTGAAATGAATGGTGTAAAGAGTATCTGCCAAGAGTGTCGGTACCGGGTTCTTATTTCTAAAAACACAAATAGCCGTCAAATCCACAAAATTTCTCTTGCGAGGGAAGAAGATGATCATGTATATCATGAGAGAAAACAGAGAGCTGAAGTCACTCCAATTCCCTTTCTTTGCCCAGTCTTCAGATTTCTTCACCAAGAAATCCAAATAAAACCCTGTAATATCCTCACTTGATTTCCAATTGTTTTTTCACCTCTTTCCAACTCAAATGAAGAGTTTCAGCAATAACTTCGAACTTCAACTTCTCCGGCACTTGGACAAAAGGAACTTCATCAGACAACTTGATATTAAGTAGGTATGCGTACTCTTATAGCGTGGGAACCAGTTGATAATCTTGAAAAGTAAAACACCGTAAATCCTTGTCATAAAACTGGAAAAGGGTGATCAAAGCCATTGGGTCAACTGGAGTGTTAAGGATTGGTAACAGATTGCCATAATCTTTGTGGAAATTATTCAGAACATCACCCTTCAGATAAGAACTCAACCTTTTCAATTCGGATACATCAATAGTAGGAATCTGATAAGAGAATGTATGCCTGGTGGGCTCTTTAACACGAACTGAATCAAACTCAACTGACGGGAGACTAACCATTTCTGATGGAAAGAAGACTCTCGAATGTCCCTGGAAGATGACATGTGCATGCTAGTTATTTTTTATACATAATTTTTTATAAATAAATATGCTATGATGCAACATGACAGGACCAAAGTTTCACACTGGATAATGGCTGGACCATTACAGAACAGCACCACTCAAGATCAAAATAAAATCCCAAAGCTTCAAAACTATCATGGGAACCTGAGTCACCTTCACAACACAAAGTCACCAACAGTACCTGTACATGTAAGAAAAGTTTTCCCGCCCCTCTCACGGGTGTAGTCTAGGTCAAGGTAAGGTTAAAAGCCAAATCAGAGTACAAGAGCTTGAATGTCGGTATCATCATACAATAACACCTATCTGAACTACCTCTGAAGTCATGGGCCTCATGGTCAGGTCTACAAAGCATCCGCCTCATAGCTGCCATGGCCACTCTATTCCTAGTTCCTATGGAATTCACTCATAGCCTGGGTATGAGGCCTTTTACCTCATGGAACAACCCACCCACCAAGAAATCTAGAATCCAAACAGTCCAGCCAAATCCAGTATGCAGAAAGTAAAGCGCATATAGAATGCAATGAAAACAGATAAATATGCAAAGCGGTAAAAATAAACACCCAAAAAAAGGAAACAAATAAGAGCTAGGATTGACTCCGGGATGGACCAGCAAGAGGTCAATCGCACTTCCCCATTAAAGTCTCCAGCTGAAACCACCCGGCCGAACCTGTCATCTGGTGTAATGAAACATCAATGAAGTCGCCACCGAACGTATTTTATCCCGGCGAAAGGGAAAGGTAAACATCTAGAAAACCTGGAAAGGGAGAAATCACGGTCTTTCGAACGAGAGATTGGGTAAGAGAGTTTGTTACACAAAGGGAAGGTATTAGCACCCCACACGCCCGTAGTACTCTACGGTATCCACTCTTGTTGTCTAATCTAATGGGTGTGGTCAAAACCTATGTCTATGGCTTAAAGATGAAAAGGGAATTCAAGCAAAAGAAGAAAAGAAGAAAACAACGTAGGGAAAATAAAAGTTGTGCTCGGTTGGGCCCTACCCCTTTGCCTAAGTATCCCTTTTAAGGAATCAGAGCAACCGTAGTTCAGCTCATATATTTTGGTTGGTTTGTGTTTTTTAGTTAAGACAACAAAAACAGTCAAGATGGCAAAACATCAAATAAAACAACAAACAAATGAGATGGTTAAACATCGGCATAATAATAAAAAAGTAACATGTCAAAGATGGTGAAACATCAATATAACGGATGAAAAAACATCACACCTAACAATGATATTGAGAATCAAAGTAGGATAACAAACATATGCGATGGCAAAACATTGACTTCAGACAAATGTGTGATGGCGAAACATCGGCTAAAATATAACAAGGCATCATGGCAAAGATGGCGAAACATCAAATGATAAAACATCACACCTAACAATGATATTGAGAATCAAAGTAGGATAACAAACATGTGCGATGGCGAAACATCGGCATCAAACAAATGTACGATGGAGAAACATCGGCTAAAAGATAACAAGGTATCATGGTAAAGATGGCGAAACATCAATAAACCGGATGACAAAACATAACACCTAACAATGATATTGAGAATCAAAGTAGGATAACAAACATGTGCGATGGAGAAACATCGGCTTCACACAAATGTGCGATGGCGAAACATCGGCTAAAAGATAACAAGGCTTCATGGCTAAGATGGAGAAATATCAATAAATCGGATGACAAAACATCACACCTAACAATGATATTGAGAATCAAATTAGGATAACAAACATGTGCGATAGAGAAACATCGGCTTCAAACAAATGTGCGATGGCAAAACATCGGCTAAAAGATAACAAGGTTTCACGGAAAAGATGGCAAAACATCAATAAACTGGATGACAAAACATCACACCTAACAATGATATTGAGAATCAAAGTAGGATAACAAACATGTGCGATGGCGAAACATCGGCTAAACCAGATTTGAAGACAAAGCCAAAAGGCACACAAACAGATAAGATTGATTTGTATCTTTTACCTTGAAGAAGGGTTTGAGTTTATTAGAGGTATTTTATGATTTTCCAAGAAAACAATTTTTGTTTTAAGATGCAAAATGCAAAGGAAAAGAAAAACAACTAGGGGAAACTAGCCTAACACTATCCCTAGTGTTATCATACAATGATTGACCCTAAGGTTGAGGATAAAGGAAATTCCTATCTTAGTCAACATGTCAAAGGAAGCTTAACAAAACTATCCTATAGGGAACAGGCAATGAGAGCAAAGTCGTGATCTCAATTTCTAAATTGAGTGACTCATCGATCAACAATTAAAGAAGAAAGAAAACAATAAATCTCCTATAGGGAACATGCACTGAGAGCGAAGTCATGATCTCAATTTCTAAATTGAGTGACTCATCGATCAACAATTAAAGAAGAAAAAAATAAACATCCTATAGGGAACATGCACTGAGAGCGAAGTCGTGATCTCAAATTCTAAATTGAGTGACTCATCGATCAAAAGCAAACATAACACATGTATCAGAAAAAAATAGAGGGCCTCCTGACATATATCAGCAACAGAGGTCCCATCATGCAAAATAGAACTATACAAAATGAAAATAGAAGAAAGGAAATAGTGCAATACCAAACAGATAACTATCCGTAGCAACTGAACAAGAATAAAAGAAACCCAGAGAACTTCTAGCAAGCTGGCATCAGCAGATAAATCAAGTCAGAAATTACGCCATCAGGATGTAAGTATTGAGATTTTCAGATATGAACAGATCCCATGGGCAATGTATGGAATTCATAATCACATGTATATATCCTGCATAGACTATCAAATATGCCAAACACAAGAGCAGTGCCAATATAATAAGTTGTGTTCCACAAATAAAGTGAAACACAATAGCCTCAAGTCAAAAATGGAAAACTTTCCTCAAAGTACCTCGCACATTCAACAACCAAGTTAGTATTTACCATAAATATAATGATGATTCACATAAGGGATGGATGATGACACCATGATGAAATGAGAAAACATTGATAGCAATTATCAAACATTAGTCATGATAGACAAAAGGAAACAGACATATGCATAATTTGGTCAAAAGAATCAGAGGAATGTTACTCCCTTCTATCACCGTGTTGAGTTGACAATTGAATATCCATCAAGGATCATGGGAGCTTGAGAAGAATACAATCAAAGACCATGAAGGTCAGTAGCAAACACAATTCAATCATACTCAATTATTTCAACACAGCTCACAAGCATAAAAGAAGAGAAATCCCACACAATGCATCAAAAGATTCAATCGTTCAAACATAGGGCACTAAGTGAAATGACTTGAGTTTATGTGGATAAACACATCCAACATGATAATTAGGTGCCCAATCATAGGCCTCACTCAAGTTCATTGGCCATCAAATAAATTGCAACAAGATATGCAACATTAATTGGGTACCTTCACTTCAAAAATACATCAAAAATAGAAAAGGATTACAATAATTCAAACCAAAAATTTCTTAGCATCTTTGAAGTGTGTAGTAGTCAGAAAGTAAGTCTTAAGTTCATGAATGGTTGAGGATAGGGTCAAATGAGGCCCAAAGTTCAAAACTAGTTGGCCAAACTATCAAAACTAGACAAGTTTTCAAAATAATTCATGGAAAAATATCAAACCAAGTCAAATAATTCAAGAAAATGGTTTTCAGATCCTCAATACATTCATGAACCCTAATCAAGACTTAAGTTCCATTGAAAATCCAGGGCATAATGGTTTTGAAAATGAAACTTGCACAATAAGCAACAAAACCCTAATTTTTGACTTTTAATCTTAAATATTGATTAGATAAGATCAAAATTTAAAACAAAAATCAGAACAAATATACATCAAACATGACAAAACTCAAAAGGTCAGAATACCTATTTTTCCATATTTTTTGAATTAAAGAAAAAGTCAAAAATAAAAATCAAATTCAAACAATTAATCAATTAAACAAATATTCACATCTCAAAATAAAACTCTAATAAAAAATCAGAAAAATATCCAACCAAAATTATATTCACACATTAGAATTAAAAACACACATCCCTGATTTTTTGTGGAATTTTTAAATTAGAGGAAATATTAAAATAAAAAATCAAACAAACAATTACAATCAAACTATTATTTAAAGGCAAAAATGCAAACCCTAGCCAAAATCACAAAAAGGTCAAAATAAAATTATATTCAGATTCCATGATTAAAAACAAGCTTATGTAATTTTTTTGAGGATTTTTGAATTGAAGGAAGTATTAAAACCAAAATTATGAAACAAATATTTCACTTAAACTTCTCAAATTAAATTTCTAATAAAAAATAGAAAAAATGCTAAATAAAAGTCAGAATCAATTTCTACATTATTTTATGAGTTCAAAACATTTTTTGTCGAATTTTTCGATCAAAAGAATTATTAAAATAAAAATAATCTTTGAACAAACAATTAATTAAACTTATGAAATTTTAAACCAATCAAAACATTTTTCAAAAGTTCCAATAAAATTACACAAGATAGTGGAATTTATTTTGGACTTGCGATAATTTTTTCAAAATTTTTCAAATTGTTTTGGCCAAGTAACAAAAATCAGAAAATCAATTGAAAACAAAATATAAACTAAATATTCAAAAATTCAAATGGACCGTTCAGATGATGACACCTCATCATCCCTAACCTCCAGCCAAACCAGAAAACGCGCGCGCCCATGAACTTGCTCCCCAACTTCAGTCCCTCCAAACAAACTCGTTTCTCAACCATTTTTTATCAAATCAAGTGCAAATTAAAGTTAACATGGCAAGGAATTAAACACAATTCAAATCACATCAAATAGACAGCCATGGATCTAGAAATCTCATCATGAAATTATCAAAAACTCACTGAAAATCCAAAGTTGCAGAGATTTCAAACACGCATTATATACCAAATGAAACCTCAAATTGCTTCAGAATCATTCATATAACATCCACAAACAGATATTCATGTTTAATTTCAACAATAAATGGATACATTTCAAAAATCGAAGTTGAATGATCTTACCTCAATTCAAAATCTGAAAGCTCAATTCTCTTGCTCCATATGCGATTCAAAGCTTGATTTAGCTTCCTTAGCACTTGAGGGTGAAGAAGCAAGAAGAAAAACTCCAAATGCACCACTGAAACTTGAGATTCGAAGAAAGATGCAGCTATGGAAATTCTGAATTCAGATCTGGAATTTGGAAGTTATGAGCTCTCTCCCTCGCCTTCAGTGCTTGCTTCTCATTATATATGACATGTAGAATAGGTTTTTCAAGAGAAATGGGCTTCAAAATGAGTGCATTGCCCAATTGGAAATTTTGTTATGTTGAAAAGTGAAAATCTGAACATGCCAATGTCTCGTGCGTTTTTCCTTATTTCAATTGCTTTTGAGGCCTTTCTTACTCAGATTTTGATCCACCAAATATTGGCTCTTGATTCCTTATGATGAGATCATGCTAGTGTTTTTGCAAATTTGGCTAATTTTGACAATTTTGAAGTCATGGTGGCACAGCTGCACATGGGGCACGATTTTGCTGCCATTATGGGCTTCCTCAAATCACAAATGTGTCATGGGCCTAATTAGAAGTGAAGAGAATAGCTGAAAATGAAGTTCTCAAGAAATGGCCATTATGCATACTTGTCAAATTTCAATAAAATGCCTCAAGATTCCAAAGTCCATAACTTGCTCATATTTTTGAATTTGGACACAAATGTGTACAATTTGGAAAGGTATTGAAAATATATACAATCCCTTAGTTTTGAGTTTTTGCAATTGAATCCATTAAGTTTCTCAAAATTGAGCTTGAAATTCACTAATTTTGGAAAATGACCTATAATTTTGTGACTTCCAAGCTTTATAACTCTTGACTCTTTGCCAATTTGAACATGAAACCAAAAGGAGATGAAAGATCATCCTCTTATCTTTCCAAGCATACTTCATTTGCATTTATTTGATCAAAGGTGAATAAAATATGAATTTTTGAAATTAAGTCCTTATTTTCCAAAATTAGAAACTTTTAGGGTTTCTTTATGAACAAGTTTCAACCCAAGCCTCAATCCTTTTGATCCAATGATCAAAATGCACTTGAAATATGAAAATTACACCCTTGAATTGATGGTTGGCCAAAAGTTCACTTGGTCAACCTTGACTTTGACTGATTTTGACCAAAATGACCATTTTGCCCCTTTGAATCAATTGATCCACTTCCCTTCAAAATTGATGATAAAAACTTCAAACATATGATCTTCCAAACATATAGAGGCCATGTACAAAGTTTCACTTCAAAATATTCAAGAAATATTGATTAAATCCCAAACCCTAGTTTTGGTTAACACCTTAGGAGACTGATGAATCTCTCTAAAACTTCAAATCCTCTGATGATCCAAAGAGATGGATAAAATATCTTGAGATATGCAAGAACTTTTAAGCTTCAAAGATCCAAAGGTTTAGATAATAAAGTTCAACTTGAGCAACTTGTCAATGCAAAGTACTTCAAAGCTTGAGGAGAACTTGATAACCAAAGTACTTTAATCCCATCACAATGTATGAATCCAATGCAATATGATATTCATGATGAAACATAAGCCTAAATCAAGAGGGTAAATTTTGGGGTACAACAGAATGTCCATCACGTAGAAAGTTGAATCAAAGGTTTGAGTTCCAAATTTTATGGGGATGTCTACCTCCCCATGCACCATTCTTTTTGAATCGTCGAAGGCCCTTACCACTATGTTGCTGGGTTTTAAGGTCAAACCTTCACAATCAAGTCTATCAAGAGCCTTCTTAGGAAGCACATTCAAAGACAAACCGGTATCAACCAAGACATGGACCAAAGTTGTGCCCCTGCATTCGACAGAGACATGCAATGCCTCGTTATGTTTCCTCCCTCTAGGTGTCAGGTCAGCATCAGAAAAGCTTAAACCATTGTCAGCGGTCAAACTGGCCACATAGTCTTGGAACTGATCAGCATAGATTTCTTGTGGCACATGGGCGGTTTTAAGAAATTTTACCAAGGCCTTCGCATGAGCCTCAGAGCACAACAATAAAGCCAGCATGGAAATATTTGACAGAGTTTTCCCTAGCTGTTCGACTACGTTGTAATCGCTTCTCTTTATCATTTTCAAAATTTCTTTCATCTCCTTTTGGGAGGCCTCTGGGATAGATACTAATTGCACCTTCATCCGGACAGGCTCAACCAGAATGCCTTTGCCGCGAGTCTCGGTTGACTCGGTGGTAGGGGTATCAGCAGGGATAACCATAGAGGTTGTAGTAGTAGTAGTGTCAACAGGAACAAACGCAGGGATAATCACAGGGCCGGTAATAGTTTTCGGTGGAGCAATCTCTGGGGAGAATACTCTTCCACTTCGGGTTATCTTGCTAGTTCCAGTAATGTTGCTGATGTCGGGGTCAGCCTTCTCAAAAATTGAGTCTTCATCAGCCATCCAATCCTGCTTGACGCTGTGATAGTAGACATCTCCCCCATAGTTCCATGGGACAGTTTTATCTGAGGAGTACGGGATCGGTCCTGGCATGGTAATTATCAATGGAGTCACCTTCGGAACGGATGTAATCCTAACGGGTCTTTTGGTGGAGACCCTGGAAGGATTGGCGGAAATGGTTACTATTGAAACATCATTGTAAGAAATGGTTGGAACGGGAGTCTTCTCAAACAAAATATCTTTGTCATCCATCAGGCGCTGAACACCTGCTTTCAGTAAATGACAGCCAGTTGGTTGGCATAAACAAAGGTGGCAGCTTTTATCACAGCCCGAAAATAAACCGTCCTTCAACAGGTTCCTCTTGACCATCAGAAGAGGAGTAACAAGTTCATCAACAATAGTAACAAACACATCATCTTAAACAGCGTTAACATCACGACCATGCTTGGGCATAGGAGCGGTAATGACATTTGGGATTTCAGGGGCATCAAATTCAATTTCTTTTGCTTCGATAAGGTCTTGCACCTTGTTTTTCAAAGCCCAGCAGTTATTGGTATCATGGCCTGTACTTTCTGAATGGTAAGCACAGCGAGCATTAGGGTGGTAATGAGGAGAGGCGGTGTTGGGATTCGTCGGGGCTTCCTTCAAAGTTACCAGATTAGATTTCAACAAATGTGGCAGGACTTGAGATAGCATCATATTTATCTGGGTAAATTTTCTTACTGGTCTTTCTGTTCTAGGCTGATTGTTCCTTTGTTGAGTAGGTGCAGGCTTAGGGATCATGATGGACCCTACTATTGGACGGTGTTCGGTTCTGTCCTAATTTCTTTAAGGGTATACATCACCAACTTCTTTCCTCCCAATAAATGGTTTTCTCACGGTACTGGAGGATGCGTCCTTTTGAATCTTCCCACTCTTAATCCCAGCTTCCACTCTTTCTCTGGTCACGATTAATTCAGTGAAGCCTGCTGAGGAGCTTCTAATTAGATGATTAAAGAAAGGACCGGACATGGTACCCAAAAACATGTCTACTAGCTCTCTTTCAGATAAGGGAGGCTGGACTCTTCCTGCTAAGTCCCTCCATTTTTTAGCGTAGTCTTTGAAACCTTCACTCGAGACCATAGCCATACTCTGGAGTTGAGTATGGATGGGAGCAAAATCTGCGTTGTATTGATACTGTTTATAAAAAGCAGCGGGTAAGGTCTTCCTAATTATGGATATTGGCCCTTTCCAGTTGATAGAACCAATCTAGTTGAGTCCCGGATAGACTATCCTGAAAGAAGTGGACCCATAAATCTCTTTCAGCAGTGTGAGGCTGTATCTCCCTCACATAAGATCAGAGATGCATCTTGGGACACGAAACCCCTTCGTACTTAGCAAATACTGGTGCCATGAACATTGGTGGAATAACAATCCCAGACACTAAACTCAACTCTTCAATGTCCAGCCCGAGCACTTTCTGAAATTCCATTGCACTTAGACATTCTTCCAGATGTTTGTATTTGTCGTCAACCGTGGGATACTGCTATTCCGAGTAATCCTCTTCTTCTTCCTCTTCAGATTTTGGCTGGGAAGTCACTTCTTTGCCTTTCCCTTATTGATTATCCTTTTCACCAGATGATGTTGCAAAGTCTAGGGTTCGTCTGGCTGGCCCTGGGAACCTTCTTCCTAGATTCAGAACACTGGTTGCTTTCTTTGCTTTCTTCTTCATTTCTTCGATCAACAAAGTTTTCAAATCCTCTTGTCCTTTGGCTGGAGTCAAGAACATTTGTTGAAATTGAGCATTATGCGCCTGGAGATCTTTTACTGTCTGCTCAAGATCCTTCTTACTGAAATAAACAGTAGAAAGATAAGGAGACCTGTGGTAAGAAACCTGCTTATGTTATGATAAAGGAAGATGCATATGCAATGATTTTAAGGAAATTAGAGATTTAAATTTGCTTTAGACCAAAAAAGGAACACACATTATATTAATAAATCAAAGTTTTAGTACATCATGCCTTTTTGGGCTTACAAAGATATACAAAAACTCTAAGATAAAAAAGTTAAACGCATCCTCTTTGGTGCGATGTAGGCGTTCAGACTCCGCTCCTCATGAAGCTGCTTGGTGAGTTCCAGAACCTTCTTCTCGTTGGCATAGAATTGGGCCTCAAAAGTGTCTCGCTCCCCCTTAAGCTGTATCCAATCCCTTTGTAAGTCTTCGAGAGAGGTGGGCATGTCAGGATACAGGATAGTGTATGGGACGTCTCCTTCCACAAAAAGCTCTATGATAACCAGGAGAATGGAGGGGTAAGGCGTCATAAGACTTTAAGCATGGGCTCGTACCCATTTGAGGTAAGGCTCAAGAGGGATGGAATTATTATGCCCCAGTGTCTTTCTATCTACCTTGTTCAACATCCTCTAAGCTCGGATAAACCTCTGGCGGTGACCTTGATCATTGTTCTCGTAGTCAAATACCAATCCTTAAATAAGCATCTCATATGGGCCATCCCCTCGGGCGTAACCAAACTGTCTTAAGGCTAAGAAGGGGTTACGGGTGATAACTCATATAATGCCAAGTAAGGGGACATTAGGGAATTCTCCACAACGGTCGATGATAGTAACATTCTCCATAGATCGAGAACACCAATGAATGTCTGAATGTTTAAGCGTCATCAACCTATGTGACCACCTTGAACCTTGATTGTTCTTCAATACAGATTGGGGAATATGTGAAATAAACCATCTTGCTAAGAGGGGAGTACAACACATAAGGATACCTCTTTTCCTCATAGTGCGAGTGTGAAAATAATGTAGGATGTCTCCTAACAAAGTAGGCACCGGGTTACGAGACATGAAGATTTTGACGGTGTTCACATCTATGAGTTGGTCAGGATTTGGAAACAAAACCATCCAATAGATGAGGAGAGCCACAATTTCCTCAAAATCTTTCAAGTCCAAGGAGTTCCAACAATTTTGAGATTTCTCAAACAAGAATTGGCTAAGAAACCTTTGACACCACTCTTTGTTTCCCAATTAGTTGTGACATCAGATGGTTGCAAGTGTAAGTCTTGAGAAATCTCTTCTGGCTTTAGATCTCTTTCCGTACCGTTGAAAGGTAGTTGATTGAGAATGGTAATCCTTAAGAGTTGGGAGAATTCTTCCAAAGTTGGCACAAGTTGATAATCGGGAAATGTGAAGCAATGGTGTAGAGGATCAGAGAACTAGAAGAGCACCTTCATCATGTCCTCATCAGTGTTGGAGGTAACCAAGTTTAGTAGGCGACCATGTCTTTTGGTAAATGGAGAATTTTAGGGAACCCTTGATGCTAACTCTTTAAGTTGAGGATGGATCCTTACAAGATTGACTTGAATGGTTTTCCTGCAAATAGAATTCATGTCCTACAAAACAGAACAAAGAGAAATCCCAAAATCCTTGAAATGGTTAGTGAGTATGAGTATGATGTTTATGATGTTTATGATGTTATGTACAAGTAGATATATACAAACAAAACAAACAAGTCCTTAGGTTTAGGCTTGCATGGAGTCTCATAGGTAAGTACCCTCTTAAAGTTTAGTTGGCTCAAACCTGCCCTAGCAATAGTAAATGGGTTCTAAGGGAGCTCAATATCACTGGTTTGTTTTCTCGGGCATTGTTTCAACGCAAGCCTCTTTAATGGCGACCAAAATATCCCAAAAAACCAAACCTCAATGAGTGTAGTATTGAGTATCTACCAACTTCGGACTGCACCAAAGTCGGTCATCTCACTACATTCTAATGGCTAAGTTTGTCAAGTAAAGGTTCTAGAAGTTAGTTAGTGCTTCATGACATCACTCAGCGGCCACGTATTCTCCTTGACTACTCAAGGGCTTCCGGTACCCACAAATATGTCACACTAACGTAGCTATTGCTTGACCATGTCGGTATACCCCGCACAGTTTCCACAACGTATTGTTACTCAGCTATAAGGTATCCCAAATCCGGGTAGAGGATTCAAACCCAAACAAAGAACCAAAATGTAAAGCATACAAGTCAAACATTGAAAGTAAATAAATGTGATCTAGCCCTAAGGTAACCCCACTTTTAAAATAATCCCCAGCAGAGTCGCCAATTCTGTGATACGGTGGAAGAACTGACTTGGTTTTTTGCGTTTGATCGCAAATGTTGCGGTTAGCAAGAGTCGCCACATACTTTTCTTTTATCGAAAAGGAAAGGCTGAAAAGAACAGGAAAGACCTTTGAGATGTTTTCTTGAGTTCGGGGGGTAGATTATAAAAAGGGAAGGTATTATCACCCTTTTCATCCATGGTTTTCCATGGGCTCTTAGTTACTTGCTAGATCACTTGCTTTTGTTTGAAAATGTGCTTTGTGTGGTTTTTGAAAGTATTTTGAAAAGGTGCCATCGTTTAGTCAAACTTTATAATGATTCTCGTTCGTAAGAATGTACACAAAGTGTTGATCTTTTGAAAATGTTTTCAATTTTGAAAGATGTTTTTGAAAGTGTTGGTGTTTGTTTTGAAAATAGCAAGGATATTTTGGTTTTGAAATTGAGCAAGCAACTAGGAGTAATCTACCTACTCAAAAGTATTTCATGTTTATTTCCACTTTCCTTTGACATTGTTATCTTACCATTGATTTGGTAAATAACCCTATCTTTGGATGTAAAAGGGATGGGTGTGGGTCATCGTATAACCATGATTAGCAATCTTGTAAGATATCTTAGCATTTTCTTTAAGGGACTAAGATCACTTTGAAATGCAACGTGGATAGCGTCATCGAGGGACTATGATCTTGTATTTTTTTGCTTGTTTTTGCTAAGATACCTCACGTGCATAATATGGTCATTTTTGTAAGGAAACAAAGTGGATTTACCCTAAGGGTGTAAGTATGCAAGTGTATTGGTTTACATGCTTGATTTGTCTTTGAATTAGGGTTTTCTAAGCATTGATTTTAATCTTTCCATACAAACTCTAATTACTAGCATTTCTATATAAAGCAATTAAATTGCTGAAAATAAAAATACTAAGCTATTACATCATTTAGGGGAGGGGACGTACAAATTACAAATGGGGAAATTGCAAGAAATTAAATCTAAATTATTACAACCATATTGAATATTGTACAAAAATGAATAAATAAAATGCAAGAATGTAAATGTATAAAGAAATATGATTTTTGTTAGGTTTTCATGAAAAAGGTTTTTTGACCTAGTTAACTAAAATAAAGTAATTAACTAAAAATAAGAAAATTAAGATTAAGTTAGTAAAATAAATTAATTTAAAGAAAACAAGTTTTTTAGGGTTTTTGTGAATTTAATTAAATTAGTAAATAGAAATAATTAAATAAAAGTCCTAAATTCTAAATTGATCTTAATTTACAAGAAAAATAATATAATATAATAATTAAGACTAATTTTCTAAGTATTAAAAAAGTAAATTAATTTATTAAAGAAAATGTTTTTTTATTCTTTTAGTTTTTATGAAGAAAATAAACTAAATAAATATAAATAATAAAATATAAATATTTTTTGGATTTTTTTAAATGGAAATAATAATAATAATAATAATAATAATAATAATAATATTAATAATAATAATAATAATAATATTAATAATAATAATAATAATAATAATATTAATAATAATAATAATAATAATAATAAAGAGAATATAAAATGAAAATAAAATAAAAAAAGAAAGAAAATAAAATAAGCAAAAGGCAGTGCGATGAGGTTCGAACCCATGACCTCTTGATTACCAGCGTACTGCCTTACACTGGGGTGGCTATACATCCGTTAATATAACTAAAATGATAAATATATAATAAAAAACAAGTCCTGAATACACTTCATCTTCAACCTCCAGCCAGACCACCTGTATCTTCACCATTTCTCAATAAAAATGAAATACGCAAACAGAAAAGTTGCTCCATTTTTCCATACGAATCCAACCATATAAATATCATAAGCTATAAATCAAAGATGAATGAGAATTTTTTAAAGTACCAAATTCTGACCTAATTATTTTTAGAGGTTCAAATTCAAAATTCTAACTACTCAAGCAACAATAATGAAATCTAAGGACATGGTTAGCTTCAAGACAATGATATCTACATTTCTTATTCACAAATAAACCATTAATGATGCATGTATGAAGAGTTGAAAAGTCAAAAAACTCACCTTGCAAGAGGGTATCGTGTTTTGAGTTTGAATAGCTTTTGATGAGTTCTAGTGATTGGGTTAGCTTCCTCAAGTTCCCAGGAAGCTAATGTGATGTTTGGCTTGAGCTGAAAGTGGCTGAGGAGTTCCAGAGAAGTCAAGGTGCAAGGTGCTGTTTTTGAAAATGGTGGATGGTGATGGAGGTGTTATAGTCGTGTTGCAGGTGTTGGAATTGTTTGTATATGTTATTTAGAAGCTTTTGAAAGTAAAAGGCCAAGAAACGCACGAGCAAATTTAGAGATTGGATTCAAAACTCAGAAATGGCAAGTTTTGAGATGTTTTTGGTGGTTCTGTGCTTTAGGGGGTTTCAGGGCTTGAGCATGCATGTCTTTCTTACAAATGACTTATGTTTATGTATGGAAAAGGTTTGGATACTTGAGGTGGTCAGAAGTACAAGATCACATGTTTTTGCTTATTTGCTTGTTTTTTAAGTAAGGATGACAAACATGGTTTCAATGCATAATACAAAGCTATCTAGGGTGGTTACCAACTTTAAACATGCTTATCTGACTTTGTAGAGGAATTTTGTGCAGAAGGAACAAGTGCAAAGCTCAATGCAAGTTGAGTTTGCATAAAGCTTGCTTTATGTAAATGGCAATGGTGCCTTTGTGCCATTAATGGAAAATTATCTTGGATAAAGCTTGAATCAAATTGGTAATAGCTCAAAAGCAAGTGTAATCTTATGATTAGGGAGATATATTGAGGTTTAGAGGCCTGCAAAGCAATATTGTGCAGCATAGGTTTGAGATTTGAATTTTGTTCATCACAAAATTTGCCTTGTAAAATAACTTGAAACCCCAACTTCTGACCTTCGATTCTCCTTGCTCACAAATGATCGCAAGGAGTTCTTGGACATTTTAGAAATATTGTAATGTTATCTACAACCCCTCTTTGAATCACTTTTGAAAAATTCAAATGGAATTATGTGAAACTTGGGTCAGAAGTTAGGTCAAAATCCTGACCTAAAATGTTCAAAATTTCACTAAGTGTTTTAGTTTCATGACCATGACTTCATGGATTAATAACTTGAGATCCAAGAATTTCTAGGAGAAGTTGTGTAAAGAAAAGTTTTAGATCTCATTGAGATCTACAACTTTCATGTTGAAATTTTCTTTTGAATCATCTTGCATCATGGTGAAAAATTGGCTCAAAGTTTTGAAAAACTGTGAAGTTTTCAACACTTAGAAAAATTTCTAAGTTTGGAAACTTTTACTTTTCAAAATGAAATCTTGACTTTTTGATTTCTTGATGAACAAGTTTCATATTTTGACATGTTTTGATGAATTGTGATCTTTGACACTTGATTTTGACCAAAAAGTCAAAGTTTGACTTTCCAGTGTACAGTTGACTTTTGATCAGTTGATTGAAAATCAACTATCAATCCAATTGATCTTGAGCAATGTTTTGAGTCATGCCATTAGGTAAAAATGATGCAATTGAACTCTTGAGATCATTCTCAAACCAATTAACCATTTTCTAGGTCAAAAATCAAAAATTGTCCTTTCTCAGTCAAAACCCTAATTTTGACCATTTTGCCCTTTTGATGATTTGATCAAATTTCTTGAGGAATTATGGTCTAAACTTGATAAAATGATACATATGAGTTTATAATGTTGATGTGGATAAAAAATTATGAAGTTTGCCTATAAATTGGCCACAATTGACTTTTTTCCCCAATACAGCTGATTTTTAGGTCAAATGCTCAATTGACTGAGCAAAAATGTGATCCAAGACTTGAAACTTGACATGAGTAATATTGGGGGTCCATAATAATCCATGAAAGTCATATGAGGCATTAAAATCTCAATTATCCTTATGCAATCTCAAACCCTAATTTCAGTCATTAGTGCTTAAGGAGGTATCTTGAGTTGATCAACCCTTGTGCAGTCTTGAACCAAGAGAGATCTTGTGAGAAAATATTTGATAAATGAGTGGGAAAATTTTGGGGTACAACACAAGGCATCTTCCCTGATAGAGTCAGTAATATTTTTCTTCTCTCGAAGTTGTTCCCCAATAAGAGTCTCTCATTTGAAGTTTGTGGCTTTATTCCCCAGTGGAGTTATAATCTCTTCCCTTGTGGGATTAATTTATCATGTGATTGGTTTATCCAATAATAGGTAGTCTCATGTGGCTTCATTCCCCATAAAATTCAGATTATTGCATTCTATCATATCATATACATCATTGTGGCATCTTAGGACCAAAATTATGTATTCTATATTTAAGTATCTTCAATCTCGTCGAAACGAAGATTTCAATCTTCATATCTCCGAATAAAAGAAACTTAAATAGGGGCAGCTGTCATACCCAAATTTGTTTCCTAAGATCCCACCATCAATTGCATTTTTATAAAGCATCAAGGTCACGAGATACAATTGGTTTTTCTTAATTCGCTCACCTTCGAGCATTGCTTATGCAGAGATTATAAATTATTGTGAACCTTTTGTCTTATGCATCACTGACTTATAATCCCATATAAAGTTGTATGCTTGTGTTTCTTTGATTTCATGTGCAGAGACAGGTCTAAATCAAGAGCGTCAGGTGTCGCGCCTCAGTCACAGTTTCTGATCCCTTAAGTATTCAAGTATGATGGATCACCGATTCTCAAAGGCTACATCATCAAAGCTTAGCCTCTAACCAAGAATCACATTCAAGATTTCATCATCACTAACCCATATGTGCATCAATATGTCTAGGAACGTGAGGAAAGGCCAAGTTTTCAAGTTGATTCAAAGTACTTTGACCAAAACTCAACTTTTGCAAGATCAAGTTCAAACGCTCATAACTTCTTCATTATTCAATATTTTTGAATTATTATTTTTGTGTATGACTATCCTTGACATTATCTCCAACTCCTCTTTACCAATCAAGATCTGATTATGTGCGGAGGATCATCAAAAGTTTGAATACTTTAGTGGTCGTTTTGCAATTTTTACCTAATCTCAAAATAGTTGTGACTGACTTTCAAGGATCATAACTTCCTCAATTTTCAATTTTTCAATTTTTCAAGGTGATTCTTTTTGCAACTTATCATAAGTGGTGTGATCTACAATTTTTCTTCAAATCTCGAAGTCAAATTATGTTTAGAAGGCCGTGAAATTTACCGAAACGTTATAGGTCATGTTTTAACTTAGAATGTTCTTAATCTCTACTTTCAACTCATGTCATAATAAGTTTCTTCAAAGGCATTGTTCATTATGGTGGATCGAAGTATAAGTTGAAACTTATTTTGATCGATACAATTTTTTATTCTCATTAAACACTTGTTAGTTCAATTGCAAGTTAACTTGAATTTGGGGAAATTAAAGTTAGGAGTTCAAGGTGATTTTGAATTTTATCGCCGAGATTTGAACTTTCATCAAGAATCATTCAAGGTTGTATTCAAACAGGAGCTCATTCTTTATTCAAGTTCATCATGGATTCAAAAAGCAAGTTTCCTTCATGTCCTAAGCATCGTTCATCATCATTCGGTCATGTCTGCCAACATTCAGCCAAAAATCAACATTTTCAAGATCAAGTCTAAACGATCATTGATCATTTTCAAAAAAGAACAAGAAGTTGAGTTTGAAGATTCATTGATCATTTTATTACTCGCGATTCAAATTACTCGTGTTCGAGCATTAATGATTATTGGATCTATGTTGGATATTCTTAAGCTCATAAGACATTCACTTTATTCAAGCATTTGATTGAGTTTAGAAGATGATACGCGAGGATTACTTAGAAGTCAAGCTACAAAGCTTGTCATTGAGTGATAAAAGACTTCTTAAAGTGAAAATCATTCATTCATGTCTCGTTTTGGATTCAAGGAACAAGCTACAAATATTAAAAGGGATAGAGGCTGATTTTCATTAAAAATGGCATGTTTGAGTCACATTCGTCAAAGACATCAAAGGTCTCAAAGGAACATATATGGTTACAAGGTTTCATGCCTTATTACAAAATTACACAAAATCCAAGCCTAAATCTAAACAATTCATGACAAATCTTCAAGTTTTATGACATGATTAAACTCCTTCCAATTTGACACCAATCTGCTCATTTCAAATTTCTCCATATGTGTCCATAAAGCCTTTTTGACCACCATCATTTGATAGCCCATGAAAAGAAAGAAATGAGGGTGGGCTTAGTAGGGTCATAAGATAAAAAGCAGACCATAATACAAAATGGAACCCAATTCACCAAGGATATTGCAGCAGGCCCATTTGTGACATGGGAATGATTTGCCAAAACACCAGCACAACATCACATGTTATTAGTCAAGATCTTGCATCAATTTGGATAAAGGCTAAAACTGAAAAGAAAATTTTAACATGGCTGAAAGACCATATATATCAGTAAAGTTTTGTCCAAACACATTAGTCCAAATTTTGCTCCATAACCTGCATCAAATCAGTCCACAACACTCCAAAACCTGTCCACACCAGTCCAAAAACCTGCATTCAAAATAACTTGCACAAACCAGAATAAAAACTATTAAAATAGTCCAAGCATTGTATGAAAACGAGTAAAGCATAAACCTGTATCAAAAAGGATTACAACAGAGCACTCTATTTGTCAAACTCAACAAAATTCCCTCTGAAATTCAGATTATCTCAGCTATAAATTAAGCGGGGCTTCAACCCTGTTGGGGGGAACATTTTTTACATACAGAAAACCAAGATCCAAACCAACTTTGTCCAAAGAATTCAAAAGGGAGGGAATTCATACCAGAAACACTGAGAGAAAATAGAGAAAAAACTAATTCAAGGCCTTACTAATACTCATTCACAACTTGCTTCCTACAGAACTTCAAGCCTGCTCCATATTCAACCTTCAATTCTTGACCATTGCTAAGTCTTTAGAACCTCACCTTATCACCATGTTTCTCTGCCCTGAAAACTGTGGAACTCTTTTGCTCAAACTCACAAAATTCCGCCCAAAACTCTGCTAAAAATAAAAAGAATTAACTGAAGAAGTGAAAAACACAAGAATGGGGGGTTGAATTGAAACATAAAAATCAAAAGCAATAGACACGATGATTTTTATCCTGGTTCGCTTGATTTCAAACTACTCCAGTCCACCCGCCAAGGTGATTTCGCCTCTCTCCAAGGAGGACTTAATTCACTAATCAAACTGATTACAATTCTACTTCAACAATTGCCAAAGTCTTCTTGAGTACAACCACAACCCGGTTTATCTCAAGGAAATTCACTGATCAAAAGAAGAAATTCACTGTGTACTATATGTTTTTCGTTACAAAAACTGTATAACTACCGTGATGTATTACACGAATTTGGAGTATAGTATGAATATAAATTTTGCAGCGTTTTGAGGTCGTATTGAGCAGATGTGTGAAATCGTGAACGATTTGGCCTTTGAGCTTGTTTATATAGGCGTGGCAATCTGTGAAAATGGAAACATGATAATTAGCACTTAATGCACTTTCCATAATGAGAAGATCCTTGTCTGATTGTAGCCATTGTAAATAATACTGCCATGATGGAAAAGTAACACTTCAGAACTTGAGGATTCTTGCTTGCTGCTTTGCTTCAGATCTTGGGAAGTCAGAAACATAATGTTCTATTTACACGTTAGACTTCCGTTCATAATAAAGATGTCTTTCTCTTTAGTGCAAATTCTTATCTTCATTCTTCAGAACATTCTGATAACAGTCTGCGAACTCAACTTGAATACCTTTGAAGCTTAACTTCTGATGCAGTTCCGTCAGAACTTCTGTACAACATAGAAAACAAATTTAGAGTGCATATTTGTTCTTTGTGTTTGTTATCATAAAAACTCTTATGAGGGTTGTAGAATCAAACTATGTTCTAACAATCTCCCCATTTTTTATGATGACAAAAACTAGGATTTTTCAATAAAATTATACAGAACAAAAAGCTTAAGAGAGTCTCCCCCTGAGTTGAGTACTTAGATAGAGATGAAATACTTCCCTATAGTTTCTTCTCATCAGAGCTTTTGATGCACCTCCTTCTGTATTTATCAGAATGTGTTCCTGTTTATGCTTTCAAAAAAAAATAAGAAGTTAAGATATTCATAATGTTTGAGACTTTGTCCCGGTAAACTGTTATTGAAAATATCTTACGTTCTCCCCCCTTTTTGTCAAGAATAAAAAAATATATAATCACAAATTATCAGAGTCAAAAATGATGATTTGTATTAAAAACAGATTGCAATGACATCTTTCAGAAACAGAGAAGATAAGATGAATAATACAGAAAACAAGTTAAAAAATCTAAGATGGAGGAAGAAGTCGTGTGAACAACGCTTCCAGCAAGCTCTTAATTTGAGTGCTTGATTCTTCTTGCTTTCCCAGCATATCCTTGATTTCTTTGGTTGTGTCTTCTTGCTTATCCAATATATCCTTGATTTCTTTGTTTGTGTCTTCTTGCTTATCTAATCTTGCATGGATTATAGAATTCTCCTTCTTCAGCTCTTCTAGAGTTTGCATGACCAGAGATGTAGTTGGTGTTTCTTAAGAAGTTACACATCTTTCAGAACACTTTGCAACATCTTCTGATTCAGTTGCTTCTTCAGTTGCATTTTCCTTTTCTTAAACAGTGTCCAGAGGGTGACTATCAGAACATGGTTCAGTAGCTTCTGAAGGTTGGTGCTCTTTCAAGGGAGCATTATCCAGCAGAAGAATTCCTTTCTTATCCTAGTGACTCAGAACTTGGTCTTTGAAAGCTTTCAGCTGATCACTAAATTTCTGCTGAGCCATTTCATAACTTAATTCTTTCAGCCTCTAGGATTCAGAGTTGAACCATTTTCTGAATCGATCCCAAAGAGAATCAGAAGCAGCAGCATTTGAAGTCTCTAGACTTGCTTGCTTCAAAGAATTAACCCATTCATGTATTTCTGTTTCAAGAATCAGCAAGTACTTACCAATATTTATTTTGGTTATGGTTGGTTTAGGTTTGGGAATGGCAATTTTATTAGTGGTTGAAGCTAGGTGGTCCAGCGCATCTAAATCAATAACTGTTTTGAAATGATTAGCTGGACGGTTAATGGGAGAGGGAGTAGGAGAATCAGAAATTAGGATTTGTGAGCGAGGGGTGTTTGGTGGTGTGGAATGATATGGTGAAGGTATTTCTGGAATATCAAGTATGGAGAGAGGTTGATGAACCATAAGAGGTTCTGTTATTCCAGGAATAGGGGTAGTGGTATCAGAGTCTGTAAAAGAGTCTTCTGATTGGTTTACGGTAGCGTGTTGATTTTCTGGTTTAGGGGTTTCAGAGTTTGGATTTTCAGTTTGGGGAGTGTGATGGTTTTCATTTTTTGGTTGAGGAGAGTTGAGATTTTGATGTTCTGTTTGTGGAGAATAAAGGTTTGGATTTTCTTGGGTAGGTCTTTGAAAGTCTTGATCAAATAGTTCAATATCAGAAAGAACTCTAGCAAGTTCTGGCTAATTTTGTTCTAGATTTTGATTGGGAGAATGAGGTTCGTTAAGGAAACTGCCAAGGGTTACAGAAGGATCAAATTCTATGTCAAAGTCCTCAAAAGTTTGAGGGGAGGGACCTTCTGTTTGTTGAGGGGAAATGGTTTCAGATGTTGGATAAACTATAGATTCTACAACAGAAACAAAAGATATGTTACCTTTCTTTTTAGCAACTTTGGGTGTCCTCTGAGAGGATCCTTCTCCTGCTGCCTTTCTCTTTCTGGATTTCTTCAGCACAACATCTGGATCTGGCTTGTGCAGATCATAAATGTTGAGTTCTGGAATAGTTCCATCTTCCTTAAAAGCTTCAAGGTATCTGGCCATAATCTCTGGAGAAGCATCCATCTCAGAAAATAATGGAAAATCTTTCAGAGGGATTCTCCTAGATGTGATGACTTCGTGAGTAGCAACCGTTGGTTCCTTCTTAATGCTTTCAATAATCTTCATTTTCTTCAGATTCTTGGCATTAAGTGGTTTACCAGCACATACCTCCAGACTGCTGATCTGATGAGCCTCTGTCAGATGCTCTATCAGTCTGTTCTAAGTCAAAATGTCAGAAATCAATCTTCCCAGAGGAATCCAATCCCTCTTTGTCCTTTCTTCTTCCCTTGTTTCTTTCATGCTTGTTCTCAGATGATTGAAGAGCAAGCGTGGAAGATTTATTTTGGTCTTCTTTGAAATGAAATAAAACAGAAACTGTTGATCAATGTTAATGTAGTCAGGAGAGCTTGTTGGCTTCCTATGATTTATACATCCTAGAATAATCCAGGCCCAGATTCTGTAATAATCCTTCAAGTCTCTTATCTTGCTGGATGGCTGTCCAGAAGTGAAAATGACTCTAGCAATAGATTTTAGGTCAGAACACTTGTCAGCCATGTCAATGCACCTAACTCCGCCGCCATTGTACCCAATCAGTTTTCCAATCAAGTCTTCTGTAATCACGATCTTCTTCCCTATTACGTATGATGTAACCTGATAATTGGATGAAGTAGCATGAATCCAGAATTCCTTAACAAGGATGGGGAATACTGGACCTAACAAACGATAAAAGTATCTATTCCAGCCTTAAGTCGTTACATCTTCATACAAATCAAAACCATTTTCCCTTAAGCTCTCAAAATCAACGATTAACTCACATAGAACTTCAAGATTATCGATCGGAGTGAGCAACGTTCTTATGGGTTCCTCATACTTTTCAGCTGTTGAAGAAGAACCAGGAGCACTGTGGATATTTTTAATGCTTGATGAGGATGCCATTATTCACACAGTTGTTTTTGAAATTTATGAGAAAAGGGTTTTTGAAATACGAGAGCAAGAGAAAATAATGGATGCAAGAAGAAGTGAATGAAATAGTGATTGTGTATTTATAAGCGGTTTTGAAAACTTAATCAGTAAGAAAGAGAAAATAAGTAATGATTATACTGTAATTATGAAACCTGAAATTGGGGGATTGCGTGTAGATACTGAATAGTTACCATTGTCATGTGTCTCAATGCATCCAATCAGAGCCTTAGACCCTTAAGAATTTGAATGCGTGTTCAGCCTCAGAAGGTAGCTTGTGAGAGGATGACAGATGTTTAATGGTGTGAACTGCACGCCTCTATCTTGAAATGAAAGGTTCAGATCTTCTTAGATAGATTCTTAAGCAATTGTACTCCTAACTTTTGAATACAAGTTGATCAGGTGTTCACAGAAAAAAATATAAAGTTCTGAGGGTTATATAGAATATGTAAATAAAACTTCTTATTCTGGACATAATTTAATGTTGAGATGTTTCAAAATGAAATTAAACCTATCTTCAGAAAGGGGTTTTGTAAAAATATCATCCCATTGATGGTATGTATCAATAAATTTTAAAGTAAGAATACCTTTCTGAATATAGTCCCTAATAAAATGATGTTTTATTTCTATATGCTTAGCCCTAGAATGTCGAATTGGATTTCTAGACAAACATATTGCAGAAAAATTATCACAGAAAATAGGGATGTTACTCTCAAATATGTTGAAGTCTTCAAGCTGACTTTTCATCCAGAGCATCTGTGTGCTACATCCAGCAGCTGCAATGTATTCAGCTTCTGTTGTTGACAATGCAATTATGGACTGCCTCTTGCTGGTCCATGAGATCAGATTATCTCCCAAAAACTAGCAGCTTCCAGAAGTGCTTTTTCGTTATACTATGTCTCCAGCAAAATCAGCATCACAGTATCCTACTAAATTGTATTCATTGGTTTTTCTATAAACAAACCCATGTTAGTAGTACCTTTCAGATACTTGAAAATTCACTTAACTGCTGTTAAGTGAGATTCTCTAGGATTTGATTAGAATCTAGCACATAAACATACACTGTATAAAATGCCAGGCCTTGAAGCAGTCAGATAAAGGAGATAACAAATCATACCTTTGTAGATCTTATCCTCTACCTTTTTACTTACCTCTTCCTTTTCCAGAATGCACGTGAGATGCATTAGAGTCTTTGATGGCTTACATTCTGAGAGGTCAAATTTCTTCAGTAGTTCTCTGACACATTTGCTCTGGTGAATGTAAGTTCCTTATGGAGTTTGGTTAATCTGAATGCCTAGAAAGAATTTAAGTTCTCCCATCAAGCTCATCTCAAATTCTGCCTACATAGACTTAGCAAAGTATCTTCCCAGAGAAGGTTTAGTAGATTAAAATATAATATTATCTACATAAATCTGACAAACTAAAATGTCATTCTTAAATGTCTTACAAAACAAGGTTGTGTCCACTTTCCCTCTGGTGAATTCCTTTTCTAACAGAAAGTTACTTAGTCTTTCATACCAAGCTCTGGGAGCTTGTTTCAGACCATAAAGTGACTTCTTTAGTTTGAAAACATATTCTGGGTGTTTGGAATTTTCAAACCCGGGGGGTTGGTGCACATATACCTCTTCATCAAGGTACCCATTTAAGAATGCACTTTTTACATCCATCTGATACAGAGTGATGCCATTATTTACAACAAAAGAGATTAAGAGTATGATAGATTCTAACCTGGTGACTGGAGCAAAGGTTTCTGTATATTTTATCCCCTCTTGGTGACTATAACCTTGTGCAACAGTCGTGCCTTGTTTCTGATGACTTCTCCTTGCTCATTCAGTTTGTTTCTGAACACCCACTTTGTTCCAATAACGTTGAATCCTTTTAGTTTAGGAACCAGATCCCATACGTCATTTTTGGTGAATTAGTTTAACCCCTCCTGCATTGCCAGAATCCAGTTGTTGTCCAGAAGAGCTTCATCAATTGTTGTTGGTTCAATCAAAGATACCAATCCCATGAGGGATTCTTCATAATTTCTGAATGTTGATCTTGTTCTGATTGGATCATCCTTCTTTCCCATAATTTTATCTTCAGGGTGAGCTATGCTTCTTCTGGATATTCTTTTCTGGAGTTGTTCAACAGAAGTTGTTGGAGTGCTTGTAACATTTCCTTCTGAAGTTGTTGGAGCGTCTCTATTGGGAAATTCTGATGAATTGCCTTAAGCACCTGTGAATTCAACTTCTATATCTGCGAAAGATTCATTCTGCTTTGACTTTTGAGGGCCAAGCTTATCATCAAATCTAACAATGATTGACTCCTCTACAATATGTGTTTCTGTATTGTATACTTTGTACCCTCTTGAGCGTTCAGAATATCCTAACATAATACACTTATGTGCTTTAGAGTCAAACTTGTCCATATGTTCTTTAGTGTTCAGAATAAAACAGGTACATCAAAAAGGATGGAAATAAGAAATGTTGGGCTTTCTGTTCTTCCACAATTCATATGGAGTCATTTCCATAATAGGTCTTATAGAGATCCTATTCTGAATGTAACGTGCTGTGTTAATTGCTTCTGCCCAGAAGATCTTAGCAATGTTAGTCTCCTTGATCATGGTCCCGGCCATTTCTTGCAATGTTCTGTTCTTTCGTTCTACAACTCTATTTTGTTGGGGAGTTCTAGGACAAGAGAAATCATGAGAAATGCCTTTTTCATTAAAAAATATTTCAAATTTTTTGTTTTCAAATTCTCCACCATGATCACTTCTGACTTTGATAATTCTAAGATCCTTTTCATTCTGAACTTGGTTACAGAAAGCAACAAACACAAAATGTGAATCGTCCTTGTGTCTTAAGAACTTTACCCATGTCCATCTACTATAGTCATCTACGATCACTAACCCATACTTATTTCCACTAACAGATGCAGTTTTCACGGGTCCAAATAAATCTATGTGCAGAATTTCTAATGGCCTAGAGGTAGAAACAACATTTTTAGCTTTAAAAGCAGGTTTTGCAAATTTGCCTTTCTGACATGCTTCACACAGAGCATCTGAGCTGAACTTCAGATTAGGAAGTCCTTTGACCAGATTGAGTTTATTAATCTGAGATATTCTTCTCATACTAACATGCCCCAATCTTTTGTGCCAGACCTATTGCTCGTTGTTAACAGAAAGAAGACATTTTACATTCTGACTCTTTAGTTCAGAAATTTTATCTTATAAATGTTGTTTTTCCTCTTTCCATTAAACACGATAGTTTCATCTTTCTGACTAACAGATTTGCATGAATTTTGATTAAAGATTATATCATAACCGTTATCACTTAATTGACTTATGGATAACAGGTTATGCATTAATCCATCAACTAACAACACATTATTAATAGAATGGAGATTACCATTACCTGTTGTTCCAGAGCCAATGATCTTCCCTCTTTGATTGCCTCCAAAATCCCACCTAACCTCCAGGTTTAAGTTCCAGGCTTTGGAACATATGCTATCTTCCCGTTATGTGTCGAGAGCATCCAGAGTCCAGGTACCATGACTGGTGTTTTAGCCTTGCTGCTAATGATATCTTCTACATATATAATTTTGTCCTTAGGTACCCATATCTTTTTGGGTCCTTGTTTGTTTGTTTGACCAAAATTCTATTTGAATTTTGGTTTGGCATAATAATCATTGCTAGTGTATTTCAGATCATGTGTGTGCCCATAAGTGAAGTGAGATTTTAATGGTGTACGTTTAATTACTAAGTCCATGACTTTCTTAGGTGGAGATACCTTACCTTGGTATCCTATTCCTTTTCTTCCATTTCTGCTAACTCCATAGATCATTGAAGCCATCTTGCTTATATCTATGTTTTTAGCCAGGAACTTCTGAAAGCTATGATCATATTATTTTATGATCTTATCAGCATTACTGGGAGCCTCTGATATTATTTCCTTCTGAGAGTTTTGTAAATTATTTTCTAGTTTTGAAATCTTTTATTTTAACTCAGAATTTTCTAATCTAAGACTCTCAGTTTCTTCAGAGTCAGAAACAAGATCCTTTTTCAGGTTCTTGAATTTGACTCTGAGTTTCTGATACCTTTCCAGAATTTCACTCAGACTTTCTCCTAGTTCAGCTTTGGTAAAATTAATAGTAAAGTCAGGAAATACCTCTTATGTGTCTGATTCTGAGTCTGACCCAGATGCTTCGCTGTCTTCTGTCACATTTTCCATAAGAGCAATGTTTTCTCTTTCATCATCTGACTCTGTGTATGCGTCAGAAGTATCTGAATCATTCCATGTTGCCATGAGACTTTTCTTCTTCTCCTTGAAGAACTTCTTTTTAGGCTTCTCCTTCTGAAGCCTTAGACAATCACTTTTGTAGTGCCCTTGTTCATTTCACTCATAGAAGATGATGTCCCTGTTGCTTGACTTTCTATGACCAGAAGAAGCTTCAAACCTTCTGTGTCTAGAGGAGGGCTCAGACTTTATGTATTCAGAGGAGGATTCATTCTGATTCCCTGATCTTCTAGAGTTTCTAAATTTTCTTTGCCTCTGCTTCCACAGCTGATTGACTCTTCTGGAGAGAAGAGACAATTCGTCTTCTTCTGATGAGGATCCATCAGAGGTTTCTTCCACAACCTGCAAAACTTTCGAATCAATTTTTTTGTTAGATTTTAATGCTAAAGGCTTGCCTTTCTCCTGAGGCTCGTCATCTTCTAGCTTTATCTCATGGCTTCTGAGGGAGCTAACAAGTTCCTCCAGAGATATCTTGTTGAGATCTTTTGCCAGCTTGAGAGCAGTGACCATTGGCCCCCATTGCTTTGATAAACTTCTGATGATCTTCTTTACGTGATCAGCAGTAGAATATCCTTTGTCAAGAACTCTCAACCCAGCAACAAGAATCTGGAATCTTGAGAACATTGCTTTAATTAATTCACTTTCTTCCATCTTGAAGGCTTCATATTTCTGAAAGAGAGCAAGGGCCTTGGTTTCTTTAACTTGTATGTTGCCTTCATGCGTCATTCTCAGAGAGTCAAACATGTTTTTGGCTGTCTCTCTGTTTGAGATCTTCTCATACTCTGAAGATGAGATGGCACTAAGAAGAATTGTTATGGCCTTATGATGGTTTCTGAAGTCACGCTTTTGTTGGTCAGACATTCTTTTTCTATCTATCTTCTGACCACTTTCATCCATGGGATGCATGTATCCATCAATTACCATATCCCATAAGTCAGCATCATGAGCCAGAAAGAAGCTCTCAATTCTATCTTTCCAGTAGTAAAAATTTTCTCCATCAAAGACTGGAGTTTTGTCGATGATTTTGTCCTTATCATCATGATAATCATTGTTGATATTCTGACTTGGTCCCACCATAGTGTTTTTCTTAAGCTTGGATCTTGTACTGATACGGTTAAGTGTGTGAACTCAGAACCAGGCGCTCTGATGCCAATTGAAGAAGTGAAAAACACAAGAAGGAGGGGTTGAATTGAAACTTAAAAATCAAAAGAAATAGACACGATGATTTTTATCCTAGTTCGCTTGATCTCAAACAACTCCAGTCCACCCGCCAAGGTGATTTTGCCTCTCTCCAACGAGGACTTAATTCACTAATCAAACTGATTACAATTCTACTTCGACAACTTCCAAAGTCTTCTTGAGTAAAACCACAACCCGGTTTATCTCAAGGAAGTTCACTGATCAAAAGAAGAAATTCACTATGTACTATATGTTTTTTGTTACAAAAATTGTGTCACTACTGTGATGTATTACACGAATTTGGAGTATAGTATGAATATAAATTTTGTAGCGTTTTGAGATTGTATTAAGCAGTTGTGTGAAATCATGAACGATTTGGCCTTTGAGCTTGTTTATATAGGCGTGGCAATCTGTGCAAATGGAAACATGATAATTAGAACTTAATGCACTTTCCATAATGAGAAGATCCTTGTCTGATTGTAGCCATTGTAAATGATATTGCCTTGATGTAAAAGTAATGCTTCAGAACTTGAGGATTCTTGCTTGCTACTTTGCTTCATATCTTGGGAAGTCAGAAACATAATGTTTTGTTTGTATGTTAGACTTCCGTTCATATTCAAGATGTCTTTCTCTTTAGCACAAATTCTGATCTTCAATCTTCAGAACATTCTGATAACAGTTTGTGAACTCAGCTTGAACACCTTTGAAGCTTAACTTCTGATGCAGTTCCTTCAGAACTTCTATACAATATAAAACAAAAATTTATAGTGCATATTTATTCTTTGTGTTTGTTATCATCAAAACTCTTATGAGGGTTGTAGAATCAAACTATGTTCTAACATCAACCTCCATCACTCCTCACTAATACTCCTTCGTCCATCTTTTACTCCACAAATCCAAACCTCTCTCTACACTTGCAACTGAGCAGCAATTCCACACACCCAAATCTTCAATATCCCTCCCTGCATCACCATCAACATAGCTCAAAGCTTGACTGCAGAACCACCAACTTCTTGACATCTCACTCCTCCATGCCCCATTAGTTAAAATACACCACCCTCTGTCCCCACCTCAACAAACACAGACACTTCTCATCGAACCTGACAAAAACTCTTCCAACCTTCATCAACACATCAGCAACTTAACAAACAAACTTTAACAATGCACCATAACTACATGATAACCACAACAATAACAACAACACACACGCGACAGAAAACACATCAGAGACCTAAAAGAAGAAAAATTGAAGAAGTGAGAAGAGGAAGTTCAAAGCAAGGAACAAAAGTGGATACTTGGATTTCTGAGAGTTTCTCTGGTTTTCTCATCGGCATCATGATTAAAGAACCATCTATTTTTCTCCCGTAGGTAAGTCATATTGAACTTCATCTCAACTTTTCTTCATTACTTTCTCTTGTCTCCCGACGCGGGTCTATCAAGGTTGGCATTGAAGGCGAAAGGAAAGAGAGAGGGAACTAAGTTGAGCTGGAGAAGAGATGAGGATGGTGAAGTTATGATTGTGTCGTGTCTACGGCGGAACGACGAAGGTGATGACGGTGACAAATTAGGGAGGACGAAATTGGTTACGGCACACACACACACACACACACACACACACACACACACACACACACACACACACAGAGAGAGAGAGAGAGAGAGAGAGAGAGAGAGAGAGAGAGGGGAAAGGTGTATGAGTTCTAACAGAGAGAAGATAGGGTTTGTTCTTGAGGCCATAAGAAAATTGTGTGATAGAAGAGAGGGTTTATTCTAATTTGAGTTTTTTTTAATTTAATTGAGTTTATTGGAAAAGTTATTTGAATTAATGATATACCCTTCCCCTTCCCAATAGGTCAAACGACGCCCCTTTCTTTAGATTAGGTTTTTTTCAAAATCCTTCATCTTTTCTAACGGATCTGGGTTGGGCTTAAGTTGTAAGCCCAACTTAAGTAACTTTTATCCTCTTATCTTAATTGAAGCATAGATACAACAGAAAAATGAATATGGTGTAGTGGTTAGAGTGTGAGTTTGGTATGCGTGTGGTCCTGGGTTCGAGAGTCGTTGGAACATTTTCTGCCACTATTCTGCATTTTACCTCCACTTAAGCCCAATATGTTGTTTCTCTTCATCACTCAACCTAATGAATTAATACATACACCTCAATTTGCTACTCATCTCAGGCCCATAGTTTGTAGTTTAGTTGATCTTGTTTGTAATCATGAGCCAATCTATTTTATTCTTGCTTAAGCCCATTCCAAATTGTTGCTCTCACCCAATTTTATGTTTCACACCTCTTTCTATAATTAATTTAATTTAGATTAAAATTAGTTTAATTTAGATTTAAATTAATAATTGTATAATTAATCTAGTTTAGATCTAATTTAGTAACTTTAGAATGTTAATTTATTTTAGATTTAATTTAATAATTTTAGAATTTTAAGTTAGTAATTTTAGAATTTTAATTTAGTTTTAGTTAGTAATTTTAATATTTTATTTAGTTTAGTTAGAAACTTTAGAATTTAAATTTAGTTTACTTAGTAACCTTAGAATTTTAAATTAGTTTAGACAACTCTTTAATTACATTTTTCTTCTGTTCATCATTATTCTTTGTCTGTTTATTTGTTTTTTTTATAGTTTATATTGCCATTATTTTCCTTGTTTGTTTCTTTAGGATTTTTAATTATTTATGCTTTGATTCTTGCTTGATTATTAGACCTACTTGCTTATGATTAAATCTAAGGGAAATGATTAATTTTGTTGACTTCATGTCATTGAATATATCTAGTACGATTGTGCGAAACCCCTTCATAAATTTTTTAGTTCTGCTAATCTAAAGACAAATCTCCTAAAAAACTCCATTTTCAAACTTACACTCTTTTAAGATAAAACTCCGACACTAGGTCGCCGCATCTTCAAAATCTCATCCCCACACTCATTTAGCAGACAAATCAATTTTAACCAAAAAACAAATATTTCAAAAGGTTCATATATGATACTATAGATACATAGGGTGCTAGTACCTTCCCTTTGTATAACCAACCCCCGAACCTCCGATCTCTTCCAAATGCATTGTATTTTTCTTTACTTTTAGTATTATTCATACTTTGTATATTTATGCGTTTTATTTTTGCACTTTTCCCTTGGAAATAATAAAGCGCAGTGGCGACTCTTGATTTTGCGAGTCAAGTTAATTAATAGCTTGATCTCTGATTTTCACTGCTACACTTCCATTGGGGAAAGTAACAACAAGAGGCCTTCGACGCAATCAAAGAATATTTAACAAGGCCTCCTATTTTATTCCCACCTAGTCAAAATAAGAACATGAGATTATACATAGCTACATATGATTTTACAATAGGGAGCATGTTAGCCCAAGAGGATGATAATGGAGTTGAAAGACCCATATATTATCTTAGTCGAGTATTAATAGATGCAGAAACTAGGTATAGCATGATAGAAAAATTATGCATGTGTTTGTATTACTCATGTATTAAACTTAAGCAATATATTAAACCAGTTGATGTTTATGTTTCGCCTCATTGTGATGTCATTAAACATGTTTTTTCCAAACCAATTTTGCATAGTCGAATTGGAAAATGGGCAATAGCCTTGATTGAGTTTTTGTTGTTTTACATGCCTTTGAAGGCCATGAAAGGCCAAATCGTGGCAGACTTCATAGTCGATCACGCAGTAGTCAAACCATCGGTGAATCGGATAGACACTGACCCTTGGAAATTATACTTCGACATGTCAAGCCATAAGAATTTATCTCTCTAAAATGGGTACCAACAAAATTTAAATGTAGGGTAGATGGAAAATGCTTTAACAACAAAGTAGAGTATGAAGCTTTTATCACTATGCTTATACTTTTGAAAGACTTAGGTGCAAAGAGGGTCAAAATCAAAGGTGACTTAGAGTTAGTGATTAAGAAAATCACTCGAGAGTATAAGTGCATCAAAGAACACTTATTTTTGTATTTCGCGGTGGTTAATAAATTGTTGGAATACTTCGAGGTTGTAAGCATTAAATGTTCCCAGATTAGAAAATCAAGTAGTTAATGATTTGGCACAAATTGCCTTTAGGTACAAGGTATCAACCGACAAGCTGAGGAGTTTTGTCGAGGTAAACAAGAAGGTAATTTCAACACCATCATCAACACTGTCAAACCCAAAAGTTTGGGGAGATGATTTGGAAGATTTGGAAATTTTTGACAATTTTGAAGAAAATTTTAAAGTTTTTGCCATTGAAAATTTGTCAGACATAGACTGGCGAAAGCAAATTGTGAATTATTTGGAAAATCCAGTTGGAAATGTTGATAGGAAAATAAAATACAAGGATTTGAGCTACATGTGCATGGGCAACAAATTGTTCAAGAAGACTCATGAAGGGGTTTTGTTCAAGTACTTAGGAGATACTGAAGCATATTTGGCAATGGTCGAAGTCCACAGTGGAGCCTATGGTGCCCACCAAGCCGGCATAAAATGAAATGGCTTCTATTCTGACAGGGTGTCTATTGGACAAGTATGTTGAAAGACTGTATTGAATTCTCTAAGGGATGTCTAGAATGACAAAAAATGTAGGTATTCTACATGTATCTGCAAGCGAGTTGCATACAATTGTTAAGACATGGCCGTTTCGAGGGTGGGCATATCATAGGAGAAATTCGACCAGCCTTGTCGAAACAACAAAAGTTCATCCTGCTGGGGATAGAATACTTCACCAAAAGGATAGAAGCAATATTGTTGGTCAATGTTGAGTAAGAAGCAATGATTGACTTTATTCAAAGGCATGTCATATATAGATTTGGAATTCCTGAGACAATCACTACAGACCAAGGGTCAGTTTTCATTGGGCGTAAGATGCAAGAGTTTGCATCTAAAATAGGTTTCAAGTTGGTAACATCCACGCCTTATTAGACTCAAGCCAATGGCCAGGTCGAAGCTACCAACAAAGTAATAATTGGGTTGATTAAGAAACACGTCTAAAAAACCCAAGAATTGGTATAAAACATTAGATCAAGTTTTATGGGCTAGTCGAACATCTCCCAAGGAGGCCACTGGGTCGATGCCTTTTCGATTAGAATTTGGACACAACGTGGTTCTGCTAGTTGAGATACACTTGCAATCAGTACGAGTACAACACCAACACGAACTTTCATCAGAACATTATTGGAATATGATGGTTTATGAAACAGTCGATATGGATGAAGAAAGGCTAGTTGCGTTGGATGTACTAGTTCGACAAAAAGAACAGGTTGCAAGGGCCTACAATAAAAAGGCTAAAATAAAAACGTTTGTAGTTGGAGACTATGTGTGGAAAGTTATTATTCCCATGGATTGAAGTGATAGAACTTTGGGGAAGCAGTCACCAAATCGGGAAGGGCCATTCTGAATATTGCAGGCGTTCACCAATAATGCATATGAGATCAAAGAGTTAGGCTTCGATCAAAGAATCTTGAAAGTAAACGGTAAATATTTGAAAAAATATAGACCTATGCTACAAGAGATTCAAATTACTACAAAATAAAGTATATCAAAATATCGTTGGCCAAAATGGATAAATGCCAAGATGGATATTAAAAATTCCCAAGGAGATTACATATTTAAAATCGAGTCTCAGCTAGAATGTGAACAACGAAGAAATTACAAAGGAAATCGGGAGTTAAGATCTTTCAAACGAGTTTTGTCGTAGATACCTTTATGGTCGAGCCGAGTCTTCTTAGCCACCAGGTGACTAATATTACCCCTGAGTTGAAGGACTTTTTCACCGTGGAGTATTACCTCAAGAGTTGATTGTTGTACTTCGTCAAGTGAAGGCCCGTCAGACGAATTTAATAAGGTTTTCTGAAGTTCGACGTTAATAATTTTGTGGTCCAGCAATTCAATATGATTTCGGTAGCTTAAGATTTCTTGATCAAAAGCAAAATGTTGTTCAAGGCGGGTCTTTCTCTTAGCCTCAAGATCATTAGACTTTTGCACACAAATTTCACTCAAGTCCCACTTAACTCTCATCTCATTTTCTTTGGTTTTAAGTTGGAGGTCGGTGTGTCGGCAGAATGAGAGATCTTTTGCAAGTTGGTTGAAGAAAGCCTCGAAGTCGATCAAGTATTGAGCCAAGGAATCAGGAATAGGATATTTGAAAATAGTGTCGAGAAGTTTAAAAATCTCAGGTTCCATGAAAGCTTCCTCCTTGACGAAAGCTAAAAAGTCACTCTCAAATCTCAGCGATGGATAGAGAGGTCGAGCCAGGGTTTGGTGAATCCATTTGCGTATGAAGAAGAAGGTGAATCTTCCTAAATGCTGCCATTAGATCTTGTTTCTTCAAAACTTCGATTTCGTTTTGGGTGACAGAGTCAAAGGATTGAGTGTCGTTCAAAACGTGACAGGTAGTCTTGGCAAATGTTGGACGATCAGACCTTGCAGTGTTATTACCAATAGGAGTAGTTCTAGTCGAATTCAGTTCGACATTGCCTGCGTAAGGAAACCCCCGGGAAGAAGTTAGCATAAAGAACAAGACTAGAAGAGAAAAAAGAAAAAGAGGAAGAAAAATACCTCTAAGTTTGGTTGCACAACATTGTACTCCGGTAGGACAGAGTCGACAAATAAGGTGGATGTCGTTCTCTATACCATTTTGTGAGAAGAACCTTGGGCGTTTTGACTGGTGAAGGGCGTTCCCATTCCTGAGAGATCGATGATGCAATGGGTTCTCGAGTCTCTAGGGCATTAAAGGCATTGGTAATCCTTTGAAGAAAGTTGGGTATAGAGAAGTATTTCTCTAGGTATTTAGGCCACCACTGGTCGAACAACTTTGAAGTAAAAAAGGAGTGTTCAAAGTTAAATATTGGAAGTTCAAGATTTTGAGCTGCCCGGTGGAATTTGAGTTAAGCCTGATACTCCTCAGTAGTGAGTTGTCTTCCAACCCAGACAATGTCGGCATGGCGGTAGAACAAAGACGAAGGCAACATTTGACTAAGGCCTAGCTGTCGAGATACTAAGTTGGGTTGGTAACTCATGAAACCATATCCTTAGAGCCAACATTAATGCGACAAAGAAGCGCGGTGGGTGTTATAAAGGCCCTCCAAATTACATTTGTACGAGCAACATTTTGAGAAGTGTTAAGAAAAGGTTCTCGAAACTAGTCTGGACCAAATCGTTGCTCCACAAAAGGGGCCATGGATGAGATAAATGTCTTGGTTTCGAAGAACATATTGATGTACTTCATGAAAATGAATCAATCAAGCTTGTGGGGGTGAATGGTCAAGGATAGCCTCATGCCTTTGATGGCTCTAACTTTATTAGACACGAAATTATTTCAGGAATAGGATAACTCAGTTGAGATTCGAGTGTGGCATTCAGCCAATGTTGCAGAAGACAAAGAGGTCCTGAGAGGGTGAAGCCATTTTCATGATAGGGAAGTTCCTTCAGCTGAGTAGAAGCATTGCCTAAAGTTTGGTAGAGAATCTCCAACAAAAGCTTGCCCAGCGAGATGTTTTGTCCCTCATGAAGTTGAATCGCCAGAGGTATGAAATCATGAACTATTGTTAAAGGTCTTGTGCAAAATAAGAAATGGGAGAGCCAAAGATGGTGATCAGTAATATAACAGGTGAAATCCAGATGGTCAAAGCAAAATGTATGTTCGTCGACTCAGTTAGGTTGAAAGTTATACTCAGCGGGGAAAGCCCAGTGATGGTTACCACATCAAACAAAGTAGGTGTCAACATCCCACAGGGAAGTTGGAAATTATTAGTCGAACTTTCCCAAAAGAAAAGTGAAGCAATAATAAAGTTGGGATCGATTATATGGACGCTCCATAAAATTTGAATTGCGTTGAAAATACCAAACTTTTTCCACTGAGAGCTTCGTTTCCCCTGAACTTTATCGAGCCAAGCAAGATACGTCGTATCACCTGGCATAGGTATGGAGGTGAATATTGTGGCATTAGAGGCCATAAACCTAACATTAATGGGTTTTGTATGGTTGAAAGCAGAAGGGATAATATGGATAAAATAAGGAAAAGACTGATTGATAGTCTTAGGATGCGTTTCTTGGGATGGATAAGGCCCATGGAATGCGAAGAGTTTCTTTGCAACAATAAAAGGTATAAGCATTTGGTGTTTTTATGCCTCAATCTTAGATTTCACTTTAGAGGAGGGCTCTGGGATGAAGTTCAAACTGTTTCGCAGAAATAGAGAAAGCTATGGGGTTATTACCAGTGTTAAAAGGAGCATTGGATGGAACGATCATTATGGAAATGAAGTAAGTTTCCTTAAGATTTTCAGAAACTACAAAGTTTGGAAAACTGAAGCAGAGGGAGAGAAGAAAGGAACTAAGAGTTTTTGAAAGTCTATTTAAAGAGAAATTAAAGTCATTAAAAGTGAAACAAATGTCACTCAAATGGCCTGAGCAAGCCAAGAAGTGGAAGAGTTAGTGGGGTTCGTTGGAAAACCCACGCCTTAAAACCTAGTAGTAATCATGAGAAGTGATTGATTGATATGAGAAACGGTTGCACAGAAGGGAGTCATGATTACACATGACGTCATTTTTGACATGCGTTCGAAAACTTGAAAGAGAAAATGCCAAAGTTCTCCCATCGATAGGGGCTCCATCGAACATGACATTTTGGGGGGAAATTTGTTGACAAGTAATTTTCGACTAGGGGAACAAGCTTTTAAATTGTAGAGTCCTCTTTGGTTAGAATGGCACATGTCCACTATAAAGAAAAATAGGATGCGTCGACAGGTCAAAGAAGTATCAGCCAGAGATTCTAGTCGACAAAGGCACCAGGTTCAGAGACAGGCTCGATGGTATGTATGTGTCGACAGACAGCAACAAGTGGCGGCAAGAGCGGTTACCAACTCACAAGCCAATAAGAACGTGGAAACGTTGCAAAGCAGTTTTCTCTATGAAACCCAATGTGGTAGTAACCGTCGACGGTTACACTTTTAGATTTTCTATTTAAGCAAAAATTTGTATCTGTGTCAAAGGTTACATTTCTTCATATTTAGAGCATTACACTCAAATTACGTGCATCTAAGAGAGAAACGAGTTCAGGTTTAACAATGTATGAATGCTTCTACATTTAAATTCATAGCAACTTCCAATGTTCACATTTAAATTACAAGTCTTTTCATTTATTTCCTTTACTTTGCAATTGGCGTTTATTTTTTCTCTTTTATTCAATATCAACCAATTTCAATCCAAAAACATTTAAAACACTAAATCTAAGATTATTATAGTCGATCTTACAAATAACCTTTAAATAGTGATTATTCTTTAATAGTGATCGTTTTGAACACTTAAAGTTGTTCCTAATAATCATTGACGTAAAGTGTGGGAGATCGTTTGATTAACTCTAACATAAGATAAGTGTGTTATTTGACTGTGCGGTTTCATATTAAGGATTATTTTCGTCTAGTAATAAAGACTAAAATTCTTTAAAAATAAATAAATGAAGAGTTACGGATTTGAACATCGAGTTTCGGCACTATACAAATTGATGTTGATTTAATGGGACAATATTTTAGGATTGTGTTGTTATAATTTAGTCGATTTTATTGGACGGCCACGAACAAAAAAATGTTGTATAAATAATTGCCACAATTTCCATTTAACACATTAAGGGTCTGCTTGTCTGAAGAGAGTAAGATAAAAAGAAGTTGGGACAAGAAATTAAAGGAAGAAGTGTCAAATTAATCAATGCTGCTTGATTTGCAAAGAAAAGGGATAGAGACTAAAATTATGTGGGTCCCACATACAAATCTTTTCTCTTCTATTGTGCGAAGAAAAAATGAAATTTGTTGTCTTTTTCTATTATATTTTTTTTCTTTCTTCTCACAATCAAACACACTAAAAATACGTGCCTCCCTGTCTTATCTTGGAGTAAATGATTAATGGTGTCAGCATATCATGCAGAGTCCCTTATTTTTCAGCTACCAAAATAAAATGTTACCCCAATTTTGATTGCTCTAAAAATTAAATTATTGAATTGACAACGACCACTGTACCACGTAAGCTTCTTCTATTTATTTCTTGGCTTTATGTGACCACATAGTTAATTAGTGGTTAGAAGAAATGGGTTATTTAGGGCCACACATTGAATACATTCTTAATTAGATAAAAGGCCCATATATAATTATAATTTTTTAATTTATCTTAAAATAAAAAAAAGTAATTAAATTTAAATTTAATCGTTTGATTTTGGGTGGGTGGGATAGCTCGGGAGTGTTAGTCCAGAATTTAAGTCTAGAGTTCAAAATTTAATGTTTAACTTTTTTTTCATAAATATAAATTTTTATAAATGAATGAATTTCATAAATATTACTCTTGAACTGTCAAATCATATCCACAGAAGTATAAATTAATGAATTTCATAAATATGACTCTTGAACTGTCAAATCATATCCACAGAAGGTCCATCAAATTTTATCATTGAAACTAGGACCAGATGGTGAACCGTACTACCTATTCTCCAATTTTTTTTTTACAAAAAAATTTAATTTTTATTTCATTAATCAATACAAATGAGAATTACATTAATCACACTTCGTCTAGATTATAAATTGCTGTTTTTCTAATAAATGATAATCGGATTTGTTTGACGATTAACAAATTTCATTTCAAAGTTGAAATGAGAATCAATGAAAGAAATTTTTTATTAACATACACTCTTTTTATCAATTAAATTTCAATATATCACACATTTAATCAATATTTTCATTATATCATCTTTTCAAAAAAAAAAAATTGAAATTAGGAGGCTCCGGCCAATGGATGGGCGGATGGTCTTAAATTTATACAGCTTTCGCTCATTGCATTGGCGGAGCTGTTTAAATAACATTTTTTTTAAATATAATTTTAAAAATAAATTAAAATTACTATTAAATAAAAAATCAATATTAAAATCAATATTTAAAAATAAGTTTAAATTAAAATAAATGTTAATCATAGTAATAAATAAAAACGGTTCCGCCACATGTAATGGACGGAGGGTTTTATTATTTAAGTACGGTTATGCCAATGTAATGGGTGGAGGGTCTTGTTATTTTATTATTGCAGTACGGCTCCGCCCCTGCAATGGACGGAGGGCATTATTGATTTTATTATTTTATTATTTAAGTACGGTTCCGCCAGTGTAATGGACGGAAGCTTTCGTTATTTTATTATTTTTGTACGGCTCCGCCACTGTAATGGGCAGAGGGTTTTATTAATTTAAAAATTTTGCTGTGAACTATAAATATCGTTGATGTTGAATGATCCTAGCTACACTTAAATTATTTTTCTTTAGTTGTATCTTAAAAATATCTTCAACATCCGGAGAGTTTCCAACGTTTCCATATATGAAAAGAGATGCATAACTGATTTTTTCTCCAGTAAAGCCTCCAATGAAGATCAAATTGTTGAACACGCAGACATTTGAGCATCTGCATAAGCACTTGGAGGGATGGTTAGGGGAAGAAATTGCCCAAGGTGAAAAGAACCAGAAAATTGAGAGGCTAGTTACGGTGCCTGGCTTAAATGGACCACTCGTTCTTGGAGACTTGTTCACAACGACACATGTGTTCTTATGATGATGCTTCAACAAAAAGATATTGTGTTGCTGGTTGTAATATCCTAGAAATGCTTATGTCTTTGTTTGAACATGTTGATGTTGTTTAGGTTTAATGTTGTTGCTAAGTTCTACTATTCGTCTTAGTATTTTAATTTATGTGTTGTTTTTTCGAATTGTTATTTATATTAAATGCAGAAGTATTAGTGAAATGAAATATAATTTCTTGGCGTCATTATACATACAACTTTGCAGATTGATAACAAAATGAATAACTAATTATTACTAGTTCCTACATTGGGACATCGCGTTCGGTTGTGACCTGGAAGACGACACAATGTGCATTTTCTCTCCAACTTATCATATGCGTCCATTTCTGTTATAATACTGGTGCTCACGGGACGACCTTTCTTGTTCCTCCGCATAACTGGATTATGGCAAATTTGATCTCCCTCATAAGTGGGCCAATACTCATCGTATGGTAGAACTGGAAAGCTCGTGCTGTAAACCCCAAATAAGTTCGCCACCTTGTAAACGTCAGACAATAGAAGAAATGTGTCTTGGCGCACCACAGAACATGCAGCGATAACATGTGAACAAGGAACACGGTATGCTTGAAACTTTCCGCAGTCACACCATCCTTCCATTAGGTTGACCTTGTAACTCCCCAATGGCTTCCCCACACCGTGGTTAATTGTCTCCTTCACACTGAAAGTGTTATTATTATAGTCAAAAATGCTTACCTGATGCGTGGCGGATTTTGACGTCTCTTCTTTTATCACCTTCACGCACCGCTCTGTAAATGTTTGTCCAGGATTCAAAACTGCACTCCACTTTGCACCCCTTTCAGCAAAGAGTGTTCCCATCCTATAGACGAAAGTTGCAACCACTACGCTTACAACAAATTTTATATCTCTTCGTGTCAGAACATGTAACCCTGAAATCAACGACATGTTTCATATGATACCTGGATATCGCAAAGACACAGTCATATTTGTTTTTGAACTGGTTCCCAACAGCTATGTCATCCTCCAGCGGAAGACGAGGATTTTGGGGCCATTCAAATGATGATTCGTCTCCAGTTGTTCCCAGAGTGGTCATGTGGGCGGGTGGACAATAGACATTCTCAAGTGGAATGTGTTGTTCAGTTTCATTGATTGCATCCGCCTCGTCACGGCCACCGTCTTCGAATAAGGTAGTGAACAAATCATCAGCTTGTGACTTAGTCTCTTCTTCTTCGTCATCTTCGACAACGACTTCGTCGGGAATTATGGACACGGGCTCAACCTCATTGGGATTGGCCACTTGTGAGATTTGAGATTGTTAAGAAAGTTGAAATTTTATGTATAAATCTATCACATGTAACCCAGATAATTCATGATTTTAAAACATCATTTCCACATCATCATCATCTCGGATTTTCAATGGAACATATTTCACCTGGTTCACACCAAAATTAACAGCATTTCGATATATAATTTGTGAGACAGCTCCAGATTGCATCCTTGTTTGTATCCTCTCCCTCAAATATTTAAACTTCACATTTCTACTTAATTTGAACCGGCATATATCTGTATTTTCGAATATAATGCCCATATCATCAGAGATAAGGATCTCTCCATTGTAATGAGCATCCACTACATATTGAGGTGTTTGAAACATGATGATTTGTTAGTGAACAAGAGCTGAATTGTAGGAAAAAATTGTTTTTGAAATGGGTTGGGTTGATGAAAAATTGTAGGAAGAAGAACTGAATTTAAATGAAATATATTTTGTCTTTAATAAACATATTATAATAAATAAACGTAGGAATATTGACTGTTTAATGGTCAAACTGAAAAAATCAACCCATCCGCCCATTGCAGATGCAGTGGCATTAATGTGTGTAAAGGCTCCACCCAATGGGAAGGCGAAAGCATTGATGTGGGTATGGGCTCCGCCCATTGCTCCTGCGACATTGGCAGGTCAAATAACACGCTTCCGCCCATTAATTACGCGGATGGCAGACCAAAAAGTAACGTATCCGCCCAACGTATCAGCGGCGTGTCAGAAAATGCCAATGGTTCTGCCCATTGAGGATGTGGATTCTGTAAAGTTGTGCATGCAACACAATTTACGTACACAGCATGCATGGCAAAGTTATTACTCCCAACCATTTACTTGTTTCCATTAAATATTTTGCATAAAACCCTTCATTTTTTCTCTATAAATACTATTCGTTTTTTCATAATTTACATCATACTCAATCTTTATCTGTTCTTTCTCATCATAATTCTACACCAAACTCAATTTTCTATAATGTCCTTGTTAACTTATGGAGAGGAGCATCGAGGAACATTGTCAAACATACTCCAATATGTAAGTATTGAATATATTTACTTATAAAGTTTTTTAAATTTTTAGAATATACTTCTGACATTAACCATCTTCTAATATTAACTATTTTATTTTTTAGAATGAGAAAAAATTTAGGCCTCGTACACACTCGTATGTGCCCGTAGACGAAATGATCCGTCCATATCTGATGCAAGCGGGCTTTGGGCACGTTATCAACATAACGTCATATGGTGTTGATAGGAAATTTATTCTCGATTTATGTGAAAGATGGCGTCCGGAGACACACACATTCCATCTTCCTACCAGTGAATCCACAGTCACCCTTGAAGATGTCCACATGTTGATGGGTTTACGTGTAAATGATTTGGCAGTGAATGGGAGAACAAAAGTTGACTACTCCATAACTCAAGAACTCTTGGGTGAAGAATTTCCCGAAAGATCTAGAAAGGGACAATTCGTCAAAATTACTTGGCTCCGGGAAAAATATGATGCATTTGACTTGAACGAAGATTCCACCATATTACAAATTCATAAGAAAACTAGAATTTATATTTTATTGTTATTCGCTGGTTTATTATTTCCTGACACTAATGGTAACACAATACATCTAATGTATTTACCATTACTAGTTGACTTTAATAAAATAGGTAGATACAGTTGGGGATCTGCAATTTTATCGCATCTATACAGAAACCTCTGTAGATGCGCCAAAAAAGATGTTCATAATTTTGCTGGTTGTTCAACACTACTACAAGCTTGGGGATGGTCCAGGATGCCTAATCTAGCGCCTAGGAATCGTAATCCTTTTCACTTTCCGTACGCAACCAAGTAAGTTGTAACTACTCCTTTGTCTTAAACTTATTTACTATGTGAACAATATTTAAGTATTACATTTTTTTAGATGGTCTGCCTATGGGATGGATTACGAAAAGACTCCTCATCATTGTCCACCTGGATATCGGACTTTCATCGATCATTTTGAAGAAGCTGATGTAATATTCTTAACCATATTTTAAGTATTACATATTTTATATAGTTCGTTAAACTAATAACTGAATTTTTTAACAGTTTACATGGAGGCCCTATCTAGGACTTGATGATACCGATACGACCGATAGTCACGTGTGGAGTGCAAAAACATTTAGCATCTGTTTTACTATTGTTGAAATGCATCATTCTGATCGGGTAAAACTCCAATTTGGCATTAAGCAAGGCATACCGGATGCTCCACAATGCATGGAGGAGTATCACAAAAGTGTGGTGAACGACCAATGGGCATATAACAATTGGAAATATTGTTACAAACAGGAGCGTCGTCAATGGCATAACCGCGAAGATAAAGTCTTACAAGGAGATGTCATGTCAGAAGAATGTAAACCGAGTAAGGAATACATGGAATGGTATAAGTCTGTTACAAATTTGTATCTATCACCAAATAACTTGTTATATGACCCTCGTAATTTGCCAACATCTTCAAACGTCCAACACACCAGACCATCATCAAGCACTTACACCCAACAACCATTCTTGAGAAACCAAGAACCTTTCTTCCTAACACAACCATCTTTTACGCAACAACCTTTCTTCCCAACACAACCACCTTTTACCCCAAGTCAACAATACCATCAACAAAACCCTTCATTTAACCCCACCCAATGGGGAACCCAACAACAATATCCTTCATCTAACCCCACCCAATGGGGCACCCAACAACAATATCCTTCATCTAACCCCATCCGATAGGGCATCCAACAACAATATCCTCCATCTAACCCCACCCAATGGGGCACCCAACAACAATACTCACATCTTACCCAGTCAACATCAACCAGTCTACCACAAACATCATTAACACTACAAACCCCACATAATCCCAACTATCAGACACCCCAACAACAAATGCATATTCCCCGACCACAACAATTTACCTCCCAAGATTGTTACCAACCCTCAATAAATAGCCTAATGTCTTCTAATCCCATACCAAATTGGAATTGGGAGGGAACCAGATTAAGTTATGGCAATGCAGCCGAGACAGACTATACAAATGAGGACATGATTGAGGAATTTTTAATGGGCGGGTGTGACGCGGGACCTTCAACTCAACCATAAAATGAAGAAGGGAATCGCAGAACAGACCAACGTACTAGACGAGCACCTACTTGTGGAACTCACCAACGATTGACACGACCCGGTCAAAATCGACAGTAGATGTATGTTGGAATTATATAATTTAAAATGAAAAAAAATTAATTTATGTAATTTAGTGAAATTTTTGTTTATTTATAGTATATTTTGTTTAATTATAGTTTATTTTGTTTAATTATAATGTATTTTATTTAATTATAACAATTTAATTTAGAAAAAAAAAACACGGTTGCACTCATCCGCCCATCCAATGGGCGGACCCTCTCTAATATTTACAGCATCCGCGCAATGCTTCAGCAGATTGGGAAAAAAAATGCACTGCTTCGCCCATTTTATTGGCGGATGAGTTGTGGCAAAATAAATTTTGTTTGAAAAGAGGGTAGATTGGGATTATTGAATGTAGTAGATGGTATATTGGAATTTAGTTGGTAAAAAGGGTGTATGTGGATAAAAAATTCCAATGAAAGTCTTAATACAAGTTCTAATCATACTAAAGTTTTATTTGGTAAAACTTAGAATTACCCCTATAATTATTATGAATTATTTGTACAATTAATTGAGAGTCACTCTTAAATATAACTCAATTCAACTGCAATGAATAGCTTCCTGCAATAGCTTCTTTAATGTCAGAGTTGTTGTCTTAATTATTTATAAAATATCAATGTCTCTAGACACAATCTAATATTTTTGACTTACGACCACGCTAAATTTTCCCACAACTCAAAAACTGTTACCACATATAAGTTTTGGTCAGAATTTTCAAATTGTAGACATATATTTTGAAACATTGAATCCGGAGTGTAAAATTGTGATATTTCCTTCAATTGTCACAGTTATAAAATCACACTTATATTTTAGCCACGATTAACAAACTGTAGATAAAATATAGTCTATTCAAACCATGGATGTATATAAAACGTAGCCTATTCAAACTATATATATATATATATATATATATATATATATATATATATATATATATATATATATATATATATATATATATATATATATATATATATATATATATATATATATATATATATATATAACATGGTGTTGTACCCCAAAATTTGCCCTCCCATATTTCTCAATACATTTCAAGTGAGATCCTCAAATTGCTCAAGGAAGTCCAAGAGTTGACCAGACAAATTCTCTCCTAAGGCAGTCTACCTCAAATTAGGGTTTCATGTTGCATCAAGATAATTGAGTCCAAAGGGGTCTCAAATGCTCACCATTATCCTAAAATGTTCTCAAGATCATCCATGTCAAGTTTCAAGCTTTGTAGAGGAAGTTTGCTCAGTCAATTGCTCAAAGGCCTGAAAATCGACTATGCTAGGGCAAAAGTCATCTGTGGCCCACATACAGTCAAACTTTAAGATTTTTGGTAAACATCCTCATTTTGAAGTATTATTCATCATTTGATCAAAGGTTGATCATGATTCCTCAAGGATTGCTCACAATTCATCAAAACCCAAAAGTTGCTAAATTAGGGTTTTATAGGAAAAGTCAACTCAACTTTGACCAAGCATAAATTTCTCACACTTTATCAAGAATGACCCATACAAATCTAATTTTGAATAGAATGCAATTCCCTACAATTCATCTTCAGCTCCCAAGTTCAAAATATGCACTCACAAGAAGATATAAATTTGGACATTATAGGTCATTTTGAAAAGTCAACAAAAACACCTTTTTTGTCAAAGCTTCATACATGAACATGGAAGACTAAATTGAGATGAGACCAAAAGGGTTGCTTAGAGGACATCTCAACCTTTCTAAAAAGTACAAGAACACATCTCTGGGGTCAAAATTGAAGGAGTTATGCATTGGTGAAGTTGACCTTTTTTGCAAAATTGCCAAAAGTCAAATATGTCTCAAATTGCAATTTTTGACAAATGGGACCAACTTTTTATGCTTGTATTGAGGTTGTAACATGGTCCACGACCCATGATCTTTTCCACTTGCCTTTATTTTATTTTTGTCATTTATTTTGATTTTTATTTCAATTAAATCAAAATAAAATCATAAAAATATCAAAACTAATCAAAGCTTGAGATTTTGTGCATGTTTAGGTCTCTTATGCAGCTGGCAATGAAATCAAATCGTGCAAGGCTTGTTTGGACAGAAAAAGATTGAATTTTTCTTGTTTTGGAAATATTTGATGCAAGGGTGAATCAATGATCAAATCTTTATAATTGCAAGGATTTGGTGCAAACTTGTAACCCTAATGCACTCTATGATATATATTGAATAAATCCAAAGCAAAAGAACAAGGATTGGAGGCGTGAGAAGCTGAAAGAAAACTTGCAAAAACTCAACAAAAGTGGCAATCTGATTTCATAGTTCTAGGCTATCTCAAGCCTTCTCAGCTATCTCATTCGCTTGCTGGGCATCCAAGGATCCTATCCCAATCATCAACAAGCATTTTCGTGCCCAGATACGCAATGTAAGCACCTCACGACATCCCTACTTTTTTGAAATCACAATTCATAATTCTGGGATTGTTAGCATATGTTATGGGTATATTCTGAATCTTTGAGACATTTGCAAGCTAATGATAATAATTAATTGCATTTTTGTTAACCATACAGAGATTTTCCATGATTAGGGTTTAGGATTCGTTTTTAGGGGTTTTGATTGCAGGAAAAATTGGCCATGGAGAGTGGTACCATGATGCTCGTGAGGTTGCAACGAGTTGATTGGTACCACTAGAATTGATTTACCATGCTTGCAAAGTATTTTGAAAGATCACAGGCTTATACCTACGCCCAGAAAACTGTAGGTAAAAGTCCTTGACTTTTGCCAACGGAGGGAGGAAGAAGAAGGGTGGTGTGGCACCCCCTGGATGGCCCATTTAAAAATTCGCGTGTTTGGCATATGTTAATTTGTTTTCTCAATATAATCTTTATTTGTTATTTCATATACAATAAAGCACGCTAGCTCAGTTGGTCAGGAGGCGTTGGAAATTGCCAAAGGGCCTGGGTTCGATCCCCAGGTCCCCTTGTTTCTTAAATATTATTTTGCTATGTGTATTTCCATGCGCAAGCTTCTCATAAATCCACCACGAGTCATCATCTTTCAACCATTGGATCTATAGAAAACCAAATCCAACGCCTGGCACATGAAGGTCTACCATAGGCCTAGTCAAACTTGCAACATGGAATCTGAAGAGTCAACGTGGGCCAAGGGATTTTGGGCTCAGAAAATGCTATGGACACCCCCTTTATTGGTAGCATAACCAGGCCCATTCCAATTTCTTTTCTTTTCTATTCTTTAATTTATTTTGTTCAAATATATTTTCTAACACAAAACTAATTATTTTTTTTACAAAAACTCATAAAATCAATTTTCATCAAATTAGATTTAGGTTTTATTTTTATCAAAGTTAATTTAATAATTAGTTTAATTTAACTTTAGGGTAATTTTAACCTTTTGTAAATAATTTAAAACAAATTAGAAATTAGGGTTTGTTTGATTTAATTTTTACTTTCTTTTTTTTTTAAATAACCAAAGCAAAAATAGGTCAAATTAATTACTTTTCTTAATTTAAATTAATTAATAATTAGGTTTGCAATTATCTAATTAAAACCTTATTTTCTCAAAATAATCAAAAACAACAAAAATGACTTTTCTTTTAATTAGGTTTAGAAGGGGTCAAAACCCTAATTTTTCTCGTTCTTAATTTATCCCGCGCGTTTATTATTTTTGCAAATATTAATGTAACTGCTCATGGGATGTAATAGCTTAATTAGGATTTTTCTTTTATTTATCGTTTTACGGGTTTTTGGCTACGTAATTAATCCCCCTCCCCGAAGCCTTGTAATAGCGTAGTTTTATTTCTCGCATTTTAATTTTCGCAAATATTAACTGTTAGATGTATGATAATAGGATTGCATGACAAGAATGTGTGTTAATTTTAAAATGGTTAGCAAACCCTAAATGTGCAAAGATAATAACTTGAAATCAAATCACTCGCACATGCGCACCCCTAGAGTATACTCTCACTTCGGTTGCCTTCGGTAAATGATCATTAAGTATAGGGTGTTTTAGTGGTCGCTCTCTTGTCTAAACAAAGATCAAACGTCCCGTTCGGAAATGTTGCCTCAGAAATGTTGCCTCGAATATGATCTTAAGACATTAGGGTTATTACTAAGACGTCCTAACATTGCTTTAGTGATCGTACGTCCCTTTCGAATTGACTCTTACAACTCCAACAACGGTGCTACCTACTCACTAATAGTGGGATAGCGTTGTCTAAAGTAAACAATAACAGAAACATTCTTTTTTCGAGTAGGTAGATGCTAGTAGGTACTTGCTCAAAATAAACTTTTCCACACTTACACTCTTTTCAAACAAAGTTTTCCAAAACACTTCGTAACACTCTTGAGGACTGATACAAGGGTTAAAACGAAGTAAAACAAAAAACTTTTCAAAACACACAAACACGGAAGCAATTTTTAAAATTATGAGCAAGTACCTAAGAACTCGTGGAAAACCACGGATAGAAAGGGTGCCAATACCTTCCCTTTCTATAATCTACCCCCCGTACTCAAAATCTCGAAAAAGGCATTTTTTTGTGCTTTTGTCCTTTCTAGTTGGATAAAATAAAATTCGGTGGCGACTCTTGATTACCGCGACATTTTGCAAACACAAACGCAAAACGCAAACCAGCATTTTCCTAAAATAGTCCAGTTCTGCCACCGTACCACAGAACTGGCGACTCTGCTGGGGACTTAATAAGTGGGATATACCTTAGGATTAGTTCATCATAAATTATTTCTCTTGTTTGTCTTGGTTGCTTTAGTATTGAAGGGTTTTGTGTTGGGAGTTACTATAGATCCTAACCCGGATCTGGGGGACACCTTTTAGGTAAGTAGCAATAAACTGTGAGGGAACTGTACAGCATAGACTGATACAGTTGAAGCAGTAGCTACGTTGATGTGGCACATTGGTTGGTACCGGTATCCCTTATGGAGAAACAAGGAGAATACGGGGCTGCTATGTGTGTCGTAAAGCATCAACTGACCTTAGAACCTATAATTGACCAACTTGGCCATTAAGAAGTAGTGAGATAGCCAGACTCGGTGTAAAGCTAAGAACTGGTTGATACTCGATACTACACTCATTGAGACCATACTCTCGAGATAGTTTCGGCCGCAAGAAAAGATTGCGTGAGCTGAAACCATGACCGATGGAGGATGGTCAGTGATATTGAGAACCTCTAGAACCCAGTTACTATTATTAGGACATGTTGAAACCAACTGAACTTCAAGAGGGTAGTACCTAGACCCCATGCAAGCCTGAAACTTAAGGGCTTTTGTGTGACTTATTTTCCTTTACCATGTCTGTTATCTGCTATACCTGTTGTGTGTTTTATCATGACATCATGCATCATAACATAGCATGCATACTTCATTATACTAACCATTTCAAAGACCGAGGGGATTTATCTTTGTTCTGTTTTGCAGATTATGGCTTTCGTGCGCAGAAACACCATTCGAGTCAACTTTGTGCAAATACCTGCTCAACTCAAAGATTTAGCCTCGAGAATTTCTGATACTTCTTCATTCATTAGGAGACATGGTCAGCTTCTTAGCTTGGTTACCTTAAAATTTGATGAGCATATGATGAGTGTGCTTTTCCAGTTCTTCGATCTGGTGCATCATTGCTTCACTTTCCCGGATTATCAGCTATTTCCCACTATGGAAGAGTTTTCTCACTTATTGGGCATATCCATCCTTGAACAGATGCCCTTCACAGGTTTGGAAGAGACTCCTAGACCAGAGGATATTGCTTCAGCTCTACATTTGAAAGGGGCTGATGTAGTATCTAATTGGGAAACACGAAGCAGGGTTGAAGGTTTCTTAGCCAAGTTTCTGATGGATCAAGCTCAACTATTCTGGCTTAACTTGGACTTTCATGCTTTTGAAGACATCTTGGATCTCCTTATTTACGGTTTGGTTCTTTTCCCGAATCCAAATTCCTTCATAGATGTGAATGCGATTAAGATCTTCCTGTCTCGCAATCATGTACCTACTCTTCTGGGTGATATCTTACATGCCCTCTATACTCGTACTATGCGAAGAAGAGGGACCCTCATGTGTTGCATGCCGCTGTTGGCGAGGTGGTTTATTTCGCACCTTCCCAAGTCTGTATTGAAGAATGAGGAAGGTGTAGGATGGTCTTACAGGATAATGTCCCTTGCCCATATAGACATTCTTTGGACTTCTAAGGCTATGGAAAGCATTGCTGTCATTGATTGATATGGGGGATACCCTAATGTCCCGTTGCTTGGAATCAGAGGGGGAATAACCTATAGTCTTTGCTTGGCTTTGCGACAGTTTGGTCATGCTCGGAGAGACGGTCCTCATGAGTTACTTCTTACAGATATTGCATTTGACTATAAGGAAGACATTGACGAGCATCACCGAAGGTTTATACGAGCTTGGGGCATGGTGAACAGGTCTGACCCTCAAGAGCTAGGACCAAGGACTTCTCTCCCTATGCATCCCTATCTCCAGTAGGTTCGAGCTCGTGCTCAGAAGCTTGGAATGCCCTATGAAGCTGTGTTTCCAGTGATTATGGAGCCTGTGATCGGTGGATCTGGAACTGACTGTTTAACGCTGGTTCGCGAAATGTCGCGGAAGCAAGAGTCGCCACCGTCTTTTATTTTCTCCAATATGGAAAGGACAAAAGCACAGAAAAATTCCTTATAGAGATTGCTCTCGGTTCGGGAGGTAGGTTATAGAAAGGGAAGGTGTTAGCACCCTATCTATCCATGGTTATCCATGGGCTCTTAGATACTTGCTCATTGTGTTTTCAAAAATGCTTGCTTTTCAATGTGGGTTTAAAAGTTTCTTTGAAAAATTTCAGATCGACTCATACGTCAGAGTGTTTGAAAAGTTTGTTTTGAAAGCTTTTGAAAGTGTGTTGGTGAAAAGATTTTTGTTTGTTTTTGGAATTAGAGCAAGTATCCTTGAGAACCTACCTACCCTAAGGAGTTCGTCTGTGTAGATGTCCTTTAAAGTAGTGCCATCCCACCATTGAGAGGTAGGTAGCACCACCGTTGGAGGTGTTCGGGTCAATTCGAGGTTCGGGACATGGTGATCACCAGAGCAATGGGAAGACACCTTAGAAGCTACCCTCATGCCAGGTTCCCGGATCATGAGGACTTACTAAGACGTCCTCTACTCGACGACCACCTTTCGAAAGGCAACAGTGAGGCGTACCCTAGGGGTGGTGTGTGCGATTCGTGTGTCATGTTTCATTTATTTGTCTCGTCATGTTTGTCGTGTTCTACGCTTGATTTTAATTTAAGTCCATTCATTCTTGCATGCATATTAAGAGATATAAAATTTGCGAGGAAATAAATCTAAGACTATTACAAAGGCGCGGGTCCACATCGCCAAAATTAAACCGGACCCGATTTAGCAGAAAAATAAATAATGCGAAGAAAATAAAGTGCGAACAATAAATTACAACGCTTTGGGGCAATTACATGATTATATAAACGATAAAAGATAAATGCGCGAATTAAATGATTAATGACGGGCGTTGGACCCTTTTGCAAATAATTAAAATTAATAAGGATTAAAAAATTAAAATTAAATGACTAATTGTTTTTGGTATTTTGTGTTTTTTAGATTTTAATGAAAAAAAGAATTTAATTGAAATTAAATTAGACGGCAAACCCTAATTCTAATATTTTATTTATTAAGAAAGAATTAAATTAAGGTCTAAATTAAACCTAAGATTTATTATATACAATTTAAATAGGAAAGTAAATAAATAACTAATTATTATTATTCTAAAAAAAGGAGAAAAATATTAAAAGTAATAAAAAATAGCAATTAACCTAATTCTACATTTTTTGGATTTTTATTAAAAAGAAATTAATATTAAAATCTAATTAAACTAAACAATTTACATTCTAATTTATTTATGAAAATAATAATAATAAAAAATTATATTTTTGAGGTCTTTTCTGTATTTTTTTGTCAAAAATAATTAGTTAATTTAAGATAATAAAACAAATGAGCAAATAATTGAAAATAAAATAAAACATAAAAGAAAATTAGAAACTAATGCAAACCAGGGGGGGGTAAACCCAATTTTGGAGGTTCAGGCCTAGTAAATCAGGCCCATTTGATTCTGAGTTCGCTGACTTTCTTGGATCTTGTATGGCACGTTGACTTATGCCTAGCATGTTCTTCAGAATCCTGGCCCTTGATTGGAACGAGATGGACGCGTGCATGCTGATTACTGAATGTGCATGGTGAACCTTAAGATAATGACTGCACGTGATGACCAAAGGAAAAATAATGTGAATTTGGTGAAGACCTGGGAATTGAACCCAGGTCTCACGCCTTGCCAATGCCTTCCACCTGCCACTGAACCATGCAATTTATATTTAACATATATTAACAAACAAATAAGAAAAAGCAAGCGCGTTGGTGGCCTGGAAAAGCGCGCGCTGTTTTGAATGGACGTATCACGCTTCAACACGTCTTCGTCCCTTCCACCTTCCCTGCAAATAAAACCCTATGGCAACGGTTTCCATGGCGTGGTCTAAAGCCGTTTTTGAAAAAATAGCGATTAGGTCATGTCCCCATATAAATTAGGCGCGACTATCTCAATTTGTTCGTCCAAATGCACTGGTTACAATGGTGGTGTTGGGATGGCCTGATTTTGCCTGGTTATAAAAACCCCAAATCGAGAACCCTGCAAACCCTAATTTTCAAACATGGTGAAATTCTACATACGATGCAAAAATCAAATTGAATATAGTGGTTAGTTTCAAAACTTGACAAGGAGCATAAATATGTGATTAAAATGCAGTAAAGATGCCTAGAATGGAGAATACGATTTTGAAATTTCCATGGACTTTCGTGAGTTCTGTACCCTAATTCTTTGAGCTTTTGTTGTTGTTTGTGATTGGAGTACGATCAGGAATTCACAAGGAAGCTATTGCCAAAGGAATGGAGGCTTGAATCTGTCTCTAGGGTAGATTTCAGAATTGAGCTTTTTTGTGAAAAATTTCAATAGTGCTATGGCTTCTTTGGGCGCAGCTTCAGTCTAGGATGATTAGGGTTATGTTCTGATCATATATGGAGCATGTTAGGTCAAGAAAAATTGTATAAAATCTTATGCATTGATGATTTCATATATTTGATTTTGGCAAATCTTCTTCATATCTTTTTTCATGTTCTTTGTGTCAATTAGGTCCAAATCAATCCAAAACTTTCCTAAATGGGATATGCACGAAATATTGGATCCAAACATGTATAAAAAGATTTTTTAGGTTAAGGTTTATATTTTTCATGAATTAAAATCATTTAAATGAATATAAATTAATATTAATTCAAATAAATAATTAAAAAATATGAGAATACTTCCCTTTGGGCCTAGTGGTCGTGCATAGGCTTGGCATGAAGAAATTTGGAAGAAAATTGGGCCCATTTGCATTTTTAGGCCTTTTGAACCATTGTTGACTTTTCAAAATTCCAAAAAATTTCCCAACTTCCACAAGGCATAACTTGGTCAATTTTTAAGCTTTTCACATGTTCTTGGACATTTTGGAAAGGTCTTTGAGTCCTTTAACCAATGCCTTTGGTCCCATGTCATTTTGATTTACCAATCTCAAGTTATGGCCTTTGACTTAAAGTCACTTTTTGTTGACTTTTGAAAATGACCTATAATGTTGAAATTGATAACTTTTTGTGAGAGCATTTCTTGGACTTGGAACATGAAGATGAATTGTAGGAAATATCTTTCTCTTCAAAATGAGCTTTGGATGGAATTTTTCTGATAATCCATGTGAAAGTTATGCCCTGGTCAATTTCAGTTGACTTTTTCAGCTGTCCAAATATAGTAACTTTTGCATCTTTGATGATTTCTGAGCCAAATTTTGAGAATCATGATCAAGCATTGATCAAATGATGTTTGTGGCTTCAAAATGACATGTTGACCAAAAATTTGAACTTTTGACTGTCAAATGACCATTTTGCCCCTACAGTTGACTGCAGTGCAATCTAGGGTTTTGACTGTGCAATTTTGAACTGAATGCCTTGAAACTTGACATGAGGATGCTTGACCATCTTTATAAGCATGTGAGACTTGATTGGGCCTTTGAGAAGTTCATTTGCTTGACCAGAACTCAAACCCTAGTTTTGACTGTATATGAGACAGTTGAGCTGCACAACCCTTGGGGCATTTTGTGACCTTGACTTGGCAAATCTCTTGATGAATATGGGAGGGCAAATTTTGGGGTACAACAGTTGCCCCTGTTCAATCTTCTTAGACCTGAGGATGCAGATTGGCTGATGTGCCTTTCGTAATCCGAGGGTAGAAGATGATTGGACACTAGAGTGCCCAGAAATTTGCGCTCACATAGTAGCAATGATGGGGGAATGGGCTTATAGATGCCATTTGGATATTGCTTGGATAGGATGATGGGCTTATAGATGCCATCTGGACGTTGATCGCATAGGAGATTCCTTCGCTAGAACCTGCATACCTGCAAAAGAGAAAATGAGTACCTGACACGTTGCAGGAGTTGATTTTAGATGCTTGGTATAGATGTGTCCTGACTGGTTGCAGGAGCTGAGTCTGGAGCTTCAAACGCTGATGAATGAACCAGGGATGGTTACTGCCTTAGCATGAAGGGTAAGAGAATCCTGAATGATCTCAACAACGCTCGTCGAGAAAATCTTGGTGAGAATTACCATCTTCGTAGTGTCAGGAAAGGAACCAAAGGATATTACAATCTCAAAGGGAGTTACCTCACTCACGTTGGAGAGGGAACTATAGGAAATTATAATCTGAAAGGAGATATCACCTCACGCTCATGCCGGAGAGGGAAACATCTGAAGAAGGAATTACCACCTCACGCGCCGTTGGAGAGGGGACCATAAGAGAATATCACCTCACGCTCATGCCGGAGAGGAGAACATCTTGAAAAAGGAATTACCACCTCACGCTCACCGTCGGAGAGGGGACCACAAAAGACTATCACCTCACGCTCACCGTCGGAGAGGAAAACATCTTGAAAAAGGAATTACCACCTCACACGCCGTTGGAGAGGGGACCATAAGAGAATATCACCTCACGCTCATGCCGGAGAGGAGAACATCTGAAGAAGGAATTACCACCTCACGCTCACCGTCGGAGAGGGGACCACAAAAGACTATCACCTCACGCTCATCGTCGGAGAGGAAAACATCTTGAGAAAGGAATTACCACCTCACACGCCGTTGGAGAGGGGACCATAAGAGAATATCACCTCACGCTCATGCCGGAGAGGGGAACATCTGAAGAAGGAATTACCACCTCACACGCCGTTGGAGAGGGGACCATAAGAGAATATCACCTCACGCTCATGCCGGAGAGGGGAACATCTGAAGAAGGAATTACCACCTCACACGCCGTTGGAGAGGGGACCATAAGAGAATATCACCTCACGCTCATGCCGGAGAGGGAAACATCTGAAGAAGGAATTACCACCTCACACGCCGTTGGAGAGGGGACCATAAGAGAATATCACCTCACGCTCATGCCGGAGAGGGAAACATCTGAAGAAGGAATTACCACCTCACACGCCGTTGGAGAGGGGACCATAAGAGAATATCACCTCACGCTCATGCCGGAGAGGGAAACATCTGAAGAAGGAATTACCACCTCACACGCCGTTGGAGAGGGGACCATAAGAGAATATCACCTCACGCTCATGCCGGAGAGGGAAACATCTGAAGAAGGAATTACCACCTCACACGCCGTTGGAGAGGGGACCATAAGAGAATATCACCTCACGCTCATGCCGGAGAGGGAAACATCTGAAGAAGGAATTACCACCTCACACGCCGTTGGAGAGGGGACCATAAGAGAACTTCTACTGAGTCTTCATAGGAAAAATCTGTTTGGAGTCGATTTAACTGGACTAGAGAAGTCCTTGAAACATATTTGAGAATTTCAACTGCATCTTTCCTGAAAGGTAAAGGTCAGTCATATGCAATGCATGATATGGATCAAGCAATGATGTTCTTAATATGGATGCGATTTACATGATATGATGCGTATATGCATGCTATAATGATGTATGTGATGATTCATGTATGTTTTTGTCTAGGAAAATAAATCCTTGACGGGTGCCGGGAAGTCATATCCTGGGCTGATGTTGAGGAAGGAATTTTGCTTCCGCTGTGGATGATTCGTTGCAAGAATACCGGTAGGAGGAGATAACTCCGTTGAGGAATGAAATAATTCTGCGGGAGGAAAGATACTCTAGTGATCATGCTGGGGAGTGCTACTCTGTGGGGATAGCGATGCTTTGCTGAGTTGATGAAGATAACTCCGCTGGGGATACCATTGATGAGTTATGCTGGGGATATCCTTGTTGTGCTGGAAGTGTTGATAGACTTCGCTGGGGGTAGGAAGATATTTTGCCGAGGACGCTCTTTCCGTGGCTTTTGGCTGAGGATAACCCAGTTATATCCTGTTACGGAAATAACTCTTTAAATCAAGCTGGGACGACGCGTTCGTGCTCTGCGAGGGATAAGCTTCCAGAATCTACTGGGGATAAGCTTGCTGCTTGGGGAGATATGAATTCCAACTTTCCTGGGGAAACTGGTTGGACTCTCCTGGGGGAGGTTTTTAGACTGCGGGGAAGTGATTCCTTTGAATGGTGGTATACCGCCGGGGAACAATCTTTAGATCAAGACTGCCGGGGATGCTTTTATGTATACTGCTGGGGAAGTATTGAGATCTACGGGGGATACTCAATTTCCTTGATAATTGTAATTTTGCTTGGAGAAGAATGTATTGTTTTGCTGAACTACTCTCTGGGGAATTTAAGATCCTCGGTCGTGTTCTTTAGCTGAACCTACCTTGGTACCTTGGAGGGCAGAACCAATAGGTTGCTTAGACAACTCTTTATTGCCCCTGTTTCTGTGGGAGATGCACTTGTGGGATGCTGACGGTTGTTGGCGGACAAACCTTCTTCTGGTAGACAGATGACAAGAAGACGGGACATAGTCGTACGCTTTGATCCCTAACTTTTGCCTGGACCGCCCTTTCGGGTTTTCAGTCCACCGGGATACCCATTTTTGCCCAGGTGCCTTTTCAGGTTTTCGACTTGCCGGGTGTACAGGTTTTTTTTCATTTCATCCCTTCATTTTGCCCGAACCCTTTTGGTTCGCCGGGAAGCCCTTATTTTTGCCTAGGTGCGTCAACCTAGCGGGTCTTTGATTTTGCGTAGTATTTTTTCGACTATGTCCGTGCTTTCAGAATGTAGGGAGTTGCCCCTGTTAGAAGTGTTTTGTCATGCCACCAGAAGATTTCTGACCAGGCAAGATTTATTGTTGAAATGCCCCAGGTGACTCATGCGGAGATTTGCCCCAGACTATTTGGCTCTTGAGAGATTCTCCGAATCTTGATTGGACTGCCCCAGATAACGGACCATGGTCATGACATGCCCCTTGATTGGAAGTGCTTTCGTTCACTAGGTATTCATCGTGCGAATTTCCCTGCTGTTCAAACAAAAAGTCATATACAAACAAGGTTATGTCAAAAATGCAAAGTTTATGTCTGTCTTGAAGATTTTGAAAATGCATTCTTTTTCATAAAACAGGTGATTGTTTATAAAACGTGATGTCAACTCTGTATTTTACCGTAGGCCTTCAGGAGTCAGGATACCTTTTGTCACAATATGCTTTTGACCTAACCCATGCTTCAGCTAGGACTTTTTAGGGTTATAACGTGGCCTGGTTCACGGTTTAAGAAACAAAGGATAAAGGCTCAAATTATTTGTACCCACCCGCTCTTCGTGATGTTCTCCAAACCTAAACTCAGTTGATCATACGTTAGACCTTGTTTGAGTCTTTGCTCTGATTTTCCGGTGATGATTCAGATGTTGATAACTTATTTTGAATAGGCAGTCCTTCCTTTTTTGTTGAGGGTTTGTAGGACCTCTTTCTTTATTTTTGTTATCCCTTTCTTTTTTTGCCTGAACTGTTTCCTTTTTGGAATTACAGTCAGCGGGATGCCCCAGTTTTGTAAGTCTCCTTCATGGGTTTTGACTTAAGGGTTTTTTCATTTTTTGAGATAATGACTGCCTGTCCTTGTGATTTATTCAGAACCATCACTGTCTTTTGTTTTGTAAGGACTCCTTTGGTGCCATTTGTTATGCACTTGGATCAACTGAGAGAACTACCCTGCCCCGGGTTATGATAAAGGGTTTTAAATTTCGAAAAGAAAAAAAAAAAAACTCCAACTTCTTTGGCTCAGAGGGGTTGACGAGGGATTATCATCCTTATAACTCCAGTGTTTGGGAATTGAAACAATGCCTGTACCTCATCAGCGGGGTCTGTTCAAAAGCATACTGTAATGATTGCGGTATCGTTTTCGTCATCCTCCCTCAAGAGGCTTAGAATTAACGAGAGTTGACATCAGAAAAAATATGAAAACAATTTGCATATAGTGAATGCGAATATATTGATTCAAAATAGACATAAGCGATGCATTAATGGAATAACAATGTTTTAACATGAATAAATGCTTGAACGGTCAAAAGAAAAACACAACTTGAACATTCGAATGAACAAAAGTTTCCTAGTCTCGGAGCTTGTCACTTCAACTGGTGAGCCTTGGAGGAACGGTAGAAAAATTCAGCTTGTCCATCTTGTGTGAACTCCAATGCCCCTTCATCGATCAGGTCCTGGATTTTGTTCCTCAGATCCCAACATTCATTGGTATCATGTCCTGGGATAGCAGAGTGGTAGGCACACCTCTTATTGGGATCATAGGCAGGAGATGCTGTGTTGGGATTCCGGGGATGAGCCCTTAATGTGATCATATTCAACCTCAATAGGCGTTGCAAAGCTTGATACAGCGATATGTTGAGCGGGGTGAATTGCCTTCTGGGCTTGTCTGGCTGAAGCTGGTGAGGTTGATGCTGAATTTGTGGCACTGGAGCCATTTGAGGAGCTTTCCCCTTATCCTCTTGTCTCGAGAATGATTGGATGATGAATGGCTTTTTACCCTTAGACTTTTGCCCCAGTTGGTTACCCTGAAGCAGTTGGTTGACAAGAAACCGGAGCTCATCTTGTCTTTGCGCTAGACCTTGAATGGCATTCCTCTGCCCCAGCATTTGAGCTTTCATAGCATCCATCTCAGATTGTAGGTGTTTCAGCCTTTCATCCTCAGCACTGTCCCTGACAAAGGTCCCCATGAGGAGTGTCCTTAGTTCCTCCTGCCCCTTGGATAGATTCAGGAGGACTTCCCCGAACCGAGTCTCTTGAGCAAGAAGGTCCTGGTTGTCTGGTTGGAAAGCCATTGCTGAAATAGACAGCGGGAAAGGTAAGTAACCTGCAACAAGGGTACCTGTTAAGCAACGATGTGTATGATATGCATGCAATGATTTCAAGGACCTCGCGGGGTAAACAGAGAAACTTGTTAGAGTTGGAAACTGGCAACTTGATTGAAGGAACTTCCTGTTGTAGAGAGCCCTTCTTCAAGGGTCAAAGGCTCACCATATCCAGTGGGTCATAGCCCCTGACAACCTTGGCTAGAGGAAAATAAATCCTCTTTGCCCCTTGCTGGGATAATTGATTCACCATGACCTGCATCACAAGCCCTTGAGCTCCTTGAAATGGGTTAGGATGTATGCAATGGTATGATGTCATGCTATGCATGGGGTGATGTAGGTAAACCCTGTTATGAGTCCCAATTAAGGACTATAAACAGACCCTGCAAGAAATTCAGTATACTTTGTTATGAGTCCCAACTAAGGGCTATAAACAAAACCTGCAAGAGATCTAGTAAACCCTGTTATGAGTCCCAGTTAAGGACTATAAACAAAACCTGCAAGAAATTTGGTAAACCCTGTCATGAGTCCTAGTTAAGGACTATAAACAAAACCTGCAAGTAGTTCATGTGTCAGCTAACAAGCATGCAAATAGGCAAGTACAAAGGCACACAAGTCACACAAGAGAAACCCTTAGGGTTTAGGCCAGCATGGGGTCTGGGTAGTACCCTCTTGAAGTTGGTGGGTTCAACCTGTCCTAATCAAAGTAACCGGGTTCTAAGGTTCCCAATATCACGGGGTTGCTTTCATTGTTCATCGTTTCGATTTAGCCACTGAACTGGCGACCGAAATATTCCAGGAAAGCAACCCTCAATTGAGCGTAGTATCGAGTATCAACCAACCTCAAACTGCACCAAAGTCAGTTATCTCACTACCCTAAAGAGGCCAAGATAGTTCAATTAAGGTTCCTAAGGTCAGTTGATGCTTCACGACACCACGCGGAGGCCCCGTACTCTCCTTGACTGAACTCAAGGGTTACCGGTACACACCAAAGTGCCACATCAACGTAGCAGACTGTTTCAACCATGTCGGTATACCCCGCACAGTTCCCTCACAGCCTTGTTGCTACTTTCTAAGAAAGGTATCCCCCAGATCCGGGTTAGGATCTATAGAACTCCCAAGCAACCCACAATTTAAAGCACACAAGGAAAACAATTGAAAACATAGTTATGAGCTAGCCCTAAGGTACACCTCACTTTAAAGGGGTCCCCAGCAGAGTCGCCAGTTCTGTGATCGGTGGATCTGGAACTGACTGTTTAACGCTGGTTCGCGAAATGTCGCGGAAGCAAGAGTCGCCACCGTCTTTTATTTTCTCCAATATGGAAAGGACAAAAGCACAGAAAAATTCCTTATAGAGATTGCTCTCGGTTCGGGAGGTAGGTTATAGAAAGGGAAGGTGTTAGCACCCTATCTATCCATGGTTATCCATGGGCTCTTAGATACTTGCTCATTGTGTTTTCAAAAATGCTTGCTTTTCAATGTGGGTTTAAAAGTTTCTTTGAAAAATTTCAGATCGACTCATACGTCAGAGTGTTTGAAAAGTTTGTTTTGAAAGCTTTTGAAAGTGTGTTGGTGAAAAGATTTTTGTTTGTTTTTGGAATTAGAGCAAGTATCCTTGAGAACCTACCTACCCTAAGGAGTTCGTCTGTGTAGATGTCCTTTAAAGTAGTGCCATCCCACCATTGAGAGGTAGGTAGCACCACCGTTGGAGGTGTTCGGGTCAATTCGAGGTTCGGGACATGGTGATCACCAGAGCAATGGGAAGACACCTTAGAAGCTACCCTCATGCCAGGTTCCCGGATCATGAGGACTTACTAAGACGTCCTCTACTCGACGACCACCTTTCGAAAGGCAACAGTGAGGCGTACCCTAGGGGTGGTGTGTGCGATTCGTGTGTCATGTTTCATTTATTTGTCTCGTCATGTTTGTCGTGTTCTACGCTTGATTTTAATTTAAGTCCATTCATTCTTGCATGCATATTAAGAGATATAAAATTTGCGAGGAAATAAATCTAAGACTATTACAAAGGCGCGGGTCCACATCGCCAAAATTAAACCGGACCCGATTTAGCAGAAAAATAAATAATGCGAAGAAAATAAAGTGCGAACAATAAATTACAACGCTTTGGGGCAATTACATGATTATATAAACGATAAAAGATAAATGCGCGAATTAAATGATTAATGACGGGCGTTGGACCCTTTTGCAAATAATTAAAATTAATAAGGATTAAAAAATTAAAATTAAATGACTAATTGTTTTTGGTATTTTGTGTTTTTTAGATTTTAATGAAAAAAAGAATTTAATTGAAATTAAATTAGACGGCAAACCCTAATTCTAATATTTTATTTATTAAGAAAGAATTAAATTAAGGTCTAAATTAAACCTAAGATTTATTATATACAATTTAAATAGGAAAGTAAATAAATAACTAATTATTATTATTCTAAAAAAAGGAGAAAAATATTAAAAGTAATAAAAAATAGCAATTAACCTAATTCTACATTTTTTGGATTTTTATTAAAAAGAAATTAATATTAAAATCTAATTAAACTAAACAATTTACATTCTAATTTATTTATGAAAATAATAATAATAAAAAATTATATTTTTGAGGTCTTTTCTGTATTTTTTTGTCAAAAATAATTAGTTAATTTAAGATAATAAAACAAATGAGCAAATAATTGAAAATAAAATAAAACATAAAAGAAAATTAGAAACTAATGCAAACCAGGGGGGGGTAAACCCAATTTTGGAGGTTCAGGCCTAGTAAATCAGGCCCATTTGATTCTGAGTTCGCTGACTTTCTTGGATCTTGTATGGCACGTTGACTTATGCCTAGCATGTTCTTCAGAATCCTGGCCCTTGATTGGAACGAGATGGACGCGTGCATGCTGATTACTGAATGTGCATGGTGAACCTTAAGATAATGACTGCACGTGATGACCAAAGGAAAAATAATGTGAATTTGGTGAAGACCTGGGAATTGAACCCAGGTCTCACGCCTTGCCAATGCCTTCCACCTGCCACTGAACCATGCAATTTATATTTAACATATATTAACAAACAAATAAGAAAAAGCAAGCGCGTTGGTGGCCTGGAAAAGCGCGCGCTGTTTTGAATGGACGTATCACGCTTCAACACGTCTTCGTCCCTTCCACCTTCCCTGCAAATAAAACCCTATGGCAACGGTTTCCATGGCGTGGTCTAAAGCCGTTTTTGAAAAAATAGCGATTAGGTCATGTCCCCATATAAATTAGGCGCGACTATCTCAATTTGTTCGTCCAAATGCACTGGTTACAATGGTGGTGTTGGGATGGCCTGATTTTGCCTGGTTATAAAAACCCCAAATCGAGAACCCTGCAAACCCTAATTTTCAAACATGGTGAAATTCTACATACGATGCAAAAATCAAATTGAATATAGTGGTTAGTTTCAAAACTTGACAAGGAGCATAAATATGTGATTAAAATGCAGTAAAGATGCCTAGAATGGAGAATACGATTTTGAAATTTCCATGGACTTTCGTGAGTTCTGTACCCTAATTCTTTGAGCTTTTGTTGTTGTTTGTGATTGGAGTACGATCAGGAATTCACAAGGAAGCTATTGCCAAAGGAATGGAGGCTTGAATCTGTCTCTAGGGTAGATTTCAGAATTGAGCTTTTTTGTGAAAAATTTCAATAGTGCTATGGCTTCTTTGGGCGCAGCTTCAGTCTAGGATGATTAGGGTTATGTTCTGATCATATATGGAGCATGTTAGGTCAAGAAAAATTGTATAAAATCTTATGCATTGATGATTTCATATATTTGATTTTGGCAAATCTTCTTCATATCTTTTTTCATGTTCTTTGTGTCAATTAGGTCCAAATCAATCCAAAACTTTCCTAAATGGGATATGCACGAAATATTGGATCCAAACATGTATAAAAAGATTTTTTAGGTTAAGGTTTATATTTTTCATGAATTAAAATCATTTAAATGAATATAAATTAATATTAATTCAAATAAATAATTAAAAAATATGAGAATACTTCCCTTTGGGCCTAGTGGTCGTGCATAGGCTTGGCATGAAGAAATTTGGAAGAAAATTGGGCCCATTTGCATTTTTAGGCCTTTTGAACCATTGTTGACTTTTCAAAATTCCAAAAAATTTCCCAACTTCCACAAGGCATAACTTGGTCAATTTTTAAGCTTTTCACATGTTCTTGGACATTTTGGAAAGGTCTTTGAGTCCTTTAACCAATGCCTTTGGTCCCATGTCATTTTGATTTACCAATCTCAAGTTATGGCCTTTGACTTAAAGTCACTTTTTGTTGACTTTTGAAAATGACCTATAATGTTGAAATTGATAACTTTTTGTGAGAGCATTTCTTGGACTTGGAACATGAAGATGAATTGTAGGAAATATCTTTCTCTTCAAAATGAGCTTTGGATGGAATTTTTCTGATAATCCATGTGAAAGTTATGCCCTGGTCAATTTCAGTTGACTTTTTCAGCTGTCCAAATATAGTAACTTTTGCATCTTTGATGATTTCTGAGCCAAATTTTGAGAATCATGATCAAGCATTGATCAAATGATGTTTGTGGCTTCAAAATGACATGTTGACCAAAAATTTGAACTTTTGACTGTCAAATGACCATTTTGCCCCTACAGTTGACTGCAGTGCAATCTAGGGTTTTGACTGTGCAATTTTGAACTGAATGCCTTGAAACTTGACATGAGGATGCTTGACCATCTTTATAAGCATGTGAGACTTGATTGGGCCTTTGAGAAGTTCATTTGCTTGACCAGAACTCAAACCCTAGTTTTGACTGTATATGAGACAGTTGAGCTGCACAACCCTTGGGGCATTTTGTGACCTTGACTTGGCAAATCTCTTGATGAATATGGGAGGGCAAATTTTGGGGTACAACAGAGCCCACCAATGAAGAAGGAATTCCTTATACATTCCTTTATCCCTACATGCCCACTGATCTTGGGGAATTGAAGAGATCCTGGATTCAGCTGAAGGAGGAAAGGGATACCTACCGGGAGAAGTACCAGGAGCAAGAAATAAGATCTTGAAGCTCACCAGGCAACTTGAGAATGAAAGAAAAATCAATGACTACGTCAGCACGAAGGGGAAGCATCCATGGGATTTCTGATTTTCGGTTTTTCTAGTTTAGAGTTGTTTTCAGTTTATTTCTTTGTAACGCCTTAAAGGCATTGTTGAACCATTTCACAAGTTTAATCTAATAAAGTTTATTTATTTCTTGTTTTACAAATTTAAATCTCCCAAAGTCTTTGAAATCATTACATACGCATCCCATTATCATGCACACCATTACAGGTTTCTCATCTTCTTCGCTGTTTATTTCAGCAGAAATGTCTTCCGATCAAGCTATCAAAGATCTCCAGGCACAAAATGCCCAATTCCAAGAGCTGTTCTTAAGCTTGGATAAAGGTCAAGAGGACTTAAAAGCTCTCATTCTGAAAGAGAAAGAGAAGAAGAAGAAGAAGAAGGTCGTTATGCTGATTATGGGTAAAAGGTTTGGAGATAGGCTGAAACAACAAGCTTATCTCTCCTTTTCATCCAAGGGAGGGGAGGACCAAGAGGAAGAAAAAGGCCTCATTCCTGCAGTTTCTGATAATGATACAGATTATGATGAGGAACAGTATCCTCCTGCTGAGGATAGGTACAAACAACTTGAAGACCGTCTGAGCGCTATGGAGATTCAGAAGATCCCTGGTTTGGATTTCGAAGATTTGGGACTGGCATCTGGGGTGGTGATCCCTCATAAGTTCAAAGCTCCGGTTTTTTCCAAGTACAATGGAGTATCCTGTCCAAAACTCCATCTCTGCTCGTACGTCAGAAAAATCCAACCTTACACTGCTGATAGAAATTTGTGGGTGCATTTCTTTCAAGATAGTCTGTCAGGGACTCAGCTTGAATGGTTTTATCAATTGGAAGGAGCTAATGTCTGAAACTGGGAATACCTTGTTGCTTCTTTCTACAAGTAGTACCAGTATAACGCCGACCTTGCTCCCACGCGTACTCAGCTTCAGGGTATGTCTATGGGTGCAAGTGAAGGTTTTAAGGACTATGCTCAGAAGTGGAGAGATTTAGCTGGAAGAGTCCAAACCCCTTTGTATGACAGGGAGTTGGTGGACATGTTTCTAGGGACGTTGTCTGGTCCATTTTTCACTCATCTGATCGGCAGTTCGTCATCTGGGTTTACTGAATTGATTTTGACTGGGGAGAGAGTAGAAACTGGTATTAGAAGTGGTAAGATACAGAAGGATACGTCGTCAAGTGCAGTAAAGAAGCATTTCACCGGTAAGAAAGAAGCTAGTGTAGTTTATGGCTCGGGGAGCCAAAGCAGACCTGTACACCGTCAAGCAGTGAATGTGGTAGTGTGATACAGTGGCCAGAACCAGAACTGTTTGAATGCTGGTTTGCATTTCACGCTTGTGTTTGCAAAATCTCGCGGTAAGCAAGAGTCGCCACCGACTTTTATTTTATCCAACAAGGAAAGGAAAAAATCACAGAAAAATTCCTTTTTTTGAGATTATTCTGAGTACGGGGGGTAGATTATAGAAAGGGAAGGTATTAGCACCCTTTCTATCTTTGGTTTTCCACGGGCTCTTAGGTACTTGCTCATCATTTTGAAAATTTCTTCTTTGTGTGTTTGTGTGTGTTGAACCCCAAAATTTGCCCTCCCATATTTCTCAAGAAATGGCAAGAATAATCTCAAAGTTGCTCAAGATTGCTCAAGAGTTGGACAATCAAATCATCTCCTAAGGCAGTCAATCTCAAATTAGGGTTTTGTGTTGCATCAAGGTCCTTGCATCCAAATGACTTCAAGTTCTCCCCAATTTCCTAATATGTTCACAAGTTCATCCATGTCAAATTTCAAGCCTTGCAGAGGAAGTTTGGTCAGTCAATTGCTCAAAGGGTCCAAAAGTCGACTGTGTTAGGGCAAAAGTCAACTGTGACCTAAAAACAGTCAAACCTCAAGATTTTTTGTCAACATTCTCGTTTTGAAGGATAATTCATCATTTGATCAAGGGTTGATCATGATTCATCAAGGATTGCTCAAAATTCATCAAGACTCAAAAGTTGCTAAATTAGGGTTTTGTAGGAAAAGTCAACTCAACTTTGACCAAGCATAACTTTCTCATACTTTATGAGAAATGACCCATCAAAATCTAACTTTGAAAATGATGCAATTTCCTACAATCCATCTTCACAACCCAAGATCAAGAAATGCACTCACAAGAAGTTACAAATTTGGACATTATAGGTCATTTTTGAAAGTCAACAAAAACACCTTCTTTGCCAAAGCTTATAACTTGAGCACGGATATTAAAATGATATGAGACAAAAAGGGTTGTTTAGAGGACATCTCAAGGTTTCTAAAAAGTCCAAGAACACCTCCAAAAGTTTAAAATTGAAGAAGTTATGCATTGTTGAAGTTGGGCATTTTTCCAAAATTGCCAAAAGTCAACTATCCCCAAAACTTCAAATTTTGTCAAATGGGCCCACTTTTTTCCACTTGATTTGATCTTGTCACACTACACACGTGTCCTACCTTCAATCTTGTGTCCAATTATTAATTTTTCCATTTTATTTGATTTTTATTGAATTAATTTATTTGTAATCAATTTAAATCCAAATAAAATCCAAATCTTAATCACTTGGAATCTTTTTGATTGATATAGGTCTTAAATATCATCATGGACACAATCAAATCCGGATCAAGCCATATCATGCACAAAATATTGGTTTTTGACAAATTTGGAAGCTTTTTCAATGGAGAATAAAATCACATCTTCAATCATCAATGCACAAGGATTCAAAGCCCAAAACCTGACCTAATTCACTCCATGATACATATACAACACAAAGCATACGAGTTCAAGACCTGGAGGCTGCATAAACACCAATACCAAACTTGAAAAAAACTCAAAAAAGCTTGAAACTGAAATCCATTCTAGAGGCAGATTCAAGGTCAAATCTCAACGTAGACCTCTTGCTGGATATCCATTGAGTCTAAAGGAATCAAAAGCAAAGCCATTCGCCTCCTAAAACACGCTGTAAGTCTCTTAGAACCTCACTTTGTATGTGAAATCAAAACTCCATGTTCTTGTGTTTTCTTGGCCAAATCTTTGCATATTCATACTTTTCGTTGCATTTGGAAGCTTTTGGCATAATTTGATTGCATTTTTATAGCTTGTAACCCCCTAGCCGATTCTAGGGTTTGTGGAATTCGTTTTTAGGCATTTTTACTACAGGTGAAATCAAGGCAAATGATGGACATAGATGAAATCAGGAGGAAGAGACGACCATGAATATGGTCTTGGTTTGTATTTTTATGGCCTAGAATTCGTTTTAGGATGAAGCCACGGATTTAGCTGCGGATAAAAATCCGCAGGTAAATGTCAAGTGGCCAAACGAAGAAGATGATTACATGGCCATGTCCCATTCGCTGGTTCAAATGCTTCACGCTTTTTTTTTGTTTCAGGCATAATGATTGTTTTTCAATATAATATTTACTACCTAATCCACTAACAAATAGAATGCAGTGGTCCAGTGGCAAGCGCGTTGTATGAAATCCAATGGGACCTGGGTTCGAATCCCAGGTCCCCAACATATTTCTTGTTATTTTCTTTCAGGCGTTCCAGTGTGCCCCATGCCTTGCAACGCACCAGACACCTTCAAATCTCCAGGCGCCAGATGGCCTTCAGGCCAAATCTAATGGCCAAGATTGAATGTCCATCATGGTCTCTAGTCAACAGACACACGTGGGAGCCAGAAAAGTCCATATAGGCCAACATAGATGGGCCTAAAAAATGCCAATATCACCTCCTGACCAGGCCCAACACCCCCCTCTTGGTTATTTCTTTTTCTTTATATTTCTTTTATTTAATTCTTTTGTTAATTTATTTTTATAATTTCATTAACCAATTAAATTCTTTTTCCTCATAAAATCAAAAATACAAAAATATATTTTATTGATTAAAATTAAATTCATCACTTTTATTTTTGTAAATAAATTAATTAATTAATTTAGTTTTTAATTAGGTATAACTTTTAATATTTTTGCAATAAGTAAAATTAATGTAGAACATTAAGTTTTACTAACTTTAATCAAATTTATTTTATTTTCTTTAAATATCCAAAAACCCAAAAAATATTATTTTCATTAATTAATTAATTAGCTCATTTAATTTAATATTTAACCTAATTTAATTTCTTTAAATTCAAAAATAACAAAAAATCACTTTCTAAAAAAGGGTCAAAACCCTAAAAAATGTATTCGATTTAATTTTTCGCGCGCAATCTATTTTACCATATTGATGTAATTGTTTCCCGGAATGTAATAGTTAAATTAGGACTTTAATTATTTTATCGCTTTCTTTTATTTTTCGCAATTTAATTTCAAGGGTTTGTTTTTGGCGATGTAAATACCCGACGCCTTGTAATAGTTTAGATTTAATTTTCGCAATTTAAATTCCGCAACTATACACTGTTAGATGTTTGATAATAGGGAATGCATGACAAGATCGAATGTATGAACTTAAAATCAACATAGCTCACCCATGACATGTGCAAAGATAAAATTAACCGAAACAACACACTCTCACATGCGCATTCTTAGGGTACACCTCACTTGGTTGCCTTCGAACGTGGTCATTAAGTATAGGAAGTTTTAGAGGTCGCCCTCTTGTCCAAAGATCATAGTTTCCTTGAAACAGTTGCCTCAGAAAAATGATCTAAGATATTAGGGTTACCACTAAGGCGTCCTAATGTTGCTTTAGTGACCACACGTCCCTTAATCAAATTGACCTTTAAACTCTAACGACGATGCTACCTACTCATCAATAGTGGGATAACATTGTCTAAAGGACATTAGCACAGTTTGATTCCTTTTTCGAGTAGGTAGATGGTTCTTAAGTACTTGCTCTTTCAAAACAAAATAAAACTTTTCGCACTTACACACCTTTCAAAACAAAAACTTCTTTCAAACCCACAAATACAAAGAAAAGCAAATTTTGAAAACACTTTGAGCAAGTACCTAAGAGCCCGTGGATAACCACGGATAGAAAGGGTGCTAATACCTTCCCTTTCTATAATCTACCCCCCGGACCCGAGAAACATCTCGAAAAAGGAATTTTTCTATGCTTTTTTCCTTTCCTTGTTGAATAAAATAAAAGTCGATGGCGACAATTGCTTACCGTGACATTTTGCGAAAACAAACGCAAAACGCGAACCATCACACCAAAAAACAGTCAGTTCTCTCCCCACCGTATCACAGAACTGGCGACTCTGCTGGGGACGATTATAAGTGGGGTGTACCTTAGGATTAGATCATTGTGTTTTCAATTGTATGCTTTGTATGATTTATATTTGTGGGCCTGTATCGGAGTTACTATAGATCCTAACCCGGATCTGGGGGTACCCTTTAGGTAAGTAGCAATAAACTGTGAGGGAACTCTACGGCGTAGACCGATACGGTTGAAGCAGTAGCTACGTTAGTGTGGCACTTTAGATTGTACCTTATGTTGGAACGAGGAGAATATGGGTCATATAAGGGGTCATTAAGCACCAACTGACCTTAGAACCTTTAAATTGACCAACTTGGCCATAGAACAGTAGCAGTATGCTACACTCATTAAGACTAAACTCTCGTGATGATTCCGGCCGCAAGAAAAGGTTGCTAAACTGGAATTATGACCGATCGAGGGCAGTCAGTGATATTGAGATCCTCTAGAACCCGGTTACTATTTTTAGGACAGGTTTAAACCAACTGAACTGAAAGAGGGTAGTACCTAAGCTCCTTGCCAGCCTGAAATCTAAGGGCTCTCTGTGTGACTTGTGTGCCTTTACCATGTTTGCTATTTGTGGATACTTGTGAAGATGTGAAAAACACAAGAAGGGGGGGGGGGGGGGGGGTTGAATTGAAAAACTTGGATCAAATAATAAACAACTTTAAGACACAGTATTTTTATCCTGGTTCGTTTGATCTCAAACTACTCCAGTCCACCCGTAAAGGTGATTTCGCCTCTCTCCAACGAGGTTTTAATCCACTATTCTCAAAGAATTACAACAGCTACTTTAACAACTGTTAAAGTCTTCTTGAGTATAACCACAAACCGGTTTATCTCAAGGAAATCTTTTACAAGAAATGAACAAGAGTGTGTTGTTGTTTTCTAACAAAACAGTATATCACAATTGTGATAGTTACACAAATTAAGCTTGGAATAAAATGAATTTGCTAAAGCTTTTGAATATGCGTGGTTTGGAAGGCTTGGCAAATTGTGTGAATACATGCGTACTTCTTTTCTCAAGTAGACTTGTTTATATAGGCAAGGCAAAGATACATTGTCCATAAAGCAAGTTTAATGATAATAACGCACTTTCCTTTTGAAGAAGATCTTGTCTGAAGAAAGCCGTTAGCATTTAATTCTGTCTTGAATAATTAATAACGCTTCAGAGTCTTCTTTGCTTTAACTGCTGATAGCGCTTCAGAGTGTTGATGACTTGGTAGAGATGTCTTTGATCAGAGTCAGAGTGTATTTGTTTATGCGCAGATTCTGGTCATCAAGCTTCAGCGTATAATCTGGTAGCTTCAGCGTGTAGCATATATTATTGATCTTCTCATGCTGATTCCATCAGAACTTCTGTATATACAAAACATAATTTTAAGAAGCATATTTGTTTTATATATATCTTTGAATTTATTTATTCTTTGTATTTTGTTATCATCAAAACTCTAATCAAGGGTTGTAGAATCAAACTATGTTCTAACAATCTCCCCCTTTTTGATGATGACAAAAACCAGATTTTTCAATTAAAAATAAAGAATAAAAAGTATAGAATTAAGAAGAGAAACTCCCCCTGAGTCGATTACTTCCCTTTAATTCCATGAGTCTTTGAGCATCAGAATCTTACTGTATCTTTCATCAGAGTTTTGTACCTGTTCAAGCTTTTCAGAAGAGAGAAATTTAAATAGATCAGAATGTCTGAGACTTATGTCTCAGTAATCCGTTATTGAAAAATATCTTATTCTTTCTACCCCTTTTTGTCAGTTATAAAAAAAACATATAATCAGAGCCAAAATGCGTTTATATTAAAAACAGAATCAACGTAAGAATATTACAGATAAACATGTTTAAAAACGAGGAAATTCTAAGAGGGAGGAGGAAGACGCGTGAACAAAGCTTCCAACAAGCCCTTGATCTGGATGTTGGTTTCCTCTTGCTTGGTTAACATGCTCTTGATTTCCGAAATTTTGTCATCCTGTTTATCCATTCTTTCCTGCATCAAAATATCAGATCTTTTCAGGTCTTCTAGAGTCTGCCTTTCATAGAAGGAAGCTTGAGAATCTTCAGTAACTAGATGCTTCTCAGAGCATTCTGCAATATCCTCTTTTTAACCCAGTTCTTCAGCAGGAATCATCTTCTCTGGAGTATCAGTCAGATTGATATCTTCTGACTCTGGTTGAACTTTGTATGATGGACGATGTTCAGACCGGGGAGCGTTGTCCAGAGGGAGAACTTCTTCCTTGAGCAGCTGGCTCAGAACTTGATCTTCAATTACTTTTAGCAGATTACTGAAGTTCTGTTGAACTTGTCCGTAGCTCTGTTCTTGCATCTTACGAGTTTCAGAACATACCCATCTTCTGAACCTTGTCCAAAGGTAGTCTGATGCAACAGGATCAATCAGCTCAAGACTAGCTTGCTTCAGAGAAGTGATCCACTTCTGTACTTCTGTTTCAAATATCAATAAACTGGTACCAACATCTGGAGAGGGTTCAGATGGTGTTGGTTTTGGAATAGCTGTTTTGTGGGTTATGGCAGCAAGACGTTTAAAAACCGTTAAATCAATGACAGTCTTGGCGTTGTCATCTGGATTGTTCTTTGGTGAGGGAGTGGGAGAGTATGGAATAATTATTGGACTAGTTGGGGAGTTTGGTGGAGTTGATTCTAGTGAAGAGGGAATTTGGGGAATATCCAGAATGGTTAGGGGCATACGGATGGCCAGAGGTTCAGTGATTCCAGGAATGGGAATGGTATCAGAATCAACAGTTTAGTTAGATTGATCGTTATGAGGTTCTGGTTCACAGGATTCAGAAGGTTGAGCCTCAGAAGTTTGAACTTCTGGTTGAAATAGTTCAGGTTGTGGAGTAGGTGGATGAATTTCTGGTTGAGGAGATGAAGGTAGTGGTATTTCTGGTTGTGGAGAGAGGGGAATTTCTGGTTGAGGTGCTTCTGTGGTGGTTTCAGAGTTTGGATTTTTTGGCATGGGAGCAGAAGTATGTTGGTCAAAGGTTTCTATTTCTGATAGAACTTTTGCAAGTTCTTGTTGGGTTGCTTCAATATTTGGATTTGGAGGTAGGGAGTGAGATCCTCTAAGAGTTAAGGTTTCTGAGGGGTCAAATTCAATGTCAAAGTCATCAAGTGTTTGTGGTGTGGGGTTTTCTGATGGAGTGGGAATTGGTATAGATGTTGATACAGAAATTGAGTTTAAAACAGTTACATAAGAAGGATTACCTCTCTTTTTAGGAGTCCGCTGGGATGATCCTTCTGCTACAGCCTTCCTTTTCTTGTTTTTCTTCAGCACAACTTCTGGAGCCTTCTGCTGCAGATCCTGAATGTTCAAATCTGGTGCTGTACCATCCGCCTTGCATGCATCCAGATATCTGACTATTATCCCAGGTTTAGAATCAATCTCTGAGAACATGGGAAAGTTATCCAGAGGGATTCTTCTGCTGGAGATTGCTGCAAAAGAAGTGACACTGGGTTCCTTCTTGATGTTCTCAATTAACTTCATCTTCTTCAGATTCTTTGCATTCAACTGTTTGCCAACAGTAGCTTCCAAAGAGCTGATTTCCTAAGCTTCTGTTAGATGATCAATCAACTTATTCTCTGTTAGAATATCTGATATAAGCCTTCCTAGGGGTAACCACTCCCTTTTTATGCGCTCCTCTTCTCTGGTTTCCTAAACACTAGTCCTTAGATGGTTAAACAGCAGATGAGCCAGATTCACCTTAATCTTCTGAGAGATGAAGTAGATCAGAAATTGCTTATCAATATTGATGTAGTCAGGAGAGCTGGTAGGCTTCCTGTGGTTTATGCATCCCAGAATAATCTTGGCCCATATTCTGTGATGGTCTTTTAGATCCCTTATCTTGCTGGAGGGAAGACCCAGAGTGAAGATTTCTCTAGCAATTAGGGCGACATCAGCGCATCTTTCAGCCATGTCAATGCATCGTACACCACCACCATTGTAGCATATTAATCTTGCAATGAGGTCCTCAGTTATGACTATCTTCTTCCCCATTATGTATGAAGTAACTTGATGGTTGGAAGATGAAGCATGAATCCAAAATTCCTTCACAAGGATTGGGAATGTTGTACCCACCAGTCGGTCAAAATATATGTCCCAGCCTTGAGCCTTTACTTCTTCAGAGAGATTAAACCCGTTCTCTTGAAGACTGTTAAAGTCCACAATCAATTCTGAGAGTACTTCTAGATTTTTGATGGGTGTGAGAAGAGTTCTGAAGGGTTCTTCATATTGTTCGGAGGAATCTGTTTTCTGAGTACTAGAAGTAGGGTTGCTTGAGGAAGCCATGTTCACACCGAAGGTTTTGAGAAGAAATTGAAAGGGTTTTGAGAAAGGATGGAAACTGAAGTCAATAAGATTGTAGAGAAAATGAAAGTGAAAGTGAAAAAGTGTAAAGAGTGAGAAATGTGTTTAAATAGATTTTAAAAAAGATTTTGAAAACATAAACGGCAAGAGAGAGAAATAAATTATAGTGATTATGAGCAATTAATGACAGCTGATTTTGGGGGATTCAGAAAGATATTGGAACGGTTACCCATGACATGTGTCCCAATGCATCCAATCAGCGCTTTTGACCTTTCAGAAACGTGAACGTGTGTTCAGCCTCAGAAAGTAGCTGATGACTGGATGACACCTGTTTGCTTGAGTGAACTGCACATTTCTATCCTTGAAATGAAGCGCCCAGATCTTCATGGATAGATTCTCATACAATTTGTACTTCTAAATATCTGAAGAAAGATTGATCAGTAGTTCACAGAAAAATAAACAAAGTTCTGAAGGTTAAGATATGGAATCAAAATAGTTTTATTCTGGGAAGAGCTTCATGCTGAGATGTTTCAGAATGAAGTTGAACCTATCTTCAGAAAGAGGTTTTGTAAAGATAACAGCCCATTGATGGTCTGTGTTAATAAATTTTAAATTTAGAATCCCTTTCTGAATATAGTCCCTAATAAAATGATGTTTTATTTCTATATGCTTAGCCCTAGAATGCAAAATAGGATTTTTACTGAGACAAATAGCAGAAGTATTGTCACAGAGGATAGGGATGTTACTCTCAAATATCTTGAAGTCCTCAAGTTGACTTTTCATCCAGAGTATTTGTGTGCTGCATCCAACTGCTGCTATGTATTCAGCTCCTGCTGTTGATAGAGCTATTGTGGATTGTCTTTTGCTGGACCATGAGATCAGATTTTTCCCCAGAAATTGACAGCTTCCAGAGGTGCTTTTACGTTCTACTCTGTCTCCAGCGAAGTCAGCATCACAGTATCCCATCAAGCTATAATCACTTGATTTTCTATAGAACAAACCCAGATTAGTAGTACCTTTCAGATACTTGAAAATTCGCTTAACTGCTGTTAAGTGAGATTCTCTAGGATCTGATTGGAATCTAGCACAAATGCAAACACTGAATAGAATTTCAGGCCTTGAAGCCGTCAGATAGAGAAGAGAACCAATCATACCTCTGTAGACCTTCTGTTCTACCTTTTTACTTACCTCTTCTCTTTCCAGAATGCACGTGGGATGCATTGGAATCTTTGATGGCTTACATTCTGAGAGATCAAATTTCTTCAGAAGTTCTCTGACATACTTGCTCTGATGAATGTAAGTTCCTTCTGGGGTTTGATTAATCTGAATGCCCAGAAAGAATTTTAGTTCCCCCATTAGGCTCATCTTAAATTCTGCCTGCATACATTTAGCAAACTTTCTTCCCAGAGAGGGTTTAGTGGATCCAAATATGATGTCATAAACATAAATCTGACATACTAAAATGTCATTCTTAACTGTCTTACAGAACAAGGTTGTGTCCACTTTCCCTCTGGTGAATTCCTTTTCTAGCAGGAAGTTACTTAGTCTTTCATACCAAGCTCTGGGAGCTTGTTTCAGACCATAGAGTGACTTCTTTAGTTTGAAAACATATTCTGGATTTTTGGAACTTTCAAAACCAGGGGGTTGGTGCACATATACCTCTTCTTCTATATAGCCATTTAAGAATGCACTCTTAACATCCATCTGATACAGAGTGATGCCTTTATTAACAGCAAATGAAATTAAGAGTATGATAGATTCTAACCTGGCGACTGGAGCAAAGGTTTCTGTATAGTCTATCCCCTCTTGCTGACTATAACTTTGTGCTACCAGTCGTGCTTTGTTTCTGATGACTTCACCTTGTTCGTTCAGTTTGTTTCTGAACACCCATTTTGTACCAATGACGTTGAATCCTTTTGGTTTGGGAACTAGATCCCATACGTCATTTCTTGTGAATTAATTTAGCTCCTCTTGCATTGCTAGAATCCAGTCATTGTCCAAAAGTGCTTCATCAATTGTTGTTGGTTCAATTAGAGAAACCAGTCCCATGAGGGATTCTTCAGAGTTTATGAAGGTAGATCTTGTTCTGATTGGATCTTCCTTCCTTCCTAAGATTGTTTCTTCTGGGTGATCCATGCTGCTTCTGTATGGTCTTTTCTGGAGTTGATCAACAGAAGGTTCTAGATTGCTTTCAGTGACTCTTTATGATGTTGAGGGAGTGTCTCTGTTGAGAGCTTCTGATGATTTGTCTTCAGTACCTGTGAGTTCAACTTCCATACCTGCAAGGAATTTATTCTTCTTTGACTTTTGAGAGTCAAGCTTATCATCAAAACGAACACTGATTGACTCCTCCACAATCTGTGTTTCTGTATTGTATACTCTGTACCCTCTTGAGCGTTCAGAATATCCTAACATAATACACTTTTGTGCTTTAGAGTCAAACTTGTTCAAATAATTTTTTGTATTCAAAATAAAACATGTACATCCAAATGGGTGAAAATAGGAAATGTTGGGCTTTCTGTTCTTCCACAATTCATATGGAGTCTTTTCCAGAATAGGTCTTATGGAGATTCTATTCTGAATGTAACACATTGTGTTTATTACCTCTGCCCAGAAGATCTTAGCAACGTTAGTCTCGTTGATCATGGTTCTGGCCATTTCTTGCAATGTTCCGTTCTTTCGTTCTACAACTCCATTTTGATGGGGAGTTCTAGGACAAGAGAAATCATGCAGAATGCCTTTATCATTAAAGAATAACTCAAAATCTTTGTTTTCAAATTCTCCACCATGATCACTTCTGACTTTGACGATTCTAAGACCCTTTTCATTCTGAACTTGGTTGCAGAAGGTAACAAACACAGAGTGTGACTCGTCCTTGTGCCTTAAGAACTTTACCCATGTCCATCTGCTATAGTCATCTACGATTACTAACCCATACTTCTTGCCACTGACTGAAGCAGTTTTAACTGGTCCAAATAAGTCAATGTGCAGAAGTTCTAATGGCTTGGAGGTGGAAACAACGTTTTTGGATTTGAAAGATGGTTTTGCAAACTTGCCTTTCTGAAATGCTTCACACAGAGCATCTGAATTGAACTTCAGGTTAGGAAGTCCTCTGACCAGATTGAGTTTATTAATCTGAGATATTCTTCTCATACTAACATGTCCCAATCTTCTGTGCCAGATCCATTGCTCGTTGCTAACAGACAGAAGGCACACTACGTTCTGACTTTTCAGTTCAGAAAGTTTGATTTTATAGATGTTGTTTTTCCTCTTTCCATTAAATAGGATACTCCCATCTTTCTGACTAACAGCTTTGCATGAATTTTGATTGAAGATTATATCATAACCGTTATCACTTAATTGACTTATGGATAACAGGTTATGCATTAATCCATCAACTAATAAAACATTACTTATAGAGGGAAGATTTCCATTACCTACTGTTCCAGAGCCAATGATATTTCCTCTCTGATTGCCTCCAAAGCCTACGTGGCCTCCAGGATTAAGTTCCAGGCTTTGGAACATATGCCTTCTTCCCGTCATGTGTTGTGAGCAGCCAGAGTCCAGGTACCATGATTGGTGTCTTTGCTTTGCTGCTAAAGATATCTGCCACATGTATTATTTTATCCTTAGGTACCCACATTTTCTTGGGTCCTGATTTGTTAGTTTTACCAAAACTCTGGTTAAATTTTGGTTTGACAGAGTAATCACTACTTGTATATTTTATGTCATGTGTGTGCCCATATATAAAGTGTGAATCAAGTGGAGTATGTTTTATAACTAAATCCATGGCATTTTTTGGTGTAGGTACCTTACCTTGATATCCTATCCCTTTTATGCCATTTCTGCTAACTCCATAGATCATTGAAGCCATTTTGCTTCTGTCTATGTTTTTAGCTAGAAACGTCTGAAAGCTGTGATCATACTCCTTGATGATCTCATCAGCATTGCTGGGAGTTTCAGGGATTGTTTCCTTTTGAGAGTTTTGCAATTGATTTTCTAATTTTGAAATTTTATCTTTTAACTCAGAATTCTCCAATTTGAGACTCTCAGTCTTATTAGAGTAAGAAGCAAGATTCCTTTTCAGGTTTCTGAATATGACTCTGATCTGCTGATATCTTTCCAGAATTTCATTAAGGCTTTTAGCTAGTTCAGCCTTAGTAAAGTTTATAGTAAAGTCAGGGAATACCTCTTCTGTATCTGATTCAGAGTCTGACTTAGAAGCTTCACTGTCTTCAGTTATGTTTGCCATGAGAGCTATGTTTGCTCTTTCATCATCTGATTCTGAGTCAGCTTCAGATGTGTCAGAATCATCCCATGTAGCCATGAGACTTTTCTTCTTTTCCTTGCCAAACTTCTTTTTGGGCTTCTCCTTCTGAAGCTTTGGGCAATCACTTTTGTAGTGCCCTTGCTCATTACATTCATAACAGATGATGTCTTTATTGTTTGGCTTTCTGTTTCCTGAAGAACCTTCAGATCTTCTGTGTCCAGAGGAGGATTCTGACCTTCTGTATCTGGAGGAAGATTCATTCTGATTTTCTGATCTTCTGGGATTCCTGAACTTCCTTTGCCTCTGCTTCCACAATTGGTTCACCCTTCTGGAGAGGAGAGACAGTTCATCTTCTTCTGATGAGGACCCATCAGAGGTTTCTTCCACAGCCTGCAAAACTTTGGAGTCAGATTTTCTGTTAGATTTTAAAGCTAATGGCTTACCTTGCTTTTGAGGTTCATCTACTTCTAGCTCTATCTCGTGACTTCTGAGGGAGCTGACAAGTTCCTCCAGAGAGATTTTGTTGAGATCCTTGGCTAGCTTAAGCACTGTGACCATTGGCCTCCACTGTTTTGGCAAGATTCTGATGATCTTCTTAACGTGATCAGTAGTGGAATACCCTTTGTCAAGAACTTTTAGACCAGCAACAAGAATTTGAAATCTTGAAAACATAGTTTCTATTGATTCACTCTCTTCCATCTTGAATGCCTCATACTTCTGAATAAGCGCAAGGGCTTTGGTTTCTTTGACTTGAATGTTGCCTTCATGCGTCATTCTCAGAGAGTCAAACATATTCTTGGTAGTTTCTCTGTTTGATATCTTCTCATATTCTGAATAAGAGATGGCGCTGAGAAGAATTGTTCTGGCCTTGTGATGATTTCTGAATTCACGCTTTTGCTGATCAGACATCATTTTCCTGTCAATCTTCTGACCACATCCATCCACTGGGTGCATGTATCCATCAGTCACCATGTCCCACAGATCAGCATCATGGGCCAGAAAGAAACTCTCAATTCTGTCTTTCCAGTAGTCAAAGTTCTCTCCATCAAAGACTGGAGGTTTGCCACTGATCCTGTCCCTTTCTTCATTGTTGTCATTGCTGATGTTTTGACTTGGTCCTGCCATTGTGTTTTTCTGACGCTGGATCTTGTACTGACACGGTTAAGTGTTATAAGCTCAGAACCAGGCGCTCTGATGCCAATTAAAGATGTGAAAAACACAAGAAGGGGGGGGGGTTGAATTGAAAAACTTGGATCAAATAATAAACAGCTTTAAGACACAGTATTTTTATCCTGGTTCGTTTGATCTCAAACTACTCCAGTCCACCCGTCAAGGTGATTTCGCCTCTCTCCAACGAGGTCTTAATTCACTATTCTCAAAGAATTACAACAGCTACTTTAACAACTATTAAAGTCTTCTTGAGTATAACCACAAACCGGTTTATCTCAAGGAAATCTTTTACAAGAAATGAACAAGAGTGTGTTGTTGTTTTCTAACAAAACAGTATATCACAATTGTGATAGTTACACAAATTAAGCTTGGAATAAAATGAATTTGCTAAAGCTTTTGAATATGCGTGGTTTGGAAGGCTTGGCAAATTGTGTGAATACATGCGTACTTCTTTTCTCAAGTAGACTTGTTTATATAGGCAAGGCAAAGATACGTTGTCCATAAAGCAAGTTTAATGATAATAACGCACTTTCCTTTTGAAGAAGATCTTGTCTGAAGAAAGCCGTTAGCATTTAATTCTGTCTTGAATAATTAATAACGCTTCAGAGTCTTCTTTGCTTTAACTGCTGATAGCGCTTCAGAGTGTTGATGACTTGGTAGAGATGTCTTTGATCAGAGTCAGAGTGTATTTGTTTATGTGCAGATTCTGGTCATCAAGCTTCAGCGTATAATCTGGTAGCTTCAGCGTGTAGCATATATTATTGATCTTCTCATGCTGATTCCATCAGAACTTTTGTATATACAAAACATAATTTTAAGAAGCATATTTGTTTTATATATATCTTTGAATTTATTTATTCTTTGTATTTTGTTATCATCAAAACTCTAATCAAGGGTTGTAGAATCAAACTATGTTCTAACAACTTGTGGTGTGCTTACTATCATGACATCATGACATCATAACATCGCATACATCTTGCATTGGACTAACCTATTTCAAAGACAGGAGGGATTCATCTTTGTTTTGTTTTATAGGTCATCATGATGCCCATGCGTAGGAATACCATCCGGATCAACTTTGTCCAGGTTCCCACCTTGCTTAAAGATCTGATTGCAAAGATACCTGATACTACTTCCTTCCTCAGGAGACATGGTTATCTTCTCAGTTTGGTCACCTCTAAATTGGACGAGCAGATGATGAGTGTTCTAGTCCAATTCTATGATCCACTGTACCATTGTTTTACTTTCCAGGACTACCAACTGGTTCCCACCTTAGAGGAATTCTCTGAGCTGCTCGGTATCTCTGTTCTAGAACAGACCCCATTTACTGGTTGGGAGAAGATTCTTAGGCCCGAAGAGATTGCTGTAGCCCTTCATATGACCAAAGAAGAGGTAATGGCTAATTGGGAGACTAGAAGTGGAGCAAAGGGCTTTCTGACTAAGATCTTGGTTAGTAAAGCTAATTATTTCTGGGATAGTCTAGACTTCAAGGCATTCGAGGATATTCTGGCTCTTTTGATATACGGCTTGGTATTGTTTCCGAACTCTGACTCCTTTATTGATGTTAATGCGGTAAAAATCTTCATCTCTCGTAATCCGGTACCCACTCTCCTGGGTGACATCCTTCATCAGCTCTATGCTCGTACTGCCCGAAAGCGGGGAACCTTGATGTGCTGTGCTCCGTTATTGGCAAGGTGGTTTATTTCGCACCTTCCCAAATCAGTGTTGAAGAACAAAGAAGGCATGGGCTGGGCCTATAGGGTTATGTCTCTCTCGCATAATGACATCATCTGGACTCTCAAGGGTATGGACGAGGTGACTATCATTGATCGGTGTGGGGAGTACCCTAATGTTCCACTGCTAGGGACCCATGGAGGAATTTCTTACAATCCGTGCTTAGCCTTACGTCAGTTTGGGCGTGCCAGAAGAGAAGGACCGCATGAGCTGCTAATGCCTCATATCATATTTGATTTTCAAGGGGATGGAGACGAGCTACGCCGCAGATTCATAAGGGCTTGGGATAGAGTTCACCAATCTGATCCACATGAGCTGGGCCCAAAGACTTCACTTCTAATGGAGCCATATCTCAGATGGGTCCGTATCCGTGCCCAAAAGCAGGGTATGCCATATGAAGCCGTCCGACCTATCATTGTTGAAGTTGCTAATGAAGAAGGGGTTCTTCCAACCATCCTCCATCCTCATATGCCCACTAACATTGGGGCACTGAAAAGATCTTGGATGCAGCTGAGGGAAGAACGGGATTCTTACCGAGAAAAGTTCAACGAGCAAGAGCAGAAGATCCAGAGGTTGACTAGGCATTTGGAGAACGAGCGTATTCTCAATGACTATGTCCGCACTGATAAGAAGAGACATTGGGAGCACTGATTGACCATTGATTGTTTTCCTTTCCAGTTTTTATTTACTTTTCAGTATTTCTTTTCATGTAACACCTTAAAGGCAATTTGCTGAACAATTTGAATTCTAAAGTTTATCTAATAAAGTGTGTTTCATTTCTTGTTTACAAATTTGAAACTCCCGATTGTCTTTGAAATCATGTCATACGCATTTCATCCCATGCACTCCATAACAGGTACCCATTACAGGTCTCTTATCTTCTTCGCTATTTATTTCAGCACTCATCATGTTTGCTGAACCTTCAACTGAGCAAGCCATCAAGGCCCTCCAGGCCCAGAATGCCCAATTTCAAGAGTTGTTCATGAATCTAGCTAAGGGTCAGCAAGATCTGAAGACCCTGATTCTGAAAGAGAAGAAGAAGAAGAAGAGGACAATCCTGTTTAACACAGGGCCCAGGTTTGGAAATAGGCTACAGAATGAAGTCGATTTGACCACCTCATCTGGAGGGAAAGATAGTAAAGAGGAAAGAAGGGCTCCTAGCCCTGTGGTCTCCGACAACGAGACGGACTTCGACGAAGAACAGTATCCTCCGGCCGAGGATAGATACAAGCAACTGGAAGACCGGTTGAGTGCTATGAAAGTTCAGAAAGTGCTTGGTCTGGACTTTGGTGATCTAGGTTTATCATCTGGGGTAGGGATTCCCCACAAATTCAAGGCACCAGATTTTGCTAAGTATGACAGAGTTTCTTGTCCGAAGCTGCACCTCCGGTCATATGTAAGGAAGATTCAGCCGTACACCGCTGATAAGAACCTATGGATCCACTTCTTTCAGGACAGTCTCTCAGTGACTCATCTTGAATAGTTCTATCAGTTGGACGGAGCCAGTATCCATAATTTGGAAGATTTGGCTACTGCTTTCTACAGGCAGTACCAGTACAACTCCGACCTCGCTCCCACGCGTACCCAACTCCAGGGTATATCAATGGGAACGAGTGAAGGATTCAAAGATTATGCTCAGAAGTGGAGGGACCTCGCCGGAAGAGTGCAACCACCCTTGGCTGATCGGGAGCTTGTGGATATGTTTCTGGGGACCTTGTTTGGTCCATTTTTTAACCATCTGATCGGAAGTTCTTCATCTGGGTTTACAGAGCTTATTTTAACCGGTGAGAGGATTGAGGCTGGTATTAAGGCTGGTAAGATACAAAAGGGTGCCTCATCCAGCACCAAGAAGAAACCCTTTAAGAAAGAGTCAAGCGCTGTCTACAGTTCGAAAAGACAGAATAGACCTGAACACCGCCAAGCTGTTAATGCGGTTGTTATTTCAAAACATGCTGGTGCTCCCCAGTACAAAAATCAACAAAAGGATGAGAGACCTTGAAGGCAATTCACCCGTCTCAACATGACCTTATCTCAGATTCTGCTACAGTTGCTGAAGACCAATCTGGTGATTCCAAAGGAAGCCCCGAAGAATCCAAACACAACATCACCGAAGTACAACCCTAATGCCCGCTGTGCTTTTCACTCTGATAGCTCGGGACATAATACAGATGATTGTTGGGTTTTGAAGAACAAGGTACAGGACTTGATTGATGCTAAGGAGATCGAGTTCGGAACACTAGAAAAGCCTAAACAAGATGCAGGGGTGAATGCTATCAGGGATGACGATGATGAAGAGTTTGATATTGACAGTTGGATCTACCCGACTGCCCATGGTGGATTAAGCAACTGGACAACGAAGGATTCTATGCCCGTTTCAGTTATCACCCAGTAATGAAACTTTTTGTTTTAAATTTGTAACACACAATGTTTTAAACTTTATGGCCCGGTGTCTTACCCGGGGCACCGTGGATTCATTTGTGAGGGATTTATGTGTGTCATTTTCATATATCATTATTAAAAGCATTGAACGTTCTTGCATTTCAAATTTTGTGCTCCTTGTTCTTCTTTATTATATATTGCAAAACAGCTATTTTACACACACTCACGTATACAGGTCTACATCCACTCTGGATCTCACTGGTAACAACTCTGCTAGTGCCAGTTATGACTTCGAAAATACGATCAACTTAGCCGAAGACGAAGGTGAAGATGATTGTGAAGTTCCTGGTGAACTTGAAAGACTGTTACTTCAGGAAGAGAGGGTTTTTCAGCTGCACGAAGAGCCGGTGGAATCAGTGAATCTGGGTACTGAGACAAATAAGAAAGAGGTTAAGATTGGTTCCAATCTGAAGCTTAGTGTGAAACAACGATTGATTAAGATGCTGCATGACTATGTTGAGATCTTTGACTGGTCTTACAAAGATATTCCTGATTTAGATACTGATATTGTGGTTCACCGCCTGACTACCAAGGAAGACTGTCCTCCAGTGAAACAGAAGGTCCGCCGTATGTGCCCAGAAATGTCTGAGAAAATCAAGGATGAGGTTATGAAACAGTTTGACGCCGGTTTTCTAGCAGTTACTTCTTACCCTCAGTGGGTGGCCAACGTGGTTCCTGTGCCGAAGAAGGATGGTAAGGTTCGAATGTATGTTGACTACAGGGATCTGAACAGGGCTAGCCCCAAGGATGACTTCCCTCTACCTCATATCGATGTTCTGGTTGACAACACCGCTCAGCACAAGGTGTTTTCCTTTATGGATGGTTTCTCCGGTTATAATGATATCAAAATGGCTCCCGAAGACATGGAGAAGACAACTTTTGTTACTCAGTGGGGTACCTTTTTCTACAAGGTCATGCCTTTTGGGCTGAAGAACGCTGGGGCAACGTATCAGCGTGCCATGGTTTCTTTGTTTCATGACATGATCCATAATGAGATAGAGGTTTACGTTGATGATATGATTGCAAGGTCTCAGACTGAGGAGGAACACCTTGACCATCTACAGAAGCTGTTTGACAGGTTGAAGTTGTACAAGTTAAGGCTAAACCTGAACAAGTGCACCTTCGGGGTGAGATCTGGTAAGCTGCTGGGTTTCATCGTAAGCGACAAAGGTATTCATGTAGATCCTGCAAAAGTGAAAGATATACAAGAGATTCCAGCTTCCAGAATAGAGAAAGAAGTCAGAGGCTTCCTGGGACGTCTGAACTACATTGCCCGATTCATCTCGCACCTGACTGCTACTTATGAGCCAATCTTCAAGCTGCTGAAGAAAGATCAAGTAGTACGTTGGAACGATGAATGCCAAGCCGCTTTCGAAAGGATCAAAGAGTATCTCCAAGAGCCACCTATTCTGATGCCTCCAGTTGAAGGGAGACCTTTGATATTATACTTGACAGTACTCGATAACTCAATGGGGTGTGTGCTGGGTCAACATGACGAGTCTGGCCGAAAAGAGCATGCTATTTATTACCTTAGTAAAAAATTTACCGACTGTGAGACTCGATACTCACTGCTCGAGAAAACTTGCTGCACTTTGGCATGGGCTGCTCGCCGGTTGAGACAGTATATGCTGACTCACACTACTCTATTGATCTCAAAGATGGATCCAATCAAGTATATCTTCGAGAAGCCTGCCTTGTCCGGAAGAATAGCAAGATGGCAGATGATATTGACTGAGTATGACATCCAATATACAACCCAAAAGGCAATCAAGGGAAGTGTATTGGCAGACCATTTGGCACATCAGGCAGTGGATGATTACCAGTCTATGAACTTCGAATTCCCGGACGAGAATATCATGTTGGTGACTGATTGTGAGACACCTGGACCGGATGAAGGACCTGAGGAAGGATCCCGATGGTCTATGTACTTTGATGGAGCTTCGAACGCTTTGGGCAATGGCATTGGCACCATGATCATATCTCCTAAGGCTCTCATACTCTGTTCACCGCCCGACTATGTTTCAACTGCACCAACAATATGGCGGAGTATGAGGCGTGCATTGTGGGTCTTCGAGCAGCAATTAACCTAAGGATTAAGTTTCAAAGTGTCTTCGGAGATTCCGCTCTCGTGATCAGTCAGATCAAAGGCGAGTGGGATACGAAGCATCCAAATCTTATTCCTTACAAGGAGTATGTGTTGACGTTGCTTCCCCACTTCGAAGAAATAACCTTTGAACACTTACCTAGAGAGGAGAATCAGTTGGCGGACGCATTAGCTACGATGTCTTCTATGTTCAAAGTCAATTGGGACAACGAGGCTCCCTGGATTATCATCGAATGATTGGACGAACCTGCACATTGCTGTGATCTTGAGACTGAAGAGGTAATAGATAAAACCTGGTTTCATGAGGTGAAGAGGTATCTGGAAGCTCAAGAATACCCCGAGGGTGCATCTGTTAATGACAAGAAGTTTCTGAGGAGGTTCGCAGCAAAGTTCATCATCAGCAATGGCATCCTTTACAAACGTAACCATGATTCGACCTTACTGCGTTGTGTGGATAAGAATGAAGCAGAAAGGATCATGGAGGAGTTACATGAAGGTACTTTCGGGACTCATTCCAGTGGACACACCATGGCAAAGAAAATCCTTTGGGCAGGATATTATTGGTCCACAATGGAAGCTTAATGTTATCAACATTCTCGGACATGTCACAAGTGTCAAGTCTATGCTGATAAAGTGCACATACCTCCAGTTCCTATGAACGTCTTGACGGTACCTTAGCCTTTTGCAATGTGGGGCATTGATATGATCGGCGATATCAGACCTACAACATCCAACGGGAATCGTTTTATCCTGGTGACAATTGATTACTTTACGAAGTGGGTTGAAGCAGCTTCTTTTGCTACAGTAACCAAGAACTTCGTGGCACGGTTCATTCAACACAATCTGATCTGTCGATATGGTGTACCAGAGAGGATCATTACGGACAATGGTACCAATCTTAACAATAAAATGATCACTGAGCTTTGCGAGCAATTCAAGATACAACATCATAACTCTTCTCCCTACCGGCCGAAGATGAATGGGGCTGTAGAAGCGGCTAATAAGAACATTAAGAAGATCGTGCAGAAGATGACAGTGACATACAAAGATTGGCACGAGATGTTACCGTTTTCTCTTCATGGATACCGTACCTCAGCGCGGACATCAACAGGGGAAACACCCTATTCATTGGTATACGGCATGGAAGCAGTCTTGCCCATTGAAGTCCAGATACCCTCTCTTCGAATCATGAAGGATGCAGGTTTGAGAGAAGATGACTGGATTAAGACCCGGCTTGATCAACTAAATTTAATCGACGAAAAGAGACTTACCGCTATTTGTCATGGTCAGACGTACCAAAAACGGATGATCAAGGCATTTAACAAGAAAGTCAGACGACAAGAGTATCAAGTTGGGGATCTGGTAATCAAGCGCATCATTCTACCTCAGGGTAATCCTAGGGGCAAATGGACCCCTACTTACGAAGGGCCATTTGTGGTTAAGAATATTTTCTCAGGAGGAGCTATGATTCTAACCACCATGGATGGTGACGACCTTCCTCACCCTGTCAATGTAGACATATTGAAAAGATACTACGCATAATCAAAAGACCCGCTAGGTTGATTGGCCTAGGCAAAAATAAGGGCTTCCCGGCGAACCAAAAGCGTTCGGGCAAAAATAAGGGATGAAAATGAAAAAATATGTACACCCGGCAAGTCGAAAACCTTAAAAGGCGGCTTGGGCAAAAATGGGTATCCCGGTGGACTGAAAACCCGAAAGGGCGGTCTAGGCAAAAATTAGGGATCAAAGCGTAACACTATGTCTCATTGGATCACCTTGCATCCAGATTTCGGTATTGGCTATCAAGCTCGAATGACACTACTCAATCTGATTCATCTTCAACTAAGCAGCAAAGTGATGAGATGCTTGAGGATATAAAGGCAATAGCAGAGTTGGAACCCAGTGGGATTATTCACATAGCTGTTTTGTTTCCTTTTCACAAATTGTGTAAATTCTATTATTTGGCGGCGTTCTCTTACTAGGACGTCAGCCTCTTGTACAAAAACGCCTATTTACAGGCCAAACTTCAAAATCAATACAATTCATTTTCAGAAAAATTTCAAACTGTTTTTCCTTTATCTGTTTTGTTTTGCAAAGAACATCCATTGTTCATTTTTGATATATGCATTTGACGTTAATTGCTGCTCATAAATATCTACATGCGAAACAAAAGATGAGTTACTGGTGATAGCAGAAACATGGGCAATAAGAAGTGTCTGAACTGTATAGTTGCTTTGTCCACCAGGTACAAGGTAAATTCAGTTGAAGAATATGGCTAAGATACCTTCACTCCCCGTAGAGTAAGAAAGTAATGATAGCTCTCCCTAGCTGAGACTTGCAACTACGAATGAATCAGCGATAGCTCTCCCCAAGCTGAGTCTATCTACCATCAGCACTAAAAGGGGCTTAATATTCCCCAGCGGAGTATAAGAATATTCCCCACAAAGTATAAGAGTATCCCCGGCAGTCTTAACATTCCTCAACGAAGTATAAGAATGTTCCCCGAAAAAATACAAGATACCCCAGTGGAGTCAATGTTTCCCCAGCACGGTCTGAAAAAGCTTCCCCGACGGAGTTGAATCATCATCCCCAGTAAACTCTGGAAGTTTATCCCCAGCGGAGTACACAAATAAATCTCCCCAGTCAAATTCAAAGGATTATCCCCACAAAAGTCTAACAGGGTTATCCCCAGCAAGTTGCAGCTGAAAGATCATCCCCAGCGAAGTTCTTTCCTTCCACGAACAGGTATTAAATCCTCAACAGATTCAGTAGCACCAGTAATGGTAATCCATCCCCAGTGGAGTTTATCAGTGGAATCCTCAGCAGAGCATCTCTTCCCCACAGAGTAATTCCCCTCGGAGTAATCTCCTCATCAGTTTATTCCCCAACGGAGTTATCCTCTCCTGCAAGTTTATCATCTTCGTTCATCATCCCCAGCGGAAACAAAGAATTAAACTATATTCTCCAGCGGCTCCGAGATTTATTTTCCCTAGCTAAAACATCACATTTCCATACATCATGATACATGCATATACGCATCATATAATACAATCTCATTTATGTTGAGAACATCATTGCTTGATCCATATCATGCATTGCATATGACTGACCTTTACCTTTCAGGAAAGATGCAGTTAAGTTCTCAACTATGTCAAAGAAGACAAAATCTCCTCTGGTCCAGTTAAATCGATTCCTAAAGATTTTTCTGATGCCAATCCAGTCAAAAGAGACAAAACCAGTTAAATCGATTCCTAAAGATTTTTCTGATGCCAATTCAGTCAAAGGAGACAAGACCAGTTAAATCGATTCCTAAAGATTTTTCTGAGGCTAATTCAGTCAAAAGAGACAAAACCAGTTAAATCGATTCCTAAAGATTTTTCTGAGGCCAATTCAGTCAAAAGAGACAAAACCAGTTAAATCGATTCCTAAAGATTTTTCTGAGGCCAATTCAGTCAAAGGAGACAAAACCAGTTAAATTGATTCCTAAAGATTTTTCTGAGGCCAACCCAGTCAAAGGAGACAAGACCAGTTAAATCGATTCCTAAAGATTTTTCTGAGGCCAATCCAGTCAAAAGAGACAAAACCAGTTAAATCGATTCCTAAAGATTTTTCTGAGACCAATTCAGTCAAAGGAGACAAAACCAGTTAAGTTGAGTCCTAAAGATTTTTCTGATACCAATTCAGTCAAAGGAGACAATCCAGTCAAAAGAGACAAAACCAGTTAAATCGATTCCTAAATATTTTTTTCTGATACCAATCTAGTCAAAAGAGACAAAACCAGTTAAATCGATTCCTAAAGATTTTTCTGATACCAATCCAGTCAAAGAAGACAAAACCTCCTCTAGTTCAGTCAGATCGCCGATAAGATCTCCCTGAGTCGTATTCCAGTTGAAGTTCAGACCACCTACCAACAGTCTCCAAATGGCATCCGTAAGCCCATTCCCGACATCACAATGTTGATACTACTTCATGCGAGTGCAAATTTCTAGGCACTCTAGTGTTCAATCATCTTCCACCTTCGGATCACGAAAGGCCCGAAAGCCAATCTATATCCTCAGGTTTAAGAAGATTGAACAGGGGCAACTGTTGTACCCCAAAATTTTCCCTCCCATATTTCTCAAGACATGGCAAGAATAATCTCCAAGTTGCTCAAGATTGCTCAAGAGTTGGACAGTCAAATCATCTCCTAAGGCAGTCAATCTCAAATTAGGGTTTTGTGTTGCATCAAGGTCCTTGCATCCAAATGACTTCAAGTGATCCCCAATATCCTAATATGTTCACAAGTTCATCCATGTCAAATTTCAAGCCTTGTAGAGGAAGTTTGGTCAGTCAATTGCTCAAAGGGTCCAAAAGTCGATTGTGTTAGGGCAAAAGTCAACTGTGACCTAAAAACAGTCAAACCTCAAGATTTTTTGTCAACATTCTCATTTTGAAGGATAATTCATCATTTGATCAAGGGTTGATCATGATTCATCAAGGATTGCTCAAAATTCATCAAGACTCAAAAGTTGCTAAATTAGGGTTTTGTAGGAAAAGTCAACTCAACTTTGACCAAGCATAACTTTCTCATACTTTATGAGAAATGACCCATCAAAATCTAATTTTGAAGAGGATGCAATTTCCTACAATCTATATTCACAACCCAAGAACAAGAAATGCACTCACAAGAAGTTACAAATTTGGAAATTATAGGTCATTTTTGAAAGTCAACAAAAACACCTTTTTTGCCAAAGCTTATAACTTGAGCATGGAATATCGAAATGAGATGAGACAAAAATGGTTGTTTAGAGGACATCTCAAGGTTTCTAAAAAGTCCAAGAAAACCTCCAAAAGTTCAAAATTGAAGAAGTTATGCATTGTTGAAGTTAGGCATTTTTCCAAAATTGCCAAAAGTCAACTATCCCCAAAACTTCAAATTTTGTCAAATGGGCCCACTTTTTTCAACTTGATTTGATCTTGTCACACTACACACGTGTCCTACCTTCAATCTTGTGTCCAATTATTAATTTTTCCATTTTATTTGATTTTTATTGAATTAATTTATTTTTAATCAATTTAAATCCAAATAAAATCCAAATCTTAATCACTTGGAATCTTTTTGATTGATATAGGTCTTAAATATCATCATGGACACAATCAAATCCGGATCAAGCCATATCCTGCACAAAATATTAGTTTTTGACAAATTTGGAAGATTTTTCAATGGAGAATAAAATCACATCTTCAATAATCAATGCACAAGGATTCAAAGCCCAAAACCTGACCTAATTCACTCCATGATACATATACAACACAAAGCATATGAGTTCAATACCTGGAGGCTGCATAAACACCAATACCAAACTTGAAAAAAACTCAAAAAAGCTTGAAACTGAAATCCATTCTAGAGGCAGATTCAAGGTCAAATCTCAACGTAGACCTCTTGCTGGACATCCATTGAGTCTAAAGGAATCAAAAGCAAAGACATTCGCCTCCTAAAACACGTTGTAAGTCTCTCAAAACCTCGCTCTGTATGTGAAATCGAAACTCCATGTTCTTGTGTTTTCTTGGCCAAATCTTTGCATATTCATACTTTTCGTTGCATTTGGAAGCTTTTGGCATAATTTGATTGCATTTTTATAGCTTGTAACCCCCTAGCCAATTCCAGGGTTTGTGGAATTCGTTTTTGGGCATTTTTGCTACAGGTGAAATCAAGGCAAATGATGGACATAGATGAAATCAGGAGGAAGAGACGACCATGAATATGGTCTTGGTTTGCATTTTTATGGCCTAGAATTCGTTTTAGGATGAAGCCACAGATTTAGCTGCGGATAAAAATCCGCAGGTAAATGTCCAGGGGCCAAACAAAGAAGATGATTACATGGCCATGTCCCATTCGCTGGTTCAAATGCTTCGCGCTTATTTTTTTTGTTTCAGGCATAATGATTGTTTTTCAATATAATATTTACTACCTAATCCACTAACAAATAAAATGCAGTGGTCTAGTGGCAAGCGCGTTGTATGAAATCCAATGGGACCTGGGTTCGAATCCCAGGTCCCCGACATATTTCTTGTTATTTTCTTTCAGGCGTTCCAGTGTGCCCCATGCCTTGCAACGCACCATACACCTTCAAATCTCCAGGCGCAAGATGGCCTTCAGGCCAAATCTAATGGCCAAGATTGAACGTCCATCATGGTCTCTAGTCAACAGGCACACGTGGGAGCCAGAAAAGTCCATACAGGCCAACATGGATGGGCCTAAAAAATGACAATCTCACCTCCTGATCAGGCCCAACACCCCCCTTTTGGTTATTTCTTTTTCTATATATTTCTTTTATTTAATTGTTTTGTTAATTTATTTTTATAATTTCATTAACCAATTAAATTCTTTTTCCTCATAAAATCAAAAATAAAAAAATATAGTTTATTGATTAAAATTAAATTCATCACTTTTATTTTTGTAAATAAATTAATTAATTAATTTAGTTTTTAATTAGGTATAACTTTTAATATTTTTGCAATAAGTAAAATTAATGTAGAACATTAAGTTTTAATAACTTTAATCAAATTTATTTTATTTTCTTTAAATATCCAAAAACCCAAAAAATATTATTTTCATTAATTAATTAATTAGCTCATTTAATTTAATATTTAACCTAATTTAATTTCTTTAAATTCAAAAATAACAAAAAATCACTTTCTTTCAAAAAAGGGTCAAAACCCTAAAAAATGCATTCGATTTAATTTTTCGTGCGCGATCTATTTTGCCATATTGATGTAATTGTTTCCCGGAATGTAATAGTTAAATTAGGACTTTAATTATTTTATCGCTTTCTTTTATTTTTCGCAATTTAATTTCAAGGGTTTGTTTTTGGCGATGTAAATACCCGACACCTTGTAATAGTTTAGATTTAATTTTCGCAATTTAAATTCCACAACTATACACTGTTAGATGTTTGATAATAGGGAATGCATGACAAGATCGAATGTATGAACTTAAAATCAACATAGCTCACCCATGACATGTGCAAAGATAAAATTAACCGAAACAACACACTCGCACATGCGCACTCTTAGGGTACACCTCACTTGGTTGCCTTCGAACGTGGTCATTAAGTATAGGAAGTTTTAGAGGTCGCCCTCTTGTCCAAAGATCATAGTTGCCTCGAAACAGTTGCCTGGGAAAAATGATCTAATACATTAGGGTTACCACTAAGGCGTCCTAACGTTGCTTTAGTGACCACACGTCCCTTAATCGAATTGACCCTTAAACTCCAACGACGATGCTACCTACTCATCAATAGTGGGATAGCATTGTCTAAAGGACATTAGCACAATTTGATTGCTTTTTCGAGTAGGTAGATGGTTCTTAAGTACTTGCTCTTTCAAAACAAAATAAAACTTTTCGCACTTACACACCTTTCAAAACAAAACTTCTTTCAAACCCACAAATATAAATAAAAGCAAATTTTGAAAACACTTTGAGCAAGTACCTAAGAGCCCGTGGATAACCACGGATAGAAAGGGTGCTAATACCTTCCCTTTCTATAATCTACCCCCCGGACCCGAGAAACATCTCGAAAAAGGAATTTTTCTGTGCTTTTTTCCTTTCCTTGTTGAATAAAATAAAAGTCGGTGACGACTCTTGCTTACCGCGACATTTTGCGAAAACAAACACAAAACGCGAACCAGCACACCAAAAAACAGTCAGTTCTCTCCCCACCGTATCACAGTGTGATTTAAAAAGTTTTTGTTTGACTTCGATTTAACTCTTGCTTCTGTCTTCAAGAGTGTTACAAAGTGTTTTAGAAAACTTTGTTTGAAAAGGAGTGTAAGTGTGAAATTTTTTGTTTGTATTGAGCAAGTATCTACTAGCATCTACCTACTCGAAAAAAGAATTGTTCTATGTTTGTTTCCTTTAGACAGCGCTATCCCACTATTAATGAGTAGGTAGCACCGTTGTTGGAGTTTTAAGGGTCAATTCGAAAGGGACGTACGATCACTATAGCAATGTTAGGACGTCTTTGTAATAACCCTAATGTCTTAAGATCAGTATTCGAGGCAACGATTCCGAGGCAACCTTTCCGATGCAACTTTGATCTTTGAGACAAAAAGGGCGACCACTAAAATATCCTATACTTAATGACCATTTACCGAAGGCAACCGAAGTGGGAGTATACCCTAGGAGTGCGCATGTGCGAGTGATTCAATTTCAAGTTTATTATCTTTGCACATTTAGGGTTTGCTAACTGTTTTAAAGTTAATCATACATTCTTGTCATGCAACTCTAATATTCATACATCTAACAGTTAATATTTGCGGAATTTAAAGTGTGGAAAACAAGCTACGCGATTACAAGACTTCAGGTATTAATTACATAGCCAAAAATAACCCATAAAAAAACGATAAATGAAAGTAAAAGCCCTAATTAATCTATTACAACTTGTGAACGATTACATCAATATGGTAAAAAATATAAAGCACGCGCGATGAATTAGGAACGAGAAAAGTTAGGGTTTTGACCCCGTCTAAACTAATTAAAGGAAAACTATTTTTTGGTTGTTTTGATTATTTTTAAGAAAAAGGAATATGGTTTTCAAATTAAATACAAAATTAATTAGTAATTAAATTAATTAAAGAAAATAATTTACATGGCCTATTTTTATATTTTTGGTTATTTTTAAGAAAATAGAATTAAGTTAAAAAACAAAAACCCTAATTGTTCTAATTAATTTTAATTTATTTACAAAATAATTAAAGTTATCTAAAATTAAACAACCTAATTAAATTAATTAATTTTTTGATTAAAAAAAACCTAAATCTAATTGGATGAAAATATTATTTTTGTGATTTTTTGAATAAAAGAAAATTATTTTTTAGGTTAGTAAAAATAAATAAATGAATTAAATAAAGAAATATAAAAAGAAAAGAGAAAGAGATATGGGCCTGAGAAAGTAATTTTAGAAGGGTGTGAATAGAAAGCCTTGGGCCCAAAAATCTGAGGTCCATGTTGACTTCCATGCTCTCATGCTTTGCGTTGACTAGGTCACATGATGGTCCTTCATATGCTAGCCTTCAGATCTGGCTTCCAGGAGATTCAATGGTTGGATCCTGAGGTCACATGGTGGTCTCCTGGCTTGTGTGCACGCCTGATCAATTAAAGCAAAATAACATGAAATATGGGGGGACCTGGGATTCGAACCCAGGCCCCAAAGCCTTTTCCAAATGCTCCAATGCCAACTGCGCTGCAAGCTTGCTTTGTATATAAAATAATAATAATTGATAATATAAAATAATGGGAATTAGTGGAGAGAGAAAAAATAAAATTGTGCCAGAATTCAAATAAGCGAATCAGATGGTGCCACGCTAGTCATCCCCAACCTCGCTCCGTTGGTAAAAGTTAAAGACTTTTACCTACGGACATATGTCCGTAGCTACAACCTTGGCTCGTTCCAAAATCAAACACAGGCCTGATAAACAACATCTAATGCCATGGTTCAACTCGCCTTGGCCTGCTGAACATGATGGTGCCTCTTTTGTGGCCCAATTTTACCTGTGTGAAAATATCCCAAATAGAGACCAAGAACCCTACCAATGGCAAATCTTGATACAGTCAACAAAAATGCAATTAAATGTTATATATAGTTTATAAATGTTTCAAGGAGCAAGACTATATAATTACTTCATGCTATAGATGCCACAATCATACAATTCGATTTCAAAAAAGGTTCAAGGTCGTGACTGACTTACAGTGGTTTTTAGCGCTGAAAAAGGCTTGTTCTTGATTGGTATAGCTTGCTTGTGATCCCAGGAATCGAATGAGATGGCTAGGGGACCTTGAAAGTTCCTGGAAGTACAAAATCGAATCACCACTTTCCTTTGATTTTTTCAAGTTTGGTTCTTGTTCTTGCGCCTCTCCAGCCTTGTCTGCTAGGTCTGCAATTGTATACTATATACCGAGGAATGAATTAGGTTTAAAATTATGCTCTCAATCTTCCTCCTTTATAGCTTTTGATTTGTATTTGATTCACTTAAATATATTTCTAAAAATAGGTCAAAACCAATCTTTTTGTGCACACAAAGGCTTTGCACGATTTCAATCTTTTGCTAGCTGGATATAGAACCTGAAACATGCACAATATCTTGAGGTTTCAATGATTTGGATTTTCTATGATTTGTTTTGATTTAAAAACAATATAAAGACAAGTGGGAAGATCTAGGACTCATGGACCATGCTACCAACTCAAAACAAGTGCAAAAAGTTAGGCCCATTTAGCAAAAATTGCAATTTGAGGCACTTTTGACTTTTGACAATTTTGCAAAAAAGGTCAACTTCACCAATGCATAACTTCCTCAATTTTGACTCTTTGAAGGTGTTCTTGGACTTTTTAGAAATCTTGAGATGTCCTATAAGAAACCCTTTTGGTATCATCTCAATTTGGTATTCCATGTTCATGTATGAAGCTTTGATAAAAAATGTGTTTTTGTTGACTTTTCAAAATGACCTATAATGTCCAAATTCATAACTTCTTGTGAGTGCATATTTTGAACTTGGGAGCTGAAGATGAATTGTAGGGAATTGAATCCTATTCAAAATGAGATTTGGATGGGTCATTTCTCATAAAGTATGACAAAGTTATACTTGGTCAAAGTTGAGTTGACTTTTCCTACAAAACCCTAATTTAGCAACTTTTGGTTCTTGATGAATTATGAGAAATCCTTGATGAATCATGATCAAACCTTGATAAAATTATGAATAATACTTCAAAATGAGGATGTTGACCAAAAATCTTGAAGTTTGACTGTATATAGGCCACAATTGACTTTTGCCCTAGCACAATCGATTTTCAGGCCTTTGAGCAATTGACTGAGCAAACTTCCTCTGCAAGGCTTGAAAATTGACATGGATGATCTTGAGAACATATTAAGACAATAGTGAGCAATTTGGATACCTTGTATTCAAGTATCTTGATGCAACATGAAACCCTAATTTGAGGTAGACTGCCTTAGGAGAGAGCTTGTCTGGTCAACCCTTGGACTTCCTTGAGCAATTTGAAGACCTCACTTGAAATGTAATGAGAAATATGAAAGGGAAAATTTTGGGGTACAACAGTTGCCCCTGTTCAATCTTCTTAAACCTGAGGATGTAGATTGGCTTATCTGCCTTTCGTGATCCGAAGGTGGAAGATGATTGAACACGAGAGTGCCCAGAAATTTGCACTCGCATGAAGTGGTACTTGTCTTGTGATGTCGGGAATGGGATTATAGATGCCATTTAGAAGTTGATGATTGAAGATGAGCTTAAATATGCCATCAGAAGAAGTATCGATCGCATAAGAGATTCCTTAGCGAGAGCTTGTATACCCGTTATTGAGGGAGACTCCACTGGGGAAAGTTGGTTTTGTCTTGAGAGAAAAGTTGAATTTTAGGAGCTTCAGTCGTCCGTTATTCTACTGGGGGAATAATCTCTTGGTCGAGGAGGTGAAAATGAACTACTATCTGGTCGCGATCCAGGCTTCATAGTGATAAGATCGATTGCTATCTGGTCGTAATCCAAGCATTACGGTGACTTACTGGGGAGATGAGATTAAACTTGTTATCCGGTCGTAATCCAGACTTCACAATTTTTCAATTCTTATCTGGTCATAATCCAGGATTCAGAAGGAATTCAGTTGTTATCCGGTCGCATCCGGGCTTTAACTTGAATTTAGAGCACACTAATATTCGGTCGACTCCGGGCTTCTTAGTAATTGTCCAGGTAAAATTGCTATTTGGTTGAAATCCAAGCTTCTCAATGTCTTGTACTGCTATCTGGTCGTAATCCAGGATTCACGATGTTTCATACCATTATCTGGTCAAATCTAGGCTTCATGGCGTCCTGTACTGCTATTTGGTCGAATCTAGGCTTCATAATACCTCACTTCTTATCTGGTCGAGATCCAGGCTTCAGAAGAAATCAAGTGGTTATCCAGTTGCATCCGGGCTTCCATTTGATTTTAAGGCCTACTAATATCCGATCGACTCCGGGCTTCATAGTAATTGGCCGGGTAAACTGCTATTTGGTATAAATCTAAGCTTCACAGTGTCCCTTACTGTTATCTGGTCGTAATCCAGACTTCATGATGTATCATACCGCTATCTGGTCGTAATCCAGGCTTCACGATGTTCGGGGAAATCAAGATATTATCCGGTCAAATTCGGGCTTCATAACTTATATTAAAGATATACCACTATCTGGTCGTAATCCAGGCTTCGTAGTATTCTTGGCTGCTACCTGGTCGTAATCCAGGCTTCACAATGTCTTCTACCATTATCTGGTCGTAATCCAGGCTTCATGGTCTTGTATTTATGATATACCACTATCTGGTCGTAATCTAGGCTTCATGGTCTTGTATTGCTATCTGGTTGTAATCCAGGCTTCACAATAACTTGCTGCGGATTAAACTATTATCCGGTTGAATTCGGGCTTCATAGCTTGTGATAAACCACTATCTGGTCGTAATCCAGGCTTCACGGTATTCTGATACTGTTATCCGGTCGTTCTCCGGGCTTTACAATATGATGGAGTAATCAAGATACTATCCGGTCGTACCCTGGCTTCATAGCTTGAACTTTGTGAGAATGTGATTGTATATTTTTCCTGAAACGTAAAGGGTTAGTCGTATGTAATGCCATGATGCATGACATGTACTGATTAATGATGTTCTCAAAATAAATGAGATTGTGCTGTATGATGCATATATGCATGTCATGATGTATGTATGTGTAATGTTCTTATGATGTTCTTAGCTGGGGAAAATAAATCCCGGACTGCTGCTGGAGAATATAAAGAGTTTCGCTCGCTGGGGATAACGACCGAAGATGATTGGGAGAATAATCCTGCTGGAGAATACATTGGTGAGAGAATGACTCTGGGGACGAGATACTCTGCTAGAGGAGCAACAACCTCGGCTGTGGATGAATTACCGTTGCTGGCGGTGATAAACTCTATCGAGGATAAGCTTTCTGTTTGTGGAAGAAATAAACTCCACTAGGGATGGTCTTCATCGTTGGTGAAAGATGAACTCTGCTTGGGGAGAATCTTACCGACTCCTTCGCGATTGCGAACCTCAACTGAGGAGAGTTGATAATACTGTATTCTGGTACTTCCTACTCTGCGAGGAGTGTATGCATTTTTAGTCATATTCTTCAGCTATGTCTATCTCTGTACCTGGTGGATGGAGCAACTATAAGGTTTAGGCATTTCCTGTTTGCCCTTGTTTATGATATTACGAGTAATCGTCTTTTGTTTCGCATGTAAATATTTATGAGCAACAATTATTGTCAAATGCATATATCAAAAATGAACATTGGACGTTCTTGCAAAATAAAACAAAAAGGAGAAAAACAACTTGAAATTTCTTTGTGAAAATGAATTGTATTGATTTTGAAGTTGGCTTGTAAATAGGCGTTTTTGTACAGGAGACTGACGTCCTAGTAAGTGAACACCGCCGAAAGAGAGAATTTATACACTTTGTGAAAAAACAAAGAAAAATAGCTATGTGAACAATCCCACTGGGTTCCAACCCTACTATTGCCTTTATGTCTTCAAGCATCTCATCACTTTACTACTTGGTTGAAGGTAGATAAGATTGATTGGTGCCGTGCGAGCTTGATAGTCGATACTGAAGTATGGTTGCAAGATGATCCAATGAGACATAGTGTTACGCTTTGGTCCCTAACTTTTGCCTGGACCCCCCTTTCGGGTTTTCAGTCCACCGGGATACCCTTTTTTGCCCAAGCCGCCTTTTCAGGTTTTCGACTTGCCGGGTGTACAGATTTTTTTCCATTTTCATCCCTTACTTTTGCCCGAACCATTTTGGTTCGCCGGGAAGCCCTTATTTTTGCCTAGGCCAGTCAACCTAGCGGGTCTTTGATTATGCATAGTATTTTTTCACTATGTCTGCATTGACGGGGTGAGGAAGGTCGTCACCATCCATGGTGGTTAGAATCATAGCTCCTCCTGAAAAAATGTTCTTAACCACAAATGGCCCTTTATAAGTAGGGGTCCATTTGCCCCTGGGATCACCTTGCAGCAGTATGATGCGTTTGATCACCAGATCCCCAACTTGATACTCTTGTCGTCTGACTTTCTTGTTAAATGCCTTGATCATTCTCTTTTGATATGTCTGACCATGACAAATAGCAGTAAGTATCTTTTCGTCGATTAGGTTTAGCTAATCAAGCCGGGTCTGGATCTAGTCATCTTCGCTCAAATATGCATCCTTCATAATCCGAAGAGAGGGTATTTGAACTTCAATGGGCAAGACTGCCTCCATGCCATATACCAAGGAATATGGTGTTGCCCCCATTGACGTCCGTGCTGAGGTACGGTACCCATGAAGAGCAAATGGTAACATCTCATGCCAGTCTTTGTATGTCACCGTCATATTCTGCACAATCTTCTTGATATTATTATTAGCCGCTTCAACAGCCCCATTCATCTTCGGCCGGTAAGGAGAAGAGTTGTGATGCTGTATCTTAAACTGTTTGCAGAGCTCGGTGATCATTTTATTGTTGAAATTCATACCATTATCCGTAATGATCCTCTCTGGTACACCGTATCGACAGATCAAATTATGTCAGATGAATCGCGCCACAACATTCTTGGTTACTGTAGAAAAGGAAGCTGCCTCAACCCACCTCGTGAAATAATCAATAGCTACCAGAATGAAACGATGCCCGTTGGACGCAGTAGGTCTGATCTCACCAATCATATCGATGCCCCACATTGTGAAAGGCCAAGGAGCTGTCAAAACATTCAGAGGAACTGGAGGTACGTGCACCTTATCAGCATAGACTTCGCACTTATGACAGGTCCGAGAATGATGATAACAATCAACTTCTATAATAGACCAATAATATCCTGCCCGTAGGATTTTCTTCGCCATAGTATGTCCACTGGAATGGGTTCCGAAAGTACCTTCATGTAACTCTACCATAATCCTTTCTTCCTCGTTCTTTTCCATACATCGCAACAAGGTCGAATCATGATTACGTTTGTAAAGGATACCATTACTGATGAAGAACTTCGCAGCGAATCTCCTCAGAAACTTCTTATCATTAACAGATGCACCTTCGGGGTACTCCTGAGCCTCAAGATACCTCTTTACCTCATGAAACCAAGGTTTATCTGTTACCTCTTCAGTCTCGATGTCACAATAATGTGCGGGTTCGTCCAACCTCTCAATGGTAATCCGGGGAGCCTCATTATCCCACCTGACCTTGTACATAGAATACATGGTAGCTAGCGCGTCCGCTAACTGATTCTCCTCCCTTGGGAAGTGTTCAAAGGTTACCTCCTCGAAGTGTGGGAGCAATGTCAATACATACTCCTTGTAGGAATAAGATTTGGGCGTTTCGTATCCCACTCGCCTTTGATCTGACTGATCACTAGAGCGGAATCTCCAAATACACTCAAGAACATAATCCTTAGGTCAATAGCTGCTCGAAGACCCATGATGCACGCTTCATACTCCGCCATATTGTTGGTGCAGTTAAACATAATCGGGCGGTGAATAGAGTATGACAGCCTTCAGGAGATATGATCACAACACAAATTCCATTACCCAACGCATTTGAGGCTCCATCAAAGTACATAGACCATCGGGATCCCTCCTCGGGTCCTTCATCCGGTCCAGGTTTCTCACAATCAGTCACCAACATGATGTTCTCATCCGGAAACTCGAAATTCATGGATTGGTAATCATCCACGGCCTGATGCGCCAAATGATCTGCCAACACACTCCCCTTGATTGCTTTGGGTCGTGTATTAGATGTCATACTCAATTAAGATCATCTGCCATCTTGCTATTCTTCCGGACAAGGCAGGCTTTTCGAAGATATACTTGATTGGATCTATTTTAGATATCAATAGGGTGGTGTGAGTCAGCATATACTGTCTCAGCCGGTGAGCAGCCCATGCCAAAGCGCAACAAGTTTTCTCGAGCAACGAATATTGGGTCTCGCAGTCGGTAAACTTTTTGCTAAGGTAGTAAATAGTGTGCTCTGTTCGGCCAGACTCGTCATGCTGCCCCATCACACACCCCATTGAATTGTCGAGTACCGTCAAGTATAATATTAAAGGTATCCCTTCAACTGGAGGCATCAGAATAGGGGGCTCTTGGAGATATTCTTTGATCCTTTCGAAAGCGGCCTAACATTCATCATTCTATTTTACTACTTGATCTTTCTTCAGCACCTTGAAGATCGGCTCACAAGTAGCAGTTAGATGTGAAATGAATCGGGCAATGTAATTCAGACGTCCCAAAAAGCCTCTGACTTCCTTTTCTGTTCGGGGAGATGGCATCTCCTGTATAGCCTTCACCTTAGCAGGATCCACTTGAATACCTTTATCACTAACAACGAAACCCAACAACTTACCAGACCTTACCCCGAAGGTGCACTTGTTCGAGTTTAACCTCAGCTTGTACGTCTTCAACCTGTCAAATAGCTTCTGAAGATGGTCAAGGTGTTCTTCTTCAATTTGGGACCTTGCAATCATGTCATCAACGTAAACCTCGATCTCATGGTGAATCATGTCGTGGACCAAAGCAACCATGGCGCGCTGATACGTTTCCCTAGTATTCTTCAATCCGAAAGGCATGACTTTGTAGCAAAAGGTACCCCACTTCGTAACAGACGTTGTCTTTTCCATGTCTTTGGGAGCCATTTTAATCTGATTGTAACTAGAAAAACCATCCATAAAGGAGAAGACCTTATGTTGTGTAGTATGGTCGACCAGAACATCGATATGAGGCAGAGGGAAATCATCTTTGGGGCTCGCCCTGTTCAGATCTCTATAGTCTACACACATGCGTACTTTACCATCCTTCTTCGGTACCGGAACCACGTTGGCAACCCACTGCGGTTAAGAAGTGACAGCTAGAAAACCGGCATCAAATTGTTTCATGACCTCAGCTTTGATTTTCTCAGACATCTCTGGGCGTATACGGAGAACCTTCTGCTTTACCGGAGGACAGTCTTCTTTAGTCGGCAGACGGTGAACCACAATGTCAGTATCTAAAGCAGGCATATCTTCATAAGACCAGGCGAAGATCTCAACATAGTCGCGTAACATCTGTATCAACCGTTGCTTGACGCTAGGCTCCAGATTTGCACCTATCTTGACCTCTTTCTTGTCTTCTTCCGTACCCAAATTCAATGATTCCACTGGCTCTTCATGCGGCTATATGGCCCTCTCTTCCTGAAGTAACAATCTAGCAAGTTCCCCAGACACTTCACAATTATCCTCACCTTCGTCCTCGACTTGGTTGATCGGATTTTCAAAGTCATAACTAGTAGTAGCAGAGTCGTTATCAGTGGGATCCAGAGTGGATGTGGACCTGTATTATGATATGTGAGTGTGTGTAAGACAAATAGCTGTTTTATAAAGTGCAAAATAGGAAAGAAAAGCAGGGAGCGTAAAATTTTTAATACAAGAAAATGTCCAATGTTTTATTGATGATATATGAAAATGACAAATAATAAGCCCTCACAAACAAAGCCAAGGTGCCTCTGGCAAGGCGTCGGGCTATAAAGTTTCAAATTGTCTGTTACAAATCTCAAAACAAAAGTCTATTACTGTGTAATAAAAGAAACGGACACGAAGTCCTTCGCCGTCCAATTGTTCAATCCACCGTCAGTAGTCGGGTAAATCCAGCTGTCGAAATCTGGCTCTTCTTCATCATCTCCAATTGCATTCACTCCCTGATCATGCTTGGGCATGGGTGCAGTTATGACATTGGTTTTCTCCGGAGCATCAAACTCAATCTCTTTAGCTTCAATAAAATCTTGCACCTTATTCTTCAAAGCCCAACAGTTGTTCGTATCATGACCCGGGCTATCAGAGTGATAGGCACAGCGGGCGTTCAGATTGTAAAGCGGAGATGTGGTGCTGGGATTCTTCGGGGCCTCCCTCAGAGTTACCAGGTTGGTCTTTAACAATTGCGTTAAAATTTGTGACAAGGTCATATTAAGCTGAGTGTACTGTCTCTGTGGCCTCTCCGTTCTTTGCTGATTGTTGCGTTGCGGGGCAACGGTGGGTCTTGATATTACTACCGCATTTACTGCTTGGCGGAGTTCCAGTCTGCTTTGGCTCCTCGAGCCGTAAACTGCACTAGCTTCTTTCTCGAAAGGCTTCTTTTCTGTACTTGATGAAGCACCTTTCTGTATCTTGCCACTCCTGATACCAGCTTCTACTCTCTCCCCAGTCATAATCAATTCAGTAAACCCAGATGATGAACTACCAATCATATGATTGAAGAATGGACCAGACAAAGTCCCCAGAAACATATCAACTAACTCCCTATCAGACAGAGGGGGTTGGACTCTTCCATCCAGATCTCTCCACTTCTGAGCGTAGTCCTTAAAACCTTCACTTGCAACCATTGACATACTCTGAAGCTGAGTACGAGTGAGAGCAAGGCCGGCATTATACTGGTATTACTTGTAGAAAGCAACAACAATGTCTTCCCAGTTGCGGACATTAGCTCCTTCCAATTGATAAAACCATTCAAGCTGAGTCCCTGACAGACTATCTTGAAAGAAATGGACCCACAGATTCCTATCAGAAGTGTAGGGTTGAATTTTCCTGAGGTATGAGCGGAGATGGAGTTTTGGGCAAGATACTCCATCGTACTTAGCAAAAACCGGAGCTTTAAACTTGTGAGGAATCACCACCCCAAATGCTAGTCCCAAATCTCCGAAGTCCCAAACGGGAACCTTCTGAATCTCCATAGCACTCAGACGGTCTTCAAGTTGTTTGTACCTATCCTCAGCAGGAGGGTACTGTTCATCATTAAAATCAGTGTCATTATCAGAGACCACATGGCTAAGACCCTTTCCTTCTTGATTCTCTCCTCCTCCAGATGAATGAGACAGATCAACTTCCTGTCGCAACCTATTCCCAAATCTGTGACCCATGTTCAGAAGAACCACCTTCTTCTTCTTCTTCTTCTTCTTCTTCTTCTTGTCCTTCAAGATGAGAGTCTTCAGATCCTGTTTTCCTTTGGCCAAGTTCAAGAACATCTCCTGGAATTGAGCATTCTGTGCTTGAAGAGCTTTAATGGCTTGATCGATAGGTGTTTCAGAAGACATTATGTGCTGAAATAACCAGCGAAGAAGATAAGAAACCTATAATGGTACCTGTAATGAGGTGCATGGTAATGGAATGCGTATGAAATGATTTCAAAGGCTTTGGGAGATTCAAATTTGTAAAACAAAATAAAACACTCTTTATTAAATTAAACTTGTAACAATGTTTAACAATGCCTTCAAGGCGTTACAAAAGAAATAACTGAAAAGCAAATCTAAACTAGAAATAATAAAACATAAGAAGTCCCATGGTCGTTTCCCCTTCGTGCTGACATAATCATTGATTGTCCTTTCATTCTCAAGCTGCCTCCTGAGCTTCAAAATCTTCCGTTCCTGCTCATGATACTTCTCCCTGTAGGTATCTCTTTCTTCCTTCAACTGGATCCAAGATCTATTTAATGCCCCAAGATACATGGGCATATAGGGATAAAGGACTGTATAAGGAACACCTTCTTCATTAGTATGCTCCACAATCACCGGCAAAACAACTTCATATGGCATCCCCAGCTTTTGAGCACGGGCTCGAACCCATTGGAGATAAGGTTGCATCGGGAGAGAAGTCTTCGGTCCCAGCTCGTGAGGGTCAGACCTGTTCACCCTGCCCCAGGCTCGTACAAACCTTCGGCAATGCTCATCCACGTCCCCCTTGTAGTCAAAGACAATGTCTGTAAGAAGCAGCTCATGAGGACCGTCTCTCCGAGCGCGGCCAAACTGCCGTAGATCCAAGCAAGGACTATAGGTTATTCCCCCTCTAATTCCAAGCAATGTAACATTATAGTGTTCCCCACATCGATCAATGATATCTACCTTTTCCATATCCTTAGAACTCCAAAGAATGTCTGTATGGGCAAGGGACATGATTCTGTAAGCCCAAACTAACCCTTCTTCATTCTTCAATACAGAATTAGGGAGGTGCGAAATAAACCACCTCGCCAGCAGCGGCGTGTGTTGTACCCCAAAATTTTCCCTCTCATATTTCTCAAGACATTGCAAGAAAAATCTCTAAGTTACTTAAGGTTACTCAAGGATGGGTCAGACAAGCTATCTCCTAAAACAGTCTACCCCAAATTAGGGTTTTGTGTTGCATCAAGATCCTTGAGTCCAAATAACCTCAAGTTCTCCCCAATGTCCTAATATGTCCTTAAGACAATCCATGACAAATTTTAAGCCTCGCAGAGGAAGTTTGCTCAGTCAATTGCTCAAAAGTCCAAAAATCGACTGTGCTAGGGCAAAAGTCAACTGTGGCCCAAATACAATCAAACTTCAATATTTTTTGTCAACATTCTCATTTTGAAGGATATTTCATCATTTTATCAAGGGTTGATCATGATTCATCAAGGATTTCTCAAAACTCATCAAGACTCAAAAGTTGCTAAATTAGGGTTTTGTAGGAAAAGTCAACTCAACTTTGACCAAGCATAACTTTCTCATACTTTATGAAAAATGACCCATCCAAATCTCATTTTTAATAGGATGAAATTTCTTACAATCCATGTTCATACTCCAAGATAAAAAAATGCACTCACAAGAAGTTATGAATTTGGACCTTATAGGTCATTTTTGAAAGTCAACAAAAACACCTTTTTTGTCAAAGCTTCTAACTTGAGCATGGAATCTTATGATGTGAGATAATACTGAGAGGGTTGATTAGAAGACATCTCAAGATTTCTAAAAAGTCAAAGAACACCTCCAAAAGTTCAAAATTGAAGAAGTTATGCATTGTTGAAGTTGGACTTTTTTGCAAAATTGCCATAAGTCAACTATCCCCAAAACTTCAAATTTTGCCAAATAGGCCCATTCTTTTCCACTTGATTTGATCTTGTCACACTACACACGTGTCCTAGCTTCAGCCTTGTGTCCATTTATCAATTTTTCTATTTTATTTGATTTTTATTTGAATTATTACATTTTTAATCAATTTAAATCAAATAAAATCACAAAACTTGATTACATGAGATCTTTTTCTATTTTCAGGACCTAATCATCATCATCAAGTGAATCAAATTCGTATCAATCATTCCATGTGCAAAAAGATTGGATTTTGGACAAAATAGGCAAGCTTTCAATGGTGGATCAAATCAAATCCCATGACATCAATGTGCAAGGATTCAGTCCATAAAAGTTAACCTAATACACTCCATATTACATATACAATGCAAAGGCATGTGTTTGAGACCTAGAGGCTGCATAATCATCAAAAGCAAAACTTGAAAAAAGGTGAAAAAGTGTGAAACTGAAATCATCTTTGGAGGCGTTTTCAAGGGAAAATCTCAACACCACTCCATTGCTGGACAATCACTAAACCTCCTGCAATCAAAAGCAAGCTCTCAGACGCTCTCAAACGCACTGTAAGCCTCACGTTTTACCGCCCTGCATTCCAAATCGTAACTCCATGTTCTTGCGTTTTCTTGGCAAATCTTTGGTATATTTATGATGCTTATTCAATTTCTGAACTTTTGCCATTGTTTGATTACATTTATATGAGTTGTAGCCCTGTAACCGAACCTAGGGTTTTGTAGTTGTGTTTTTGGGCATTTCTTCTACAGGAAAAATTTGAGCCATTGATGGACATGGATGTAACCAGGGGATAGAGACGAGCATGACCATGGTCTTGGAAAGAATTTCCATGGCCTAGAATAGATTTTAGGATGCACATGCGAATTTAGTTGCGGACATAAATCCGCAGGTAAATATCCATGTTGAACGAGGAAGACGAAGACGTGTCCCCCTCTTAGTGGCTGGTTCAAATATTCGCCCTTTATTTTTTTTGTTTCTGGCATATTATTGTTTTTTTCCATATTATAATTGTTGTCCACTATGTTAACAACTAAAGCGCGTTGGTTGAGTGGTGGAAGCGTTGTCCAATGATCAACAGGACCTGGGTTCGAATCCCAGGTCCCCCGTGCATTTGTTCTTATTTTTCTACAGGCAATTCAGTGTGAACCCAAGCATGTGATGCATCATACTCCCTCAAATCACAAAGCGCCAGATGGCCCCAGGCCAGATCTGGTGGTCCATATGTGATGTCCACCATATTGCCTAGTCAAAATACCACGCTGGAATCAGAAAGTCAATACAGGCCAATTCAATTGGGCCTTGGAAATTGCTATCAAAACCTCCCAAAAACAGGCCCAAACCCTAACTTTTTTCTATTTTCTTTTATTATTTCTTTTTATATATTGTTATTATTTTTCTTTAATCATTAACCAATTAAAACTTTTTCTCATTAAAATTAAAAACCAAAAACATGTTGTTTATTAAATTAATTTTCAGTATTTTATTTTTGTTAATAAATATTAATTTAATTAATCTAGTTTTAATTAGGAATAACTTTGATATCTTTTTTGCAATAATTAAAATTAACTTAGATAATAAGGTTTTATTAACATTGATCAAATTATTTTTATTTCTTTAAATATCAAAAAACCCAAAAATAATTTTATTAATTAATTTATTTATTAATTCAATAATTAATCCAATTTAATTTCTTCCATAAATTCCAAATAACAAAAAAATCTTTTCTTGAATAACAAAGGGTCAAAACCCTAGAACTCGCCCGATTTAATTTCCCGCACGCGTTCCATTTTTATTCAATATTGTATCTGTTTCCCGGAATGTAATAGTTTAATAGGACTTTACTGTTTTTTATCGCTTTATTTCTTTTCCGCATTTTAATTTCAAGGGTTGCTTTTGGCGATGTAAATACCCGACGCCTTGTAATAGTTAGTTAAATTTCCGCAATTTAATTTCCGTAACTTATATAACTGTTAGATGATTGATAATAGGGAATGCATGAAAAGATCAAATGTTTAAACCTAAAATCAACATAGATAACCATTGACATGTACAAAGACAAAATAACTGAAAACAACACACTCGCACATGCGCACTCTTAGGGTACACCTCACTTGGTTGCCTTCGAACGTGGTCATTGAGTATAGGAAGTTTTAGAGGTCCCCCTCTTGTCCAAAGATCATAGTTGCCTCGAAACGGTTGCCTCGTAAAAATGATCTAAGACATTAGGGTTACCGCTAAGGCGTCATAACATTGCTTTAGTGACCGCACGACCCTTAATCGAATTGACCCTTAAAACTCCAACGATGATGCTACCTACTCATCAATAGTGGGATAGCATTGTCTAAAGGACATTAGTACAGATTGATTCGTTTTTCGAGTAGGTAGATGGTTCTTAAGTACTTGCTCTTTTAAAAGAAAACAAAACTTTTCACACTTACACTTTTGAAACCATAACTCTTTTCAAACCCACAAACACAAAGAAAGCAAATTTTGAAAACACTTTGAGCAAGTACCTAAGAGCCCATGGATAACCACGGATAGAAAGGGTGCTAACACCTTCCCTTTCTATAATCTACCCTCTGAACCTGAGAAACATCTCGAAAAAGGAATTTTTCTGTGCTTTTTTCTTTTCCTTGTTGGATAAAGTATAAGACGGTGGCGACTCTTGCTTACCGCGACATTTTGCGAAAACAAACGCAAAACGCGAACCAGCATTCCAAAAACAGTCAGTTCTCTCCCACCGTATCACAGAACTAGCGACTCTGCTGGGGACACTTAATAAGTGGGGTGTACCTTAGGATTAGATCATTGTGTTTTCAATTGTTTGCTTTATATGCTTTATATTTGTGGGCTTGTATTGGAGTTACTATAGATCCTAACTCGGATCTGGGGGATACCCTTTAGGTAAGTAGCAATAAACTGTGAGGGAACTGTATGGCGTAGACCGATACGGTTGAAGTAGTAGCTACGTTGGTGTGGCACTTTAGATTGTACCGATATCCCTTGTGTTGGAACGAGGAGAATATGGGTCATCTAAGGGGTCATTAAGCACCAACTGACCTTAGAACCTTTAAATTGACCAACTTGGCCATAAAACAATAGCAGTATGCTACACTTATTGAGACTAAACTCTCGCGATGGTTCCGGCCGCAAGAAAAGGTTGCTAAACTGGAATTATGACCGATTTAGGGTAGTCAGTGATATTGAGATCCTCTAGAACCCGGTTAATATTTTTAGGACAGGTTTAAACCAACTGAACTGAAAGAGGATAGTACCTAAGCTCCTTGCCAGCTTGAAATCTAAGGGCTCTCTGTGTGACTTGTGTGCCTTTACCATGTTTGCTATTTGTGGATACTTGTGGTGTGCTATCTATAATGACATCATGACATCATAACATTGCATACATCTTGCATTGGACTAACCTATTTCAAAGACAGGAGGGATTCATCTTTGTTCTGTTTTGTAGGTCATGATGCCCATGTGTAGGAATACCATCCGGATCAATTTTGTCCAGGTTCCTACCATGCTTAAAGAATTGATTGCAAAGATGCCTGATACTATCTCCTTCATCAGAAGACATGGGTATCTTCTCAGTTTGGTTACCTCCATATTGGACGAGCAGATGATGAGTGTTTTGGTCCAATTCTATGATCCGCTATACCATTGCTTTACTTTCCAGGACTACCAGTTGGTTCCCACCTTAGAAGAGTTCTATGATCTGCTCAGTATCTCTATTCTGGAGCAGTCCCCGTTTACTGGTTGAGAGAAGACCCTTAGGCCAGAAGAGATTGCTTCAGCCCTTCATTTGACCAAGGATGAGGTAATGGCTAATTGGGAGACTATAAGTGGAGCAAAGGGCTTTCTGACTAAGTTCTTGGTTGGTAAGGCTAACTATTTCTGGGATAGTCTAGACTTCAAGGCATTTGAAGATATTCTGGCTCTTCTGATATATGGCTTGGTATTGTTTCCGAATCCTGACTCCTTTGTTGATGTGAATGCGATGAAAATCTTCATCTCTCGTAATCCTGTACCCGCTCTCTTGGGTAACATTCTTCATCAGCTTTATGCCCATACTGCTCGGAAGCGGGGAACCTTGATGTGCTGTGCTCCATTATTGGTGATGTGGTTTATTTCTCACCTCCCCAAATCAGTGCTGAAGAACAAAGAAGGCATGGGCTGGGCCTATAGGGTTATGTCTCTCTCTCATAATGACATCATCTGGACTATCAAGGGTATGGATGAGGTGGTTATCATTGATCGATGTGGGGAGTATCCCAATGTTCCACTGATAGGAACCCATGGAGGAATTTCTTATAATCCATGCTTGGCCTTACGTCAGTTTGTGCAAGCCAGAAGAGAAGGACCTCATGAGCTGCTAATGCCTAGTTTCATCTTTGATTTTCAAGGGGATAGCGACGAGCAATGCCGCAGATTCATAAGGGCTTGAGATAGAGTTCATAGATCTGATCCACATGAGTTGGGTCCTAAGACTTCTCTTCCGATGGAGCCATATCTCAGATGGGTCCGTATCCATGCCCAAAAGCTGGGTATGCCATATGAAGTCGTCCTACCGATCATTATTGAAGTTGCTAATGAAGAGGGGGTTCTTCCTACCATCCTCCATCCTTACATGCCCACTGACATTGGGGCACTGAAAAGATCTTGGATGCAGCTGAGAGAAGAACGGGATGCTTACCGAGAAAAGTTTAACGAGAAAGAACAGAAGATCCAGAAGTTGACTAGACAGCTGGAGAACGAGCGGATTCTCAATGACTATGTCCGCACCGACAAGAAGCAACCATGGGAGCACTAATTGTCCTTTGATTATTTCCTTTCCAGTTTTTATTTACTTTTCAGTATTTCCTTTCCTGTAACGCCTTAAGGGCAATTTGTTGAACAATTTGAATTTCAAGTTTATCTAATAAAAGTGTGTTTCCTTTTTGGTTTACGAATTTGAATCTCTCGATGTCTTTGAAATCATATCATCCGCATTTCATCCCATGCACTTCATAACATGTACCATTACAGGTCTCTTATCTTCTTCGCTGTTTATTTCAGCATCATGTCTGCTGAACCATCAATCGAGCAAGCCATCAAGGCCCTACAGGCTCAAAATGCCCAATTCCAAGAGCTGTTCAAGAATCTAGCTAAGGGTCAGCAAGATCTGAAGACCCTGATTCTGAAAGAGAAGAAGAAGAAGAAGAAGAGGACAATCCTGTTTAACACAGGTCACAGGTTTGGAAACAGGCTACGGGATGAAGTTGATTTGACCACCTCATCTGGAGGGAAAGATAATCAAGAGGAAAGGAGGGCTCCTAGCCCTGTGGTCTCAGATAATGAGACGGACTTCGACGAAGACCAGTATCCTCCTGCTGAGGATAGATACAAACAACTGGAAGACCGGTTGAGTGCGATGGAAGTTCAGAAAGTGCCTGGTATGGACTTTGGTGATCTAGGTTATCATCTGGGGTAGTAATTCCCAACAATTTCAAGGAACCAGCCTTTGCTAAGTATGACGGAGTTTCTTGTCCGAAGCTGCACCTCCGGTCATATGTAAGGAAGATTCAGCCGTACACCGCTGATAAGAACCTATGGATCCACTTCTTTCAAGACAGTCTCTCAGGGACTCAGCTTGAATGGTTTTACCAGTTGGACGGAGCCAATATCCGTAGTTGGGAAGATTTGGCTATTGCTTTCTACAGGCAGTACCAATACAATTCCGACCTCTCTCCCACACGTACCCAACTCCAAGGTATGTCAATGGGAACGGACGAAGGTTTCTAAGATTATGCTCAGAAGTGGAGGGACCTCGCCGGAAGAGTGCAACCACCCTTGGCTGATCGGGAGCTTGTGGATATGTTTTTGGGGACCTTGTCTGGTCCATTTTTTAACCATCTGATTGGAAGCTCTTCGTCTGGGTTTACAGAGCTAATTATGACCGGTGAGAGGATTGAGGCTGGTGTTAAGGCTGGTAAGATACAAAAGGGTGCTTCATCAAGCACCGAGAAGAAGCCTTTTAAGAAAGAGTCCAGTGCTATTTACAGTTCGAAAAACCAGAATAGACCTGAACGCCGCCAAGCTATTAATGCGGTTGTTATTTCAAGACCTGCTGGTGCTACTCAGCGCGACAATCAGCAAAAGGACGAGAGACCTCAAAGGCAATTCACCCGTCTCAACATGACTCTGTCTCAGATTCTGCCGCAGTTGTTAAAGACCAATCTAGTGATTCCAAGGGAGGCCCCGAAGAATCCCAACACTAAATCACCAAAGTATAACCCTAATGCTCGCTGTGCTTTTCACTCTGATAGCCCGGGGCATAATACAGATGATTGTTGGTCTTTGAAGAATAAGATATAGGACTTAATTGATGCTAAGGAGATTGAGTTCGAGGCGCCCGAAAGGCCTAATGTTGTGACTGCTCCTATGCCCAAGCATGGAGTGAATTCTATAGATGAAGACTTGTTTGTGGTTTCTGTGAACGACATTGTTACCCTTTTGATGACTGTGAAGAAGAACCTTTTGCTAGCCGGTTTATTTCCGGGATGTGACGAAGGTTGCCATATGTGTTCTGCCCTACCAGCCGGTTGCCATCTTTTGAAGTCAGGTGTCCAACGCCTGATGGATAGTAAAGAAATTATGTTTGAGAAGATTGTTGTTCCCTTAGTTCATACTGAAGAAGTTGCCATCATCACCATTTTCGACAATTCTTCCAAGGCTCCCTCGAGGAAGCCTGTTAGAATTACATTTGTTCTAAGAATCACGCCATTGATCATCACTGTTCCTGGGCCTATCCCCTACGCCTCTGATAAAGCTGTCCCTTGGCATTACGGGGCCGACGTTTATTTTCATGGAGTTAAACAAGAGTTGGATGCTGATACTGACATCAGCAACATTGTTGGACCTGCTAAAGTCACCCGCAGCGGAAGACTTTTCTCACCTGATATCTCTCCACCAACTGCCCGAAAACCTGTTATTATTACACCTGCCAGTGTACCTGCTATTATTCCTGTTCAAGTTCCTATTCTTACCCCTGTCGCCAAGTCATCTGACACTTGGGGCAAAGGGACCGCTGATGAGCCTGCCCAGACGGAGGCACCGAAGACAATTATTGTTGAAGCTTCTAAATAAGAGATGGAAGAAATTCTGAAAATTATCAAAAAGAGTGACTACAATGTAGTTGAGCAGCTGGGGAAAACCCCGTCCAAGATTTCTATGTTGTCACTGTTGCTATGCTCAGAGGCCCATGACAAGGCTCTGATTACATTTCTGAAGACTGCACACGTACCACAAGAGACATCAGCTGATCAGTTTAAAGATTGCATGGCCAATCTGACTGCTGATAATGGGTTGGGTTTCTCTGACGCCGACTTGACTGCTAAGGGGAAAAATCACAACGATGCCCTGCATGTCTCCATTGAATGCAGGGGCACTACTCTTGCTCATGTATTAGTGGATACTGGTTCCTCGTTGAACGTCTTGCCTAAGAAAGCTCTAGACCGGTTAGACTGTGAAGGGTTGGAGTTGAAACCAAGCAACATTGTCGTCAGGGCCTTTGATGGGTCTAAGAGGATGGTGCACGGAGAAGTTGATATTCCGATTAAGTTTGGTTCTCAGATTTTCAACTATACATTCTATGTGATGGGCATTTGGCCATCTTATTCTTGTTTGCTGGGTCGTCCATGGATCCACAAAGCTGGGGCCGTAACCTCAACGCTCCACTAGAAGCTGAAGTACCCAGTGAAAGGGAAGATTGTGACATTACAAGGAGAGGAAGAGTACATGGTGAGCCACCTCAACTCTTTCTGATATGTAGAGATGGATGGGGAGTTCATTGAGACCCCATTTCAGCATTTTGAAGAGGTTCCCCAGACGCGTGCGTCAACTGAGACTGTTGTTGAAGATTCTCCTATGAATATGACTTCCTTTAAGGAGGCCTGGGCTGTTGTCGAGAAAGGTGGGTGCACGAATTAGGGCCAACTCCCTGATTTTACATAGAAGACTAACAAGTTTGGTTTGGGTTTCACTGCAGAAGCTCAAAAGGCTGTTCGGAATGCACGAATCGGAAGACCTCCCGTGTTCATCAGCAACTCGGGAGTGAATGCCATTGAAGACGATATGGTAGAGTCTGAGTTCGACAGCTGGATCTATCCTACGACCGATGGTGGACCAAGCAACTGGACAGCAAAGGAATTCATCCCTATTTCTTTTGTTACCCAGTAATGAAACTTTTTGTTTTGAATTTGTAACAAACAATGTTTTAAAATTTATGGCCCGGTGTCTTACCCGGGGCACTGTGGCTTCATTTGTGAGGGCTTTATGTGTGTCATTTTCATATATCTTTAATAAAGGCATTGGAAGTTTCTTGCATTTCAAATCTTGCGCTCCTTGTTTTTCTTTTATTATATATTGCAAAACAGCTATTTTACACACACTCACATATACAGGTCTACATCCACTCTGGATCTCACTGGTAACGACTCTGCTACTGCCAGTTATGACTTCGAAAATACGATCAACTTAGCCGAAGACGAAGGTGAAGATGATTGCGAAGTGCCTGGTGAACTTGCAAGACTGTTACTTCAGGAAGAAAGGGCCATTCAGCCGCACGAAGAGCCGGTGGAATCAGTGAATCTGGGTACAAAGATAGACAAGAAAGAGGTCAGGATCGGTGCAAATCTGGAGCTTAGTGTGAAGCAACGGTTGATTCAGATGCTGCGTGAATACGTTGAGATCTTCGCCTGGTCTTACGAAGATATGCCTGGGTTGGATACCAATATTGTGGTTCACCGCTTGCCTACAAAGGAAGACTGTCCTCCAGTGAAACAGAAGGTCCGCCGAATGCGCCCAGAAATATCTGAGAAAATCAAGGCTGAAGTTATGAAACAACTTGACGCCGGTTTTCTAGCAGTTACTTCCTACCCACAGTGGGTTGCCAACGTGGTTCCAGTGCCGAAGAAGGATGGTATGGTTCGAATGTGTGTTGACTATAGGGATCTGAACAGAGCGAGTCCCAAAGATGATTTCCCTCTACCTCATATTGACGTTCTGGTTGACAACACCGCTCAGCACAAGGTATTCTCCTTTATGGATGGTTTCTCCGGTTATAATCAGATTAAAATGGCTCCCGAAGACATGGAGAAGACAAACTTTGTTACTCAGTGGGGTACCTTTTGCTACAAGGTCATGCCTTTTGGATTAAAGAATGCTGGGGCAACGTATCAGCGTGCCATGGTTGCTTTGTTTCATGACATGATCCATCATGAGATTGAAGTATATGTCGATGATATGATTGCAAGGTCCCAGACAGAGGAGGAACATCTTGACCACCTTCAGAAGCTGTTTGACATGTTGAAGTTGTACAAGCTGAGGTTAAACCCGAACAAGTGCACTTTCGGGGTGAGATCTGGTAAGCTGCTGGGTTTCGTCGTCAGCGATAAAGGTATTCAAGTGTATCCTGCAAAAGTGAAGGCCATACAAGAGATGCCAGCTCCCAGAACAGAGAAAGAAGTCAGAGGCTTTCTGGGACGACTGAACTACATTGCCCGATTCATCTCGCACCTGACTGCTACTTGTGAGCCAATCTTCAAGCTACTGAAGAAAGATCAAGTAGTACGTTGGAACGATGAATTCCAGGCCGCTTTCAAAAGGATCAAAGAGTATCTCCAAGAGCCACCTATTCTGATGCCTCCAGTTGAAGGGAGACCTCTGATCTTATACTTGACAGTACTCGACAACTCAATGGGGTGTATGCTGGGGCAGCATGACGAGTCTGGCCGAAAAGAGCATGTTATTTATTACCTTAGCAAAAAGTTTACCGACTGTGAGACCCGATACTCACTGCTCGAGAAAACTTGCTGCGCTTTGGCATGGGCTGCTCGCCGGCTGAGACAGTATATGCTGACTCACACCACTCTATTGATATCAAATATGGATCCAATCAAGTATATCTTCGAGAAGCCTGCCTTGTCCGGAAGAATAGCGAGATGGCAGATGATCTTGACTAAGTATGACATCCAACACACGACCCAAAAGGAAATCAAGGGAAGTGTCTTAGCAGATCATTTGGCACATCAAGCAATGTATGATTACCAGTCTATGAACTTTGCATTCCAGGACGAGAATATCATGATAGTGACTGATTGTGAGACACCTGGACCAGATGAAGGACCTGAGGAAGGATCCCGATGGTCTATGTACTTTGATGGAGCTTCAAACGCTTTGAGTAATAGCATTGGCGCCGTGATCATATCTCCTAAAGGCTCTCATACTCCATTTACCGCCCGACCATGTTTTAACTGCACCAACAATATGGCGGAGTATGAAGCGTGCATTATGGGTCTTCGAGCAGCAATTGACCTAAGGATTAAGTTTCTAAGTGTCTTCGGAGATTCCGCTCTCGTGATCAGTCAGATCAAAGGCGAGTGGGATAAGAAACACCCGAACCTTATTCCTTACAAGGAGTATGTATTGACGTTGTTTCCATATTTTGAGGAAATAACCTTTGAACACTTCCCGAGAGAGGAGAATCAGTTGGCGGACGCGCTGGCTACGATGTCTTCTATGTTCAAAGTCAATTGGGACAACGAAGCTCCCCGGATTATCATTGAAAGATTGGACGAGCCGGCACATTGCTGTGATATTGAGACTGAAGAGGTAGCGGAAAAGCCCTGGTTTCACGAAGTAAAAAGGTATCTCGAGGCTCAGGAATACCCCGAGGTTGCATCTGTTAATGACAAGAAGTTTCTGAGGAGGTTCGCGGCGAAGTTCTTCATCAGCAATGGTATCCTTTACAAGCGTAACCATGATTCGACCCTACTGCGATGTGTGGATAAGAACAAAGCAGAAAGGATCATGGAAGAATTACATGATGGTACTTTCGGGACTCATTCCAGCGGACACACCATGGCAAAGAAAATCCTACGGGAAGGATATTATTGGTCCACAATGGAAGCCAACTGTTATCAGCATTCTCGGACATGTCACTAGTGCCAAGTCTATGCTGAAAAGGTACACATACTTCTATTCGCTCTAAACGTCTTGACGACACCTTGGCCTTTTGCAATATGGGGCATTGATATGATCGGCGAGATCAGACTTACGACATCTAACGGGCATCGCTTCATCCTGGTAGTAATTGATTACTTTACGAAATGGGTTGAAGCAGCTTCCTTTTCTACTGTAACCAAGAACGTCGTGGCACGGTTCATTTGGCACAATCTGATCTGTCGATATGGTGTACCAGAGAGGATCATTACGGACAATGGTACCAACCTCAACAACAAGATGATCACTGAGCTCTGCAAGCAATTCAAGATACAACATCATAACTCTTCTCCCTACTGGCCGAAGATGAATGGGGTTATCGAAGCGGCTAATAAGAACATTAAGAAGATTGTGCAGAAGATGAAAGTGACATACAAAGACTGGCACGAGATGTAACCATTTGCTCTTCATGGGTACCGTACCTCAGCGCGGACGTCAACAGGGGCAACACCCTACTCCTTGGTATATGGCATGGAGGCAGTCTTGCCCATTGAAGTTCAGATACCCTCTCTTCAGATCATGAAGGATGCAGGTTCAAGCGAAGATGACTGGATTCAGACCCGGCTTGATCAGCTGAACCTAATCGACGAAAAGAGACTTACTGCTATTTGTCATGGTCAAACGTACCAAAAATGGATGATCAGGGCATTTAACAAGAAAGTTAGATGACAAGAGTATCAAGTTGGGGATCTGGTAATCAAGCGCATTATCTTACCTCAAGGTGATCCCAGGGGCAAATGGACCCCTACTTATGAAGGGCCATTTGTGGTTAAGAACATTTTCTCAGGAGGTGCTATGATTCTAACCACCATGGACGGTGACGACCTTCCTCACCCCGTCAATGCTGACATAGTGAAAAAATACTACGCATAATCAAAGACCCTCTAGGTTGACTGGCCTAGGAAAAAATAATGGATTCCCGGCGAACCAAAAGGGTTCGGGCAAAAATAAGGGATGAAAATGAAAAAATCTGTACACCTGGCAAGTCGAAAACCTGAAAAGGCGGCTTGGGAAAAAAGGGTATCCCGGTGGACTGAAAACCCAAAAGGGCGGTCCAGGCAAAAATTAGGGATCAAAGCGTAACACTATGTCTCATTGGATCACCTTGCATCCAGACTTCGGTATCGACTATCAAGCTCGGACGGAACTAATCAATCTGATCTACATTCAACCAAGTAGAAAAGTGATGAGATGCTCGAGGACATAAAGGCAATAGCAGAGTTGGAACCCAGTGGGATCATTCACACAGCTGTTTTATTTAGTTTTTCACAAATTGTGTAAATTCTATTATTCGGCGACGTTCTCTTACTAGGACGCCAGCCTCTTGTACAAAAACGCCTATTTACAGGCCAAAATTCAAAATCAATACAATTCATTATCAAAGAAATTTCAAACTGTTTTCCCTTTATCTGTTTTGTTTTGCAAAGAACGTCCAATGTTAATTTTTTTTTATATATGCATTTGACATTAATTGCCGCTCATGAATATTTACATGCGAAACAAAAGATGATTACGAGTAATATCAGAAACAGGGGCAATAAAAATTGTCCAAACTATACAGTTGCTCTGTTCATCAGGTAAAAAGGTAGATTCAACTGAGAATATGGCTAAGATACCTTCACTCCCCGCAGAGTAAGACAGTAATGATAGCTCTCCCCCAGCTGAGACTTGCAACTGTGAATGAATCGGTAATATTCTCCCCAAGCAGAGTTTATCTACCATCAACACTGAAAAGGCTTAATATCCCCGGCAGTCTTAATATTCCCCAACGGAGTATAAGAATGTTCCCCGACAGAATACAAGATACGCCCAGTAGAGTTAAATTTTTCCCAACGCAGTCTGAAAAGCTTCCCCAACGGAGTTGAAGAATCATCCCCCAGCAGACTCTGGAAGTTTATCCCCAGCGGAGTACAAAATAAATCTCCCCAGCCGAGTTCAAAGGATCCTTCCCAGCATAATTCAGAAGATTATCCCGACAAGAGTCTAACAGGTTATCCCCAGAAAGTCGCAACTGAAATATCATCCCCAGCGAATTTATTTCCTCTTACAAACAGGAATTCAATCCTCAACAGACTCAATATCACCAGCAACGATAATTCATCCTGACGAAATTTATCAGTGGAATCCTCAACAAAGCATCTCTTCCCCACAGAGTAATATCCTCATCAGTTTATTCCCCAACGAAGTTGTTTTCTCCTGCAGGTTTATTCTTGCAATCACCTTCGTTCACCATCCCTGGCGGAAGTAAGGAATTCAACTCTTGTCTCCAGCAGCTATCCGGGATTTATTTTCCCCAGCTAAAACATTACATTTCCATACATCATGATACATGCATATACGCATCATACCATACAATCTCACTTATTTTGAGAACGTCATCACTTGATCCATATCATGCATTGCATATGACTGACCTTTACTTTTCAGGAAAGATGCAGTTAAGTTCTCAACTATGTCGAAAACCTTCTCTGGTTCAGTCAGATCGACGCGAAGATCTCCCTGATTCGTATTCCAGTTGAAGTTATTCCAAGACTTTTGTCTGGTCCAGTTAAATTGATTCGAATATTTTTCTGATTCCGATCCAATCAAATTTAATCCAAGACCTCCTCTGGTTCAGTCATATCGACGGGAAGATCTCCCTGATTCGTATTCCAGTTGAAGTTATTCCAAGACTTTCGTCTGGTCCAGTTAAATCGATTCGAGGATTTTTCTGATGCCGATCCAGTTAAAGTTAATCCAAGACCTCCTCTGGTTTAGTCAGATCGACGCGAAGATCTCCCTGATTCGTATTCCAGTTGAAGTTATTCCAAGACTTTTGTCTGGTCCAATTAAATCGATTCGAAGATTTTTCTGATGCCGATCTAGTCAAAGTTAATCCAAGACCTCCTCTAGTTTAGTCAGATCGACGCGAAGATCTCCCTCATTCGTATTCCAGTTGAAGTTATTCCAAGACTTTCGTTTGGTCCAGTTAAGTCGATTCAAAGATTTTTCTGATGCCGATCCAGTCAAAGTTAATCCAAGACCTCCTCTGGTTCAGTCAGATCGACGCGAAGATCTCCCTGATTCGTATTCCAGTTGAAGTTATTTCAAGACTTTCGTCTAGTCTAGTTAAGTCGATTCGAAGATTTTTTTGATGCCGATCCAGTAAAAGTTAATCCAAGACCTCCTCTGGTTCAGTCAGATCGATGTGAAGATCTCCCTGATTCGTATTCCAGTTGAAGTTATTCCAAGACTTTCGTCTGGTCCAGTTAAATCGATTCGAAGATTTTTCTGATGCCGATCCAGTCAAAGTTAATCCAAGACCTCCTCTGGTTCAGTCAGATCGATGCGAAGATCTCCCTGATTCGTATTCCAGTTGAAGTTATTCCAAGCCTTTCATCTGGTCCAGTTAAATTGATTCGAAGATTTTTCTGATGCCGATCCAATCAAAGTTAATCCAAGACCTCCTCTGGTTCAGTCAGATCGACGCGAAGATCTCCCTGATTCGTATTCCAGTTGAAGTTATTCCAAGACTTTCGTTTGGTCCAGTTAAATCGATTCGAAGATTTTTCTGATGCCGATCCAGTCAAAGTTAATCCAAGACCTCCTCTAGTTCAGTCAGATCGACACGAAGATCTCCCTGATTGGTATTCCAGTTGAAGTTCAGACCATCTGTCAACAGTCACCAAATGGCATCTGTAAACCCATTCCCGACATCAGAATGCTAATACCACTTCATGCGAGTGCAAATTTCTGGGCACTCTAGTGTTCAATCATCTTCCACCTTCGGATCATGAAAGGCCCGAAAGCCAATCTATATCCTCAGGTTTAAGAAAACTGAACAGGGGAAGCTATTGTACCCCAAAATTTTCCCTCTCATATTTCCCAAGACATTGCAAGAGTAATCTCCAAGTGGCTCAAGATTGCTCAAGAGTTGGACAGTCGAGCTATCTCCTAAGGAAATCAACCTCAAATTAGGGTTTTGTGTTGCATCAAGGTCCTTGCATCCAAATGACCTCAAGTTCTCCCAAATGTCCTAATATGTTCTCAAGTTCATCCATGCCAAATTTCAAGCCTTACAGAGGAAGTTTGCTCAGTCAATTGCTCAAAAGGCCCAAAAATCGACTGTGCTAGGTCAAAAGTCAACTGTGATCTACAAATAGTCAAAATTCAAGATTTTTCGTCAACATTCTTATTTTGAAGGATATTTCATCATTTGATCAAGGGTTGATCATGATTCATCAAGGATTGCTCAAAATTCATCAAGACTCAAAAGTTGCTAAATTAGGGTTTTGTAGGAAAAGTCAACTCAACTTTGACCAAGCATAACTTTCTCATACTTTATGAGAAATGACCCATCCAAAGCTAATTTCGAAGAGGATACAATTTCCTACAATCCATCTTCATACCCCCAAGATCAGAAAATGCACTCACAAGAAGTATAAATTTGGACATTATAGGTCAATTTTGAAAGTCAACAAAAACACCTTTTTTGCCAAAGCTTATAACTTGAGCATGGAATATCAAAATGAGATGAGACCAAAAGGGATGGTTATAGGACATCTCAAGCTTTCTAAAAAGTCCAAGAAGACTTCCAAAAGTTTAAAATTGAAGAAGTTATGCATTGTTGAAGTTGGGCATTTTTGCAAAATTGCCAAAAGTCAACTATCCCCAGAACTTCAAATTTTGTCAAATGGTCCCATTCTTTTCCACTTGATTTGATCTTGTCACACTACACACGTGTCCTAGCTTCAGCCTTGTGTCCATTTATCAATTTTTCTATTTTATTTGATTTTTATTTGAATTATTCCATTTTTAATTAATTTAAATCAAATAAAATCACAAAACTTGATTACATGAGATCTTTTTCTATTTTCAGGACCTAATCATCATCATCAAGTGAATCAAATGCGTATCAATCATTCCATGTGCAAAAAGATTGGATTTTGGACAAAATAGGCAAGCTTTCAATGGTGGATCAAATCAAATCCCATGACATCAATGTGCAAGGATTCAGTCCACAAAAGTTAACCTAATACACTCCATATTACATATACAATGCAAAGGCACGAGTTTAAGACCTAGAGGCTGCAGAATCATCAAAAGCAAAACTTGAAAAAAGGTGAAAAAGTGTGAAACTGAAATCATCTTTGGAGGCGTTTTCAAGGGCAAATCTCAACACCACTCCATTGTTGGACAATCACTGAACCTCCTGCAATCAAAAGCAAACTCTCACACGCTCTCTAACACACTGTAAGCCTCACGTTTTACTGCCCTGCATTCCAAATCGTAACTCCATGTTCTTGCGTTTTCTTGGCAAACCTTTGGTATATTCATGATGCTTATTCAATTTCTGAACTTTTGGCATTGTTTGATTGCATTTATATGAGTTGTAGCCCTGTAACCGAACCTAGGGTTTCCTAGTTGTGTTTTTGGGCATTTCTTCTACAGGCAAAATTGGAGCCATTGATGGACATGGATGTAACCAGGGGAGAGAGACGAGCATGACCATGGTCTTGGGAAGAATTTCCATGGCCTAGAATAGATTTTAGGATGCACATGCGAATTTATCTGCGGACATAAATCCGCAGGTAAATATCCAGGGTTGAACGAGGAAGACAAAGACGTGTCCCCCTCTTAGTGGCCGGTTCAAATATTCGCGCTTTATTTTTTTTGTTTCTGGCATATTATTGTTTTTTTTCAATATTATAATTGTTGTCCACTATGTTAACAACTAAAGCGCGTTGGTTGAGTGCTGGAAGCGTTATCCAATGATCAACAGGACCTGGGTTCGAATCCCAGGTCCCCCGTGCATTTGTTCTTATTTTTCTACAGGCTATTCAATGTGAACCCAAGCATGTGATGCATCATACTCCCTCAAATCTCAAAGCGCCAGATGGCCCCAGGCCAGATCTGGTGGTCCAGATGTGATGTCCACCATATGCCCTAGTCAAAATGCCACGCTGGAATCAGAAAGTCAATACAGGCCAATTCAATTGGGCCTTGGAAATTGCTATCAAAACCTCCCAAAAACAGGCCCAAACCCTAACTTTTTTCTCTTTTCTTTTATTATTTCTTTTTATATATTGTTATTATTTTTCTTTAATCATTAACCAATGAAAACTTTTTCTCATTAAAATTAAAAACCAAAAATATTTTGTTTATTAAATTAATTTTCAGTATTTTATTTTTGTTAATAAATATTAATTTAATTAATCTAGTTTTAATTAGGAATAACTTTGATATCTTTTTTGCAATAATTAAAATTAACTTAGATAATTAGGTTTTATTAACATTGATAAAATTATTTTTATTTCTTTAAATATCAAAAAACCCAAAAATATTTTTATTAATTAATTAATTTATTAATTCAATAGTTAATCCAATTTAATTTCTTCCATAAATTCCAAATAACAAAAAAATCTTTTCTTGAATAACAAAGGGTCAAAATCCTAGAACTCGCCCGATTTAATTTCCCACACGCGTTCCATTTTTATTCAATATTGTATCTGTTTCGCAGAATGTAATAATTTAATAGGACTTTACTATTTTTTATGGCTTTCTTTGTTTTCTGCATTTTAATTTCAAGGGTTGCTTTTGGCGATGTAAATACCCGACGCCTTGTAATAGTTAGTTAAATTTCCGCAATTTAATTTCCGCAACTTATATAACTGTTAGATGATTGATAATAGGGGATGCATGACGAGATCAAATGTTTAAACCTAAAATCAACATAGATAACCATTGACATGTACAAAGACAAAATAACTGAAAACAACACACTCGCACATGCGCACTCTTAGGGTACACCTCACTTGGTTTCCTTCGAACGTGGTCATTGAGTATAGGAAGTTTTAGAGGTCGCCCTCTTGTCCAAAGATCATAGTTGCCTCGAAACAGTTGCCTCGGAAAAATGATCTAAGACATTAGGGTTACCGCTAAGGCGTCCTAACATTGCTTTAGTGACCGCACGTCCCTTAATCGAATTGACCCTTAAAACTCCAACGACGATGCTACCTACTCATCAATAGTGGGATAGCATTGTCTAAAGGACATTAGTACAGACTGATTCCTTTTTCGAGTAGGTAGATGGTTCTTAAGTACTTTCTCTCTCAAAACAAAACAAAACTTTTCACACTTACACTTTTCAAACCAGAACTCTTTTCAAACCCACAAACACAAAGAAAGCAAATTTTGAAAACACTTTGAGCAAGTACCTAAGAGCCCGTGGATAACCACAGATAGAAAGGGTGCTAACACCTTCCCTTTCTATAATCTACCCCCGAATCTGAGAAACATCTCGAAAAAGGAATTTTTCTGTGCTTTTTTCCTTTCCTTGTTAGATAAAGTAAAAGACGGTGGCGACTCTTGCTTACCGCGACATTTTGCGAAAACAAACGCAAAACGCGAACCAGCATTCCAAAAACAGTCAGTTCTCTCCCTCCGTATCACAGTGTACCAGAGAGGATCATTACGGGCAATGGTACAAATATCAACAATACAATGATCACCGAGCTCTGCAAACAGTTTAAGATACAACATCACAACTCTTTTCCTTATTGGCCGAAGATGAATGAGGTTGTTGAAGCGGCTAATAAGAATATCAAGAAGATTGTGCAGAAGATGACAGTGACATACAAAGACTGGCACGAGATGTTACCATTTGCTCTTCATGGGTACCGTACTGCAGCACAGACATCGACAGGGGAATATACTACTCTTTGGTGTATGGCATGGAGGCAGTCTTACCCATTGAAGTCCAGATACCCTCTCTCCGGATTATGAAGGATGCAAGTTTTAGCAAGGACGATTGGATCCAGACCCGATTTGATCAACTGAATTTAATCGATGAAAAGAGACTTACTGCTATTTGTCATGGTTAGACGTATCAAAAATGAATGATCAAGGCTTTTAACAAGAAAGTCAGACGACAAGAGTATCAAGTCGGGGATCTGGTGATCAAACGCATCATACTGCCACAAGGTGATCCCAGGGGCAAATGGACCCCCACATACGAAGGGCCACTTGTGGTTAAGAACATTTTCTCAAGAGGAGCTATGATTCTACCCACCATGGATGGTGACGACCTTCCTCGTCGGTCAATGTAGACATAGTGAAAAAATACTACGCATAATCAAAGACCCGCTAGGTTGACTGGCCTAGGCAAAAATAAGGGCTTCCCGGCGAACCAAAAGGGTTCGGGCAAAAATAAGGGATGAAAATGGAAAAAATATGTACACCCGGCAAGTCGAAAACCTGAAAAGGCGGCTTGGGCAAAAAAGGGTATCCCGGTGGATCGAAAACTCGAAAGGGCGGTTCAGGCAAAAATTAGGGATTAAAGCGTAACACTATGTCTCATTGGATCATCTTGCAACCAGACTTTGGTATCAACTATCGAGCTCGGACGGTGCTGATCAATCTGATTTACCTTCAACCAAGTAGCAAAGTGATGAGACGCTCGAAGATATAAAGACAATAGTAGAGTTGGAACCCAGTGGAATTGTTTCACATAGCTGTTTTTCTTTCTTTTACACAAATTGTATAAATTCTATCTTTCGACGGTGTTCTCTTACTAGGACGTCAGCCTCTTGTACAAAACGCCTATTATAGGCCAACTTCAAAATAAATACAATTCATTTTACAATAAAATTCAAAATTGTTTTTATTTTCCTGTTTTGTTTTGCAAGAACGTCCAATGATTCATTTTTGATATATGCATTTGAAAATAATTGTTGCTCATAAATATTTAAATGCGAAACAAAAGACGATTACTGGTAATTTCAGGAACAAGGACAAACAAAAGTGCCCAAACCTGATAGTTGCTCTACCCACCAGGTACAGGGACAGACCCGACTGGAGAATATAACTAAAGGTACATACACTCCTCGCAGAGTAAAAGGTACCTAAAGACAGAGGTGTTAATTCTCCCCAAGCAGAGTTTATCTATCATCAGCAATATAGGACTATCCCCAGTGGAGTTTATTTCTTCCACAAGCAGAAATTCAACCCCCAACAGAGTTCATCATTACCAGCAACATTAATTCATCCCCCAGTCGAGGTTATTTCTCCAAATCAGCAGATCTTCTAGCAGGGTATCTCTTCCCCATAGAGCCATTTTCTCGCCAGTTTATTCTCCAGCCGAGTTATTCTCCCGCCAATTTATTCTCAAATCTTCTTTGGTTGTCATCCCCAGTGAGAAAGAAGAACTCAACTCCTCGTATTCTCCAGCAACAGTCCGGGATTTATTTTCCCCAGCTAGAGAACATCATAAAAATATTGCATATTCATACATCACGGCATGCGCATACGCATCATACAACACAATCTCATTTATTTTGAGAACATCATTGCTCAATACATTTCATATATCATGACATTACATACGACTAACTCTTTACCTTTCAGGGAAAGAGGCAATCAAAATTCTCACAAGTTTTCTCTGGTTCAGTCAAATCGATACTAATATTTCTACTCCAGTTCAAGCTATAAAGCCCGGGTCCGACCGGATAGTATCTTGATTTCTCCACCATATTGTGAAGCCCAGAGAACGACCAGATAACAATACCAAATACCGTGAAGCCTGGAATCGACCAGATAGTGGTTTATCTCTCAAATTCAAGCTATGAAGCCCAGAAATCGACCGGAAAATAGTTGAATCCACAACAAGTTATTATGAAGCCTGGAGAACAACCAGATAGCAATGCAAGTTACTGTGAAGCCTGGATTACGACCAGATAGAAGTACCATGAAGTCTGGAATCGACCAGATAGTGGTATATCATAAACACAAGCGGTGAAGCCCAGAAATCGACCGGAAAACAACTTAACAAGGTATTGTGAAGCATGGATTACGACCAGATAGCAGTACAAGACACCATGAAGCCTGGATTCGACCAGATAATGGTATAAGACATTGTGAATCCTAGATTACGACCAGATAGCGGTAAAAGACACTGAAGCCTGGGACTACGACCAGATAACAGTAAGGGACACTGCGAAGCTTGGATTTCGACCAAATAGAAGTCTACCCGACCAATTACTAAGAAGCCCGGAATCAATCAGATATTAGTAGGCCTTAAAATCAAATGGAAGCCCGGATGCGACTGGATAACCACTTGATTTCTTCTGAAGCCTGGAACACGACCAAATAAGAAGTAAGAAGTTGCGAAGCCTGGATTACGACCAGATAGCGACAAAATACTAAAGCCTGGAATTGACCAGATAATAGTATAAGACACTGCGAAGCTTGGGTTTCAACCAAATAGCAGTTTACCTGGACAATTACTAAGAAGCCCAGAGTCGACCGGATATTAGTGTGCCCTAAATTCAAGTTGAAGACCGAATGCGACCGAATAACAACTTAATTCCTTCTGAAGCCTGTAGTATTACCAGATAAGAATTGAGAAATTGCAAAGCCTAGAAGACGACCAGATAACAAGTTTAATATCATCTCCACAGTAAATCACTGTAAAGCCTGGAGCACGACCAAATAGTAGTTCATTTTCACCTCTTTGACCAAGAGACGATTCCCCAGTAGAATAACGGACGACTGAAGATCCTGAAATTCAATTTTTCTCAAGACAGAGACCAGCATCCCCAGCGAAGTCCTCCTCAACAACAGGTATACGGGCTCTCGTAAAGGAATCTCTTATGCGATCGACACTTCTTCGGATGGCATCTTTAAGCCCATCTTCCTACATCAACCTCCAAATGGCGTCTATAAGCCTATTTCTGATATCGTAAGGCCAGTACCACTTCATGCGAGTGCAAATTTATGAGCACTCTAGTGTTCAATCATCTTCAACCTTCGGATCACGAAAGGCAGACAAGCCAATCTACATCCTCATGTTTAAGAAAATTGAACAGGGGAAGCTGTTGTACCCAAAAATTTTCCCTCCCATATTTCTCAATACATTTCAAGTGAGATCCTCAAATTGCTCAAGGAAGTCAAAGAGTTGACCAGACAAATTCTCTCCTAAGGCAGTCTACCTCAAATTAGGGTTTCATGTTGCATCAAGATACTTGAGTCCAAAGGGGTCTCAAATGCTTACCATTATCCTAAAATGTCCTCAAGATCATCCATGTCAAGTTTCAAGCCTTGCAGAGGAAGTTTGCTCAGTCAATTGCTTAAAGGCCTGAAAATCGACTATGCTAGGGCAAAAGTCAACTGTGGCCCACATACAGTCAAACTTCAAGATTTTTGGTCAACATCCTCATTTTGAATTATTATTCATCATTTGATCAAAGGTTGATCATGATTCTTCAAGTATTGCTCACAATTCATCAAAACCCAAAAGTTGCTAAATTAGGGTTTTGTAGGAAAAGTCAACTCAACTTTGACCAAGCATAACTTTCTCACACTATATCAAGAATGACCCATCCAAAGCTCATTTTGAAGAGGATGCAATTACCTACAATTCATATTAATCTCCCAAGTTCAAAATATGTACTCACAAGAAGTTATGAATTTGGACATTATAGGTCATTTTGAAAAATCAATAAAAACACATTTTTTGTCAAAACTTCATACATGAACATGGAATACCAAATTGAGATGAGACCAAAAGGGTTGCTTATAGGACATCTCAAGCTTTCTAAAAAGTCCAAGAACACATCTATGGGGTCAAAATTGAAGGAGTTATGCATTGGTGAAGTTGACCTTTCTTGCAAAATTGCCAAAAGTCAAATATGTCTCAAATTGCAATTTTTGACAAATGGGCCCAACTTTTTGTGCTTGTATTGAGGTTGTAACATGGTCCACGACCCATGATCTTTCCCACTTGCCTTTATTTTATTTTTTTCATTTATTTTGATTTTTATTTTAATTAAATCAAATTAAATCAAAATAAAATCATGAAAATATCAAAACTAATCAAAGCTTGAGATTTTATGCATGTTTAGGTCTCTTATGCAGTTGGCAATGAAATCAAATCGTGCAAGGCTTGTTTGGACAGAAAAAGATTGAATTTTTCTTGTTTTGGAAAGATTTGATGCAAGGGTGACACAATGATCAAATCTTTATAATTGCAAGGATTTGGTGCAAACTTGTAACCCTAATGCACTCTATGATATATATATTGAATAAATCCAAAGCAAAAGAACAAGGATTGGAGGCGTGAGAAGCTGAAATAAAACTTGCAAAAACTCAAAAAAAGTGGCAATCTGATTTCATAGTTTCAGGCTATCTCAAGCCTTCCCAGCTATCTCATTCGCTTGATGGGCATCCAAGGATCCTATCCCAACCATCAACAAGCATTTCCGTGCCTAGATACGCACTGTAAGCACCTCACGACATCCCTACTTTTTTGAAATCGCAATTCATAATTCTGGGATTGTTAGCATATGTTATGGGTATATTCTGAATCTTTGAGACATTTGCAAGCTAATGATAATAATTAATTTCATTTTTGTTAACCATACAGAGATTTGCCATGATTAGGGTTTAGGATTCGTTTTTAGTGGTTTTGATTGCAGGAACAATTGGCCATGGAGAGTGGTACCATGATGCTCGTGAGGTTGCAACGAGTTGATTGGTACCACTATAATTGATTTACCATGCTTGCAAAGTATTTTGAAAGATCACAGGCTTATACCTACACCCAGAAAACTGTAGGTAAAAGTCCTGGACTTTTGCCAATGGAGGGAGGAAGAAGAAGGGTGGCGTGGCACCCCCTGACTGGCCCATTTAAAAATTCGCGCGTTTGGCATATGTTAATTTATTTTATCAATATAATCTTTATTTGTTATTTCATATATAACAAAGCACGCTAGCTCAATTGGTCAGGAGGCGTTGGAAATTTCCAAAGGGCATGGGTTCGATCCCCAGGTCCTCTTGTTTCTTCAATATTATTTTGCTATGTGTATTTCCATGCGCATGCTTCTCATAAATCCACCATGAGTCATCAGCTTTCAACCATTGGATCTATAGCAAACCAAATCCAACGCCTGGCACATGAAGGTCTACCATAGGCCTAGTCAAACTTGCAACATGGAATCTGAAGAGTCAACGTGGGCCAAGGGATTTTGGGTTCAGAAAATGCTATGGACACCCCCTCTATTGCTAGCATAACCAGACCCATTCCAATTTCTTTTCTTTTTTATTCTTTAATTTATTTTGTTCAAATTTATTATCTAACACAAAATTAATTATTTTTTTTACAAAAACTCATAAAATCAATTTTCATCAAATTAGATTTAGGTTTTATTTTTATCAAAGTTAATTTAATAATTAGTTTAATTTAATTTTAGAGTAATTTTAACCTTTTGTAAATAATTTAAAACAAATTAGAAATTAGGGTTTGTTTGATTTAATTTTTACTTTCTTTTTTTTAAATAACCAAAATGCAAAAATAGGTCAAATTAATTACTTTTCTTAATTTAAATTAATTAGTAATTAGGTTTGCACTTATTTAATTAAAACTTTATTTTCTCAAAATAATCAAAATCAACAAAAATGATTTTTCTTTTAATTAGGTTTAGAAGGGGTCAAAACCCTAATTTTTCTCGTTCTTAATTAATCGCGCGCGTTTATTATTTTCGCAAATATTAATGTAACTGCTCATGGTATGTAATAGCTTAATTAGGATTTTTCTTTTATTTATCGTTTTATGGGTTTTTGGATATGTAATTAATCCCCCTCCCCGAAGCCTTGTAATAGCGTAGTTTTATTTCTCGCATTTTAATTTTCGCAAATATTAACTGTTAGATTGATGATAATAGGATTGCATGACAAGACTGTGTGTTAATTTTAAAATGGTTAGCAAACCCTAAATGTGCAAAGATAATAACTTGAAATCAAATCACTCGCACATGTGCACCCCTAGGGTATACTCTCACTTAGGTTGCCTTCGGTAAACGATCATTAAGTATAGGGTATTTTAGTGGTCGCTCTCTTGTCTAAACAAAGATCAAACGTCCCGTTCGGAAATGTTGCCTCGGAAAGGTTGCCTCGGAAATGTTGCCTCGAATATGATCTTAAGACATTAGGGTTATTACTAAGACGTCCTAACATTGCTTTAGTGATCGTACGTCCCTTTCGAATTGACCCTTACAACTCCAACGACGGTGCTACCTACTCACTAATAGTGGGATATCGTTGTCTAAAGGAAACAATAACAGAAACATTCCTTTTTCGAGTAGGTAGATGCTAGTAGGTACTTGCTCAAAATAAACTTTTCCACACTTACACTCTTTTCAAACAAAGTTTTCCAAAACACTTCGTAACACCCTTGAGGACTGATACAAGGGTTAAAACGAAGTAAAACAAAAAACTTTTCAAAACATACAAACGCAGAAGCAATTTTTAAAATGATGAGCAAGTACCTAAGAGCCCGTGGAAAACCACAGATAAAAAAGGTGCTAATACCTTCCCTTTCTATAATCTACCCCCCGTACTCAAAATCTCAAAAAAGGAATTTTTCTGTGCTTTTGTCCTTTCCAGTTGGATAAAATAAAAGTCGGTGGCGACTCTTGCTTACTGCGACATTTTGCAAACATAAATGCAAAACGCAAATCATCATTTTCCTAAAACAGTCCGGTTCTGCCACCGTATCACACATGGCCTATTCAAACCATGGATATATATAAAACATGGCTTATTCAAACCACATATGTATATAAAACATGACCTGAACATAAAAATCGTGGCATATAATTTAGATCATTGTTTCATATCCCACAATTATTTATTCATAATCAAATCACGACTAAAGCTTATAATTACGATTATTTTACATATAATTGGATTTATTGGCCATATCGGATGACTTTTTTTGTGATAGTGAGACATGCCGAACAAAACACTCCACTATTACTCCTAAAACACCATCTTCTATTAATTGTACTTATTTGTTTATTAAACCATACATCAACATCATACTTGGTCCACCATATACCTAGGGGATGCCATACAATCAGGTTATTATCAGAAAAATTATTATATGAAAAGAAATATTGGACATAAAATCAATTATGTCAGTTAGTAAACGCTTTAGACTATTTGTAATGAGAGTGCTGAATAAATTTTTGAATAGTTGAATTGCTCCAATAGATTGTTGAATAGTGTGTTGAATGTGACCTGGTTTAATTTGTGTTGAAAACATTAACATGTTGAATGAGAAATGAGTGGGGATCACTTATAATACTTTGCGAAATACAATTGATTGTTGTGATTGTTTATATTTTTATCTCACCTAAATTATTTGGAGTCAATTATTTTATAGGAAATCAATTTTTTATTTATTTTTATTTTCACCAAAATTCATCATTTTTTTCTCTATAAATAGAGTCTTGGTTCATTTGATTTGGACAAAGAAAAAAAATCTATTTTTTCTCTCTAATTTTTCTATTTAGCCTCCAATAAATTATTGTTTGTAGCTCTAAACAATTTTTTAGTGAAATGAATCCCAATAATAACCCTCTTAACACTCAAAATTCTACTAACTATCCTTTCAACTACCCAAATCCCAACTATATATTTCAAAATCAATCTTCCAACCAACAAGTTCTCCAAAATATACCAAATTTCATAACCGTCATCTAATCCAAACTATCGTCCATATTATGGATCTATGATGTCATATTCATCTCAAGCACCACCTTATTATTCTTCTACTCCAATGAGAAATGAAAATGTTCCTAATGTTGGACTTGATAAATTTCCTGATTTTTCTACACAAGCGGCTCTTGGTGGCATGAGCGGTGGTCATGGAGCCACTCCAAATGCAGAGGATTCAACTCATGTTTGTCGGAAAAGCCCCAAATGAACCACTGATCAAAATTTGGTTCTAATTAGTGGGTGGATTAAATATGGAACATACAGTGTTGTTAGGAGAAACCAAAAAAGTGATTCATATTGGGGTAAAATTGCTTATTACTGTAATGATAACTGCTCATTTGATCCTCCCCGTGTTGCATGTAGAAATCATTACAATTACATGAACAAAGTACTTAATAAATGGACAGGCGCTTATAATAACGCTAAGTGTGTGAAAAAAAGCAGGTGGTCGGAGAATGATGTATTGGCAAAAGCGCATGAATTATATTCAAGTGGTAAGAGTGGACATTTCATTTTAATGTCAGAATGACTCGCTCTCCGTGATCAACCACGTTATGGTAGTCAGGTAGGAGGAAATAGTGGATCTGTAGGTAGTGGATCTAAGAGAGCCCACGAGAGTGATGCAAGTGATTCCAACTCTGTAGAATCTAGTGCTCGCCCAATGGGGAGGGATGCAACAAAAAAAAGGGTAAAAAAAAGCAGTGGCGCAGCCTTGGAATCGGTCAATGAAGAGTGGAATGAATTCAAACAATTTAAGGAGAAAGAGTTAGAACGATTGGAAAAAATAGCCATGAGGAAAGAGGAAGTTAACCAATTGTTAAAAGAAAGTACCGAGGCTAAGAAGATGAAGATGTTATGAAGCTAAGTTCAAAGGAGCATCTTGATGACCGGAGCAAAGAGTTGTTGCAAAAGTTGGATCGCAATCTGTTTGGAAATTAAATGTTGTTAAGTCATTGTTTGTATTTTGTTTCTTATCTATTATTTTCTATATTATCAAGTCTTTATCAAGTCCTTTTCAAGTCATTGTTTGTATTTTGTTTCTTATCTACTATTTTCTATTTTTTCATTTTGTTTCTTATCTACTATTATCTATATTATCAAGACATTGTTTGTCACTTAGTTTCTTGTCTACTATTATCTATATTATCAAGACATTGTTTGTCACTTAGTTTCTTGTCTACTATTATCTATATTATCAAGACATTGTTTGTCACTTAGTTTCTTATCTACTATTATCTATATTATCAAGATATTGATTTCTATTTTGTCATTTTGTTTCTTGTCTACTATTATTTATATTATCAAGACATTGATTTCTATTTTGTCACTTAGTTTCTTGTCTACTATTATCTATATTATCAAGATATTGATTTCTATTTTGTCATTTTGTTTCTTGTCTACTATTATTTATATTATCAAGATATTGATTTCTATTTTGTCACTTAGTTTCTTGTCTACTATTATATATATTTTCAAGATATTGATTTCTATTTTGTCATTTTGTTTCTTGTCTACTATTATCTATATTATCAAGATATTGATTTCTATTTTATCACTTAGTTTCTTATATATTATTGATGTACCAATACCAAAAATATGATATTACTAATCTTATAAATGGAGACTCATTCTTCTATTAATGTACCAATACCTAAAATCTCATATTACTAAAAAACATCAATGGATCCTTCAGAATTTCCCTTTGATATCGAAGCTTACAAAAGGCAGTCTGAAATTGAAGAGAGGTATATCGTCAACTGATTCAGGGAGCGACAAAATCAAATACAGGAAGGATATACACTTAATGTTAAGAGAAAATATCTCAATAGAGATCATGCAGTGGCAAACCAAAGACTAATAGAAGACTACTTTGCAGACCAACCTACATATGACGATGCAATGTTTCTTCGGCGATTCGGGATGTGAAAACATGTGTTCCTTAGGATCGTTGGAGAACTATCTAGCAGTGAAAACTACTTCACCCAAAGAGTTGACGCAACAAAAAAATAAGGTATATCTCCATTAGCAAAATGTACCACGACCATGCGAATGTTAGCATATGGTGTGGCGGCCGATGCGGTCGATGAATATATTAAAATAGGAGGTACAACAACATTAGAGTGCTTGCGTAGATTCTGTAAAGGAATCATACAATTGTATGAGTTAGTGTATCTCAGATCCCTAACTCAAGTTGACCTGCAAAGAATACTACATGTTAGTGAAATGCGGGGGTTCTCGGGGATGATTGGGAGTATTGATTGCATGCACTGGGAATGGAAAAATTGTCCTACAACATGGGAAGGTCAATTTACTCGGGGACATAAGGGAACCACCACTGTTATTCTTGAAGCAGTTGCAACTTATGATCTATGGATTTGGCATGCCTTCTTTGGATGTTCGGACACATTAACGATATAAACGTTCTAGACCATTCACCCGTGTTTGATGATGTTGAACGAGAAAAAATCCAAGAGTGAACTTCTTTGTGAATCAACGTCCGTATAATATGGCATACTATCTTGCTGACGATATCTACCCTTCTTATCCGACTTTCATCAAATCAATTAGACTTCTTCAAAGTGAACCGGATAAGTTATTTGTAAAATATCAGGAGGGATGTCGTCGGAAGGACATCGAACGTGCATTTGGGGTGTTGTAGGCTCGATTTAAAATCATTTGCGAACCAGCCCGTTTATGGGACATAATCGATTTGGCTCTCATCATGAGGTCATGTATCATATTGCATAATATGATTGTTGAGGATGAATGAGATACATATTCTCAACATTGGACAAATTATGATCAATATGAGGCAAGTGGGTCTGGTACACCGGAGCCATTCTTTACCGAGGTGCTACCTGCATTTGCAAATCATGTGCGTGCTAGATCTGTGATGCGTGATTCAAATGTACAACACGAATTACAAGCATATATAGTCAAACATATATGGGTAATGTTTGGAATGTTTCGTGGTTAAATAGATTATTTGTGAGTTGAGTCTATTGTACTAATTAAGTTATGTGTGTTTCATTTTAAGTGTGTTGTGTGTTGTTTGTTGTGTGTATTGTATTGCATTTTAAGTTTTTGGTAATTATGAATATAAAATTAGAGAAAAAAAATTAAAATAAGTTTTTAAATTAAAAAAAATTAAAAAAATTATTTAACTCTTAATTATTTTAATTTAATTTCAATTGATAATTATTATTAATATATAATCAAAAAAATAAAAACATAAAAAAGAAAATAAAAATATGAAATAAAAGTGGTGGGGTAAGATATTTAATTTTATTAAACAAAATCATTATAGTGAGTAAAAGTTGAATGAGTGTTGAGTTATTAAGTAGAAGAGAGAGAAGATGATGTGGAGTGTAAAAAATGAGAAAAATAAGTGTTGAATAATTTTGTCATTATAGATAATGTTAGCACCTAACTGATGCGCCTCCTCTTTCTCGTGATGACATATTCAATTATTCCTATTATACTATAAAATCCCTATTATCACAACAACTCTTGTTAAAAACCCGTCTATCCTCCTTACTAAAAATATTTAAAAGTAGAGATTTAACGTCATTAAATATTACTCCTTTTGTTTTATAAAAAATATTTCATTTTTTTAGCTCAAAATAATTGTATATTTACAATTTTAATACATCATTTATTATTATTTTTTATTATTATATTTTTAATTATTAATTTTATTTTATTTAATTATTCTATTAATTAAAATTAATAAGAATATTTTAATAAATAATATTAATTTTCATAAAAACTAATATATTTAATCATTTTTTTAAAATCGTATATTATTTAAATATGACATTTTTTATGAGAGAGAATGAGCATTTTTAAATTTATATATTAAATTGCCATTATTTCAAATAAAAAATAGTATTCATATATTAAATTATCATTATTTCAAATACAAAGTAGTATTTATATATTAAATTATTTCAAATAAAAAAATAGCCTCATCAATTAAATTAGCGGATCTTTGTATTTTTATTTATTTTTAATTAAATTTTATTTTTATAGTCTTTTTGGAAGAAAAAAAAGTTTCTTAATGCTAATTTTCCCGCAAAAATATGTTTTTTAATGTGTTTTATAAATTTTATCAAAATTTATATTATTTTAAAATCACACCTCTAAAAATTTGAAAATCTACATATAAATAAAATATAATAAAAAAAGTTCTGCCGGTTTAATTGAAGGATGCGATTAACATTTCAAAGGACCCTCCACTTCATTTGGATAATCTAGGATAAAAAGAAATATTATTTAAAACAATAGTAATTTAATATATAATTTAGAAAAGATAATAGTTAGATAAATTTTTTTTGAAAGGGAGTGGTAGATTGGTGCAAAAATTTTATATTGTCATATTTTAATAATTTGAGAGAAAATACACCCAATTGTCTCTTGAGATTTATTAAAAAAAACAAATGATATCTTTTTAGTTTTAAATTATGAGATTTATTTAATCTCTCATGAGATTTATTTAAACAATATCGACATTTCTCTAATTTTTAGTGATAGATAAAAATCATAAGTATATATAATATTTATTTACGATTTTTTGTCAGTCACTAAAACATTTTGTTGGTATATTTTTATAAAATATATCTTCGGCGATACTATATTACCACGATCATTTAACCACTGTAGTTATTGTGAGTGCAATTTCATCATTAGATGTTTTGTATGATTTCAAAGCTAGAAAATTTTAGCATTTTTATATATTGGACGGTATCACTATGTCATGTGACACTCCCATGCATTAGAGGTCTTAGGAATCATTAAAAAACCATTTTGAAATTGACCAAAACCTTGAAAATCAATTTCTACATAAATTCTCTTGCATGTGCCGGCACATACGTGTTTCAGATCGGCACATGTAACTCAATAATAAAGCTTGTAGCTTCTGTTTGACATAGGACGACACATACATCACATATGCCTAAACATACTGTAACTTTTAGTTTTATGTGTCAGCATATACGATTTTCAGACCGACACATCTAGTGGAGTATTAAAGCCTATACCCATTGACTTGTATAGGCTGGCACATCTGCCTTTTTAGGCCAGCACATACTGTTAGTTTTTTACTTATGTGCCGACACATACGTATTTCAAGCCGACACATACTATTTGATTGGATCAATTTTTCAATTCTTTTTAATTTCAAAAAATCACCTCTTTGCACATAAACTTCCATAACTATAAATACATCATTCATGTGTCATTCCAACTTGATGAAAATATAAATAATTACCACCATTGCTCTTCACCTTCAACCTCCAACCTATGTATACACACTGATAAATAACACATAATCATCTTTTGCTGGGGTACCATCTAGGCGAGGTTTGATAACGTCCAATTATGTTCTTGTGTAGACGAGAATATTAGGTTGAGAATTATGGGGGGTTTAATCCAGAAAAACATAGGGTTTGTTCTCTAAGATCTTTGATAGATTTGTTGGTTTTGTTCAAGACTTTCAAAAGAGGATTGCGGCCAAGTGAAAAGCCTTCGGAGTTTGGTACCCAAGGAAGTAGCGAGAGAACGACGAATCAAATTGAAAGGTATTATGTTCAATAAGTACAATTGGTCGTGTGCAAAAGAGATTTGGAGTTTGGTACCCAAAGGAGTAGCAATATTCGATAAATCAGTTGATAGCTACTGTGTCTTGGTCTTGCTCAAGATCAAAAGAAGATATGGGGTTGAATCAACATCAAACAGTTGTGTTTGTAGGGTTGCTCTTGGAACTCTTCTCTTGTAATCACTTTTTGCATAGTAAGAAATTATCCTAATTCCAAATTGGGAATTGGGAGGAGGCATAGCCATAGCGATGACGATTGGCGAATTTCCTAAACAAATCCTCGTGTGGCTCTCTCTTATCTCTTTATTTGCTTTACCTTTCATTAAGTAATTAGTCAAATAGCATTAATTGAACAATCCAGTCGTAAGAATTTTTCTATGGCTATTTTTGTTTTAAATTGTTTGTTGATTAGCTTATAATCACTTTTTTATAAGTGCTTTTTATATCAACACAACTCAAGAAAAATTCTGAATATTCGATCACACACCAAGTGTTTGATAAATTGTATAGTTCGTTATTTTTGCATGTTATCATTGGAAATAATATTGCTAGTAACTTGCTATAAACGAATAATATTGTGTTACTTGATTCAAGTGAATAAATTTAGTTTATTATGTTGTTCATTTCATAAGGCCATAATTGCATATCCAAGTTTCAATAACTAGGTTCATATAGACGACGTATTCGATCTATGTTAAAACTTTCTGCTTGTAATCTTTTCAATTAACTTTTAAAAGCTCAAATTTTATGTGGTATTTTGGATTGATGATATATTCACTCCCCTCTAGATAAGTCGCCGTCTAACAAGTGGCATCAAGAGTTTAGTTAACTCTGTGCTTTGAAACTTATTAGAAAATGGCGTACAAACCTAAAGAGGATTATAAAATATCCCCAATATTTACGGGAGATAACTATATTTATTAGAAAGCTTGTATACAAATTCATATTAACTCTTTTAATAAAGGTGTGTGGGAGGCCATTCAAAATGGTCTAACACCGATTACACATCTTGTTGATGATTTTTCCACACCTAAGACGAAAGTGTTAGAACAAGATTAGTTTTGATCTATCTTAGAGTTTTGATGATAACAATAAATTATATTTAGATAATTTATACTCTGATGAACGTATTTGAATGTTTCACATAATATTCTGACAGAAGCATTCTGAAGTGCTAAGCTAAAAATTATGAAGAAGTTCTTTAATGAAAGAACCTTTTTGTTTTAAGCGTAACTGCTGACTCTGGTAAGACAATTTATTTAAATGTATCTTCTAACATTTAGCAGGATTCCTTGCTCAGAAGATTAATTGAAAGCAAGTGTTGTTCAGAAGTTTTTTGAAAGCAAGCGCTGATCAAGTTCTTAGCAAGCAAAGCTCTGCCTAGAAGATGAGTAAAGCATGTTCTAAATTCAAGACGTTGAAGCATGTTCTGAAAGAACGATAAAGCCAACTTGTCTTGTCAAGCGTAGGAAACATGTTCTTACAAGTTGTTGTTTGCTCATTAATACAAAGACGGCTGCAAGCACTCAAGTGTCTAAGCTAGTTTCTTGGAAAATGGAATAGCGCAAGGAAACACGCAAGCATTTAATGCTCTCCACTTTTATGAAGGCAGAAACGGTCATTTTGTTCTTACTATATATAGAAGGATATTTATTGCAAGCCAACTAACCAATCAATTTCAAAATAGAAGCAAGAAACTACGTGAAAAATTATGGGCTCACAAACTCTTTGTTCATATACTTTGTGCAATTTATTCTAAGGGAAAAATCACAGTTGTGGTATAGCTTGATTAGAAGAAAATTTTATTTCACTATCTGTAAGATTAAACTCTTGTAATTGTTCCTTGAGAGACCAAGTTTGGTCAGATTTCTCAAGTAGACTAGGACTAGATTTAAGTCTTAGTGGTGTTAGTCACTTGTAAGATTACTTGTGCATTGTTAGTCACAACAGTTGTTGTGTGTTTGTAATTAGTTGATTATAGTGGATTAAGTCCTTGTTGACAAAGGCGAAATCACCTTGACGGGTGGACTGGAGTAGTTTGAGTTCAAACGAACCAGGATAAAAATAACCTTGTCCTTCCATTATTATTGAGCTTTGTTTTGAAAAGAAAAAGAGTCACTTATTCAACCCCTCCCCCCCCCCCCCCCCCTTCTAAGTGTTTTCTTACCCCTTAAATTGGTATCAGAGCTTGACTCTGAGCACAACACTTAACCGTGTCAGGAAATGATCCAGAAGAAAACACAATGGCCGCTGAACAAAACAATAATAGTTACAACAAACCTCCAATGTTTGATGGAGAAGATTTTGATTATTGGAAAGATAGACTAGAAATTTTCTTTCTAGGTCATGATAGTGACTTATGGGATATAGTCTTGGATGGTTACAAACATCCTACTGACTCAGAAGGAAATTTGATTGATACAAAAAATATGGATAGACAACAAAAAGCTGATTTTAAAAATCATCATAGAGCTAGAAATATTTTTCTAAATGCTATCTCTAAAGTAGAATATGAAAAAATCACTAATAGAGATACAACGCATGATATGTTTGAGTCTCTTAAAATGACTCATGAAGGAAATGCTCAAGTGAAGGAGTATAAAGCTCTGGCTTTAGTTCAGAAGTATGAAGCCTTCAAAGTTGAAGAAAGTGAGTCTATAGAAGCAATGTTCTCTAGGTTTCAAACTCTGATTGCTGGTATGAGAGTTTTGAACAAGGGATATACCAAAGCAAATCATGTGAAAAGATCATCAGAAGGTTACCCAGAAGATGGGCACCAATGGTCACTGCTTTCAAAGTTTCAAAAGATCTGAACAACGTATCTCTAGAGGAACTCATCAGCGCTCTCAGAAGTCATGAGATTGAACTGGATGAGCACGAGCCTCAGAGGAAAGGTAAGTCTCTTTCCCTTAAATCAATTAAGAAATTTGATACTAACGCTTTTCAGGCTGAAGAGGAAAACTCTGAAGAATCAGTGTCAGAAGAAGACGAACTATCCTTTCTCTCCAGAAGGATCAATCATCTATGGAAGCACAGACAAAAGAAGTTCAAGAACTTCAAGAAATCAGATAAAACTGAATCTTCTGGACACAAAAAGTCAAACAAAAGAGAGATCATCTGTTATGAATGCAAAGAACCTGGTCACTACAAAAGTGATTGTCCAAAGCTTCAAAAAGAAAAACCAAAGAAAATGTTTGGTAAGAAGAAAGGGATGATGGCAACCTGGGATGACTCAGACTCTTCTGAAGATGAATCTGGTTCTGAAGATGAAAATGCCAACCTAGCTCTGATGGCTACCACAGCAGATGACTCAGACTGTGAGTCAACCACGAGAGGTATTTTCTGAATTCACTAGAAATGAACTTGCTGATAGTTTATCAGGACTTCTGGAAAACTATAGTAAACTCAAAATCAAATACAAGAAACTCAAGAAGAGTCTTGCATCTGATATTGAGAAACATGAAGCAGAAAAATCTAAACTCTTAGAAAATAATTTTAAACTTAAAGAAGAAATTCAAAATGTTCAAAAAATTTCTAGTTCAGAATCTGTGTCTAGTTCAAAAGATATTCTGAAAGAATATGACTATAGTTTTCAAACTTTCCTAGCTAAAAGCATAGATAAAAGCAAAATCGCTTCAATGATCTATGGAGTTAGTGGGAAAAACAGAAGAGTAATTGGATATGAACCTCCCAAAGGGAAGGATACATACATACCAAAACCTGTTGCTAAAATGACCTTCACTGACAAACCTCTGAATAAACAATTCAAGTTTGGACACTCACATGATATAAAATATACATCACATTCTGGAAACTCTTATGCTAACCCAAAAGGACCCAAAAAGATATGGGTACCTAAGGATAAACTAATATTTGTTGCAGATGTCCTTAACAGCTCAATTGAGACACCAGTCATGGTACCTGGACTCTGGGTGCTTACGACACATGACGGGAAAAAGGTCTATGTTCCAAAGCCTGGAACTTAAAGCTGGAGGAGACATGAAGTTTGAAGGTAATCAAAAAGGGAAGATTATTGGTTCTGGAACCATTGGAAACGGTAACCTTCCTTCTATCTATAATGTTTTATTAGTAGAAGGATTAGCTCACAATCTATTGTCCATAAGTCAATTAAGTGACAATGGTTATGACATTATCTTCAATCAAAACTCCTGTAGAGCTGTAAGTCAAAAGGATGGATCAATCCTCTTTTCTGGCAAGAGAAAGAACAACATTTACAAAATTGATTTATCAGATCTTAAATCTCAGAACATTAAATGCCTTTTGTCTGTTAACAATGAGCAATGGGTATGGCACAGAAGATTGGGACATGTCAGTCTTATAAAAATCTCTCAACTAAATAAATTAAATTTAGTCAGAGGACTTCCAAATCTGAAGTACAACTCAGAAGCTCTGTGCGAAGCATGTCAAAAAGGAAAATTTTCAAAACCTTCCTTTAAATCCAAAAATGTTGTCTCTTCCTCTAAGCCATTAGAGTTACTTCATATTGATTTGTTTGGGCCAGTTAAAATTGCATCCATCAGAGGCAAGAAGTATGGATTGGTCATTGTTGATGACTTCAGCAGATGGACATGGGTAAAGTTTTTAAAACACAAGGATGAGTCACATTCTGCGTTCATTGACTTCTGTACTCAAGTGCAAAACGAAAAAGATTTTAAAATCATAAAAGTCAGAAGGGATCATGGTGGTGAATTTGAAAATCATTATTTTGAAAAATATTTTAAAGAAAATGGTATTGTTCATAATTTTTCTTGTCCTAAAACTCCTCAGGAAAATGGAGTTGTAGAAAGAAAGAATAGAACATTACAAGAAATGGCCAGAACCATGATCAATGAAACTAATATGGAAAATCACTTTTGGGCAGAAGCTGTGAACACAACGTGTTACATTCAGAGTAGAATCTCTATAAGACCTATTCTCGGAAAGACTCCTTATGAATTGTGGAAAAACAGAAAACCCAACATTTATTATTTCCATCCTTTTGGATGTACTTGTTTTATTCTGAACACTAAATAAACTCTGAACAAGTTTGATTCTAAAGCACAAAAGTGTTTTCTGCTTGGATATTCTGAACGCTCAAAAGGCTATAGAGTATACAACACAGAAACTCTGATTGTGAAGAATCAATCAAAGTCAGGTTTGATGATAAGCTTGGCCAGCAACAGCCAAAGCAAATTGATTTTTCTGTAGGTACAGAAGATCATCCCTCAAACTCTGAAACTTTAGAAGCAAAGGAAAACTCAGAAGCAAAGGAAGACTCATCAGATCATCCTCTTGACAATGATCTGGACAACCTCAGAATCTCTAATTAACACACTCAGAAAAGGTTTCCTAGAATCACTTCAGCTCACAAAGAAGACGTAAGCATTGGAAGAAAAGAAGATCCCATCAAAACAAGATCCTCTCTCAGAATCAATGAAGAATCTTTGTTTGGTTTGGTTTCTCTGATTGAGCCAACTTCCATTAATGAAGCTCTGGAAGATAATGATTGGATCTTAGAAATGCAAGAAGAACTCAATCAATTCTCCAGAAATGATATATGGATCTAGTTCCAAGACCCAAAGGATTCAAATTTATAGGAACCAAATGGGTTTTTAGAAACAAACTGAACGAGCAAGGAGAGGTGATCAGAAACAAAGCACGACTGGTTGCATAGGGTTATAGTCAACAAGAAGGAATTGATTATAATGAAACCTTTGCCCCAGTCGCCAGGTTAGAGTCTATAAGATTATTAATTTCTTTTGCTGTGCAAAATAACATTTCATTATACCAAATGGATGTTAAAAGTGCATTTTTAAATGGCTATATTAAAGAAGTTTATGTGCATCAACCTCCCGGATTTAATGATTCAAAACATCTAGAATATGTTTTTAAATTAAAAAAGTCTTTGTACGGTTTAAAACAAGCTCCCAAGAGCTTGGTATGATCGTCTGAGTAATTTTCTTTTAGAAAAAGATTTTACCAGAGGGAAAGTGGACACAACTCTTTTCAGAAAGACATTTAAAGATGATATTTTAATTTGTCAAATTTATGTTGATGATATAATTTTTGGAACCTCTAATATCTCCCTTGGAAAAGAATTTGCTGAGACCATGCAGGCAGAATTTGAAATGAGCATGATGGGAGAATTTAAGTTCTTTATGGGAATTCAAATCAACCAGACTCCAGAAGGTACTTAAATACATCAGACGAAGTATGTTAAAGAACTTCTGAAGAAATTTCAGATGTCAGAAAGCAAAGATGCCAAGACACCTATGCATCCAACCTGCATTCTAGGAAAAGATAAGGTAAGTATGAAGGTAGATCAGAAGCTCTATAGAGGTATGATTGGATCCCTTCTCTATCTGACTGCATCTAGACCCGATATACTATTCAGTGTGTCTTTGTGTGCTAGATTCCAATCAGATCCTAGAGAATCTCACTTAACAGCAATTAAGAGAATTCTTAGGTATCTGAAAGGTACTACTAATCTGGGTTTGTGTTACATAAGATCACAAGATTACAGACTAGTAGGTTATTGTGATGCTGACTTTGCTGGAGATAGAATTGAAAGAAACAACACCTCTGGAAGCTGCCAGTTTCTGGGTGACAATCTTATCTCGTGGTACAGCAAGAAGCAAGCAACAATTGCACTTTCAACCATAGAAGCTGAGTATATATCTGCTGCTGGATGTAGTTCTCAGATGATTTAGATGAAAAGTCAACTAGAAGATTTCAATCTTTATGAAAGTAAGATTCATATCTTCTGTGACAATACTTCTACTATTTGTCTTTCTAAGAATCCAATTTTACATTCTAAAGCAAAACATATTGAAATTAAATATCATTTTATAAGGGACTATATTCAGAAGGGAATTTTAAATTTAATTTTTGTAAAAACAGACCATCAATGGGCTGACATTTTTACCAAACCCCTTTCAGAAGATAGATTTAATTTCATTCTGAAAAATATTTGTATAGAATTATGTCATGAATAAAATAATATTTATCTTCTGTGTTTAACTTCAGAATATTATGAAATGAATGCTCTGATTAAACAACTCTTCAGAAGTTAGAAGAGAAGTTGCATCAGAAGCTATATGAAAAGTTCTGAAATGTTCTAACGTTTCATTTCTAAGTATAGTTCAGAAGTTCATTAGAACAAACAACTGTTACTTGCATCCTTCAGAAAATGAACACGTGGTGTGTTTCTGAAAGGTCACACGTGCAAAAGCTACTGATGACGTTCTAGGTAACTGTTAATGATTAGCCATAATCTCACGTTTTCCCTAATTTTTAGCAAAATCATTAAATGTACGTAATGATGAGATTCGTTTTAAATTCTTTTTTAATTTTATTTCTAAACCTATTTTTGAAACTGTTGCATATAAATACTTTTTAAAAAACCCTTTTTCATTCTTTACCGTCTCTTTCAAACTCAATCGTTTATGTACTTTTTCTCTAAAACCCTTTTCTTCATCTCTCATCTCTAAGAACTTCAATGGCTTCTTCTTCTACCCACTCTGAGAAATACATAGTGCCTGAGAGAACAACTCTCATTCCTGTAGACAGTTTGGAAGTTTTAAGTGAGTTAATGGTAGATTTTGAGAATCTAAGAGAAAATGGTTTTGACTTGTTTCCTGATGTTAAGTTTCAAGGTTGGGAAAACTTTTTTGATCGTCTCATTGGTCCAGTGTTTCCACATCTGGTGAAGGAATTCTGGATACATGCTATTGCAACCCCTAAGGTTATCCTCTCTTTCGTAATGGGCAAGGAAATATCCATTACTGAAAACCAAATCAGAAAGTTGCTAGGGTTTAAAGGACTTGGAGTTACAGGTATGCCAAGCGGAAGAATGGAAATGTCAAGGGTCTACTCAGAGATTTTCACAAATGGTCAAGGATCTTCAAAAGTCAGGGACTTGAAGGATAAATACAAGATTTGGGCGAGAATTATCCACGGATGTATTCACCATAGGAAGAACACTAGCTCTCCAGATTACATTAACGCTGATCAACAATACTTGTTGTTCTGCCTTGAAATAAATGTAAAAATTGATTTGCCTTATTTGCTGTTTGAACATCTCTGGAACCATGTAAAAGAGACTAGGGAAGCTGAAAGGATGAAAAACCCAAAATCCAAAAGGAATTGGATTCCTATGGGTAGATTAATATCATACATTCTGACTGAGAATGGTCTGATTGCTCACCTAGATGAAGCCAATCTTCTTGGGGAGCTAGAACCTACTTGTGGTAAAACTATGACTGGGAAGAATTTACTGAAAAGGAAAATAATTGACAAGCTGCTGGTGGAACCAACTCCGTATGTGTCAGCTGTTGTGAAGAGAAGAAGGACACCTATTGCTGATTTCCCTCTGTACAACTCAGGAGATCATCCACGTATCATCCTGCACTACATTGAAATTTGCAAAGAGACTGGAACACCTATTGATCCAGCTTGGCTTCAAGGAAGAAATCAAGCTGCTCCAGATGTTGTTCTCCAAGAATCTTTGAAGAGGAAAGCAGTTGAAGGACCTTCTGCCAGACCTCAGAAGAAAAAGAAGACAGGTAAACCTGCTGAAACTATCACTGTTTATGATTCTGTCAATGTATCTACATCTGCTGAACCCTCCCAAACCTTAGGAGATATAGATGTTGATATTGACCTGACCTTACCATCTGACTCTCTTGCTGACAACCCTCAAAGAAATCAAGTTTTATCAGACTTGAGTGACTTTGACTCTGATGAACACTCTGAAACCTAATAAGAACCCTCTCAATCTGAACCATCTCACACAGAACTCTCTGAACCATCTATTTATCAACCCATTCCTACTGAACGCTTTTCAAGACCTCCTCCCAGACCTCTATCACCCAGACCCTCTGGATGGTATGATGCTAGATCTTGGAGAATTCCAGGAATTAACGTTCCTTTGGCAACACAAAAACCACCTTTCACCTTACCATCTGAAAACATTTTTGCCATGAATCGAACACAACCCCAGAATCCCATTCCCACTGCTGAAAATACAATAATAATTTCACCTGACATCACTCCACCTACTTCACCACAACATCCAACACCAAAATCACCTATACTCTCACCTCCTCATATTCCAGAACAACAATCATTTGAACCACCTGAAACTGTTGAATCATCCGAACCTCATGAACAATCCGCTCCACCTAACTTTGTTGACCAACCTGATCATTCAGCCACTCCTGAACCAACAACAAATTCTGAACCTGCTAACTTTTTAAGAACTGTAGTGGATTATGAATCTCTACAATTCTTGAAAAACAAAACTTTAAAGAAGGTTGTCCTAAAACCTGTTCATCCAGATGTGAACACATTGTTTCAGAATTTTTTAATAGATGTTCAAGCATGGTTGAATCTGCTGAAGGAAGATCGCTCCAGAAGTGTGAACCCAACTGCAACGGATCTTCCATGGGAAACCTTCAGAAGAACTTTTGATGCTGATTCACTGAACTACAGGATTTATGTCACTTTCAGGTGCTGGACAACTTTTCCAAACATCTTCATGCTTTCAAGACAGGAGCTGCTGACATTTGGAATAAGAAGTCTTCTTTAATGATTGCTGATACACCAGCTGATACAATGGACATATAAGAAGATGAATCTGAAGATGCCTCTGACGATTCAAACCCTCTTACTATTGTTCTATTAAATCAACCTTCTGTTAAGGCAACTCCTAAACCTGTGCCAACTCTTGTAATGGATCTGGGCACTCTGATTTCAACCTTTGTGCATTCTGACTCAACGGTTGCTGCTCCAAAGCCTGTTTCTGCTGAAGCTTCGTCATCCTCTTCTCCTACATCACTTATCATGGACACTCTGAATGAGCTCAAGAGGGAGAATGAAGTCATTCATGAACGCTTGGATAAGCAAGACCAGAAAAATCAAGAAATCAAGAACTGGATGGTGAAACAAGAAGAATCTGCCTCTGAGATCAAGAATCTTCTGATGGCTCTTGTTACTAAGAAATCCTAGTGTCTTTCTGTTTCTTGTCTTTTGTTTGTTGTTTTGTACTTCTGGATATCTTTATTTTTCTATTTTTATGAAAACTTTTCAGCTCTTCAACTATTTTATTTATACGCTTTTTGATTATGCCAAAAAGGGGGAGAAAATGAGTATTTTGAACTAATCTTTGTTTAACAGTTATGGGACTAAGTCTCAGACATTCTAACAAAATACTAGATTTCTTTTTCTGCAAAAGAATTTTTTTTGCAGGTATCACGTTAACTCTGAAAGAGTATTCCAGCTGAACTTTATCCTCATAAAGAAGTTATGAAGAAATCCAAGAAGATTTTTTTTCATTGCTCTGATAAATAATCTCATGAAGTTTTATATATAGAAATATTCATTTCAGGAGGAGATTCTTATCTCTTATTATATTTTATTTCTATATCTGAATAATTTTTGTCATCATCAAAAAGGGGGAGATTGTTAAAACAAGATTAGTTTTGATCTATCTCAGAGTTTTGATGATAACAATAAATTATATTTTAGATAATTTATATCTGATGAACGTATTTGAATGTTTCAGATAATGTTCTGACAAAAGCATTCTGAAGTGCTAAGCTAAAAATTATGAAGAAGTTCTTTAATGAAAGAACCTTTTTGTTTTAAGCGTAAATGCTGACTCTGGTAAGAAAATTTATTTAAATGTATCTTCTAACATTTAGCAGGATTCCTTGCTCAGAAGATTACTTGAAAGTAAGTGCTGTTCAGAAGTTTTTTGAAAGCAAGCGCTGATCAAGTTCTTAGCAAGCAAAGCTCTACCTAGAAGATGAGTAAAGCATGTTCTAAATTCAAGACGTTGAAGCATGTTCTGAAAGAACGATAAATCCAACTTGACTTGTCAAGCGTAGGAAACATGTTCTTACAAGTTGTTGTTTGCTCATTAATGCAAAGACGTCTGCAATCACTCAAGTGTCTAAGCTAGTTTCTTGGAAAATGGAATAGCGCAAGGAAACACGCAAGCATTTAATGCCCTCCACTTTTCTAAAGGAAGCAACGGTCATTTTTTTCTTACTATATATAGAAGGACATTTATTGCAAGCCAACTAACCAATCAATTTCAAAATAGAAGCAAGAAACTACGTGAAAAATTCTGGGCTCACAAACTCTTGGTTCATACACTTTGTGCAATTTAATCTAAGTGAAAAATCACAGTTGTGATATAGCTTGATTAGAAGCAAATTTTATTTCACTATCTGTAAGATTAAACTCTTGTAATTGTTCCTTGAGAGACCAAGTTTGGTCAGATTTATCAAGTAGACTAGGACTAGATTTAAGTCTTAGTGGTGTTAGTCACTTGTAAGATTACTTATGCATTGTTAGTCACAACAGTTGTTGTGTGTTTGTAATCAGTTGATTATAGTGGATTAAGTCCTTGTTGAGAAATCTGAAATCACCTTGACGGGTGGACTGGAGTAGTTTGAGTTCAAACGAACCAGGATAAAAATAACCTTGTCCTTCCATTATTATTGAGCTTTGTTTTGAAAAGAAAAAGAGTCACTTATTCAACCCCCCCTTCTAAGTGTTTTCTTACCCCTTCAGAAACCACTGTGGAATGAAGAAGACTATAAGAAGTGGGGACACGATTGGGAAGCTAAAAACATTATCATATCCTCTCTTGGTGTTGATGATTTTTATCGCATTTCCCATTGTGAAATTGCTAAGGTTATGTGGGATTCTCTACAAGTTATCTATGCAGGAACTAATGAGGTCAAACAAGCTAGAATTAATACACTTAATCAAGAGTTTGAACTTTTTCGCATGAAACATGGTGAAACCATTTCTCAAATGCAAAAGCGGTTCTTACATCTTATTAATCGTTTAAACTTGCTAGGTAATCTTATTTCCAATGCTATTGCTACTAACAAGGTTTTGAGATGTCTTACTAGGAATTGGCAACCAAAGGCCACGACGATCAAGGAATCCAATAATCTTGCAACACTTGATATCACCACTTTGTTTGGAAAATCGGAATAACATGACAAGAATTCACTTGCTTGGGTAAACATGAAAAAAAGCTTGAGAAAAAGAAGAAAAATGAGAAAGGCACCGATAAGAAGGAAGGAACGAAGTCTAAAGCTCTTAGGGCTTCAAGTTCAAGATCCTTAAAGGATTAGCACACTAATGATAGTGATTCTTGTGATGGAGAAGATTCAAATGATGAACAAATGGGATTATTTATGAGGATATACAATTGATACATTCAGAAGAGTGGTGTCAAACACTCCGACAAAAACCTTGTGAAATTTAGAAGATGATCTACATCCTCTAAAGATGAAGACAACAAAAAGGATAAGACAAAAGGTATATGCTATAATTATGGAAACCCAAGTCATTTTAGAACAGATTGTCCATATCTTGTTAATAGTAAAGGAAAGGGCCAACAAAATAATTTTAGGAAATCTAGAAAATCCTATGTTACTTGGGATAACGATAGTGATGTCTCAAGTAATAAAAGCTCAAGTGATAGTGGTGAGGAGGAAAATTATTGTTTCGTGACCAATAAACGTCAAATCAAGAAAAAGAATGTAAGTCATTCTAATACTCTAACGTTGATAAGTTGTCTTTTATTAAACAGAAACATATTTTTGAAAATCTACAAAAAGAATTACATGCTTATAAGAAATTAGCTTCCAACGAAATTTTTTTTTCATACTTGGAAGCAAAGATTGAATAAACCAATAAGCAATTTAAAGCATTAAAACGTTCTATTGTAGATAGTAAAAATCATTAAAAAAAAGGATGAGGAACCATATCAGTTCGGTTGTGAAACTTGTCAAATTTGGCAACAAGAGGTGAGTACTCTTGAAACCAAAGTGGACAAGACATCCCAACCTTGTGCTACTTTTACTATTAATTCTTCAAAGGTTAAAAAGCCATATAAAAATTATAATTTGATCAAGAAGGATTCTAATGGAAAAAGTAAATCTCATCATAGGTTGCTTTGTCATTATTGTTGCAAGAAAGGCTACACTACTGAAAAATGAAAATTTAGGTGCTTTTTAGTTCCTAAAGTTAATTTCCAATAGTTGCCCAAATGAAACAATTCTTTCACTCACTCCCAAGGACCCAATGAGAATTGGGTACCTACCTCTTTTGTTTGATTTTGTAGGTTGAGTGTCTTAACTCTATGACGGGTAAATGGATCCTCGATAGTGGATACTCAAGACACATGACGAGAGACATCTCTCTATCTCTGACTTTGTGGCAAAGAAGAAAGGTTATGTATCCTACGGTGATCACAACAAAGGTGAAATACTTGTAAAATGTAGTATAGGTAATAACTCAACTATTACTATCTCAAATGTTATGTTAATTGAAGGCCTTAGACATAGTCTTCTTAACATTAGTCAATTGTGAGACAATGGTTATAAGGTAACTTTTTCCAAATATTGTTGCATGATAGTACATAATGAAAATAAGGATTGTATGTTTAATGGTGTGAGGGTAAATAATATCTATAGGATAAACTTAAGAGATGCATCCTTGAGTAATATCGAATTTCTTGTTACCACGAGTGAAGATTCATGGCTATGGCATATACCTTTGGCACATGTCAACTTTGATCTACTTAATAAAATAGTTGCAAAAGATTTAGTAATTGGTCTAAATAAAATAAAGTTTTCAAAATATCACCTATGTGATGCATGTCAAAAGGGAAAACAAACAAGAGTCTCTTTTAAATCTAAAAATGTTGTTTCAACTTCGAGACCTCTTGAGCTCCTTCACATAGACTTATTTGGACCATCACAGACCAAAAGCATAGGTGGAAACCACTATGATTTTTTAATTGTATATGATTAATCTATATTTTTTGGACAATTTTATTACGTAGAAAAGATGATACATTCACGACTTTCACATGTTTTGCCAAGTTATCCCAAAATAAGTTGAATTCTAAAATTGTTGCCATCCGAAGCGATCATTGAGGTGAATTTGAAAACCACCTCTTTGAAGAATATTATGATGAATATGGTATTAAACATAACTTTTCATCTCCAAGAACTCCACAACAAAATGGTTTAGTGGAGCACAAAAATTGTATTTTAGAGGAGTTCGCAAGAACAATGCTCAATAATTGTGGTCTACCAAAATATTTTTGGGCCGATGCTATTAGCACGACATGTTATGTCTTGAATAGGATACTTATTCGTCCTATTCTTGATAAAACTCCTTATGAACTTTTAAAAGATAGAAAATCAAATTTATCACATTTTCATGTGTTTGGATGTAAATGTTTTGTTTTAAATAATGGACAGGATAATCTTGGGAAATTTGATGTGAAAGCCGATGAAGGTATCTTTCTTGGATACTCACAATCTAGTAAAGCATATAAAGTTTATAACAAGAGATTATTTATTGTTGAATATCGGTTCATGTTACTTTTGACGAGTCTTGCCCAAATAGTTTTAAGAAAGGTATTACTTTTCATGGTGTAGGTGCATCTACGGAAGACATACTCAAAGACACCGAAAAAGGAAGTGATCAACCTAAAGTGGTGGATATTGAGAAGGATGAAGATGGATACCAAGAAAAGAAGGATGATGAAAGTCAACAAGAAGATGATGGTATTCAATTTGAGTAGAGAACCTCCAAGGATTATCCAATAAACAACATTATTGATGACATCACAAAAGGGGTAACAACGCGCTCTAAGATAAGTATTTTATGTTATCACCACGCGTATGTATTACAAGTCGAAAATAAAAATGATAAGGATGCCTTACTTGATGAGAATTGCCTTATGGCCATGCAATAAGAATTGAATCAATTTTAAAGAAATGATGTTAGGGACCTTGTCCCTCATCCATAAAATCATCAAATTATAGGCACGCGATGGGTATTTAAGAATAAACTTGACGAAAATGGTGTGATAACAAGGAATAAGGCCAGGTTAGTGGCTCAAGGGTATAACCAAGATGAAGGAATTAATTATAAGAAGATTTACGCCCTGTGTAATACGGTGGGAGAACTGACTTGGTTGTATTTCATTTTATCGCAATTGTTGCAGATAGCAAGAGTCACCATCAAATTTTCTTTTATCCAATAAAGTAAAGGGTGAAAAGAACAGGAAAGACCTTTTGAGAATTTTCTTGAGTTCGGGGATAGGTTATTGTTGTACCCCAAAATTTTCCCTCCCATTTTCTCAACATTTTCTCATCACAAGACCTTTGGAGCTCAAGATCCAGTTAGGGTTTCCTCTGCTCAAGACTTCTCCTTGCATTGTTGACCCAAATTAGGGTTTGTGTTTGCACAAAGATATTTTGACCTAAAATTCCTAAGATGACTTTCATGCTTCATGTTGGACTCCCAAGTTTATCCATACCAAGTTTCAAGTCTTGATTCCAAATTTTGCCCAGTCAATAGGACAGTTGACCTAGAAATCAGCTGTATTGGGGAAAAAGTCAACTGTGGCCAATTGACAGTCAAATCTCATGAAAATTGACCCACATCAACATTATGAACTCACATGGACCATTTGATCAAGTTTGGATTACAATTCCATAAGAAATTTGATCAGATCACCAAAAGGGCAAAATGGTCATTTTTAGGGTTTTGACTACACAAAGGCAATTTTTGACTGTTTGACCTAGCCAATGGCAAACCAAGCTCACATATGGACTCAAGGACCCCATGGAATTGTCTTGACATACTCAACAAGTTCAAAAGATCCCAAATGCACAAGATTGACAGTTGAATTTTTCAGTCAATTGATCAATTTTGACTGTATACTGAAAAGTCAAACTTTGACTTTTTGGTCAAAATCAAGTGTCAAGATTCATTTTTCATCAAAACATGCCAAATCATGAAACTTGTTCATCAAGAAATCAAGAATTGCAAATTAGGGTTTGAAATGAGGATTTTTCATAACTTAGAATTTTTCGAAATTATAAAAAACCCTAATTTTTTCCTAACTTTGTCCCACTTTCTCACCAAGATGCATTTGGATTCAAGCAAAAGTCAAAACATGAAAGTTGTAGTCCATTGCAAAATCTACAACTTTGATTCACAAAGTTTTCTCAAAAGAAGCTTGTAGCTCAAGTTAAAATATTTGGAACAAGGGTACCAAACCATTCTTAACTTAGAGAAATTTTGAACCATTTTAGGCAGGATTTTTGCCTAACTTCAAGACCATTTTTCACATACTTCCTCTTGGAATTTCAATTTGCATTTCAAAGATGGATTGTAGTACACATTCCAAGCTTTCCAAAATGTCCAGGAACTCATCAAACAACCTCATGGTTAGGGAGAATCGAATTTGGCAAGTTGGGAAAAACTCACTTTGATTATGGCCAATTTACATGTTCATACACTTGTGCCATTTTGAACTCAGCTTGCATTCCTTGATTACAGGTCCTATATCCCTTTTGCACTCATAAATTTAATGCTAACTCATTGTTCCAAGGCCTTATTTTGTGTGTCCAAGCATTATATGCAAGATTAAGCCATTTTTAGATAAAGCATTTTTGCCATTTTTGAAAAGAAGTGCTTTATGTCAATTTGTAAATCAAGAAGGTACAAAGAAAATCTCTGAGGCACAAGTTATTAGACTAATCCCACTGATCAAGGAGGGATTATGCAGCATGCTAGAGGGGCCTGTACAAGCCTAAAACACCAACTTGCCATTTCTTGCTTAAGTTAGAAGTAACTTGGCATAACAACCAGAATTTCACATTCCTGTCAAGGCAAGCTTAAGAAAATATTGCAAACAAATTCCATACATCCTAACTGAGCTAGAACACGAGCCAACCATCTCCATTGCCTTCTCAAACACAGAATCACCATAAAACTGCAAGAACAGGGCACAAGCTGCAGTTGGACTTCTATAGTTCATTCCATTTGTGCATTCTTGCTAAGACTTGTTCAAACACACCCCACATCATCCCTTGAAACTATTCCAAGCCTCAAACACGACCTGTAACACCCCTAGATAACATCACCATTTCCATATTTTCTGTTTTGCAGTTGAAGTGCCATAACACGATTCACTTGGATTCAAGGCAAACTAAAGCTTGGAATAACATCCCTGGACATCAAGGAAGCTATACCAATCATCACCTTGCATTGAAAACACCTCCATCACCAGATACGATTCCAACTGAACAGGTAAGTTCATGAACTCTTATCTCTCTATCCAGGCATTGTTAGGTTTAGATTTATGAAGAAATTATGTCACATTCATAGCCCTGAACATGCCCATATAATTAGTTTTCATTTATGTTATGTGTGCTATGAGAATTTGATGCCTGAACCTGGAACAAAAACTAGGTCAGGAATTGGGAGAGAAGAAATTCTCTCTCATTTCTGAGAGTTAGATTGATTTCTTTATATATCTAGAATCGTGGCTTCAAGCTCTACAGGTTTCATGTTGAAAGATTTGGCAAAAGATCAAGGAATCTGGAGATAGAAAACGCGTGTTGTTGTTGTTCATACAGGTCCTGAGGTTGAAGACAAAGTCTTCTTGGGCTGGGCCTGAGTTGACTTTCCTTTTTGCACCCTATGCTTACTTTGGCACCCCCTTGGCCCATTATGCTTATTCTCATGATTTTTTGATCTTTTCTTTTTATTTCTGACTTATTTATTTTTTCTAATAATATTAAAAATATAAAAAATATTTTTCACACCATTTTTGTATTTATTAGGGATTTATTTGTTTAAATATATGTTTGTACATAAATAATACATAAATACTTTTATTTAAAAAATACTAAAATTAATACCAATACATTTTATTTTCTGATTTTCATTTTATTTTATCTTTTGAAAATATTTTATGAAAATATACTTTTTTGTAAATATTAAATATTTTATTTTTATACATATTTAATATATTTATCATATCATATAAATATTTACATATTTATTAGGATATTTAGGATAAAAATACCAAAAAATATACATTTTATTTTTATTAATATTTAACACTAAAAATACTTTTTTGACAAATATACTTCATTTTTATTTTATTTTTGTACATAACTAATAAATATTATACATATTAAATAATCAGTACCTTTTATTTAATAAATTAGGGTTTTGCCCTAAATACCTAAAAAACTCCAAAAATTAATACTTTTTATTTTGTTTATTTGACATATAAAAAACACCTTTTTACATACATATAAAAAAAGAAAACCTTTTTGCATTTTGCATATTTATTTTATTTAAATATTGTGTAGTTAATTCCTTTTATTTAGTAAAATTAGGGTTTTTGCCCTAAACATGAAAATATTCAAAAATCAACTTTCTTTTAATTATTTTATTATTTTATTTGTGAATAAAATATACACTTACACAAAAATACTTTCACATACATATTGTTCCTTTCTTATACATCTATACATTTATATTTGCGCAATTCAATTTGGTTGTAAATATTGGGTACCATCCTCCTATGAAGTCTCATCCCCATTTGAACATTTGTACCCCCATTCCCATGATCATTATGTAATAACTTAGAACTTTTAAATTTCGCACTTTAAATGCTTTCTAAATATGCCATGTTAGAATTAGGGTTTGTATGCAAATCAATTAACCAAAATAGTTTGACCTAATTTCAAGATAAACAAGCATGAAAATGGACAGCACTAATCACACTTGCACCCCTAGGGTATTCCACTTGTTGCCTTCAATAATGGGCCATATTGCATGTTAGGTCTCTTTGGGCAAAACAAACACAATTCAAATGATCATAGTCCCTCGATGACGCTTTCGAAAGTTGCCTAAAAGATGATCAAGTCCCTTAAAGGAAAATTGCCCAAAGATACTTGGCACCATTGCAATTATGGTCTAAACGATGACCCGCGCCCGTCCCTTTCACATCCTAACACAAGATTGTCCACCAAATGCAATGGTGGAACAAAATTGTTAAAAGGGTTAAAAACATAGGAGAAATCTTTGAGAAATATAGGGTAGATAGCTCTTGGTTACTTGCCCCCTTGCAAAATAAAACACTTGCCTATTTTTCAAAACCACACATCAATACACTTTCAAAACAACTTTCAAAAATGATGAAAACCTTTTCAAAAGACATACACCTTTGTATACATCCCAACATGGATCATTACAAAGGTTGCCACCACATTGGCTTCTTTTCAAAACATTTTCAAACCCACACACACAAAGCACCATTTCAAACAATTGAAAATTAAGGCAAGTTGATCTAAGCAAGTAACTAAGAGCCCATGGATAACCATGGATAGAAAGGGTGCTAATACCTTCCCTTTCTATAATCTACTCCCCGAACCCAAAAAAAAAACATCTCAAAGGTTTTTGCTGTGCTTTTTAAACCTTTCCTTAGGATAAAATAAAAAGTCGATGGCGACTCTTGCTCAACCGAAACATTTGCGAAAACAAACGCAAAACTCAAGTCAGTTCTCCCACCGTATCACAGAAATGGCGACTCTGCTGGGGAAAATCTTAAAAGTGGAGTAACCTTAGGGCTTAGATCACCCTTATTTTCAATTGTTTGCCTTGTTTGCTTTTATATTTGTGGGCTTTGCATCGGAGTTTCATAGATCTTAACCCGGATCTGGGGAATACCCTTTTTTAGGTAGCATAATCTGTGAGGGACCTGTCCGGCGTAGACCGACATGGGTGAAGCAGTGGCTACATTGGTGTGGCACCTTAGTCTATACCGATATCCCTTGTGTTGCAACGAGGAGAATATGGGTATTCTAAGGAGTCATTAAGCACCAACTGACCTTAGAGCCCTAAATTAACCAAACTTGGCCATAGAACAGTAGCAGTATGCTACACTCATTGAGGCTAAACTCTCGCGATGGTTCTGGCCGCAAGAAAAGATTGCAATGCTGGAGTTATGACCGATTGAGGGTAGTCAATGATTTGAGATCATCTAGAACCCGGTTACTTTTGATAGGATAGGTTTTAACCTACGAAACTAAAAGAGGGTAATACCTAAACTTCATGCTGGCCTGAAACCTAAGGGTTGTCTTGTGTGACTTGTGTGCCTTATCATGGTTGCCTTTGTGAATAGTTGTGGTGTGCTTCATCATAGCATCATACCATCATACCATTGCATGCATCCTGTATAAAGACTAACCCATTTCAAAGACAAAAAAGTTTCATCTTTGCTCTGTTTTGTAGGACATCATGATGCCCGTGCGTAGGAATACTATCCGGCTCAATTTTGTTCAACCACCAACTTTGCTCAGGGATTTGGTTGATAGGATTCCAAACACTACTTCCTTCATCAACAGGCATGGTTCTCTCCTTGGCTTGATCACTGCAAAGTGGGACCAACAACTGATAAGTGTCCTGACCCAGTTTTATGATCCCCTGTATCATTGCTTCACCTTTCAAGACTTCCAGCTGGTTCCTACCCTGGAAGAATTTTCTTATTTGCTCGGTATTCCTGTTTTGGAGCACACTCCATTCACTGGTTGGGAAAAGACTCCTAGGCCTGAAGAGGTTGCTGCAGTCCTCCCCTTGACCAAAGAAGAGGTATTGGCTAACTGGGAAACTAGAAGTGGAGTTAAGGGCTTTTTGGTTAAATTTCTGGTTGGTAAAGCTAATGATTTCTGGAATGACTTAGACTTCAAGGCGTACGAAGACATTCTGGCTCTTTTAATCTATGGTCTGGTACTGTTTCCAAATCCTGACACCTTTATCAGTATCTATGCCATAAGGATCTTCATGTCTCGGAATCCTGTACCCACTCTTTTGGGTGATATCCTGCAACAACTCTATGCTCGTACTGCCCGAAGACGGGGAACTCCATGGTGTTGTGCTCCTTTTCTAGTGAGGTGGTTTATTTCGCACCTTCCTAAGTTCGTGTTGAAGAATGAAGAAGGAAAGGGTTGGGCTCATAGGTTAATGTCTCTCACTGATAATGACATCACTTGGACTCTCAGAGGTTTGGATGAGGTAGCTGTTATCGATCGTTGCGGAGAATACCCTAATGTTCCATTGATTGGTATCCAGGGAGGAATCTCTTATAATCCATGTTTAGCTCTCCGTCAGTTTGGAAGAGCCAGAAGAGTAGGGCCTCATGAGATGTTGGTTCCTCACTTCCATTTTGAATTTCAGGTAGACAGTGACAAACTACGCCATGGATTCATTAAGGCTTGGGACAGAATTCACAAAGATGACCCACATGAGTTGGGACCAAAGACTTCTCTACCAATGGAACCCTATTGCAGATGGGTCCACATCTGTGCTCAGAAGTTAGGTATTCCGTACGAAGCTGTCAGACCTATCATTCTTGAATCTCCTGATGAAGACGGGGTTCCTCCAACTGTCCTCCCTCCTCAGATACCCACTGATTTTGACACATTGAAGAGATCCTGGGCGAAGCTGAAGGAAGAACGGGATTTTTATCGAGAAAAGTTCAACGAACAGGAACGGAAGATCCAGAGGCTGACTAAGCAATTGGAAGAGGAGCGGGTTATGAATGACTATATCCATACTGAGAAGAGGAGGCCATGGGAGCACTGATGGGCTTTGAATATTTCCTTTTACAGCTTTTATTTCCTTTTCAGTATTTTTCATTCCTGTAATGCCTAAGGGCAAGTTGTTGAACAATTTAAAATTTGAATCTAATGAAGTGTGTTTCCCTTTTGTCTACAAAGTTGAATCTCGTTTGTCTTTGAAAACATAAAACATACGCATCTCATTGCATCATATGCATAACAGGTACCTTTTTCCACAGGTTGCTTAATCTTCTTCGTTGTTTATTTGAACAGTCATCATGAATCCTGAATCATCCAGTGAACAAGCAATCAAGGCCCTCCAGGCCCAGAGTGCCCAGTTTCAAGAGATGGTCATAAACTTGGCTCAAGGTCAACAAGAGTTGAAGGCTTTGCTCTTGAAGAAGAAGAAGAAGAAGAAGAGGATTGCGTTATTCAACACTGGACGCAGGTTTGGGAACACACTCCATAATGAGGCTGATCCAACTACTTCCTCTGCAGAGAAAGACAATCCCCAAGGGGGAGGGGCTCCTAGTCCTGCAGTCTCTGACAACGAGACGGATTACAATGACGAACAATACCCTCCTGCTACTGACAGATACAAGCAATTAGAGGACCGCTTGAGTGCCATGGAGATTCAAAATGTGCCGGGGCTGGATTTCGGAGATTTAGGTTTATCTTCTGGGGTGGTAATCCCACACAAGTTCAAGGCACCTGCCTTTGCCAAATACGACGGGGCTTCCTGTCCAAAGCTTCATCTCAGATCGTACGTAAGGAAGATCCAACCTTACACGGCAGACAAAAATCTTTGGATCCACTTCTTCCAAGACATCCTTTCGGGGTCACAGCTTGAGTGGTTCTATCAGCTAGATGGGACCAGTATCCGACATTGGGAAGATTTGGCTACCGCATTTTATAGACAATATCAATACAATTCTGACCTCGCTCCTACGCGTACCCAACTTCAGGGTATGTCTCTAGGAACGGGCGAAGGGTTCAAAGAATATGCGCAAAAATGGAGAGATTTGGCTGGCAGGGTGCAGCCTCCTTTGACTGATCGTGAACTAGTTGACATGTTTCTAGGGACCTTGTCTGGTCCATTCTTCAATCATTTGGTTGGTAATTCCTCCGCTGGGTTTACAGATTTGATCCTGACGGGTGAAAGGATAGAAGCTGGCATCAGGTCAGGAAAGATACAGAAAGCTGCCTCCGCAAGTACTGAGAAGAGGCCTTTCAAGAAGGAAGCTAGTGCAGTCTATGGTCCTAGAAGACAAGTCAAGCCAGAAAGCCGCCAAGCCGTCAATGCCTTGGTAATTTCAAAACCAGTTGCTGCTCCTCAGCAGTACAATCAACAAAGGGGTGAGAGGCCCAAAAGGCAATACACTCGGCTGAGTATGAACTTGTCACAAATCTTACCGTAACTGCTATCAACCAACTTGGTGACCATCAAAGAGGCTCCGAAGGTCGTGAATACTGCATCTCCTAAGTATAACTCAAATGCCCGTTGTGCTTATCATTCTGATAGCCCCGGGCATACTACTGATGATTGCTGGGCCCTGAGAAATAAAGTTCAAGACCTTATCGATGCGAAGGAAATTCAGTTTGAGGCGCCTGAGAGGCCAAATGTTGTAACTGCTCCTATGCCCCAGCATAGAGTAAATGCCGTCGAGGAAGATTTGTATGCTGTTTCGGTGAATGATGTTGCTACCCCTCTATTGACTGTTAAGAGGAACCTACTGCTAGCCGGTTTATTTCCGGGTTGTAGCAAGGGTTGCCTCCTGTGTGCTGTTATCCCTACCGGTTGTCCACTGCTGAAATCAGGCATCCAAAGCCTGATGGATAGCAAAGAAATTTTGTTCAAGAAAACTACTGTTCCGTTTGTTTCCACTGAAGAAGTATCTGTCGTCACAATTTTCAACAACCCTACCAAGGCTCTCCCAAGGAAGCCAGTCAAAATTATGTCCGTTGCACCCATTACCATTACTGTTCCGGGGCCCCTCCCCTATGAATCTGACAAGGCTGTCCCATGGCACTATGGGGCAGACGTGTATGTGCTTGGAGTGAAGCAGGAGTTCGACACCAGTACCAGTATCAGCAACATCACTGGTCCCGCCAAGATTACTCGTAGTGGCAGGCTCTTCTCGCCTGACATTGCACCACCAGTTATCCGAAAACCTCTTATCATCACACCCGCAAGTGTGCATGTTCCAAATCAAGTTCCTGTGTCTACCACTGCCACCGAGTCCTCTAATGCTCGGGGCAAAGAAGTTGCTACCGATTTGCCTGCCCGGACGGAGGCACCAAAAAAGACCGCTGTCGAAGCCTCCCAACAAGAGATGGAGGAAATCCTTAAAATCATTAAAAAAAGTGACTTCAATGTCGTTGAACAGCTGGGGCATACCCCCTCCAAAATCTCTATGCTTTCCTTGCTGCTGTGCTCAGAGGCCCACGCCAAAGCCCTGATTTCATTTCTAAAAACGGCCCATGTGCCGCAAGAGACATCTGCATATCAGTTCACTGACTGTGTGGCTAATTTGACAACTGACAATGGTTTGGGCTTCTCGGATGCAGACCTGACCGCCAAGGGAAAAAACCACAATGATGCCCTGCATGTTTCCATAGAATGCAGGGGCACTACTCTCGCACACGTGTTAGTGGACACCGGTTCTTCCCTGAATGTATTGCCCAAGAAGGCCTTAGATCGTTTGGATTGTGAGGGCCTGGAATTGAAACCTAGTAACATCATCGTTAGAGCCTTCGACGGGTCTAAGAGAATGGTGCATAGTGAGGTAGACAATCCTATTCGTATGGGTTCCCAAGTCTTTGACTCAACGTTCTACGTGATGGATATTCGTCCATCTTATTCCTGTTTGCTGGGACGACCCTGGATTCACAAGGCTGGGGCGGTAACATCCACTCTACACCAGAAGCTCAAATACCCTGTCAAAGGGAAAATTGTTACTGTGCAGGGTGAGAAGGAATACATGGTTAGTCACTTGAATTCATTCCGGTATATCGAGATGGACGGGGAGTTTATTGAAACCCCCTTTCAACATTTTGAGGAGGTACCTCCAACGTTGGCGTCGGCTGAGACAGTGGTTGAAGAAGACTTTCCTTTGAAGATGGATTCCTTAAAGGACGCCCGGGCTGTAATCAAGAAAGGCAAATGCGCAAACTGGGGTCAACTTCCTGACTTCACTCAAAAGAATGACAAGTTTGGGCTGGGCTTTACTGCAGAGGCTCAGAGGGCTGTTCGCAAAGAAAGGATCAGAAAGGCTCCGGTGTTTATCACCAATCCAAGGGTGAATGATATCGAGGAGGACGTAGAGGAAGCAGAATTTGACAGTTGGATCTATCCAACAACCAGCAACGGACCAAGCAACTGGACGGCAAAGGATTTTACACCTATTACATTTGTCATGCAGTAATTAACTCTTTTGTGTTCAATTTGTAACAAACAATATTTTGGAACTTTTATTGGCTCGGTGTCCTACCCGGGGCACCGTGGCTCTATTTGCGAGGGCTTTTTGTATGACATTTCCATATATCATTAATCAAAACATTGGACGTTTGTTGCATTTCAAATCTTGTGCTCTTTTTCTTTCTGTGTTATATATATTACAAAACAGCTATATTTACACACACTCACTTATACAGGTTTCAATCCACTCTGGATCTCACTAGTAACAGCTCTGCTACTGCCAGCTATGACTTCGAAAATCCGATCAACTTGGCCGAAGACGAAGGTGAAGATGATTGCGAAGTGCCTGGTGAACTCGCAAGACTGCTACTCCAGGAAGAGAGGGCCATTCAGCCGCATGAAGAGCCGGTGGAAACAATAAACCTGGGTACTGAGACAGATAGAAAAGAGGTCAAGATTGGTGCCAATCTAGAGCTCAGCGTGAAGCAACGATTGATCCAGATGCTGCATGACTACATGGAAATCTTTGCTTGGTCTTACGAAGACATGCCTGGTTTGGATGTCGACATTGTAGTTCATCACCTGCCTACCAAGGAAGACTGCCCTCTGGTAAAGCAAAAGGTCCGCCGTATGCATCCAGAGATGTCCGAAAAGATCAAAGCTGAGGTTATGAAGCAATTCGATACCGGGTTTCTAGCAGTGACTTCTTACCCTCAGTGGGTTGCCAACGTGGTGCCAGTGCCGAAGAAGGACGGTAAGGTTAGAATGTGTGTCGACTACAGGGATTTGAACAGGGCCAGCCCTAAAGATGATTTCCCTCTGCCTCACATCGACGTTCTTGTTGACAATACTGCTCAACACAAGGTGTTCTCCTTCATGGACGGTTTTTTGGGGTATAATCAGATCAAGATGGCTCCTGAAGATATGGAAAAGACTACCTTTGTTACTTAGTAGGGCACCTTTTGCTACAAGGTCATGCCATTCGGGTTGAAAAATGCTGGGGCAACCTACCAACGTGCCATGGTTGCTTTATTTCATGATATGATCCATCATGAGATTGAGGTGTACGTCAATGATATGATTGCAAGGTCCCAAACTGAGGAGGAACACATTGGCCATCTGCGGAAGCTGTTTGACCGACTGAAATTGTATAAGCTGAGGTTGAACCCTAACAAATGCACCTTTGGGGTGAGATCTGGAAAATTGCTAGGTTTCATTGTAAGCAACAAAGGTATTCAAGTGGACCCTGCCAAGGTAAAAGCCATACAAGAGATGCCGACTCCCAAGACAGAGAAAGAAGTCAGAGGCTTTCTGGGACGACTGAATTACATTGCCCGATTCATCTCACATCTAACTGCTACCTGTGAGCCAATCTTCAAATTACTGAAGAAAGATCAAGTAGTACGTTGGAACGATGAATGTCAGGCTGCTTTCGAAAAGATAAAGGAATATCTCCAAGAACCACCCATTCTTATGCCACCAGTGGAAGGAAGGCCTCTGATACTATACTTGACAGTGCTTGACAATTCAATGGGGTGTGTGCTGGGGAAGCATGACGAGTCTGGCCGAAAAGAGCACGCTATTTATTACCTGAGCAAAAAGTTTACCGACTGTGAGTCTCGGTACTCACTGCTCGAGAAAACTTGCTGCGCTCTGGTATGGGCTGCTCGCCGGCTGAGACAGTATATGTTGACTCACACTACTCTGTTGATTTCAAAAATGGATCCCATCAAGTACATTTTCGAAAAGCCTGCTCTGTCTGGAAGAATAGCAAGATGGAAAATGATCTTGACAGAATACGACATCCAATATACAACTCAAAAAGCAATCAAAGAAAGTGTATTGGCAGACCATTTGGCACACCAACCTGTGGACGATTACCAATCATTGAACTTCGAATTTCCAGACGAAGATATCATGGTAGTAACTGATTATGAAGTACCTGGACCAAATGAAGGACCTGAGGAAGGATCCCGATGGTCTATGCACTTTTACGGAGCCTCCAACGCTTTGGGTAATGGTGTCGGCGCTGTGATCATATCCCCCAAAGGCACTCATACTCCACTCACCGCCCGGCTGTGTTTCAACTGCACCAACAACATGGCAGAATATGAGGCATGTATTATGGGTCTTCAAGCTGCAATTGACTTAAGGATCAAGTTTCTGAGTGTCTTCGGAGATTCCGCTCTCGTGATCAATCAGATCAAAGGCGAGTGGGATACGAAACACCCAAATCTTATTCCTTACAAGGAGTATGTGTTGACTTTGCTTCCCCACTTTAAAGAGATAATTTTTGAACACTTCCCAAGAGAGGAGAATCAGTTAGCGAACGCACTAGCTACAATGTCTTCAATGTTCAAAGTCAAATGGGACAACGAGGCTCCCCGGATCATTATCTGGAAGTTGGACGAACCTGCATACTGTTGCGATCTTGAGGCCAAAGAGGTAACCGAAAAACCTTGGTATCATGAGGTGAAGAGATACTTGGAAGCCCAGGAATACCCTGAAGGTGCGTCTGTCAATGACAAGAAGTTCATGAGAAGGTTTGCGGAAAAATTCTTCCTCAGCAATGGCATTCTCTACAAACGAAATCATGATTCAACTCTACTGCGTTGTGTGGATAAGACTGAAGTAGAGAAGATCATGGTAGAGCTACATGAAGGTACATTCGGAACACATTCTAGTGGACACACCATGGCAAAGAAAATCCTTCAGGCAGGATATTTCTGGTCCACAATGGAAGCCGATTGTTACCAACATTCTCGAACTTGTCATAAATGCCAGATCTATGCTGATAAGGTGCACATCCCTCCGGTTCCTCTGAATGTCCTGACGGCACCTTGGCCTTTTGCAATGTGGGGCATTGATATGATTGGCGAGATCCGACCGACGGCATCCAACGGACATCACTTCATCTTGGTAGCGATTGATTACTTCACGAAGTGGGTTGAGGCAGCCTCCTACGCCACCGTAACCAAGAGAGTCGTGGCACGTTTCATTCGGCATAATCTGATCTGTCGGTACGGCGTCCCGGAAAGAATCATTACGGACAATGGTACCAATCTTAACAACAAGATGATCACTGAGCTCTATGAGCAATTCAAGATACAGCACCACAACTCTTCTCCTTACCGGCCGAAGATGAATGGGGCTGTAGAAGCAGATAATAAGAATATCAAAAAGATTATGCAGAAGATGACAGTGACCTACAAAGATTGGCACGAAATGTTACCGTTTGCTCTTCATGGGTACCGTACCTCAGCAAGGACGTCAACCGGGGCAACTCCTTTTTCTTTGGTCTACGGCATGGAGGCAGTCTTGCCGATTGAAGTCCAGATACCCTCTCTCCGGATAATGAAGGATGCAGACTTGAGTGAAGATGACTGGATCCAAACTCGACTTGATCAATTAAACCTAATTGACGAAAAGAGACTCACCGCTATCTGTCATGGTCAGACGTACCAAAAACGGATGATCAGGGCATTTAACAAGAAAGTCAGACCACAAGAGTATCAAGTTGGGGACCTGGTAATCAAGCGCATCATCCTTCCTCAAAGTGATCCCAGGGGCAAATGGACCCCTACTTACGAAGGGCCATTTATGGTTAAACATGTGTTCTCAGGAGGAGCCATGATTCTAACCACCATGGATGGTGACGACCTTCCCCACCCCTCCAATGCAGACATAGTAAAAAGATACTACGCATGAATCAAAGACCCGCTAGGTTGACATACCTAGGCAAAAATAAGGGCTTCCCGGTGAACCAAAAGGGTTCGGGCAAAAATAAGGGATGAAATGAAAAAAATCTGTACACCCGGCAAGTCGAAAACCTGAAAAGGCGGCTTGGGAAAAAATGGGTATCCCGGTGGACTGAAAACCCGAAAGGGAGGTCCAGGAAAAAGTTAGGGATAAAGCGTAACACTATGTCTCATTGGATCACCTTGCATCCAGAATTTGGAATCAACTATCTGGCTCAGACTTCGGCATCGATCAATCAACTTCATCTTCAACTAAGCAGCAAAGTGATGAGACACTTGAAGACATAAAGGCGATAGCAGAGTTGGAACCCAGTGGGAATATTTTTCACATAGCTGTTTTGTTTCCTTTTCAAAATTGTATAAGCTTTATGATTTTCGGCGGCGTTCTCTTACTAGGACGTCAGCCTCTTGTACAAAAACACCTATTTACAGGCAAAATTCAAAATCAATACAAGTTCACTTTTCCAAACAAATTGCCAATTGTTTTTCCTTTTTTATGTTTTGTCTTGCGAAGAACGTCCAATGTTCATTTTTGATATGTGCATTTGACGTTGAATTGCTAATTCATAAATACTTGCATACGAAACAAAGGACTAATTACATGTGACATCAGAAACAGGGGCAATGTAGAATTGTCCAGGCAGTCTAGTTGCTTTGTCCGCCAAGGTACCAAGATAGGTCCAACTGAAGAATGTGACCAAGTTACCTCAATTCCCCAGCGGAGTATAGGCATTCATCAGCAAGCATCCCCGGCAGTCTTGATCTAAGATTGTTCCCGGGCGGAATACAGACACTCCAGTGGAACCATTTACCAGTACAGTCCGAAGGTTTCCCCAGGAAAGTGGAATTCATATCCCCAGCAGGTCTTGAAGCTTATCCCCAGTAGATTCTGGAAGCTCGTCCCCTGTAGAGTACGGACGTCTCTCTCGAGCTTTATTCAAAGTTATTCCTCACAAGGGCTTATAACTGGGTTATCCTCAGCTAATTGCCACGGAAGATCGCCCTCGGCGAAGTTCTTCCAATCCCCAGCGGAATTCATCAAAGTTCCCCAACATAACTTATCAACACAATCCCCAGCAGAATCCATCATTGAAATCTTCAGCGGAGCTCTCAACAAAACTTCAGCGAAGTATCTCTTCCCACAGAGCAATTCCCCTCAGGGTAATCTCTCCAACAAGTTTATTCTCCAACGGAGTCGTCTTCTCCTACCGGTATTCTTGCAACCATCATCCCCAGCGGAAACGAAGAACTCTACTCTTCAACGTCAGCCCAGGATTTAATTCCCCAGCCGGTCGTCAAGGATTTATTTTTCTAGACGAAAATACATTCATAAACATTTCATATTTCATACATCTTGCTTACATACATGATAAAGTGCATACAACACTATCTCATGTTGAACATCATGACATCATGCATTTCATACATCATGACATTGCATGCAACTGATGTTTTGCCTTTTCAGGAAAAAGACCACCCAAAAGACAACTACTTTCAACTGTCACAATTCCAGATTCGATTCCTGTATCTAGCCAGGGCACATCTGTGAGTGATCAGTTCCCAGATTCGATTCCTGTATCTAGCCAGGGCACATCTGAAGAGTTTGAAGATTCGATTCTTGTATCCAGCCAGGGCACATCTGTTGACAACTAATTCCAGATTCGATTCTTGTATCTAGCCAGGGCACATCTGAAGAGTTTGAAGATTCGATTCCTGTATCTAGCCAGGGCACATCTGTTGACAACTAATTCCAGATTCGATTCCTGTATCTAGCCAGGGCACATCTGAAGAGTTTGAAGATTCAATTCCTGTATCCAGCCAGGGCATATCTGTTGACGACTAATTCCAGATTCGATTCCTGTATCCAGCCAGGGCATATCTGTTGACGACTATTTCCAGATTCGATACCTGTATCCAGCCAGGGCATATCTGTGAGCAACCGATTTTAGACTCGACACCTGTATCTAGCCAGGGCATGTCTGCATGAAGAGATTGAAGATCAACACCTGTAACAAGCCAGGAAAACATCTGTCTTTCTCAAAGTACACAAGTTCTCGCTAAGGAATCTCTTATGCGATCAACACTTCCAAATGGCATCTATAAGCCCATTCCCGACAAGGTTCCGCCACACCCTCAGGTGGCATCTATAAGCCCATCTCCCTATCCACCATCTCTCCAAATGGCATCTATAAGCCCATTTCCGACATCACATTTGCTGATAATCCAACATGCGAGTGCAAATTTCCCGGCACTCTAGTGTTCAATCTCCTTTTACCCTCGAGTCACGAAAGGCAAACTTGCCAATCTAACTCTTCAGGTTCAAGAAGATTGAACAGGGGCAACTGTTGTACCCCAAAATTTGCCCTCCCATTTTCTCAACATTTTCTCATCACAAGACCTTTGGAGCTCAAGATCCAGTTATGGTTTCCTCTGCTCAAGACTTCTCCTTGCACTGTTGACCCAAATTAGGGTTTGTGTTTGCACAAAGATATTTTGACCTAAAATGCCTAAGATGACTTTCATGCTTCATGTTGGACTCCCAAGTTTATCCATACCAAGTTTCAAGTCTTGATTCCAAAATTTGCCCAGTCAATTGGACAGTTGACCTAGAAATCAGCTGTATTGGGGAAAAAGTCAACTGTGGCCAATTGACAGTCAAATCTCATGAAAATTGACCCACATCAACATTATGAACTCACATGGACCATTTGATCAAGTTTAGATCACAATTCCACAAGAAATTTGATCAGATCACCAAAAGGGCAAAATGGTCATTTTTAGGGTTTTGACTGCACAAAGGCAATTTTTGACTGTTTGACCTAGCCAATGGCAAACTAAGCTCACATATGGACTCAAGGACCCCATGGAATTGTCTTGACATACTCAACAAGTTCAAAAGATCCCAAATGCACAAGATTGACAGTTGAATTTTTCAGTCAATTGATCAATTTTGACTGTATACTGAAAAGTCAAACTTTGACTTTTTGGTCAAAATCAAGTGTCAAGATTCATTTTTCATCAAAATATGCCAAATCATGAAACTTGTTCATCAAGAAATCAAGAATTGCAAATTAGGGTTTGAAATGAGGATTTTTCATAACTTAGAATTTTTCTAAGTTATAAAAAACCCTAATTTTTTCCTAACTTTGTCCCACTTTCTCACCAAGATGCATTTGGATTCAAGCAAAAGTCAAAACATGAAAGTTGTAGTCGATTGAAAAATCTACAACTTTGATTCACAAAGTTTTCTCAAAAGAAGCTTGTAGCTCAAGTTAAATTTTTTGGAACAAGGGTACCAAACCATTCTTAACTTAGAGAAATTTTGAACCATTTTAGGCAGGATTTTTGCCTAACTTCAAGACCATTTTTCACATACTTCCTCTTCTAATTTCAATTTGCATTTCAAAGATGGATTGTAGTACATATTACAAGATTTCCAAAATGTCCAAGAACTCATCAAACAACCTCATGGTTAGGGAGAATCGAATTTGGCAAGTTGGGAAAAACTCACTTTGATTATGGCCAATTTACATGTTCATACACTTGTGCCATTTTGAACTCAGCTTGCATTCCTTGATTACAGGTCCTATATCCCTTTTTCACTCATAAATTTAATGCTAAATCATTGTGCCAAGGCCTTATTTTGTGTGTCCAAGCATTATATGCAAGATTAAGCCATTTTTAGATAAAGCATTTTTGCCATTTTTGAAAAGAAGTGCTTTATGTCAATTTGTAAATCAAGAAGGTACAAAGAAAATCTCTGAGGCACAAGTTATTAGACTAATCCCACTGATCAAGGAGGGATTATGCAGCATGCTAGAGGGGCCTGTACAAGCCTAAAACACCAACTTGCCATTTCTTGCTTAAGTTAGAAGTAACTTGGCATAACAACCAGAATTTCACATTCCTGTCAAGGCAAGCTTAAGAAAAGATTGCAAACAAATTCCATACATCCTAACTGAGCTAGAACACGAGCCAACCATCTCCATTGCCTTCTCAAACACAGAATCACCATAAAACTGCAAGAACAGGGCACAAGCTGCAGTTGGACTTCTATAGTTCATTCCATTTGTGCATTCTTGCTAAGACTTGTTCAAACACATCCCACATCATCCCTTGAAACTATTCCAAGCCTCAAACACGACCTGTAACACCCCTAGCTAACATCACCATTTCCATATTTTCTGTTTTGCAGTTGAAGTGCCATAACACGATTCACTTGGATTCAAGGCAAACTAAAGCTTGGAATAGCATCCCTGGACATCAAGGAAGCTATACCAATCATCACCTTGCATTGAAAACACCTCCATCACCAGATACGATTCCAACTGAACAGGTAAGTTCATGAACTCTTATGTCTCTATCCAGGCATTGTTAGGTTTAGATTTGTGAAGAAATTATGTCACATTCATAGCCCTGAACATGCCCATATAATTAGTTTTCATTTATGTTATGTGTACTATGAGAATTTGATGCCTGAACATGGAACAAAAACTAGGTCAGGAATTGGGAGAGAAGAAATTCTCTCTCATTTCTGAGAGTTAGATTGATTTCTTTATATGTCTAGAATCGTGGCTTCAAGCTCTACAGGTTTCATGTTGAAAGATTTGGCAAAAGATCAAGGAATCTGGAGATAGAAAACGCGTGTTGTTGTTGTTCATACAGGTCCTGAGGTTGAAGACAAAGTCTTCTTGGGCTGGGCCTGAGTTGACTTTCCTTTTTGCACCCTATGCTTACTTTGGCACCCCCTTGGCCCATTATGCTTATTCTCATGATTTTTTGATCTTTTCTTTTTATTTCTGACTTATTTATTTTTTCTAATAATATTAAAAATATAAAAAATATTTTTCACACTATTTTTGTATTTATTAGGGATTTATTTGTTTAAATATATGTTTGTACATAAATAATACATAAATACTTTTATTTAAAAAATACTAAAATTAATACCAATACATTTTATTTTCTGATTTTCATTTTATTTTATCTTTTGAAAATATTTTATGAAAATATACTTTTTTGTAAATATTAAATATTTTATTTTTATACATATTTAATATATTTATCATATCATATAAATATTTACATATTTATTAGGATATTTAGGATAAAAATACCAAAAAATATACATTTTATTTTTATTAATATTTAACACTAAAAATACCTTTTTGACAAATATACTTCATTTTTATTTTATTTTTGTACATAACTAATAAATATTATACATATTAAATAATCAGTACCTTTTATTTAATAAATTAGGGTTTTGCCCTAAATACCTAAAAAACTCCAAAAATTAATACTTTTTATTTTGTTTATTTGACATATAAAAAACACCTTTTTACATACATATAAAAAAAGAAAACTTTTTGCATTTTGCATATTTATTTTATTTAAATATTGTGTAGTTAATACCTTTTATTTAGTAAAATTAGGGTTTTTGCCCTAAACATGAAAATATTCAAAAATCAACTTTCTTTTAATTATTTTTTTATTTTATTTGTGAATAAAATATACACTTACACAAAAATACTTTCACATACATATTGTTTCTTTCTTATACATCTATACATTTATATTTGCGCAATTCAATTTGGTTGTAAATATTGGGTACCATCCTCCTATGAAGTCTCATCCCCATTTGAATATTTGTACCCCCATTCCCATGATCATTGTGTAATAACTTAGAACTTTTAAATTTCGCACTTTAAATGCTTTCTAAATATGCCATGTTAGAATTAGGGTTTGTATGCAAATCAATTAACCAAAATAGTTTGACCTAATTTCAAGATAAACAAGCATGAAAATGGACAACACTAATCACACTTGCACCCCTAGGGTATTCCACTTGTTGCCTTCAATGATGGGCCATATTGCATGTTAGGTCTCTTTGGGCAAAACAAACACAATTCAAATGATCATAGTCCCTCGATGACGCTTTCGAAAGTTGCCTAAAAGATGATCAAGTCCCTTAAAGGAAAATTGCCCAAAGATACTTGGCACCATTGCAATTATGGTCTAAACGATGACCCGCGCCCGTCCCTTTCACATCCTAACACAAGATTATCCACCAAATGCAATGGTGGAACAAAATTGTTAAAAGGGTTAAAAACATAGGAGAAATCTTTGAGAAATATATGGTAGATAGCTCTTGGTTACTTGCCCCCTTGCAAAACAAAACACTTGCCTATTTTTCAAAACCACACATCAATACACTTTCAAAACAACTTTCAAAAACGATGAAAACCTTTTCAAAAGACATACACCTTTGTATACATCCCAACATGGATCATTACAAAGGTTGCCACCACATTGGCTTCTTTTCAAAACATTTCAAACCCACACACACAAAGCACCATTTCAAACAATTGAAAATTAAGGCAATTTGATCTAAGCAAGTAACTAAGAGCCCATGGATAACCATGGATAGAAAGGGTGCTAATACCTTCCCTTTCTATAATCTACTCCCCGAACCCCAAAAAAAAAACATCTCAAAGGTTTTTGCTGTACTTTTTAAACCTTTCCTTAGGATAAAATAAAAAGTCGGTGGCGACTCTTGCTCAACCGAAACATTTGCGAAAACAAACGCAAAACTCAAGTCAGTTCTCCCACCATATCACAGTTATGAAAAGGGAAGGTGTTAGCACCCTTTTCATTCGTAGTTATCTACGGGCTCTTAGTTGCTAGCTCACTTTAAAAATGCTTTGTTTGAAATGTGTTTGTGATTGTTTGAAAGTATTTTAGAAAAGTGCCTTTGTTTAGGCGAAATTTGTAATGATTCTCGTCTCTATAAGAATGTATACAAAATGTTGACTTTTTGAAAGTATTTATTTTAAAAGTGTTGGTGTGTTTTGAAAGATGTTTTGAAATGCTTGTGAGCAAGCAACTATGAACGTTCTACCTACTCAAAAGAAGTCTTTATTATTTTCCTCCTCCTTTAGATAGTTCTATCTTACAATTGATTGGTAAGAAGCTCTATTATTAGATGTGAAGGGACAGGCGTGGGTCGGCGTATAGTCATAGAAGGCAACCTATGAGACGCTTTAGCAATTATCGTAAGGGACTAAGATCGTTGTACCGAAGGTAACATCGAAGGGTCATCGAGGGACTACGATATTATTTATTCGAGGGACTTTGCTAAAGCGTCCGACATTCGAGGGACATGACTATTTTTTCTCAAGGCAACAAGTGAGGTTATCCTAGAGGTGCGCGTGTGAAAAGTGTTTGATTGCATGCATTTTTGTCTTTGAGATTAGGGTTCTCTAAGATTGATTTTATCTTGCCATACACACCCTAATTACTAACAATTATATTAAAAGCGATAAATTACGGAAATTAAAATCCTACGCTATTACATCATTTTTGGATGGGGGTAGAAATTTACAAATGGGGAGGTAAAAGAAAATAAAACCTAATTTTACTATTACAACCATATTGAATGAATAAATAATATACAAGAATGTAAAGATAAATAAAAAAAGGAAAATTATTTTTTTAAAATATATATATTGACACATGCATTTATGCATTGATACGAAAATTTTAATGCATTAACGCATACACTTATGCATCGATACATATCATTTCTTGCCCTTGGAATTCAAAACCAACTTAGTATGATTCGACACATAATGGTTTGCATCGAGTCATAACCTATTTTGTATCGACTCATGCGTGTTTTGTATCGACTCATACTGATTTTCTTTCTCGAGAAATCAAAATCAACTCAGTATGAGTCCACACATAATGGTTTGTGTTGTACCCCAATTTCCCCCCTAAGATCTCTTCATCATACCATGTTGATTCCATTACAATAAGATCACACTAGGATTCTGGGTTCCCCTCCCTATATTTATCTTTGCACTTTGAGGAATCACCAAACACCTTGACTTGTTTTCTTTTGTGATCATGAATGTTTTTCTTTAATTTTATTTTAATTAATAAAATACAATGTTGGTTTGTCTTACTTGTTAATAATGTAGGTAAAGGAAATGTGGCTTAGTAAGTTGATCCATGGGTTCATGAGTTTATTTCCATTCCCTAGTAAATAAAGCTTGAGAAGTTCAAGCCTCACCATTGAAGTTGTTTTTGGAGGAAATGGCATGGAAAGGTTAGTTTGGTTCATTACATTCCAAGATATCAAGATTGATCCAAAAGTACAAGGTGTTGATTGAAGGAGTTGTCATGCTTGGAGAAGGCCTTGCTCCCATTGATCACAAGTGCATATTTATCTAAATTCTCAAGATATGGAAGTGGTTTTGGTGGCTATGAATTCTCATTTTTTCATCGTTAACAACTTCTATTTACGAAGGAAGGGTGTTGGTACAAGAAGGTGGTTCAAAATTGTCAAGGTTCCTCCAAGCATTTTCTAGATCAAGGAGCTAGGGTTTTGAACTTCAAAGGAGTATATCTTGCTCATATTTTGATATTTTTGAGTGATTCCAAAAACATCCTTCTCTTAAAATGGTTATCAACAAATCACTTAAAAATTTCCAAGGAGTTTTCATGTGGAAGAAACTTGATGAAGAAGAAAGATTACAAGTCCTCCAGATGAATCCCCAATTTTCCATGTGTGACTTCAAATGATCATAACTTGGTCCATTTTTATCACCTTGATCCCATTATTTTTACATAATGATCTTCAAGATGTGAACTTTGTGCCTTCTTTTATGTGCAAAGTGAGAAAATGGATGGAAATTGCCTAAAGCATATAAAAGATTATAGGTCATTTCATGATTTTTTGCCAACTTCAACAATTCATAACTCTCTCAATTTTTGGATATTTTGAATGGTTCAAGTCCCAAAATGTCATTCAAGAGATCTACTTCATTCCATATTTTTTGTTTAAGAGAAAATTCCAAGTGGAAGTCTATGTTTGGAAGCAAGACATTATAGGTCACTTTTGAAGAAAATTTTGAAATATTTCTAAGTATGGAATGTCAACATTATTTCTCCAACTTTGACTACACACAAATTTCAGCACAAGCATCCATTTGATTCCATTATTTTTCCATTGCAAAGCTTGTAACCTTATCTTTCTCAAGCATCAAGAATCATGCCCTAAGACCCATTGAGTTGGAAATGCCATTGTTTTGAAATTGGTAACTTGGAACTGAATTTCTCACCAAGTCAGAATTTTTAAATCCATATTGTGGCCTATAATCACAAGATTTATACGCGTTTTTGATTTAAACTTGATTAACAAACTTGGCAGAAGTGTTTAGCACCTCAAAATGCAAGGATTAGATGAGTTTTGGTAAAAATAAGATCACACTTCACTCGTTCATCAGGTTTGCACGAATTCCCTCCAAAATGCATCATTCACTCTTCCTTTTGATCCCATTTTCTTCTCCTATAAATACATGAACTATACCATTCATCTTCTCAAGCTTGGATAGCCAAAATCACCCTGCCAAACTTGTTCCATAACTCATAATTCAGCAACTTCGAAATCCATATACAAGCCTTTTTCAATCCAAGTTTTTCATCAATTCACCTTCCTTGATATTCCCTGAAGCTAACCATAAAATTACATTCAAGAATCATTCCCTATATTGCTCCATAGAAGTCCAATTTCAGAGCTCTGCAACTTAACTTCAATAGGTAGATTCCTTCACCAATTCTTCAAAACATTGATATCATTGTGATGCTCTCATTGCCCTGGTTCTAGTCACAACACTTGATTTTTACTGGAAACACATTTTGACCATGAAATTTCAAATCTCTTTTCAAAACTTTCTTTCCAAATTGCTTGAGCTACATTTTATATAAATTTGGCGCGAGGGTGTGGTTGTCTTCGTCTTGAAGAGACAAAGCGAATGACATAAGTCTGAGCTTATGATTTTACAGTTTGAGAGATCTACAATTCACGTTGGCTGGAGGTTGAAGATGACCAACATGTCATCTTCCAACCAATGATGGCACACCACTTGTTATTTTTGAATTCTGATTTAATAATTGATTCAATGCTTTATTCACTAATGCCCATGATATGCGCAGTGCGCCAGATCCCTTGGATTTGATTACTAATGCGTTTTGACTCTCATCCAATAGTCCACATATTTTTTACTTTTATTTTCTTTTCTGATTTTTTATATTTAATTGTTTTAAACTTCAAAAAATCATAGAAAATTCATTTTAAGTCCAAAAAATATGAAAAAATTATGAAAAATATTTTTGATTATTGTCTTTCTGATTTTTATTTTTTCACAATTTAATTTTGTGTTTTGGTATTTTTTATAAATTTACACTTTATTTGAATTATTTTAGATGTTTAAAAATACTTTTATGCAATTTTAAATTCTGAAAAAATTATGGAATGATCCAATGATATTGTGACAAATATTGGTGACCTTATTTTATTTTTGTTTCTGACTTTGTTATTTTTTATCATTTTTGGTTTATTTTACCCCTTTCTTTTAAATTTAAAAATAGTTTCTGACTTTAAAAAATTACCAAAAAATTTATAAAATCATTTGAGCCCTTTTCTGATTTTTCTATGGTCTTACTTTTTATTTCTTGATTAATTTGAACATAGTTGATATTTTTCTCTTTTATTTCTATTTTTAAACATTATCTTTAAACCTTTTTGTATATATTAAAATATAATATTATTTTGTGACTATTTTCTGGCTGATCTTGGGTTAAATTTTTGATCATGAACTTTATTAACATCATTGGATCCATGGTGTTAAGTCTAACTCCGCAAAAATGGATGAATGATTTTAATAATAGTTTGATTAAATTTAATCCAAAAGTGGTTTGTATATTCTCTCCCACCCCTCTTCATCTCATACCCTTCTTATTGCACTAAATATTGTTGGAGCATGATATCTATATCATGTCTCAAAATAAATGATGCATAGATTGCTATTGAACGGCCTCAAAATAGGTGCGACTTCTATATAAGTCCACTTACGATTGCTTAACATAGCGCTAAATTTTGTCCCGATTCGAATAAATGATCATTCGTGGCCCAAACTTATGTTTGTAAGCCCAAGTATGTTAATTTGATCTCTTTGATCCAATAACCTTGAGATTCATTGTGTGGAGGCTTTGGTTCTATTAATCCTCTAATGGATCTACAACACCTTTGGTCAACGCGGATCACTTAAACATTGTTGATCATTAAATGGTACTCATAAGGATTCCAAATGGATGATATACTTGACAAAAAGCAAATGCAACTTGTTGTGTGGAGGCTTTGGTTCTACCAATCCTCTAATGAGTTCCAAATGCAAGTTTCAAGATGATCATCAAACTGGCCACTAATCACTAATAATTGACTTTATCCTTTATTCTTTTATATTCCCCTTTTATTTTTATGCACTATTTACTTTTAGCATTTACATTTCATGCCATTTTCATCTTTGCTCATTTGAGTATTTACTTTCTTGTCATTTTTATTTTTGCTCACTTGAGTTTTACTTTTATTTTTAAAACACATAATAATCAACACAAACCCTAAAAATCTTTAATGATACTTGGACTATTTGGTTACTATCCTTGGCATTATGGAGCATTGGACTTTTTGGACTTAGCATTAGAAACCTTGGCCTATGATTGGAGACCTTGTGATCTTATCTGATTATTTTGTCTGGAGCTCTTGAGGTTTACCTCAAGACATTGGGTTGTTTGTTTTGTGTGCAGGTTATGGTGATTACACCCTTTGTTTGTAATCTAGAATTCACCTGTATACAGCCGTTACTATGCCCAATTTTTATGAAGACTTAATACACTTGATGTTTGGTTTTCTCAAGAGGTCTAGTATCATTTCTTGTTTGGTTTCAATCCAAAGAATGGGAATTCTATCTTGGCTCATAGTGTCAAATATTGGCTTCTTGTTGGTTAGATGGTTCTTATCCCTAGCTTTTACCTTATGCTTTAGGATAACCTTTTCTTCTCCTCCCATCTTCTTTAATTTCAAAAATCTTCTCCCTCCTTTTGAAAACTCTTATTGTTTTAAACTTGAACCACTTTCATAATAAACTTGGACTTAGGTCCATGCATTTTCAAACATTTTCATAAATAAACTTAATAATAATTTAACATTTTTGTGAGAAGAATAAAATTCAATCAATCTCATTTCAAAACATTTTGCCACTTTGGCTTTTATATTTAAACTTTTCTTAAAAGATTGAACTCTTGTCAATCCTTGTAGTGATGCAAACAACTATACTTCTACAATATGTAGTGAAGAGAGATATTTTCCACTTGGGTGTTGAGTGAGGCATTGTTGATTTTAAAATCCAAGAAATATCCTCTCCACTTTGAGATGATGCAAATTCTCCTTTCTCATGATTGTGGGTAGTAGGTATGTTTTCCACACAGACAATGACGATGATGTTTTATCTCATAAAATTGACCAACACTTATGTGTTTTAAAATTTTTAAAAGAGGAACTACGTATACCCTGATCCCCTATTGCACGAAAAGGTGTGTTGTACCCCAAAATTTGCCCTCTCATTTTATCAAGATTCTCCTCACAAGACTCTTTAGACTCAAGACCAGATTAGGGTTTGCCCAGCTCAAGACATCTCCTTGCACTGATGACATGAAATTAGGGTTTAAGTTTACACAAGGATTTTTGGACTTCCAATGCCTCATGTGACTTTCATACTTCATGTTGGACCTCTAAGATTGCTCATACCAAGTTTCAAGCCTTGAATCAAATTTTTGCCCAGTCAATCAATTGACCTAGAAATCAGTTGTATTGGAGAAAGGCAATTTCTGATTTTTCACCTAGCCAATGGCAAATTAGGTTCAAGCATGGTTTCAAGGACTCAATGGAACCATCTTGACCTAATCAAAATGTTCAAAAGATCTCAAATGCATTGGATTGACAGATGAATTTTCCAGTCAACTGATTAAAAATCAACTGTACACTGAAAAGTCAAACTTTGACTTTTTGGTCAAAATCAAGTACCAAGGGTCATTTTTCATCAGGATGTGTCAAAACATGAAACTTGTTCACCAAGAAACCTAATTTTAGAAATTAGGGTTTAAGATTGAAAAATTTCATAACTTAGAAATTTTCTAAGTTATGAAAATTTCTTATTTTTCCCCAACTTTCCCCAACTTTTTCACCATGATGCAATTGGATTCAAAGAAAACTTCCAACATGAAAGTTGTATTCCTCCACGAAATTCATAACTTTAATTCACAAAGTTTTCCCAAAATATGCTTGGATCTCAAGTTATGATTTTGTGAATAAGGGTCCATGAAACTTTTAACTTAGTGAAATTTTGCCCTAGTTTAGGCAGATTTTTGACCTAACTTCATGGCAACTTTTCACATAGTTCCATGTGGAATCTAAAAATGCATTTCAAATATGGATTGTATAGCATGTTACAATATTTCCAAAATGTCCAAGAACTCTCCAAGATCATTTGTGGTTAGGGAGAATCGAAGAAAAGAAAATGGCCATTTCTCAGTTTTGTCCATGGCATTTTTCACATTGGCACAAGTTGCAAATCAGTTTGGATCATGCTTGTACTTGTTTTACAAGACTTAAACCTTTCCACACTCCTTAATTAAATGCAAATACATTGGAAAATGGCATTATTCTGAGCTTTGGAGCATTATACAATGATTTATTCCAAAAATGGCATAAAGGTAGCAATACCATTTCCATAAAGCATACTTTTTGCAATTTTGTTTATCTTGAGCATTGGACCTGATCTCTTGATACAAACAACATCCACAAACTTCAGGAAAAGTTTACCAACTCTCCTCAGGCCTTGAGCTAGCCTGTACAGGCTTTGGCTTTGTCAACTCAACTTTTGCTTTAAAAGCAAGTAAGCTTGCAAAAAAGTCCATAACTTGGAAAATCTGATAAAACCAAGTCTTGTAACATTTTCAAACAAGTTCAGCACATTGTAGCAAGCAGAATACACGAGTTGCCAAGCTTCCAAACACCCAAAACACAAAAACACCAACTTCTGCCCAAAACAAGGCCATCTCTGCAAATCACAAGCTAAAACATATTTCACTCGTGCGTTTTGTCTTGAACCACTTCAAACACATTCCCTACAACCCACCTGAACTATCCAAGCCATTGTTCAGCAACTGTAACCACATTTTCACACTTCACCATTTTCATTTTGAGGCTTTGCACGTTGACTTCTACAGGCACATTCGGGAAAGTTCAAGGCAAGCTAAGCATTGGGAAAGGTTGAGGGAACTTCAAGCAAGCTCACACGACCTTCAGGCCTCACTCAAAGTTGCTACATTGCCATATTCAACTTCAACTGAACAAGGTATTTGTCAACTTTCTATCTCCTTATTTAGACATCCTTAGGCTTAGGTTTGTGAAGCAAAAATGTAGTCTTTAATGTGTTTGAGCTGTACATATGCATAGTTCTTATTTATATTAACTGAGCTAGGAGAATTTGGATGTTGAAGTTGCTGTAAATTTTAGGTCACAATTTAGGGGCACTAAAATTCTCTCTGATCTTTGAGAGTTAGGTCAAGTTTTTTATATCAACAAAATCGTGACTAAAAATGCTACAAGTTTCATGTTGCAAGATTTTGTTTTTAAGCACATATGCAGGAGATACAGTTTGAGCTGAACACGGCGCGCACATGTTTGTTCCAAGGTCAAGGACGAAGCTAGCTGGGCCTGGCGCTTGGGCTTTGTTCTTTTGCCCCCCCTGTTTACTTTCTGCACCCCCTTGGCCCATTTCTTTTATTTTTTCATATTTTCTTGTATATTTCACATTTCTGACTTTTATTTATTTTTTCTAAACAAATAAAAATCTCAAAAATATTTTCTTTATTTTTTTGCATTTTTTCATATTTTTTTTATATTTTTTAGCATAAAAATGAGTATTTAGGTTAATATACTTTTATTTTCTTAAAATAAATTTGTAAATAATACGAAATATTATATATTCTTATTTTTGTTATTTATACACTTAAATTAATATTTTCATACAATATTTTAATTTTTTAAAATTTTTTCTATATATTATTATTATTTTTCTTAAACAAAAAAATGAATAAATAAATAATATAGAATATATCTTTTTTAAATAAAAATTAGGGTTTTCACCCTTTCCAAAAATAATCATTTTATTTTCTTATTTTTTAGGACATAAATAAATTTATTTTACATACATAAAATAAATACAAAAAAATATTTGTGCATATTTACATTTTATTCCATATTTAAATATTTGCTTATTTATTTATTGTACAATAAATTCAATTTGGTTGTAATAGTTTTAGGGTTTTATTTTGTGCAAATTCCCCCTATTCAAACTTGTATCCCCCTTCCCATAATAATGTTGTAATAGTCTAGACTTACTTTACGCATTTATTGTTTTTATATGTCATGATAGTAAATTAGGGTTTTTGTATGCAAAAGACCAATAAATCAAACAAATAGCATGACTAAACACAAGAAAAAAATGCATGAAAAATGACAAAACAATGCACACAAGCACCCCTAGGGTTTCATCCACTTTGTTGCCTTAAAATGGCCATGGTATGCATGCTAGGTATCTTGGCAAAACAAAACAAAACAAAAAGATCATAGTCCCTCGATGACGCTATCTTGGTTGCCTATACAAAAATGATCTAGTCCCTTAAAAACTTGCTAAGATACTTCGCAATAATGCTATCATGGTCATAGATGACCCACACCCGTCCCGTTTAAACATCCAAAGATAGGGTTGTTTACCAAATACAATGGTAAAACAACAATGTCAAAGGGTTAAAATGCACAAGAAAGACTTTTGAGTAAGGGTAGACAACTCCTAGTTACTTGATCAATTTGCAAACATCCTTGCTATTTTCAAACAAACACACACACAATCTCAAAACAATTTCCAAACAAACTTTCAAACATTGAAACATTTTTCAAAAGACAAACATCTTTGTATACATTCTTCAAACTAGAATCATTACAAAGATTGCCACAGCGATGGCCTCTTTTGAAAATACTTTCAAAACCATACAAAGCAACATTTCAAACAATTGAAAAGCAAAAGCAAGTGATCTAAATAAGTAACTAAGAGCCCATGGAAAACCATGGATGAAAAGGGTGCTAGCACCTTCCCTTTTCATAATCTACCCCCCGAACCCGAGAAAATTCTCAAAGGTATTTCCTGTGCTTTTTGACCTTTCCTTTGGATAAAATAAAAAGTCGGTGGCGACTCTTGCTAAACCGAAACATTTGCAAACACAAACGCAAAACCTCAAGTCATTTCTCCCACTGTATCACAAGGTGATACATAGGCACTAAAGGTTCGCAACCGCGGCGGGTGCAAAAATCATAAAAAATATATTTCTTTTCTCACCCCCACCATCCATTTTTTATACAACATTTTTTATAGCCAAAATATACATATTTTTCAAAGAGGTTCCTGCGGAGTACCATAGATGTTTAGGGTTCTAATACCTTCCCTTTGCATAACCAACCCCCTTACCCTGAATCTTTCCCCCTCTTTTTTGGTTACTCGCTCTTTTCCCATTCCTTTGGAAACAATAAAGCATGGTGGCGATTTTTATTTTGATTTGTATAAGTCTAGTCAATCCAATGGCTTAGTCTTAAATATTTCTACCGCTACAGAAAAATGGCGACTTCACTGGGGAAAGATTGACCTCTTGCAGGTCCATCCCTAAGTGGGTTGAGCCTATCTTTGTTTATATCTGTATATGTGTTATTATTGTTTTTGTGTTATATGTTGTATATATGTTTGTCTGGATTTTTCTGGTTTTCAGGGTGCTTGGTGGTTACTCATAAGTCCTATACCCGGACATGGGAAAAATTTAAGATAGGACGGGCGGTATAGTCATGTTAACTTTGAGGGAGTAATCCCAAAAAATGAGGCATGAGATCCCCCACTCAGTGGAGGCCCCTTTGATTGTAGTGTTGTTTACCGAGTAATCGAGAAGACGTACTGCTTTCGACCTGGGAGCCTACTGAAACTGAGGACCGTAGAATACAAAATCCATCTTGGCCTTTTAGGTGTAGTGGGGAAGCTATAACGGAGTAATATGGAAATAGTTGTCATGCGATACTATTCTCTGACGAGTTTTTCTTGAGAATATTACTAATTACCGAGTTAATCAGGAAGTTGGTAATATCCGAAGGAAGGATGTAGACTCTGGGAACCTCTAGAACCTTGTTCGGTAGGTAATAACTTTTAGACCAACACCTTATGGGTAGTACCTTCGACCTCATGTTCGTGACGTTGAACCTATGAACCCTATATGTGTGATCTTGTGTGTGATTGATGCCTCATACATCCATGCACTCATAAGCATCTTTTAGAGAGATCTTATTTCAAGGGATTTAAAAGTTGGCCAATTATGAATATCTCAGGTACTTTTTAACCATGGATTCTGAAAAGCGAAAGACCGGGAAATACAGTTTCAAGGATCCCAAGATAGATGAGTTGATCAGTCTAATTCCCGAGATCGAGTGTTCTAAAGACTTTCAGAAGAAGTATGGATCCATTATTCCTCTCATGAAGCTGAATATAAAGGAGGGTATTCTCGCAACCTTGGTCCATTTCTATGATCCGATGTATCATTGCTTTACTTTTCTCGACTATCAGTTGATGCCTACACTGAGATTGCTACTTTGATTCATCTGGGGAAGTCTGAGGTGGAAGCCCATATGACTACTAAAGGAGGGATTAGAGGATTACCAGCTCAATTCTTATTGGAGAAAGCTCGTTACTTTGCCAGGATGAAGAGTATAGTCGCTTTTGAGGCCATATTTGCTCTATGGTCTTCTCCTTCCTTCAGAAAGAAACTACTCAAATTAATACTATTTGGTTTATCCCTCATCGGATAACCAAGTTGTCATCGCGCCTGCCCCAAAGATGTCCATAAGTTTTAAATCCCTTGAAATATTAAATAAAATAAGATCATGTGCATTACATATCATGCATCATATTGCACATATTTCTTGCATTTGTTATGCATATCCAGGTGTCTTACCAAGCTTCTTTACTTCAATAGCAAGCTGAATCACCACTACAATACTCAGGCTAATTTCAGAAAGAAGATGGACAACTTAGAACAAGAGAATCGCGAGCTGCGCGAGGAAGTTTCTGCTTTGAAGGCCGGCATGGCAAATCTGACCGCTCTGATGGAAGCTCTGGTGGCTGCTCAGAATCAGCCACCGAATGTCCAACCTCAACCAACCAGGGAAACTACTGAAGCTCCGAATGTTCCTGTATCTACTACTCCAGCTGTTGTTCAGAATCGCATGCCTCAAGGTTATCCATGGGGAATGCCATAAAATTTTGCACCTGAAGGTTTCAATCTTGGTCCTCAATATACTCCAGTTATTCAGACTATTATTACTCCGACACCTCCTGTGGTGCATGCTACTCCTGCTGCGCCTCTTTCGATGAATATGGTTTTGTTTGTTAATGATGATGTGTATCGTCCTTTCCCTCCACCGAGTGAAGACTTGGGTCTTTATGACAGAATAGATGATTTTCAAGAGCAGTTTGACAAGATGCAAAGAGAGATGAAGGCCCTCATGGGAAAAGAAATATTTGGGCAGAATGTGAATGAGTTATGCTTGGTCCCGAATGTTAAGATACCTGCTAAGTTTAAGGTCCCAGAGTTTGAGAAGTACAAGGGAAACACTTGCCCTCGTGCTCATTTGGTGATGTATGTGAGGAGAATGTCTACCCATATGGATAATCAACGTCTACTGATTCACTTTTTTCAAGATAGTTTGACTGGTATTGCACTGAAGTGGTATATGAGTTTGGACAACGCCAATATCCATACTTTCAATAATTTTGGAGAAGCATTCATCAAACAATACAAGTACAACGTGGACATGGCGCCTAACCATGATCAACTTAGGGGCATGGTTTAGAAAGATAGGGAATTGTTTGAAGAATATGCACAGAGATGGTGTGAGGTAGCCGCCCAAGTAATTCCTCCCATGGAAGAGAAGGAGATGACTAAGATTTTCTTGAAAATGCTGGGTGCTTTCTACTACGAGAGGATGGTAGCAAGTGTGCCAAGTGACTTTACTGAAATGGTAGGAATGGGTATCCGCTTAGAAGAGGCTGTAAGAGAGGGCCGTTTAACGAAGAGTGAAAGTTTTAGAGGTGTGAAGAAACCATCTTATGGGTTTACCAAGAAGAAGGAAGGGGATGCAAATGCTGTTATGCAAGAGAGGAGGGTTAATACTCCTAGAAGGAATTATCAGCATCATCTACAAGTCGCCTCAGTTACTCCAGTTGTGGGTGCAACTCCAACTACCGTTGCGTATCAGAGTCCGTCCCAGTAGGGGAATCAAGGGTATAGTCAGAGAAGGGAGAGTTATGACCCTATTCCTATGAGCTATACAGAGTTACTACCGGCATTGATTCAGAATAAGTTAGTTCAGACCCGACCACCTCCCGTCGTACCATCACCATTGCCTTGGTACTACAAAGCAGACCAAACATGTGCTTTTCATCAGGGAGCACCAGGGCATAATGTTGAGAATTGTTATCCTTTGAAGACTGAGGTGCAGAAGTTGGTGAAGTCTGGTGTTCTATCTTTCAAGGATGTGGGACATAATGTGAAAGATAATACTCTACCCTAGCATGAGGGAGTAAATGCTATGAATATGGTGACTGGTTATCCAGGCGACTTCTGGATTTTTGATATTAATCTGGTTAGAGGAGATTTGGTGAAAATGCATGCAAACCTTTTTGAATTTAGCTACTATACACATGACTATTCCGGTTGTTCAATTTGCAGTACAGACATACAGGGCTGTGATAAGATAAATGCTGGTTTACAAGAGATGGTGGATGAGGGCCTAATCCATATAATCAGGCATAGGGCAGAGTATGAAGAGGAGGTAAATATGGTTTCTGGATGTTCTGGAGAATTCAGAATTTTTGATGTAGAGTATATGAATGAGGACCTTGTACGATTGCATGCGAACTTCTGCCATATGGCTGTTCAGGTGGAACACCAATATGGATCTTGCCGAGTTTGTTGTCGAGATTCCCGAGGATGTTCAATCGTGAAGAAGGGTGTTCAGTCGTTGTTAGATTACAAAATTATCAAGGTTATAAGTCAAAGGGATGATTACCACGAAGTTGATATGGTTGAGGTTTGTTTGAATGAAAGAGAGTCGGATAAAGAGTATGCCTCTACAGATGAGTATTTCTCCTCAGATGAGGATTTGTTTTCCAGAAATTACTCAATAATGACTGATTATTTTGAAGAAGGGGTAAACGTCTCTTTACAGTGATTTCTGGTAAACAACCGCTAGTCCTCCAAACTATCGAATAAACTTACTGACTGTTATTCAATTTCTCTGGTAACTCGCAGGATCGACTAGATTGATCCTAGGACGTGTTGGTCATTAGGGTAACTCTCATGATCGAACTGGTATTCATGGTTGGTATTTAGAATGTTGTGTAGGTGTTTAACTTATTTCGATTTCTCTCTTAAAGATCTAAAGGCGTAATCAAAATAAATGTGCGCGAAACTAAATTGCATGAATAAAGGTCAATTGTAAAGACATGTAAAAACTGCATAAAAGACAAGTAAATGACTTCGAAACGTAAAACAACAGTTAATGTAAAGATTCGAAATATGAAGAAAGCGTTTAATGCAAGAAAACTGTAAAATGGCTTTAAGTGAAAAAGGTGTTCGAAGGATAAAAACTTGAAGATAAAGGCATGAAATGTGTAACAGTTTCTGAAATGTAAAGTATTTGAAATGGAAAGAAAGCATTTAAATGTAAGGCATCAGTGAAAAGATTTCGAATGAAAGTACTTTAAATGCAAAAACTTGTAAATGGTATTGACATAAAGATAAAGGAAAGTACTGGAAATGATAAAGGGTTTTCATTAAATCATAAACATGTGGTGTTATCATACGTACATTGCTCTTGCATTCGTTTCCCTAACCATGTGGTAATTTGAATGTTTACGGAGTTTTTGTACAAATAGATATGACACACGAAATCCTAATGCTAAGACTTCTATTTATACTACTTCGACCATAACGGTCTTGCTATAATATTCTGCCACGTTCAGAACATGCAGAGCAATGCCTCTCTCTTGCTTCCACGCGTCTTCGAATGCTCCAGCGCATATATTTAAAATTTCGAACATCCCGCTTGCATTTGAATTTCAATTGTTTTGGCACTTCTTCGCTTCGAACGCATTCCTTAGATACAGCCTTGTCATCATTTCGAGACTTCTTTGGATATATTCTCATAACTGCCACTCGAAGCTCCAAGCTTTGATATGCTCATTCGAAGCACTGCTTCTACTATTTCGAAACATGACGTTTTATTTCATTATAATCGAAACGTCCAATTCACTTTGCTTCTAATGGTATCATCAAAATCTTCAGCCAAAAAAATTCCCCTTTAAAATATGTATTTCGATTCCTTTGATAAATACTTATTTTAAACATATACACAAGATTTTGATGCGACCTTTGAATCATCGTAACATTTATTGCATATGACTCCAGTCACGTCAATCATAACGCTTTCCAGATTCCTTAACCGCCTTGAACCATTTCACAGTATGGTGCAGTTACAAAATAATGATTATCTTTAATCACGCCTATTACCAATGTTAACTTTACGCCACCTCTTCATCAAACCAACCCACGATTACCACGTATCACAACCTTACTCAGTGGATGCTTAAACTTCCACATTATAAAACCCATCAACTTAGTCTTTTCTTTTCTTCCCACATTCTGAATCTTTTCTCCTTCTTTTCTCACCGAAACCCTAAGCTTTCAACATTCTTCCAACAATGTCTTCTTCAACTTCATCTCAACTAAAAAAGGTTTCCAAAAAGAAAGGAAAGACCGCAGGAAACACAATGGAAAGCAAGGTTGTCACCTACCAAGGTCAATCTGTTCTTGTTCCCCAGATGATCTCAAAAGAGAAAGAAATGCTTTATGCATCCCAGGTACTTATTCCTACTACCACTGCTGGCAAGAGGTTAGCTTTAATGGGCCCTCTTACAGTTTTTGAAATTTTAAAAGACACCAGAAATTTTTTCCCAGTTTGCTGTAATTTCAAACCCCTGTTTAATAAAATGGACGCCCCTAAGGCAATAGAGTCTTCTGGTTCAAACACCGCGGAAAATCCAATCGTTCCTCCTAAATATCCTTTCGTACTAGACTATGTAAAGAGTAACTTCAAACCGTTTCGATCTTGCCCCACCTCCGACACTGCTTATCATAACTGGTTCAATAAGGTAGAAGCTAAGAAATCCCAGCAATGGGAAGAATTAGGTATCTACAACTTGATTAAGCTGTCGAAGCCAGGTTTTACTTATAGCCACCCATTGTTGTTCGCGTCCCTATATTTCTGGGACAGTACTTATAATACTTTCCATCTCCCTGGTGGAATGATTACCCCTACCTTTTTTGACATAGCGGCCATTAATGGGCTATCACCAATAGGAGAAACATATATCCCTGACAACAAAGAACATTCGAGTATTATCGACTTCGAAGTCAAACTAGCAAGCTTTTCAAAGTTTATCAGCCACTATCATACTGAAGGAGACAGTGTGTCGGATGTAGAACACATTGCTTTCCTTACCTTATGGCTGTCAAGGTATGTCTTTTGCAGCAGATCCCTACAGGTAGCCAGTAGGTTTATTCCTCTAGCTAGAGATTTGCATGAGAATCGGAGGGTGTGCTTGAGCGAATTGCTACTAGTTGATCTTTATGAAAGCCTAAGGTCAGCTGTTTCGAGTCTAAAATCTCACACCTCCAAGAATATCCTGCTAGCTGGCCCTTTCTGGTTACTTCAATTATGGCTAAATGCCATGTTCGAACCTTCATTGTCAACTGCCAACACCATTGCTGAACAAGACCCTGAAATAACGGATAGAATAATCGAAGGCACTAGGCTGCGAAGACTAACCCCAAATGATGATAAGGATGACTTCAAAGTCCTATTCTCAAAATATATCATGATATTCTCCAAGAGGCATAAGTTCGAAGAGACCATGGCGCCTTTTGCTTCAAGGGATCATGGACCTTCATGGTTCACCATGGCTCTCTCAGAAGCTGTCAAGAGCAAAGAGATTCAAGATGTATGGAGAGCCTTTTTGCTACCCAGACTAATCTCTTCAAGAATAACTCCTGCCAAGAATCAGATTTTCCTTTTCGCTTATCAGCCCAACTTTGTTTCGAGACAGTTTGGCTTGTGCCAACTAATTCCTGAACCCTTATTTCAAACGGAAAGTGCCATCACCTCTGGGCGAACCTTCAAGGCATGAGAAGCCAAACTACAGCAAGAACAATACCAAGGTTTCGCCCAGTTTGAACTAATAACTTTCGAACCTACACACCTTACAGCAAAGGGGTTTCTGGAATGGTGGACAAAGTTTTATCAGACTTATATGTTCGATACTCTTACTATTCAGCAGAAACTAACTGATGCATTCGATGTGCAGGTACCATGTAAGAAAGGTATGTTCACTCATGCCAAAGAGATTAAAGCTTTTCAAAATTATTTCGAAACTACTTATGATCCCACACACTTGGAATCCACTGTGCATCAAGCGGCTGAGACCTTGAAGGAAAAATTCAAACAAAAAGTTTCTAAGTTAAAACTTCCTTCAGGGTTGTCACCTGAGGATAGGTATAGGTTGGCATTCGAAATGCATCCACCTAAATTTCCTAGATTACCTACCTCAGAACTGGCTCTGGCTTGGTTTCCTCCATACCCTTGGTGGTTCACTTGCAAAGAAATGTTCAAACATCTTCAAAAGAAACCAAAGCCATCTGAGACTGTGACATGGGCTCGACACTGGCTCCACGATTTCCCAGGACATCTTCGCTATGACCTTTCTGCCATGTCGATTAAATATGATCAAGGCACAGGTGCGAATGCTTGGGAAAATCCCAAACGTTTTTCATTTTCCATATCTTTAACTTTTGCCTTAATTGTTTCGATTTTCAGCCATCAGGATAAAGACTGCTGCTTCAAAGTCAAAAGAAGGGAGCGCCTCTCAAGCCTCTATCGAAACCACTAACAATGTGACTCCATCCGAAACAACAACCATTGCTGCAACAACAACAACACCAACACCAATAATAACCAGTGTTCCAACTCCACAGGTAATTACTTAGCCTTGATGTTTCGAATACACTAATGCTTCATGATTTGCATCTAACTCTTTGTTTTAAATCTTTTCAGACCAACAAACTTCCGCCTACGACTCCAAAGAAGCGAAAATCAAACACCAGTGGGGAAGACCCCAAGGCTGGAGGAAACTTACCAGGTGCTTCGAAGAAGAAGCAGAAGAAGGATGTTTCAAAAAGGTCTGTACCAACTAGTGTCTCTGGACTCGATTCCAGGGATGCTGCTCCCTCACCTAAATCCAAAATTCCATCTTCGACCTCCAACGTAATGTTGGAACGCATAGCTAGCAACCTCTCTTCTGAGAGTCCAAAGGTAAATTGAACTTTGACAAAGAAATAATTATTCATTACCTTGGTGCATGCTTTTAATATTCTTTTTCTCCTTGCAGGATATCTTAAATCCAGCTTTTACCACTTCGACCTTACCATCAAAAGCTGCTGCTCCGATCAACTCCTCTCCTCAAGGAGACTCCAGCAATTTTGTACAGAACAAAGGTTCCTCCAATATGGCGGTTCTGGTTGGGGCTTCTGAGCAGTAGGATGATCAGAGTACTTCTCCTCCTCTAAAAGAAACAAATGAAGCAACGCTTCATGAATCTGCAGAGGCTTTACAAAGAACTTCTCTCCAAAAGTCCCCTCTCGAAACCCTTCAAGAGGACCCAAAAGACACTCACGCTGAAGGAGAGAAAGCTGATTCTGGTCAAAGAAACGAAGAATCTGCAGAAGAAGAGTCTGAGGAGGAGGATGCCAACGATGGTTCGACTGCTGGGATAGAGTCCAATGCAAATAGCAGTGAAAAAGAAGACATCGAAGTGGTGGATTTGGATGACGATGAAGAAGATAATGAGCACGAAACGAATGAAGGGGATGGTGACACAACCAATAAACCCATGGAAGTCGAAATGGACGTGACTCCCCTGCGTGTGGAACTCCCTTAACCGTCTTTGTCCCGAATGACTGATGAGGAGCTTGCTCTCCTGAGACGAAACGACCCTATTGGGTACATGAAGGCGAAGCTGGCTCAAAGGGACATTCCACTTGCTAGGGCTGGCACAATTTCGACTAGCCATCCTCTGCCCACAGATGAAAGAATTGTACTTCTTAACAGGATCAGGAGAACAATTCTTAATGTGGATATATTCGAAGTGCTCAAACAGGATAGCACTGCTTGCTACACTATGAAGGAGTTGCTTACAAAAGTCAACCTTGCTACCTGCTCCTTGCCAGTTAGTACTATCTTGTTCGATCTTCAATCTTTGCTGGACAACGTGACTGGGTACCTTCTCCAAGATGAATCTGCTGCTAGAAAGGTTCAAGAAGAACGCACTGCAATGGATGCTGCTTATGAACAAGCTTCGAAACTCTCTCAAGAAGCTGAGGATCAAGCTATGCATCTAAAGCAAGCAAAAAATGATTATGAGGCTCGAGATGAGTCCATCCTTCTCTGGGAAAGGCAAATTCAGGAACTTCAACAGAAGGTTAAAGAGGCTAAAGAACAACAAATAGCCTACGAAACCAATACTGCTGGTAACCAATTCGAAGAGCTTCTCAACCAGGGGCTTGCAGAAATAGAAACTGCAGAACAACTCAAGGGAGAAGTGGCAACCTTGGAGGAAGCCAGACGTTTTGCTCAACAAAGACTTGAATCTTTTCGAAGTACCTTCAACAGATTGAAGAATAATTCTTATTTCTAAATTTCAGTGTTCATTTGATTACAATTTGGTTTTTTATATGTAATATTCGAACAACGCCATTTTGGCATCTCATATTGCCATTTTGGCATTTTTATGATATTTTGATTACGTTGTTACTATTCGAATCTCCTGCAGGCGTGGCTTATATTTCTTTAAATACTTCCCATTAACCTTTAGGATACGTTTATCATCCATCAGCTCTTCGATTTCATATGCATTGTTTGAGAATACTTTTAATATTCGAAAAGGTCCTTCCCAATGAGGTGACCATTTACCTAATGTTTTATTTCTCTTGTCCATGGGAAATATGACTTTTTAGAGTAAGTCATTATTAATGAATGCTTTTCTTTTCACCCTTTTGTTATATGTCCTAGCCACTCTTTCTTTTTGTCTCATCAAGATTTCCAATGCATGTAATCTAACTTCGTCCAACTCAACTAATTCATTCATCATCATCTCCCAATATAATGCAGCTGGAAGTTCGTTTTGTCTTTGAATTCGAACTGATTGTAGAAGAATTTCTACTGGCAGCACTGCATCATGACCAAATGTGAGTTGGAAAGGCATAGTGTTAGTAGCTTCCTTAGGAGATGTTCTACAGGCCCATAGTATTTGGTCCAAAGTTTTGTGCCAGTTCCTTGGCTTTTTACCAATATGTTTCTTGATTAACCCTATTATCACTTTATTGGCTGCTTCGACTTGACCATTTGCTTGAGCATAATATGGCGTTGATGTTAGTAATATAAACCCCATTTCTTGGGCAAATTCTTGCATCTTTCTACTAGTAAACACAGAGCCTTGGTCTGTGGTTATGCTCTCTGGCAATCCGAACCTATAGATAATGTGTTTATGTATAAACTCAATAATAGCCTCTTGATCAGCAACTATTAATGGTATAGCTTCGATCCACTTGGTAAAATAATCTATTCCTACCAAGATATATTTCTGTCCTTTAGACGAAGCAGGATTTATTTCTCCTATTAAATCCAATGCCCATCCTCTAAATGGCCATGGTTTGATGATTGAATGCAACTCACTTGCAGGGGCATGTTGAATCCCTGCATGTTTCTGACATTCCTCACATCCTTTAGCAAAGTCTATACAATATTTGATCATGCTAGGCCAATACATGCCATATCGAAATAACAGCCATTTCATTTTATGACCTGCTTGATGTGCCCCACATGCCCCATTGTGGACTTCTGACAATGCTAAGTATGCCTCACTTTCTCCTAGGCACTTCAATAATACGCCCTCTTGGGTCTTTTTGAACAATTCATTCCCCATGAGGACATATGATAATGCTCTGTATTTTGTCTTCCTATCAACATTCAGAGTTGGGTTTGCTAAATAACTCACCAATGGACTTCGCCAATCTGCATCTGATAAAGTGTTTATGGCTAATATTTCGAATCCCTATTTCTCAGCATATCCCAATTTCATACTTTCTAGATCTGATGGTGTGAATCTAGTAGCCATAACTCTACCCCTTAATTCAACTAAATCCTCAAAGTTCCTGGCAGAAACTTTATAACCTGAAGCCAACTGTGCTAAGTCATTTGCTTCTTGGTTCTCTATTCTTGGTATATGTTGAATATCCATGTATTCAAATTTCCTAAGTAGCCTGTTGACTATGACGAAATATATCATCAGGTTTTCCTTTATGCATTTATACTCCTTTGTTATTTGCTTGACCACTAATTCCGAGTCTCCTTTAATTTCGACTCTAGTTGCCCCCAATTCCAACAAAGCTTCAAGTCCAACAATGAGCGCTTCATACTCAGCTTCGTTGTTCAAGCAACAAGGACCATCTAATTTATACTTGAATTTTGTTGGAATTCCTTCAGGAGAAATTAGAAGGACTCCAACACCACTTCCATTCCTGTGGGTTGAACCATCAAAGTATAATTTCCATGGTTGCATTTCGATGTAACTCATGACAGTCTGCTCAACCAATGAATGGTCCACAATGAAATCAGAAATCACTTGGCCTTTCATAGCTTTTAAAGGCATGAAAGTCAAAGCATATTCTGTTAAGGCTAAAGCCCATTTACCAACTCTGCTATGCATTATTGGTTTTGAAAGCATGTGTTTAATGACATCGAAATGAGATGAAACATAAACATCAACAGGCTTTATATAATACTTGAGTTTCATACAAGAGAAATACAAACAGAGACATAGCTTTTCTAAATTGCTATTACTGGTCTCTGCATCATTCAATACTCTACTTAAATAGTATATGGCTCTTTCGATACCATTGCTATCTTCTTGTGCTAACATACTACCTATACTAACTTCAGAGGCAGATATGTACATACTCATGGGCTTCCCCCATGAAGGTGGAGACAAGATAGAAGGCTGAGAGAGGTATCTTTTTATCCTGTCAAATGCCTCCTGATGGGCTTCGTTCCATTCGAAGGCTTGGCCTTGCTTTAGACGAAGCAACAAAGAGAAAGCTTGGGTTCTTCCACTCAGATTCGAAATAAACCTTCTGAGGAAGTTAATCTTCCCTAGCAGAGATTGCAGCTCCCTTTTTGACGTAGGTGCTTTCGTCTCCATTATGGCTTTGGTTTTGTTCTGGTTGATCTCAATCCCTTTCTTGTGAACCACAAAACCAAGGAAATCTCCAGCCTGCACAAAAAATGCACATTTAAGGGGATTCATCTTTAAGCCATGTTTTCTCATTCGTTCGAATGATTGACTCAGATGGTGCAAATGTGTTTCTGCAGATATAGATTTGATGACTATATCATCAGTATACACCTGCATAAAGGTTTCAATGAAATCATGAAAAATCGAATTCATTGCCCTTTGATAAGTTGCCCCAGCGTTCTTTAAACCAAAAGGCATCACCACCCATTCGTAGGTGCCTAAGGCTCCTGGGCAACGAAATGCTGTCTTGGCAACATCTTCTTAAGCAATAAAAATCTGATTATACCCAGAGTATCCATCTAACATACTCAAGTATTCGAACCCTGCAGCAGAGTCTACTAGCATTTCTGCCACAGGCATGGAGTACTCATCCTTAGGGGTTGCAGTGTTTAAATCCCTAAAATCTATGTAAATTCTTAAAGAACCATTTTTCTTAATAACAGGTACTATATTTGCTAACCATTCGACGTACCTTGTGGTTCTGATGAATTTGCAACGCAGCAACCTTTCGATCTCAGCTTTAATCTTTGTGAGAACCGCTGGTGCGAATCTTCTGGGAGTTTGTTTGATGGGCTTCTTTCCATCTTTGATTGGCAGTCTGTGTTCGACTAACTCCCTCTTTAAACTAGGCATTTCGTCATAATCCCATGCGAAGCAATCTTTATTTTTCTTGAGGACCTCGATCACTTCCTGCTTGAGGCCTGGGCTAAGTTTTGCACTTATGTAGGTTATTCTTTTCGTGTTTTCATCCCCTAAGTTGACTTCTTCGAGTGGATCCTGCGCCAACATTTTGGAACCTGAGTCTATGGGGTCCCTTTCGAAGCCTAAGGGTTCTTTATCATAGATGGCGTCCAACCTTTGATCTATCTCCAGTTATTTAAAGGGTGAGCATTTCGAGCCATCCCCACTTATTTTGTTCATCTTCACAGCTAATTTATTCATTTCAGCCTCTAAGGCCGCCTTTGATTCGTTCTCAGCCATATAGGCCGAAATCCTTTCAAAAAAAGGAGGACTCAGTCATGGATAAGGTTGTCGAAGTCCCAGCCTGCTGGCCATCTTTGTATAGTATTTTCGACTCCTTCGTCCTCACTGATTATTCTTCTATCCCAGTATAGGCCATCATGGCGAAGGGTCATATAGTAGTGGGCGTTTCTGGTTTCGTTGATTTCATCATTTGGAACACATGGAGCAATCTTTGCCAGGTGTTTGTCATAATTCCTCTTGTCAACTAAATTGACTGTTGACATGAAGTAACTCTGGTCTGCTTCAATGTTTTCCACGATCCCATCTTCTCTCCATAGAACTAAACGCTGGTGCATTGACGAAGGAACTGCCCCTACGCCATGGATCCACTCCCTTCCCAACAATAAGTTGTAGTTGGCCTTGGCTTCGATCACCATGAACATGGTGGGCCTACAACTTGAGCCTATTGTCAAGTTCAACTGAACCACTCCCAGTGTTTTCCCCACTTTCCCTTCATAATTGGATATAACCATATTGTGGGGCTTGATGTCTCCTTCGCGTATTTCTAATCTTTTCAGCATGAAGTGGGGTATCAAATTGACTGCAGCACCCCCATCCACTAGAACCTTATTCACGCCATGGGCACCAACTTTTGCCCGAATAAATAGTGGCTTAAGATGGTTCTTCATAGCTGGTTCTGGACGTTCGAAGAACGCATTTTGCTCCTCGACAGCCCCATTGTCCATCACATAGTAGCACATAGGCCTATGCTTCATCAAGTCTATGGTGTCTTCTTCCTCATATTCATCAATTTCAGTTTCCTGTCCGAATTCACAGGGAAGCACAGATACCACGTTGCAGTTTAGGTTGAACGAAGACTCCCCCTCCGATTCGAAGTTATCAGTTATCATATCTTCGTCTTCTTCTGGGCCTGGAGTGTATTCCTTTGGTTCATCTAGTTGTACTTCAGAGAAAAGCCTCCTATTAATTGGGGGTTTGTCTTCAGCTTGATCTTTTGGTGTGGGTTTGTTAGTGCTAGATTCACCTTGGTTCTTTGTTGAAGTTTCCCCTTTATTTGCCACAGCTTCCCTCTCAGCCTTTCGAATCCTATATTGCCTTCGCCACTGGGATCTCGACATGGGGTTCCTTCCTTTGTAGTTCTCTAATCTTACCTCTTCCCTTTTTTCTATGTTGAATTGCCTCCTGTATGTCATAGCATGGCGTGCATTTCGTTCAATGTTTCTCCATCTGTCTTTGCCTTTGTCATTTCTGACTTGTAACCATCTGTCGGTTGGCACTTCAGCAGGGAGTTTGAACGTCACTCTTTGAGCACCCTTGGGATGAGGACTATCAGGCCTTCGTTGTTTGTATTTGCTATCGAAACGTGGGCCCATCTGAACAATTTCTTGATGGTTCCAGCAAGGGGCGAAGGGAATTGTTTCGAAAGCTCTGGCCATACTTTGATCATACACAGCAGAACACCTTGGGCATATCAAGCACTTGGTTGCCCCTTTGTAGCAGTGAAACACAAATTCCAGCAAACTCTCTCCAGCCTTAGGATAACACTTAAATAGCTGGTTATCCTGGCGCCAATTGTTGCCAGTTCGAGCCCTCTGTACCCTCTCGAAGTTTGCAGCGATTCTCTGATTGCAGAGGATGCTGCACCTAGGGCACAGTATCATTCCTGTATCTCCCTTGTGGCACGTCATGAGGTAATCTTGGAGACTAGCATCTCCAGCATGATTATCATCCATTTTATACTTCTCTTTTTCTAAGTATCTTTCTACCTCCTCCATCTCAGAGCGAGGTCTCTCCATATCCACCATGTTTACCTCAACATCCTCCCCCTTAGCTTCATCATCTCCCCATCCTGTGGGTTTTATATCTTCAATGTGGACTTTTGAACTCTCTGGGGAAGAATATTTGACCAAATAGTCAAATTTTCCACTGGGTTCCCCTAAAGTGTCCCATATTTCTTTCTGGGGGGAAGTTGGCTTCGTGATTTGGACTTTCTCCAATTCCAGCCTCAGGCCTTCAGTGACCTGTGTCAATTCTTGGTTTTGATTTTCCTGGCCTTCAGTAGCCTGGATTTCTTTTGCAACAGCTAAAGGTGCTGCTTCAATCGAAGTCTCTGGTATCTTCTGGACGTCTTCAGTGACCTCCTTATCGACTTCCACTATCACCCAGCTTTCGTTTTCAGTACCTTTCTCTCCTATTGGGGCATCACTTTGGTCAGCTTCCACCATGTTAATCTCTCCAATGCATGCATGCTCGGAGTAGTTGGTGTCTGCGACGTCCAAGGGATCTTCGTCCACTTTCATTTTTTCTTTATCAGCAAACTTCAGTCTGCCATCTTTAATTGCATTCTGAATCAGGTCCCTGAAAAGAAAACACTGTGAGGTTTTGTGGCCTAGGAAACTATGATATTTGCAAAATCCTCTCTTCTTTCTTTGATCTAAAGGAGGTATTTTGACATTTGATGGCACAATGAGTTGGCCATCTTTGACAAGTAAATCAAAAATCTCGTCACATTTAGTGACATCGAAGGTATAAACCTTCTTTGGGAATTTGTCACTTTTCTCATTTTCAACAATCTCTTTCCCTTTTGTGGGAACTAATAGTTTGCAGGAGTAAGGTGGTGCCTGTTTTAATTCAGCGAGGTCGATTTCGACCTCTTCGAATTCGAATTCCGGATAATCTTCTGCTTCCTCAGTTCCAACATAGGAGATCCTTTCCTTCTTGTTATTTTTAAAGACTCTGGCCTTTTCGGCCTTTAGCCTTTCGACCTGTCGAACCCTGTCGGCTAAGTGAGCCATGTCCCTCAAATATTGAGTGTCTAGTTTCTTTCGAATAGAGTAATCCAAGCCACCAGCGACCATTTCGACTAACTCATGTTCAGGCACCACTGTGTAACATCTGGATTTCAAAAGCCTAAATCTATTCAGATAATCATCTATGGGTTCAGTGAACTTTCTCTTGACACTGGCCAATTCCTTCAAGCTTATTTTTGACTGTCCCATGTAAAACTGCTCATGGAATAATCTCTCCAAAAGAGCCCAAGTATCAATGGACCCAGGAGGCAAAGTGGTGAACCATGTGAAGGTGTTTTTAGTCAGGGAACTTGGGAAATATTTGATCCTGAGGTCTTCATTATTGGCTATATCTCCCGCTTCGGTTAAATATCTGGCTATATGTTCGACTGTTGACTCATTGGTATCCCCAGCGAATTTTGTAAACTTAGGGACTTTATATCCCCTTGGTAAATCAGTATGCATTATATAATCTAATATAGGAGAAGCATAATTTGGCCTTCTAATTCCTGTGTTGAGGCCATTCTGAGCCATGACTCTCTCTATCATGGTGGTTAAATTGTTTTCTGCCAAGATGTTATCGTTTCGAATTCTATGAACGACTGCATCAGCATCTTGATTTCGACCCACCAAGACAACCCCCCTAGGTTGTTCTTCTCGAAACTCTAGGACTTCCAGCCTTTCGACCCTTGCCCCTGGTTCCATAATTTCTCTTTGTGGGCCTGGGATCATTAGGGCTTCTAGCCTTTGTGCCCTTGCCCCCAAGTTAACTTCTTCTCTAGGTGGTCTATAGGTTGGGTCGTTAGCAACTTGTTCCATAATAAGTATGTTTGCTCGAACTCCCGCCTGATTCTGCCTACGCCTCTCTGGGGGAGCAAAGAAATCTGCTATTCGACTCATGTTATCTGCGTTTTCTCTGTATGTCACAGTCATATTTTGTACTATTGGGGCAAATATTTCCTGCATAGTTTGTGCTAATACCCCTATCATATTATGGTTACTGTCATCCATCAATTGCCTAAAATCCAACTGGTTTTCTGTGGTTAAAATAGGCATTACGCTATAACCCACTGACCCTTGGTTATTTGTCATAAACTGATTCGCCCCAGACCCAGACCCTAATTGTGGTGATGAATTCGATGTGGAATTGTGTAAACCTACCATAAAAGATGTTGGCATTCCATAAGAGGAATTTCTGGTTCTATTACCATCGAAACCGGGTGGTCTAGTTAGTGGAGTGGCGAAATGGGTTTGTGTCCCTGATGGTGGAACGAATCCCCCAGGATAACCAATGGTTCCAGTATTTCCTAAGATCGAACTATTCGTTGATATGCCACTTACTCCATTAGTGGCTATATTACTGGTGGAGGATGCAACAGACTGTGCATTCGAAGGGATCACATTAGACGTTCCCATCGAAGCGGACACATTAGTGCCTGTTGTATGTGGGGCATTTTGTTCCCCTTGTTGATTGTCAGAATTAGACATCTTGTTCAAACGTTTTCTTCTGGATAAGGGTTGGTTGCTGTTGGTTATTTTACCACTTCTTAGGTTCATAAAACAACAAACTTATCACTCAGAGGGTATTTTTATAATGGTTACGTCTCAACAATCTTTATTTTGTTCTAAATTCCGTAATGTCCAACGATTGGTCCCACCGGATGTGCCAATTTGTTTACAGTGATTTCTGGTAAACAACCGCTAGTCCTCCAAACTATCGAATAAACTTACTAACTGTTATTCAATTTCTCTGGTAACTCGCAGGATCGACTAGAATGATCCTAGGACGTGTTGGTCATTAGGGTAACTCTCATGATCGAACTGGTATTCATGGTTGGTATTTATAATGTTGTGTAGGTGTTTAACTTATTTCGATTTCTCTCTTAAAGATCTAAAGGCGTAATCAAAATAAATGTGTGTGAAACTAAATTGCATGAATAAAGGTCAATTGTAAAGACATGTAAAAACTGCATAAAAGACAAGTAAATGACTTCGAAACGTAAAACAACAGTTAATGTAAAGATTCGAAATATGAAGAAAGCGTTTAATGCAAGAAAACTGTAAAATGGCTTTAAGTGAAAAAGGTGTTCGAAGGATAAAAACTTGAAGATAAAGGCATGAAATGTGTAACAGTTTCTAAAATGTAAAGTATTTGAAATGGAAAGAAAGCATTTAAATGTAAGGCATCAGTGAAAAGATTTCGAATGAAAGTACTTTAAATGCAAAAACTTGTAAATGGTATTGACATAAAGATAAAGGAAAGTACTGGAAATGATAAAGGGTTTTCATTAAATCATAAACATGTGGTGTTATCATACGTACATTGCTCTTGCATTCGTTTCCCTAGCCATGTGGTAATTTGAATGTTTACTGAGTTTTTGTGCAAATAGATATGACACACAAAATCCTAATGCTAAGACTTCTATTTATACTACTTCGACCATAACGGTCTTGCTATAAGATTCTGCCACGTTCAGAACATGCAGAGCAATGCCTCTCTATTGCTTCCACGCGTCTTCGAATGCTCCAGCGCATATATTTAAAATTTCGAACATCCCGCTTGCATTTGAATTTCAAATGTTTTGGCACTTCTTCGCTTCGAACGCATTCCTTAGATACAACCTTGTCATCATTTCGAGACTTCTTTGGATATATTCTCATAACTGCCACTCGAAGCTCCAAGCTTTGATATGCTCATTCGAAGCACTGCTTCTTCTATTTCGAAACATGACGTTTTGTTTCATTTCAATCGAAACGTCCAATTCACTTTGCTTCTAATGGTATCATCAAAATCTTCGGCCAACAATGTCATTGTACCTTGTTTTGGGGAACCCGCCCATCTTGAAGTTGAGTATTATAGCAAGCCATTTGTTACCCCATTGGTGATTAGTTTGCCGGGTCCTATCCCCTACAAGTCAGATAAGGCTGTGCCTTACAACTAAAATGCTACAATCTTAGAGGATGGAGTGGAAGTTCCCATCCAGCCAATGCCTGATGTTGGGAATATTGCTGAAAATAGCAGGGTGACCCACAACGATTGTGTGTTTGCACCAGTTATTCGAAGAGATGTTAATGCTGGAAAGAAAATTGATGAGAATGTTGAACCCAAGAAGGCTACGGGTGAGACTAGTGGGGCTGCGTTAGAGAAAGAAGAGAATGATATTTTAAAGATAATAAAGATGAGCGACTACAGAATTGTAGATCAGCTACTGCAGACTCCTTCAAAAATATCTATCTTGGCGTTATTGATGAACTCCTCTACTCCCAGAGAATCCTTGATGAGGGTATTGGACCAAGCATTTTTGGAGAGTGATATGCCAATAGACCAATTCAGCAGTGTAATAGGGAATATTACGTCATGTAATAATTTGAGTTTCTGCGATGATGAATTACCAGATGAAGGAAGAAATCATAACCTGGCCCTCCACATCTATATGAACTGTAAGAATGATTCACTATCCAATGTGCTGATTGATAATGGATCCGTGTTGAATGTTATACCGAGGAGTACGCTTATGAAGTTGAAATATCAAGGAACACCTATGTGCCCGAGTGGCATCATTGTGAAAGCGTTTGATGGATCATGGAAATCTGTTATTGGTGAAGTGGACTTGCCTATTCATATAGGACCACATTTGTTTCAGATAACTTTCCAGGTCATGGATATTGTGACCGCTTATATCTGTTTGCTATGAAGGCCATGGATACATGAGGCAGGGGATGTCACTTCAACTTTACACCAGAAACTGAAGTTTGTACGTGAAGGGAAAGTAGTGATCATAAATAGGGAACATGCATTATTTATATCTTATTTGTCCTCTTTCAGCATTGTGGAGGCGGATGAAGCTGCTGTTGGAACCCAGTTCCAAGCCTTATCCATTGACAATTTAAGAGGAAATGAGAATTCCATGGTTTCACTTAAGGATGCGCATCAGGTTGTGCATAAGGGTCATAGTGAAGTGTGGGGACAGATTGTGGATCCACCTGTGAACAAGAACCGAGTTGGCCTGGGGTTCTCTTTGAAGAATGAAAAAGGTAAGGGCATAAAGCCGAAGTCTGTTGTGAGCAAGTATCAAGACATCTTCCGTAGCGAGGGTTATCTTCATCCAACTGTTTCCAGGATTAACGCCATTGTGGAAGATGAAGCAAAGTAGGAAATGCCGAATTATGTGACGCACGGAGTTAGCGTTCAGAACTGGATCACCATTGATGTTCCCTCTTGCATACATGTTTCAAAGTAATTTGTTTTGTTAATCTTTTTGAAAAAAGCTTTCACTCTGCCCAAAGTGGAAGTATTAATGTTGTAAGGCTTATCTGTTTGCTGTGACTTTTAAAATCAATAATAAAAGTTGTCTTTGTTTCCCAAATTGTGTCTTTACTTTCTACTTTTTCTTGGAAAATGGTAATAAAAAAACCCTTCAAAATAAATAATAACTGAAATTCAATCTGTATGATCACTTGTTATATGTTTCAATTTCTAAAAGCAATTATAAATCATATGTGCAGATTAATTAAAAAACCCGTTGAATACAATGACCCTGCACCCTCTCCCAACTTTGAATGTCCTGTGTATGGGGCTGAAGAAGAAGATTATGATGAGATTACAGAAGAGGTCTCACGGTTTCTTGAGCACGAGGGAAATACCATTCAGCCATATAAAAAGCCATTGGAAGTGATCAATTTGGGTTCAGAAGAAGATCCGAAGGAAGTCAAGATTGGAGCATTGTTGCATCCTGATGTGAAGAGCAGGTTGATTGAGCTGTTGAAAGAGTATGTGGATATTTTTTCTTGGTCTTACCAAGATATGCCTGGTCTAGGTACATATATTGTAGAGCACCGTTTGTCGTTGAAACCAGAGTGTCTGCCAATTAAACAAAAGTTAAGAAGAACTCACCCAGATATGACTGTGAAAATCAAAGAGGAGGTTCTAAAGGAGATTAATGATGGTTTTCTTGTGACGTCAGTGTATCCTCAATGGATTGCCAATATTTTCCCAGTACCGAAAAAAGACGAAAAAGTCCGCATGTGCGTAGATTACAGAGATCTAAATAAAGTTAGTCCAAAAGATGATTTTCCATTGCCACACATTGATATGTTAGTGGATAGAATAAAATTCAAAGTATTCTCGTTCATGGAAGTATTTTCCGGGTATAATCAAATAAGAATGGCCCCGGAGGACATGGAAAAACAACGTTTATCACACCCTGGGGAACATTCTGTTAGAGTGATGCCTTTCGGGTTGAAGAACGCTGGGGCAACGTACCAGAGGGCTATGACAACCCTATTCCATGATGTGATGCACAAGGAAATCGAAGTATATGTTGATGATATGATTTCCAAATCCCAGACTGAAGAAGGGCATGTAGAAGATTTGTTGAAGTTGTTTCAGCGTTTGAGGAAGTGTCGTCTCCGCTTGAATCCAAATAAATGCACCTTCGGTGTTCGATCAGGGAAATTGTTGGGTTTCATTGTTAGCCAGGAAGGAATTGAAGTTGAACCTGATAAAGTCAAATTAATTCAAGAGATGCCAGCGCCAAGAACTAAAAAGCAAGTCAGAGGTTTCCTCGGGCGTTTGAATTATATTTCCAGATTCATTTCCCACATGACTGCAACATGTGAATCGATCTTTAAGTTATTAAAGAAAGACCAAGGTTGTGTGTAGACGGATGACTACCAAATGGAATTTGAAAGTATTAAAGAATATGTGCTTGAACCTCCTATCTTGGTCTCTGTTGTACCCCCAAATTTTCCCTCTCACTTATCAAGAATTTGCTTCCAAGATCTCCTTGGGCTCAAGACTGCACTAGGGTTTGATCAGCTCAAGACACCTCCTTAGGCACTGATGACCAAAATTAGGGTTTGAGTTTGAACAAGGATTTTTGAACTATAAATGCTTCATATGACATTCATGGACCATTATGGACCCCCAAGATCAATCATGACAAGTTTCAAGCCTTGGATCACACTTTTGATCTGTCAATTGAGCAATTGACCTAAAAATCAACAATATTGGGGAAAAAGTCAACTATGACTAATTTACAGTCAAACTTCATAATTGTTGATCCATATCAACATTATAAACTCATATGTATAATTTGATCAAGTTTGGACTACAACTCCTCAAGAAATTTGATCAAATCTCCAAAAGGGCAAAATGGTAAAAATTAGGGTTTTGATTGGGAAAAGACAATTCTTGGTTTTTGACCTAGCAAATGGTCAATTGGTTTAAGGCATGATCTTAAGAGTCCAATTGCATCATTTTTACCTAATGACATGGTTCAAAACATTGCAAGTCCATTGGATTGACAGATGAATTTTGCAGTCAACTGATCAAAAGTCAACTGTATACTGAAAAGTCAAACTTTGACTTTTTGGTCAAATTCAAGTGCCAAAGATCACAATTCATCAAAACATGTCAAAATATGAAACTTATTCATCAAGAAATCAAAAAGTCAAGATTTCATTTTGAAAAGTCAAAATTTCTAAACTTAGAAATTTTTCTAAGTGTTGGAAATTTCATGTTTTTTTATAACTTTGAGCCAAGTTTTCACCATGATGCAAGATGATTCAAGAAAAACATCCAACATGAAAGTTGTATATTTCCATGAAATATACAACTTTTCTTCACACAACTTCTTCCAAAAATACTTGGATCTGAAGTTATAATTTTATGAACATAGGGTCATGAAACTAAACACTTAGTGAAATTTTGCCCTAATTTGGCCAGGATTTTGACCTAACTTCATGGCACTTTTTCATATAGTTCAAAGGGGAATCTTCAAAAGAAATTCAAATATGGGTTGTAGATCACATTATAAGCTTTCTAAAATTTCAGGGAACTCCTTGAGATCATTCTTGAGTAGGGAGAATCAAAGAGATGAAGTTGGTGTTTTGTCACTTGAATTACAAGGCATTTTGTGATGAACAAGAATCCAATTTCAAACCTATGCTGAACAATTGTGTTTTGAAGGCTTCTAAACCTCAATATCTCTCCATAATCATAAGATTACACTTGCTTTTGAGATATTATCCAAGTGTTCCAAGCATTGTCCAAGCCAATTTGCCATTTTAGGAAGAAAATTACCATTCCATTCTTGAAAAGTTGCTTTAATCACAAAGTCAACTTGTCTTGAGCTTATAACTTGTTCTTTCTGCACACACAACCCCTATAAACCAAAAGCAAGGTGTCTAAGGCCTGAAGAAGCTCAGGACATGCTTGTATAATACTTGAGATTTGTCATTTCACTTTTCTTCAAAAGCAAGTTATAGAGCCATAACCCTATAACTCAGAAGCCTGGAGTGATTTTGTGCTTAAATCTTTTCCATACATATTAACAAGTCAATTGCAACACAACACATGTTTTCACAATCCCTAAAACACTCCCAAGCACCTTGCTGCACAGAACTGCCCAAACTTGACAGTTTTGAGCAAAAATTCACCATCTTTATTTCCACTCGTGCGTTTTGAAAACTAATCATCCAAACACCTTCCATACATCATACCAAAGTGATCCAGGCCCTCATTTCCTAACTGTAACTTCTCCATCATCATCCACCATTTTCAAAACTGAAGCTTGCAACTTTACTTGAGTAGAGGGTTCCAGCCATCCTCAAAGCAAAGTAGGAGTTGGAACACATTCAAGGAGGTCCAGGCAAGCTACAAAAATCATTAGGCCATCACAAAGGTTTCTCAAACTCCATACACGACTCCAGCTGCAAGAGGTAAGTTTTCAAACTTCTATCTCTTCATACAGGCATCATTTGAATTTGGTTTGTGAAGATAAAATGTAGATACCATTGCCACGAAGATGTACATATCCATAGTTTACATTTATATGGCCCGAGCTTACAGAATTTTAGGGTTGAAGTTTTCTGAATTTTTTAGGTTTTGAATTAGGGCTAGAAAAATTCTCTTTCATCTTTGATTGTTAGCTTAAGTTGTTTATATGTTTGGATTCGTGGGAAAAAATGCCCCAACTTTCATGTTTGAACTTTTCATTTTTGTTGAGAGATGAAGAAGATACAGGTCCTTTGGCTGGAGGTTGAAGATGAAGTCTTCAGAACACATTTTGCCTTACATATTTATTGTTTCATTTGTATTAAAGGATGTACAACCACCCTAGTGGTAAGGCAGCGCACGTTATTGTTAGAGGTCATGGGTTCGAACCTCAGCGCTGCCTTTTTGCATTTGTTTTACATTTTTGGGGTCATTTTATCAGCAAATAGGCGCTGGGCCTTTTGGGCTTAGTTTTTGTTTTGTTTTTTGCTTACTAACCCCCTGCAGGCTTTTGACACCCCTGACCCAATTTTATTTTATTTCTTCATTTTATTTTATTTTATTTATTTTCTCAAATATATTTTCTATTTTATTTATATACTAAAAAATGATATTTTATATTTTGATTTATTTTATTTTATTTTTCCATAAATAAAAAATATTTCTTATTCTTCATACTTTATTTATTTCTTTAAGTAAATCTTATAAACTTAATTAATATTGTATTATTTATTCATTCTTCTTCATACCATTTAAAATATATTATTTTAATACCAAGAAGACTAAAAAATATTTTATAATGCTATAAATATTTTCAAGATAAAAAATGCCAAAAAATAATATTTTTCTTAAACTTATTTTCTTTTGATTAATAGAATTAGGTTTTTCATCTAAAATCTTTTCTCAACATTTTCAACTTAATAAATTATTTTCTTTATTTTATTAGGTTAAGGTAAAATTCCTTTTCATAAAACATCAAACAAAATATCCATTTTTCTTCACATTTATCTTCTTGCATATTTAATTCATCATGTGCATTATTTATTTCAATTCTTGTATAAATTCATTTTGGTTGTAATAGACTAATTAGGGTTTAATTTCTTGTAATCCCCATTTGTAATTTGTACACCCCCTCCCACAACTGTTGTAATAGTGTAGTAACTTTAAATTCCACAATTTATCGCTTTATATACAATTGCTAGTAATTAGGGTTTGTATGGAAAGACTTAAAACCAATAAATAACAAACCCTAATTCAAGAGTAAACCAAGCATGAAAACAATACATTTTCACACAAGCACCCCTAGGGTAAAATCCATTTGGTTGCCATATAAATAGCCATATTACGCATGTGAGGTATCTTAGAAAAAACAAGCAAAAATACAAGATCATAGTCCCTCGATGACGCTATTTAAGTTGCCTTACAAATGATCTTAGTCCCTCAAAAAAGAATGCTAAGATACCTTGAAACATTGCTAATCATGGTTATACGATGACCCGCGCCCGTCCCATTTACATCCAAAGACAGGGTTACTTACAAAATCAATGGTAAGATGACAATGTCAAAGAAAATAGGAAATGAACATGAAAGACTTTTGATTAGGTAGAATTCTCCTAATTACTTGCTCAATTTCAAACAAAACATCCTTGCTATTTTTAAAACAAACACCTACATATTTCAAAACATCTTACAAACTTGAAAACATTTTCAAAAGATCAACATCTTTGTATACATTCTTACGAACGAGAATCATTACAAAGATTGCCTAAACGATGACCTCTTTATAAAATACTTTCAAAAATCCCACAAAGTACATTTTCAAACAAAAGAAAGTGATCTAGCAAATAACTAAGAGGCCATGGAAAACCATGAATGAAAAGGGTGCTAATACCTTCCCTTTTCATAATCTACCCCCCGAACTCAAGAAATAATCTCAAAAGTCTTTCCTGTGCTTTTTCACCTTTCCTTTTGGATAAAAGAAAAGTCAGTGGCGACTTTTTCTAACCGCAACATTTGCAATCAAATGCAAAACACCCAAGTCAGTTCTCCCACCGTATCACACTCCCTCTTGTCGAAGGAAGACCGTTGATTATGTATCTGACAGTGTTATATAAATCCATGGGTTGTATTATGGGACAACACGATGAAATAGGGAAGAAGGAGTTCGCCATTTATTATCTCAATAAAAAATTCACTGATTGTGAGTCGCGGTATTCCATACTGGAAAAGACATGTTGTGCTTTGGCCTGGGCGGCAAAGCGTTTACGGTAGTATATGTTGAATCACACTACTTGGTTGATCTCCAAAATGGATCCAATCAAGTACATTTTTGAAAAGCCTCCTCTTACTGGGAGAATTTCCCGCTGGAAGATGTTGTTATCTGAATATGATATCGAATACCGCACTCAAAAAGCTATTAAAAGTAGTGTGTTGGAAGATTATCTTGCTCACTAACCAGTGGAGGATCACCAGTCTGTAGAATATGAGTTTCCCGATGAGGATGTGATGTTCCTGAAAGTGAAAGATTATGATGAACCATTGCGTGAGGAAGGTCCTGACCCTGAATCTCATTGGAGTATAACATTTGATGGAGCTATGAATGCTTATGGTAAAGGAATTGGTGTCATGATTGTCACTCCCCATGGATCGCACATTCCTTTTACCGCAAGGTTAACATTTTATTGTACTAATAATATGGAAGAATATGAGTCTTGCATCATGGGTCTCGAAGAAGCTATTTATCTCAGAATTAAAATTCTAGATGTGTATGGTGATTCAGCTTTCGTAATAAATCAAATTAAAGGAGAATGAGATACTCGTCACCCCGGCTTGATCCCTTAAAAAGATTATTCTAGAAGATTGTTACCCTTATTTAACAAAGATGAATTCCATCACATTCCTAGAGATGAAAATCAAATGGCAGACGCGCTGGCAACTCTGGCTTCTATGTACCAAGTAAATACTTGGAATGATATACCTCGAATTACGGTTCAACAACTGGATAGGCCCGCTCATGTGTTTATAACAGAGAAAGTAGCAGATGAAAAACCTTGGTATCATGACATCAAGCATTTTCTTCAGACTCAGGAATACCCGATTGGTGCTTCGAAGAAAGATAGAAAGACATTGAGAAGATTGGCAGACAGTTTCTTCCTCAGTGAAAATGTGTTGTATAAAATAAATTATGACATGGTCTTGCTCAGATGCGTGGATAGACACGAAGCAGACATGTTGATGCATGAGGTTCATGAAGGTTCATTTGGTACTCATGCCAATGGACATTCGATGGCTAAAAAGATGCTAAGGGCAGGTTACTATTGCCTGACGATGGAATCTGATTGTTATAAATTTGCAAAGATGTGTCATAAATGTCAGATTTATGCAGATAAGGTCCATGTGCCTCTGACACTTCTCAATGTGATCTCTTCCCCATGGCCTTTCCCTATGTGGGGTATTGACATGATAGGGATGATAGAACCTAAAGCTTCGAATGGACACCATTTCATCTTGGTAGAAATTAATTACTTCACCAAATGGGTGGAGGCTGCTTCATATGCCAATGTTACTAAGCAGGTGGTTGTGCGTTTCATCAAGAATAATCTTATATGTCAGTATGGTGTGCCGAGTAGAATTATCACCGACAATGGATCGAATTTGAACAATAAAATGATGACAGAACTGTGCGAAGAATTCAAGATTGTCCATCATAGTTCATCTCCATACATGCCAAAGATGAATGGGGCTGTTGAAGCCGCTAATAAGAATATCAAGAAAATTATTTAGAAAATGGTTGTTACTTATAAGGATTGGCATGAAATGCCCCCTTTTGCTCTGCATGAATATCGAACATCTGTCCGCACTTCGACAGGAGAAACCCCGTTCTCCCTGGTGTATGGAATGGAAGTTGTACTCCCAGTCGAGGTTGAGATTCCCTCTTTGCGTGTGATAATGGAAACCAAGTTGTCAGAAGCTGAATGGGTCCAAAACCGGTTTGACCAATTGAATTTGATTGAGGAGAAGAGGATGACGAATTTGTGTCATGGCCAGTTATATCAGAAAAGGATGAAGAAGGATTTTGATAAGAAGGTCAAATCTCGTGAATTCAGAGAAGGCGACCTCGTGCCCAGGAAGATCATGTCTTTCAACACTGATTCTAGGGTCAAGTGGACTCCCAACTTTGAAGGCCCATATGTTGTCAAGAAAGCCTTCTCTGGAGGTGCATTAATTCTTGAAACTATGGATGACGAGGAGTTCCCACGTCCCATGAATGCTGATGCAGTCAAGAAGTACTTCTCCTAAAGAAATAAAAGAACAACTCGCTAAGTTGAAAACCCGAAAGGGAGACTTAGGAAAAAAAGAGCGTCTCGGTAGACCAAAAACTCGAAAGGGTGGTCTAGGCAAAAATTAGAGACATAAACAGAATAAATTTCTTGCTAAGCTAAAAACCCGCTAGGGAAGCTTATGTAAAAGTTAGAGACTTTCTTGGCAAGTAACTACATCAGACAAGACTTGTTCATTGGAGTAACAATCTTCTCAGATTCTCATCACACTTCAACAGAAGTTACTGCTCAGGATTTCAAAAGTTGTTAGAGGGGATAACGGTCATTGTATCTCAATGTATCTTTTCCATTATATATTACCATTTCCTGAACTTTGTAATCATCCATGGAGTCTTGCCATTCGCAGACTACCATTTTATTAATGAAATTTGAGCTTTTACCCAATTCTTTGTATTTCTTATTTTATTTAGATTGCAAAGAATCCATTTATTATTGATAATAACTTTCAAAGCAAAAATATTAAATAACAAAATCAATTTTTCAAAAAGAATTTACAATTTGCTTTTACTTTAGAATTTGTGATGCGAAAAAAAAAACAACAACAAAATGGTGATCCCAGGAATGGACAAACTCTAGTTTGTTTTAAGAGGTTTTTGTTCCCCTCGGGAAGGTTTACTCAAGATGATTCACTATATTGGTTTTGTGACTCCGACATCCTCGATCAAGTTTGGATTCATTTCTCCTCTTTTCTGAGTTTTCATGATGTGAAGTTTCAATCCGAGATTTCTCCAGTGAAGTTTTTGTTCGGTCTAATGAAAGTTCTTTTTCCCGAGAAGTTGGTACCATAATCATTCTTGAAGAACTTAGGTCCCTGGTTTCTCTAGTGAAGAACATATTATGGTTTTCCCTTTGAGGATGTGGTGTTAACCTCCCCAATGAAGTAGGCCTGAATTCCCCAGTGAATGTTTTGATGATTTGGTGTCCATCTGCTTTACTTGAGACTGGTTTTTCAATCCTCAGTAGAAGTGTTACTTTTGAAAATATTTGTTTCCCCGATGAAGCCTGGAGAAGAATGTTATATCCCTGTATTTGTACTATTTTGTCACTTTGTTTTGTTTACTTCCGGATTGTGTTTCTCCCCAGTAAAGTTAAAGCGGGCAGTAGGTTTTGTTTCCTCAGTTGGCATTTACTTCTTCTTGGAATGATCATCTTGGATGCGGTTTAGCCGAGTGTTGTTTGGGCCAGAGTTGGTTTTACATGGTTATTCCCAGTCTTATATATCTGTTTTCTCAGCATACGCACGATAACACTCATGCATAGCTAAAATTGGCAAATCATTGTTCGTTGACATTTTTTTAATATTTTTGTTGACATATCACCCCGTTTTGTAGAGTTACGTTGTCCTATCTTCAATAGAGTGTTGGCCTTAAGAAGAAAGCGTATATTCTTTCAATTTCCCCACTGAGTTGTCCCTCATGGAAGATTTTTGCTTTAGCCTTCCTGTACAGCTCCTTGTTTGGATGGGTTTTGTTTTCCCTCTTGAGTTTATTTCTCAAATGACGTATTTTGGTTGACTGTTTCATTCCAGTTTATTTCTGGTTTGAATATGTGGTTCCACAATAATATTATTTACTTTGGATTTCTGAAAGCTTCAAGTTTCGGTTTGTGCATTTATTTTGCACGAGAAGACTTTATCTCCTCAGCAGGAATATCGTGGCATCTCCCCAGGAAGTCATATTTCTTTCCCCAGGAAGCCATATTTCTATCCCCAGAAAGTCATTTCCTTTTACAATCCTCCATTACAACAAGTAGCAGGTCTATTTATTTGAGAAACTTGTGCTTCCCTGTAAAAGTTGACATAACTTTTTTTTGCTATCTCCTCTATGAGTGGACAATTTGCAGTCCGTCGTCAGTTTACGCCAGTGGATAGCAAGACTTTTACATTCGAAGAAATGACTCGTTGTGAAATCTTTGCAAGTGGAAGTCTCTTTATTTGTTACAACTTACATATTACCCTTTCCAAGTGGAGTGCCTTGGTTAAAGAAGAAGTTGAGACCCGTTCTAGGTGAAATGCCAGAATTTTAGGGAAACTTGTTATCTTTTTGCTACCCTAAGTGAACGTTGATAACTCATCGTCAGTGAACGGCGGTGCTATGATATATTCTCTTTCTACCTTAAGTGAAAGTTAGTAGATCAACATCAATGAAAGTTGGTGTTTGTTATCTTTTTGCTACCTTCAGTGAACGTTGGTAGTTCATCGTCAGTGAACGATGATGATATGATATATTCTCTTTCTACCTTCAGTGAAAGTTGGTAGATCACCATTAGTGAAAGTTGGTGTTTGTTATCTTTTTGCCACCTTCAGTGAACGTTGGTAGTTCATCGTCAGTGAACGGAGATGCTATGATATATTCTCTTTCTACCTTCAGTGAAAGTTGGTAGGTCATTAGCAGTGAACGTCGATGATTGTTAACTTTTTACTACCCTCAGTGAACGTTGGTAGTTCATCATCAGTGAATGACGATGCTATGATATATTCTCTTTCTACCTTCATTGAAAGTTGGTAGGTCATTGGCAGTGAACATCAATGATTGTTATCTTTTTGCTACCCTCAGTGAATGATTGTAGTTCATTGTTAGTGAACAATGATGCTATGATATATTCTCTTTATACCTTAAGTGAAATTTGGTAGGTCATTGGCAGTGAACGTCAATGATTGTTATCTTTTTGCTACCCTCAGTGAACATTGGTAGTTCATCGTCAGTGAACGGCGATGCTATGATATATTCTCTTTCTACCTTCAGTGAAAGTTGGTAGGTCATTGGCATTGAACTTCGATGATTGTTATCTTTTTGCTACCCTCAGTGAACGTTGGTAGTTCATCGTCAGTGAACAGCGATGCTATGATATATTCTCTTTCTACCTTCAGTGAAAGTTGGTAGGTCATTGGCAATGAACATCGATGATTGTTATCTTTTTGCTACCCTTAGTGAATGTTGGTAGTTCATTGTCAGTGAACGATGATGCTATGATATATTATCTTTCTACCTTCAGTGAAAGTTGGTAGGTCATTGGCAGTGAACGTCGACGATTGTTATCTTTTTGCTACCCTCAGTGAACGTTGGTAGTTCATTGTCAGTGAACGGCGATGCTATGATATATTCTATTTCTACCTTCAGTTAAAGTTGGTAGGTCATTGGCAGTGAACGTTGATGATTGTTATCTTTTTTATACCCTCAGTGGACGTTGGTAGTTCATCGTCAATGAGCGACGATGCTATGATATATTCTCTTTCTACCTTTAGTGAAAGTTGGTAGGTCATTGGCAGTGAACGTTGATGATTGTTATCTTTTTGCTACCCTCAATGAATGTTGTTAGTTCATTGTCAGTTAATGGCGATGATATGATATTTCTTTTCCTTCTACCTTCAGTGGACACTGGTAGCTCACCGTCAGTGAACGTCGGTGTTGTTATTTCTTTTCCTTCTACCTTCAATGAACGTTGATAGCTTTACCTCCAGTAGGAGTTGGTGTATCCTTTGACCATTTTACCATCCTCTCTGAGTCGGATCTTTTCATCCACCAATGATTTATTTTCACGGTCGGGTCGCTCTCTTGTTTCTTTATTATTGTTACATCCCCAATGGTGTTTTGCGTCTCTTTGGTCTTGTTCATAAGAATTCATGATCATAAACATTTGCATGGCATCTTAGGGCCAAAAATAGGGTTTATTTTATATTTAAGTATCTTCGATCGCGTCGACATGAAGATTTTTAACCTTCGTATCTCCGGATAGAAGAAACTTAAATAAGGGCAACTGTTGTACCCCAATTTTTGCCCCTAAGATCCCTTCATCATACCATGTCGATTCCATTACAATAAGATCACAATAGTATTCTGGGTTCCCCTCCCTATATTTAGCTTTGCACTTTGAGGAATCACCAAGCACCTTGACTTGTTTTCTTTTATGATCATGAATGCTTTGTCTTAATTTTATTTTAATTAATAAAATACAATGTTGGTCTGTCTTACTTGTTAATAATGTAGGTAAAGGCAATGTGGCTTAGCAAGTTGATCCATGGTTTCATGAGTTTATTTCCATGCCCTAGTCAATAAAGCTTGAGAAGTTCAAGCCTCACCATTGAAGTTGTTTTGGAGGAAATGGCATGGCAATGTTATTTTGGTTCATTACATTCCAAGATATCAAGATTGATCCAAAAGTACAAGGGGTTAATTGAAGGAGTTGTCATGTTTAGACAAGGCCTTGTTCCCATTGATCACAAGTGCATATTTCTCTAAATTCTCAAGATATGGAAGTGGTTTTTGTGGCTATGAATTCTCATTTTTTCATCCTCAACAACTTCTATTTACAAAGCAAGGGTGTTGGTACAAGAAGGTGGTTCAAAATTGTCAAGGTTCCTCTAAGAATTTTCTTGATCCAAGAGCTAGGGTTTTGAACTTCAAAGGAGTATATATTGCTCATATTTTGGTATTTTTGAGTGATTCCAAAAACATCCTTCTCTTAAAATGGTTATCAACAAATCATTTCAAAAGTTCCAAGGAGTTTTCATGTGGAAGAAACTTGATGAAGAAGAAAGATTACAAATCCTCCGGATGAATCCCTAATTTTCCATGTGTGACTTCAAATGATCATAACTTGGTCAATTTTTATCACCTTGATCCCATTTTTTTCCATAATTATTTTGAATATGTGAGCTTTATGCCTTATTTTATGTGCAAAGTGAGAAAATGGATGGAAATTGCCTTAAGGATACAAAAGATTATAGGTCATTTCATGATTTTTTGCCAACTTTGACAATTCATAACTCATTCAATTTTTGGAGATTTTGAATTGTTCAAGTCCCAAAATGTCGTTCAAGAGATCTACTTCATACCATCTTTTTTGGTCAATAGCAAATTCCAAGTGGAAGGCTATGTTTGGATGCAAGACATTATATGTCACTTTTGAAGAAAAATTTGAAATATTTCTAAGTATGGAAAGTCAACATTTTTTCTCCAACTTTGACTCAACACAACTTTCAGCTCAAGCATCCATTTGATTCCATTATTTTTCCATTGCAAAGCTTGTAACCTCATCTTTCTGAAGCATCAAGAATCATGCCCTAAGACCCCTTGAGTTGAAAATGCCATTGTTTTGAAATTGGTAACTTGGAACTGAATTTCTCACCAAGTCAGAATTTTGAAATCCATAATGTGGCCTCTAATCCCAAGATTTATACGTGTTTTTGATTTAAATTTGATTAACAAACTTGCCAGAAGTGTCTAGCACCTCAAAACGCAAGGATTGGATGATTTTGGTGAAAATAAGACCACACTTCACTCGTGCATCTGGTTTGCACGAATTCCCTCCAAAATGTATCATTCACTGTTCATTTTGATCCCATTTTCTTCTCCTATAAATACATGAACTATCCCATTCATTTTCTCAAGCTTGGATAGCCAGAATCACCCTACCAAACCTGTTCCATAACTCAGAATTCAGCAACTTCGAAATCCATATACAAGCCTTTTTCAATCCAATTTTTTCATCAATTCACGTTACTTGATCTTACCTGAAGCTAACCATATAGTTACATTCAAGAATCGTGCCCTATATTGCTCCATAGAAGTCCAGTTTCAGAGCTCTGCAACTCAACTTCAATAGGTAGATTCCTTCACCAATTCTTCAAAACTTTGATATTATTGTGATGCTCTCATTGCCCTGGTTCTAGTCGCAACACTTGATTTTTACTGGAAACACGTTTTGACCATGTAATTTCAAATCCCTTTTCAAAACTTTCTTTCCAAATTGCTTGAGCTACATTTTATATAAATTTGGCGCGAGGGTGTGGTTGTCTTTGTCTTAAAGAGACGAAGCGAATGACATAGGTCTGAGCTTAAGATTTTACAGTTTGAGAGATCTACAACTCACGTTGGCTAGAGGTTGAAGATGACCAACGTGTCATCTTCTAACCAATGATGGCACGCCACTTGTTATTTTTGAGTTCTTATTTAATAATTGATTCAGTTCTTTATTCACTAATGACCATGATATGCGCAGTGCGCTAGATCCCTTGGATTTGATTACTAACGCGTTTTAACTCTCATCCAATAGTTCACATATTTTTGAATTTTATTTTCTTTTCTGATTTTTATATTTAATTGTTTTAAACTTCAAAAAATCATAGAAAATTCATTTTAAGTCCAAAAAATCTGAAAAAATTATGAAAAATATTTTTGATTATTCTCTTTCTGAATTTTATTTTTTCATAATTTAATATTGTGTTTTGGTATTTTTTATAAATTTACACTTTATTTGAATTGTTTTAAATGTTTAAAAATACTTTTATGCATTTTTAAATTCTGAAAAAATTATGGAATGATCTAATGATATTGTGACAAATATTGGTGACTTTATTTTATTTTTCTTTCTGACTTTGTTATTTTTTATCATTTTTGGTTTATTTTATCCCTTTCTTTTAATTTTAAAAATAGTTTATGACTTTAAAAAATTAGCAAAAAATTTATAAAATCATTTGAGCCCTTTTCTGATTTTTCTATGGTCTTACATTTTATTTCTTTATTAATTTGAACATAGTTGATATTTTTCTCTTTTATTTCTATTTTTAAACATTATCTTTAAACCTTTTTGTATATATTAAAATGTAATATTATTTTGTGACTATTTTCTGGCTGATCTTGGGTTAAATTTTTGATCATGAACTTTATTAACATCATTGGATCCATGGTGTTGAGTCTAACTCCGCAAAAATGGATGAATGATTTTAATAATAGTTTGATTAAATTTAATCCAAAAGTGGTTTGTATATTCTCTCTCACCCCTCTTCATCTCATCCCCTTCTTATTGCACTAAATGTTGTTGGAGCATGATCTCTATATCATATCTCAAAACAAATGGTGCACAGATTGCTATTGACCGGCCTCAAAATAGGTGCGACTTTTATATAAGTCCACTTACGATTGCTTAACATAGCGTTAAATTTTGTCCTGATTTGAATAAATGATCATTCATGGACCAAACTTATGTTTGCAAGCCCAAGTATGTTAATTTGATCTCTTTGATCCAATAACCTTGAGATTCATTGTGTGGAGGCTTTGGTTCTACCAATCCTCTAATGGATCTACAACACCTTTGGTCAACGCGGATCAATTAAACACTGTTGATCATTAAATGGTACTCAAAAGGATTCCAAATGGATGATATACTTGACAGAAAACAAATGCAACTTGTTGTGTGGAGGCTTTGGTTCTACCAATCCTCTAATGAGTTCCAAATGCAAGTTTCAAGATGATCATCCAACTAACCACTAATCACCATAATTGACTTTATCCTTTATTCTTTTATATGCCCCTTTTATTTTTATGCACTATTTACTTTTAGCATTTACATTTCATGCCATTTTCATCTTTTCTCATTTGAGTATTTACTTTCTTGTCATTTTAATTTTTGCTCACTTGAGTTTTACTTTTCTTTTTAAAACACCTAATAATCAACACAAACCCTAAAAATCTTTAATGGTACTTGGACTATTTGGTTACTATCCTTGGCATTATGGAGCATTGGACTTTTTGGACTTAGGATTAGAAACCTTGGCCTATGATTGGAGATCTTGTGATCTTATCTGATTATTTTGTCTGGAGCTCTTGAGGTTTACCTCAAGACATTGGGTTGTTTGTTTGTTTTGTGTGCAGGTTATGGTGATTACACCCTTTGTTTGTAATCTTGAATTCACCTGTATACAACCGTTACTCTGCCCAATTTTTATGAAGACTTAATACACTTGAAGTTTGGTTTTCTCAAGAGGTCTAGTATCATTGCTTGTTTGGTTTCAATCCAAAGAATGGGAATTCTATCTTGGATCATAGTGTCAAATATTGGCTTCTTGTTGGTTAGATGGTTCTTATCCCTAGCTTTTACCTTATGCTTTAGATGGTTTAATTCCTTTGGAAACAATAAAGCACGGTGGCAATTTTGATTTTGATTTGTATAAGTTTAGTCAATCCAATGGCTTAGTCTTAAACATTTCTACCGCTATAGAAAAATGGAGACTTCACTGGGGAAATATTGACCTCTTGCTGGTCCATCCCTAAGTGGGTTGAGCCTATCTTTGTTTATATCTGTATATGTGTTATTATTGTTTTTGTTATATATGTTGTATATATGTTTATATGGATTTTCCTGGTTTTCAGGGTGCTTGGTGGTTACTCATAAGTCCTATACCCGGACATGGGCAAAATTTAATATAGGACGGGCGTTATAGTCATGTTAACTATGAGGGAGTAATCCCAAAAAAGGAGGCATGAGATCCCCCACTCAGTGGAGGCCCCTTTGACTGTAGTGTTGTTTATCGAGTAATCGGGAAGACGTACTGCTTTCGACCTGGGAGCCTACTGAAACTGAGGACCGTAGAATATCAAACCCATCTTGGCCTTTTAGGTGTAATGCAAAAGCTATGACAGAGTAATCCAGAAATAGTTGTCACGCGATACTACGCTCGGACGAGTTTTTCTTGAGAATATTACTAAATACCGAGTTAATCAAGAAGTTGGTAATATCGGAAGGAAGGATGTAGATTCTGGGAACCTCTAGAACCTTGTTCGACAGGTGATAACTTTTAGACCAACACCTTATGGATAGTACCTTCGACCTCATGCTCATGATGTTGAACCTATGAACCCTATATGTGTTATCTTGTGTGTGATTGCTGCATCATGCATCCATGCACTCATAAGCATATTTTGGAGAGATCTTATTTCAAGGGATTTAAAAGTTGACCAATTGTGAATATCTCAGGTACTTTTTAACCATGGATTCTGAAAAGAGAAAGATCGGGAAGTACAGTTTCAAGGATCCCAATATAGATGAGTTGATCATTCTAATTCCCGAGATCGAGTGTTCTACAGACTTTCGGAAGAAATATGGATCCATTATTCCTCTCATAAAGCTGAAGATGAAGGAGGGTATTCTCTCAACCTTGGTCCAGTTCTATGATATGATGTATCATTGCTTTACTTTTCCCGAATGTTGTACCCCAAAATTTTCCCTCTCATTTTATCAAGATTTTCCCTCACAAGACTCTTTGGACTCAAGACCAAATTAGGGTTTTACTCTACTCAAGATATCTCCTTGTACCGATGACCTAAATTAGGGTTTGAGTTTGCACAAGGATTTCTGGACTTCCAATGCTCAAGGTGACTTTCATACTTCATGTTGGACTTACAAGATTACCTCTACCAAGTTTCAAGCCTTGAATCAAATTTTTTCCCAGTCAATTGGACTGTTGACATATAAATCAGCTGTATTGGGGAAAAAGTCAACTGTGGCCAATTTACAGTCAAACCTTACAATTTTTTATCCACATCAACATTATAAGCTCATATGAACCATTTGATCAAGTTTGGACCATAACTCCTCAAGAAATTTGATCAGATCATCAAAAGGGCAAAATGGTCATTTTTAGGGTTTTGACTGTATAAGGGAAATTTTCGATTTTTCACCTAGCCAATGGAAAATTGGGTTCAAGAATGGATTAAAGGGCTCAATGGCATCATATTTACCTATTCACAAGGTTCAAAAGATCTCAATTGCATTGGATTGACAGATGAATTTTTCAGTCAACTGATCGAAATTTGACTGTATACTGAAAAGTCAAATTTTGACTTTTTGGTCAAAATCAAGTGCCAAGGGTCATTTTTCATCAAGATATGTCAAAACATGAAACTTGTTCATCAAGAAACCCAATTTTGCAAATTAGGGTTTAAGTTTGAAAAATTTCATAACTTAGAATTTTTCTAAGTTATGAAATTTTCTTAATTTTTCCCAACTTTGCCCAACATTTTCACCATGATGCAATTGGATTCAAACAAAACTTCCAACATTTTAGGCAGGATTTTGACCTATCTTCATGATCATTTTTCACATAGTTCCACTTGGAATCTCAAAATTCATTTCAAATATGGAATGTATAGAATGTTACAAGCTTTCCAAAAAGTCCAAGAACTCTCCAAAATCATTTGTGGTTAGGGAGAATCGAAGGCTTGAAGTTGGCAAAAACTCACTTTTTATCCATGGCATCTTCATAGTGATACAAGTTGCAAACTCTAATCAGCTTTGTTTGCACTAAATTACAGGTCCCAAAACACTTCCATAATCAATAATTAAATGCAAATCCATTGGTCTAAGGATTTGTTTTGTTCATTAGAAGATTATACAATAGATTAATCCATAAATAGTAAAAGGTAACTTTGCCATTTTTGTCCAAATCTTGCTTTATGTCAAATAGGATCCTTGAGCCTTGAACAAGATCTTCTACTGCACACAACATCCACAAACTTGAGGGGTCAAGAGCATAGTGTGCAAGCTGATAGATATCCTGTACAGGCCTGTCTTGCATCACTTGTCCACTTTTGCTTCATATACAAGAAACTTGTAAAACACAACACAACTTGAACATCAGATAGAACCAACTTTTGCTAGCGTTTGAGACAAGTTTCACACATTGTATTGAACAAAAAACACGAGCCTTTGAGTCCTAAAACCTTCCATAGCACAAAATCACCTTCCATTGGCAAAACAGGGCAGCTTCTGCATCTTGAGTTCTATCTCACAAGTTGCTCGTGCGTTTTTCCCCAAACTTGTTCAAACACCTTCCATATAACCTATCCAAGCTATCCCAACCCTTAAACACTGACTGTAACTCCATTTGCAAGGTTTACCATTTTTGATTTCAGCTTGTGCAGGTTGAGTTCTACAAGCTTGTTCAAGCACATTCAAGGCAAGCTAGCCATTGGGGAAGGTCAGAGGAAGTTCAAGCAAGCTCCCAAACATCTCAGGCCTCACTGAAAAGCTCCACATTTCCATACACGAAGTCAACTGAAACAGGTTTTTGTCAACTTCCTATCTCTCTATTTAGGAATCATTAGGCTTAGGTTTGTGAATAAAAAATGTAGTATTCATAGCCATGAAGCTATACATATGCTCAGTTTTCATTTGAGTTAATCGTGTTAAGAGAATTTGATCCATGAACTTCCTGAAAAAATTAGGTTAGGATTTAGGGCCAGAGAAATTCTCTCTGGTCTTTGAGAGTTAGAATGAGTTCTTTACATGGTTGGATTCGTCTTAAAAAATGCTACAACTTTGATGTTATGTGTTTTTGCATTAGAGCACGTATGCAGGATCTGGAGATTTGTACAGGGCGCGTGTTTTGTTTTGACAAAGGTTGAAGATGAAGTCCAAGTGGGCTGGGCTTGGTCTCTGACTCACTTTCTGCACCCCCTCATTACTGATTACACCCCCCTGGCCCATTTCTTCATATTTTTATATTTTTTATTTATTTTTTATTTCTGATTTATATTTTATTATTTCCCAAACATAAAAATACCAAAAATACTTTTATAAATTTTCACATTTATTTTTGTATTTTTATTTTACTTTTTCTAACATAAAAATAATTTAATTAATATATACTTTTATTTTGTTAATGAAAACTTAAAAATGATACATACTAATATGATACCTTTATTTTTATTTATTATACTTAAATAATATTTTTTCTAAATATATTTTATTTTTGTATATACATTATTTTATTTTATTATACATAAATAATATATTTAATATATATTTATTTTCTTAAAAGAAAACTAGGGTTTCCACCCTTATTAAAAATAATATCTTTTTTAATATATTTTCATTTTGTGACATTTGTATATATTTCATTCATTTTTATTTTTTATAATCAATATATAATATATATTTACTTTCTTAAAAGAAAATTAGGGTTTTTTGCCCTTAATAAAAAATAATCTTTTTATTTCTTCTTTTTTACATTAAAAATTATATTTTTACATACATAAAAATAAACAAAACATTTTTTTTTGCATATTCATAATATTTTGCATATTTATTTAATTGATCATTTAAATACTTGTCCATTTATTTATTTGTACCATTTATTCAATTTGGATGTAATAGTAAATAATTAGGGTTTTATTTTCTTGCAAATAAGCCTCATTCAAAAATTGTATCCCCCTTCCCATATCAAATGTTGTAATAATGTAGGTTTATCTTACACATTTATGCTTTCAATTATGCTATGATTAGAGATTAGGGTTTGTATGCAAAAATCCAAAATCAAACAAATAGCTCGGCTAATACAAAGACAAAATGCATGTAAACTGACAACACAATGCACACATGCACCCCTAGGGTTTCATCCACTTGATGCCTTTAAAATTGGCCATGTTATGCATGTTGAGTACTTTGGCAAAACAAAAACAAAACAAAAGATCATAGTCCCTCGATGATGCTATCTTGGTTGCCTATACAAAAATGATCTAGTCCCTCAAAAATTTGCTAAAGATACTTAGCACAATTGCTATCATGGTCAACACGATGACCCGCGCCTATCCCGTTTAACATCCTAATACAAGGGTGTTTACCAAATGCAATGGTAAAACAACACTGTCAAAAGGGTTAAAAATGTGTAGGAAATACCTTTGAGTAAAATAGGGTAGACAACTCTTAGTTACTTGATCCAAACTTGCAAAAACATCCTTGCTATTTTAAAACACACCTCACAACACAATTTCAAAACATTTCCCAAAAGCAAACTTTCAAACTTTCAAAACATTGAAATATCTTTTCAAAAGACAAATACCTTTGTATATATTCAAGCAAGAATCATTACAAAGGTTGCCACAACGATGGCCTCTTTTCAAAATATTTTCAAAACCACACACAAAGCACCATTTCAAACAATTGAAAAGCAAAAGCAAGTGATCTAAACAAGTAACTAAGAGCCCATGGATAACCATGGATGAAAAGGGTGCTTGCACCTTCCCTTTTCATAATCTACCCCCCGAACCTAAGAAAACATCTCAAAGGTCTTTCCTATCCTTTTTGACCTTTCATTTGGATAAAATAAAAAGTCGGTGGCGACTCTTGCTAAACCGAAACATTTACGAACACAAACGCAAAACCTCAAATTAGTTCTACCACCGTATCACAGAACTGGCGACTCTGCTGGGGAATATTTGAAAAGTGGGGTTACCTTAGGGCTTAGATCACCTTTACATGCTTACTTTGTTTTGTTTGATTGCTTTACATTTGGTTTTATTGTTTGGGATTGAAATCCTCTACCCGGATTTGGGGAAACATTTATAGGTAAATAGCAATACGTTGTGGAAACTGTGTGGGGTATACCGACATGGTTGAAGCAATAGCTATATTAGTGCGACATATTTGTGGGTACCGGTAGCCTTTGAGTCAATCAAAGAGAATACGGGGCCGCTGAGTGATGTCATGAAGCACCAATGAACTTTTAGAACCTTTACTTGACCATCTTGGCCTTTTTAGGGGTAGTGAGATGACCGGCTTTGGTACAGTCCGAAGTTGGTAGATACTCGATACTACACTCATTGAGGGTTATTTTCTTGGAATATTTCAGTCGCCAGTTAAGTGGCTAAACTGAAACAATGAACACAGAAAATAATCCAGTGATATTGAGCTCCTTAGAACCCGGTTACTATTTATAAGACAGGTTGAGCCAACTAACTTCAAGAGGGTACTTACCTATGAAACCCCATCCAAGCCTGAAACTAGGAACTTGTGTGACTTGCTTGTACATATACTTGTGCATACATCATGAACATCATAAAATATCATATGCATCCACTAACCATTTCAAGGGTTTGGATCTTCATCTTTGTTCTTGTTTTGTAGGTAATGAAATCTCTTCGCAGGAAAACAATCCAGGTCAACCTTGTGAGAATCCCTCCTCAACTCAATGAGATTACTTCCAAGATTCCAGAAAATTCTCTCTTCAGTGAAAGACATGGTAGACTTCTCAACTTGGTCAACTCCAACATTGAAGAAGATATGGTGAAAGTTCTATTCCAGTTCTTTGACCCCCTACACCACTGTTTCACATTCCCTGATTACCAACTAGTGCCTACTTTGGAGGAATTTTCTCAACTCCTAAGGATTCCTATTCTCCATCAACTACCCTATAACGGTACGGAAAGAGAACCAAAGCCTGAAGATGTTGCTCAAGCCTTGCACTTGCAACCATCTGATATCAAAGGTCATTGGGAAACCAGAAGTGGTGTCAAGGGTTTCTTGGCAAAGTTTTTGTTTGATAAGGCACAAGACTGCTGGAATTCTCTAGATCTGCAAGCTTTTGAGGAGATTGTAGCACTTCTCATCTATGGGTTGGTTTTGTTCCCAAACCCTGATCATCTTATAGATGTGAATGCTGTCAAGATTTTCATATCTCAGAATCCTGTTCCTACATTGCTTGGGGACATCCTCCACTCATTTCACACACGAACAATGAGGAAAAGAGGTGTTCTCATGTGGTGTACCCCTCTTCTAGCAAGGTGGTTTATTTCTCACCTTCCCCAGTCAGTCTTGAAGAATGAGCAAGGCATGAGGTGGTCACAACAGTTGATGACTCTCACACATTCTAATGTTCATTGGTGTTCTCGGTCCAGAGAAAATGTCATCATCATTGATCGTTGTGGGGAATTCCCTAATGTCCCGCTACTTGGCATTAGGGGAGGCATTACCTACAACCCCTGTTTAGCTCTGAGATAATTTGGGTATGCCCGAAGGGACGACCCTCATGACATGCTGATTCCAGACGTGGTTTTTGACTTTGATAACGACGCTCAAGGACTTCGAAAAAGGTTTATCCGAGCTTGGAGGATGCCCAACAAAGTGGATAGTAAGACACTGGGACACAAGAATTCCATCCCCCCTTGAGCCTTACCTCAAATGGGTACGAACTCGCGCCCATAATCTTATGATGCCTTACCCCTACATTCTGCCTATGATCAAAGAGCCTGTTATGGAAGGAGAGGTTCCATACACCCTCCTACATCCTAACATGCCAACATCATTGGAAGATTTGCAAAAGAGTTGGATACAGCTCAAGGAAGAACTGAATACTTTTGAAGCCAGCTTCTACACCAGTGAGAAGAAGGTTTTGGAACTTACCTGTCGACTTCACGAAGAGCGGAATCTCAACACTTACATCGCACCAAAGAGGATGCGCAACGTCTTTTTACATTAAGAATTTTGTAATATTTTTCCCATGGGGCATTTATGTACTAACAAATTTCCTCTTATTAATATGACGTGTGTTCTTTTTGTTTGCAACAACTTTGAATTTATGAATCCTTGAATGCATTACATGAATACATATCATTCATCATATGCATAAATAGGTCTTCACACCAGGTTTCCTTATCTTTCTGTTGTTTATTTCAGCAAGATGGATATAGAGCAGACGGCCAAAGATCTGCAAGCACAAAATTTGCAATTCCAACAACTCCTCATGACCTTGGCAAAGGGTCAAGAGGAACTTAAAGCGCTGTTAGAGAAAGAAAAGGAAAAAGAAAAGAAGAAAAAGAAAAGAATTGGTGTGGCCACTATGGGAAGAAGGTTTGAGAACCAAGCTAGGAGAGTCCTGGATTTCCCCTCGACGTCTGATGAAGGGGTTGGCAAAGGAAAGGGAGTTGCAATGCCCTCCGAGTCTGAAGCTGAAGAGGAAGAAGAAGAAGAGGATGAAGATTAATCTGAGCAGCAGTACCCTCCGGCGGACGATAAGTATAAAAATCTGGAAGATCGGCTGGCAGCCATGGAGGTACAAAGAGTACCTGGGTTGGATTTCGAAGAACTAGGGTTGGTTGCTGGGATCGTCATTCCCCCCAAGTTCAAAGTGCCTACATTTTCTAAATACGACAGTTTGTCCTATCCGAAGATGCATCTGTGGTCCTACGTCAGAAAGATCCAACCTCACTCTTCTGATAAGGACCTGTGGGTCCATTTTTTTCAAGATAGTTTGTCAGGTACGCAATTGGACTGGTTCTATCAACTTGAGAGATCTGATGTACATAACTTGGAGGATTTGGCTGCTGTTTTCTATCGACAATATCTATATAACGCAAATTTAGCGCCTACTCGTACTCAATTACATAGTATGGGTATGGTTTCTAATGAAGGCTTTAAGGAGTATGCCCAGAAGTGGCAGGATTTGGCTGGAAGGGTGCAACCACCATTGTCTGAAAGAGAGCTGGTTGATATGTTTTTTGGGACCGTGTCAGGTCCATTCTTTAATCACTTGATCGAGAGCTCATCTTCAGGGTTCACCGAGCTAATTATGACGGGTGAAAGGGTCGAAGCTGGCATTAAGAGCTGTAAAATTCAGAAGGATGCATCTGCTTCCGCCGCTATCAAGAAGACCTTCCCAGCCAAGAAGGAAGTTTCTGCTATTTACACTCAGAGAAATCAAGGAAGAATGGAGCGCCGACCAGCGGTGGGGGCTGTGATGATTCAGAATTCCTCAGCCGATCAACCTCGAAGCAGTCAACCCAGAGCTAACCAGCAAAGGGTAGAAATGCCACAACAGCAATTCACTCGGATCAATATGACACCGGCTCAGGTCCTCCCTCATATGTTAAAGTTAAACCTTACCAACTTGAAAGAAGCGCCGAAAAACCCAAATACCTCTTCTCCATATTATCATTCAAATGCAAAATGTGCATATCATTCGGAAAGTGTGGGGCACGACACCAACAACAGTTAAAACAAGATCCAGGATTTAATAGATGCCAAGGAGGTGGAGTTTGATGCCCCCAAAAAACCTAATTTGATATCCAATCCTATGCCAAAACATGGTCATAATGTCCATGATATTGTAGAAGATCTTCATGTTACCGCTGTTGATGACTTAATGACTCTGTTGCCAATGATCAAGATGAATCTGTTGAAAGCCGGGATTTTCCCATGCTGTGAAAAAGATTGTTACCTTTGTTCAACCTTGCAATCTGACTGTCCGCTATTGAAGTCAGGCATCCAACACCTGATGGATACTCAATAAATCCTCTTTAAGAAAACTTCTGTTACTCCTGTTACTCCTGTTACTCCAATCAATGATGTTGCTATAATCACCATTTCCGACAATCTTTCCAAGGTCTGCAAAAGACCTATTAAGATTACACGCGATCCAAAGTTTGTACCGCTGAAGATTAATATGCCGGGGCCTATCCCATATAAGTCCAACAAGACGATACCGTGGAATTATGGAGGAGAGATCTTCTACCACGGTGTTAAGCAGATCGAATCAGTGGAAGAGAATTCTGATGAAGAAACTCCTGACATAGGAAATATTGCGGGGACGAGTAAGATCACTCGTAGAAGAAGAATCTTCTCTCCGAATATTTCTCCTCTAAGGGCGATCTTCGGACCCTCAAGTGCTCCTGTGCTTGTCAATATATTTGTGCAAAGTCCAGTTATTGAAGAAATTGTTACTCCCGAAGCTATACCCTCTGCTGTTACTGCTGATAAAGGTAAGGGAATCCGAGAAACGCCCGTCAGGACGAGGGGTCAGACTTTGGTTATCCCCGAGACCACCCAAAAGGAAATGGAGGAGATTTTAAAGATAATTAAGAAGAGCGACTATGATGTCATAGAGAAGTTGGGGCAAACCCCTTCAAAAATCTTTATGCTGGCCTTATTGCTCTGCTCTGAGGCTCATGCCAAGGCCTTGATCAAATTTCTGAAGATGGCACACGTGCCTCAAGAAACTTATGCAGATCAATTTCAAGAGTGTGTGGCTAGCCTTACAGCCGACAATGGTCTTGGCTTCTCTGATGCTGATCTAACATCTAAGGGAAGAAAGCATAATGATGCACTGCATGTCTCGGTAGAGTGCAGAGGGACCACTCTTGCTCATGTTATGGTTGATACCGGTTCATCTTTAAATGTCCTACCAAAGAAAGCATTGGACAGACTAGACTGTGAAGGTTTGACCTTAAATCCCAGTAATATCATTGTTAGAGCCTTCGACGGTTCTAAGCGGATGGTTCACGGATAAGTGAACATCCCAATTAAGGTGGGAACAAAAATTTTCAACTCTCCATTTTATGTGATGGTCATCCGTCCTTCATATTCATGCTTGTTGGGAAGGCCATGGATCCACAATGCTGGGGAAATCAATTCTTCTTTACACCAGATGCTCAAGTACCCAGTCCAGGGTAAAATCATAACAGTTCATGGTGAGGAGGAGTATATGATAAGCCACCTTAATTCTTTCCGCTACGTGGAGTTAGATGGTAAATTCATAGAAACACCTTTCCAACACTTTGAAGAGGTTTCTCCTGAAGTTGCGATAGCCAAGACAATGACTGTTGTGCCCATCATTACGAAACCTATGTCCCAGATGTCATCCCTTAAAGATGCGGAGGTTGTAGTCAAGGAAGGAGGAAGCACAGTATGGGGTCAACTGCCAGATTTTCCTTACAAGACAGATAAGTTCGGTTTGGGTTTCACTACTGCTAGTCAGAGAGTTGTGCGTCGCTCCCGGGCTGGAGGACCTCCACTAAAAATCACTCATCATGGAGTTCATTCTTTAGAAGATGATGAAGAAGGAAGCAATTTTGAAGACTGGATCTTTCCAACCATTGAAGGAGGACTGAACAACTGGGAGGCGAAAGACTTCATTCTCATTACTTTCATCAATCAATAATTTATCTTTCGAACATTTCCTGTTTGGTCTGTAATAATTATTAAACAATTCGTACACTATTTTTGCCTTATGCCTTAGCCGGGGCATATAGGTCCATTTGTAAGGGTTTTGATTCTTCATTTTCATATGCCATTTTTAATGAATCATGGACGTTTTCACATATAAACTTTTGTGTTCATTTTCTTTCCTTTTACATTTTATTTTGTTTAAAGGTGGATATCCCTTACACACACACACACTTACAAAATGCAGGTACCCATCCACTCCGGATTCCATGGGTAACAATTCTGCTATGGCCTTTAGTGACTCTGAAGATCTGGTCAATCATGCCAAATACGAAGGTGATGAAGAATGTGAAGTGCCTGGAGGGTTGGCTAGACTTTTGCAACAGGAAGAAATGGCTATTCTTCTCCATGAAGAGTTGTTAGAGACTATCAATTTGGGAACAGAGGAAGACAGAAAAGAGGTTAAAGTGGGTGCCAACCTGAAGCCAGATGTCAAAGAGCGCTTAGTTCAACTGTTGAACGAATATGTTGAGATCTTCGCCTGGTCCTATGAAGACATGTCGGGACTGGATACAGATATTGTGGTTCACCGTCTCCCTACAAGAGAAGAGTATCCACCAATCAAACAGAAAGTCCACCGAATGAGACCCGATATGTCTGAAAAGATCAAAGCTGAAGTGATGAAGTAGTTCAATGCTGGCTTTCTTGCTGTTACTTCCTATCCACAATGGGTTGCTAACATTGTGCCCGTGCCTAAGAAGGACGGAAAAGTCAGAATGTGTGTGGATTATAGAGACCTAAACAGGGCTAGCCCTAAAGATGACTTTCCATTACCGCACATTGACATTTTGGTTGACAACACAGCTCAACACAAGGTATTCTCTTTCATGGACGTATTTTCAGGGTACAACCAAATCAAAATGGCCCCCGAAGACATGGAGAAGACTACTTGTGTTACGCAGTGGGGTACCTTCTGCTATAAAGTGATGCCATTCGGACTGAAGAATGCTGGGGCAACCTATCAGCGAGCCATGGTAGCTTTGTTTCATGACATGATACATCATGAGATTGAAGTCTACGTAGACGACATGATAGCCCGTTCACAGACAGAAGAAGAACACCTCTACCATATGAAAAAGTTGTTTGCCATGTTAAAGGAATACAAGCTCATACTGAACCCTAGCAAGTGCACTTTCAGAGTCAGGTCCGGTAAACTTTTAGGATTCATCGTCAGTAACAAAGGCATCGAGGTTGATCCTGCCAAAGTCAAAGCTATACAAGAAATGCCTGCCCCTCGCACTGAGAAGGAGGTCAGAGGTTTCTTGGGACGCCTAAACTACATTGCAAGGTTCATTTCTCACCTAACATCTACATGTGAACCAATCTTCAAACTGTTGAAGAAAGATCAGGTGGTTAAATGGAATGATGACTGTCAAGTTGCTTTCGATAAAATCAAGGAGTATTTGCTAGAACCTCCTATGTTGATGCCACTCGTCGAAGGAATGCCTTTAATCATGTACCTGACTGTCTTAGATAATTCAATGGGGTGCGTACTGAGCCAACATGACGAGTCTGGCCGAAAAGAGCATGCCATTTATTACCTTAGCAAAAAGTTTACCGACTGTGAGACTCGCTACTCACTGCTCGAGAAAACTTGCTGCGCTTTGGTATGGGCTGCTCGCCGGCTAAGGCAGTATATGTTGACACATACCACTCTGTTGATTTCTAAGATGGATCTGATCAAGTACATCTTCTAGAAGCCTGCTTTATCCGGAAGAATCGCTAGATGGCATATGATCCTCACCGAATATGATATACAGTACACGACCCAAAAAGCTATAAAGGGGAGTGTGTTAGCTGATCATTTGGCCCATCAAGCTGTCGAAGATTACCAATCCATAAGGTTCGACTTTCTCGACGAGGATATCATGACTTTGAGCAACATTGAAGAAAACAGACCGTATGACGGACCTGAACAAGGATCCCGATGGAATCTGTACTTTGATGGTGCCTCCAACGCACTTGGAAACAGTATTGGTGCGGTGCTTATCTCTCCAGAAGGTTGCCATACACCTTTCACTGCTAGACTCTGCTTCAGCTGCACCAACAACATGGCCGAGTATGAAGCTTGTATCTTTGGTCTCAAGGCTGCTATTGACTTGGGAATCAAATCTTTGATTGTATTTGGGGACTTAGCTTTGGTTATTAGTCAAATCAAAGGAGAGTGGGATACTAAACACCATAACCTCATCCCTTATAAAGAACATGTACTGACATTGTTACCACATTTCAAGTAGATCACCTTCGAGCACTTCCCGCGAGAAGAGAATCAGCTAGCACATGCGCTAGCTACAATGTCATCCATGTTTAAACTTAATTGGGATAATGAGGCACCTCAAATAACCATTGAACGAATGGACGAACCTGCATATTGTCACGAGATTAATACCGAAGAAGTGGTGGACCGACCTTGGTTTCATGACGTCAAAAGGTATCTCGAAGCACAAGAATACCCTGAAGGAGCTTCAGTCAACGACAAAAAGTTCTTAAGGAGGTTCGCTGCCAAGTTCTTTTTGAGCAATGGTATCCTATACAAGTGCAATCTTGATTGTGTCCTACTTCATTGTGTGGAAAAGGTTGAAGCTGAGCAGATCATGGCTGAACTACATAATGGCACCTTTGGCACCCACTCAAGCGGTCATACAATGGCTAAGAAGATTCTACGGGCAGGCTACTACTGGTCTACCATGGAAGCTGATTGTCATTAACATTCCCGTACTTGTCACAAATGCCAAATCTATGCTGACAAGGTACATATTCACCCAGTTCCTCTCAATGTCTTAACAGCTCCTTGGCCATTCGTGATGTGGGGAATCAACATGTTTGGAGAGATCAAACCTACAACATCCAATGGACACCGTTTCATCCTGGTGGCCATTGATTACTTTACCAAGTGGGTCGAAGCAGCTTCCTTCGCATCCGTTACAAAGAATGTGGTTGCCCGCTTCATCAAGAAGAACCTCATATGCCGGTATGGTATCCCCGACAGGATCATCACCGACAACGGTACAAATTTGAACAATACTATGATCACCGCTTTGTGCGAGCAGTTCAAGATTCAACATCAAAATTGATCTCCCTATCGGCCTAAGATGAACAGTGTTGTCGAAGCCGCGAACAAAAATATCCAAAAGATCATTCAAAAGATGACAGTCACCTGCAAGGACTGGCATGAGATGTTACCGTTTGCTCTGCATGGGTACCGTACCATGGCACGCACTTCAACTGGGGCAACCCCCTTTTTCTTTGGTATATGGCATGGAAGCTGTTTTACCTATGGAAGTTTAGATTACTTCTTTGAGAATCATGAAGGATGCTGGTTTGAGTGAAGACGATTGGATTCAGACCCGGCTTGATCAACTTAACTTGATTGACGAGAAGCGACTTACTGCTGTTTTCCATGGTCAGGCGTATCAGAAACGTATGATCAAGGCCTTCAACAAGAAAGTCAAGAGACAAGTATATTAAGCCGGGGACCTTGTAATCAAGCGAATCATCTTTCCGCAAAGTGATCCCAGGGGCAAATGGACTCCTACTTACGAAGGACCATTTGTGATCCAAAACATCTTTTATGGTGGGGCAATGATCTTGACCACCATGGACGGCGATGACCTACCGCACCCTGCGAATGCAGACATAGTCAAAAGATACTACGCATAAAACGACCCAACAAGTCGAAAAGCCAAAAGGGCGACTTCGGCAAAAATGGGCATCCCGGTGAATCGAAAACCCGAAAGGGCGGTTCAGGCAAAAATTAGGGATAAATAAAAAAAATCTGTACTCCCGGCAAGTTGAAAACCCGAAAGGGCGACTTGGGAAAAAAAAGGGTTTCCCGGTGGATCGAAAACCCGAAAGGGCGTTCCAGGAAAAAGTTAGGGAATTAAAGCGTATGACTATGTCTCGTTGGATCACTTTAAAGACAATCTCTTCATCGACAAGCTTCGGGCTTCTGATCAATCTAATCAACGTCGAATGAAGCAACGAATGGACAAGATACTCAAAGTTACAGAGGCTATAGCAGAATGGGAACCCCATGGAATTGTTACACATAGCCACCTTTCTTTGTATAACTCTTTCTCATTTTTATGACAACATTCTCCTACTAGGATGTCTGTCTCCTTTGTACAAAATACTTACACAAATTTAATATAAAGATACTTCAAAGTGCGGAAATTTCTTTGCCTTTTCTTTCTTTTTACACTTGTGTTTTATTTGAAAACGTCCAATGATTTATTAGATGAGCATATTCATTTGAATATAATCACTGCTTACAAATAAAACGAAATAAGAAAGGATAATTACTGATAGGTTGAAAGTATAGCAAAATGTATTTAGGCTATTCCAGAGGAAATCCCCTGCAGTACATCATCTAGGTCCTCAATAGAGTTGAAGCTTTGAAATACATATCCCCAGCGGAGTTAAGTTTCAAAACCTCCATCAGAACTAAATTTCCAAACTCCTATATCCCAAGCGGAACCAGAAAACTTTGAACTGCAAACCCTTAGCAAAGATAAAACTTTCTTCCCCAACGGAGTCCAAAACTTCAACCTTTAAACCCCGGTGGAGTACCATCCAATTTCCTCCATAAATCCTCAGTAGATTGGCATGCAACCCAAGCCCTTGAGAACTCTTCAACAGAGAAAACTTTCTCCCCACAAAGTTATTTCCCAACAGATCTAAGATTCTCAATCTCATTTCTCCGGTTGAGGTCTCCCAGGTTCTGATTCCCCAGTAGAGATCGTCAGGGTTTTCCTTATTCCCCAGAAAGTCATGAAGGATTCTCATATCCCCGCAGAAGTTATCAAAATTCTTTTCAATCCCCAACAGTGGTCCAAGGATTTCTCATTCTCAGCAATCAAAGATCTTGAATCAATAACAGCAGTCAAGGATTTATTTTCCCCAACAGCAGTCAAAGATTTCATTATCTCCAACTATCAAGGATATGTCACACTCAGCAAGACGGCTACTTAGCTTACATGCGCATCCATTACATTCATATATCATAAACATTAATAGAACACATTTTATTGCACCATACATATCATGCAACACAACTTTGTGTTTTAGCTAACATTTTACCCTTTTCAGGATAAGATTAAAAACTACCTTTAACAAATGTTCAAAGATCTCAGATACAGTACGGATACACTCCAAGACATGGAAGTCATTCTACTACTCATTCAGGTCTCTTATTTCAAATACAGTATGGATACACCCTAGACACGGTGGTCATTCTACTGCTCATTCAGACTTCAGCAATCAGATACAGACTAGATACGCTCCATCACGGAAGCCATTCTATTTCTCATTCATATTCAACTATCAACTTCAGGTTCAGATGCACTCCAGACACGGAGGTCATTCTGTCACTTATCCAGATCCCAGTTACAGTACAGATACACTCCATAAACGGAAGTCATTCTGCTACTCATACAGATCTCAACTTCAGATACAGTCCAGATACGCTCCAAACACGGTTACCTTTCTGTCACTCATTCAAACCTATTCCCCAGCCCAGAGATACTCCAGACACGGATGTCTTTCTGTCGCTTATTCAGATTTCAGATTTCGGATACAATACATATACACTCCAGACACGGCAATCATTCTGATATTCATTCAAGAATCAAATATAGTTATAGCTCGAATACGCTCTAGACACGGATGCCATTCTTTTGCTCATATGAATCCAATCTCCAGATACAACTCAGATATGTTCCAGATACGAATACCATTATGATATTCATTCTCCTGATTTTCAACAAACAAGTCCTTGGATGGCATCTTTAAGCCCATCTCCGACAAGATTTTGTCACCTTTCCAAATGGAATCTTTAAGCCCATTCCCTCAACTACATTTTGACGAGTGCAAATTTACGGGCACTCTAGTGTCCAATCATCTTTTACCTTCGAGTCACGAAAGGAAAACTCGCCAATCTGACTCTTCAGGTTCAAGAAGATTGAACAGGGGCAGCTGTTGTACCCCAAAATTTTCCCTCTCATTATATCAAGATTTCCCCTCACAAGACTCTTTGGACTCAAGACCAAATTAGGGTTTTACTCTGCTCAAGATATCTCCTTGTACTGATAACCTAAATTAGGGTTTGAGTTTGCACAAGGATTTTTGGACTTCCAATGCTCAAGGTGACTTTCATACTTCATGTTGGACTTACAAGATTACCTCTACCAAGTTTCAAGCCTTGAATCAAATTTTTGCCCAGTCAATTGGACTGTTGACCTAGAAATCAGCTATATTGGGGAAAAAGTCAACTGTGGCCAATTTAAAGTCAAACCTCACAATTTTTGATCCACATCAACATTATAAGCTCATATTAACCATTGTATCATGTTTGGACCACAACTCCTCAAGAAATTTGATCAGATCATCAAAAGGGCAAAATGGTCATTTTTAGGGTTTTGACTGTATAAGGGAAATTTTTTATTTTTCACCTAGCCAATGGCAAATTGGGTTCAAGAATGGATTCAAGGGCTCAATGGAATCATCTTGGCCTATTCACAAGTTTCAAAATATCTCAATTGCATTGGATTGACAAATGAATTTTTCAGTTAACTGATCAAAATTTGACTATACACTGAAAAGTCAAACTTTGACTTTTTGGTCAATATCAAGTGCCAAGGGTCATTTTTCATCAAGATATGTCAAAACATGAAACTTGTTCATCAAGAAACCCAATTTTGCAACTTAGGGTTTAAGTTTGAAAAATTTCATAACTTAGAATTTTTCTAAGTTATGAAATTTTCTTAATTTTTCCCAACATTTTAACCATGATGCAATTGGATTCAAACAAAACATCCAACATGAAAGTTGTAATCCTCCACAAATTCTACAAATTTTATTCCCAAAGTTTTCTCAAAAAAAGCTTGGATCTCAAGTTATGATTTTTGGAACAAGGGTCCATGAAACTTTTAACTTATTGAAATTTTGCCCTAGTTTAGGCAGGATTTTGACCTATCTTCATGACCATTTTTCACATAGTTCTATTTGGAATCTCAAAATTCATTTCAAATATGGAATGTAGAGCATGTTACAAGATTTCCAAAAATTCTAAGAACTCTCCAAAATCATTTGTGGTTAGGGAGAATCGAAGGCTTGAAGTTGGCAAAAACTCACTTTTTATCCATGGCATGTTCATAGTGATACAAGTTGCAAACTCTAATCAGCCTTGCTTGCACTAGATTAGAGGTCCCAAAACACTTCCATACTCAATAATTAAATGCAAATCCATTGGTCTAAGGCTTTGTTTTGGTCATTAGAAGATTATACAATAGATTAATCCATAAATAGTAAAAAGGAACTTTGCCATTTTTGTCCAAATCTTGCTTTATGTCAAATAGAATCCTTGAGCCCTGAACAAGATCTTGTACTGCAAACAATATACACAAACTTGAGGCGCCAAGAGCATAGTGTGCAAGATGATAGATAGCCTGTACAGGCCTGTCTTGCATCACTTGTCCACTTTTGCTTCATATACAAGAAACATATAAACACAACACAACTTGAACATCAGATAAAACCAACTTTTGCTAGCTTTTGAGACAAGTTTCACACATTGTATTGAACCAAAAACACGAGCCTTTGAGTCCTGAAACCTTCCATAGCACACAATCACCTTACATTGGCAAAACATGGCAGCTTCTGCATCTTGAGTTCCATCTCACAAGTTGCTCGTACGTTTTGCCCCAAACCGGTTCAAACACCTTCCATATAACCTATCCAAGCTATCCCAACCCTTAAACACTGACTGTAACTCCATTTGCAAGGTTTACCATTTTTGATTTCAGCTTGTGCATGTTGAGTTCTACAAGCTTGTTCAAGCGCATTCAAGGCAAGCTAGGCATTGGGGAAGGTCAGAGGAAGTTCAAGCAAGCTCCCAAACATCTCAGGCCTCACTAAAAAGCTCCACATTGCCATACACGAAGTCAACTGAAACAGGTTTTTGTCAACTTACTATCTCTCTATTTAGGAATCATTAGGCTTAGGTTTGTGAATAAAAAATGTAGTATTCATAGCCATGAAGCTGTACATATGCTCAGTTTTCATTTAAGTTAATCGTGTTAAGAGAATTTGATCCATGAACTTCCTGAAAAAATTAGGTTAGGATTTAGGGCCAGAGAAATTCTCTTTGGTCTTTGAGAGTTAGAATGAGTTCTTTACATGGTTGGATTCGTCTAGAAAAATGCTACAACTTTGATATGTGTTTTTGCATTAGAGCACGTATGCAAGATATGGAGACTTGTACATGGCGCATATTTTGTTTTGACAAAGGTTGAAGATGAAGTCCAAGTGGGCTGGGCTTGGTCTCTGACTCACTTTCTGCACCCCCTCATTATTGATTGCACCCCCTGGCCCATTTCTTCATATTTTTATATTTTTGCATTTATTTTTTATTTCTGATTTTTATTTTATTATTTCCCAAACATAAAAATACCAAAAATACTTTTATAAATTTTCACATTTATTTTTGTATTTTTATTTTATTTTTTCTAACATAAAAATAATTTAATTAATATATACTTTTATTTTGTTAATGAAAACTTAAAAATGATACATAATAATATTATACCTTTATTTTTATTTTTTATACTTAAATAATATTTTTTTAAAATATATTTTATTTTTGTATATACATTATTTTATTTTATTATACATAAATAATATATTTAATATATATTTATTTTCTTAAAAGAAAACTATGGTTTCCACCCTTATTAAAAATAATATCTTTTTTAATATATTTTCATTTTGTTACATTTGTATATATTTCATTCATTTTTATTTTTTATAATCAATATATAATATATATTTACTTTCTTAAAAGAAAATTAGGGTTTTTTACCCTTAATAAAAAATAATCTTTTTATTTCTTCTTTTTTACATTAAAAATTATATTTTTACATACATAAAAATAAACAAAACATTTTTTTTGCATATTCATAATATTTTGCATATTTATTTAATTGATAATTTAAATACATGTCCATTTATTTATTTGTACCATTTATTCAATTTGGATGTAATAGTAAATAATTAGGGTTTTAATTTCTTGCAAATAAGCCCCATTCAAAAATTGCATCCCCCTTCCCATATCAAATGTTGTAATAATGTAGGTTTATCTTACCCATTTATGCTTTCAATTATGCCATGATTAGAGATTAGGGTTTGTATGCAAAAATCCAAAATCAAACAAATAGCTCGGCTAATACAAAGACAAAATACATGTAAACTGACAACACAATGCACACATGCACCCCTAGGGTTTCATCCACTTGATGCCTTTAAAATTGGCCATGTTATGCATGTTGAGTACTTTGGAAAAACAAAAACAAAATAAAAGATCATAGTCCCTCGATGACGCTATCTTGGTTGCCTATACAAAAATGATCTAGTCCCTCAAAAATTTGCTAAAGATACTTAGCACAATTGCTATCATGGTCAATACGATGACTCGCGCCTGTCCCGTTTAACATCCTAATACAAGTTTGTTTACCAAATGCAATGGTAAAACAACACTGTCAAAAGGGTTAAAAATGTGTAGGAAATACCTTTGAGTAAAATAGGGTAGACAACTCTTAGTTACTTGATCCAAACTTGCAAAAACATCCTTGCTATTTTCAAACACACCTCACAACACAATTACAAAACATTTCCCAAAAGCAAACTTTCAAACTTTCAAAACATTGAAATATCTTTTCAAAAGACAAACACCTTTGTATATATTCAAGCAAGAATCATTACAAAGGTTGCCACAATGATGGCCTCTTTTCAAAACATTTTCAAAACCACACACAAAGCACCATTTCAAACAATTGAAAAGCAAAAGCAAGTGATCTAAACAAGTAACTAAGAGCCCATGGATAACCATGGATGAAAAGGGTGCTTGCACCTTCCCTTTTCATAATCTACCCCCCGAACCTAAGAAAACATCTCAAAGGTCTTTCCTGTGCTTTTTGACCTTTCCTTTGGATAAAATAAAAAGTCGGTGGCGACTCTTGCTAAATCGAAACATTTGCGAACACAATCGCAAAACCTCAAATCAGTTCTCCCACCATATCAAACCGACTATCAGTTGATGCCTACACTGGAGGAGTATTCTTATCTGTTTGATTTACTTGTTATCGATCGTGTTCCTATTACTGGTTTGGAGGGTGAGCCCAAAGCACACGAGATTTCTACTATGATATCTACATTTTATCTTCATAAATGAACCACTTACGATGCTTGTATGAAGAGCTCAAAGTCAAGAAGACTTACATGGAAACTGAAATTTGTGTTTTGAGTTTGAGTTGTTGTATTGTCTTGGAGAAGTCAAGTTGGAGGTGGCTGTTTTTGAGTTTGGAAAATAGTGATGTGACAGAAGTTGTTTTTGTGTTTGAACAACTCCTGTATGATGTATGTGAAGTGTTTGGATAGTTTGTTTAGCGGAAAACTTGCAAGGTTGTACAATGGGTAGAGGTTTTTTTAGTTTTCAGTTTTTGTTTTTGTCAATGAAAATAAAGTTGAAGATGAGTAGAGCTTACAAAGAATTCTTGTTAAGTTTTCCAAATCCTTTTTTTCTCTTTCTTCCCCCATTCTCTTATGTTTTGGGAGGGAAATAGACTGAAATTTAGGAGGGAAATAGATAAGTTTTTGAACAGTTTGGGTACATTGTTTCATTGCTTTTTAGATGCAGCTCTTATGTGCTAAGTTTTTGCAAATATGGGACTGATATGATAGAAATTTTACAGGGCAGCGTTGCAGGTTTTAGAGCAGGTTTTGATAGTTTTCTTGGCATCACTATGCAGGTTTTGGACAACACGATATATAGCATGATACAGGTCTGGTTTTATGGACAAATTTATGCAACTTGTAACAAAGATAAGGCATAATTATGGACATCATAGTTTCAAAGTTTGAAAATTGAGTCAAATGGAAAAGTTCAAACAAGGAAAAGCTTAGGATTTGTAACTTGCAATTTTTAACTTAAAAATGCAGCCTTGTTGTTTACTTGAAAACTTGTAACAACTTGAATTAACTTTAATTATGGTGAAAATATGTCATGAAGTAATGAAATTAACATGTATAAAAAACACTTAGAAAAATTTCTAAGTTTTGAAAAGTTTGACTTTTCAAATTGACTTTTGACTTTCTTGACTTCTTGATGATCAAGCTTGGTATTCTTGAATGTCATAATGAATTTTGATATTTGAAACTTAATGTTGACCAAAAAGTCAATGTTTAACTTTTGGTGTATCGTTTGACTTTTCACCAGTTGACCAAATTTCAACTATCAATCCACTGATCTTGAGAAATTATTTAAGTCATGGAATTGGGTCAACATGTTATGTATGAGTCCTTGAGATTATGCTTCAAGCCATTAGGTTCTGTATTAGGTCAAAAAGTCAATGATCAGTCGTTCTTAGTCAAAACCCCAATTTAGAGTCTTAGTGCTTCGGAGATGATTTTGTCTGATCAATTCGTTGATAATCCTTGAGCGTTGGGGATCCTTTATGAGGATAGTCTTGAAAAATAGAGGGAAAATTTTGGGGTACAACAGTTTCCCCTGTTCAATCTTCTTAAACCTGAAGAGTGAGATTGGCGGGTCCGCAATTCGTGACTTGAAGGTGGAAGATGATTGAACACTAGAGTGCCCAGAAATTTGCACTTGATGATGTGTTAGTTGATTGTGTCGGGAATTGGCATAAAGATTCCATTTGGAGAAGTGATAAAGAATTTGCTGGAGATGGGCTTGCAGATGCCATCCAGAGTGACTGTTGGTAGAAGTATCAGAATAAATCTTTGGTCGATTTAATCTGAATGATATGCTGGAATGGACCCGTGTTAAGCTATGTCTGGAAATGTATTAGAAGGAATCCGTGTAATATTGCTTCAGGATGAACCCGTGTGAAACTGTATCTAAAAAGTTATGAGAAGGAGCCTGGGTAGGGCTACTTTGGGATGAATCCATGTGAAAATGTATCTGGAAATGTATGAGAAGGAGCCTGTGTAGGGATGCTCCGGGATGAGTCCGTATGAAATTGCATATGGAAATGTATGAGAAGGAGCCTGTGTAGGGCTGCTTCGGGATGAGTCAATGTGAAACTGCATCTGGAAATATATGAGAAGGAGCCTGTGTAGGGATGCTTCGGGATGATTCTGTGTGAAACTGCATCTGGAAATATATAAGAAAGGAGCCTGTGTAGGGCTGCTTCGGGATGAGTCAGTGTGAAACTGCATTTTGAAATATATGAGAAGGAGCCTGTGTAAGGCTGCTTCGGGATGAGTCTGTGTGAAACTGCATCTGGAAATATATAAGAAGGAGCCTGTGTAGGGTTTCTTCGAGATGAGTCTGTGTGAAACTGTATCCGGAAATGTATGAGAATGAGCCTGTGTAAGATTGCTTCATGATGAGCCCGTGTGAAGCTGCATCTGAAAATTAGAAGGAATCCGTGTAAGATTGCTTCTTGATGAGCCAGTGTGAAGTTGCATCTAGAAATTAGAAGGAACCCGTGTAAGATTGCTTCATGATGAGCCCATGTGAAGCTGCATCTGGAAATTAGAAGGAACCCGTGTAAGATTTCTTCTTGATGAGCAAGTGTGAAGATGCATCTGGAAATTAGAAGGAACCCGTGTAAGATTGCTATATGTTGAGCATGTGTGAAGCTGCATCTTAAAATTAGAAGGAACCCGTGTAAGATTGCTTCATGATGAGCCCGTGTGAAGTTCCATCTGGAAATTAGAAGGAACCCGTATAAGATTGCTTCTTGATGAGCCTGTGTGAAGCTACATCTGAAAATTCGAAGGAACCCATGTAAGATTGCTTCATGATGATCCCGTGTGAAGCTGCATCTGGAAATTAGAAGGAACCCGTGTAAGATTTTTTCTTGATGAGCCAGTGTGAAGCTGCATCTGGAAATTAGAAGGAACCCGTGTAATATTGCTTTATGATAAGCCCATATGAAGCTGCCTCTGGAAATTAGAAGGAACCCATGTAAGATTGTTTCATGATGAGCCCGTGTGAAACTGCATCTAGAAATTAGAAGGAACACGTGTAAGATTTCTTCTTGATGAGCCAGTGTGAAGCTGCATCTAGAAATTAGAAGGAACCCGTGTAAGATTGCTTCATGATGAGCCTGTGTTAAGCTGCATTTGGAAATTAGAAGGAACCCGTGTAAGATTTCTTCATGATGAGCCCGTGTGAAGCTGCATCTGGAAATTAGTAGGAACCTGTGTAAGATTGCTTCTTGACCAGCCCGTGTGAAGCTGTATCTGGTTGCGTAGATAGTTTCTTTGTCTTGCTTCAGGAACTAATCTTGGACCTGTTGAAAATTGTTGATGATAATTATCTGTTGATTGATCTTTGCTGAAAAGGTAAAGAGTTAGATATATGTAATGTCATGATGTATGGAATGCATTGCCTAATGATGTTCTCAAAAATGAGGTTGTGCTCTATGCGCTTCATATGCATATGCTATGATGTATGAAATGTGAAATGTTGTTGAAGTGTATCTTTGTCTGGGAAAATAAATTCCTGACTACTTCTATGGATGAAGGGTATGTGTATCTTCAATTTTGTCTTGAATACTTTCGCTGGGGATTCCTGTTTGCTTTTAGGAAACTCTGCAGGGGATGTTGATTTATGCTTTGGGGAGTAGAGTTCAGGAATCTTAGCCGTTCGTTGCTCTATTGGGGAATTTAATTCTCATATACCCTGATTGGGGATAGAAGAGATGATTAAACTTCTAATATGTCTGGAGAGATTAAAGTTTACTGGTATTTGGTCGGTTTCCAAGCTTTACAGCAACTCTCTAGGGGGATGAAGTTTACTGTTATCTGGTTAGATTTCCAGGCTTCATGGAAACTTTCTAGGAGGATGAAGTTAAACTGTTATCTGGTCGGATTCCAGGCTTCGCAACAACTTTCTGAGAGAATGAAGTTAAACTGTTATCTGGTCGGATTCCAGGTTTCGCAACAAATTTCTAGGGAGAATGAAGTTAATTGTCATCTAGTCGGATTCCAGGCTTCACAACAACTTTCTGGCGAGGATGAAGTTAACTGTTATCTGTTCGGATTCCAGGCTTTGCAGAAACTTACTGGGAGAATGAAGTTAGTTGTTATCTGATCGAATTCCAGGCTTCGTAGAAACTTACTAGGGGGGAATAGTATCAACTCCATTGGGGACAAGGGGTCTTGTCCGTTTATTTATAATAGTCTGAGAAAAGACTCGTGGTGGAGAATCTGTAGCTTGTTGGGGAAATAAACCTTGTTGAAGGGAATATTTTGAAGACCTTATTGGGGAGATGAATTCTTTTGGGGAGAACTTTGCAAGGTTTATTTTTTCAGTTAAGGCCACACTCAGCTGGGGAGAGGATTTTCAGTAGATTGGAACTTCAAATGGAGACTGTATGAATTCAATTCCGTGGGGATAATATTTTTGAAGTGATAATGTGGGGATATCCATGAATTTGTCCTTGTGGGGGATTGTACCTTTATCTATGAAGATTATTCTATGGGGATAACCTTGTAGAGGTGGCTCTGGAGACTTCACTGGGGATCACCTTATGAAAGGGACTTTGTGGGGATTTGTCATTGTCCATAGTAGTAAGTAGTACTGCCAGAAAATGTTTGCTTGGTCATACGTGACCCTTTACTGGAATTCATGTTCAATACCCTAAGAGATTCCGATGGAGACCTGCCTCTGACTTTTAGGACTTTATGAGAGATTTCTTAGAATCGTAACTTGACTTCCACTGATGAGTTGGAAAATAACATGTCATACCCCCTTGATTATCGGAGATTTGTTATTGGAAGTGTCTTTCCATTTGAAGTGATTTTGTTTCTTGAGATAATTTTCCATTCATTGGATATTTGCCGTGCGAATTTCTCTATTGTTGATCAATTAGCCATATGCAAACAGCGGTATTCAAGCAATGCAAAGTTTATGTTTGTCTTGAAGTTTTTGAAAATGCATTTTTAGCAAATCAAAGAATTTTGTAAGAATATAAATTCAACTCAGGATTTACAGTAAGTCTTACAGGAGTCAGGATACCTTTTTGTAACCGTATGCTTTTGAACTAACTCATGCTTCAATTAGGACTTTTAAAAGGTTGTAACGTGGTCTGGTTCATGGTTTAAGAAACAAAGGATAAGGCTCAAAGTTTATTTGTACCCGACCCATTCTTTATGATGTTCTTCCACCCTATACTCAGTTAATTATGCATTTATCTCCCAATAGAATCTGGAATAATATTTTGGTGATGGTTCGAATACTGGAAGTTTATTTGAGAAGGCAGTCAATTTTACAATATTTTTCCGTTGTCTAGGATTTTTAGCGACCTCTTTTTGATTTATTATCCCTAATTTTTGCCTGACTGTTTTTTTTTTGTTTTGAGACTACAGTCAGCGAGATTCCCCTGTTTCTCTTAAGTCTCCTTCGTAGGTTTTGACTCAATGGGCTTTTTCTTTTGAGAGATAACGACTACCTATTTTACAGGGAACCATCACCATTTTTTAATTTCGAAGGATGTTTTTGATGTCATTCGTTGTGTGTGAAGTGAAAGCTTATGAATGAACACGCATTTGAATTAACTCAGAAACTACCTTGCCGCCAGGTTATGATTAAAGGTTTTAATTTATGCAAAAAAGAAAATGCCTACTTCTTTGGCTCAAAGGGGTTGACTAGGGATTATCTTCCTTATAACTCCACTGTTTAGGAATTGAAAGAATGTCTGTACATCGTCAGCAAGGTCTGTCCAAAAGCATATTGTATGAGATTATGGTATCATTTTCGTCATCTTCCCTCTAAAGGCTTACAACTTTTAACGAGATTTGAATATCACAAAAAGGGAATAAAAATCACATTTTAAATATAGTGAAAACGAATGGATTAATTCAAGACAAACATATGAGATGCATTAATGAAACAAAGTTTGACATAATAGATAAGTGTTCGTATAAACAAAATAAATTACAATTGAAAATTCAAAGTGAACTGGGCGCTCTCAATGATTTGGCATGGGAGAAGTGATCACATTGGGAGTCTCAGGAGGGCCGAATTCAATCTCCTTGGCGTCAATCATATTTTGAATCTTGTATTTCAGTGCCCAACAATCGTTAGTATCCTACCCAGGACTGTCAGAATGATAGGCACATATTACATAGGGATTGTAGTTAGGAGAAGAAGTTTTGGGGTTTGGATGAGGTCCTATCAATGTAATCAGATTCATCCTTAACATGTGTTGCAATTCTTGAGACAGTGGTATGTTGATTTTGGTAAACTGTCTCTTGGGCTCGTCTTTCCTTCGCTGATTTCCCTGTTGTTGTTGTCACACTGATGCAGGATTAGAGATCAGGACTTCCCCCACAGATTGGTCGTGGTTACTCTTGTTACGCCCCTTCTGGCCGTACACAACATTTTACTCTTTCTTCCCATTGTATGGCTTCTTCCGAGTATCGTAAAATACAACCACTTGGATCTTTCCGCTTCTAATTCCATTTTCAACTTGTTCCCCAGTTAGAATTAGCTCGGTTAACCCGGTCGAAGAGCTTCCAATTAGGTGATTGAAGAAAGGTCTTGTCAAAGTTCCCACAAAGATATCAACCAACTCCCTATCAGTTAGGTGTGGCTGCACCCTGCCATCCAGGTCTCTCCACTTTTGGGTGTATTCTTTGAAGCCCTCATTGGAACCCATGGTCATTCCTTCTAACTGCACTCTAGTTGGCTCTATATCGGCATTGTACTGATATTGACAGTAGAAGACGGTGGCCAAGTCCTCCCATGTATGAATGTTGGAACCTTCTAATTGGTAAAACCACTCAATTGAGTCCCAGATAGACTCTCATGAAGGAAGTGCACCCATAACTTCTTATCAGTGGTATGCGGTTGAATTTTATGGACGTAAGATCTCAAGTGAAGCTTTGGGTACGAAACACCATCGTACTTGGAAAAAACTGGAATCTTGAATTTATGGGGAATTACCACTCTAGGAACCAAACCCAAATCACCAAAATCCAAGCCAGGCGCAACTTGAATTTCCACAGCCTTCAATCTATCTTCCAGTTGCTTATACCTATCTTCGGTGGGTGGATATTGCTCGTCAAAATAGTCCTCATCCTTAGAGATTAGATTATTACCACCCCCAACAAGGCTAATCCTTACATCTTCATCCTGATTCTCATCCTCCTCGGAGAAGTTTTCTTTCACTAGAACTTGTCGGACAGGGCCCTTGAATATCTTCCCCGTGTTGATCATAGCCTTCTTCTTGTTCTTTTTCTCCGTAACCAGAAATGCCATCAGTTCTTGCTATCCTTTTTATAAGTTAAGCAAAGTTTCTTGAAAATGAGAGTTTTGTGTCTTCAAATCCTTCACAGTCTGCTCGAGATCCATCTTATTGAAATAAATAGTAGATAAATGAGGACACATGTGTCGGAAAACCTGCTTATGTTATGATGCATGTAATGTGAGTGCAAATGTTTTCACGGATCTCGCGGGGTAAACACAAGAAGATGTTAGAAGTTGAACTTTGATCACAGCTTTAAGTGAAGAACTTCGTATCAATGAATATCCTTCCACGAGAAACACGCTCACCATGTCAAGGGGTCATAGCTCTTGACTCGAGTTATCGTGCTTTGGTTTTTTGACAACATTTGGCTAGAGGAAAATAAATCCTCTTGCCCCTTGATAGACGTCTGGTTCAATATAACCCTGCATCACAAACACTTGAGATCCTTGAAATGGTTATTGAAAACGATATGGTATGATGTCATGATGTTATGTGCAAATAACATATACAAGCAAAGCAAACAAATCCTTAGGTTAAGGCTTGCGTGGAGTTCATAGGTAAGTACCCTCTTGAAGTTTAGTTGGTCCAACCAGTCCTAGAAAGTAACCGGGTTCTAGGGGATCTCAATATCATTGATCTTTCTTCATTGGGCATTGTTTTAGCGTAAGCCTCTTTTTTGGCGACCAAAATATCCCAAAAGTCAGATCTCAATGAGCGCAGTATCGAGTATCAACCAACTTCGGACTGCACCAAAGTCGGCTACCTCACTGCTTCCTAATGACCAAGTTGTTCAAATAAAGGTTCTAAGGTTCGTTAGTGCTTCATGACACCACACAACGGCCCTGTATTCTCCTTAATTTACCATAAGGAATACCGGTACCCATAAATGTGTCACACTAACATAGCTATTGTCTCAACCATATCGGTCTACACCGTACAGTCTCCAAAATTTTTTCTATTTACCTAATGCTGTTCCCAGATCCGGGTAGAGGATCAATACAAGCCCAAACAAGGACCTTAAATGAAAGCAAACAAATCAAACAATGAAAGAAATTAAATAGGATCTAGCTCTAAGTTAACCCCACTTTTAAGTATTATCCCTAGCAGAGTCGGAAGTCTATAATATAGTGGGAGAACTGACTTGGTTGTTTTGCGTTTTATCGCAATTGTTGGGATAGCAAGAGTCACCACCGACTTTTATTTTATCCAATAAAGGAAATTGTGAAAAGAACAGGAAAGACCTTTTGAGAATTTTCTTGAGTTCGGGGGGTAGGTTATGAAAAGGGAAGGTGTTAGCACCCTTTTCATCCGTAGTTATCTACGGGCTCTTAGTTGCTAGCTCACTTTTGAAAATGCTTTGTTTGAAATGTGTTTGTGATTGTTAGAAAGTACTTTTGAAAAGTGCCTTTGTTTAGGCGAACTTTGTAATGATTCTCGTCTCTATAAGAATGTATACAAAGTGTTGACTTTTTGAAAATATTTCTTTTGAAAGTGTTGGTGTGTTTTGAAAGATGTTTTGAAATGTTTGTCAACAAGCAACTATGAACGTTATACCTACTCAAAAGAAGTATTTGTTATTTTCTTCCTCCTTTAGATAGTGCTATCTTACCATTGATTGGTAAGAAGCGCTATTATTGGATGTGAAAGGACGGGCGTGGGTCGTTGTATAGTCACATAAGGCAACCTATGAGACACTTTAGAAATTTTCATAAGGGACTAAGATCGTTTTACCGAAGGCAACGTTGAAGGGTCATCGAGGGAATACGTTTTTTTTTATTCGAGGATCTTTGCTAAAGCGTCCCATATTCGAGGGACATGACTATTTTTTCTCAAGGCAACAAGTGAGGTTACCCTATAGGTGCTCGTGTGAAAAGTGTTTGATTGCATGCATTTTTTTCTTTGAGATTAGGATTCTCTAATATTGATTTTATCTTTCCATACACAGCATAATTACTAACAATTATATTAAAAGCAATAAATTGTGAAACTTAAAATCCTACGCTATTACATCATTTGGGGATAGGGGCACAAATTTACAAATGGGGAGGTAAAAGCAAATAAAACCTAATTGTACTATTATAACCATATTGAATGAATAAATAATATACAAGAATGTAAAGATAAATAAAAAAAAAGGAAATTTTTTTTTTAATTTAAATTTATGTATTGACACATGCACTTATGCATTGATACGAAAACTTTTATGCATTGACGCATACACTTATGCATCGATACATATCATTTCTTGTCGTTGGAAGTCAAAACCAACTCAGTATAAGTCGACACATAATGGTTTGCATCGACTCATAACCTATTTTGTATTAACTCATGCGTGTTTTGTAACGACTCATACTCATTTTCTTTCTCTGGAAATTAAAATCAACTATGTATGAGTCGGCACATAATGGTTTGTATCGACACATTTCTGTTTTGAATCGACTCATTCGTGTTTTGTATCGAACCATAACCTGTTTTGTACCTAATATGTGTCAATTCATAGAGATATGCATCGACTCATAACGTATTTTGCACCTAATATGTGTTGACTCATAGATATATGCATCGACTCATACTACTATTTTTCACTTCTAACATTGTTCTGTCACACATATAAGTTAGTTCTCAACACATGGTTAGTGAAAAATGAAAGATAAGCATATAGTTAGCAACAGGGTTATGATATCTACATTTTATCTTCACAAATGAATCACTAACGATGCTTGTATGAAGAGCTCAAAGTAAAAAAGACTTACCTTGAAACTGAAATTTGTGTTTTGAGTTTGAGTTATTGTATTATCTTGGAGAAGTCAAGTTGGAGGTGTCTGTTTTTGAGTTTGGAAAATAGTGATGTTACAAAAGTTGTTTTTATGTTTGAACAACTCCTATATGATGTATGTGAAGTGTTTGGATAATTTGTTTAGGGGAAAACTTGCAAGGTTGTACAATGGGTAGAGGTTTTTTCAGTTTTCAGTTTTTGTTTTTGTGAATGAAAATAGAGTTGAAGATGAGTAGAGTTTACAAATAATTCTTATTATGTTTTCCAAATCCTCTTTTTTCTGTTTCTTCCCCTTTTCTCTCTCAAAAAACCTCTTCTTTGTATGTTGTGAAACAACTTATTTATATATGAAATTGACTGAAATTTGGGAGGAAAATAGATAAGTTTTTGAACTGTTTGGGTACACTGTTTCATTTCTTTTTAAATGTAGCTCTAATGTGCTAGTTTGTGAAAATATGGGACTGGTATAATGCAGATTTTGCAGGGCAGCATTGTAGGTTTTGGAGCAGGTTTTGACAGTTTTCTTGGCATTACTATGTAGGTTTTGGACAGTAGGATATGTAGCATGATACATGTCTGGTTTTGTGGACAAATTTATGCAGCTTGTAACAAAGACAAGACATATTTGTGGACAACATAGTGGCAAAGTTTGAAGATTGAGTCAAAGGGAAAAGTTCAAACAAGACAAAGCTTAGGATTTATAACTTGCAATTTTTAACTTAAAAATACAGCCTTGTTGTTTACTTGAAAACTTGTAACAACTTGAATTATCTTGAATTATGGTGAAAAGATGTCACGAAATAATGAAATTAACATGTACGAAAAATACTTAGAAAAATTTGTAAGTCTTGAAAAGTTTGACTTTTCAAATTGAATTTTGACTTTCTTGACTTCTTGATGATCAAGCTTAATATTCTTGAATGTCTTGATGAATTTTGATCTTTGAAACTTAATGTTGACCAAAAAGTTAATGTTTGACTTTTGGTGTATCAGTTGACCAAATTTCAACTATCGATCCACTAATCTTGAGAAATTATTTAAGCCATGGAATTGGGTCAACCTGTTATGTTTGAGTCTTTGAGAATATACTTATAGCCATTAGGTCATGTATTAGGTCAAAAAGTCAATGATCATTCGTTCTTAGTCATAACCCTAATTTGGAGTCTCGGTGCTTCAGAGATGATATTGTCTGATTAATTCCTTGAGAATCCTTGAGCATTGGAGATGCTTTATGAGGAATGTCTTGAAAAAGAGAGGGAAAAAGATTATGTTGAGATTTAGTAGCTGATTTGCTGCGAGTGAAAACTCAATCCAGTCCAGATGATGGCTTTAAATAGAATGTCACTAACCTAGTTTAGTGTGCAACTTACATTGTATTTTTATTAGGGTTTGTAATCTTATTGTGAGCCTCTCGATTATCGTGTTGATAAAAAAGTAGGACTATTTTATTGAGTTGTAAGTTCTGTCAATCATTCCAAAGCTTTGAAGCAGTGAATAATTATATGTCTTTAAAGTGTGATTTCAGTATTTTTTCTAAGTGTTTAGAATTGGTCGATCACTGTGACTGTGATTGGAAGGAATTTGAGAAGGGTCTCATACTTAAGTAAGTCTTAGGTTGAAGTTAAGAACGAGTAGTGATTAAGTGAGTAGATTGTAAACTATGTGAAAGTTTGTTGTGGGTCTACGAATTGATACTCTCAGGTTAACTTGATCCTTGGATTAGAACTCCCCAAAGTAGGCGTGAGTCTACCTAACTGGGTTAACAATTCCCTTTTGTTGTACCCAAAAATTTTCCCTCTCATTTCTCAAGGCATTTCTCACAAGGATTCTCAAGATTCAAGCTTGCACAAGTACAATTAGATTTTCCAGTGTCAAATTAAAGAGGAAGTTGTTAAAAAAGGGGAAATAGATAAAAATAATATTGGATAGAAACAAGTCTTCTTCGGTTCGCCTCCTTCGATTGGCCTTTTGGCCTCTTTCGATGCAAGCTTGGCTTGCATCCTTCGATTGGGCGTTGGCCTCTGACACACTGGCTTTGATTTACAAGGCAGGACTTTCCTGCATGCCACCTTCGATTGCATCTTTGGCCTCACATTGGTTCACAGTGTAATGGTTTCCTGCATTCCTTTTTCGTTTGAACATTTGATCTCTCCATGTTTGTTTTGATCCACAAAGTAATGGTTGGCTGCGTGCAGCCTTCGATTGAGCCATAACTCCTTCCTTGCGTGCAAGAGGCGTTCACCAGGCTAGATGGCACAAGGCAAGGGCCTCATGTAGCCTCCTTCGATTCCAAGGTAAAAAGCCTCCTTTTGGCATCCTTAGATTGCACAATTTTCCTCATGCATGCCTCTTTCGTCTAGGAATTTTTGCTTCTAGCATGCCTCTTTCGTTTGGGCAAGTGACAACCTTCATGCAAGTCTTCGTTTGAGCATTGGCCTCTTGTATGCTTGCTTGGAGTCACAAAGTTTAGACCTCCTGCATGCAGGCTTTAACAGGGCATTGACTATGTTTACACTAGCTTCGACTGGACACATTTCCCTTTAGTATGCCTCAATTCCACCCTTGACAACCTTCAGCACACATGGTTGGTGGATTTGAAGGGCATACATGAGTCCCTGTCGAAGGATATACCTTACTAGACCATTCAAAGAATTGCATGGTCCATTCGAAGGACACATTTGGACCTTTCAAAGATACATACATGACCCTTACAAAGGACATGTCTGGGTGTGCCATTCGAAGGACATATTTGATGGCCCATTCGAAGGACTTACAAGGCCCACCTTAAGACATACTTGGGTGACCCATCCAAGGGGCACACATTTGGCTCCTTCGAGGGATGCATAAAAGTGACCCATTCGAAAAACACTTGTTGGTTATCAAATAATGTTGTTTAAAGGAGAATCTGGTCGAAGGGTGGTCAAAATGAAAGATGAAATATTCAAAAGATGCTTTCTGCCTAGTTCAGGCCTAGTACACTCGCCATAACGCTCCAAAACTGCTGCACAACAGTTCTGAAACACTACCCCATTCTTTCACCAAAATGGTATACAAATACTGTACCTCGAAAGCAACAAAAAACAGTTTACTCAAATTATTCAAATTGTTTTGTTTTCCCTCCAAAACTTCAGCCAACTTTGCCTATAAATAAGAAGCTCCATAACACGTATAAGGGGCTGGACACACATCCAAAGACTCCAGGGCATGGAAAAAATAATCAAACTCTCAAACACTTAAACACATTTTCAAACACAAACCCAGAATCTAAACACTTGCTTCTTTCGAATCTGAAGCAATCTCCCATACTTTGTTTTCCTTCGAATCCAGTAGAAAGAACACCACACTTGTTCTTCTCCTTCGAATCCAGCATTAGAAACTTCACCTTTGTTTCTTCCCTTTGAACCTAGGAGTATCCAAGGCAGCAGCTAAAGGTTCAACTTACATACCCCAGCTTCAAGCAAGGTAAGTCACTCTTAACCTTGAACCTTCCATTTCTAGCATAACATATGGATAATCTTTCATTTCGTTTCAAACATGTACATAAGATTTTTTGTTCTTTTCGTTTCCACCCTCTTAGTTGTTTTCATTGCTAATCCTTTTGGTTTTGTTTCTTGGTTTATTAAATATGCTTTAAGAACTAACCTGGCTATGAGACAATACGACCATGGCCTTAGGCCATATTGCTATTTAAAACCCAAACGAAAGAAACAGGAGGAAGGAAGTATGAAACGAAGCCTTAGGCTTCCACACTAACTTCCAGGTCCAAACGAAAGAGGCATCCAAAAGGATGGCCACACTGACTTCCAGGCCCCAGTCGAAGGAAGAAGAAAGTCAGGCGACACCACACAGACTTCCAGACCCCAATCAAAGGAAGCATAAAGGTGAAGAGTGCACTTCATGCTACTTCCAGGCCCCAGTCGAAAGGCACACCCACACTGACTTCTAGGCCCCAGTTGAAGGAAGTGGAAAGGAAGACTGTATCTCATGCTGATTCCAGGCCCAATCGAAAGGCACACCTTCACTACTTCCAGGCCAAATTGACGGGAGCCAGAGAAGCAGAATCGAAGGGTTCTACTTCCCAAATCGAAAAGCCCATTTTCCTTTCTTTATTTTATTTTGTCTTTATATTTTCTTACTATTCAATATGGTTGTAATAGTGTAGGATTTATTTTTTGCATTTTTATTGCTTTTGTACAAATGTTAGTAATTAGGATGAATGGCATGATAAAACCAAAAAAGTAGACAACATAAAATTTAAAGACAAATGTATGAAAATCAAACACACTATTCACACACATGCACCCTTAGAGTAATCTCACTTGTTTCGACAGAAAAATAGTTATGTCCCTCGAGTATGGGCGTTTTCGCAAAGACCCTCGATAAAAGATCGTAGTCCCTCGATGACCCTCAATGTTGCCTTCGGTAAACGATCTAGTCCTTAAACGACATTGCTATAATGTCCCATAGGTTTCCTTCTATGACAATACAAACGTCCCATGCCCATCCCTTCACATCCAATGGTGGGGCTTCTTACCAAATGAATGGTAAGATAGAAACATCTAAAGGAGGAGCGAAATAACATAGACCTTTTGAGTAGGTAGGATGCTCCTAGTTGCTTGCTTGCTCACAACAAAAACATTTTATACACCAACACTTTTATTTGAAACATTTTCAAAAGACAAAGCTCTTTGTACACATTCTTATAGAAACGAGAATCATTACAAAGACACTTTTCAAAATCACTTTAAAAAAACATTCCACAAACACCTCTTTGAACTATTTTCAAAAACAACACTTTGTACGCGTTCTTAAAGAAACGAGAAACATTACAAAGAAGTTTTAAAAATACTTTAAAAACCCACACCACAAGCACATTTTCAAACAAAAGAAAGTGATCTAGCAAGCAACTAAGAGCCCGTAGATAACTACGGATGAAAATGGTACTAATACCTTCCCATTTCATAACCTACCCCCCGAACTCAAGAAATAATCTCGAAAGGTCTTTCCTATTCTTTTCAACCTTTCCTTTTGGATAAAATAAAAGTAAGTGGTGACTCTTGCTATCCACAACAATTGCGAACAAGCACAAAACACCCAAGTCAGTTCTCCCACCGTGTTATAAAACTGGTGACTCTGCTGAGGAAAACTTAAAAGTGGGGTTACCTTAGGGCTAGATCACCTTTACTTGCTTTTCTTTGTTTGACTTACTTGCTTTATATTATGGTTCCTTGTTTGGGCTTGTTTTGATCCTCTCTCTGGATCTTGGGCACCTTTTAGGTAAGTAGCAATAGATTTTGGAAACTGTACAGCATAGACCGATACGGTTGAAGCAATGGCTACGTTAGTGTGACGCATTTATTGGTACCAGTATCCCTTGCGTTGAATCGAGGAGAACACGGGGCCGCTGAGCGGCATCATGAAGCACTAACTGACTTTAGAACCTTAATTGAACAACTTGGCCATTAGGAAGTAGTGAGATATTCAGCTTTGGTTCCGACCAAATATTGGTTGATACTCGATGCTACGCTCATTGAGATTGGACTTTTGGGATATCTCAGCCGCAAGAAAAGATTGATTGAGCTGAGACAATGCCTAAAAGAAAGGTCGGTGATATTGAGATCCCTTAGAACCCGATTACTATTACTAGGACGGGTTGAGCCAACTAAAATTCAAGAGGGTACTTACCTATCAGACTCCATGCAAGCCTAAACCTATGGACTTGTCTGCTTTGTGTGTATATGACTATTTGTACATAACAACTTGCTTGCTTTGCATACTTGTACATAACATAATAACATCATACCATAGCATTTTCAATAACCATGATGCATGGTCCTGTTGAACCAGACACCTATCAAGGGGTAAGAGGATTCATTCTCTAAATCAAACGTTGTCAAAGACCAAAGCACGGTAACTTGAGTCAAGGGCTATGACCCACTTGACATGATGAGCTTAATTCTCGTGGAAGAACATCCACCAATACGAAGTTCTCCAAATCAAAGCGGTTGAAAAAATTCAACTTCTAACATCTTCTTGTGTTTACCCCGTGAGATCCTTGAAAACATGCATCCACATACCATACATCATATCATGACAGGTTTCTCTAGTCAACCCCTTCGAGCCAAAGAAGTAGGAGTTTCCTTTTTTACAGAATTGAAACCTTTAATCAAAACCTAGGGCATGGTAGTTTCTCAGTTAATTCAAATGCACGTTCAGTCGCAAACTTTCACTTCGTATACAATGAATGACATCAAAAACATTTCTCTGGAATCAAAAGACGGTGATGGTTCCCTACCAAATAGGAAGTCATTATCTCTTAAAAGAAAAGCCCACTAAGTTAAAACCTACGAAGGAAACTTAAGAAAAACGGGGGCATCCCGCTGACTGTAATCTCAAAATAAGAACAGTCAGGCAAAAGTCAAGGGTAGAAGATCAAAACAAGAGGACACTACAAATCCTCAACAAAATGGAAAATATGGCAAAAATAACTTCCTTCTAACAAACTTAACTTGTATGAACCATCACTAAAATGTCATTCCAGACTCAATTGGAGTTCAAATGCACAATTAACTGAGTTTAGGACTGAAGAACATCACGAAGAACGGGCGGGTACAAATACACTTTGAGCCTTATCCTTTGTTTCTTAAACCGTGAGCCAGACCACGTTACCACCTTTCAAAAGTCCTAATTGAAGCATGAGTTAGTTCTAAAGCATACTGTTACAAAAGGTATCCTGACTCCTGTAACTAAATCCAGAGTTGAATTCACGATCTTACAAAAAATTCTTTTATTTGCTAAAACGCATTTTCAAAACTTCAAGACAAGCATAAATTTTGCATTACTTTGAATATCGTTGTTTGCATATGGCTAATTGTTTGACATCGAAGAAACTCACACGACGAATATCCAGTGAACAAAAACTCTCTCAATGAACAGAACCGCTTCAAATAGGATGAAATTTCCAATGATGAATCTACTATAAACAAGGGGCATGACATGTTACTGTCCAACTTGTATGGGGGCATATAGGTCAAGATTCCAAGAAATGTTGAATAACCGGGGGCAGGTCTATATCTGAATCACTTGGGGCATTGAACGTGAATTCCAACAAAGGGTTACATATGGTCAGGAAAACATTTCCTGGAAATACTACAAACACTTGCTACTAGGGGCAGTGACAAATCTCCCACAAAGTCCTTTTCAAAAGGTGATCCCTAGGAAGAGTTTCAATCTCTGTAAACTTCTCCCCAACCGAGTTGATCTTAAGAATCCTCAAGGGGTTTATGCCAAAAGAAAACACCTCTCCAACGGATTGGCGACATGGTTTATTTTACCAACAAACGGCAAGATTCCCCAACTTGAATTTTCCTCTCAGACTATCACAAATCAAGGGACCACAACTTCTCTTCCCCAGTAGACTGCTCTGCAATCCCCAGCGAGTTGCTGTAAAACTTGGGAGACAACCAGATAACAATTAATTTCTTTGTCCCCAAAAAGTTGTTAACTCCCTTTCTCTTCCATCAAGATATAGCTCCCCATTAGAGCAACAGATAACTAAAACTCCTGAACTCTACCCCCAAGCAGGAACCAACACTCTCCATAGAGTTTCCCTCAAGCAAAATCAACGTCCCCTAGCGGAGTTATCCTCAAACAACAGGAATCCACAGTGGAAACATTATAAGCAAGGTTTGAAGATACACATACTCTTCAAGGCAGTTCAGAAATTTGTCTTCCCAAAGTTCCCCAACATTTGTCAAGGATTTATCTTCCAAGACAAAAATACATTCCAACAACATTTCGCATTTCATGCATCATATTACATACATGACAAATGCATACGACATAATCTCATTTATTTTGAGAACATCATTACGCCATGCATTTCATACATCATGACATTGCATACAACTATCTCTTTAACTTTTAAGGAAAAAATTCAACATATAAGTATCATTAATTATCTGTAAACTCCTCCAAGACAAAATCAAGCTTGGATTTCTTCATTAATTTTTGGAGTAGAAATCGTCAAAGATTCCTTCATTATCTGTTGAGGTAGTAATCTTCCCAGATTCCTTCATCATCCGCTGAGGTAGTAATCATCCCAGATTCCTTCATCATCTGCTGAGGTAGTAATTGTATCAGATTCCTTCATTATCTACAGAGGTAGTAATCGTCCAAGGTTCCTTCATCATCTGCTGAGGTAGTAATCGTCCAAGGTTCCTGCATCATCTGCTAAGGTAGTAATCATCCAAGATTCCTTCATTATCTGTTGAGGTAGTAATCATCCCAGATTCGTTCATCATCTGTTGAGGTAGCAATCATCCAAGATTCCTTCATCATCGGACAGGACAACTATCTGTGGGCAAATCGATTATAGATCAATTCCCGAAACAGGACATGGTGACTATCTACATGAAGAATACTTCCTTCAGACATCTGCTGGTTTAGTTTAAATCAATCAATGGTTTATCTTGATTCCCTTCCAGTAGACATTTTCTCTGGTTCAAATAAATCACTCCAAAGATTTATTCTGATTCTTTCTAGTTAAAAATAGTCAAGACCTCTGTTGGTTTTGTTTAAATTGATCAATGGTTTATCCTGATTCCTTTTTGGTAGACATTTTCTCTGGTTCAGATGAATCGCTATAAGATTTATTCTTATTATTTCCAGTTAAAGAATATTCAAGATCTCTACTGGTTCAGTTTAAATTGATCAATGGTTTATCCTGATTCCTTTCCGGTAGACATTTTCTCTGGTTCAGATAAATCACTCCAAGATTTATTATATTTCTTTCCAGTTAAAGAATATTCAAGAACTCTGTTGGTTCAGTTTAAATCAATGGTTTATCGCGATTCCTTTATGGTGGACATTTTCTCTGGTTCAGATAAATCGCTCTAAGATTTATTCTGATTCTTTCCAGCTAAAAAATATTCAAGACCTCTGCTGGTTCAGTTTAAATTGATCAATGGTTTATCCTGATTCCTTTCTGGTAGACATTTTCTCTGATTCAGATAAATCGCTCCAAGATTTATTCTGATTCTTTCCCATTAAAAAATATTCAAGATTTCTGCTGGTTTAGTTTAAATTGATCAATGGTTTATCCTTATTCCTTTCCGGTAGATATTTTCTCTCGTTCAGATAAATCGATCCAAGATATATTCTGATTCTTTTCAGTTAAAGAATATTCAAGACCTCTGCTGGTTTAGTTTAAATCGATCAATGGTTTATCCTGATTCCTTTCCGGCGGACATTTTCTCTGGTTCAGATAAATTGCTTCAAGATTCATTCTGATTCTTTCCAATTAAAGAATATTCAAGACCTCTGTTGGTTCAGTTTAAATCAATGGTTTATCCTGATTCCTTTCTGGTAGACATTTTCTCTGGTTCAGATAAATCTCTCCAATATTTTTTCTGATTCTTTCCAGTTAAAGAATATTCAAGACCTCTGCGGTTCAATTTAAATCGATCAATGGTTTATCCTGATTCCTTTCCGGTAGACATTTTATCTGGTTCATATAAATTGCTCCGAGATTTATTCTGATTCCTTCCAATTAAAGAATATTCAAGACCTCTGTTGGCAAATTTTAATCGATCAATGTTTTATCCTGATTCCTTTCCGATAGACATTTTCTCTGGTTCAGATAAATCTCTCTCAAGATTTATTCTGATTCTTTTCTAATTGAAGTCAAGTTTAGACTTAGTCTAATTTCTATCAACAATCACCTTTGGATGGCATCTATAAGCCCATCTCCGACAACTCTCTATCATCTCTCCAAATGGCATCTTTAAGCCTATTCCCTACACAATCAACCACCACATCATCAAGTGAAAATTTCTGGGCACTCTAGTGTTCAATCATCTTCCACCTTCAAGTCACGAATGGCAGACTCCCCGATCTAACTCTTCAGGTTTAAGAAGATTGAACAGGGGCAGCTGTTGTACCCTAAATTTTTCCCTCTCATTTCTCAAGGCATTTCTCACAAGAATTCTCAAGATTCAAGCTTGCACGAGTACAATTATATTTTTCCAGTATCAAATTAAAGAGGAAGCTGTTAAAAAGGGGGGAAATAGATAAAAATAATATTGGAGAGAAACAATTCTTCTTCGATTCACCTCCTTCGATTATCCTTTTGGCCTCTTTTGATGCAAGCTTGGCTTGAATCCTTCGATTGGGCATTGGCCTCTAACACGCTGGCTTTGATTCACAAGGCACGACTTTCCTGCATGCCACCTTCGATTGCATCTTTGGCCTCACATTGGTTCACAGTGCAATGGTTGTCTACATGCCTTTCTCGTTTGAACATTTGATCTCTCCATGTTTTTTTTGATCCACAAAGTAATGGTTGGCTACATGCAGCCTTTGATTGAGACATAACTACTTTCTTGCATGCAAGAGGAGTCCACCAGGCTAGCAAGTACAAGGAAATAGCCTCCTATAGCATCCTTCGATTCCAAGGCAAAAAGCCTCATTTTGGCATCCTTCGATTGTACAATTTGCCTCTGTTGTACCCCAAAATTTGCCCTCCCATATTCTTCAAAGTTTTGACAAAGCATCATCTTCAAATGCTTCAAAATCTCTCAAGGATTGCACAGTTCAATTGCCTCCTAAGGTAGTCAAAATTAGGGTTTTGGTTCTTGCAAGGAAGTTGAGGTTTTCAAGGGCTCAATCAAGTCCCATATGCCCATGTACATTGTCAAGCATCTCCATGTCAAGTTTCAAGGCTCACAAGGTCAAGTTGCACAGTCAAAAAAACCCTAATTGCTCCACAGTCAACTGTAGGGGCAAAATGGTCATTTGGCAGTCAAAAGTCAAAAATTTTGGTCAACATCTTATTTTGAAGCCACAATCATCATTTGGTCAAGTCTTGACAATGATTCACAAGAATGGCTCAAAATTCATCAAGGTGTCAAAAGTTTCTATTTTTGGACAGTTGAAAAGTCAACTGTAACTTGACCAATGCATAACTTTTTCATGGTTCATCATAAAAATCCCATCCAATGCTCATCTTGAAGAGGAAGACATTTACTACAATTCATCTTCACATTCCAAGTCCAAGAAATGCTCTCACAAAAAGTTATCAATTTCAACATTATAGGTCATTTTTAAAAGTCAACAAAAAGGCACTTTAAGTCAAAGACCATAACTTGATATTGGTAAATCCAAATGACATGGGACCAAAGACATTGGTTAGAGGACTTCAAGACCTTTCCAAAATGTCCAAGAACATGTTTATAGCTTTAAAATTGAGCAAGATATGCATTGGAGAAGTTGGGAAATTTTTTGTGAAATGGCCAAAGTCAATTATCCTTGAAACTTAATTTTTGACAAAAGGGGCCCACTTTTTTCACTTGATTCAGCTTGGCCATGCCTCCCACGTGTCCCACAATTTATTTCAAGATTAAAAATTAATTTTCCCATTTTTATTTAATTTTATTTGATTTAATGCATTTTAAATCTTTAAAATTCAAATGAAAATCAAGAAAGTTAATTAAGGGATATATTTTGTGTTGAATTGCTTTGATACACCATCATTCACCTTCCAAATTCGTGTACTTCCCATTATGAGCACAAAATTCAAATTTTTCACAAAAATGGCAAGTGGTTTCAATGGAGGTTATGGCAAAATCTCAAGCATAATTGCAAGGCTTAAAGGCTCATTATTTTGTTTGATACTCATTACAAAAGACATATGCAAGCATTCCTGATACAAGGCACGACCTAGAGAGCCCCATACAGCATAAGCCATTTCCAAATTTTGAAGAGAAAAATCACAAACTGAAAACCTAGTTGCAGTACAATTCAAGCTTCCATTTCAATCCAAATACACTCCTTACATTGCCAGGGACGATTTGCAATCATTAACAAGCCAAATCACTCAAGGAATCACTCATCAAGTCACAGGGTTTGTCCAAACTTTGAAAATCGAAACTCCATTTTTTCACCTCTTTAATTCATTTTGATCATGTTTATACATTGCTGACGTTATTACCAAGCTTTCTGTGTATTTTAATTTGATTATGATGCTGTAAAACGAAAATCACCATTGACAATTTCTAGGTTTTTCAGAGCTTCGAATTAGGGGTTTTCATATACTGTAAAATTGAACCTCAAAACAGGCATGGTCAAATTCAGAAGCTCAAGACGAACAAGAAGGACATTACTTGCCTTATTTTTTTTTATTAACACAATTAACATAATTAACATTTTCATAAAAAATCAAAAAAAGAAGAACTAACATTATTTTTATTATTATTATTTTATTTTTGTAAATAAACAATAATTGAATTAGTTTTTTTAATTAGGCCATTTTAACTTTTTTTAATAATTAAAATAGATTTAGAATTAGGTTAACCTAGAATTTTATTTCTTTTTTATTTTATTTCATAAAAACATAAAAACAAAAAAATATTTTCTTTTAATTAAATTAATTAATTAGCCATTAGTTAGTTTTAATTTCACTTTAATTATAAAAATGCCAAAAAATTCAATTTCTTTTCTTAAAAGGGTCAACACCCTTAGAACATTTCCGATTTAATTTTTATTCGCGCATAGTTTATTATTATGTGATTGCTTTCAAGATTGTAATAGTAATTAGGTTTATTGTTTTTATTTACTTTCCTTACTTATTTACCAAAAACGGGTCTTTGTATTTTTGGCGATGTATAGACCCGTGCCTTGTAATAGCATAGGATTTATGTTTCCGCAATTTACTTTCCGCACTCCTAACTGCTAATATGCCTGCAAGAATGTATGTAAATAAAAACAACTCGTAGCTCACTAATTACAAAGACAAACATTAAATGAATACAACACACAAAGCACATGCCACTCTTAGGGTACGCTTCACTCGTTGCCTCGAAACGTGGTCATCAAGTATAGGACGTCTTAGAGGTTACCCTTTGTCTCAAGATCCAGTTGCCTCGAAACGGTTGCCTCGGATAAAAGGATCTAGGATGTTAGGGTTACTTCTAAGGTGTCCCACCGTTGCTTCGGTGACCACACTGTCCCGATAATCAAATTGACCCGAACACCTCCAACGATGGTGCTACCTACCTCTCAATGGTGGGATAGCATTATCTAAAGGACACTTACACAGCTTAATTCCTTAGGGTAGGTAGATGACTCATGGGTACTTGCTCTTTTCAAAAACAAACAAAATACTTTTCACACCTTACACTTTCAAAAAGTTTTCAAACAATACTTCATACACTCTTGAGGACTGATACAAGAGTTACCTAGAAGTTTTCAAACGAACTCTTTCAAACCCACTCACACTTAAAAAAGCAAACATTTTTGAAAACATAAGAGCAAGTACCTAAGAGCCCGTGGATAACCACTGATAGAAAGGGTGCTAACACCTTCCCTTTCTATAAATCTACCTCCCGAACCGAGAAACATTCTCATAAGGAATTTTGCTGTGCTTTTGTCCTTTCCATGTTGGAGAACATAAAATACGGTGGCGACTCTTGCTTCCACGACATTTCGCGAACCAGCTTTCAAAACAGTCAGTTCTATTTCCACCGATCACAGAACTGGCGACTCTGCTGGGGATATTGAGTGAGGTGTACCTTAGGAATAGTTCATCATCATGTTTTCAATTGCTTGCTTTGCTTGATTTAATATTGTGGGCCTGTTTTGGGAGTTTCATAGATCCTAACCCGAATTTGGGGGATACCTTGTAGAAAGTAGCAACAAACTGTGAGGGAACTGTGCGGGGTATACCGACATGGTTGAAGCAGTTTGCTACGTTGATGTGGCACTTTGGTGAGTACCGGTAACCCTTGAGTCAAGTCAAGGAGAGTACGGGGCCGCCGCGTGGTGTCGTGAAGCATCAACTGACCTTAGGAACCTTAATTGAACCATCCTGGCCTCTTTAGGGGTAGTGAGATGACCGACTTTGGTGCAGTCCGAAGTTGGTAGATACTCGATACTACACTCATTGAGGGTTGTTTTCTTGGAATATTTTGATCGCCAGTTCAGTGGCTAAATCGAAACAATGAACACAGAAAACAATCTAATGATATTGAGCTCCTTAGAACCCGGTTACTTCTGATAGGACAGGTTTGAGCCCACCAACTTCAAGAGGGTAGTGCCCTAAACTTCATGCTGGCCTAAACTCTAAGGGCTCTCTGTGTGACTTGTGTGCCTTCAAACTTGACTAATTGCATACTTGCTATCTACAACACGAGTTCCTTGCAGGTTTTGTCTACAGTCTTTAATTGGGACCCATTACAGGGCCTACTTATATCACTCCACGCATAGCATAACATCATGCCATCATACCATTTCATACATCCTACATAAGGACTAATCCATTTCAAGGATCTCAAGGGTCTGTGATGCAGGTCATGATGAATCAAACTGTCTAGCAAGGGGCAAAGGGGATTTATTTTCCTCTAGCGAAGGTTAATGACTGGAGTCAGAGGCTATGACCCACTAGATATGGTGAGCTTTGACTCCTGAAGAAGGTTCCTCTAGCCAAGGTTGTTTGGAGATCAAAACACAATGACTCGAGTCAGGGGCTATGACCCACTAGATATGGTGAGCCTTGACTCTTGAAGAAGGACTCTCAACAATATGCAGTTCCTTCAATCAAGCTATTGGATTCCAATTCTAACAATTTTTCTTGTTTACCCCGCGAGATCCTTGAAAGCATTGCATGCATACATACATATCATTGCATTACAGGTACCCTTTTCCTACAGGTTGCTTAATCTTCTTCGCTGTTTATTTCAGCAGTCATCATGAATCCTGAATCATCTACTGAGCAATCCATCAAGGCCCTCCAGGCCCAGAACGCCCAGTTCCAAGAGTTGATCATGAGTTTAGCCCAAGGTCAAGAGGAATTGAAGGCTCTGCTGGTAAAGAAGAAGAAGAAGAGAATTGTACTATTCAACACTGGACGGAGGTTTGGCAATACACTGCAAAATGAGGCTGATCAAGCTGCTTCTTCTGTAGGCAAAGGCAGTCCCCAAGGGGGAAGGGTTCCTAGTCTTGTGGTCTCTGACAACGAGACAGATTTCAATGATGAGCAGTACCCTCCCGCTGAAGACAGGTACAAGCAGTTAGAGGATCGTCTGAGTGCCATGGAAATTCAACAAGTGCCTGGGTTGGATTTTGGAGATCTGGGTTTATCTTCTGGGGTGGTGATCCCACACAAGTTCAAGGCACCATCTTTTGCGAAGTATGACGGGGCTTCCTGCCCTAAGCTACATCTCAGATCTTATGTGCGGAAGATCCAACCGTACACGGCAGACAAGAACTTATGGATCCATTTCTTCTAGGATAGCCTTTCAGGGGCTCAACTCGAGTGGTTCTATCAGCTGGATAGAGCCAATATTCGAAACTGGGAGGACTTGGCTACTGCTTTTTATAAGCAGTATCAGTACAATGCCGACCTCACTCCTACACGTACCCAACTCCAAGGTATGTCGCTAGGATCGGGAGAAGGTTTTAAAGAATATGCTCAAAAATGGAGGGACCTTACTGGAAGGGTACATCCACCTCTAACTGACCGTGAGCTTGTGGACATGTTCTTGGGGACCCTGGCTGGTCCTTTCTTCAACCATCTGATTGGGAATTCTTCTGCTGGGTTTACAGATCTGATCTTGACTAGGGAAAGAATTGAAGCTGGTATCAAGGCTGGGAAGATTCAAGAGGCCACACCTTCTGATACTCACAAAAAGCCTTACATGGGGAAGAAAGAGTCTAATGCTGCATACAGTCAAAAGAGTCGTCGTGACTAACATGCAGGAGCATACATGATCTCTGGTTCTGCACCACGCCGCCAACCACAAAAGGGAAATCAGCGAAGGCCGGACGAGCCTAAAAGACAATTCACCAACATCAACATGCCATTGTCACAAGCATTGCAGCACATGTTGAAAATGAATCTGATTATGGTGATCAACCCTCCTGCAAATCCCAAGACCTCCTCTCCAAACTACAACCCAGAAGCGAGGTGTGCTTATCATTCTGATAGCCCGGGGCACGATACTGAAGATTGTTGGGTACTAAAATACAAGATCCAGAATATGATCGATGCTAAAGAGATCGAATTCGAGCCTGCCGAGACTCCCAACGTGATCACTGCTCCCTTGCCAAAACATGGCTAGGATTGGAAATTCTTTGTTCATTCGAATGTTCAAGTTGTATTTTTCCTTTGATTGTTCAAACATTTTATGTCAAACTTTGTTATTTCATTAATGCATTACACGTGTCTGTTTTGAAGTAATTGTGTTCACTATATTCAAAATTGCTTTTATTTTTGATGTTCAATTCTCGATTTTAAAATTCTAAGCCTCTTGAGGGAGGATGACGAAAAAGATACAGCAATCTACAGTATGCTTTTGAATAGACTCCGCTGATGAGGTATAGGCATTGTTTCAATTCCTAAACACTGGAGTTATAAGGAAGATAATCCCTCGTCAACCCCTTTGAGCCAAAGAAGTAGGAGTTTTTCTTTTTGAAAAATAAAACCCTTAATCATAACCTGGGGCAGGGTAGTTCTCTCAGTTGATCCGAGTGCACAACGAATGACACCAAAGGAGTTCTTACAAAACAAAAGACAATGATGGTTCCGAATAATCGTCAAGACAGGCAGTCATTATATCTCAAAATAAAAGCCCATTAAGTCAAAACCTATGAAGGAGACTTACAAAACTGGGGCATCCCGCTGACTGTAATCACAAAAGAACAGTTCAGGCAAAAAACAGGGATAACAAAATCAAGAAAGAGAAAGAGGTCATACAAACCCTCAACAACAAAAAGATATGATTGCCCATTCAAAATAAACTGTCAATATCCGAACCATCACTGGAATATCAGAGCAAAGACTCAAACAAGGTCTAAATGCACGATCAACTGAGTTTAGGTTTGAAGAACATCACGAAGAGCGGGTGGGTACAAATAAAATTTGAGCCTTTATCCTTTGTTTCCTAAACCGTGAACCAGGCCACGTTATAACCCTCAAAATTCCTAGCTGAAGCATGGGTTAGTTCGAAAGCATACTGTTACAAAAGGTATCCTGACTCCTTAAGGCTTGCGGTAAAGTAACGAGTTGACATCACGTTTTACAAAACTCACTTGTTTTTATGAAAAAAACTGCATTTTCAAAAACTTCAAAAAAAAAAAATAGACATAAGCTTTGCATTTTTAATATAGCATTGCTTGCATATGACTATTTGTTTGAACATCATAGAAGTTCGCACGACGAATGTCTAATGAACGAAAGCACTCCCAATCAAGGGGCACGACATGATCATGGTCCATCATCTGGGGAAGTTAAGTCAAGATTCAGGGAATCTCTCAAAAGGCCGACCAGCTTGGGGCAGATCTCCAATCTGGATCACTTGGGGCATTTGACGATCAAACGAAGATCTTCTAGTAGTAGGGCAACGTAACACTGCTGACAGAGGCACCTCCCTACATCCTGAGAACATGGACATAGTCGAAAAAATACTACGCATAATCAAAGACCCGCTAGGTTGACACACCTAGGCAAAAATAAGGGCTTCCCGGCGAACCAAAAGGGTTAGGGCAAAAATAAGTGATGAATATGAAAAATCTGTACACCCGGCAAGTCGAAAACCTGAAAAGGCGGCTTGGGAAAAATGGGTATCCCGGTGGACTGAAAACCCGAAAGGGCGGTCCAGGCAAAAGTTAGGGATCAAAGCGTACGACTATGTCCTGTCTTCTCGTCACTTGCCTACCAGAAGAAGATTTGTCAATCGGCAGTCATCAAGCGCCTCCACAGGTATCTTCTCCCACAGAAACAGGGGACGTAATGAGTTGTCTAAGCGATCTAGTTGCTCTGTCCACCAAGGTACCAAGGTAGGTTCGGCTGAAGAACGTAACTAGGATACCTTCACTCCCCGTTAAGTAAGACAAGATTCAACAATTCTCCCCGAGCAGAGTTGGTCTCCCATCAACCCTAACAAGGCGCCGTATCTCCAGCAAGTTAGCGATACTCTCCCCAAGCAGAGTTAGTCTATTGTCAGCCTTAAGGAAGTTGGATTATCCCCCGAAGATCTCAACATTCCCCAGCGGTATACAAATATTCCTCTACAAGCATCCCCGACAATCTTGATCTAAGATTGTTCCCCGACAGAATACCAGACACTCCGGTGGAGTCATTCCCCAGTACAGTCTCAAAAAGTCTCCCCAGGAGAGTTGATCAATCTCCCCAGTAGGAAGCTTATCCCCAGTAGATTCTGGAAGCTTATCCCCTACAGAGCACGAACGCATCTCCCGGACTTTTTTATTCAAAGGTTATTCTCCACCGGAGCTTATAACTGGGTTATCCTCAGCTAGTAACCACGGAAAGATCGTCCTCGGCGAAGTTCTTCCTATCCCCCAGTGGAGTTCATCAAATCTTCCAACAAAGCTTATCAACGGTATCCCCAGCGGAGATATCATCAAACCTCAGCGAAGCATCTCTTCCCACAGAGTATTCCCCGCAGAGTAATCTCTTCGCCAAGTTTATTCCCCAACGGAGTCATCTTCTCCTATCAGTTTATTCTTGCAACCATCACCCCCAGTGGAAACCAAGAACTTCACTCCCCAACATCAGCCCAGGATTCAATTTCCCGGCATTCGTCAAGGATTTATTTTCCTAGACAAAAATACATTCATAAACATTTCATATTTCATACATCCTGCTTACATACACAACGCATGCACATACGCATCATATCACACAATCTCATTTATTTTTGAGACCCTCTTAATATCATGCAGTTCATGCATCATGACACTACATACATCTAACGTTTTGCCTTTTCAGGAAAAAGGTCAATCCAAAGATGATTACCATCAACTTTCGCAGTTCCAGATTCGACACCTGTATCTAGCCAGGGCATATCTGTGAGCGATTGATTGTGGATTCGATACCTGTATCTAGACAGGACATATCTACATCAAAGAGATTTCCTTTCAGAGATAGCTTGGAAATGCTCCAGATATGGATGTTGTTCTTTTGCTTATTCAAGACTCCTTCTAGAGATAGTTCAGATGTGACCCAGGCATGGCGACGTTCTGATACTTCTTCCAGATTTCCTTTCAGAGATAGCTTGGAAATGCTCCAAATATGGATGTTGTTCTTTTGCTTATTCAAGACTACTTCTAGAGATAGTTCAGATGTGACCCAGGCATGGCGACGTTATGATACTTCTTCCAGATTTCCTTTCAGAGATAGCTTGGAAATGCTCCAGATATGGATGTTGTTCTTTTGCTTATTCAAGACTCCTTCTAGAGATAGTTCAGATGTGACCCAGGCATGGAGACGTTCTGATACTTCTTCTAGATTTCCTTTCAGAGATAGCTTGGAAATGCTCCAGATATGGATGCTGTTCTTTTGCTTATTCAAGACTCCTTCTAGAGATAGTTCAGATGTGACCCAGGCATGGCGACGTTCTGATACTTCTTCCAGACTTCCTTTCAGAGATAGCTTGGAAATGCTCAAGATATGGATGTTGTTCTTTTGCTTATTCAAGACTCCTTCTAGAGATAGTTCAGATGTGACCCAGGCATGGCGATGTTCTGATACTTCTTCCAGATTTCCTTTCAGAGATAGCTTGGAAATGCTCCAGATATGGATGCTGTTCTTTTGCTTATTCAAGACTCCTTCTAGAGATAGTTCAGATGTGACCCAGGCATGGCGACGTTCTGATACTTCTTCCAGATTTCCTTTCAGAGATAGCTTGGAAATGCTCCAGATATGGATGTTGTTCTTTTGCTTATTCAAGACTCCTTCTAGAGATAGTTCAGATGTGACCCAGGCATGGCTACGTTCTGATACTTCTTCCAGATTTCCTTTCAGAGATAGCTTGGAAATGCTCCAGATATGGATGCTGTTCTTTTGCTTATTCAAGACTCCTTCTAGAGATAGTTCAGATATGACCCAGGTATGGCGACGTTCTGATACTTCTTCCAGATTTCCTTTTAGAGATAGCTTGGAAATGCTCCAGATATGGATGTTGTTCTTTTGCTTATTCAAGACTTCTTCTAGAGATGGTTCAGATGTGACCCAACCATGGCGACGTTCTGATACTTTTTCCAGATTGCCTTTCAGAGATAGCTTGGAAATGCTCCAAATATGGGTGCTGTTCTTTTGCTTATTCAAGAGTTTCCTTTCAGATATAGCTGGGAAATGCTCCAGATATGGACGCTATTCTTTTGCTTATTCAGAGTTCTTTTCAAAGACAACTTAGAGATGCTCCAGCCCGGATGCTATTTTATTGTTTAGTCCAGATTCGGATGACATACTGTCACTCATTCAAACACAGACTAGATATGCTCCAGACACGGAGGCCATTCTATTTCTTATTCGGACGCAACTATCCATTACAGTTCCAAATGGCATCTATAAGCCCATTCCCGACAAGGTTCTGTCACATCTTCCAGATGGCATCTTTAAGCCCATCCTCCTATCCACCACCTCTCCAAATGGCATCTTTAAGCCCATTCCCGCTATCACACTGCTCATACTCTACTATGTGAGTGCAAATTTCTGGGTACTCTAGTGTTCAATCATCTTCCACCCTCAGATCACGAAAGGCACACAAGCCAATCTACATCCTCAGGTCTAAGAAGATTGAACAGGGACAACTGTTGTACCCCAAAATTTTCCCTCCCATATTCTTCAAAGTTTTGACAAAGCATCATCTTCAAATGCTTCAAAATCTCTCAAGGATTGCACAGTTCAATTGCCTTCTAAGGTAGTCAAAATTAGGGTTTTGGTTCTTGCAAGGAAGTTGAGGTTTTCAAGGGCTCAATCAAGTCCCATATGCCCATGTACATTGTCAAGCATCTCCATGTCAAGTTTCAAGGCTCACAAGGTCAAGTTGCACAGTAAAAAAAACCCTAATTGCTCCACAGTCAACTACAGGGGCAAAATGGTCATTTGGCAGTCAAAAGTCAAAATTTTTGGTCAACATCTTATTTAGAAGCCACAATCATCATTTGGACAAGTCTTGACCATGATTCCACAAGAATGGCTCAAAATTCATCAAGGTGTCAAAAGTTTCTATTTTTGGACAGCTGAAAAGTCAACTGTAACTTGACCAAGGCATAACTTTTTCATGGTTCATCATAAAAATCCCATCCAATGCTCATCTTGAAGAGGAAGACATTTCCTACAATTCATCTTCACATTCCAAGTCCAAGAAATGCTCTCACAAAAAGTTATCAATTTCAACATTATAGGTCATTTTCAAAAGTCAACAAAAAGGAACTTTAAGTCAAAGACCATAACTTGAGATTGGTAAATCAAAATGACATGGGAACAAAGACATTGGTTAGAGGACTTCAGGACCTTTCCAAAATGTCCAAGAACATGTTCATAACTTTAAAATTGAGCAAGATATGCATTGGAGAAGTTGGGAAATTTTTTGTGAAATGGCCAAAGTCAATTATCCTTGAAACTTCATTTTTGACAAAAGGGCCCCACTTTTTCCACTTGATTCAGCTTGGCCATGCCTCCCACGTGTCCCACAATTTATTTCAATAATAAAAATTAATTTTACCATTTTTATTTAATTTTATTTGATTTAATGCATTTTAAATCTTTAAAATTCAAATGAAAATCAAGAAAGTTAATTAAGGGATATATTTTGTGTTGAATTGCTTTGATACACCATCATTCACCTTCCAAATTCGTGTACTTCCCATTATGAGCACAAAATTCAAATTTTTCACAAAAATGGCAAGTGGTTTCAATGGAGGTTATGGCAAAATCTCAAGCATAATTGCAAGGCTTAAAGGCTCATTATTTTGTTTGATACTCATTACAAAAGACATATGCAAGCATTCTTGATACAAGGCACGACCTAGAGAGCCCCATACAGCATAAGCCATTTCCAAATTTTGAAGAGAAAAATCACAAACTGAAAACCTAGTTGCAGTACAATTCAAGCTTCCATTTCAATCCAAATACACTCCTTACATTGCCAGGGACGATTTGCAATCATTAACAAGCCAAATCACTCAAGGAATCACTCATCAAGTCACACGGTTTGTCCAAACTTTGAAAATAGAAACTCCATTTTTTCACCTCTTTAATTCATTTTGATCATGTTTATACATTGCTGACGTTATTACCAAGCTTTCTGTGTATTTTAATTTGATTATGATGCTGTAAATCGAAAATCACCATTGACAATTTCTAGGTTTTTCAGAGCTTCGAATTAGGGGTTTTCATATACTGTAAAATTGAACCTCAAAACAGGCATGGTCAAATTCAGAAGCTCAAGACGAACAAGAAGGACATGTCGCGCTCTTTTTATTTGATCCATAGCGCTAATCGCTATTTTTGACATTGATGTTTTGTGGGGGTTTAAAACCCCCGCTATTTGCCTTTGATTTTTTATTTCAGAACGAAGAAGATGATGCATGGATGAATTGGATTGGTGAATTCAAATCCTACGCGCGCCTTTTTGTTTGTTAGCATATAAGGTTTTTGTTTTATATAACATTTGTTTTCTATGTTACTAACAAACGCACCAAAGTGATGCAGTGGTTGGTGATGTGTTGGTTCACCACTGGGACCTGGGTTCGATTCCCAGGTCCCCCATAATTTTCATATTATTTTCTTTAAGGCGTTCCTGTGCAGATTCTCATCCAGGATCCACCATAGACCTCATCCAGGAGCGCCCCAAGTGTCATTGGAGGCAGATCTAAGGGCCAAGCATAAGGAACACCATCGTCTGGAGTCAACGTGGGCATAGGCGATCCAGGAAAGTCCAAATGAGCTTGCTTCAATGGGCCAAGATTCAACATCACACCCTTCATTTCAGCCCACACCCCCTTGGGTTTTACTCTTCTTTTTATTTTGTTTTGACATTTTCTTCTTTTTTATTTACTTGCCTTATTTTTTTTTATTAACATAATTAACATAATTAACATTTTCATAAAAAATCAAAAAAAGAAGAACTAACATTATTTTTATTATTATTATTTTATTTTTGTAAATAAACAATAATTGAATTAGTTTTTTTAATTAGGCCATTTTAACTTTTTTTAATAATTAAAATAGATTTAGAATTAGGTTAACCTAGAATTTTATTTCTTTTTTTTTATTTCATAAAAACATAAAAACAAAAAAATATTTTCTTTTAATTAAATTAATTAATTAGCCATTAGTTAGTTTTAATTTCACTTTAATTATAAAAAAGCCAAAAAATTCAATTTCTTTTCTTAAAAGGGTCAACACCCTTAGAACATTTCCGATTTAATTTTTATTCGCGCATAGTTTATTATTATGTAATTGCTTTCAAGATTGTAATAGTAATTAGGTTTATTGTTTTTATTTACTTTCCGTACTTATTTACCAAAAACGGGTCTTTGTATTTTTGGCGATGTATAGACCCGCGCCTTGTAATAGCGTAGGATTTATGTTTCCGCAATTTACTTTCCGCACTCCTAACTGCTAATATGCCTGCAAGAATGTGTGTAAATAAAAACAACTCGTAGCTCACTAATTACAAAGACAAACATTAACTGAATACAACACACAAAGCACATGCCACTCTTAGGGTACGCTTCACTCGTTGCCTCGAAACGTGGTCATCAAGTATAGGACGTCTTAGAGGTCACCCTTTGTCTCAAGATCCAGTTGCCTCGAAATGGTTGCCTCGGATAAAAGGATCTAGGACGTTAGGGTTACTTCTAAGGTGTCCCACCGTTGCTTCGGTGACCACACTGTCCCGATAATCGAATTGACCCGAACACCTCCAACGATGGTGCTACCTACCTCTCAATGGTGGGATAGCATTATCTAAAGGACACTTACACAGCTTAATTCCTTAGGGTAGGTAGATGACTCATGGGTACTTGCTCTTTTCAAAAACAAACAAAATACTTTTCACACCTTACACTTTCAAAAAGTTTTCAAACAATACTTCATACACTCTTGAGGACTGATACAAGAGTTACCTAGAAGTTTTCAAACGAACTCTTTCAAACCCACTCACACTTAAAAAAGCAAACATTTTTTAAAACATAAGAGCAAGTACCTAAGAGCTCGTGGATAACCACGGATAGAAAGGGTGCTAACACCTTCCCTTTCTATAAATCTACCTCCCGAACCGAGAAACATTCTCATAAGGAATTTTGCTGTGCTTTTGTCCTTTCCATGTTGGAGAACATAAAAGACGGTGGCGACTCTTGCTTCCGCGACATTTCGCGAACCAACTTAAAAAACAGTCAGTTCTATTCCCACCAATCACAGCCTCCAGCATGCCTCTTTTGGCTGGGCATTTTTGCTTCTAGCATGCCTCTTTCATTTGGGCATGTGACAACCTTTATGCAAGTCTTCGTTTGAGCATTGGCCTCTTGTATGCTTGCTTGGAGTCACAAAGTTTAGACCTCCTGCATGCAGGCTTCGACATGGCATTGACTATGTTTACACTAGCTTCGACTGGACACATTTCCCTTTAGTTTGCCTCAATTCCAGCACACATGGTTGGTTGATTTGAAGGGTAGCCCATTTGAAGAATTTCATGGTCCATTCAAAGGACACATTTGGCCCTTTCAAAGATACATACATGACCCTTTTTAAGGACATGTCTGGGTGTGCCATTCCAATGACATGTTTGATGGCCCATTCGAAGGACATACAAGGCCCACCTTAAGGCATACTTGGGTGATCGATCCAAGGGTCACACATTTGGCTCCTTCAAAGGATGCACAAAAGTGACCCATTCGAAAAACACTTATTGGTTATCAAATAATGTTGTTTGAAGGAGAATCTGGTCGAAGGATGGTCAAAACGAAAGATGAAATATTCAAAAGATGCATGCTGCCAAGTTCAAGCCTGGTACACTGGCCATAATGCTCCAAAACTGCTGCGCAACAGTCCTGAAACACTGCCCCATTCTTGAACCAAAATAGTATACAAATAATGTCCCTCGAAAGCTACAAAAAGCAGTTTACTCAAATTGTTCAAATTGTTTTGTTTTCGCTCCAAAACATCAGCCAGCTTTGCCTATAAATAAGAAGCTTCATAACTCGTATAAGGGGTTGGACACACATCCAAAGACTCTAGGGCGTGGAAAAAAATCATCAAACTCACAAACACTTAAACACATTTTCAAACACAAAACCAGAATCTAAACACTTGCTTCTTTCGAATCTGAAGCAATCCCCCATACTTTGTTTTCCTTTGAATCTAGTAGAAAGAACATCACACTTGTTCTTCTCCATCGAATCCAGCATTAGAAACGTCGCCTTCGTTTCTTCCCTTCGAACCTAGGAGTATCCAAGGCAGCAACTAAAGGTCCAACTTACATACCCCAACTTCAAGCAAGGTAAGTCACTCTTAACCTTGAACCTTCCGTTTCTAGCATAACATATGAATAATCTTTCCTTTCGTTTCAAACATGTACATAACATTTTTTGTTCTTTTCGTTTCCACCCTCTTAGGTGTATTCATTGCTAATCCTTTTGGTTTTGTATCTTGGTTTATTAAATATGCTTTAAGAACTAACATGGCCATGAGACAATACCAGCATGGCCTTAGGCCATGTTTCTATTTAAAAATCCAAACAAAAGAAACAGGAGGAAGGAAGTATGAAATGAAGCCTTAGGCTTCCACACTAACTTCCAGGTCCAAACGAAAGAGGCAGCCAAAAGGATGGCCACACTGACTTCCAGGCCCCATTTGAAGGAAGCAGAAAGTCAGTCTACACTACACTGACTTCCAGGCCCTAGTCGAAGGAAGCTGAAAGGTGAAGAGTGCACCTCATGCTACTTCCAGGCCCCAGTCGAAAGGCACACCCACACTGGCTTCTAGGCTCCAGTCGAAGGAAGCAGAAAGGAAGACTGCATCTCTTGCTGATTCCAGGCCCAATCGAAAGGCACGCCTTCACTACTTCCAGGCCAAATTGAAGGGAGCCAGAGAAGCAGAATCGAAGGGTTCTGCTGCCCAAATCGAAAATCCCATTTTCCTTTCTTTATTTTATTTTGTCTTTATATTTTCTTACTATTCAATATGGTTATAATAGTGTAGGATTTATTTTTTTGCACTTTTATTGCTTTTGTACAAATGTTAGTAATTAGGATGAATGGCAAGATAAAACCAATAAGTAGACAACCTAAAATTCAAAGACAAATGCATGCAAATCAAACACACTATTCACACACATGCACCCTTAGGATAATCTCACTTGTTGCCTCGGAAAAATAGTCATGTCCCTCGAATATGGGCGTTTTAGCAAAGACTCTCGATAAAAGATCGTAGTCCCTCGATGACCCTCAATGTTGTCTTCGGTAAACAATCTAGTCCCTAAACGACATTGCTACAACGTCCCATAGGTTGCCTTCTATGACTATACAAATGTCCCACGCCCGTCCCTTCACATCCAATGGTGGGGCTTATTACCAAATCAATGGTAAGATAACAACATCTAAAGGAGGAGGAATATAACATAAACCTTTTGAGTAGGTAGGATGCTTCTAGTTGCTCGCTTGCTCACAACAAAAACATTTTATACACCAACACTTTCATTTGAAACATTTTCAAAAGACAAAGCTCTTTGTACGCATTCTTATAGAAACGAGAATCATTACAGAGACACTTTTCAAAATCATTTTCAAAAAAAAATATCCATAAACACCTCTTTGAACTATTTTTAAAAAACTACACTTTGTACGCGTTCTTAAAGAAACGAGAACCATTACAAAGACATTTTCAAAATACTTTCAAAACCCACACCACAAGCATATTTTCAAACAAAAGAAAGTGATCTAGCAAGTAACTAAGAGCCCGTAGATAACTACAGATGAAAAGGGTGATAATACCTTCCTTTTCATAACCTACCCCCCGAACTCAAGAAATAATCTCGAAATGTCTTTCCTGTTCTTTTCAACCTTTCCTTTTGGATAAAAGAAAAGTCGATGGCGACTCTTGCTATCCGCATCAATTGTGAACAAACGCAAAACACCCAAGTCAGTTATCCCACCGTGTTACACCTGTGTTCTTTACTTTTTGCAATGTGTTTATCGTTCATATTGTACATTATGAGCAAGTTTAGTAAAATGTGTCTCAACATCTTTTATGACATCTTTGATCTAAATACCAGAATTAATTTTGGTATCATAGATGGCATCTTGCTCTGACTCTGGGTGAGATTCAGGGAAGTTACTTTCAGGTACAATGAACAAGGAAGGATGATTTGGGAACACACCACCTGTTCTTGATGGAACAAACTATGATTATTGGAAAGCTCGTATGGTGGCTTTCATAAAGTCCATGGATAGCCAGGCTTGGAAAGCTATGGTTGAGGGATGGGATCCTCCAAAGGTTATTGGTCCAGATGGAAAGGCTACTGAGGTTGTGAAAGTTGAGGAAGACTGGGATGATATTGATGAAAAGTCATCAAAGGGAAACACCAAAGCGTTGAATGCCCTATTAAATGGTGTGGACAATAAAATCTTCAAACTTATAAGAAGATGTACTGTTTCTAAAGAAGCTTGGGAGATTTTGAAGAATGCTCATGAAGGAATGCTTAAAGTAAAGATGTCAAGACTTTAAATTCTCACTACTCAGTTTAAGAATCTGGGAATGAAGGAGGATGAGAGTATTCATAACTTTCACATGAATATCATCGAGATAGCCCATGCCTCAGGTGCCCTTGGGGAAAATATGTCAGAAGCCAAGTCGGTAAGGAAGATTCTCAGATCTCTTCCAAAGAGATTTGACATGAAGGTGACTGCCATCGAAGAAGCCCAAAATACAAACAACATGAAGGTTGGTGAGCTAATGGGATCCTTACAAACTTTTGAGCTAGGACTCAATGAATGATCATAAAGAATGAAAAGGATAACCCTTGTTCCTAATACTGAGAACCTGATAGAAGAGTATGACCTAAATATAGAAGAAGGAATGACCAAAGCTATTGTGTTGCTTGGGAAACAATTCATCAAAGTACTGAACGAGGTAGACTGGAAATCAGGGACAAATTTTTGGAATGAGTAATTCGACAAGTCATTCGACATTAATAAAAATCAAGATCTTGGAAACGGATACGGATCCAATAGAAAGTCTAATAAAGGAAGAGGAGTCCAATGTGATAAATGTGAAGGGTTTGGACACATAAGGACTGAGTGTCCCACATATCTCAAGCAGTTGAAGAAAGACTCCTCTACATCTTGGTCAAAAGAAAATTCTGAGAGCAAATCTGAAAAATAGGTTGCCAGATTAGTCACTATGCTGACTGGAACCTACATCTATGAAGAAGACTCAAAAGGCGAGGATTGACGGTTGAAGAGCTTACATCTTCCTATAAGGAGTTGTACCACAAAAGTGAAGAGGTATGTCAATTAGAAGAAAAGCAAAGAAAAATGATAGCTCATCTACAATCTGAGAGAATGGAACTTCTGTCTTCCATCTCTGGATTGGAAAGTGAAGTTACATTACTTAGATCTCAACTTGCCAATATGACTAAATTTGTGAGAATGCTCAATAATGGTTCTGATGTGTTGGATGAGATTCTTCAAATTGGAAAGGAGGATGGAAATTTCGAAGGTATTAGATATGAAAATCAAGCAGGTAACAACAAAGAGAAGAAGCCAGAGGTAAGGTTTGTCAAAGAGAAAGGGAAACAGGAACAAAAGATGTCGAACAACATGTTCTAACATCAGCATGAACCTCAAAAACATCATTTAGGAAACAAGACTCATCGTTGGAAATGTCACCACTGTGGTAGGATTGGTCACATAAGGCCATATTTTACAAGTTATATGGTTTCCCTAATCCATGTTTTCAATCCAAAAGAAAGCAGTTCTCTGGTCAGGTTAAGAAATAATGGGTTCCTAGAAAGGATATCCATGCTTTCATAGCATATGCTTTTGTTAAAAGCTCCGCCAAGGAAAGCCACCACTCTGATGGTGGGTGGTTTAACAACATGACTAGCAACAAAAGGTTCAAAAGTCATAAGTTTGGAAAGATGTCATAAGGAATGATACAACATCTGGATGAGCAAATGCTGAACAAATGTAAACACACTATGACACCTACAGATGAGTGTCGGGATGATGATGTTATTATCAAGGACTTAGAGATATTAATGTGTAAATATAAGGAGGAAACACGTGGTGTTGACACTCATGTGAACTTATAGAAATTACTGGGGTGTGGGTGGGATGAGAAATTTTTTAGGTCATATAAAATCCACTCACACATCTATTCAAGTCTCCAAATTCAAATCTTGACTCAAACCCGCTACTCTTATTATCCTCTTATTGCAGCGGCATAGCGGCAAGCAAAAGTAAGTATTTTTATAGGGTATATCATATCGTGTCCATAGAGATTAGTTATTGAATCGTCGTTCGAAAAATCATTCGTTAATGAGTTTAATGATAAATGGGTTGAAAAGAAAAATATCAACAGAAAATAAATGTAAACAAGAAGAAAAAAAAACTAAGGAAGAACTTATCAAGCCTGCATATAATCTACTCATCACAGACTTAAACTTATCGACCAGTTACACTCATCCTAGAATATTCCCCAGAGTCATCTAGCATCGCTCACTCCCTAAGTTATTTCTAACCCAAAGTAGAAAGAATTACTATATCATCTCGGCGATGATCTCTCAGCCAACCTCATCAACACAACAAACATCCATATTACTCGTATTGACGATCTCTCAACCGAAACAACCAACATGGAAGCATTAAGCTTCGACACCCATAAAGATTGTTAGCTCTAAATCTATCTCTAGAATCCATAAACTAACAAATAATCATCCTAGATAAAGATTTGAGAAATATATATCTATAACAACCCAAACCCCGAGCACAGAGCAAAAATTTAAGATAACAATCGACAAAGATTTGTAAAGCAAGTTTAATATAATGCCATGGGCGAAAAATATACATGAGTTCAAAGTAAATACATATACAAACTCAACACATAAAGAATACACAAAGAAGTAGAGAAATGAACCACAAATCTACTGGTTTGTTAGTGCTGATTGAAGAGAAATCCACCACGGATCATCCGTATGCAAGCTTCAATGTTGTTTTCTAAGCAAATCCATCAAAAAATGAAGTTTGATGGAGTTGGGATAAAAAATACCCAAAACCATCCCCAAAAAATGTGTTTTTACCCCTAAATTTGTATTTTTGACTGGTCTACATCGCCCAGCGACCAAAAAGCGTCGCCTGGCGCTTAAAACTGCATTTTTTCCATGCTTCAGGTTGCCCCAGCATCGCCCGATGACCAAAAAGCATCGCCTGATGACTCCGATTCGTGCATGGTCAGAAGCATTGAAAAACTTATTAAATACTCTTTATAACAATTCCTAAATATCAATCTTTAATACCTACAAAATTGAATTAAAATCAATTAAACTCAATGACATTTACACGATAACACAATAAATACACAATAACGTAAATTATACTGAATATACACTAAAGTTGAGGTTTATTGTCAAAAAGAAAATGAATTAAGATGATGAGTGCTAATTATTCACACTCAAATTCACAACAATTTAGAACTCATCAAACTCTCCCCAACTTAACACATTGTTTGTCGTCAAACAAAGTCAAATAAACTTAAAGAAGCAAAAGACGATAATCAAAGAATCACAAATCAATTAGTTTTGAAAACAGAAAACAAATGTAATGATTAAAATGAAAAATAGTACACACAAAGAAACTTACTTAACATTAAACTATGACGATAACATAAACATGAAATAAATTCTAAATACAAAGAACATGCCAAACATTCTAAAACAATACTAGTTCATAAATGAATCACACTTATCAAAAACAATCATCGGTAGATGAAAAACACAGAAAATAAGGTATTTTCACTCATCCACAATCTTGCAAACAAAAGAATAAATTATGCATTCATCCAAAAACTCATATTGAAAATTCAAATGCAAGAATTTCAAGGGCTTTTCAAGGTTGTATTGTGGCTTGGTTAACAAAAAAGGGATAAGTCCTAAAGCTAATCGAAACAAAAACTTGCCTAAACCTAAGGGATTTATCAACTCACAAAGTCTCAAGCAAAATAATTTTAATCAAACTTCTTCTTCATTCCAAATCTCAAACCAACATACATCACTTATTTGCACAATTATTCGAACTCTTTTTTATTTTCTTTTTCAAAGCTTTTTTTATTTTTTTTCCTTTCTTTCTCAATTCACTTATTTTTCACATTTTTTCTTTTCTTTTTTCTTTTCAACCTCATAACAATCAACTAATAAATACACAATCATTTTTCTCCCCAACTTGAATTCAATCATACATTAAAGTGAATACTCCATACTTTCTAAGGCAAGGTAAAAATTCAAACCAAAATAATGGTTGAGGGTTCAAGAAAACAACTAATAAATATCCATACAAAAATGGAAACTAAACACTCATAGACAAGCATTTAGCAAATACAACATGGATATCGAAAAAAAGCTCAAAGGAGTCTGTTGTACCCCAAAATTTTCCCTCCCATATTTCTCAACACATGGCAAGTGAGGTCCCCAAAGTGCTCAAGGAAGTTCAAGAGTTGACCATACAAACTCTCTCCTAAGGCAGTGTTGTACCCCAAAATTTGCCCTCCCATATTCTTCAAGATTTGCCAAGTCAAAGCTTCAAAATTCCCCAAGGGTTGCACAGTTCAAGGGACTCATAACAGTTAAAAATTAGGGTTTTGGTTCTGGCAAAGTAATTGAAGTTTCCAAGGGTCCAATCAAGTCCCACATGCCTACAAACATGGTCAAGCATCCTCATACCAAGTTTCAAGACTTACAGCACAAAATTGCACAGTAAAAAACCCTAATTGCACTACAATCAACTGCAGGGGAAAAATGATCATTTGACAGTCAAAAGTTCAAATTTTTGGTTAACATCTCATTTTGAAGCCACCAACATCATTTGATCAATGCTTAATCATTATTCTCAAAGCTTGGCTCAAATATCATCAAGATGCAAAAGTTTCCATATTTGGACAGTTGAAAAAGTCAACTGTAACTTGACCAAGGCATAACTTCCACATGGATTATCAGAAAAATTCCATCCAAAGCTCATTTTGAAGATAAAGACATTTCCTACAACTCCTTTTCATACTTCAAGTCCAAGAAATGCTCTCACAAAAAGTTATCAATTTCAACATTATAGGTCATTTTCAAAAGTCAACAAAAAGGGACTTTAAGTCAAAGGCCATAACTTGAGATTGGTAAATCAAAATGACATGGGACCAAAGACATTGGTTAGAGGACTCAAAGAATTTCCAAAATGTCCAAGAACATGAGCAAAGCTTAAAAATTGGACAAGTTATGCCTTGTGGAAGTTGGGAAATTTTTAGGTATTTTGAAAAGTCAACATTGCTTCAAATGACCTAAAAATGCTAATGGGCCTCTTTTTCTTCCACAATTCATCATCCAAGGCATGTGCACGACCATTTGGCCCAAAGGGAAGTTTTTCATCATTTTTATTTATTTATTTGGATTTTTAATGATTAATAATTCATTTAATTAAAATAAATATGTGGAAAATACTAAACCTAACTTTTTAAATCTTTTTGTGCATGAAATAATCTCAAGATTTTGTGTATAATCATATTTGGAAAGAATCTTGTTAATTGGCCATGATTTGAACTAAGTTTGCATGAAAAAGATTTGAAAACTAATGCATGGAAAATCAAATATCTTATCATCAATTCAAGGATTTTTTGATCAATTTTCTTAACCCTAATCATTCACATGTATATATGGATGCAAACCCTCGTGCCCATAACTTCCCAGATGCGCCATAGACCAAGAAACACACTTGAGTTTTTTGCTTAAAAGTTGAAAACTGAAAACTAGGTTTTAAGGTTTTTCAAGATCAAACAACTATTCCATTGGCTTGCTGAGACTTCAAGGAAGGGATTAGAATCAAAACCATAAGCTTTAACACCAAGAAACGTAAGAACGATGGTGTCCTGTACAGAAACTTTTTCACATTCTTGCATCACGATTCATGCATCTTTCATAATTTTTGATGTTTGATTTATGTTCAGTGTTTAATTCTAAAGCTAACTATGTGGTTTGATTAAGTTTTCGTGCCAAAATAGGAGATTCACCATTGATACAGTCTAGGGTTTTTCAAGCTTTGAATTGGGCATTTCTTAACGCTGTAAAATTGGATCACCATGATGCCATGACCAAACTCAGCGTGATTGGACGATGTGGAAACGACCCTCGCGCCTAATTTATGTGGCCGGACGGCCTAATCGCTATTATCAAATCAAGCATGTTTTGGGGGGGTTCAAAACCCCCGCTAACCTTATTTTATTTTCAGGGAAGAAACACAACGAAGAAGAAGAAGATGAGGTGTCCAGTAGTAATTGGGTTATTCAAATTCTCGCGCGAAAAAAGCACTAGCGTTTATTTTACTTTATTATGTTTATTGTTTATATAGTGTACAAAGAAAAGAAGCAGCACGGATGGCAACGCGTAGTGTTGGGAATCATCAGGACCTGGGTTCGAGCCCTAGGTCCCCACCCCCTTCCATATTATTTTTCATTTAATGCTTGTGTACAATTTCAATGCTAGGGTGCATCATACTCTCCACATCCAGGCCTGCCACACACATGCTAAGATCAATCCAAGGGCCATAGTTGGAAGAATATCATGGACATAAGTCAAAAGTGTTATACGCTGGCACGAGAAGTCAACCAGGCTAAATCTATTGGGCCTGGATTTCTAAGTTGTGACCTCCAATTGGGGACAGAACCCCCCAAGGTTTGCCATTTTTTTACATTTTATTTTTTTATTTGATTTAATTAATTTCCCTTAAATTTAATTATTACTTTCATAAAAATATAAAAAAACAATAAAAAATCAAAAAAAGACAAAATTAAATATATTGTTATTTAACTAATATTTTTGTAAATAAAGTTTTGTATCAATTAATTAGTTTTAATTTAGGAGTAAATCTTGATATTTTTCTAATAAACTTAAAATGTGTAGAATTAGGGTTTGATCAATTGTTTATCTTTTTTTCTTTTCTTTCACAATAATTAATTATTAAAATATTATTTATTTTTATAAATCAAAATTGCATGTAAATAATTAGGTTAATTTAGGTTTAACTTTAATATTTTTCTTAATAAATAAAAGTTATAGAATTAGGGTTAATATTTTATTTTAATTAATCTTCCTCATAAAAATTCATAAATCCAAAAAATACCAAAAATAACTTCCTTTCATTTTAATTTTAATTAATTTAATAATTTAATTTAATTTCATTAAAAAGGGTCCAACGCCCTCGTTTCCAATCTTATTTCAATTCGCGCGTTTTATTTCGTTTTCTTTTAACTATTTATGTACCTCTCCCAAAGCCGTGTAAATTTAATCTTTCGCACTTTACTTTATTACGTTCTTTATTTTCTGTCAAATCGGGTCCTGGAAATTTTGGCGATGTGGACCCGCGCCTTTGTAATAGCTTTAGAACTTTTAATTTCCGCATCTCTTTTAACTGTTAAATAAATGCACGCAAGAATGAATGTCTAAATAAAAACAAAAGCGTAGATCACCAATAACATGACAAGATAAAATATCTGAAACGACACACAAATCACACACCACCCCTAGGGTACGCCTCACTGTTGCCTTGCCTCGAAAGATGATCGTCGAGTAGAGGATGTCTTAGTAAGTCCTCATGATCCGGGAACCTGGCATGAGGGTAGCTTCTAAGGTGTCTTCCCATTGCTCTGGTGATCACCATGTCCCTAAACTCGAATTGACCCGAACAACTCCAACGGTGGTGCTACCTACCTCTCAATGGTGGGATGGCACTACTTTAAAGGACACTTACACAGACGAATTCCTTAGGGTAGGTAGGTTCTCGTAGATACTTGCTCTAAATTTCAAAACAAATCAAAAATACTTTTCACACCAACACATTTTCAAAAAGCTTTCGAAAGCAATTTTTCAAACACTCTTGAGGACTGATACAAGAGTCGAACTGGAATTTTCAAAGAAACTTTTTAAAACCCACATTGAAAAGCAAACAAACCATTTTTGAAAACACAATGAGCAAGTATCTAAGAGCCCATGGATAACCATGGATAGAAAGGGTGCTAACACCTTCCCTTTCTATAACCTACCTCCCGAACCGAGAGCAATCTCTATAAGGAATTTTTCTGTGCTTTTGTCCTTTCCATTTGGAGAAAATAAAAGACGGTGGCGACTCTTGCTTCCGCGACATTTCACGAACCAGCGTTAAACAGTCAGTTCCAGATCCACCAATCACAGAACTGGCGACTCTGCTGGGGAATTCTTATAAAGTGAGGTGTACCTTAGGACTAAGATCACTTGTGTTTTCAATTGTTGTGCTTGTTTTCTTTATTATTATGGGCTGCATGGGAGTTACATAGATCCTAACCCGGATCTGGGGATACCCTGTTTAGGTAGCATAAGTTGTGAGGGACCTGTCCGGCGTAGACCGACACGGGTGAAACAGTGGCTACGTTGGTGTGGCACCTTGGTCTGTACCGATATCCCTTGTGTTGCAACGAGGAGAATATGGGTCTTCTGAGGAGTCATTAAGCACCAACAACCTTAGAACCTTAAATGACACAACTTGGCCATTAGAACAGTAGCAGTATGCTACGCCCATTGAGGCTAAACTCTCGTGATGGTTCTGGCCGCAAGAAAAGATTGCGATGCTGGAGTTATGACCGATTGAGGGTAGTCAATGATATTGGGATCCTCTAAGAACCCGGTTACTTTGATAGGACAGGTATGAACCAACAAACTGAAAGAGGGTAGTACCTAGACCTCATGCTGGCCTAAACTTTAGGGGCTTGCCTTGTGTGACTTGTGTGCCTTACCATGTTTGCCTTTGTATCTATTTGTGGTGTGCTTTATCATAACAACATAACATCATGAGCATTGCATGCATCCTGCATAAGGACTGACCATTTCAAAGACAAGAGGGTTTCATCTTTGCTCTATTTTGTAGGACATCATGATGCCTGTGCGAAGGAATACTATCCGGTTCAACTTTGTTCATTCATCTGAGTTGCTTGAAGAGTTGGTTAGCAGAATTCCAAATACCACTTCCTTCATTCAGAGGCATGGTTCTCTTCTCAGTTTAGTCACTACAAGACGGGATCAACAATTGATGAGTGTTCTGACCCAGTTCTATGACCCTCTGTACCAGTGCTTCACCTTTCAAGACTTCCAGCTGGTCCCTACCCTGGAAGAGTTCTCTGATTTGCTTGGTATCCCTATCTTGGATCAGACTCCCTTTACTGGTTGGGAAAAGACCCTCAGGCTTGAGGATGTTGCTGCAGCTCTTCCCTTGACACATCAAGAGGTAATGGACAACTGGGTAGCTAGAAGCGGAGTTAAGGGTTTCTTGGCCAAGTTTCTGATTGGTAAGGCTAATAGCTTCTGGAACGACCTGGACTTTAGGGCATATGAATACATCTTGGCTCTCTTAATCTATGGGTTAGTCTTGTTTCCTAATCCTGACAACTTTATCAATGTCACTGCCATAAGGATCTTTATGTCTCAGAATCCGGTGCCCACTCTCTTGGGTGACATCTTGCAACAACTTCATGCTCGTACTACCCGAAGACGAGGAACCCTATGGTGTTGTATCCCTTTGTTGGTGAGGTGGTTTATTTCGCACCTCCCTAAGTTCGTACTGAAGAACCAAGAAGGAAGAGGTTGGGCTCATAGGTTAATGTCTCTCACCGATAAAGACATCATTTGGACTTGCAGAGGTTTGGATGAGATAGCCATTATTGATCGATGCGGGGAATACCCTAATGTTCCTCTGATTGGTACCCAAGGAGGAATCTCTTACAATCCATGTCTAGCACTCCGTCAGTTTGGAAGAGCCAGAAGAGCAGGCCCCCATGAGATGTTGGTGCCTCACATCAGTTTTGAGTTTCAGGTGGATAGTGACGAGCTGCGTCGTAGGTTCATCAAGGCTTGGGACAAAGTTCATAAAGCTGACCCACAAGAGTTAGGGCCAAAGACTTCTTTACCTATGGAAGCCTACTACAAATGGGTTCGCATCCGTGCTCAGAAGTTAGGTATGCCATACGAAGCCGTCAGACCTATCATTGTTGAGTCTCCTGACAAAGATGGTATTCCTCCAACTGTCCTTCCTCCTCAGATACCTACTGAGTATGAGACATTAAAGAGGTCTTGGTCGCAACTGCGAGAAGAACGGGATTCTTACCAGGAAAAGTTCAACGAGCAGGAATTGAAGATCCAAAAGCTGATGAAGCAGTTGGAGAATGAGCGAGCTCTGAATGACTACATCCGTACTGAGAAGAGGAGACCATGGGATCAATAAGGAACTCTGGGTGTTCTTTTACAGTTTTACTTCCCTTTTTAGTATTTCCTTTCATGTAACGCCTAAGGGCAACCTGTTGAACAATTTAAGTTTCAAAGTTGAATCTAATGAAGTGTGTTCCTTTTTGTTTACAAAGTTGATTCCCGATTGTCTTTGAAAACATAAATCATACGCATTCCATTCATCATGTGCATAGCAGGTTTTCCTCTTTTCAGGTTGCTTACCGTTCTTCGCTGTTTATTTCAGCATCATGAATCCTGACTCATCATCAACTGAGATGTCCATCAAGGCTCTTCAGGCGCAGAATGCGCAATTTCAGGAACTAATCATGGGTTTGGCTCAGGGCCAAGAAGAGCTGAAGGCTCTGCTCCTGAAGAAGGAAAAGAAGAAGAAGAGAAGAACTGTTCTTTTCAACTCGGGCCGAAGGTTTGGCAATACTCTGCAAAATGAAGAGGCTGGTTCTTCTATTGGCAAGGGTAATCCTCAAGAGGGAAAAGGTCCAAGTCCGGTAGTCTCCGACAACGAGACTGATTTTGATGAAGAGCAATATCCTCCTGCAGAAGACAGATACAAGCAGTTGGAGGACAGGTTGAATGCTATGGAGATAAAACAAGTGCCTGGGCAGGATTTCAGAGATTTGGGCTTGTCTACTGGTGTGATCATTCCTCGTAAGTTCAAAGCACCATCTTTCACCAAATATGACGGGGCGTCTTGTCCCAAGCTACACCTCAGGTCGTATGTGCGGAAGTTTCAACCGTACTCAGTGGACAAAAACTTATGGATCCACTTCTTCCAGGAGAGTCTTTCAGGGACTCATCTCGAATGGTTCTATCAGCTGGATGGGACCAAGGTTCGTAACTAGGAGGAGTTGGCTACTGCTTTCTATAAGCAGTATCAGTATAATGCCGACCTTGCCCCTACACGTACCCAACTCCAGGGTATGTCGTTAGGTTCAAGCGAAGGTTTTAAAGAGTACGCTCAGAAGTGGAGGGATCTGGCTGGCAGGGTGCAGCCTCCGTTGACTTACCGGGAGTTGGTAGACATGTTCTTAGGGACCCTATCTGGGCCATTTTTCAACCATCTTATTGGGAATTCTTCTGCTGGGTTCACTGATCTTATCCTGACTGGAGAGAGAATTGAGGCTGGGTTGAAGTCTGGTAAGATTCCGAAGGGTGCATCGTCTAGTTCTGAGAAGAAACCCTTCAAGAAGGAGGCTAGTGCTGTATATGGCTCCCGGAGACAAGAGAAATCTGAGCGCCGCCAATCTGTCAGTGCGGTAATGATTGCTAAGCCTGCTGCCGCTCCTCGGCCAACCAATCCTCAAAGGGCTGAAAGACCTAGAAGAGAATTCACCCGTTTGAGCATGACCCTATCCCAAATCTTGCCGCAGTTACTATCCACCAATCTAGTGACTGTCAGAGAGGCGCCAAAGGTTGTAAACACTGCTTCCCCTAAATACAACCCAAATGCCCGCTGTGCTTATCACTCCGATAGCCCGGGGCATTCCACTGATGACTGTTGGGCATTAAGGAATAAGGTGCAAGACCTTATTGACGCAAAAGAGATACAGTTTGAAGCGCCTGAGAGGACGAATGTGGTTACTGCTCCTATGCCTCAGCATGGAGTAAACGTCGTTGATGAAGATGTTTACGCTGTCTCTGTGAATGATCTAGCCACTCCCTTAATGACTGTCAAGAGGAACCTACTGCTGGCCGGTTTATTTCCCGGTTGCAGTGAGGGTTGCCTGTTCTGTGCTGTTTCTCTCTCTGGTTGTCCTTTGCTGAAGTTGGGCATCCAAAGCCTAATGGACAGCAAAGAGATTGTGTTTAAGAAGTCCGCCGTTCAGTTGGTTCCAGTAGAAGAAGTTGCTGTTGTTACAATCTTCAATAATCCAATTAAGGCTCTCCCGAGGAAGCCTGTTCAAATCATGACTGTCGCACCTGTTGTTATCACTGTTCCAGGGCCTCTCCCCTACGTATCTGATAAAGCTGTCCCCTGGCACTATGGGGCAGATGTGTATGTGAATGGAATCAAACAAGAGTTCAACACTAGCGCCAGTATCTGCGATATCACTGGTCCAGCCAAGGTTACCCGCAGTGGCAGGCTCTTCTCGCCTGACATTACACCGCCCGCTGCTCGAAGACCCCTTCTTATAACACCTACAAGTGTACCTGTTCCTGTTGCTGATCAAGTTGTTTCCCCTGCTGCCGAGTCATCTAATGCTCGGGGCAAAGGGATTGAAGTTGAGCCTGCCCGGATGGAGGCACCAATACCTATAACTGCTGAAGCCTCCCAACAAGAGATGGAGGAAATCCTGAAAATAATAAAGAAGAGTGACTTCAACGTTGTGGAACAGCTGGGGCATACGCCCTCCAAGATCTCCATGCTCTCCTTGCTCCTGTGTTCAGAAGCCCATGCTAAGGCTCTGATTTCATTTCTCAAGACGGCCTATGTGCCACAGGAGACATCTGCAGTCCAGTTCACTGATTGCGTAGCAAATATGACAGCGGACAATGGCTTGGGTTTCTCAGATGCTGACCTAACTGCGAAGGGAAGAGACCACAATGATTCCCTGCATGTCTCTATCGAATGCAGGGGCACTACTCTGGCACATGTATTGGTGGATACTGGTTCTTCCTTGAATGTCCTACCAAAGAAGGCCTTAGACCGTTTGGATTGTGAAGGCCTGGAACTAAAACCTAGCAATATCATCGTCAGAGCCTTTGACGGTTCCAAGAGGATGGTTCATGGAGAGGTTGACATTCCTATTCGTGTGGGCTCTCAGGTGTTTGACTCTACCTTCTATGTGATGGATATCCGTCCATCGTATTCTTGTCTATTGGGTCGACCTTGGATCCACAAAGCTGGGGCAGTGACCTCTACCTTGCACCAGAAGCTGAAGTACCCCGTCAGAGGGAAGATCGTCACTGTGCAGGGAGATGAGGAGTATATGGTGAGCCATTTGAATTCCTTCAGATACATTGAGATGGACGGGGAGTTTATTGAAACCCCCTTTCAGCATTTCGAAGAGGTACTTCCAATTTCAGCAGCAGCAGAAACAGCGGTCGAAGAGGATGTTCCTTTGAAGATGGCTTCCCTAAAGGATGCCCGGGCGGTGGTTCAGAAAGGTGAATGTACTAACTGGGGAAGGCTTCCCAACTTTACACAGAAAACTGACAAGTTTGGACTGGGTTTTACTGTAGAGGGTCAGAAAGCTATGAGGAAGGCAAAGACCAGAAGACCTTCTGTGCTCATTACCAATCCAGGAGTGAATGTTGTTGGGGAGGATAATGAGGTGGATGAAGCTGAGTTCAATAGCTGGATCTACCCGACAACTGATGGCGGATTGACCAATTGGATTGCTAAGGACCATACTCCTGTTACTTTTGTTACGCAGTAATAAACTTCTTTGTTTTTTTATTTGTAATAAACAATAAATTGAACTATATGGCCCGGTGTCTTACCCGAGGCACCGTGGTTTCATTTGTGAGGGCATATAAATTGTCATTTCATATATCATAAATGAAAATCTTGGACGTTTTCTCGCATTTCAAATCTTATGCTCCTTTTCTGTCTTTTCTTCCTTTATACATATTTCAAAACAACTGTATTTACACACACTCACTCATACAGGTTTCAATCCACTCTGGATCTCACTGGTAACGACTCTGCTACTGCCAGTTATGACTTCGAAAATCCGATCAACTTAGCCGAAGACGAAGGTGAAGATGATTGCGAAGTGCCTGGCGAGCTTGCAAGACTGTTACTTCAGGAAGAGAGGGCAATTCAACCACATGAAGAGCCAGTGGAAATAATAAATCTGGGTACTGAGGCATACAGGAAAGAGGTAAAGATTGGTGCCAACCTAGAGCTCAGCGTGAAGCAACGGTTGACTCAGATGCTACATGATTATATGGAGATCTTTGCCTGGTCCTACGAAGACATGCCCGGGTTGGATACCGATATTGTGGTCCATCATTTGCCTACTAAAGAAGATTGCCCTCCGGTCAAGCAAAAGGTCCGTCGTATGCGTCCAGAGATGTCTGAGAAGATCAAGGCCGAGGTTATGAAACAGTTTGATGATGGGTTCCTTGCAGTGACTTCTTACCCTCAGTGGGTTGCTAATGTGGTGCCGGTACCAAAGAAGGACGGTAAGGTCAGAATGTGTGTTGACTACAGGGATCTGAACAGGGCCAGCCCCAAAGATGACTTCCCCCTACCTCACATTTATGTCCTTGTGGATAATACTGCTCAGCATAAGGTGTTCTCTTTCATGGATGTGTTTTCAGGTTACAATCAGATCAAGATGGCACCTGAAGACATAGAAAAGTCTACCTTTGTTACTCAGTGGGGCACCTTCTGCTACAAGGTCATGCCTTTTGGACTGAAGAACGTTGGGGCAACCTACCAACGTGCCATGGTTGCTTTATTCCATGATATGATCCATCATGAAATAGAGGTGTATGTTGACGACATGATCGCAAGGTCCCAGACTGAGGAAGAACACCTTGATCATCTGCAGAAGTTGTTTGACCGTCTGAAGTTGTACAAGCTGAGGTTGAACCCGAACAAGTGCACCTTCGGGGTAAGATCTGGAAAGTTGCTAGGCTTCGTTGTAAGTGATAAGGGTATTCAAGTGGACCCTGCTAAGGTCAAAGCTATTCAAGAGATGCCAGTTCCTAAGACAGAGAAAGAGGTCAGAGGCTTCTTAGGACGCCTGAATTACATTGCTCGGTTCATCTCGCACCTGACTGCTACCTGTGAGCCAATCTTCAAGCTGCTGAAGAAAGATCAGGTAGTACGTTGGAATGATGAATGTCAGGCTGCTTTTGACAGAATCAAGGAGTATCTCCAAGAACCACCCATCCTTATACCACCGGTTGAAGGGAGACCTCTGATATTATACCTGACAGTACTCGACAACTCAATGGGGTGTGTGCTGGGGCAGCATGACGAGTCTGGCCGAAAAGAGCATGCCATTTATTACCTTAGCAAAAAGTTTATCGACTGTGAGACCCGATACTCACTGCTCGAGAAAACTTGTTGCGCTTTGGTATGGGCTGCTCGCTGGCTGAGACAGTATATGCTGACTCACACTACCTTGTTGATCTCAAAGATGGATCCTATAAAGTATATATTTGAAAAGCCTGCTCTGTCTGGGAGAATAGCAAGATGGCAAATGATCTTGATGGAATACGACATTCAGTACACGACCCAGAAAGCCATCAAGGGAAGTGTATTGGCAGACCACTTGGCACATCAAGCAGTAGACGACTATCAGGCAATGAACTTTGAGTTTCCGGACGAGAGCATCATGATTGTTACTGATTGTGAAATACCTGGACCGGATGAAGGACCTGAGGAAGGATCCCGATGGTCTATGCACTTTGACGGAGCCTCCAATGCTTTGGGTAACGGTATCGGCGCCATAATCATATCCCCTCAAGGTACTCATACTCCACTCACTTCCCGACTATGTTTCAATTGCACCAACTACATGGCGGAGTATGAGGCGTGCATCATGGGTCTTCAAGCTGCGATCGACTTAAGGATCAAGTATTTGAGTGTCTTCGGAGATTCCGCTCTTGTGATCAATCAGATCAAAGGAGAGTGGGATACGAAACATCCGAATCTTATTCCTTACAGAGAATGTGTGTTGACATTGATCCCCCACTTCACAAAGATAACCTTTGAACACTTTCCCAGAGAGGAGAATCAGTTGGCGGACGCGTTAGCTACAATGTCTTCTATGTTCAAAGTTAAATGGGACAATGAGGCTCCCCGGATCATCATCTGGAAATTGGACGAACCGGCCTACTGTTGTGATCTAGAGACTGAGTTGGTAACTGAGAAGCCTTGGTACCATGAGGTGAAGAGATATTTGGAAGCTCAGGAATACCCTGAAGGTGCATCTGTCAATGATAAGAAGTTTCTGAGAAGGTTCGCAGTGAAGTTCTTCCTTAGCAACGACATCTTGTACAAGCGAAACCATGATTCGACCTTACTGCGTTGTGTGGATAAGACTGAAGCAGAAAGGATCATGGAAGAGCTACATGAAGGGACCTTTGGTACTGGTCCACAATGGAAGCTGACTGTTACCAACATTCCAGGAGATGCCATAAATGCCAGATATATGCAGACAAAGTGCATGTTCCTCCAGTTCCATTGAATGTTCTGACTGCGCCTTGGCCGTTTGCAATGTGGGGTATAGACATGATCGGTGAGATTAAACCTACGGCATCTAACGGGCATCGCTTCATCCTGGTAGCGATTGATTATTTCACGAAGTGGGTCGAAGCAGCTTCCTACGCTACGATAACCAAGACTGTTGTGGCGCGGTTCATTCGGCATAACCTGATCTGTCAATACGGCGTCCCAGAAAGGATTATTACAGACAACGGTACCAATCTGAATAACAAGATGATCACTGAGCTCTGCGAGCAGTTCAAAATACAGCACCACAACTCTTCTCCTTACAGACCGAAGATGAATGGGGCTGTAGAAGCAGCAAATAAAAATATCAAGAAAATCGTGCAGAAGATGACAGTGACCTATAAGGATTGGCACGAGATGTTACCGTTCGCTCTACATGGGTACCGTACTTCAGCCAGGACGTCAACCGGGGCAACTCCTTTCTCCTTGGTTTACGGTATGGAGGCAGTCTTACCGATCGAAGTGCAAATACCCTCTCTCCGGATAATGAAGGATGAAAATCTGAACGAAGATGATTGGATCCAGACACGACTTGATCAGTTAAATCTTATTGATGAAAAGAGACTTGCTGCTATCTGTCATGGTCAGACGTATCAGAAACGGATGATCAGGGCGTTTAACAAAAAGGTCAGACCACAGGAATATCAAGTTGGGGATCTGGTAATCAAGCGAATCATCCTTCCTCAGAGTGATCCAAGGGGAAAATGGACCCCTACGTACGAAGGGCCATTTGTGGTTAAACATGTGTTCTCAGGAGGAGCCATGATTCTAACCAACATGGATGGTGACGACCTTCCTCACCCCGCCAATGCAGACATAGTAAAAAGATACTACGCATAAAAAGACCCGCTAGGCTGACATGCCTATGCAAAAATTAGGGCTTCCCGGCGAACCAAAAGGGTTCGGGCAAAATGAAGGGATGAAATGAAAAAATCTGTACACCCGGCAAGTCGAAAACCTGAAAAGGCGGCTTGGGCAAAAATGGGTATCCCGGTGGACTGAAAACCCGAAAGGGCGGTCCAGGAAAAAGTTAGGGATAAAAGCGTAATACTATGTCTCACCGGATCACTTTGCATCCAGAATCCGGTATCCACATCAAGTCCAGACGGCATCGATCAGTCAGCTTCACTTTCAACCAAGGTCATCAAGTGATGAGACGCTTGGAGTTATAAAGGCAATAGCAGAGTTGAAACCCAGTGGGATCATTCATTTCACACAGCTGTTTTATTTTCTTTTGTACAAATTGTATAAACTCTTTTTGTTCGGCGGCGTTCTCCTACTAGGACGTCAGCCTCTTGTACATAAAACGCCTATTTACGGGCCATTCAAAAATCAATACAATCACTTTTCAGTTAAAATTGCCAATTGTTTTTCCTTTTCTGTTTTGTTTTGCGAAGAACGTCCAAGGTTCAATTTGTGATATATGCGTTGATAATAATTTGCTAACTCATGAATATTTGCATACGAAACAAAGGATTAATTACAGGTAACATTAGAAACAGGGGCAATAAAGAGTTGTCCAAGCAATCTAATTGTTCTGTCCTCCAAGGTATCAAGGTAGGTTCAGCTAGAGAACATAACCAGGTATCTCAATTCCCCAGAGAGCAAGCCAGCAAACCAGTGCACTCTCCTCAAGCAGAGCTACTATCAACTTAAGGAAGTTGGGTACCCTCCCGCAGATCTCAACATTCCCCAGTAGTACATGCATTCTTAACAAGCATCCCCGGCAATCTTGGTCTAAAGATTGTTCCCTGGAGGTATATCAAAGATTCAGTGGAGTTACTTCCCCAGTACAGTTCAAAACTTCCCCCAGAAGAGTCCAATCCAGGTTCCCCAGGAAATTTGGAATTCATCTCCCCAAGCAGTAAGCTTATCCCCAGTAGATTCTGGAAGCTTATCCTCGCAGAGCACGAACGCGTCTCCCAGCTTTATTCAAAGAGTTATTTCCTTACCAGGATATAACTGGGTTATCCTCAGCCAAAAGCCACGAAAAGATCGTCCCCGACAAAGTCTCCTTATCCCCAACGAAGTCTATTAACACTTCCAAAAGAACAGTGGTATCCCCAGCGAAGTTACCATCAACATTTCAGCAAAGTATTTATCTCCCCACAGAGTATTGTTCCCCAGCAAGATCATTAGAGTACTTTTCTCCCCGCAGAGTAATCCATTCGCCAAGTTTATTCCCCGACGGAGTTATATTCTCCTACTGGTATTCTTGCAACTATCATCCCCAGCGGAGGCAAAATCTATTCTTCAACATCAGCCCAGGAGTGACTTCCCGGCACCCGTCAAAGATTTACTTTCCTAGACGAAAACATACATTCCTAAACATCACATACATCATTGTAGCATGCATATACGCATCATATCTTATAAATCTCGTTTATGTTGAGAACATCATTGCTTGATCCATATCATGCATTGCATATGACTGACCTTTACCTTTCAGGAAAGATCCAGTTAAATTTTCAACTATATCCCAAGACCTAGTCCGGTTCAGTTAAATCGACTCCAAAGATTTCTCTGTTTCTTATCCAGTCAAAGGCCTTCTCTGGTTCAGTCAGATCGACCCTAAGATCTCCCTGTTGCTTATCCAGTTGAAGACATTTCAAGACCTAGACCGGTTCAGTTAATCGACCCTAAGATTTTTTGTTTCTTATCCAGTCCAAGACCTTCTCTAGTCCAGCTAAATCGACCCCAAACAGATTTTCCTGATAAAGACTTAGTAGAAGATACCCAAGATTCTCTCAATGATTGCTGTTGAGGTTGTAGTCGCCTATGGTTCTCTCCCCGATACTGCGGAGGTAGTAATCATCCCAAGATTCGCTCAACAATTGCTGTTGAAGTTGAAGTCGTCCAAGATTCTCTCAATGATTGCTGTTGAGGTTGTAGTCGCCTATGGTTCTCTCCCCGATACTACGGAGGTAGTAATCATCCCAAGATTCGCTCAACGATTGCTGTTGAAGTTGAAGTCGTCCAAGATTCTCTCAATGATTGCTGTTGAGGTTGTAGTTGCCTATGGTTCTCTCCCCGATACTGCGGAGGTAGTAATCATCCCAAGATTCGCTCAACGATTGCTGTTGAAGTTGAAGTCGTCCAAGATTCTCTCAATGATTGCTGTTGAGGTTGTAGTCGCCTATGGTTCTCTCCCCGATACTGCGGAGGTAGTAATCATCCCAAGATTCGCTCAACGATTGCTGTTGAAGTAAAAGATATCCAAGATTCTCTCAGCGTTCCTGTTGAGGTAGTAATCATCCAAGGTTCTCTCACCGTTCCTGTTGAGGTAGTAAGCATCCCTGGTTCATTCATCACCTTTTGAAGCTCCAGATCCAGCTCCTGTAACCAGTCAGGACACATCTACACAAAGAGTTTGAAGACCGGCTCCTGCAACATGCCAGGTACTCATTTTTTTCTTTTGCAGGTACGCAAGTTCTCGCTAAGGAATCTCTTACGCGATCGACATCCAAATGGCATCTATAAGCCAATTCCCATCATCACAATACTATGTGAGCGCAAATTTCTGGGCACTCTAGTGTTCAATCATCTTCCACCTGCGGATTACGAAAGGCACGTCAGCCAATCTGCATCCTCAGGTCTAAGAAGATTGAATAGGGGAAACTGTTGTACCCCAAAATTTGCCCTCCCATATTCTTCAAGATTAGCCAAGTCAAAGCTTCAAAATTCCCCAAGGGTTGCACAGTTCAAGGGCCTCCTAACAGTTAAAAATTAGGGTTTTGGTTCTGGCAAAGTAATTGAAGTTTCCAAGGGTCCAATCAAGTCCCACATGCCTACAAACATGGTCAAGCATCCTCATACCAAGTTTCAAGACTTACAACACAAAATTGCACAGTCAAAAACCCTAATTGCATTAAAGTCAACTACTGGGGCAAAATGGCCATTTGACAGTCAAAAGTTCAAATTTTTGGTCAACATCTCATTTTGAAGCCACCAACATCACTTGATCAATGCTTGATCATGATTCTCAAAGCTTGGCTCAAAAATCATCAAGATGCAAAAGTTTCCATATTTGGACAGTTGAAAAAGTCAACTGTAACTTGACCAAGGCATAACTTCCACATGGATTATCAGAAAAATTCCATCCAAAGCTCATTTTGAAGATAAAGACATTTCCTACAACTCCTTTTCATACTTCAAGTCCAATAAATGCTCTCACAAAAAGTTATCAATTTCAACATTATAGGTCATTTTCAAAAGTCAACAAAAAGGGACTTTAGGTCAAAGGCCATAACTTGAGATTTGTAAATAAAAATGACATGGGACCAAAGACATTGGTTAGAGGACTCAAAGACCTTTCCAAAATGTCCAAGAACATGAGCAAAGCTTAAAAATTGAGCAAGTTATGCCTTGTGGAAGTTGGGAAATTTTTAGGTATTTTGAAAAGTCAACATTGCTTCAAATGACCTAAAAATGCTAATGGGCCTCTTTTTCTTCCACAATTCATCATCCAAGGCATGTGCACGACCATTTGTCCCAAAGGGAAGTTTTTCATCATTTTTATTTATTTATTTGGATTTTTAATGATTAATAATTCATTTAATTAAAATAAATATGTGGAAAATACTAAACCTAACTTTTTAAATCCTTTTGTGCATGAAATAATCTCATGATTTTGTGTATAATCATATTTGGAAAGAATCTTGTTAATTGGCCATGATTTGAACTAAGTTTGCATGAAAAAGATTTGAAAACTAATGCATGGAAAATCAAATATCTTATCATCAATTCAAGGATTTTTTGATCAATTTTCTTAACCCTAATCATTCACATGTATATATGGATGCAAACCCTCGTGCCCATAACTTCTCAGCTGCGCCATAGACCAAGAAACACACTTGAGTTTTTTGCTTAAAAGTTGAAAACTGAAAACTTGGTTTTAAGGTTTTTCAAGATCAAACAACTATTCCATTGGCTTGCTGAGACTTCAAGGAAGGGATTGGAATCAAAACCATAAGCTTTAACACCAAGAAACGTAAGAACGATGGTGTCCTGTACAGAAACTTTTTCACATTCTTGCATCACGATTCATGCATCTTTCATAATTTTTGATGTTTGATTTATGTTCAGTGTTTAATTCTAAAGCTAACTATGTGGTTTGATTAAGTTTTCGTGCCAAAATAGGAGATTCACCATTGATACAGTCTAGGGTTTTTCAAGCTTTGAATTGGGCGTTTCTTAACGCTGTAAAATTGGATCACCATGATGCCATGACCAAACTCAGCGTGATTGGACGATGTGGAAACGACCCTCGCGCCTAATTTATGTGGCCGGACGGCCTAATCGCTATTATCAAATCAAGCATGTTTTGGGGGGGTTCAAAACCCCCGCTAACCTTATTTTATTTTCAGGGAAGAAACACAACGAAGAAGAAGAAGATGAGGTGTCCAGTAGTAATTGGGTTATTCAAATTCTCGCGCAAAAAAAGCACTAGCGTTTGTTTTACTTTATTATGTTTATTGTTTATATAGTGTACAAAGAAAAGAAGCAGCACGGATGGCAACGCGTAGTGTTGGGAATCATCAGGACCTGGGTTCGAGCCCCAGGTCCCCACCCCCTTCCATATTATTTTTCATTTAATGCTTGTGTACAATTTCAATGCTAGGGTGCATCATACTCTCCACATCCAGGCCTGCCACGCACATGCTAAGATCAATCCAAGGGCCATAGTTGGAAGAATATCATGGACATAAGTCAAAAGTGTTATACGCTGGCACGAGAAGTCAACCAGGCTAAAGCTATTGGGCCTGGATTTCTAAGTTGTGACCTCCAATTGGGGACAGAACCCCCCAAGGTTTGCCATTTTTTTACATTTTATTTTTTTATTTGATTTAATTAATTTCCCTTAAATTTAATTATTACTTTCATAAAAATATAAAAAAACAATAAAAAATCAAAAAAAGACAAAATTAAATATATTGTTATTTAACTAATATTTTTGTAAATAAAGTTTTGTATCAATTAATTAGTTTTAATTTAGGAGTAAATCTTGATATTTTTCTAATAAACTTAAAATGTGTAGAATTAGGGTTTGATCAATTGTTTATCTTTTTTTCTTTTCTTTCACAATAATTAATTATTAAAATATTATTTATTTTTATAAATCAAAATTGCATGTAAATAATTAGGTTAATTTAGGTTTAACTTTAATATTTTTCTTAATAAATAAAAGTTATAGAATTAGGGTTAATATTTTATTTTAATTAATCTTCCTCATAAAAATTCATAAATCCAAAAAATACCAAAAATAACTTCCTTTAATTTTAATTTTAATTAATTTAATAATTTAATTTAATTTCATTAAAAAGGGTCCAACGCCCTCGTTTCCAATCTTATTTCAATTCGCGCGTTTTATTTCGTTTTCTTTTAATTATTTATGTACCTCTCCCAAAGCCGTGTAAATTTAATCTTTCGCACTTTACTTTATTACGTTCTTTATTTTCTGTCAAATCGGGTCCTGGAAATTTTGGGGATGTGGACCCGCGCCTTTGTAATAGCTTTAGAACTTTTAATTTCCGCATCTCTTTTAACTGTTAAATAAATGCATGCAAGAATGAATGTCTAAATAAAAACAAAAGCGTAGATCACCAATAACATGACAAGATAAAATATCTGAAACGACACACAAATCACACACCACCCCTAGGGTACGCCTCACTGTTGCCTTGCCTCGAAAGGTGATCGTCGAGTAGAGGATGTCTTAGTAAGTCCTCATGATCCGGGAACCTGGCATGAGGGTAGCTTCTAAGGTGTCTTCCCATTGCTCTGGTGATCACCATGTCCCTAAACTCGAATTGACCCGAACAACTCCAACGGTGGTGCTACCTACCTCTCAATGGTGGGATGGCACTACTTTAAAGGACACTTACACAGACGAATTCCTTAGGGTAGGTAGGTTCTCGTAGATACTTTCTCTAAATTTCAAAACAAATCAAAAATACTTTTCACACCAACACATTTTCAAAAAGCTTTCGAAAGCAATTTTTCAAACACTCTTGAGGACTGATACAAGAGTCGAACTGGAATTTTCAAAGAAACTTTTTAAAACCCACATTGAAAAGCAAACAAACCATTTTTGAAAACACAATGAGCAAGTATCTAAGAGCCCATGGATAACCATGGATAGAAAGGGTGCTAACACCTTCCCTTTCTATAACCTACCTCCCGAACCGAGAGCAATCTCTATAAGGAATTTTTCTGTGCTTTTTTCCTTTCCATTTGGAGAAAATAAAAGACGGTGGTGACTCTTGCTTCCGCGACATTTCGCGAACCAGCGTTAAACAGTCAGTTCCAGATCCACCGATCACAGGCAGTATACCTCAAATTAGGGTTTCCATCTTCATCAATATGTATGAACCACAAAGGACTCAAATGCTAACCATTGTCCTAATATGTTCTCAAGATCATCCATGTCAAGTTTCAATCCTTGCAAAAGAAGTTTGCTCAGTCAATTGCTCAAATGCCTGAAAATCAACTATACTAAGCAAAAGTCAACTGTGGCCCACATAAAATAAAACTTCAATATTTTTGATCAACATCCTCATTTTGAAGTATTATCCATCATTTGATCAAGGGTTGATCATGACTCCTCAAGGATTTCTCACAATTCATCAAAACCCAAAAGTTGCTAAATTAGGGTTTTACAAGAAAAGTCAACTCAACTTTGACCAAGCATAACTTTCTCATAATTTATCATAAATGACCCATACAAAGCTTATTTTGAAGAGGATGCAGTTCCTTACAGTTCATCTTCAGCTCCCAAGACTAGAATATGCACTCACAAAAATATCTGAATTTTGACATTATAGGTCCTTTTGAAAAGTCAACAAAAACACTTTTTGGGTCAAAGCTTCATACATGAACATGGTAGACTCAATTGAGATGAGACCTAAAGGGATGTTTAGAGGACATCCTAAGCTTTCTAAAAAGTCCAAGAAAACCTCTCTATGGTTAAAATTGAGATAGTTATGCATTCGCCAAGTTGACCATTTTTGCAAAATGGCCAAAAGTCAAATGTGCTCAAATTTGCATTTTTTGCTCAATGGGCCAAACGTTTTATTCTTGCACCTCAATTATAATGTGGTCCACGACTCAAATGTTCACTCACCCATTATGTGCTTCATTTTTCAATTTATTTTGATTTTTCATTAATTAAAAAGTGAATTAAATCAAATAAATGATGAAAATTAATAAAGATATGATTCGATTTGTTTTTTTGACAGTTTGGCAATCAAGATATGCTGAGCTTACAAGATCAATTCGAATCAAGGCCAATTGGTACAAGAAAGGCATGATTTGGCTCAAAATAACAACATATCATACAACTTGAAAATCAAATCAAATCTTGGATAAATGCAAAGATTCAATCCAAGTTTTTTAACCTAATTCACTCTAGGTTATATAATGAAACTTTCCAGATCAAAAAACGAGGGTGAGAGGTCGTGAGAAGCATAAAACAAAACTAAAAAAATTGGCAAAAAGTGTGATTCAGTTTTCAGGTTAGGGGACAATTCAGAGCAATTTAAGGCCAAAAATCTATTCTAGGACATCCCAGAAAGCTATTCCAGTCACTCCCAGGTCCTGAAACACCCATAAACACGCGCTACACTTCACACGGTTTGGCATATTTTTTCAATTCGATTATCACAATTCTTTCATGATTAGCACTTTTGATTGTTATATTCGTGTTTTTCATCATGTTTGCAAGCTAACCATGCCATTTAATTTCATTTTTGATGCATGTACATGATGTTGCCATTGCTAGGGTTTCTGTATTCGTTTTAGGGGTTTTCAATACAGGAAAAATCAGGCATTGAATTAGGTACCATGATGCTCGTGAGGATGAGACGAGTTGATTGGTACCATTACTTTTCATTTATCTTGCTCGTGTGCAATTTTTGAGATGAACAGGGTTGTACCTACAGTAAACGTCTATAGGTAAAAGTCTTGTTTTCTAAAACGACGGAGAAAGGAAGAAGACGCTTGCGTGTAAACCAGCCATTGGGACGTCTAAATTTCGCGCCTTGGATTCAGTTTCTTTTTGCTTTTCTTATATTATGCTTTATTGTTATTATAATAACAAGTTAACAACACAGCACAACTGGCAAACGAGCATTGGAATTGAGCATAAGGACCTGGGTTCGATCCCCAGGTCCCAGCGTTTTCACTTATGTTATTTTCAGTCAGCCAATCCAATGGTTCACAATCTCAAGCGCCCACCATACTCCATCAACATCCATCATTTGATCCAGCATGCCATCAGATCCAACGCCCAGATAGCAAGGGACCACCATACACCTCAAAGTCAACATTGCATGGGATCAAGCGTGGTCAACCAGGCTTTGGAGTATTTGGGCCAGAAAATCCAGATTTGCACCCCCCAGCATGCTATTCAACACAGGCCCATTCTAAATTTCTTTGTTTTATTTTATTATTTTTTCCTTTATTCCTTGCAATTTATTAATTTATATTTAAAAATCATTTTTTTTATAAAATCACAAAAATCAAGAATTCACAAAAATTAGAATTTGGGTTTTTTAACAAATTTAATTTAATTAGTCTAATTTAATTTAGGGTAACTTTAATTTGTTTTTCACAATTAAAATCAACTAGAAAAATTAGGTTTAATTCTTGATTTAATTGTTTTCTTTTTGCAAATAAAATAAAAATACTAAAAAAAAGGTTATTTAGAATTAATTAATTTATTTTCAAAAATTAACATTAATTAGAACTTAGGATTTTCTTTGCAATTTAATTCTCCATTATTTTCACAAATAACAAAACATGACAAAAAACATTTTTTCTTTAATCGATCGCAAGTAGGATTAGTCAAATGGTCAAAACCCTAATCGCCTCGCATTTAATTCTCCGTGCGCTTGTTAATTATTTTGCCAATATTTTGTAACTGCTCACTGGTTTGTAATAGTTAATTTAGGGTTTTTATTTACTGCTTAAATCCCTGATTTTTTGGTTATGTAATTAATCCCCCTCCCCGAAGCCTTGTAATAACGTAGGTTTATTTTCTTGCATTTTTAATTCCTGCAAATATTTAACTGTCTAGATGTATGGCTAATAGGATTGTATGGCAAAAATGCATGAAAAATTAAAACAGTTAGAAAATCCTAATGTGCAAAGATAAATAACTGAAACAAATCACTCGCACATATTCACTCTTAGGGTATACTCTCACTTCGGTTGCCTTCGGTAAATGATCATTAAGCATAGGGTGCCTTAGTGGTTGCCCTCCAGTCTAAAAAGATCAAAATGTCCCATTCGAATGTTGCCTCGGAAATGTTGCCTCGGAAACGTTACCTCGGAAATGTTTCCTCGAAAAGATCTTAAGACTCTAGGGTTACTACTAAGGTATCCTAATATTGCTTTAGTGACTGTACGTCCCTTTTGAATTGACCCTTACAAACTCCAATGACGGTGCTACCTACTCCTTAATAGTGGGATATCGCTGTCTAAAGGAATCAAGAATATAAACGATCTTTTTTCGAGTAGGTAGATGCTAGTAGGTACTTGCTCAAATAAAAACTTTTCGCACTCACACATTTCAAAACAAATTTTCAAAACAACTTTGTCACACCCTTGAGGACTGATACAAGGGTTATCGTGAAGTTAAACTTTTCAAAAACAAGCACACAAACACAAGTAATTTATAAATGAGCAAGTACCTAAGAGCCCATGGAAAACCATGGATAGAAAGGGTGCTAACACCTTCCCTTTCTATAATCTACCCCCTGTACTCAAAATATCTCGAAAAAATGTTTTTTCTGTTCTTTTTCCTTTTCCATGATTGGATGAAATAAAAGTCGGTGGCGACTCTTGCTTACCGCGACATTTTGCAAACACAAAACACAAAATGCAAACCGGTATTAAATAGTCGGTTCTGCCACCATATCACAGAACTGGTGACTCTGCTGGGGATATATAAGTAGGGTATACCTTAGGATCTAGGTTATTTAAATTGCTTCTCTTGATTGCTTGGTTTGCTTTATTTTTTAGGGCTTTGTTTGGGGTTACTATAGATCCTACACCCGGATCTGGGGAATAACTTTTAGCTAAGTAGCAATAGACTATAAGGGAACTCTACAGCATAGTTTGATACGGTTGAAGCAGTAGCTACGTTGGTGTGGCACTTTGGTTGGTACCGGTATCCCTTGTGGTGAAACGAGGAGAATACGGGGCCGCTGCGTGGTGTCGTGAAGCATCAACTGACCTTAGAACCTTTAATCGCCCAACTTGGCCATTAGAAAGTAGCGAGATAGCCGGCCTAGGTGTAGAGCTGAGAATTGGTTGATACTCGATGCTACACTCATTGAGATCATACTTTCGGAATATTTTGGCCGCGAGAAAAGATTGCGTGAGCTGAAACCATGACCGATGAAGGATGGTCAGTGATATTGAGATCCTCTAGAACCCGATTACTTTTTTAGGACAAGTTTGAAACCAACTTAACTTCAAGAGGGTATTACCTTTGACCTCGTGCAAGCCTTAAACCTAAGGGCTTTGTGTGATTTGATTGTGTTTGCAATACCTGTGTTTGCTATACCTGTGGTTTATCATGACATCATGCATCATAACATGGCATTCATGCTTTATTACACTAACCATTTTAAAGACCAAGGGAATTTATCTTTGTTCTGTTTTGCAGATCATGGCTTCCGTGCATAGAAATACTATCTGAATAAGCTTTGTGGAGATACCTTCCCAACTCAAAGAGCTAGTATAAAGAATTTCTGAAACTTCTATTTTAATTAAGAGACACGTTCAACTTCTCAGCCTGGTTACTTCAAACCCTGATAAACAGATGATGAGCGTACTTTTTCAGTTCTTCGATCCCAAGCATCACTGCTTCACCTTTCCAGATTATCAGTTGGTACCCATCTTGGAAGAATTCTTTAGCTATTGGGCATATCTATTCTTGAACAGGTACCCTTCACAGGTATAGAAAAAGTTCCTAAGCCAGAAGACATTACCTCAGCTTTGCATTTGAAACGGGACGACGTGGTATCCAATTGGGAAACTCGAAGCGGAGTCGAGGGTTTTCTAGCCAAATTTCTGATAGACCAGGCTCAACTTTTTTGGGAGTCGAGGCCCAAATTTCTGATGGATTTTTAGGCTTTTGAGGATTTCTTGGCTCTTCTTATCTATGGTTTAGTTCTCTTCCCTAATCCGGATTCCTTCATAGATGTGAATGCTATCAAGATTTTCCTTTCTTGCAACCCTGTGCCTACCTTGCTTGGAGATATTTTGCACGCTCTCCATACTCGTACCGTGAAGAGAAGAGGAAATCTTATGTGCTGCATGTCGTTGTTGTCGAGGTGGTTTATTTCTCACCTCCCTAGGTATGTATTGAAGAATGAAGAAGGTTTGGGTTGGTCGCACAAAATAATGTCACTCGCTCATACGGATATTCTTTGGTGTTCCCGAGCTATGGAAGACATTGCTATTACTGACTGCTATGGGGGGTACCCTAATGTCCCATTACTTGGAATCAGAAGGGGTATAACTTACAATCCTTGTCTAGCCTTGCGACAATTTGGTCATACTCGAAGGGATGGTTCCCATGAGTTACTTATTGAGAGCATCGTATTCAACTATGAGGATGATGTTAAAGAGTATTTCCGGAGGTTCATACGAGCTTGGGGCATGGTAAGCAGATCTGACCCCAAAGAGTTGGGACTAAAGACTTCTATTCCCATGGAGCCTTACCTCCAATGGGTACGAGCTCGTCCCTAAAAGTTTATGATGCCTTATGTGGCAGTATTACCAATGATTGTGGAGCCCACTACTGAAGAAGGCATTACTTACACGGTTCTATATCCTTACATGCCCACTGATCTTGGGGAGTTACAGAGGTATTGGATTCAGCTGAAGAATGAGTGGGATACTTACAGGGAGCAGTTCCATGATCAAGAGAGGAAGGTTTTAAAGCTCACCAGGCATCTCCAGGAATAAAGAGTGCTCAATGATTATATCAGCACAAAGAGAAAGCGTCCATGGTACTTTTGATTCTTCTTTTCTAGTTTTAGATTTGTTTTATTTACTTATTTGTAACGCCTTAAAGGCATTTTGAACCTTCAAAGTTAAGCTAATAAAGTTTTTATTTATTTTGGTTTGCAAATTTAAATTGCCTAAAGTCTTTGAAATCATTACATGCGCATCCCATTATCATACACATCATTACAGGTACCACTACAGGTTTCTGATCTTCTTCGCTGTTTATTTCAGCAGAAATGTCTTCCGATCAAGTCATCAAAGATCTTCAGGCATGAAACGCCCAGTTCCAACAGATGTTCATCAGTCTGGAAAAGGGGAAAGAGGATCTGAAAGCCCTCATTCTAAAAGAGAAGAATATGAAGAAGACTGGTATTCTTAATATGGTCAGAAGATTTGGAGAAAGGTTGAAGCATCAAACTGATCTGACCTCTTCATCCAAGGAAGGGGAGAACCAAGAAGGGGACAAGGACCCTAGTCCTGCAGTCTCTGACAATGATACTGATTATGATGATGAGCAATATCCTCCTGCTGAGGATAGATACAAACAGTCAGAATACCGTCTGAGTGCCATGGAAGTTCAGAAGATACCTGGTTTGGATTTCGGAGAATTGGGACTGGTATCGGGAGTGGTCATCCCTCAAAAGTTCAAAGCTCTGGTCTTTTCCAAGTATGATGGGGTGTCCTGCCCAAAACTCCATCTCCGCTTGTATGTCAGGAAGATTCAACCCACATAGCTGATAGAAATTTGTGGGTCCACTTCTTTCAAGATAGTCTGTCAAGGACTCAACTTGAATGGTTCTACTAGTTGGATGGAGCCAGTGTCCGAAACTGGGATGATCTTGCTGTTGCTTTATACAAACAGTATCAGTACAATGCCGACCTTGCTCCCACTCGTACTCAACTCCAGAGTATGTCCATGGTTGCAGGTGAAGGTTTTAAAGATTATGCTAAAAAATGGAGAGACTTGGCTGGGAGAGTTCAACCCCCTTTGTCTGATAGGGAGTTGGTTGATATGTTTATGGGGACGCTATCTGGTCCATTTTTCAATCACTTAATCGGAAGCTCGTCATATGGTTTCACCGAGCTGATTCTAACTGGAGAAAGAGTAGAAGCTGGAATTCGGAGTGGTAAAATACAGAAGGATGCCTCCTCGAGTTCAGCAAAGAAGCCTTTCGCTGGTAAGAAGGAAGCCAGTGCGGTCTATAGCCCGAGGGGCCAAAGCAGATCTAAACACCGTCAAACGGTAAATGCTGTAGTGATACCAAGACCCGCAGTTGCTCCACAACATGACAATCTACAAAGGGTGGAAAGACCACAACGGAAGCTTACCCGCATCAACATGACATTGGCTGGAGTTCTGCCTCATCTGTTAAAATCCAACTTGGCAACCTTGAGAGAGGCTCCCAAGAATCCAAACACTACCTCTCCCAGATACAACCCCAACGCACGGTGCGCCTACCATTCCGAGAGTCCTGGTCACGATACAAATGATTGCTGGGCTCTGAGAAACAAAGTAAAAGACTTGCTTGAAGCCAAGGAGATAGAGTTCGATGCTCCAGAAAAGCCGAATGTTATAACTGCTCCCATGCCCAATAATGGTCGTGGAGTTAATGTTGTTGACATTGATTTATTTGTGACCTCTGTTGAAGAAATTTCTACTCCTGTTATGACTGTTAAGAAGAATTTGCTGTTGGCCGGTTTATTTCCGGGTTATGGTGAAGGTTGCCACATGTGTTCGATTCTACCTTCTAGTTGCCGTCTGTTGAAGTCAGGTGTTCAGCGCGTAATGGATAATAAAGAGCTTTTGTTTAAGAAGACTATGATTCTTGTTGTTCCAAACGAAGACGTTGTCATTATAACCATTTCCGCCAATCCTTCCAAGGTTTCCTCGAGAAGACATGTTAGGATTACATCCGCTCCAAGAATTGCACCGCTGATAATCACTGTCCCTGGTCCCATCCCGTACACCTTAGACAAGGTTGTCCCATGGAATTATGGTGCTGATGTGTACTATCATGGCATTAAGCAAGATCTGAAGAATGAAGAAGCTGATACTAATGTCAGTAATATTGTCGGGACTAGTAAAGTTACCCGAAATGGAAGGGTCTTCTCTCCCGAGATTTCCCCTGAGACTGTCAACAAGCCTATTGTCATTCCATCTGATGTTCCCGCTAGTACATCAACTATTGTTCCTGTTCTTACTCCAGTTATCACCCCTGTCGACGAATCGTCTGATACCCGCGGCAAGGACATCATAGGTGAGCTTGCCCAGACAGAGGCACCCAAGAAAATCGTTGTGGAAGCCTCTAAATAAGAAATAGAGGAAATACTGAAAATTATTAAGAAGAGCGACTACAATATGGTCGAGCAGTTGGGGCATACCCCATCAAAGATACCCATGTTGTCTCTTCTATTGTGTTCCGAAGCCCGTGCGAAGGATTTGATTGCATTTCTCTAGACTGCGCATGTGCCGCAAGAAACTTCAGTGGATCAGTTCAAAGATTGTGAGGCCAGCCTGACGGCTGACAATGGGCTGGGTTTTTCAGATGTTGATCTGACACCGAAAGGAAGGAACCATAATGATGCTCTGCATGTCTCGATTGAGTGCAGGGGCACCACTATGGCCTATGTTCTGGTAGATACCGGATCTTCACTGAATGTTCTGCCGAAGAAAGCGTTGGACCGTTTGGATTGTGAGGGTTTGACTCTAAAGCCTAGTAACATTATGGTAAGGGCTTTTGACGGATCGAAGAGAATGGTTCACGAGGAGGTGGACATCCCTGTCAAAGTGGGTTCTCAGACTTTTGGGTCCACCTTCTACGTAATGGATATCAGGCCGTCATATTCTTGCTTGCTGGGTCGCCCTTGGATCTATGAGGCTGGGGAAGTTACTTCCACACTCCATCAAATGCTGAAGTGTCCGGTGAAGGGAAAGATTGTCACAGTGCAAGGTGAAGAAGAATATATGGTGAGTCACCTCAATTCCTTCCGCTACGTAGAGATGGACGGGGAATTCATAGAAACTCCTTGTTACAATTTCGAAGAGGTCCCCCAGGTCTTGGCATCAAATGAAGTTATTACCAACAAACCTATGTTGAAGATGGCTTCTCTCAAGGACGCCAGGACTATAGTTGAAGAAGGTGGGTGTACCAATTGGGGCCAGCTCCCTGATTTCACTCACAAAACTGACAAATTTGGTTAAGGATTTACTACAGGGGCTCAAAGGGCTGTTAGGCACGCTCGGGCTGGAAGACCTCCTCTACACATCAGTAATCGAGGAATTAATGCAATCGAAGACAGTGAAGAGGATTCAGACATCGACAGCTGGATCTACCCAACCACCAACGGTGGACCGAATAACTGGACGGCTAGGGACTTCATACCAGTTTCTTTTATTCCGCAGTAATTGACTTATTTGTTTTAAGATTTGTAATAAACAATTTGAAACTTTACGACCCGGTGCCTTGCCCGAGGCACCTTGGCTTTTCTTGTGAGGGCTATTATTTGTCATTTCATATATCATTAATAAATCATTGGACGTTTCTTGCATACAAATTTTGCGCTCCTTGTTTTTCTTTTCTGTCTCTCACTTTATCAAAAACAGCTATGCTCTTACACACACTCACGTATCGTACTGCAAATCCATATCCACTCTGGATCCCATTGATAACAGCTTTGCTACTACCAACTATGACTTCGAAAATCTGAGCAACCAAGCCGAGGACGAAGGTGAGGATGATTATGAGGTGCCTCGAGAACTTGCTAGACTATTACAGTAGGAAGAGGGGGCCATACAGCCTCATGAAGAGCCAGTTGAGTCAGTGAATTTGGGCACATAGGAAGACATCAAAGAGGTTAAAATAGGTGCAGATCTGCAGCCTAGTGTCAAACAATGGTAAATAAAGATGCTACACGACTATGTTGAGATCTTCGCCTGGTCCTATGAAGATATTCCTGGTTTGGACACTGATATTGTAGTACATCACCTGCTGGCTAAAGAAGACTGCCCTCCGGTAAAGCAGAAGGTCCGCCGTATGCGCCTTGAAATATTAGAGAAAATCAAGGCTGAGGTCATGAAACAGTTTGACGCAGGATTGTTAGTTGTCACTTCTTATCCGTAGTGGGTTGCCAACGTCGTTCCGGTACCTAAGAAGGACGGTAAGGTACGGATGTGTGTGGACTACAGAGATCTGAACAGGGAAAGCCCCAAGGTTGACTTCCCACTTCCTCACATTGATGTTCTAGTCGACAATACTGCGCAACACAAGATCTTCTCCTTCATGGATGGTTTTTCTGGCTACAACCAGATCAAGATGGCTCCTGAGGACATGGAGAAGACAACCTTCGTTACAGAGTAGGGCACCTTCTATTACAAGGTAATGCCTTTTGGGTTGAAGAATGTCGGGGCAACTTATCAGCGCGCCATGGTCGCTTTGTTCCATGATATGATTCACCACGAGATTGAGGTTTATGTTGATGACATGATATCCAGGTCCCAGATTAAGGAAGAGCACCTTGATCATCTCCAGAAACTGTTTGACAGGTTGAAGACGTACAAGCTGAGGTTGAATCCGAACAAGTGTACTTTCAGGGTAAGGTCTGGTAAGCTTCTGGGTTTTGTTGTCAGTGACAAAGGTATTCAGGTAGACCCTACAAAGGTAAAATCCATACAAGAGATGCCGGCTTCCCGCACAGAAAAGGAAGTTAGAGGTTTCTTGGGACGTCTTAATTACATCGTCAGGTTCATTTCACATCTGACAGCTACTAGTGAGTCAATCTTCAAGCTGCTAAAGAAAGATCAAGTGGTAAAGTGGAATGATGAATGCCAGACTGCTTTTGAAAGAATCAAAGAATACCTTTAAGAACCACCAATTTTGATACCTCCAGTTGAAGGAAGACCTTTGATATTATACCTGACAGTGCTAGAAAATTCAATGGGGTGTGTGCTGGGGCAGCATGACAAGTCTGGTCGAAAAGAGCATGCCATTTATTACCTTAGCAAAAAGTTTCCCGACTATGAGACCCGATACTCATTGCTCGAGAAAACTTGCTGCGCTTTGGCATGGGCTGCTCGCCGACTGAGACAATATATGCTGACTCACACTACTTTGTTGATATCAAAGATGGATCCGATCAAATATATTTTCGAGAAGCCCGCTCTCTCCTGAAGGATAGCAAGATGGCAGATGATCTTAACCGAGTATGGCATCCAATACACAACCCAAAAAGCAATCAAGGGGAGTGTATTTGCGGATCATATGGAGGATCATTAGGGTAACTTTAATTTGTTTTTCACAATTAAAATCAACTAGAAAAATTAGGTTTAATTCTTGATTTAATTGTTTTCTTTTTGCAAATAAAATAAAAATACTATAAAAAAAAAGGTTATTTAGAATTAATTTATTTATTTTCAAAAATTAACATTAATTAGAACTTAGGATTTTCTTTGCAATTTAATTCTCCATTATTTTCACAAATAACAAAACATGACAAACACATTTTTTCTTTAATCGATCGCAAGTAGGATTAGTCAAAGGGTCAAAACACTGGTTTGTAATAGTTAATTTAGGGTTTTTATTTACTGTTTAAATCCCCGATTTTTTGGTTATGTAATTAATCCCCCTCCCCGAAGCCTTGTAATAGCGTAGGTTTATTTTCTCGCATTTTTAATTCTTACAAATATTTAACTGTCTAGATGTATGGCTAATAGGATTGTATGGCAAGAATGCATGAACAATTAAGACAGTTAGAAAACCCTAATGTGCAAAGATAAATAACTGAAACAAATCACTCGCACATATTCACTCTTATGGTATACTCTCACTTCGCTTGCCTTCGATAAACGATCATTAAGCATAGGGTGTCTTAGTGGTTGCCCTCCAGTCTAAAAAGATCAAAATGTCCCATTCAAATGTTGCCTCGGAAATGTTTCCTCGGAAGCGTTGCCTCAAAAATGTTGCCTCGAAAAGATCTTAATACTCTAGGGTTACTACTAAGGTATCCTAATATTGCTTTAGTGACCTCACGTCCCTTTCGAATTAACCCTTACAAACTCCAATGACGGTGCTACCTACTCCTTAATAGTGGGATAGTGATGTCTAAAGGAAACAAGAATAGAAACAATCTTCTTTCGAGTAGGTAGATGCTAGTAGGTACTTGATCAAATTAAAACTTTTCAAACTTACACCTTTCAAAACAAATTTTCAAAACAACTTCGTCACACCCTTGAGGACTGATACAAGGGTTATCACGAAGTTAAACTTTTCAAAAATAAGCACACAAACACAAGCAATTTAAAAATGAGCAAGTACCTAAGAGCCCATGGAAAACCATGGATAGAAAGTGTGCTAACACCTTCCCTTTCTATAATCTACCCCATGTACTCAGAATATCTCGAAAAAAGGTTTTTTCTATTCTTTTTCCTTTTCCATGATTGGATGAAATAAAAGTCGGTGGCGACTCTTGCTTACCGCGACATTTTGCAAACACAAAACGCAAACCAGTATTAAACAGTCGGTTCTGCCACCATATCAGAGTTACTAATGATCACACACTCACAAGGTGAATTGACTATTTGGTCAAGGTAGTTGCGCTAAAAATAGAACAAAAAATGCCTCGATCATGTTCATGCTTTCATACAAACAATACAAACAAAAGATTAAGCATAATAAAATCCAGTTAAAATAAGAGTTATGGTTTCCAGTATATGTGAACAATGGAAAGCTACCTCACAAAAAGGGTAGGAACTAACATGATTCACAAATGAACAAGTATACAAAAGAATGAATGGCATAAAAATTGTAAAAAGTCTAGTATCATGAATATGATGAAGTATAGAAAGCGATATACACATACCTCGAACGTGTACAAAATTTTAACAAAATCATTACCACGCATTCGCAAGTTGAAACACTCAAACTTTAAAAATCACCAAAAGCGACTTCAAGCTATCGAACCAAAATTGAGTCCAAACAACAACAAAATAATTAATTATGCTAATGTTATTTACTATTTAAATCTTAGGTGGAAGTGAGAAAAAGGAAAGCCAAGCGAAAAATTAAAAATAATTCACTGGCTCTGCACATCAGAACACGCTACGCGCGATCAAGCACGCTACACCAGAACAACAAAATCCAGTCCAGTAGACAACAATGCAGCCTCCACATTCACCTACACAATCTCAAATACACATGTACAATATTTACAACATTAATAAACTTCCTCAAGCTAAACACGACAAGCTTGCGGAAAAACACAAATTGACATAACAAAACAAACGGTTGAAAGTGAATTAACAAGTTGAAAAGTGAAAATTTAAAATTTAGATTAGGTCCAATTTTAACTTTTTAAAACACAAGTCAACACATTCATAAACTAATACAAACAAAACATGTTTTTTTACGTTGTAAGCTCGAATCCTTTATTGTGAGAGCTAGTAACCTCCTCTCATAATGTCATGTTATTTTCACACAACGTAAACCTAAAGAAAGTATCCTAACATCCACACAACAAACATTACGAAAACGATACAATTCACAACGATACATGAGAACAAAGAAAAACACATATATGCACAAGTATGGAAAGTAAACACAATACATGTACAAGTAAAATTAGACAAGTTCATGTACACATTCTATACAACATATACATTAATTACAAAACTCAAAAACTAAGAAACTTATCGCAATGTGAAAATAGTAAACACCTATCCTAAGTAACGACACCATTTTGTTTCTATAACGGCAAGCAAAAGTAAGTAATTTTATAGGGTATATCATGTTGTGTCCTTAGAGATTGGTTATTGAATCTTTGTTCAACAAATCATTCGTTAATGAATTTGGTGATAAATGGTGAAATTCTGGCAGCAGATACTCAATGTCACAGTGAATGTTATGACACCGTATCTGACTTTCTATAAGACAGTAAATAAAAACAGTAAAGAACACAGTCAATTGTTTACCCAGTTCAGTGTGAAACAACACCTACTCTGGGGGCTACCAAGCCAGGGAGGAAATCCACTATAAGAGATATTAATTCAGGAATAAACCAACCAGTTTATCTCCTTCACTTAAGACCTACCCAATGCAACTTCATTCTAAGTTCAACTTAAACCTGAGTTCCTACTCACTCCCCCTCAATCACATCAGTGATACTTAAAACAATTGACTAATGAATTAATGAAGACACTCTTCAGAACATACACTTGATTATGCTTCACAGCTTTTTAATCAAGTAACACAAACACTCTTGCTTCACAGCTTTGAGTGATACATAAACCTAACTTGACTTTGCTTCAAAGCTTTAGTCAAGAGACACAAAACACTCTTGCTTCAAAGCTTTGAGTGATACAAAAACCCTTACAATCAAAACCTATTCCAAGTCACTTATCAAAATGATACTTGCTTGGATTACAGCAGTTAAAACTACACAGCTCCTAATTGGTCTTCAGTCCAAGAGTTACTTTCCAAACAGCAATCCTATTGAATATATAGCAGTTGTTTCTTCAGTTAGGGTTTCCACAAAAAGCTAGGGTTAATTAGGTTTAACCTTAAGACTTGGTCACAAGACTTTATCAACCAGATTAGGGTTGAGCTAGGTTAACCTAAAGTCCACGTGAGATTCTGTTCTGGAAAGAATGAGCCATCTTCCTGAAAAATCTCAGAATTAACCAAACTGCATATCTGTTAGATCAGTACAGGATGTCTTAACATTTGTTATGACATCAGAATTCCTGTTTACTGATTTTGGTAGAAGGCAATAAATGTGATCTTTTGCAAAATGCTCAGATACACACTCATACACAGTAGCTACTGTGTGCCGTACTTTTTCTGCAAAAAGAACCTAATAATCCAGAATGTTATGACATCAGTCATGACATTTATACACCTGGTTTTACCAAAAATACATGCCAATAACTAAACACTTACAAACTCCCCCTTTGGCAGATTTTTGGCTAAAACCCCTAAGCAATCAGATAATATAGAGCAGCAGAATGAATATGACTGCAGAAAAATATAATGTCTACCAAGTAATTAACACAAAATATCTCCCCCTCTTTAGCCACAAATGGGCCAAAGATACATGTACTTAAATGTTATACAGTCATCCAAAATAAGTAATAAGAACAACAAATAAAATCTGAAGACACTTGCATCAACAGCATCAGCATCAGGCTTGTCAATTCCACCAAACTTTAAGCACTGTCACCTTCAGAGGAGCTACTTTCTTCAGCATTGAGCTGATCTTCAGCAGCACCCTCTTCCCTTCAGTTTCCTTCAGTCTCCTCATGTTCTAATTTGGAAATTAGGTTTTCTAGAGTCTTTTTCCTTGTCTCCAGCTCTTTGCAGGTCTCTTTCAATACATCTATAACATCAGATGTCTTGGACTGAGTTTTTGCAGATGATGTCTCAGCTGATGTTATGACAATGTCAGGAACATGAGATCCCTGAAACAGCTTGTAGTGTAACCCAAGGGCAGGAGCTCTTTTGCAAGCAATGTCTCTTTCCACCAGGATATCAGGGTACTGAGCAAGGATGATTCCACATAGAAAGGAGTGAAAGGCAATTGGGCCTTTAACAACATAGCTACCAGCATGTTTTAAAGTTTGATCAAAAATGTACTTGCCATAGTCAAATTCAGTCCTGGTACCAACAGCATAAATGAATCTCCCCAATCCTGTAGAGATGGTTGATTTATGGTTTGTAGGGACCCAGTTGGATGCACCAATCTTGTGCAGGATGGCAAATTTTATGCTTAGCTTGCTAGCATTTAGCCTGCCTTTTGAGGGCCAGCACTTGACTTGTCTTGCTGTGATGGTTTGGCAAACTTCATTGTCAGTAACTTCCAGTTCAGGGCAAGCCTCATTTGATCTTCCAAGATATTTGTTAATTTCAGATGGAGAGAAATTAACCCTTCTTCCTCTCACATATACACATTCAAAGTCAGCTGACCTTCCATCAGCACATTCATCAGACAAATTCACTATGAATTCCTTGACCAGATTTTCATAGCATTTGGTAAATTTTACCACAGTCTTCATTAGTCCAGCAGCTTTGATCAGGTTCATGATTTCCTTGCAATCCATGGCACCATTGTTTAGTTCTCTTTCCAAGGCTATTCTCTTCAAGCAAACATACTTCCATCTGTTGGCATTTTCAGGGTGGTGAAATGAAATGTTGTCAGTTGGGACTTCAAGAACTCTAGCCATTTTGCTGGAAGGGAGTTTCCTTCTGAGAGGAATGTCTTCAGCATCAATTTCAAATTCTGATTCCTCATCAGAATCAGTAGGCTCAGGTTCTTTTCTCTTCTTTGTTATTGGTTGTCTTGCAGGATTTGAGAGACTCCCAGTATGCACTTGGGCTTTCACCTTCCCTTTGGACAGTCCAGTCTTCACAGTACCAGTCTTGCCTTCAGACCTGGTTTTCTTATCAGCAGGTTTCTCTTTGGTCAGACATTTTGCAGCATCTTGATTATCCTTCCTGTTCATCATTCTCCTAGCTATGCTAGGGTTGATATTTGCAATCAGGTCATTGTCTGAGTATTCCTCATCCACATCAATAACAGGTGGTTCAACATTCTTTTCTGAGGGGTTCTGAATATCATCAAGGTTTTCAGATGATTTTTTAATGTTGTCATTTGGTGTCTCAACATTCTCAGAGACATCTGGATTTGCTTCAACATTTGGGCTTGCTGATTCTTGATTTAATGGAACAGAAATCCCCGGTACAGAGTGGTTCTCACTCAGGATTCTTGTAACAAGCCTAGCTATTGCTTGATGTACATAAGCTGATCCTTACCTATTTGGTACAAAAGATGAAGGTTGAGAGGGATTACCGGATGAAGTAGCCTGAGACCTTCCTGCATGCCTTGTTCTCAGCTTTTTGACCTTGGAAGGGTTAGTTGCCATTTCTCTAAGAGGAGTAATCTCCAGGACTTCAGAATCAATGCATGAGGTGATTTCCCGAGAATCTTGATCAGATGATGAAGATGAAACGATCGTCTTGGATGAGGATGATGTTTGAGACATTTTGATAGTCTTAGAAAACTAGTACCAACTAGAGAGAAAACTTTGATTGAGAGATTGGGAGTTGTTGCAAAGTCGAGAGAGGAAGGAGGCAAATGTGTGTCTATTCAACTTCTTAATAATTTTGAAAGAATTGGGGAAATATATGATTAACCCACTTAAAATAGACTTAACAAAAATAACTCCTTCAACCCTTGTTTTGAGCAAAATTAATTTCTACAATTTCTCATGTTGGCAAATACCCAACTTGCCCCTCAAGTTTTCAAGTTGATTTGCATCAAGAGCCTTGGTACAAATATCAGCCAACTGTAGCTTAATGGCAACATGTTCCAGTTTAATTGTCTTCTCCGCTACAAGGTCTCTGATAAAGTAATGTTTAAGGTCAATGTGCTTGGTCCTGCTATGCTGAATAGGGTTCTTAGAAATATTGATTGTTCTCAGATTGTCACAGTATAATGTCACAACATCTTGTGAGACATTATACTCAGTGAGCATCTGTTTAATCCAGATAATTTGAGAACAACTACTACCAGATGCAATGTATTCAGCCTCAACACAAAAATGAAAGGGGAGTCTTTTGGCATGTATCATAGCTCTGGCAAATTCCTGTATGATCCTATTTTTCCTCTCTTCAACTCCATTTTGTTGAGGAGTTATAGGAGAAGAGAATTCATGACTAATTTCTTCTGAGGAACATAACTTATTAAACTTGTTGTTTTCAAATTCCTTGTCATGATCACTTCTGATTCTAACAATACACCCTTCTCTTTGAATTCTTTTGCACAGTTCTTTAAAAACTTCAAAGTCATCCACCACAACATAGGCATATCTCTTTCCACCAAGACTTTTCACCTACATTGGTCCCATATGAAGAAGATCTAGAACCTTAGAGGTGGTCAGATGTCTTGACTTTGGATGTGACATCCTAGTCTGCTTACCAACCTGACATTCACCACAAACTCTCCCTTCATCAATTTGCAGTCTTGGAATCCCTCTGACTGCCTCCATGGAGATAATCCTTTTCATTCCTCTTAGATGAAGATGGCCAAGTTTTTGGTGCCACAGTTTCACCTCTTTTTCTTCTTTGGCAATAGAACACACAGTGGAGTAATTAGTGTTCTCAGGCTCCCACAAGTAACAGTTGTCTTTAGATCTGACTCCTTTCATTACAACTTCTTGTTTTTCATTAATTACAAGACATTCATATTTTGAGAAGTTGACCTTGAATCCTAGATCACATAATTGACTGATACTAATGAGATTAGCAGTCATGCCTTTTACCAATAGTACTTCATTCAGATTTGGAACTCCAGGGCAGTCCAAATTACCAACTCCTTTGATTTCACCTCTAGCACCATCTCCAAAGGTCACATAACTAGTGGTGTGAGGTTTAACATTATTGAGAATGTTCTTGATTCCAGTCATGTGCTTAGAACACCCACTGTCAAAGTACCAGTCTTCCTTTGCAGAGACTCTCAGGGAAGTGTGGGCTATCAGGGCAATAGCCTTTTTCTTCCATTGAGGAGTATGTGGTACCCTGTTAGCCTTAGGTTTGACACCTGGGTTCTGATTAGGGTATCCATACAATCTGAAGCAGAAAGGCTTTATGTGACCAAACCTCCCACAATGATGACATCTCCATCTTTGGTACTTTTTCTTCATATTTCTCTGTTCCCGATGTTGAGTGTTATGTTGTGACATCTGCTTTGACATTTATTTATCAGACCTGATCTTCTTGTCTGCACCAGATTTCTTTGCTTCCATAAATCCTAGTCCAGACTTGTTTCCCATATTTTGTCCAACCTGAAGGATTTCTTCCAATTTGTCAGTTCCATTTGTCAGCATCTTGACAGATTTGGTCATCTGGTTCAATTTTGAGTTCAGCATTTGAACTTCCCCTTCTAGATGACTTATAGTTTCAAGGTCTGCCCTTTTTTCAGCCTCCAACTCTATGATGAGTTTTGTTTGTCTCTCATTTTGCACACAGACTTCAGCACTTCTGATACACAATTTCTTGTAAGTATCAGCCAGTTCTTCAAATGTCACTTCCTCATCACTAGTGTCACTTTCAGAGGTACAAACACCAGTTAGTGCATTAACTAGTTTGGCAGATTCTTCTTCAGAATTACTTTCTGAATCACAGTCAGACCAGGTAACAGTCATACCTTTCTTTTGTTTCTTAAGAAAGGTAGGACATTCAGCTCGAATATGCCCATATCCTTCACAACCATTGCATTGAATTCCTCTGCCTTGATTTCCCTTCTCTTCAGACCTAGGTCTTCTGCTAGAGTCATAAGATCTGTTAATGTCAGAGGGGATGTTCTCAACATTTGACCTTGACTTTGGATCCATTCTCTTGATGAGTTTGTTGAATTGTCTTCCAAGCATGGCTATAGCTTCTGAAATATTTTCTTCTTCATCCTCCTTGTTTTCATCTTCAGTGTTGGATACAAGTGCTATGCTCTTGTTTTTCTTGTCAACATTGTCACTGATCCCCATCTCAAAAGTCTGAAGAGACCCAATGAGTTCATCCACCTTTAAGTTGCTGATGTCTTGGGCTTCCTCTATAGCAGTTACCTTCATTGCAAATCTTTTAGGCAGGGATCTGAGAATCTTTCTCACCAGTTTTTCTTCAGACATCTTTTCACCCAATGCTTCTGAGGTGTTGGCAATCTCCAAGATGTTCATGTGAAACTCATGAATGGTTTCATCTTCCTTCATCCTTAGGTTCTCAAACTTTGTAGTCAGCATCTGAAGCCTTGACATTTTTACTTTGGATGTGCCTTCATGGGTAGTTTTGAGAGTGTCCCACACTTCCTTGGCCAGTTCACATTGATGTACTAGTCTGAAAATGTTTCTATCAATTCCATTGAACAAGGCATTTAAAGCTTTGGAATTTCCCAGGGCTAACTCATCTTCTTCTTTGCTCCATTCTTCCTCAGGCTTCAGACTGACTGTCCCATCTTTCTCAATTATGGTGGGATGGTTCCATCCTTTGTCAGCAGCTCTCCAAGCCTTTTTGTCCAGAGATTTTAAGAAGGCAATCATACGAGGTTTCCAGTAGTCATAATTTGTTCCATCCAGAATGGGTGGTCTATTTCCAAAAACTCCTTCTTTGTCCATAGTGCCAGAAAGTGATATTCCTAGATCTCACCCAGTAATACAGGCAGGGTGCCTGCTCTGATGCCAATTGAAATTCTGGCAACAGATACTCAATGTCACAGTGAATGTTATGACACCGTATCTGACTTTCTATAAGACAGTAAATAAAAACAGTAAAGAACTTAGTCAATTGTTTACCCAGTTCAGTGTGAAACAACACCTACTCTGGGGGCTACCAAGCCAGGGAGGAAATCCACTATAAGAGATATTAATTCAGGAATAAACCAACCAGTTTATCTCCTTCACTTAAGACCTACCCAATGCAACTTCAATCTAAGTTCAACTTAAACCTGAGTTCCTACTCACTCCCCCTCAATCACAGCAGTGATTCTTAAAACAATTGACTAATGAATTAATGAAGACACTCTTCAGAACATACACTTGATTATGCTTCACAGCTTTTTAATCAAGTAACACAAACACTCTTGCTTCACAGCTTTGAGTGATACATAAACCTAACTTGACTTTGCTTCAAAGCTTTAGTCAAGAGACACAAAACACTCTTGCTTCAAAGCTTTGAGTGATACAAAAACCCTTACAATCAAAACCTATTTCAAGTCACTTATCACAATGATACTTGCTTGGATTACAGCAGTTAAAACTATACAGCTCCTAATTGGTCTTCAGTCCAAGAGTTACTTTCCAAACAGCAATCCTGTTGAATATATAGCAGATGTTTTTTCAGTTAGGGTTTCCACAAAAAGCTAGGGTTAATTAGGTTTAACCTTAAGACTTGGTCACAATTATCAACCAGATTAGGGTTGAGCTAGGTTAACCTAAAGTCCACGTGAGATTCTGTTCTGGAAAGAATGAGCCATCTTCCTGAAAAATCTCAGAATTAACCAAACTGCATATCTGTTAGATCAGTACAGGATGTCTTAACATTTGTTATGACATCAGAATTCCTGTTTACTGATTTTGGTAGAAGGCAATAAATGTGATCTTTTGCAAAATGCTCAGATACACACTCATACAGAGTAGCTACTGTGTGCCATACCTTTTCTGCAAAAAGAACCTAATAATCCAGAATGTTATGACATCAGTCATGACATTTATACACCTGGTTTTACCAAAAATACATGCCAATAACTAAACACTTACAAATGGGTTGAAAAGAAAAATATCAACGGAAAATAAAGGTAAACAAAAGAAAAAAAAACTAAGGAAGAACTTATCAAGCCTACGTATAATCCACTCATCACATATTTAAACTTATTAACTAGTTACACTCATCCTACAATACTCTTCAAAATCATCTAGCATCGCTCACTCCCTAAGTTATTTCTAACCCAAAGTAGAGAGAACTACTATATCATATCGGCGACGATTTCTCAGCCAACCTCAACAACACAACAAACATTCATATTACTTGTATCGACAATCTCTCAACCAACACAACCAACATAGAAGTATTAAGCTTTGACACCCATAAAGATTGTTAGCTCTAAACCTATCTCTAGAATCCATAAACTAACAGATAATCATCCTAGATAAATATTTGAGAAATATATATCTATAACAACCGAAACTCCGAGCACAGAGCAAAAATATAAGATAACAATCGACAAAGATTTTTAAAGAAAGTTTAATATAACGTCATGGACGACAAATATACATGAGTTCAAAGTAAATACATATACAAACTCAAAACATAAAGAATACACAAAGAAGAAGATAAATGAACCACAAATCTACTGATTTGTCAACGCCGATTGAAGAGCAATCTACCCCGAATCATCCGTATGCAAGCTTCAATGTTTTTTCTAAGCAAATCGTATCAAATAATGAAGTTTGATGGAGTTGGGATAAAAAATACCCAAAACCATCCCAAATAAAAAATTGTTTTTACCCCTAAATACGTATTTCTGACTGGTCCACGTCGCCCGACGACCAAAAAGCATCGCCCGACACTCAAAACTGCATTTTTCCATGCTTTAGGTCGCCCAGCATCGCCCGACGACCAAAAAGCGTCGCCCATTAACAGCTGACAGTAAGTTGAAAAACCAGCACATTTGCAGCCATAAGTTGAGAACCGTAACTCTGATTCACGCATGATCGGAAGCGTTGGAAAGCTTATCCAATGCTCTTTCTAACAATGCTTAAATAGCAATGCTTTAATACCTACAAAAATGAGATAAAATCAATTCAAATCAATAATATTTACACGATAACACAATAAATACACTATAACATAAACTACACCAAATATAAACTAAAGTTGAGGTTTATTGACAAAAAGAAAATGAATTAAGCCAATGAGTGCTAATTATTCACACTCAAATTCATGATAATTTAGCACTCATCACCTCTTCACTATAATGTCTTAATTTAACTTCTGTGTCTTTTAAAAGGTTACTTCATCGGCTTCTCAATCAACACTTTAATGCCTTCTCAAATCAACTCAAATTTGAAGATGTCTCAACACTCATTCCCCAATCAAATGCATGCATCCTCCGACGATCAACAGGCGATTTCACAAATTGCTAGGGTTGGTGATTCCTTTCAAATGATTGAACTATCTAAACTTGTATTCGATATTGCTTCTATATCTACGGTTCCTCCATCATCCTATCATGAAGAAAAGGCTTTTAACCATAAGAATGACAAGACCACTTATAAGTCCTCTGCGTCTCCTATTAAGACAAATAGGGTTTCTAGAATAAATAAGCATGAGAAAGTGAATTAATCTAGTGATAGTGATAATATACCTAATCCTAAAGAGAATATTGTTGACAAAGAGCTTAGGATTTTGTTGCAACGGTATTAGAAAAAGCTGGGGATGACGTACTAACTCTGTTGGAAAATGAAGTTCGTCCAAATATATGTCCTAAAGAAAGGACCACTCATACTGAGTCTGAGCATGTGGATAGAAAGAAAATGAGCAAGAAGAAGGCTGACATGATCATTAATGTTGATGAACTAACATCAGATGAAGAACCTATTATCAGGAAGTTGCCTCCTGGTGTTGCTGCCAGACTCTAGAAAAGGAAAGGGAAGGAATCAGTACGAGAAAAATCACATGTTAAAGAAGTTAATGCAAAGAGTGTTGTGTGTATAAGGAAACCTCAGTGTGTTCCTTCAAAATAATGGAGTAAAGGGGTTGTTTCCATAGTAAAGATAAAAGTAGTTGCATCAAGTGACTCTAACTATGATGTTGAAAAGGATGTTCAGGACATTATAACTGTTAAAAGACCAGTGACCAAGAAAAGATGTGTAGATACCCACATGATTTATGTTGACAAAGTGGTATTCTACTCTAGGGAGAGTATATAAAAATGGAATTTCATTGTTCAACGAAGGCTAGCATTAGAAAGGGAGTTAGGCAAGGTTTTCCAAAAATGAAAGGGTGTTGTGAAACTCATAAAGGTAGTTAGGCTAATGAAAATTGTCTCTAATTTTAGTCTTTTCCATGAGAGATTAGTAAAAGAGTTTGTAGTGAATGTGCCAGAAGGGTGTGATGTTATGAGAAATGGGAATTACAAGAAAGTTTATGTTAGAGGAAAGACTGATATTCTCTCCATCCGAAATCAACAAGTTACTGGGAAGGACAGAATGGCTCAACCTGAATTAGAAGTCACAGACAATGATGTGTGCAAGGAAATTATAGGTGGTCAGATGAAGTACTGGCCTAAAGAAGGAAAGATGTCATCTGGGAAGCTGAGTGTGAAGTACGCTATTCTCTATAGGTTGGCTACTGTTAATTGGGTTCTAACAAATCATACATCTACCATATCTACTAGTCTTGGGAAGTTCATAATTTCCATTAGAAAAGAAAAGAACTTTGACTTTGGAAAGTATATCTTTGATCAAGTCCTAAAATAAGCCTACTCCCGTGTTGTAAAGCTTCCTATTTGCTTTCCGTCCCTTATCATTGGAATCGTCTTAAAACAACATCCTAATATCCTGGAAGTTGTTGATAGTGCAATGACAAGGGAATCTCCTTTGACTTTTCATTATAAACTGTTTGGTGGTGAACATGACTCAAATATTGCTGCGACATTATCTCAAGTGCCTATGCTTGATACATTTAAGGCAGGCTTAACTAATCAATTGAGGGAAACTTGTAGAGAGTTAGAGAACTCCATCAAAGCTGACATGGCTAGGAAAAACAAGCTAGAGGGACTTATCAAGGCCTTAATAGAGGAAGACAAGAACCAAGCTGAGACTAGTAATGTCAATGTCGATGTTGATCCTACAAGTAAAGAAAATGATAGTACTAAATCAGTATCTATTATGGATAGTACAAATGGATTCATAACATAGTTGAAACCTATGAGAATGAGTCGAGTAGTTCTACAGGTGAAAAATAAGATGTTGACGGGACCTCTGATGCAGGTGCAGATGAAAATGCTTAACTCTTCTCAATGTCTCTTTGTTTTGTTGATGTATTCTGGATATGTACCTTTTTAAGGATTAAAATTCCCGAACTTATTTTGTGTTCCATGTTTACTTCTTAGACTTTATGAGCTTGTGTGATTGATTTTCATCCTTTGTCATATTCTGGCCAAAAAGGGGGAGTAACATCTTTGTGTTAGTATCTTACCACTAACCTCTAACATAAGTTGTTGAAGACAAAGAAGTGAGCTTGTCTCTATTGTGCAGCCTCTGTTGAGGGGGGCTATGGTAGATTCAACATATCTTAATATGTCATTACTAACTCTTATGAGGGGGGGATATGGTAGATTCAACATGTCTTAACATGTCATTAATAACTCTGGTGTTTTTTTTTTGTTTAAACGATTAAATTTCTTTTACTGTTATATCTTTGACTGACTGTGTGGATGAAGTTATACTTCCTTTTTGTGTGGAAGGTGTACTAAGTTGTTTTAGCAAAAATAAGCCAAATGGGAAGATTATTATTTCTCTGTTTTGGTATTGGCATTATGTTTGGTAAAACAAACTTAGTGTAAACACGTTAAATGGAGATGTCGAATGAGATGTCCCATAAGGGTTTGTCTGACATCGTATATCTGTACAGCTGGAATATTAAATTTTCTAGTTTATTTCAAGTGCATAATATTCTGTGAATATTGTGCAATCCTATGTGACACACATGTTGAATGTTGAAAAATATTCTAGTTGAGTATAAGGAATATTATTAGTTTCTAAATTAGTAGAAAATTTAGGAAACTAATGATTGAATACCTAATGCACGCATAAGATTCTGCTAAGATTTAGTAGCTGATTTGCTGCGAGTGAAAAGCCTAATCCAGTCCAGAGGATGAATTTAAATAGAATGTCACTAACCTATTTTAGTGTGAAACTTACATTGTATTTTTATTAACGTTTGTGTGCTTATTATGAGCCTCTTGTTTATCATGTTGATAAAAGAGTAGGACTATTTTATTGAGTTATAAGTTCTGTTAATCATTCCAAAGCTTTGAAGCAGTGAATGATTGTGTGTCTTTAAAGTGTGACTTTAGTGTTTGTTCTAAGTGTTTAGAATTGGTCGATCATTGTGACTATAATTGGAAGGGATTTGAGAAGGTTCTCATACTTAAGTGAGTCTTAGGTAGAAGTTAAGAACGGGTAGTGATTAAGTGAGTAGATTGTAAACTAGGTGAAAGTTTGTTGTGGGTCTACAAATTGATACTATCAGGTTAACTTGATCCCTGGCTTGGAAGCCCCCAGAGTAGGTGTGAGTCCACTGAACTGGGCTTACAATTCCTTGTGTTCTTTACTTTTTTGTACTATGTTCATCATTCATATTATTCATTGTGAGCAAGTTAAGTAAAAGGTGTCTCGACATCTTTTAGGACATCTTTGATCTGAATACCAAAATTTTAGTTTCACAACCTCCCAGTTTTGAAAATTATGAGTATCCTAATCATGTATTTAAGCTAAAACTCACTTTGCATGATCTTAAGTAAGCCCCAAGGGCATGGTACGAATGACTTAGCAAGTTCTTTCTTGATCAATGATATTCTAGAGGGAAGGTAGATACTACTCTATTTATTGAACGTCAAGGAAAACATATTTTACTTGTTCAAATTTATGTTCATGATATCATTTTTGGATAAACTAACATGCATCTTGTCAAGGAGTTCTCTAAGCTTATGCACGGACAATTTGAAATGATTCTAATGGGGGAGTTGAACTACTTTCTCGGACTTCAAATAAAGCAACTTAAAGAAAGAACATTTGTATGTCAAATAAAGTATTGTCTCAAATTATTGACACACCTATGGAAATAAATGGCAATTTGGATACAAATGAAAAGGGTAAGAATGTTGAAGTCAAGAAATATAAAGGTATGATTGGATCTTTTCTATATCTTACAACATCTAGACCTGATATTATGTTTAGTGTTTGCATGTGTGCACGATAGAAATTGGCTCTCAAGGAATCACACTTAAAAGTAGTTAAGCGTATTCTTAGATACCTTATTGGTACCTCTAAGTTTGGGCTTTGGTATTTCAAAGGAAGCAATTATAGCTTGGTTGGTTACTCCGATTTCGATTTTTCCTGTTGCAAATCAGATAGGAAAGTTACTAGTGGAACTTGTCACATGTTTTCAAAATCCTTGGTTAGTTGGCATATTAAAAAGAAAGTTTTTGTGGCTTTGTTAACAGCTGAGGCAGAATATGTAGTTGCCGGTAGTTTTTGTGCCCAAATTTTGTGGCTCAAGCAACAATTACTTAATTTTGACATTAAAATTTCGCATATTTCTATCATGTGAGACAACACTAGTGCAATTAATCTAACCAAGAATCAAGTGCTATATTCTCGCACTAAACATATTGAAATATGTTACCATTTCCTTCGTGATCACATTGAAAAAGAGGATCCTTTGTTCGACCATGTTGGTAGTAAAAGTCAACTTGTTGACATTTTCAGTAAACTCTTGCAACCTAACCATTTTTCAACATACGTGGGGAATTAAGGATCATTGATATCTCTAGTGTTGCTTAAATTTGCCTTGTTGATTACACTTTATACTTTTTCTCTAACTTTTTGTTTGATTATTTTAGGCAAAATACTCATTTTGGTCCCTTAACTATACCCTTGGGTTCATATTGGTCCCTTAACTTTTTTTTGTGTCATTTTGGTCCCTTAACTTTCAAAATGTTTCATTTTAGTCCTTTTTGTCTAAATTCGTAGCTAATTAGACGGAAAAACTTTGAAATCAGCCGCTAAATTCGTAGCTAATTAGACAAAAATGACTAAAATGAAACTTTTTGAAAGTTAAGGGACCAAAATGACACAAAAAAAAGTTAAGGGACCAATGTGAACCCAAGGGTATAGTTAAGGGACCAAAATGAGTATTTTGCCATTATTTTACATCATGTGAGTGCAACTTCTGTTCCATCAAGAGTACAATAATGTTATTTCAAATTTCTTCTTAAAAGTAAGACTTTCCTTAATGCATGTTATTTGTTGGTTAAAAAAATGCTTGATATTTTCTCAAATGATGAAAACCATGAATCTTCATTTCTACAAATTTTGATTGACAACCATTGTGTGTTTTCAATGTATACGTTTATAACGACTTCATGTATTAATTCTTTCTCATTTGTATACATTTGTTCTTGTTATACAAGCATGTGTTTTTATTATTTTTATTTCTGGCATTTCTGCATGAGTTAAATGTATGTACGTTGGTTGCATATATGTTTCTTGTTGTAGTTGGTCACATGTTATACAACATCTTCATTGTTGTGTTGTGTTACCTAATCGTGACACTATAGAAGCAACTTGAAAAGTTTGTTGTTGCATCACATTCTTTATTAGTCATGTATTACATTACATATTTGGTAATGTTTTATGCTTGTTATTTATCAATTTCACATCATTACATATATATGGGGATGTGTTATTGTTGCTCTTTTATAAAATAAAAAAAATCATATGAGTAATATATTAGTATTTGTGTTGGAATATGACACTTCTCACGATTTGATATCTTTCTTTTTGATGTTTTCAAAGATGAAGAAGCGTATGTGAGATGAAGTTGGGAAGCACAAAGTTAGGGGTAGCCTTCGATAACAACATGAAATGCCTCTTCGCAAGTTTCGCCATCATAAAAAAGGGGGAGTATGTGAGTGCAACTTCACCATTAGATGTTTTGCACAATGTCAAAACTAGAAAACTTATCATTTGTGTATATTGGATGGTATATCTATGTCATGTGACACTTCCTTGCATTAGAAGTCTTAGAAATCATTAAAAAACCATTTTGAAATTGACCAAAATCATGAAAATCAGTTTCTGCATAAAATTCTCTGGCATGTACCAGCACATACGTGTTTCGGGCGGGCACATGTAACTCAATAATGAAGCTTATAGCTTATGTTTGACATAGGACGACAAATTCATCACATAGGCCGTCACATACTGTAACTTTCAGTTTTATGTGCCGACACATACAATTTTCAGGTCGGCACATCTATTTCATTATTCAAGCCTGTAGCCACTAACTTGCATATGCTGGAACATCTGCCTTTTTAGGCTGGAAGATAATGTTAGTTTTTGACTTATGTGCCGACATATACATATTTTAGGCCGGCACATACTATTTGATTGGGTCAATTTTTCAATTCTTTCTAATTCTGAAAATCACGTCTTTTCACATAAACTTCCACAACTATAAATACATCATTCATGCATCATTCCAACTTGATGAAACTATAAAAATTTACCCCCATTTATCTTCACCTTCAACCTCAAACCTATGCATACACACTGATAAATCATATGTAATCATCATTTGTAGGGCTGCCATCTAGGTGAGGTTTGATAACATCCAATTAGATTCTTGTGTAATCGAGAATATTGGGTTGAGAATTATGAGGAGTTTCATTAGGAAAAACCTAGAGTTTATCCTCCAAGATCTTTGGTAGATTTGGGTTTTTGTTCAAGACTTTCAAAAGACGATTGCAACCAAGTGAAAAGCCTTTGGATTTTGGTACCCAAGGAAGAAGCGAGAGAACAACAAATTAAATTGAAAGGTCTTGTGTTCAATAGGTACAATTGATCCTGCACAAAAGAGCTTTAAATTTTGGTACCCAGAGGAGTAGTAAGATTCGATAAATCAATTGGTAGCTATTATATCTTGGTCTTGCTCAAGATCAAAAGAAGATAAGGGGTTGAATCAACATCAGTCGGTTGTGTTTGTAGGGTTTCTCTTGGAACACTTCTCTTTTAATCACTTTTTGCATAGTGAGAAATTATCCTAATTCCATAATTGGAATTAAGGGGAGACGTAGCCATAGCAAGGATGATTGGCGAACTTCATAAACAAATTCTCGTACCGCTCTCTCTTATCTATTTACTTGCTTTATCTTTCATTAAGTAATTTGTCAAGTAGCATTGATTGAACGATCGACTCGTAAGAATTTTTTCGTGAATGTTTTTGTTTTGAATTGGTTGTTGATTAGCTTATAATCACTTTTAATTATAAGTGTTTTTCATATCAACACAACTCAAGGAAAAGTTCTGAAAATTTAGTCGCACACCAAATGTTTGATAAATTGCATAGTTTGTTATTTTTGAATGTTATCATTGGAAATAGTATTGTTATTAACTTGCTATAAACGAATAATATTGTGTTACTTGATTCAAGTGAATAAATTTAGTTTATTGTGTTGTTCATTCCATAAGGCCATAATTGCATATCTGAATTTCAATAACTAGGTTCATATAGATGACGTATTTAATGTATATTAAAAACCTTCCACTTTTATTATTTTCAATTAACTCCTAAAAACCCAAATTTTATTTGGTATTTTGGCTTGGTGATCTATTCACTCCCCCTCTAAATAAGTCGTTGTCATCTATCACTCATATCTCATTTTTTATGCGCATGATTTTTTGAATTTTATTAAGAAACTTTTATGGTTCCTAAAAATAACCGTAGTCATAGAATTTGGGTGACAAGCTTTGAATCTCATCATCAACATTTTTCCATTTTTTCCAATAAAAATAAGCACGCATCCTATAATATTTATTTTTATTTAAAAATTGATAGTAAAATAACTACAGTTATTTAACGCAATTATATGTTCCATATTTCACTGCAGTTGAAGCTCGCAGCCATTATGAAATCATTTCCCACAAAATTAAAACATAACATGTACTTTATTTCTTTCATAACACACATATATGTCCTAGAAAACGAGATGATAACGATAGAGAATTACTTAATGAAATATAAAGAAAGTAAAGAGATAAGAGAGAGAATACTCGTATCATTTCCGGTACATTACCACTCTCTCTCTCTCTCTCTCTCTCTCTCTCTCTCTCTCTGACGCTTCTGAATGTATATTCTTCTCTAGGGTTACTGGTTTCTTTTTTTTAACACGTAAATTATGCTGACTTTTGTTACATTTCACGAATCAATGTCTTATGTTTATGTTCTTCGAAATTGTCATGTGTATTGTTCATGTTTTATTAAGATTTTTTGAATATGCTTTAGGTTTTGGTGTTGGATATGCATATGCATATAATAATATTAGGATGTTGTGTGTGTAGAATTAGTGTGCCATTCACATTAGTCTTTTGATATAAATTTCAAAGTTTGTAATGGATCATAGTTGGATGAAAGCTGATAGATTAGGTCTGGTGTATGGGAAATGAGTTCTTGAATTCCTTGAATTCTCCAAAAAAATGTTCCTAACAATAATGATATCTTTTATTGTCCTTGTTTTGTTTGCGAGAATATTAAAAAATGGTCGAAGAAAGAAATATTACATAATCTATATTATGATGGAATATGTTAAATTATACAACATGAATGTGGCATGGAGAAGTAGATAATAACCTAAATACGACATCACAAATGGATGAAGATATCGATGATCAACTAGAAGATATAATCCATGGTATTAGAGAATAATCTTAATTAAAAGCCCATATTTATGATACTTTATGTAGCGACTAAGACGTGCCTTTATATAAGAGGTCCACCAGTTTTATACGATTGTCTGTGTTTGAAATTCTGGCTATCAGATCTCGAATGTTCTAAGAGATGTCGAGACATCAGATTCGACTTCACATGCAACAGAAATATTTATAGACAAAATAAATATTGCTGAAAGTAAATAATACAAGATATGTTTACCTAGTTCGGTGACAACAACACCTACTCCCAGGGCTACCAAGCCAGGGACGAAATTAACTAGATAATATCAATTTGTAGACCTTACAACAAACATCCCAGTTTACAGTCTACACACTTAATCACTACCCTTTTCTTAACTTCTACCTAAGACACACCTAGGTATAAGGCCCTCCTCAAATCCTTATTCAATTACACTCAGCAATTGGAGCAACTCTAAACACAGTAGAGAACAAAATCAGAAGTCACTCTTCCAAGACACATAAAACTCAATGCTTAAATCTTATGAATTGACACGCAAATAATCAATTCTTAACAGCTTATGAGCATCTGACACACAAATGTTCAATACTTAAAAGCTTATGAACATCTGACACATAACTTACAACCCAACAATAAGGATTCTAAAAACCCTAACAAAATACACATGTAAGTTCCACCTAGTACTAGGTATACACCAGTCTATTTATATCTTTATTTTGGACTAGGTTGGGCTTTAAAACAACAACATTAAGGCTGCACAAAGTCCACAAATTCTTCTCCAAGAAAATATGTCTTCAATCATTAGTTTCCTAAAATGTCTCCATATTTAGAAACTATGCAAATCTTTGAAAACCAACATAAAATATTCTAATTTGTCAATCTTGGACACCATATAAGATAACTAAACATTCCCTAAATATTTAGTAGCTAACAAATCAAATAACTGTCAGCTGCTGCAGACACGATGTCCTATCTCATGGTTGTGACATATTACTCGAGATGTTGAAAACTGAAAGTTGGAACATCTTGTTCAACATGTTGCTGCCAAGTTGGTTTTACCAAAATGTATGCCAATCATAATTTTAGAGAAATAAAAGCATTGTTAAAATATTTTAATCTAAAGGAAAAGGTGGGTGGTTGAATAAAAGTTTCACATAATTTATTGATTTGCTGAAACAGTTGCTACCAGAAGATAACAATTTATCAGATCGTTGTTATGAGGCCAAGAAGATATCGTGTCCAATGGGTTTTAAGTATGTAATAATACATGCATTCACTAATGGTTGCATATTATAAAGGAAAGATTATGAAAATTTGGATCAATCTCTAGAATATGGTTAGTCGCACTACAAGTTGAAGAACATCATTGGTGATGACAATGACAATGTTAGTAAAAGGCGTCCTCCCGCTAAAGTGTAATGGTACTTACCAATAATTTCTAGGTTCAAGAGAATTTTTACTAATGTGAATGATTCAGATGATATTAGATGGCATGCAATGAAAGAAAACATGATGGAAACATTCATCATGTAGTTGATTCTTTGCAATGGAAGAAAATTGATTCATTATTTTCGGATTTTGGCCTTGAGCCAAGAAACCTAAGGCTTAGGCTTACCATAGATGGAATGAACCCCTTTGGTAATATGAGTACTAACTATTCTTTGTGACATGTTCTTCTCACGATTTACAACCTTTCTCCTTTGTTTAGCATGAATCGCAAGTATAAGATGTTAAGTATGGTGATTTTTAGACCAAGACAACCTAAAAACGACATAGATGTTTATCTAAGTCCATTAATTGAGGATTTAAAACGTTTGTGAGATAAAGGCGTTGACGTTGATAATGCATATTCTGGTGAAAAATTAATGATGTGTGCAATGTTATTTTGCATAATCAACGAATTTCCAACATATGGTAATTTGGATAGATACAGTGTCAAGGGACATAAAGCGTGTCCTATATGTGAATCTAATACATGTTTTCACCAGCTTGGGTTTGGAAAAAAGAACATTTACCTTGGGCGTCAGAAATTTCTAAAACCCAATCATCATTAGCGTAGATTGCAGAAGGCTTTTAACGGAGAACATGAGTTTGAAATCACTCCTAAACATTTAATTGACAATGAAGTTTATCAACAACAAGAACACCTTAATGTTTTCTTTAGAAATAATAAAGATAGTCCCTTTGATAGAATTATTTGGAAAAAGAGGTATGTGTTATTTGATCTTCCATATTAGTCTAGCCTCGATGTAAGACATTATCTTGATGTGATGCATGTAGAGAAAATATGTGTGATAGCTTGATAGAAACACTTATAAACATTCCATACAATACTAAAGATAATAAGAATTCCCGTTTATATATGGTGGAGATGGGTATACGACAACCATTAGCTCTAGAAGATAGAGGAAAACGATCTTATTTGCCTTTGGCATGTCACACTCTATCTAAAAAGGAAAATAAAAGTTTTTGCGAGTGCTTGCATGGTGTTGTACCCCAAAATTTGCCCTGCCATATTCTTCAAGGTTTGTCAAGAATCATCCTCAAATGGTTCAAGACTATTCAAGGATTGCACAGTCCAAATGCCTCCTAAGCCAGCTGAAATTAGGGTTTTGGTTCTTTCAAAGAATTTGAGGTTTTCAAGGGCTCAATCAAGTCACATAGGCCTATATGAATTGTCAAGCATCTACATGTCAAGTCTCAAGTCTCACAATGCCAGTTTGCATAGTCAAAAGCTTCATTTGGTTCACAATCAACTGCAGGGGCAAAATGGTCATTTGGCAGTCAAAAGTCAAATTTTTTGGTCAACATCTTATTTTGAGTCCACAATCATCATTTGATCAAGTCTTGATCATGATTCCACAAGCATGGCTCAAAAATCATCAAAGATGCAAAACTTACTATTTTTGGATAGTAGAAAAGTCAACTGTATCTTGACCAAGGCATAACTTTTTCATGGTTCATCAGAAAAATCCCATCCAATGCTCATTTTGAAGGGGATGACATTTCCTACAACTCATCTTCACATTCCAAGTCCAAGAAATGCTCTCACAAAAAGTTATCAATTTCTACATTATAGGTCAATTTCAAAAGTCAACAAAAATGCACTTTAAGTCAAAGACCATAACTTCATATTGGTAAATCCAAATGACATGGGACCAAAGGCATTGGTTAGAGGACTTCATGACCTTTCCAAAATGTCTAAGAACATGTTCATATGATCAAAATTGAGCAAGATATGAATTGGAGAAGTTGGGAAATTTTTGTGAATTTGCAAAAGTCAACTTTGCTCAAAACACATCATTTTTGCTAATGGGCCTCAAATTTCTTCTTGAAACATTGTCCAAGGCCTATGCACGACCCATTGAGATTAAATGGAATTATTTTCTTATTTTTTATTAATTAATTGAATTTTTAATCAATATTAATTTATTTAATTCATTTAATTGTAGGAAAATATCAAGATGTGGTTTTGCAATCTTTTCATGAAGCAAATATGACCTACATGTGCTGGAGATTTCGTGTACACATCAAGGGGACAAGGATCTCTCAATTTGGCAAGATTTTTCAATCAAAAAGATGCAAAAAGATGTGATTGAAAATCAAATATTGAAAACTTTATTCCATGGATTCTTGGCCAAGATTGTAACCTAATTCCCTTCCATTATATATACAGAACCTAACCCTATTCATGCACACGTGAAAACTCTGCAAGAAAGCCATATGCAATATTGTAAAAAAACCAAGAAAACTCAAAACTTAATTCCACATCCCAACGTGATTCAAAGCGTTTTCTTGATTCTAATACATTGTTGAGGTCCCCAGGAACGTGTAGGGGTCAAAACCACACGCTAACACTCAAAGAATACGCAAGAACAGTGATACGGTTTGCTTACTATTTTGAAAATCGAAACTCATGATTCACGCATATTTCATATGATTTTTTGTTGGTTTTGTGTTTCTTGAATCCACAGGAAGCTTTTGGCATAGGTTAATTGCATTGAAACGCGTAGAATCAGAATTTGCCATGAACGAATTTTAGGGTTCCTCAATTCTTGAATTAGGGCTTCATTATCCAGGAAAAATTGGGACCTCTAATGCCTATGGTTGTAATCGTTGCAACCAGACGAATTGAACCCAACCATCGCGCCATATTTATATTGCTTGTGGAGCTAATCGCTATTATTCCTCAGCATGTTTTGTGGGGGTTAAAAACCCCCGCTATTTGATTTGTTTTTGCAGGTATTCAGCGAAGAAGACAATAGGTGTAAGCGTATGATTGGTCCATTCAAATAAAAAGGCGCGCGTGCTTTGTTTACAGTATATGCGTTGGTTTTCACATATTATCATTGTTTATTATTATACTAACAAATACAGGCGCCTGGCTCAGTGGTAGATGCGTTGTCCAAGAACCATTGGGACCTTGGTTCGATTCCCAGGTCCACCCAAAATTCCATATTATTTTGTTTAACATGATTGTGTGCAGGCTATCCAAAACATCCCACCATGAGCTCCAAGCATCAGCTTGCCAAGTGGCCACTAACACCAATCTGATGGCCACGAGGTGATAGTCCTCATGATCCCCAGTCAACGCTTGCACACCTGATCCAGAAAGTCCAACAAGGCTTGAGAAACGAATGTGCTTCAGAATTGCCACACAAACCTCCATATTGGGCCCATCACCCCCCTGGTTTACTATTTCTTTTTATTTTCTTTTTCTTTTTAATTTCTTTTATTATAAATAAAATAAATTAGAATTAGGTTGTTTTTACTAACTTTTGACCTTTTTATTTTATTTTCATTAAAAACCTAAAAAAACATAAAAAATACTTTTTTCTTTTAATTAATTAATTAATCAGTAAATTAGGCTTAATATTTAATTTAATTGCAAAAAAGGGCCAAATTTCTTTCTTTTCTCAAAAAAGGGTCAAAACCCTAAGGACGTCCCGATTCAATTTCCTTTCGCGCATTATTATTTCTTTTGATCATATTTATGTATCTGCTCCGAGAATGTAATAGATAATTAGGACTTTTATCGCTTTCTTTATTTTCTCGCAATTTATTTTTCAAAGAGTTATGTTTTTGGCGATGTAAATACTCGACGCCTTGTAATAGTGTAGATTCACTTTCCGCAATTTATTTTCTGCACACTTATTAACTGTTAATTATGCATGACAAGACTTGCCTGAAAAATAAAATCAATCCGTAGCTCACAATGATACATGTGCAAAGATAATATACATTGAAACCTGACACACTCGCACATGCCACTCAGGGTACGCCTCACTTGGTTGCCTCGAGGTGGTCATTAAGTATAGGGTGTCTTAGAGGTCGCCTCCTCTCTAAAGATCCAGTTGCCTCGAAACGGTTGCCTCGGATAAAAAGGATCTAGGACATTAGGGTTACCGCTAAGGCGTCCTACTATTGCTTTGGTGACCACACATGTCCCTAATAATCGAATTGACCCGAATAACTCCAACGACGGTGCTACCTACTTCTCAATAGTGGGATAGTACTGTCTAAAGGACTCTTACACAGCCTAATTCCTTAGAGTAGGTAGATTTCTCCTGGGTACTTGCTCTTTCAAAAAAAACAAAAACATCTTTTCGCACCTACACTTTCAAAAAGTTTTTCAAACAAATACTTCATACACTCTTGAGGACTGATACAAGAGTTACCTAGAAGTTTTTCAAACTAAACTTTTTCAAAACCCACATACACAAGAAAAGCAAACAATTTTTTGAAAACATAGTGAGCAAGTACCTAAGAGCCCGTGGATAACCACGGATAGAAAGGGTACTAACACCTTCCCTTTCTATAATCTACCTCCCGAACCGAGAAACATCTCGAAAAGGAATTTTGCTGTGCTTTTGTCCTTTCCTTGTTGGAGAACATAAAAGACGGTGGCGACTCTTGCTTACCGCGACATTTCGTGAACCATCTTAAAAAACAGTCAGTTCTATTTCCACCGATCACAGAACTGGCGACTCTGCTGGGGACACTTAATAAGTGAGGTGTACCTTAGGATTAGACCACTCTTATGTTTTCAATTGTATGTCTTGATTGCTTTATATTTGTGGGATTGCATCAGAGTTTCATAGATCCTAAATCGGATCTGGGGAATACCCTTTAGGTAGCATAAGCTGTGAGGGACCTGTCCGGCATAGACCGACACGGGTGAAGCAGTGGCTACGTTGGTGTGACACCTTGGTCTGTACCGATATCCCTTGTGTTGGAACGAGGAGAATATGGGTCTTCTGAGGAGTCATTAAGCACCAACCGACCTTAGAACCCTAAATTGACCCAACTTGGCCATAGAACAGTAGCAGTATGCTACACTCATTGAGGCTAAACTCTCGCGATGGTTCTGGCTACAAGAGAAGATTGCGATGTTGTAGTTATGACCGATTGAGGGTAGTCAGTGATATTGAGATCCTCTAGAACCCGGTTACTATTTTCTAGGACAGGTCTTAACCAACGAAACTAAAAGAGGGTAATACCCAAACTTCATGCTGGCCTAAACTCTAAGGGCTATCTTGTGTGACTTGTATGCCTTACTATGTTTGCCTTTGTGAATACTTGTGGTGTGCTTTATCATAACATCATACCATCATAACATTGCATGCATCCTGCATAAGGACTGACCCATTTCAAAGACAAGAGGGTTTCATCTTTGCTCTGTTTTGTAGGACATTATGATGCCCGTGCGAAGGAATACTATCCGGCTCAATTTTGTTCACCCACCTGATCTGCTCAAAGAATTGGTTGATAGAATTCCAAACACTACTTCCTTCATCCAGAGGCATGGTTCTCTTCTCGGTTTAGTCACTTCAAAGTGGGACCAACAACTGATAAGTGTCCTGACCCAGTTTTATGATCCCATGTACCACTGCTTCACCTTTCAAGACTTCCAGCTGGTCCCTACCCTGGAAGAATTATCTGATTTGCTCGGTATCCCTATCTTGGATCAGACCCCCTTCACTGGTTGGGAAAAGAATCTTAGGCTTGAGGAGATTGCTGCAGCCCTTCCTTTGACCAACAAAGAGGTAATGGATAACTGGGTGACTAGAAGCGGAGTTAAGGGCTTTTTGGCTAAGTTTCTGATTGGTAAAGCTAATAGTTTCTGGAATGACTTAGACTTCAGGGCATACGAAGACATTCTGGCTCTCCTGATCTATGGTCTAGTATTGTTTCCAAATCCTAATAACTTTGTCAATGTCAATGCCATAAAGATCTTCATGTCTCGGAACCCTGTGCCCACTCTCTTGGGTGATATCCCGCAACAACTCTATGCTCGTACTGCCCGGAGACGGGGAACTTTGTGGTGTTGTGCTCCTTTATTAGTGAGGTGGTTTATTTCGCACCTCCCTAAGTTCGTGTTGAAGAACAAAGAAGGAAGAGGCTGGGATCATAGGTTAATGTCTCTCACTGATAATGACATCATTTGGACTCTCAGAGGTTTAGATGAGGTAGCTGTTATTGATCGTTGCGGAGAGTATCCTAATGTTCCATTGATCGGTACCCAGGGAGGAATCTCTTATAATCCATGTTTAGCTCTCCGTCAGTTTCGAAGAGCCAGAAGAGCAGGGCCTCATGAGATGTTGACACCTCACCTCAGTTTTGAGTTTCAGGTAGATAGTGACGAGCTGCGTCGTAGGTTCATTCGGGCTTGGGACAGAATTCACAAAGCTGACCCACATGAGTTAGGACCAAAGACTTCTCTACCAATGGAACCCTACTACAGATGGGTCCGCATCCGTGCCCAGAAGTTAGGTATGCCATATGAAGCTGTAAGACCTATTATTCTTGAATTTCCTGATAGAGATGGGCTTCCTCCAACTGTACTCCCTCCTCAGATACCCACTGATGTTGATACACTAAAAAGGTCTTGGGCGCAACTGCAAGAAGAACAGGATTCTTATCGGGAAAGGTTCAATGAACAGGAACAGAAGATCCAGAAGCTGACTAAGCAATTGGAGAGCGAGCGGATCTTGAACGACTATATCCGTACTGAGAAGAGGAGGCCATGGGAGCAGTGATGGGCTTTGGATGTTTCTTTTACATCTTTTATTTCCTTTTCAGTATTTTCATTCTTGTAACGCCTAAGGGCAATTTGTTGAACAATTCAAAGTTTAATCTAATAAAGTTTGTTTCCTTTTGTCTACAAAGTTGAATCCCGATTGTCTTTTAAAACATAAATCATACGCATCCCATTCATCATATGCATAACAGGTGCCCTCTTTTTTACATGTTGCTTAATCTTCTTCGCTGTTTATTTCAGCAATCATCATGAATTCTGAGCCTACTACTGAACAAGCTATCAAGGCCCTCCAGGCCCAGAACGCCCAGTTCCAAGAGTTGGTCATGAGCTTAGCCCAGGGTCAATAGGAATTGAAGACTCTGCTTTTGAAGAAGAAGAAGAAGAGGATTATGCTGTTTAATGCCGGACGCAGGTTTGGGAATGCACTGCAAAATGAGGCTGATCTGGCCACTTCCTCTGTAGGGAAAGATAGTCCCCAAGGGGGAAGGATTCCTAGTCCTGTGGTCTCCGACAACGAGACAGATTACAATGATGAACAATATCCTCCTACCGAGGATAGGTACAAATAGCTGGAGGACCGTCTAAGTGCTATGGAGATTCAACACATGCCTGGGTTGGATTTTGGAGATGTAGGTTTATCTTCTGGGGTGGTGATCCCACACAAGTTCAAGGCACCTGCCTTTGCGAAGTACGACGGGGCTTCCTGCCCTAAGCTGCATCTCAAATCATATGTAAGGAAGATCCAACCTTACACTGCAGACAAGAATCTATGGATCCATTTCTTCCAGGATAGTCTTTCAGGGACTCAACTCGAATGGTTCTATCAGCTGGATGGAACCAGTATTCGTAACTGGGAGGACTTGGCTACTGCATTTTATAAGCAGTATCAGTACAATTCCGACCTCGCTCCTACGCGTACCCAACTCCAGGGTATGTCACTAGGGACGGGTGAAGGATTCAAGGAGTACGCACAAAAGTGGAGAGACCTGGCTGGCAGGGTGCAGCCACCGTTGACTGACCGTGAACTCGTTGACATGTTCTTGGGGACCTTGTCTGGTCCATTATTCAACCATCTGATTGGGAATTCTTCTGCTGGGTTTACAGATCTGATCTTGACTGGTGAGAGGATAGAAGCTGGTATCAAGTCTGGGAAGATACAAAAGGGTGCCTCCTCGAGCTCTGAAAAGAAGCCCTTCAAGAAAGAATCTAGTGTTGTTTATTGTCCAAGGAGACAGAACAAACCGGAACACCGCCAAGCTGTCAACGTGGTGGTAATCTCAAAGCCTGCTGCTGCTCCTCAGCAGTACAACCAGCCAAGGGGTGAGAGACCTAAAAGACAATACACTCGGCTCAGCATGACCCTGTCTCAGATATTGCCACAACTACTGTCAACCAATCTAGTAACTGTCAAAGAAGCTCCGAAGGTGGTGAACACAACATCTCCGAAGTACAATCCCAACGCCCGCTGCGCTTATCACTCTGACAGCCCGGGGCACGCTACGGATGATTGTTGGGCTCTGAGGAATAAGGTTCAGGACCTTATTGACGCTAAAGAAATACAGTTCGAGGCGCCCGAAAGGCCCAATGTTGTGACTGCTCCCATGCCCCAGCATGGAGTGAATGCTTTAGAGGAGGACCTGTATGTAGCCTCCGTGGATGATATTGTTACTCCGCTATTGACCGTCAAGAGGAACCTGTTGCTAGCTGGTTTATTTCCGGGATGTAGTAAAGGTTGCCATCTATGTTCTGCTTCACCTGCTGGTTGTCCTTTGTTGAAGTTAGGCGTCCAAAACCTGATGGATAACAAAGAGATCTTGTTCGAGAAGATGGCTGTTCTTGCTATCCCTACTGAAGAAGTGTCCATTGTTACTATTTTCAACAACTCTCCTAAGGCTCCATCAAAGAAGCCTGTCAAAATCATGTCTACTCAGAAGATTTCTCCTATCATCATCACTGTTCCGGGGCCCATCCCCTATACATCTGACAAAGCTGTCCCTTGGCACTATGGGGCAGATGTTTATGTGCTTGGAGTAAAACAAGAGTTTGATACTAGTACCGGCATCAGTAACATCACCGGGCCTGCTAAAGTCACTCGCAGTGGCAGGCTATTTTCACCAGATATTACACCTCCAGCTATCCAGAGACCTATTATCATCACACCTGCAAGTGTGCCTACTCCCCTTCCTGACCAAGTTACTATTTCTACCCCTTCTGCCGAGTCATCTGACGCTCGGGGCAAAGGGATTGCTACTTATGTGCCTGCCCAGAAGGAGGCACCGAAGACCGTCAATGTTGGAGCTTCCAAGCAAGAGATGGAAGAGATTCTTAAAATTATCAAGAAGAGTGATTTCAATGTAGTTGAGCAGCTGGGGCACACCCCCTCTAAAATTTCTATGCTATCACTGTTGTTGTGTTCAGAGGCCCATGCCAAGGCCCTGATTACCTTCCTGAAGACGACCCACGTGCCACAAGAGACGTCTGCTGACCAATTTACCAATTGTATGGCCAACTTAACTGCTGATAATGGTTTGGGTTTCTCTGACGCCGATCTGACTGCCAAGGGGAAGAACCACAACGATGCCCTGCATGTCTCCATTGAATGCAGGGGCACTACTCTCGCCCATGTGCTGGTTGACACTAGTTCCTCGTTGAACGTATTACCCAAGAAAGCTCTAGATAGACTGGATTGTGAGCGTCTAGAGCTCAAGCCAAGTAACATCGTTGTCCGGGCCTTTGACGGGTCTAAGAGGATGGTACATGGTGAAGTTGACATTCCAATCAGGGTTGGTTCTCAGGTCTTTGATTCAACATTCTATGTGATGGACATCCGACCATCCTATTCTTATTTGTTGGGTCGTCCTTGGATCCACAAGGCTGGAGCTGTGACCTCCACACTACATCAAAAGCTGAAATACCCGGTCAGAGGGAAGATTGTGACAGTTCAGGGGGAGGAAGAATATATGGTCAGCCATCTTAACTCGTTCCGGTACATAGAGATGGATGGGGAATTCATTGAGACCCCCTTTCAACATTTTGAAGAGGTGCCTCAGACACTGGCATCAGCTGAGACTGTGATTGAAGAAGACTCTCCTTTGAAGATGGCTTCCTTAAAGGATGCCCGGGCTGTGATTGAGAAGGAAGCTCAGAGGGTTGTTCGTAAAGCAAGGATTGGAAGACCTCCTGTGTTCATCACCAACCCGGGAGTGAATGCTATTGACGACGACGTGGAGGAATCTGAATTCGACAGTTGGATCTACCCAACAACCAACGGTGGACCAAGCAACTGGACTGCCAAAGACTTCACACCTATTACTTTTGTCATTCAGTAATGAACTCCTTTGTTTTGAATTTGTAACAAACAATATTACTAAACTTTATGGCCCGGTGTCTTACCCGGGGCACCGTGGCTTCATTTGTGAGGGCTTATTATTTGTCATTTTCATATATCATTAATAAAAGCATTGGACGTTTTCGCATTTCAAATCTTGCGCTCCTTTTCTTTCTTTATTATATATATTGCAAAACAGCTATATTTACACACACTCACCTATACAGGTTCCAATACACTCTGGATCTCACTGGTAACGACTCTGCTACTGCCAGTTATAACTTCGAAAATCCGATCAACTTAGCCGAAGACGAAGGTGAAGATGATTGCGAAGTGCCTGGTGAGCTCGCAAGACTGTTACTCCAGGAAGAGAGGGCCATTCAGCCACATGAAGAGCCAGTGGAAACGGTAAATTTGGGTACTGAGACAGACAGAAAGGAGGTCAAGATTGGTGCCTATCTGGAGACTAGTGTGAAACAACGGTTGATTCAGATGCTGCATGACTACGTGGAAATCTTTGCCTGGTCTTACGAAGACATGCCTTGGTTGGATACTGACATTGTGGTTCATCACTTGCCTACCAAGGAAGAATGCCCTCCGGTAAAACAGAAGGTCCTCCGTATGCGTCCAGAGATGTCCGAGAAAATCAAAGCTGAGGTTATGAAACAATTTGACGCCGGTTTTCTAGCAGTGACTTCTTACCCTCAGTGGGTTGCCAACGTGGTTCCAGTGCCGAAGAAAGATGGTAAGGTCCGAATGTGTGTTGATTACAGGGATTTGAACAGGGCGAGCCCCAAGGATGATTTCCCCCTGCCTCACATCGACGTTCTGGTTGACAATACTGCTCAGCATAAGGTATTCTCCTTCATGGATGGGTTCTCCGGTTATAATCAAATCAACATGGCTCCTGAAGACATGGAGAAGACCACTTTCGTTACTCAGTGGGGAACCTTTTGCTACAAGGTCATGCCTTTTGGGTTGAAAAATGCTGGGGTAACCTACCAATGTGCCATGGTTTCTTTGTTTCACGACATGATCCATCATGAGATTGAGGTATATGTCGACGATATGATTGCAAGGTCCCAAACTGAGGAGGAACACCTTGACCATCTACAGAAGCTGTTTGACCGTCTGAAGTTGTACAAGCTGAGGTTGAACCCAAATAAGTGCACCTTTGGGGTAAGATCTGGAAAATTGCTAGGCTTCGTCGTGAGTGACAAAGGTATTCAAGTGGACCCTGCCAAAGTGAAAGTCATACAAGAGATGCCAGTTCCCAAGACAGAGAAAGAAGTCAGAGGCTTTCTAGGACGATTCAACTATATTGCCCGATTCATCTCGCACCTAACTGCTACCTGTGAACCAATCTTCAAGCTGCTGAAGAAAGATCAAGTAGTACATTGGAATGATGAATGTCAGGCCGCTTTCGAAAGAATCAAAGAGTATCTCCAAGAACCACCCATCCTTATTCCACCGGTTGAAGGGAGACCTTTAATCCTATACTTAACAGTACTTGATAGGTCAATGGGGTGTGTGCTGGGGAAGCATGACGAGTCTGGCCGAAAAGAGCACGCTATTTATTACCTTAGCAAAAAGTTTACCGATTGTGAGACCCGATACTCACTGCTCGAGAAAACTTGCTGCGCTTTGGTATGGGCTGCTCGCCGGCTGAGACAGTATATGTTGACTCACACTACTCTGTTGATTTCAAAAATGGATCCAATCAAGTACATATTCGAAAAGCCTGCCTTGTCCGGAAGAATAGCAAGATGGCAGATGATCTTGACAGAATATGACATCCAGTACACGACTCAGAAGGCAATCAAGGGAAGTGTGTTGGCAGACCATTTGGCACATCAGGCAGTGGACGACAACCAGTCTATGAACTTTGAATTTCCAGACGATAATATCATGGTAGTGACTGATTGTGAAGTACCTGGACCAGATGAAGGATCTGAGGAAGGATCCCGATGGTCTATGCACTTTGACGGAGCCTCAAACCCTTTGGGTAACGGTATTGGCGCTGTGATCATATCCCCTAAAGGAACTCATACTCCACTGACCGCCCGGCTATGTTTCAACTGCACCAACAACATGGCAGAGTATAAAGCATGCATCATGGGTCTTCGAGCTGCAATTGACCTAAGGATCAAGTTTCTGAGTGTCTTCGGAGATTTCGCTCTCGTGATCAGTCAGATCAAAGGCGAGTGGGATAGGAAACACCCAAATATTATTCCTTACAAGGAGTATGTACTGACGTTGATTCCCCATTTCGAGGAGATAACTTTTGAACACTTCCCAAGAGAGGAGAATCAGTTAGCGGACGCGGTGGCTACGATGTCTTCTATGTTTAAAGTCAAATGGGACAATGAGGCTCCCCGGATCATTATCTGGAAATTGGATGAACCTGTACATTGTTGTGATCTTGAGGCTGAAAAGGTAACTGAAAAACCCTGGTATCATGAAGTGAAGAGGTACCTTGAAGTTCAAGAATACCCCGAAGGTGCATCCATAAATGACAAAAAGTTTCTGAGAAGGTTCACGGCAAAGTTCTTCCTCAGCAACGGCATTCTCTACAAACGAAACCATGATTCAACTTTACTGCGTTGTGTGGATAAGACAGAAGCAGAAAGAATCATGGCAGAGCTGCATGAGGGTACCTTCGGAACACATTCCAGTGGACATACCCTGGCAAAGAAAATCCTTCAGGCAGGATATTTCTGGTCCACAATGGAAGCTGACTGTTACCAACATTCTGGGACGTGTCACAAATGCTAGATCTATGCTGATAAGGTGCACGTTCCTCCAGTTCCTTTGAATGTCTTGACAGCACCTTGGCCTTTTGCAATGTGGGGCATTGATATGATCGGCGAGATCATACCTACGGCATCCAACGGGCATCGCTTCATCCTTGTGGCGATTGATTACTTCACGAAATGGGTTGAAGCAGCTTCCTATGCCACCGTAACCAAGAACGTCGTGGCACGGTTCATTCGGCATAATCTGATCTGTCGATATGGTGTACTTGAGAGGATCATTACGGAAAATGGTACCAATCTAAAGAATAAGATGATCACTGAGCTCTGCGAGCAATTCAAGATACAACATCACAACTCTTCTCCTTACCGGCCGAAGATGAATGGGGCTGTAGAAGCAGCTAATAAGAATATCAAGAAGATTGTGCAGAAGATGACAGTGACCTACAAAGATTGGCATGAGATGTTACCGTTTGCTGTTCATGGGTACCGTACCTCAGCAAGGACGTCAACAGGGGCAACACCCTTTTCCTTGGTCTATGGCATGGAGGCAGTCTTGCCTATTGAAGTCCAGATACCCTCTCTCCGGATAATGAAGGATGCAGGTTTGAGAGAAGATGACTGGATCCAGACCCGGCTTGATCAGCTGAATCTAATTGACGAAAAGAGACTCACTGCTATTTGTCATGGTCAGACGTACCAAAAATGGATGATCAAGGCATTTAACAAGAAAGTCGGACGCCAAGAATATCAAGTTGGAGACCTGATAATCAAGCGCATCATTCTACCTCAAGGTGATCCCAGGGGCAAATGGACCCCTACGTACGAAGGGCCATTTGTGGTTAAGAATATCTTCTCAGGAGGAGCTATGATTCTAACCACCATAGATGGTGACGACCTTCCTCACCCCGCCAATGCAGACATAGTAAAAAGATACTATGCATGAACTAAAGACCCGCTAGGTTGACACACCTAGGAAAAAATAAGGGCTTCCCGGCGAACCAAAAGGGTTCGGGCAAAAATAAGGGATGAAATGAAAAAAATCTGTACACCCGGCAAGTCGAAAACCTGAAAAGGCGGCTTGGGCAAAAATGGGTATCCCGGTGGACCGAAAACCCGAAAGGGCGGTCCAGGCAAAAGTTAGGGATAAGCGTAATACTATGTCTCATTGGGTCACCTTGCATCCAGAATTCGGCATCAATTATCAGGTTCAGACGGCACCAATCAGTCAGCTTCATCTTCAACTAAGCAGCAAATTGATGAGACGCTTGAAGACATAAAGGCGATAACAGAGTTGGAACCCAGTGGGATTATTTTTTCACATAGCTGTTTTGTTTTCCTTTGTACAAATTGTATAAACTCTATTCTGTTCGGCGGCGTTCTCTTACTAGGACGTCAGCCTCTTGTACACAAAAAGCCTATTTACAGGCAAATTTCAAAAATCAATACAAACTCACTTTTCAGACAAATTGCCAATTGTTTTCCCTTTTTCTGTTTTGTTTTGCAAAGAACGTCCAATGTTCATTTTTGATATATGCATTTGACATGAATTTCTAAATCATAAATATTTGCATACGAAACAAAGGACTAATTACAGGTGACATCAGAAACAGGGGCAATAAGAATTGTCTAAGCGATCTAGTTGCTCTGTCCACCAAGATACCAAGGTAGGTTCGGCTGAAGAATGTAACCAAGATACCTTCACTCCCCGCAGAGTAAGACGAAATTCAGCAATACTCTCCTCAAGCAGAGTTGGTCTCCAATCAGCCCTGAAAAGGCACAATATCCCTAGCAAGTCAGTAACACTCTCCCCAAGCAGAGTTAGTCTACTGTCAGCCTTAAGGAAGTTGGGTATCCCCAGAAAATCTCAACATTCTCCAGCAGAGTATACAGATATTCCTAAGCAAGTATCCCCAGCAGTCTTAATATTCATCGACAGAATTATAAGATTGTTCCCCGGCGGAATCCAGACACCCCAGTGGAGCTATTCCCCAGTACAGTCCAAAGATTCCCCAGGAGAGTTGAATCAATATCCCCAGTATATTCTGGAATCTTATCCCCAGTAGATTCTGGAAGCTTATCACCTGCAGAGTACACACGTCTCTCCCCGACCATATTCAAAGGTTATTCCCCACCAGAGTTTATAACTGGGTTATCCTCATCTAATTACAATGGAAATATCGTCCTCGGTGAAGTTTTTCCTATCCCCCAGCGGAGTTCATCAAAATCCCTCAATAAAATTTATCAACAGTAATCCCCAACGGAGTTATCATCAAAATCTCAGTGCAGTATCTCTTCCCACAGAGTAATTCCCCGCAGAGTAATCTCTCCAACAAGTTTATTCCCCAACGGAGTCATCTTCTCCTACCGGTTTATTCTTGCAATCATCATCCCCAGCGGAAACGAAGAACTCTACTCTTCAAACATCAACCCAGGATTCAACAAGCTCCCGACATTCGTCAAGGATTTATTTTCCTAGACGGAAATACATTCATAGACATTTCACATTTCATACATCCTGCTTACATACATGATAAAGTGCATACGACACGATCTCATTTATTTTTGAGAACATCATGACATCATGCATTTCATACATCATGACATTACATACAACTAATGTTTTGCCTTTTCAGGAAAAGGTCAATCAAAAGGCGATTACCATCAACTGTCGCAGTTCCAGATTCGATACCTGTATCTAGCCAGGGCATATCTGCATGAAGAGTTTAGAGATTCGATACTTGTATCCAGCCAAGGCATATCTGTAGACGATTAATTCCAGATTCGATACCTGTATCTAGCTAGGGAATATCTGTGAGCGATTGATTGTGGATTCGATACCTGTATCTAGCCAGGGCATATCTGCATGAAGAGATTAGAGATTCGATACCTGTATCCAGCCAGGGCATATCTGTAGACGACCAGTTCCAGATTCGATACCTGTATCTAGCCAGGGCATGTATGTGAGCGATTGATTATGGATTCGATACCTGTATCTAGCCAGGGCATATCTGCATGAAGAGTTTAGAGATTCGATACCTGTATCCAGCCGGGGCATATCTGTAGACGACCAGTTCCAGATTCGATACCTGTATCTAGCCAGGGCATATCTGTGAGCGATTGATTGTAGATTCGATACCTGTATCTAGCCAGGGCATATCTGTATGAAGAGTTTGAAGATCAACCCCTGTAACAGGACAGGAAGTTATCTTTCATTCTCAGGTCAGAGGTCTACGCCTATATCCAGCCAGGAAAGCTATCTCGACTAACCTATTGGAGTTCCAAATTCGATACCTGTATCTAGCCAGGGCATATCTGTAGACGACCAATTCCAGATTCGATACCTGTATCTAGCCAGGGCATATCTATAGACGACCAATTCCAGATTCGATACCTGTATCTAGCCAGGGTATATCTGTAGACGACCAATTCCAGATTCGATACCTGTATCTAGCCAGGGCATATCTGTGGGCGACTAATTCCAGATTCGACACCTGTATCTATCCAGGGCATATCTGTGAGCGATTGATTGTAGATTCGATACCTGTATCTAGCCAGGGCATATCTGTGAGCGATTGATTGTAGATTCGATACCTGTATCTAGCCAGGGCATATCTGCATGAAGAGTTTGAAGATCAACACCTGTAACAGGCCAGGAAATTATCTTTCTTTCTCAGGTACGCAAGTTCTCGCTAAGGAATCTCTTACGCGATCGACATCTCCAAATGGCATCTATAAGACCATCCCCGACAAGATTCTGTCACACCTCTAGATGGAATCTATAAGCCCATCCTCCTATCCATTATCTTTCCAAATGGCATCCATAAGCCCATTCCCGACATCACATTGCTGATATTCTACTATGCGAGTGCAAATTTCTGGGCACTCTAGTGTTCAATCATCTTCCACCTTCGGATCACGAAAGGCACGCCAGCCAATCTACATCCTCAGGTCTAAGAAGATTGAACAGGGGCAACTGTTGTACCCCAAAATTTGCCCTCCCATATTCTTCAAGGTTTGTCAAGAATCATCCTTAAATGGTTCAAGACTATTCAAGGATTGCACAGTCCAAAATGCCTCATAAGCCAGCTGAAATTAGGGTTTTGGTTGTTTCAAAGAATTTGAGGTTTTCAAGGGCTCAATCAAGTCACATAGGCCTATATGCATTGTCAAGCATCTACATGTCAACTCTCAAGTCTCACAATGCCAGTTTGCATAGTCAAAAGCTTCATTTGGTTCACAATCAACTGCAGGGGCAAAATGGTCATTTGGCAGTCAAAAGTCAAATTTTTTGGTCAACATCTTATTTTGAGTCCACAATCATCATTTGATCAAGTCTTGATCATGATTCCACAAGCATGGCTCAAAAATCATCAAAGATGCAAAACTTACTATTTTTGGACAGTAGAAAAGTCAACTGTATCTTGACCAAGGCATAACTTTTTCATGGTTCATCATAAAAATCCCATCCAATGCTCATTTTGAAGGGGATGACATTTCCTACAACTCATCTTCACATTCCAAGTCCAAGAAATGCTCTCACAAAAAGTTATCAATTTCTACATTATAGGTCAATTTCAAAAGTCAACAAAAATGCACTTTAAGTCAAAGACCATAACTTGAAATTGGTAAATCCAAATGACATGGGACCAAAGTCATTAGTTAGAGGACTTCAAGACCTTTCCAAAATGTCCAAGAACATGTTCATATGAACAAAATTGAGCAAGATATGCATTGGAGAAGTTGGGAAATTTTTGTGAATTTGCAAAAGTCAACTTTGCTCAAAACACATTATTTTTGCTAATGGGCCTCAAATTTCTTCTTGAAACATTGTCCAAGGCCTATGCACGACCCATTGAGATTAAATGGAATTATTTTCTTATTTTTTATTAATTAATTGAATTTTTAATCAATATAAATTCATTTAATTCATTTAATTGTAGGAAAATATCAAGATGTGGTTTTGCAATCTTTTCATGAAGCAAATATGACCTACATGTGCTGGAGATTTCGTGTACACATCAAGGGGACAAGGATCTCTCAATTTGGCAAGATTTTTCAATCAAAAAGATGCAAAAAGATGTGATTGAAAATCAAATATTGAAAACTTTATTCCATGGATTCTTGGCCAAGATTGTAACCTAATTCCCTTCCATTATATATACAGAACCTAACCCTATTCATGCACACGTGAAAACTCTGCAAGAAAGCCATATGCAATATTGAAAAAAAACCAAGAAAACTCAAAACTGAATTCCACATTCCAACGTGATTCAAAGCGTTTTCTTAATTCTAATACATTGCTGAGGTCCCCAGGAACCTGTAGGGGTCAAAACCACACGCTAACACTCAAAGAATACGCAAGAACAGTGATACGGTTTGCTTACTATTTTGAAAATCGAAACTCATGATTCACGCATATTTCATATGATTTTTTATTGGTTTTGTGTTTCTTGAATCCCCAGGAAGCTTTTGGCATAGGTTAATTGCATTGAAACGCATAGAATCAGAATTTGCCATGAACAAATTTTAGGGTTCCTCAGTTCTTGAATTAGGGCTTCATTATCCAGGCAAAATTGGGACCTCTTATGCCTATGGATGTAATCGTTGCAACCAGACGAATTGAACCCAACCATCGCGCCATATTTATATTGCTTGTGGAGCTAATCGCTATTATTCCTCAGCATGTTTTGTGGGGGTTAAAAACCCCCGCTATTTGATTTGTTTTTGCAGGTATTCAGCGAAGAAGACAATAGGTGTAAGCGCATGATTGGTCCATTCAAATAAAAAGGCGCGCGTGCTTTGTTTACAGTATATGCGTTGGTTTTCACATATTATCATTGTTTATTATTATACTAACAAATACAGGCGTCCGGCTCAGTGGTAGATGCGTTGTCCAAGAACCATTGGGACCTGGGTTTGATTCCCAGGTCCACCCAAAATTCCATATTATTTTGTTTAACATGATTGTGTACAGGCTATCCAAAACATCCCACCATGTGCTCCAAGCATCAGCTTGCCAAGTGGCCACTAACACCAATCTGATGGCCAAGAGGTGATAATCCTCATGATCCCCAGTCAACGCTTGCACACCTGATCCAGAAAGTCCAACAAGGCTTGAGAAACGAATGGGCTTCAGAATTGCCACACAAACCTTCATATTGGGCCCATCACCCCCCTGGTTTACTATTTCTTTTTATTTTCTTTTTCTTTTTAATTTCTTTTATTAATTACCATTATTATTATTTAACTCACAAATTAATCAATTTTCATAATAAATTCAGACCATTAAAATGTAAATATTTTTTATTATTATTAATTATTAATTTCACCTTAATTATTTTTTGTAAATAAACACTAACACAAATTAATTTAGTTTAATTAGGTTTAATTTTAATTTTCTTTTATAATAAATAAAATAAATTAGAATTAGGTTGTTTTTACTAACTTTTGACCTTTTTATTTTATTTTCATTAAAAACCTAAAAAAACATAAAAAATACTTTTTTCTTTTAATTAATTAATTAATCAGTAAATTAGGCTTAATATTTAATTTAATTGCAAAAAAGGGCCAAATTTCTTTCTTTTCTCAAAAAAGGGTCAAAACCCTAAGGACGTCCCGATTCAATTTCCTTTCGCGCATTATTATTTCTTTTGATCATATTTATGTATCTGCTCCGAGAATGTAATAGATAATTAAGACTTTTATCGCTTTCTTTATTTTCTCGCAATTTATTTTTCAAAGGGTTATGTTTTTGGCGATGTAAATACCCGACGCCTTGTAATAGCGTAGATTCACTTTCCGCAATTTATTTTCCGCACACTTATTAACTGTTAATTATGCATGACAAGACTTGCCTGAAAAATAAAATCAATCCGTAGCTCACAATGATACATGTGCAAAGATAATATACATTGAAACCTGACACACTCGCACATGCCACTCTTAGGGTACGCCTCACTTGGTTGCCTCAAGGTGGTCATTAAGTATAGGGTGTCTTAGAGGTCGCCCTCCTATCTAAAGATCTAGTTGCCTCGAAACGGTTGCCTCGGATAAAAAGGATCTAGGACATTAGGGTTACCGCTAAGGCGTCCTACTATTGCTTTGGTGACCACACATGTCCCTAATAATCGAATTGACCCGAATAACTCCAACGACGGTGCTACCTACTTCTCAATAGTGGGATAGTACTGTCTAAAGGACTCTTACACAGCCTAATTCCTTAGAGTAGGTAGATTTCTCCTGGGTACTTGCTCTTTCAAAAAAAAACAAAAACATCTTTTCGCACCTACACTTTCAAAAAGTTTTTCAAACAAATACTTCATACACTCTTGAGGACTGATACAAGAGTTACCTAGAAGTTTTTCAAACTAAACTTTTTCAAAACCCACAGACACAAGAAAAGCAAACAATTTTTTGAAAACATAGTGAGCAAGTACCTAAGAGCCCGTGGATAACCACGGATAGAAAGGGTGCTAACACCTTCCCTTTCTATAATCTACCTCCCGAACCGAGAAACATCTCGAAAAGGAATTTTGCTGTGCTTTTGTCCTTTCCTTGTTGGAGAACATAAAAGACGGTGGCGACTCTTGCTTACCGCGACATTTCGCGAACCAGCTTAAAAAACAGTCAGTTCTATTTCCACCGATCACACATGGTATCAAAGTTCCCCAAGGTTACTCTTCAAACATAAAGAAACTTGTATCAATGAAATATCTCAAGTTAATTAGCTTAAAATCTTATGATTGTCATGTCTTGATGCAACAACTTCTACCGGTGGCTATATGTGACATCCTTCCAAAAATGTAAGAGTAATTATAATCTGATTGTGCCTATTCTTCAATACTATATGTAATAAAGTTATTGATTTAAAAAAATGAATTAGAAGATGAGGCTGAAATAATATTGTGTCAATGGGGATGTATTTCCTCCATCATTTTTTGACATTATGGTTCACTTACTTGTTCATCTAGTCAGAGAAATCAAGTTTTGCGATCTAGTTTACTTAAGGTGGATGTATCCTATATAAAGATACATGAAGATATTTAAATGATATACGAAGAATCATCATCTACCAAAATATTCAATCGTTGAAATGTATATCACAGAAGAAGTTATTGAGTTTTGTACAAACTATTTGTCAAAATTAGAGTCTATTAGAATTCCAAAGTGTCATCATGCTGACAAATTTAAAGGTAGATGTACTCAAGGTTTAAGTGTTAAGTCAATAAATCGAGATGTAGTACTTGAAGCATATTTCTATATATTGAATAATCTTAGGGTAGTTGAACCTTACATAGCATAACAGAAAATAGTTATAAAGAAAAAATATCCCCAAATGAATGACAAGTGGTTGTTGACATGACATAACAAGAAATTTATAAGTTAGTTTAACAAGAGGATTTATAATGATGATGGTGCATATGAGACAATTAAATAGTTGTCTTACATACCAAAATTTACTATGATAACTTGGACAGACATATGACATTTCTAATTATTCCTTTTATACAAAAGCAAAAGATGATCGTAATACAATGAAAAATAGTGGGGTTATGGTTGAGGCCGAATCCATGTATTTCTCTAGTTCAAAAGATAAGAATCCTATTTTTTTAACCACCGCATTTTATGGTGTCATTGAGGATATTTTTCAAATTTATTATGTTATTTTCAAAGTTTGTTTATTTAAGTGCAAGTGGATTCCCAATAACAATGGTGTACAAATTGATGAGTTATGATTCACACGGGTTGACCTTGGCAAGGAAACTTATAAGATCGAATCATTCATCATGGCAAATCAAGAAAAACAAATTTTTATGTGGCAGACCCTACGGACTTATTGAGGAAATGTTCAATTGCTCTCAAAGAAAAACACATTTCTCATAGTGATGCTGAAAGTTTTGATATTCCTTCCACTCCTTCTTATGCAACCCAAGTTCCTAATTCATATGAAGAAGTTGAGAGAGATTATGTGTATGATATTCATAACAATCATCAAGAAGGCATATGGGAAAATAAACAAGCAAATATTTTATATTCTTCATTCATAATTTATCGTATGTTATAATTTCCAAGGATGTTATTTTCTAACAACTATTATTATTTGAAATTATTGGTGTTTAGAGTCAAGAAACCAAGATAGTATTATTTGATGTAATGATGTGCATATTGTAGGTTGTTTTGTCTCATTTGTAATATAGATTTTTGGTTCCTAATGGTGTGTCATTGATGTAATACAAATAGGTGTATTTAATTCAATTTAATTTCTAGTATGATACGATTTAGAAATATTCAGGTTAAAAATTTAGGAATTATGTAAAATTCAAAAATATATTTTAAAATAAAACAAATAATATCACAACGATTTTTGATTCAACTGTTGTTATAAGTAGAGTGTTATCCAGAATAATAAAACCCAAGAAGGGCGTTGATAGGATTTAAACCTAGGACCTATGAATTATTTTACAACATCTGTTTTCTTAACCCTTAGTTATAAGTAGCGCACTATCTAATTTATAACCACTGTCATACGCCTCTTGGGTAACCAACATATATACAATCACACACTACCTAACAATAGACGTGCAATTGTCATTATGTGTATTTCGCAACCGTCATTATATATGTTTTTTATAGTAGTGGTATATCTAATTTAAGGGGATGTTAGTGTATATTTTCAAAATAAAAGGGGTGTCCATGTCTTTTTAACAGCCCTCAAGGGATGTTAGTGTATTCTTCCCTAATAATTTTGATTCACACAATTATGCCATACATTTGACTTCGGGCCCGTTCTTGAGATAGACTTAAAAACATATGTTTATATGCTCATTTATAACATTAGATCTAATTAAAGTGTTTGGTTTACATAATTTATATAGTTTATATCAAAATTTGAATTTTGTTTGTTAACAATTGGTCTAATTATGAGTTGCATCACCTTTTCATCCGTGTCTCTTAAGTAGAATAATGATAACCTTGATAATTTTGCTCATACTTGTGGCATGTGACAATATGATCCTATGTCTCCTTACTTATTCTTGTTATATATGGAGAAATTGACCAATCTTATTCAGGAAAGAATATAATGTAATAATCAGCTCCTCATATGCATCTATAATAATGGACCAGTTGTGTCTCATCTCTTATTTTCATACGATTGTCTACTCTTTACAAAAGCCAAAACTTCTCAGGTTATTAGGCTAGTTCATAAGGCGCTTCAAGCTTTTTGCAAAGCCTCTAGTATGAAGATTAATGTCCATAAATATAAATTATTTACCTCTAAGAATTTATCTTGGGCAAAGGTGATGAAATTTAAAGGTATGATTAACTTACAACATACCTTTAATATTAGTAAATATCTTAGATTTTCTTTGATTTTCCGGAAGGGTCACAAATACAAATTTTTGCCTTATCATTGATAAAATTAATTCTCATTTAGCTGGATGGAAATGTGGGCTTCTTAGTAGGTCTGAGAGGGTGACTCTTGCTAAGTTTGTGCTTAGTTCTATGCCTATTTATACCATGCATAATTTGTGGCTTCTAGAAGCCCTTTATAGTAAGATTGATTCTTATATAAGATAATTCATTTCGGGAGACAAATCTAGTCCATGGGTTAAATGGGATACCCTAACTTAATATTCTACTAGAGGTGGTATTGGAATTATGAGATCTAGACATGTTAATGTTGCAATGTTGGGTAAACATGTTTGGGAGGTTCTTCACAATTTTAACAAGTTGTGAATTCAATTATTATCAACTAGACATAATTATCTAACCAACATCCTAGAGGCGAATAATTACCATGGAACATCTTACACATGATATTATATTTCTAAATAAATTGATGCTCTCAGTCCGAGGTTTATCACCATGGTTGGGAGATGTGACATTTCCATTTGGTATGGTAAATGGCTCTCAAATGGTAGAAAATGTGACAAAATTTCTTCGATGGATGAGAAAGATACACATCTACATATCATGGATGTCTGCAATTATGGTACTTAGAATTTTGACACTATTTCCAGCCATCTTTTCCAGGACATAAAAAGGGAGATGGCTAGTATATTTACTAATGAAAACTCATATTACATTCTTATTTGGGAACCTTCAGTATCAAGTGCTTATTCTACCAAATCAACTTATTCTTGGTTAATTTTGGTATCTAATCCACCTCATACTCCGACAATGACTTGGTCTTGGATTTAAAACCTCAAGTTACCTGAAAATATTCATCATTTTGTTTAGATCATCGGGCATGGACAGTTACCTACCAACTATACACAAGTTACCCATCACATGTCAACAAATACCTCTTGTTGTAGATATGGTGCAACAATGAAACCATCTTACATACTCTTGGATATTTCCCTAAGGCCATGCAATTTTGGAGAAATTTCAATTTTCAATCTGACATTAATTTTTATGAGGATGATATATATATACACTCAATCCGTCCTAAAATATAAGAGAGAAAAATAAAATCACACTTATTAAGAAAAGTAAAAGCATAATGATTTGACTTATGGTTTTCTTTGTAAAAAATGCATAGGAATATGTAAAAGCAATTCTAATTGGTTGTTGGTTATAGAAAAGATGAGAGAGAGTGTAAATTAAATGCAATTTTCAATTAATTTTACCTTGGAAAAAATGAAAGTTGAGTTTTTCTCTTTTATTTTGGGACAATAAAAATACATTTTTTTCTTATATTTTTTCTCTTATATTGTCAATCATGTCTCTTTGTTTCTCATTTATTGTTGGATGATTTGGAAATCTCGTAACGAAGAATCTTTTAAAGACAATAGTTGCTCTCTTTGAAATATTCACTACTACAAATAACACTTCTTACCTCAGACGCGAAGTATGTTTGACTTCGACTGCAGAAGCGAGGTAACAAAGACCGTCATGAAAAGCTACCCCTTATCACCTCAGTTGTTTAAAAGCTGAGGGGTTAGTTATCTCCACGTGAGTTTGATCCCCTGCATTAACATTTTTATTATTTTCAAAACTGGATAACATGCACAATATTAACTCTCGGTGTTTTATAGAACCGAGGTAATAACTCAGTGTGATTACCTCGGTTTTAAGTTAATATCGAGGGGTTAAGTTTTTTTTTTGTACTGCCACTTGCACCTGTATTACTGAACCATATTATAGAATATAGAACCATATTTTGCATATTCCTGAAACAGAGACATTGTACATTTTGCCATGCCAATTCCTCAATCTAAAAAATTGTACCCCAATTATTCATTGATTACACCAAATGCAATCCCAAAATGGCACACACTTTATAATTTTACATCAAAACTAAAATAAATGATTAATAAAGAAAAGAAATAAACCACTTACTTACTAGTTTTCCCATATCCCCTCTTCATGATCACGAAGAATAACATACACAACATCTGAATAATTTTCTTCCGATAATTGATGTACATTCTTCCATGCTAATTCCTAAATCTCAAACATTGTACCATAAATATTTATTTATTACACCAAATGCAAACCCAAAATGGCACACACTTTATGATTTCACATTAAAACTAAAACAAATGATTAAGAAACAAAAGCAATAAACCATTTACTTACTAGTTTTCTCATATCTACTCTTCATGATCACGACGAATAACATGCACAACATCTGAATCATTTTCTTCCGATGATTTAAGTACATGTGTTGCTAAACAAGACGTCTCATAGTTCAAATCTTAATTATCATCAAAACTATCGGGAAGATGCTTTCCTAATTCATCAATTTCTACACCAGTGTTAATGTCAATCCACTTGCACTTAAATAAAGGCACTTTAAAAGAAATATGGTCAATCTCCAAAATCTCCTCAATGACCCCAAAGTACGCTCTAGATGCTAGTACAACATTATTATCTTTGGAACTAGAAAAGTACATGGATTCAGCTTCAACCATAACCCCACTATTTTACATGGTGCTACGATCATCCTCTGATTTTGTATAGAATGAATATTTACTAATATCGTATGTATTCAGAGTAATTACAATTTAGGAAAACGTGACAACCATTTACAATTATCCAATGCACCACTCCCTTTAGAAATACTTTCATTAAACTAATCTATGGAAGTTTTGTTATGCTCTGTCAACAACCATTTTTCATTCATCTAGGGAGAATTTTTTCTTTAAAAGACTTTTGTGAGCAGTCAAGTAAGGCTCAACTTCACTAAGGCTATTCACTATATACAAATGTACTTGAAGAAATGATTCTCGACTAAATATCTTAACATCTAAATGTTGAATACCTCGACCATCATAAAATCCATCATGAGGAGACTCAGGAATTCCTATAAAGTTTGCATATGACAAATAGTTTGTACAAAACTCAATAGATTCTTTTTAGATATACCTCTCCATGATCGAAGCTTCTAGACGGTAATGATTCCTTGTATACCCTTTAAAATTTTCATGCAAGGTGTTATACCCCAATTTCCCCCCCTAAGATCCCTCATAATACTCTGTACATCTCATACATAGCATTGGTTCCATGGTTACAAAATCGAAGAGCTTTTGGCATTAGGGTTTTTCTCTATGGATTAAGGTTGTTACATTCTTCATGTTGATTCAACTGGTTCTCTTATCATTTTTTGGTACAAGATTAGGGTTCATTATGTTTAAGACATTATCTTAACTACTTGTTGCGTGTTACACAAGTTAATTGGGATTAGTGATTACGGACAAAAGTTTATCAAGAAGGCAACTTGGTTTGGTTTTGATCAATGGAGAATTTATATGAGGTTTCTTTCAAATGATTCCATGAGATCAATTTATTCAAAATCATAATTTGGGATTTGTCTCATGGCTAAATTTGGAGATTGTATATTCATCTGAATTTCTTGGGATTCAAGTAACAAAGGCATACATCACTATGCTCAGTATTCATTCAAAGCATTATTCAAGATCATACAAGTATAAATCATCACAAATTCAAGGTGTCCAAATTATACATCATTCACCACTCAAAGCTCAAATCATAATCATACATACCATTTCAAAACGAAAGAGGTATGCCTTTTGGACAAGAGGATGTGTGGAATATAAAGTTTTATCATTGATGACAAGCAAGGCAACAAGATAAAGATTACAAGAAAA